>CM060943.1:932933380-935433380 GCA_030765085.1 Allium cepa | reverse complement strand
TTGCGCTAATATTACACTTGTATTTGACTTAAAGCGACAAGTCTTGAAATACTGTAATTGACATATGTTTAATTTCAATTGCATTTGCTTGTTACTTTGTTAGCATTACACAACACTTCACACATTTAGAAAATGTGCACCTTCATGTTTGAATATCCAGTTGTTTATGTAGAATGGCTTCACATCAAGAAGAAGTGGTAGCTCAAGCTGAAGATACCCTTCCGATAGCTATTCCCATAGTGAATCCTCCAGAAAGATCTCCGACTACCTTGACCCAGAGAGCATTTAACCAGCTACGCATTCAATTTGGCCTTGCTGAGAGTGATGCTCTACTTCCCGGGCCGAATGATACTGCCGATAATCCACCTCACGGTTTTGTCGCAGTCAATCGCCAGATGTGCCTAAATGGAGCAATTCCTCCTTTTAACGATTTTCTTCGAACGCTTCTCCTTCGGTTAACCATCTCCCCGTTTCAACTACATCCCAATGGCCATGCTATCCTGATGGGGTTATGTGTTTTATTTAGGAGAACTCTTGATCGTTTGCCGAGCTTCAAAGAAATTTGCTACTTATGCTCATTTGCTAAAAATAAAGATCATCCCTCCATTACTGTTGTAAGAAGTGCTAGAAATTGCAAACTCATTACCGATCTTTCCGAAAGCACACATGGATTCATGAATCAGTTTTTCTTTGTTCGCTGCCCCTAGGGTTTTATGCTATCTGGAGAGTAGGAAGTAAGATTACCTTCTTCTTATTTTTTCCATTCTTGAGCTTTTCGAGATCTGAATTGCTAAGTGCTAATTTTACTCTTTCCTTTTTCAGCACTTCCTCCCCCCTCTAGAGATCCAGGCCACAAGCAAATTTTTGAAAGACTTAATGCCATGGCTGCTGAGGAAAGGAATATAAAATTTCTGTTGAAGGATGAGTTTCTACATCAGTTTGGACTTCTACATTCTTCCCGCTCTACACAACCTCACAAAGTCCCTGATTCGCCAGCTAAGGCATTAGATGCCCCAGTTTCTACTGATGAACCCATACCGAACGAACTTTCAACTGAGGCTTCGTTGTTAAAATGTTCTACTCCAACTGTCATTGCGGGACCATCTTGTAAACTTTCTCTTGCCCCAGTTATCGAAGAATAAGAAGATCTTCAACAAACCGGGAAGACCACTGATGAAGGGGTTGAGGTGAAGAGCCCTGTTGAACATAGTGGGAATGACACATTCGAAGGGTTGAGCGAATTTATGGTTACGTCCCAAGAACTCTTTAAAGATGACCTGTCCGCTGCTAAAATTGTATCTCCAGCGGTTGAAGCGACATCTGCTCTTCAACTGACTCTTCCAGCTCAAGAATCAACATTAGCTGTAAAATCTGTCACCACCCCCCAACTGAGGAGCGGTTCGTAGTTTGGCACGTGTAGTTTGTACACACCACACACACTTAGGATTTATTGGCACTAATATGCACTTAACTCCTTGCAATTTAAAGATTCTCAAGTTATGCTTCTTTTTCAATTTCAGGTTCTTCAATGGGGCGAAGTGGCTCGTATTATGATGACTTTAAGCAGTATGGCAGATGCAGTCAATATGATTACAGGCGCTATCTTCCCCCTCATAGGGAAACTGATGAAGAGAGGGCTTCTCGGAAAGCTCAGGAGAGAAGAGCATACGAAGAACGGTACGGGAGAGGGGAAGAACGTCGTGACTCTTCCCATAGAGAGGATGATTCCCTTAAACGAAAATCCCATGACGACAAAGGGAAGAGCCACGCCGCCGAAGGTTCGAGCAAACGGACCAAGCTTGATGAAAAGTCATCATCTGACATTCCTAAAGAGCCCATTGCTTCGGTGCCTCCTCAATCTCCTGCTCTCGCTCGTACTAACATCCAGACGATCATTGGCAGGCCCTCATATCAGGTCGGACCAGGCCTAGCTACTCTTCAAAGTCGATTTCCAAACTGGTGCTTGAAGGGAGTTCGCTTTGATCTTGATCTGGTTCCAATTGACAAAACAGCCATGTTGCGAAACCTTGACGCTGTCAAGCTTGATATTGAGAGAATGTCGAATTGGCAGAAACTTGTCGATAACTCCAGAGAGTGAACCGTGCGAGCCTTGAGGCTATGTTAACCATGGAGAATGATAAATCCGAATGGCAAAAGACTCTTGATCAACATGGCGCAGAGATGAGGAGCATCGCCGCTTATAATGAAAAGGTTGAAGCGGAAGTTGGAAAGCTTAAAGAGGAGCTTGCTACGTCCTCCACTTCCTATTCTCAAAGGGAAAGTGTGCTTCTGCAACAAGTGCGGGTTGCTCATGCTAGCCAACGAGAGGCCGAAGATAAACTCATGCGGCAGGAAAAGGTCATAGAAGATTATCGCGTGGAAGTTGCACAGTTGCGACAACAGGCCAGCTCTCAGAACCTCGAAATTGAGACGTTAAAAACTCGACTTGCTACAGTTGAGAAAGAGCGCGATGAGGCTGTTGCCGGTAAAATTGCAGCTGAAGAAGCCCATCAAGACACCAAAGCCGATGTCAGTTCGGCATTATTCGACTTCTACTTGCAAAGTGTCCTAGGGCGTGGCAGTCTAGCATTTTTGGGCTGCAAATATGAAATCACTTTGGCTGAAGTATGGGAAGCTGCGCTTGACATGCTTAAAGATGCTGGGTATGCCGAAGAAGAACTCGAGGCACATTACCTGGATGACGGAGCTCGTGCAGCCCTTGCCAGAGGAAAAGAGCAACCCGCTAGAGAGCGTGCTGGGATGATGAAAGAAGCACCATCAATTGCCCCTGTCCCTCCTTCAATTTCGGCCGACATTGACATCACAGGCTCTGGTTCCCATTCTCCGTCCCCTGCTAAAGTTATAACTCAGATTACAAGTGCACAGGGTGGAGATGAAGGCGAAGAGAGCACATAAGCACAAGCTTATGAAGTTGACATTAGGAAGCCCACTTCTCCAGGTAATATTAGTGTCGAACCAGGTCAAGTGGATTACCCATTTGCTTCGGCCGAGCTTGATGAACTCATTGCTTATTACTTAAGACTCGATGAGCCGTTATCTCCTCTCTTCGCGGGAGATACTAATATTTTTTGCTTCTCTTCTGCAGTGAAAATGCCCAGTGTTGTAGAAACTTCTCCTCCTCTAGCTGTTCCTCCTCCAACCTTTCAAATTACTCCTACTTCCCAGCCGGGATCGCAGGAAGAATTAATAGGAGCCCTTTAAGACTTGGACGATCCAGCCGCCTCGCAGGAGCAGAAGGCCGAAGGACTTGAAGGGGGCGAAGTATCTCCGGAGCGAATCCTTTCTGATGACATAAAATTTTCTGCTCTTGTCACCCCAGGAAGTGAGTCTTCTTCAAGAAGGAGGAGGAAGCGTACAACTTCAAAGAAGAAAGGGAGAAGCATTTCTGCTACTGAAAAGGAAACGGAAGTTGATCCAGCAATAGCACTCTCTCCATCTCCCCCAACTCTCCCAAGTCGGCTTGAAAAATTGCCTATTAAACCAGGTGAAGGCTCTAAAGGTGTTGGGAGAAAGAAGTGATGAGCCCCGCTTTCCCTACTTTGCTTTACTTTCTGCTTTTTTGCATGTACTGGCCGGAGATTGTGCGGGTACCGGCCCCCGCTTTTCTTTATCCTGAAACATGTACCTGCATAAAATTTTCGTAGTATTGAATAAAATATTCCTTTTACCTATACACACTTCTATCTATATTCGAGAATACATTTATTCTTTATTTTATACAAGTTCCTCGTTTCCTTTGTGTGATATTGCAATGAGCCTATGGTATGTTGTTTGAGCATTGTTTCCATTCTTGTACTTTGGTGTGCTGCCCCCATACCATGGCTTATTGCAATCTCTTTCACATTGGCAAAGTTTTTTAGAGAACAATTCCTCTATTTCGAGAAGACTTATACTCTTTCTTTAGAGAGTAGCTCTTCCATTTGAAGGAGGCTTGCATCTGTACTTTATAGGATAATATTTCCATTTTAAGGAAATATTTTTCGTATTTAGTAGGATGTGCCTCATTTTGGAGGAGTTTTTTCTCTTTTCTTTTTTGTTGTGAAGTTTTTACACTTCGCTTTTTGGAGAAAATCACTTTTATTTTGAGTGAATTTTCTTTCGCGGTAAATTGGGCTTTGACTTGCTTGTGCCTCTGGTAAGAGGGCTTTTGGTTTGATTGTGCCTCTGGGAAGAGGGCTTTTTGTTTGATTGTGCCTCTGGGAAGAGGGCTTTTTGTTCCTGCCTCTTGGGAGAGGCTTTTATCTTTTCCCTGTTCGCTGGGAAGCGGGCCTCCGAAGAGGACTTTTCACATTTCGACTCGTGTGAAGTTTTATTTCAGATCACGGTGAAATGTGTGCCTCTGAGTAGGGTTTTTACCTGGAAGTTTGGAGTTTCTTTCACTTAGTTGGATGGATTCACGGGGCGGACACTTGTGTCCTGTGCCACCGATCAGTCCGCAACTTTATGTCGAGAAAGAACTCTCTTTTTCTGGCGAGGCCCGCTCGAGGTCTTTTGGCATTTCAACTATGGTGAAATGGGCCACCGAAGAGGGCTTTTCACATCTCAGCACTCGTGAAGTTTTATTTCAGTTCCTGGTGAGATGTGTGCCTCCGAGGGTGCCTGGATGTTTCTTCCTCATGGTTGGTTGGATTCACGGGGCGAGCGCAAGTTACTTGGACGTTTGTTTACGTAGATTGTCTCAACTAGTGAACGAGCGCCTTGCCTTCCACTTGGGAAGGTGCCTCCGGTTGTCTCATGGACTCACGGGGCGGACGCAAGTTACTTGGACGCTTGTCTACGCAAACTTTCTCAACTAGTGAACAAGCGCTTTGCCTTCCTATTGGGAAGGTGCTTCCGATTATTCCATACCATGTTGAGAAAGTCTTGTGGCATGCCCCATTTGAGGTTTTTATCCTCCGAAGAGTTGTGCCTCCGAAGAGGGCTTGTGCCTCCAAAGAGGTCTTTTGCTGTTTGATGCTTGCCCGCCCATGCCTCTTTGCCATTTATTCATATCGGCGATCCCCGTTATAATTTTTCAAATACCCTTCCCGTCTAGTTACCAGCAATTTCCCTTATCCAAAGAAATATACTTCATAGTTAAGCGAGTTAGTGGTGGTAGACACATGCTATTTAACTTGATGCTCGTTTGTACAAACATTCACAGTTAGTTAGAAATGGTCCACTTCCAACCACATCGCTAACTTTTGTTCGATGCACTTCTTCTGTAGGATTGAGTATGGAAATTTTGGATGGTTTAGCATTTGCTTGCTGGGTGATGCCGGAGATCGTTTGGTCTTGCGATGGGTAAGCTTTGTTTTTATGGCCTGCATTATTAAATTGACATTTTAGCAACACAATTAACGTATTTATATGTCAAAATAAAACAAAGCAGTTTATAACAGTAAAGAGCACAAGATTTATAGTGGTTCGGCCAAGAACTGGGCCTACATCTACTTTATAGCTCTTATTATTCACTTGCACTGACTTTACAAAGGCTTTCACTACAAGAATCATACATTCATCATTCTTTTACAATATTTCATTAAAGTCTTTAAGTAAAATATGGACGCAAATGATTGCTGTTTCAAGCTCTTGGAATTGGGTCTCCTTCGACGGTTACAAGTTTGAATGTGCCTTCAAGAAGTTTTTGGCTTATAACATACGACCCTTCCCAGTTTGGTCCAAGCACGCCTGTAGGTGTCATAATTCTTTTTAAGATTAGATCCCCCACTTCAAAGCTGCGCCAGCGAACTTTGGAATTGAAGTGCCTGGCTATTCTTTGCCGGTGAGCTGCAGTTCTGAGTTCAGCCTCTTCTCTCTTCTCATGAAGGAAGTCAAGGGCTTCAAGCTGTAGCTTTTCATTTTCGGCTTGATTGAAATGGATTCTTCTATGTGAAGGGACCTCTATTTCTACCGGAATCATTGCCTCTGATCCATATGCCAATGAAAATGGAGTGTGCCTCGTCGCAGTTTTGTGCGTAGTTCTATATGCCCATAGTGCTAGTGGAAGTTTATCGACCCAACCACCTTTCGCTTTTTCCAGCTGTTTTTTGATGATGGATTTGATAATTTTGTTTACTGCTTCCACTTGCCCGTTTGCCTGCGGATGAGCCACTGTTGAGAAACTTTTCTGGATCTTGAATTTTTTGCAAAAATCTTGGAACTCTTCACTTTCAAATTGGGTTCCATTGTCCGTGATTATCTTTTGAGGTACTCCATACCTGCAAATGATACTCTTAGTTACAAAGTTTATCATTTTCTTAGAGGTAATAGTAGCTAAGGGTTCAGATTCAGCCCATTTAGTAAAATAATCCACAGCAGCAATAGCATATCTGATTCCGGATTTTGCAGTTGGCAAAGGCCCGATGAGATCCATTCCCCAAATAGCAAATAGCCACGGACTGACCATCTGCGTTATCTCAGTGGAAGGTGATCTTAGGATTTTAGAAAATCTCTGGCATTTGTCGCACTTTCGGGAGTAGTCTGCAGCATCTCGGTTAATATTCGGCCAAAAGTATCCATAACGGAGAATTTTTTTTGCTAAAGTTTGACCACCTGTATGATCTCCACATTCCCCTCCATGTACCTTAGCTAGAATTGTCTTAGCTTCTTCTTCAGTCACACATCGGAGTAATGGCATTGAAAATCCTCGTCGGAATAATCGGCCATCCTGAATTATATACCTTGAAGCTTTTCTTAACAGTTTCTGACGTTCTTTTGAACTCTCTAGCGCAGATCCGTTGAGTAGATAATTCTTTATCAGAGTCATCCATGATTCCCGTTCTTGAGATATGGTCATGATCCAGTCTATATCCATTTCATCAATGCTTGGAGTTGACAGGACTTCCATAGGAACTAATCCCAGTAATTGAGCTTCACCAGTGCTTGCATACTTCGCGAGGGAATCTGCCTTCATGTTTTCTTCCCGAGGTATATGGTTTATTGTATAATGGTCTATATCCTCGAGAAGCTCCCAGGCTCTTAACAAGTAGGCGGGCAGATTTCCCTCTTTGGTTTGAAACTCTTTCTTGACTTGACACACGATAAGCCGTGAATCACTAAAGATCTGCAATGCCCTGATGTTCAGTTTTTAGCAATTCTTAAACCGGCAATAAGAGCTTCACACTCTGCTTCATTGTTTTTCGAAGGGAATTCCAATCTTAAAGCATAACACAATGATCGCCCTTCAGGGGTTTCAAGCACGACCCCGGCCCCGGGATAGTAATCGTTTCTTGCGCCATCAACATACAATTTCCACCGGATTGAAGGATTATCGGACAACACATCCTCACTATCGCCTTTGTCTGTACACTTTGCAATGAAGTCTGCCAAAGCTTGTCCATTGATTGCTCTCCGGGGGTGATAGGTGATGTCATATTGACTGAGCTCAATATTCCTCTTCAAAAGACGACCCGAAGTCTCAGGACGAAACAAGACTTGCTTCAAGGGCTGATCAGTGAGGACCTTGATGGGATGAGCTTGGAAATATGTCCTCAATTTTCTTGATGCAATCAGTAGACAATAGGCTAGCTTTTCCAACTTCGAATAGTTCAATTCTGCCCCAGTGAATCTCTTGCTGATGTAGTAGACCGGGTGCTGAATTTTCTCATCCTCCCGTACCAAAGCTGCGCTGAGGGCATGAGAAGAGATTGCCAAATATACAAAAAGATCTTAACCATTGTCAGGCTTAGAAAGTATAGGAGGCGTTTCCATATGACGAATCAGCTCATCAAAAGCTTTCTGGCATTCCAGAGTCCAGTCAAAGTTTTTTCTTCCTTTCTTTAGAGCATCGAAGAATGGAATGCATTTATCAGTAGCTTTGGAAATGAACCGACTCAAGGCAGCAACCTTTCCATTGAGACTTTGCAACTCCTTCTTCGTTCTAGGAGCTTTAACTTCTCTTAAGGCAGTTATCTGAGCAGGATTAGCTTCAATGCCCCTTGCACTCACAATGAAACCCAGAAACTATCCAGATTCTACTCCAAATGAACACTTCAAAGGGTTCAGCTTCATACCGTACTTTCGGAGGATTGTGAACATCTCTGCCAAGTGATCCATGTGGTCCACTGCTTTCTTTGACTTTACCAGCATATCATCGACATAAACTTCCATAGTCTTGCCAATCTGTGGTTTAAACATGGCATTCACAAGTCTTTGGTAAGTTGCCGCTGCATTCTTAAGTCCGAAAGGCATGACTCTGTAGCAGTACAAACCAACATCGGTGATAAAGCTCGTGTCCTCCTGATCTGGCTCATGCATCATGATCTGGTTATATCCGGAATAGGCATCCATAAAAGATAACAATTCATGCCCTGCCGTTCCATCCACCAACTGGTCAATCCTGGGTAACGGGAAGCAATCTTTGGGGCAGGCTTTGTTTAGATCTGAAAAGTCAATGCATACTCTTCATTTCCCATTAGCCTTTTTAACCAGTTAAGGATTTGAGACCCAATTCAGATAAGTAGATTCCCTGATAAAACCATTCTCCATGAGCCGATCAACTTCTTCTTTCAATGCTGCTGACCTTTCAGGACCTTGAGTTCTTCTTTTCTGCTTTGCCGGTGTAAACTTCGGATCAATATTCAAGGTGTGCACCGCAATTTCTGGAGATATTCCACACATATCGGCATGAGTCCAGGCGAATACATCCAGATTCGTTTTCAAAAATGATATCTAAACATTTTGAACCGTTGCATTAAGCTGCGAACCCACATTCAGTACATTATTCGGGTCTTTCGGGTCAACAAGTATTGGGACTGTCACTTCAACTGGTACCACTCTATTTTTCCCTGCACTGGCTTTTCTTTGATCCATCTCTCTTCGTGCACCGCTATGTTCGCCTGTGCTGGGTCCACCCAGTAAATTCTACAAGGTTGATTATTTGATGCGGACTGGGGCTGCCGCATCTTTTCCCATTTCTCTCTTCCTTGATTCACGCAACTCTGTAAGATAACATTCTCGTCCAGCGTTCTAATCCCCTTTCACCACACCGACTCCATTATCTGTGGGGAATTTTATGGTCAGACACCACGGGGCAAGAATAGCTTTAAATGCCGCTAGAGTTTGTCGGCCTAAGAAGGCATTATAGGCAGAAAATTCTTCAACAATAACAAAGGTCTGTTTTCGAGCGACTTTTCTCTCCCCGTCTCCAAGCTCTACGAACAAATCAATAGTCCCAACTGGCTGTTTTGGATCCCCAGTAAAGCCAGCAATCTTTAGTGACAAAGCTTGAACGTCGACCATTGGAATTTTCATCTGATCAAAAGTCCTCTTGAAGAGAACGTTGCATGAAGCTCCACAATCAACCAGAACTCTTTTAACAGTAGCTGGCCCAATGCTAGCGGAGATGACCAAAGGATCAATGGTAGGAGCTTCAACACCCATCGAATCCCTAGTACTGAATATAATGTCATAATTAAAGGTTTTCTGCTGCATCAGGGGCGCAGCATCTTCTAACACAAAAACACTTTCATCTGCCGGTGCATACTTCAAAGCATGGGCGTATCTTTCCATCTCGCCCCAACTCCTTCCAGTCGGGTGAGGGCCTCCTGTAACCACATTTATAACAGGCCTCTCTGATTCATGAGCTGCCGCCTTCCCACTTGAGCCAGGACAATGAACAGGAACTTGTTATCCTTGAGTTGACGAGGTTCGGCCATTCTTGTTCCTTCTTACATATTGTTGGAGCTTGTTTTGCTTCGATAGTTCCTCAATTACCTCCTTTAAGTGACGGCACTCGTTAGTATCATGCCCGGGCTGGTTATGGAACCGGCAAAACCTTCCATTCTTCTCAGCTCTTCCATTAACTCTTTGCTTAGCTGGTGCGGGGAATTCGACCGTGTCTTTGTTTGCAAAGTAGATGTTTTCCGGGGTATCAGTCAGAGGGGTAAAGTTGAAGGGACGTCCTTTCTTTGCATCTCCTTGCTTCTTCTAGGCATCGTTCCCCCTCTTCTGATTGCCAAATTCCTTCTTATTCAGAGCAGCATTGCTATTTCCAGCCCCTGTCGATACCACCTTAGCCGGTGCTTGGAGGCTTTCCAGACGCATGAATTCATCGGCTTTCTTATAAAACTTGTCAAGTGAATTTGGTTCCTTCATTTTCAACCATCTCCCGAACTCACTTGTCTTATCAATAGCCTTCATCAGGTACGTCAAAATCATTCTTGGCTCCGCATTATCCACTTCAGCCAGAGCTATATTGAAGCGATTCAGGAAAGCTCTAATGGATTCTCTAGGATTCTGCTCCAAGCTGGATAACGACATTATATCCTTCGCCTTTGACGCATATAATCGGAACTGTTCCTTGAATTTCCTGGTCAAATCAGAAAATTGGTCTATCGATCGGACCGACAGCTTTGTGAACCAAAGTAAAGCAACTCCTTCCAGGTATACCGGAAAATATCGGCATTTGATCTCATCAGAGGCTCTGGCACCCGTCATGTGCCAATCATACTTATACAGAAACTCATTAGGATCGCTCGTTCCCTTGTACGCTGGAATAGTTGGAGGGACAAACTTCCTTGGGAATTCTGCCTTCAGGATTTTTTCCGTGAATGGAGTTTTGCTCGGAGCGAAACCCCATTCTTTCTCATCTTCATTTCTCTGCATACTTTCTTTCGTAATCTGACGAACCATGCCTGAGAAATACTCTTCATCATTCTAAGGCTCAGCGGGACAAACATCCGCCATTCTCTCCGAATTTTGCCTTGACAGTCGCTCACGGAGAGTCGGTTGCGGCCCCGATCCTCCGGCTTGGGGAGGTGTCCTTTCCACTGGATCAGCCACCCTTTGAGGGATATTTCTCACTTCCACATTCTGTGCTTCATCAGCAAGATTTCCCTCTTTTGACACCGGTTGACGGTTTGCCTCAAATAAAGCATTCAACCTTTCCATCATTAGGTTATTCTGAGCTTTCATTTGCCGATGTAGCCCGGATACAATGGCATCTAGCTCTGCTCGTGTAACTCCGACAGTTGGAGTTGTTTGACTTAAAGAAGGAGAGGTTGCAGTAGTATCACGAACATCGTCAGATCTAACAGACTTGCGCTTCCTTCCTGGAGCCATTATTTCAGATAAACTTTTGGTTTTTAGAGAAATCCTTTCTACAAACTTCTGTGAAGCTATGATGACAGGTCCTGAGTTGGGTTCTCAGTGAAAGCACCAAAAGTGTTAACGTAAAAAAGTCAAACGCTAACACCCCGATGCAAAATAGTGACTTGAATGAAAGCACCACCCGTTAACACGGGAAATAGAGAAAGCAGTAATTCACTGAAAAAGCACTAAGAGACACAGAGTTTATAGTGGTTTGGCTTATGATCAAGCCTACGTCCACTTCAATCCTTCTTTATTGCTAATATGATTACAATCCTTTACAATTTCCTTCAGTTACAATTTATTTCAAAAGACAAGTAGCTAGAAAAACTTCGATGCAAGAGAATTCTCCATATTCAAGGTTGAATACGTTGAATCCCAGCTTGAAGTTGATTGAAGCTTCTTGTGAGTTTCGAATGTTGAAGTAAGTCTTGGTTTGAAGATGGTAGAGTCTTGATGCTTTGAAGAATATGACCGGAAAAGTCCCCCCAATGTTGGAGCTTAGGGTGTATTTATAGGAGATTTCCGGGGCGAAGTATAGGTCGCGCGCGACCTAGGATAGACTGTAAGTCGTTGGCGAGTCAAGGGGAAGCGAGCCGCGACTTAGCCGGTCCTTCCACTGTTCTCTATGCTAGCTGATAAGCCATCGCGACTTAAGAGGGAGCGGCATCATTTATTGAGCAAGTACTAGATCGTGAACGACCTAAGACAAGTTGTAGGTTAGAGGTGGCGACTTAAGATAGGTCGTGGGCTACATATGAGCGACCTAACAGATGGGAACTTCGGGCCTTCCTGATAGCACTGGCTTCTCCTGAATGAAGTACTAAGTCGTGGACGACCAATGGAAAGTCCTCGCGACTTAAGGGAAAGCGGTATTATTCTATTACCAAGCATTAGGTTGTGAGCGATCCAAGGAAGGTCATTGGTCGAGGAGCGACTTAGTGGTTGTGGGATCCTGGTTTTAGCTTGCAGAAGATGCTAGATCGCTTGAGTATTAGGTCGCTAAGTCGCATCCTTCCATAGGTCGTTAACTCGCTGTTGATCCATCGGCTCGTTAGGTCGGCAATCCCTTGAGTCGTTAAGTCGTGGCTTCCTTAAGTCGGTAGGTCGTACAGTTAAGTCGCTAAGCCGTTAAGTCGTCCAACTCTCTAAGTCGTTGTCCTTCTTAAGTCGCTTACCCTTCTTAAGCTGTTAAGCCCTTAAGTCGTCCAACTCTCTAGGTCGCCCCGCTCCTCTAGGTCGTAAACCTTTATGTCGTTAGGTCGTTCCATGAATCTAAGCTGTTAGGTCGTCCCACTTTAGGTTGTTAGGTCATTTAGGTCGTCTCGTTCCTTTAGGTCGCTGGAAAAGCGGGGTTAACACTTGCCCCTCGAAGTTCACGCCTAGGTCGTAGGTCGTGTGCTTCGACCAAACTTAACTCAGTCGCGGGCGACCCAAGAGATGGCTTAATCTGCACATCTATTTCCTCCTGCCCTATATAAGTGTTGGCCCGTTTCTTCCTCCTCATCAACTGCCCCCATATCCTTTTCTGCCATTAGAGACTTTTCGAGTTCCCAAAGGCGAATCCAAGTTAATCGATCAACAATCCATCTTACTATTACCTCACGTAAATGAATTTGGTCCCTTTTTCAATCGCGACTATTGCTGAAACACGAACCTTTACCTTCTGACCCCAAATCACCTTTGAACGCCTTGCCTAGCTCTCGAGTTATGTTGCGGTTGATTTCAATCGTTATTGGCTATGTCGTCATTGCGATTCATAGGATTATAGCATCGTGCTAGGTTTGTGGTAGCTCTGTGGTGATTTGGATCAGTTTTTGGGTTTTTCTTAAGAAGATGGTGGATTCTATTGTTAATGGAAGATAACGGGTTATCGGGTTGGAGAGGGGTTAGAGGATTAAGGAGATAACCTAAAATTGCTGAATAACGCCAGAGACGACCTAAGGATTCTGAAAGTGGACGACCTAAAAATTCTTGCAACCCAACAGATACTGAACGACCTTCAGATTCGTGACCTAAATTCCTACAGCACCATTCTTGCGACCTAACGTTTAGGTCGTGTAAGCGACCTAGCCTTTAGGTCCTTAACATGGCTTTCCCTTTAGGTCGCGAACGACTTAACCTTTGGGTAGTGAACGACCTAACACTTTGACGTTTTTTTACTGCCGAACTGTTTCCCCTAGCCAAAGCCAATTTCATCTCATCCTGTTAGGTCGTGAACGACTTAGGACTTAGAGAACTTTTGGACTGCGAATACATGGCTTGAACAGAACTTGAAAACTTCAAGATGTGGATAGAACTTGATTGTACTTCCAACTCGAACTTTGAACTACCGAAATAACTTGCACGACTTTGCTATGCTTTCTTAACCAAAATGCTAAGGTTTATCGCTAAACCAAAGCTCTGGTACCAGATGTAACGTCCCGCCTTTTCGTACGTTTTAAATCGATGATAATCCACACACGTCCGACTTAAAACCACACAGAAGGGTGGATTGTTATGGGGTAAATAAGAAAAAAACAGAGAAAGGAAGAAACAAAATAGAATCTCGCAGTGGAACGATAAAATACAATAATCAAATATACAGTTCATGAAGCTGTTTTTCAAAATATTTGATTTTACTTATACAATACATATCAGAGTTTCACATACTAGAGAATATTAATAATGCAGCGGAATACAATGGTGTAGTGGAATAATATAATTGATAATAGTAATAATAAATCTTCGTCTCCATCCTCGAGAATAAAAATCTTCAAATCCTGGAACGCTTGGACTGACCCGGGCGAATTGAAAGAACAAAACACTCGAGTCAAAACTAAAATATCTTATGCAAGTTAAATCAACAGGAATAAATATGAGTGGAACTGCGTTAGAGATGCTTACGGGATTCGACATCTCCTATCCAGTGTCTAACGTGAGTGCAGTAGCTTAAAAGATGCTCGGGATTCACATCTCCTAAGGATCCGTTAAACTATTTACTATGTAGTAATATTTCGCTATTATAATAGTGTCTAATAGTAAAATAAACTTACTTTAAAATAGCGTTAAGGCTTTACATTTTCCACTTAACACATAAATAGTGCTAGTAGTCTATACAGTACCTGCATATCACCTGATTGGGAGACTATGAGAAGATACTCCATAGGTACGACACAAATCAAAGTCGTACAAGGCGCGATAGAGTAGGTGACACGGCACAACTAGGCAATGCCAGGGTAGATATACCAATTGCTATCCGGGCTGGTGGTAAAGCGTAACGCACAGCTGCCGCCCACCTCGAGCCACACCCCCAAATAAAAAAAAATCGAAAGTGGCCACCGAATCAATCCAAAAGTCAAAGTATAATATCGACGGGATGTGTCCGATCAAAGGTGCTACCTCATTGGCTCGAGAATCGCTCTGTTTTAGCAACCTTATGCCAAATCACGGGAATTGGGTCCATGTATTTAACACAATGGAAACGCCACCACCATCCTACTTCATTCTGGAATCTCCACCGCGTACACGGTTGTTAAAGTGGTTTTCGGAGTTGGCAGAGAGAGTGACAACTTCCGATCCCGATCTCTTCAACAACCAAACGTTATTATAACACCGCGGTCATTTTAAAATGATTATACTTCAAAACCAGAATATAATATCCATTTCAAAACCATAAAATACGATATCATTTGTATTTAAAACCAAATCAATATGATATCAATTAAATAAATCCCCAATCGATATAATATCATTTTTATTTCAAATATATCATTTTCCCAAATCATAGCACTTTCAAATCATAATACCTTGAAATCCATAACTTTGAAACGTAATTTCCAAAACTTAAATGGTTTACTATTAAATTACATTATATAATAAATTAGCTTCTTTAATTTCGCAATCAATTCCAATACAGATTTAAATCCTCAAATAAACCATTTTAAATTCCATATATTTCAAAGCTTTAATATTCAATGTTTCAAAACTAAATTTTATAATTCATATATATATATATATATATATATATATATATATATCAAATTTACTTTACTATTATATAGTTTTGAATTATTTAATTAATAAATCCAGTATCCTTTAAATAAACTTCAAATTTCAACAATTTAATATTACTCAATTTGTTTAGACTTGATATATTCACTTAAATCACCTTAACCTCGAATTTTGTTATAAAACCATATTCTTTTAAAATATAAATTTCAATAAGTTCCAAGTGGGTTCTTATTAAATATAATTCTTAATTAAATAAAATCTCAATCAATTTCAACTATCTTCTCAACCTTGATTTATAAAATCAATATAAACTCTATATTAAATATAATTTAAGTAAATACCTATCCATATTTTATATTTAATAAAATCAAACTTTATTTTATACTTTAAACCAATTTTATACATAGCTTAAAACCGAAAATTTAACTATATATAAAATAACCTTTATCAAATATCCAAATCAATATCTCATAAAATCAAATATATATTCTTTACCAAACCATAGAAATCATTTCAATATATTATTATATATAGACCGCGATGTCTGTATATGATTTTCTATCCTATGGTCAAGTGATACAGATATTTATATTTCAATCCATAATTTAAAATAAAATTACGGTTATATATCATTTCAAACCGCAATCCCAAATGAAATAAAGTGCATAACAAATTTGCAGTTTAACCAATATAAAATACAACATCCATTCATTCAATATCAATCACCAACAATTTATTACAACCATCATCCAATTTAAACAATAACATCAATATAGAGCATATAATAAATAACAGGTAATTACTGACAGTCTATATTCAATAATAAATTAAACAAACTATCTAACTGGCAGTTTATATGCAATAATAAATTAAATAACGATTTAATTTAACTATATGCAATTAACGGAGGTGATGATTTAAAAATATACAAATGGTCATAAATAAATTTACAATCACAACATAAATTAAATTTAACGCACACAAGAAATTTCAAAATTGTGCGTGGGTCAGTACACTCACATTTTGAATTTAAATTGAATTTAAATCCAATTTAAACCCTTAAATTGGACAGTCTCGAAATTTGTCCAAACCAGCACCAAAGTGTCTGAAATTCCAACACAAACCTAGCGGAGAAAACCGCACGTGAAACGGACCTCGTATGCGGAAGTTATGCTGGTTAAAAAAAATATGAAATCAAAAATTAAAATAAAGCAAAATTAAATAAAGAAAATAACTCACCACGTCACCTTACTACTCCCAACAGACAACATGTGCGTTCCATCATCTAGTGCCTTAACGCACGCAATGTCCATCGCATGCAACAGAACTGCCACCGCCTTATTTCGAACGCCGGCCGACCCATGCTCACGAACGCCGATCGAGACGTCTCTCGACCCTCCCCTAGGCTAGCCTATCACTATCTACCTCCCCATCACGAGTAGCCGCCGCCGTTTGTTGCTAGCCTTAATCCAATTGCTGCAAGTAATCTAACCGTCAACTCGTCTAAGTAAGCACACCGATGGACAACGCTCAGGAATCTTTTCAAAACCCAGAAAGGAATTAACGATCCGACACCTTTCATCAATGCACGATGAACAACCAAGAATTGATTGGCGAATTCTGCGCAACCGGTGAACCGATTCAAAAAACGAACCTTACCAAAAGATTACGCTCATTGAGAGCTTCAATTTATATTTTTTTTCAAATTTTGCTGAGGAGTTTGGAATTTGGCTTTGATTTCGAATTGCAGTTGGAATTTGGTGTTTGTCTGCCATTGAATAAGGAGGCGAAAGAAATTGTACATACAGGACAAATGAGAAATAGAGAGGCTAGGGTTTATAACATGGTATTTATAGGTAGGGTTGAAATAGAATAGGTGGATCAGATTGGTATATGCATTGATCGATAAAGTGGCCCGAAAATCCCATGCTGACTCCAGAGCGAAATTGGGTCAACTCATATATCAAAATAGACGAATATTTTAAACGCAATGGAAAGGGTTTCAAGTTGAAATTCCATCGTATGAAGAAGTTATGATAAAATTAATAATTTTCAAATTGATTTCAATTAAATCGATTTCAAGGCGTTTCGCGTTCGTACGATCAAACGACAGACCCGGTCGCTACGAAACTTGAAATCTTACAATAATTCACCGTTACAGATCCGATGAAACTAGATTCGTTGAAATCCGACCCAGTGGCAAAAATGGCTATTTTTACATTAATTAAATAATTAAATAATTTATCTAATAAAATCCAATTTTTAATTTCAATCTTAAAATTGACCAATTTTATCACTTTCATATTTCTCAATCATTTACAATGTTTTAAACAAATTAAAAAGTTAATTTAAGTTGATTAACTTATCGATTTCAGTATTATCCTCAATTCCATACAATTGAAATTATAAATTAAATTTCCAAAATTTCTATTAAATTAAATTAACAAATCTTTATTCCATTCATTATTGTCAAATAGATGGATTTAACATTGGATTCAAATCTATTACATAAATTTCCTCATATTCCATCTTCATTTCAAATAACATATTATTTAGCTATTTAAAGTTCATTTAATTGCAATTAATCCAATTATTGAATTTTACATTTCAATTAAATAAAATAAAGCTTTGATTTCCATTATTCTTATCCAACTAATTGCTTTCAAATTAAATTCTATGAATTTAACAAATAGGTAATTTATAGCAATTGTAACCATTAAACTTTAATTACCTTTAAGTTTATTTCCTTCAATCCAATATTATAATTACTTACAGAACATTGATTTTATTCAATGACCATTTATTAAAATTTAAATTCCTTAATTTAATTCAATGCTTACATTTTGTTTTCATATATTCAATTTGTAGCTAAGTATACGTCTACATTATCTCCATTGATTTGAATTTCATTCAATTTGTTTATAGTCAACTTATATTAACATCACTACCTTTAATTTAAATTATCAATTCATTCATAAACCACTAACCGTACCATATTACCAAATATTACCTTAAATCTTCACTAAGCAATATTTAATTCCGTTTATTGCAATAGGTTCCAATTAATAGTGATTGCTCTAAATTGGGTATTTATCAACTTGTCTT
Organism: Allium cepa; assembly: GCA_030765085.1. Taxonomy (NCBI): domain Eukaryota; kingdom Viridiplantae; phylum Streptophyta; class Magnoliopsida; order Asparagales; family Amaryllidaceae; genus Allium; species Allium cepa. Next base: position 935,415,191 of record CM060943.1, on the reverse strand, counting down.
AACGTTATTACATTAATCTACGTCCAATTTCAATTAATATTCCCACTAAATCTTTTTAGCTTTCTATTACACCAATTTCTATCTTATAAATAAATTTTTCGTTTCCTTTTTAATTTACACCCACACTTTCCGTTATTATTTTAATTATCATTAAAGCACATTTAGTTATCTTTATTCTTCCCAACCAATTACCATTTATTATTATAACTTTAAAATTTTAATAAATTCATTAATTGAAATTTCATTCATCCTATTAATTATTAACCTAAATTAGCACTGTTATGTTTTAATTTACTTATTGGCTTACAACAAATGCTACTATTAGTTCATACACTAATTCATTCCATTTCCATTCATTATACATTATTTTATTAGTAAGTTAACATTTTAAATTATTAATGTACCTTTTATATCTCATTATAAATAAATGCACACATTAATTAAGATTTTAAATTAATTTACTCATTTTATCTTGGTAACATTTTTATTACAATAAGAATAAAATTAACATGTACACTGTTTTACTTCTTGGAATTACATCCAAGTTATTAACAATTAACTTACCAATCTTATCCAAGTTATTATTTCCGTTAATAATTCACTAAATTTTTGTTCCCTTCTTAATTAAATTTCGAAAATCAAATTAAATTAACCAGTTTTATTTACAATTTTTAAGGGTCGTTACAATTCTAGTTTGATTTGACTAGGGTTGGCGGCGTGCTTGTCGAGCTTGATGTAGGCGTGCGTATTGGTTATGGTGACGCGAGTTGTTCGAGCAGTCTTATAGGGTCTGAGATAGTGAGGTATTTTATTTTACTTTCCTTTATTTTATTTTTCATTTAAAATTAATATATATGTGTATATATGTGTGTATACATATAGATTAGAAATAATATGAAAATATACACACATTTAAACCTATTGTTTAATTTTAAAATAATGTTTATAAAAGGTCAAAAATCATGAAACCAAGTCGAGATTGAAGTGGATTGCAAACGAAAATAAGGGTGAGAATCTCCTACTCAATCGGAATACCATTTAAAAAATTTAAAAAATTTAAATGTTTGAATTTAAATCATTGGATGCTTGATTGATTGAAAAATTTAATTATCTGTTGGATGATTATATATATATTAGTATTTGAAGTGATATTCCCGCAAATTATAGCGGATGAGACTTTATGTGTCCCGTGTAATAGCGGATGACCCCATATACCGCGATATGCCCCTCAACGTGGGTTTGGTATTTTTATTGTTGTCTAACATCTATGGATGCAAGGAAAACAGGTTGGAGGGATCCAACTGGATTCCTCAAATATATTAGTATGCTGCATATTTGTATAAATGCTGGATTATGGTATGTTGTAAAAATTTTGAATGATATAATGACATGGAAATTAATTGTGGATATATTTAATACCATATATATTATTTTGAAATTTTAAGGAATTTAAAATACAATTTTAATATAAAAATTTATATTAAAATTTGGATTATTGTAAAGAGTTTGGTTTAAATAAGAAAAGGTGAAATTTTTATCATATTAAAAATTTCAGAAAATATTTAAATAGAAAATTTAAAATAAATTATATAAAGGAAGTTTAAAAACTGGATTTAAAAATGATATTCGGGAAAAAGGGTTGAAATGGATATTGAAAATGGATTGGCAAAAATAAATGGATTTTTAAGGAAAGGAATTTATAAAATGGAATTTATAAATGAGATTATTTTTAGTGGAACTCAAAAGGAGTTACTGAAATTTATTGACGAAGTTTATAAATAAAAGAGAAGTGATATTGGATGATAAATTTGGAATATAAATTTTACAGAAAGGGTTTATATTGGATATGGAAATAGAGTGAGAAAAATTGCAACGACCCGCATAAATTTGATGTTTGAAATGAATTAAATTAATAGGATTTTATTTTAAAATTTAGAAAGAAATAAAAATATTATTAATTTATATGAAAGAAAATATTGAAATTTGATGTATCAAAGGTAATTAAAATTTGCAAATTAAATTATATATTGCAATTAATAGTAATAGTGGAAATTGTTGCAAGTATTGAATTTGTCAATGGAATAAAATATTGATTTACGGAAATTGAATATAAACGGAGGTAATAAAGTAATGCAAGAAAATAAATAATGTAATTAGTACAATCCCTTTTATTTGTAAACTATTGTAAGGTGTTAATTAATTGAAATATGAAAATTTGGAATAGATTCAAAACTTATGTTAGATAAATGAATTGCAATAATTAAAGTTAGTAATTAATAGGTTAAAGGGAATACCAATTTATTCATAAATGAATATAAGTGAATGTAACAAAATAAATAGGAAACGCTAATTATTCATTAGTGATGGTTGATGATATAAACGTTACTAACTATTAATGTAGTAACGTAAGATGTAAATGTATTTTCAACGGAAATGTAACCTTATTTCTAGGTAGAAATTGCAGGTAGACTTATGAAATGGAGTTTATGAGATAAATAGAATTGAATGTTTCGTTAGTATGAGTTTAAGGGAATATGGGGTAAATTGATTAAATCAATAAAAGACAATAAATGCGATGATGATGGGTTAGTAATAAAAGTGAATAAGGAAATGATTGTATAGTAAAAATGGAATTCCAACTTGTTGGAATGGAGTAAATACACTTAGTAATAAATTTAGGATAGGAAAACGAAATGGAAATATTGAATTAGTTAATTCGTATATATATATATATATATATATATATATATATATATATATATATAGAATGGCGATTATTGGATTGTAAATAATAAACTTATTAACGGTGATCAAGAGTTGTGACCACAAGTTATTATGAGTGATACATATATATTTAATTCAATTCAATTGATTTGGAAATCATTGCATTAAATATAAATTAAATGTTACGTTGAATAAGTTAAGGTAATAAATGGATAATAACGTAAATGTTCTTCATAGATATGATAATTTGAATCTAATGAAATTTATGGAATTTGAATATAACATTTTACGTTAATTGGAGATAAAGATGGAAATAGGTAATAATTGCATTAATTTGTAAGTAGAAATAAATCGTTAATGAGAACAAGTATTTAAGATTTACCACCTATTTAGTATATTAAGTTATAACGGAAAATCAATTGCAATAATTAACAATATATTTATTTCATTAATGATAATGACGTAATATTTGAAATATTAAATAGGATGGAATTCAAATGTATATAACGATAGAAATGTGAAATTTGGGGAATAGATTCAAAGTTATAAATGAGTTGTTAAAATAATGCATAATAAGTGCAAATTGAATGAATCAATGGGAGCATAGATTTAAGTTTAGAAAACGATATTTTGGTTTAATTAAGTATTGCAAAATAAATGAAATTAACGTTTAAATATTTCGTTTATAGAGATTAAACTAAAATTCAAGGATATTAAAATAATAGATTTTGAACCCAAGATGGAATCCTTCTACTTAAAATTTTTAGATGGAATAAACATTTGATTATTTAATTGAATAGAGAAAAAGATTTATTTAGTATGTAATTTAATGCTTGTTGAATACTGTAATTTTATAAACATGTTTGCTTGACTATAAATAAGGATTACAATGTCCACGTATTTATTTAATTGATTTCATCAATTAGGGCCTGTTTTGATGTGGAAGATTAAAATTAATTGGAAATAAATTTATTAAAATCTTTCAATTGAAAAAGGAAAAGAAACAAAGTGAAATTAATAAAATTTATGTAAGAATATTTTCATTATGAATGTACATTATTTGGAAATATAAGAATTGATTTAATATTGTATAAGTTGATCATTTTAGAATATAAGAATGTTTACATTATGAATTGCAAGTAACAAATAAGCATTTTAAGGAAAATAAAAGAATGTTGAGGAAATAAAGTAAACGTTTCCATTCTAAATATATGGAAGTGGAGAAATTAACACTGCAATGGATAGACTTATCAACTTTTAATTTACATCTAAATTTGTTTAGATCAATTTGGAAATTAATAAAATTGTGGATATATTTTGAAACGTAAACGAAACGTCTAGATTTACATTTGTAAATACGTTTAAAATAAAATGTAAATGATAAGGAATTTATTTATTTCCTAAATCCATAACGTGTGTAATTAATATTATTTATCTTTTGGGACCACCTCCGTTTGCACGTTAAAATTCGTGCACACCTATTCTTTTGCGATCTATCTATAAATAGGCGGTGAAACCCTAGCCTCCATCTTCATTCCTCTGTATAGTCTCTTCTTCAACTTCTTCTCTTCTTCAATGGCAACAGACAATTTCTAGATCCAGTTTCAATCCAAATAAAAGTCAAAATTCAAACTCCTCTAAAAATTCCAGAAAAATTATATGTTGGAGTTCTCAGAATACGCAATCTACTGGTGGTGTTCTTTTTCCGTTTTGGGTTCGGTCTGGAAACATATTCGCGTGCTCCTGTAGCCAAAGCGTGTGGAAGACGATAGTGACGTGGCGAGTATTTAATTAAGGTTTGTTTTGTTTTATAATTTATTTTGATTTTCGAATCGTTTAAATCGCATAACTTTTTCATACGACCTCGGATTCACGCGAAACTTTTTTTGTTAGGATCGTAATTAAATTCCGGACAGTTGGGAACTAGTTTGGACCAATTCGGAGACCGTCGAATTTTTGGGTTTAAATCGGATTTAAATTCAAAAGGTGAGTGTTTTAACCCACTCACAACTTATAAAAGTTTTTATGTTTGTTAAACTTATTTTAAATATGAGTAGAAATTTATTTATGACTGTTGGCATGTTTTATTCAGCATATCTGTTAAATCGCATTTATTTAACTTAACTGTTAATTTAGTTTATTTATTGCATAAAATTTGACAGGTAGAATTTATTTTTGCACATAAACTGCTAGTTAACAGTCAATTTATTATGGAATAGAAACTGTTAGTTAATAATCTGTTATTAATTCCTGTATAATTCATATGCTATGTATCAATGATTGTTTAAAATTGGATGATGATTGCAATTGATGATTGATGATTGATATTTGGATGAATGAATGTTATAATTATATTGTATAAACTGCAAGTCATCATGCATTTTCATTTCATTCGGGGTTGTGGTTTGAAATGATACACAACCGTAAAATTTTATTTTTAAATTGCGGATTGAAATGATAAATATCCGTATCACTTGACCATAGTATAGAAAATTTTATACAGGCACCGTGGTCTATATATAAATTATTCTAAAGTGATTTCTATGGTTTGGATGAGATACGGTTTATAAAATTTTTTAATTTTGATATTTTATAAATGTTATTCTTCTATATATATACATATGAAGTTAAAATTTTGAATTTAAGCTGTGTATAAATCTATTAAATAAAAATGGGAAAATTGAGAAATGGAATTTGATAATTCATATTATATGTTTAAGTTTGGAAAATTTTAAGGTATGATATTTATAACTGGATTTTTCCAAGATAAATTTAAAGTGAATATTCTAGTATAATTTAATTGAAGAAAATATTCAATTGCTAGAAATTAGAGTTTTATTTATGGATTTTCATGTAAATATTCAAGACTAAATAATAGAACATTTAATTTGGTTGATGGAATAAATTCCAACTTTAGTTTTGAAATATTAATACTCCAAATGGATATATATATATATATATATATATATATATATATATATATATATATAGAAATTGAAGTGGTTTTGGAACTTGAAAGTGGTATTTAAATTTTGGTTTAGACTTTAAATAAAGAAATATATTTGTAAAGCCATGGAAATTATTTTCTTTACAAAGTAACCTTAAAGTTAAACCATTTATTTCGTATACCGTTGAATATCCAAACCATTCAAGTTTTAGAAGTTATGGTTTTAAAATATATGAATTTCGAAATATTATGCTTTGAAAGTATAAGTCAAATATTAGGTTTCCAGATATTTTAAATTTTAAAGCAGTATGATTTTGGAAAAAGAATATATTTGGATAAAATGATATCATATTGTTTTGGGTTTTAAGATGATATCGTATTCATAGTTTTGAAATGGAATTTTTATTCTAATTTTAAAGTATAAACTATTTTAAATGACCGCGGTGTTATAATAACGATTGGTTGGCAAAGAGACCGGCATCGGATATGGACATACTCTCTGTCGATACCGAAAACCACTTTGACTAACCGTGTACGCGGTGGAGATTCCAGAATGAAGTAGGTTGGTGGCGGCGTTTCCTGTAAGGTAAATACGTGGACCCGACTCCCGTGAGTTGGCATAAGGTGGCTAAAACAGTAGTGATTCTCGGGCCAATGAGGTCATACCTCTGATCGGACGCTCCTCTTCAATATTATACTTTGACATTGGATTGATTCAGTGGCCACTTCTATTTTTGATTTTGGGGGAGTTTGTTCGAGGTGGGCGGTAACTGCGGCTACGCGTTTCCACCAGCCCGGATAGCAATTGGTATATCTACCCTGGCATTGCCTAGTTGTGCCGTGTCACCTACCATACCGAGCCTTTACTACGAGTTTTGTTTTGTACCATACCTATGGAGTGCCCTCTGACGACGCCCAGTACGGGGGAGATTACGGTACTGTATAGACTATGGGAATATATTCTGTGTTAAGGGCTATATGGGTAACCCCTTAACGCTATTAAAAAGTAAGTTTATTTTATAAATAGACATTATTATAATAGCGCAATATACTACATAGTAAATAGTTTAACGGACCCTTAGGAGATGTAAATCCCGAGCATCACTTGAGTTACTGTACTCATATTTATTTCTGTAAATTTTACTCACATAAGATCTTTTAGTTCTGACTCGAGTGTTTTTGTTTTTTCAAATTCGCTCGGGTCAGTCCGAGCGTTTCAGGATTTGAGGATTTAGCTCTGGAGGACGAAGACAAAGATTTGTATTACTAGTATCTACTATATTATTTCACTACACCATTTAATTCCGCTGCATTGATAGTATTGGTATGGGTAACTCTGATATTCATTGTACAAGTAAAATAAAATATTTTGTAAAACAGTTTCATGAACTGTATATTTGATTATTATATTTTATCCTTCCGCTGAGAGATTCTGTTTTGTTTTATTTCTTCTCTGTTTTTCTTATTTACCCCATAACAATCCGCCCTTCCGTATGGTTTGAATCGTCATGTGTGTCGGTTTAAAGTGTGCAAAAAGGCGGGATGTTACTGTTGGTATCAAAGCTTTGGTTTAGCGATAAACCTTGGCTTTGTGGGGTTTGACTCTTTGTTAATAGGGTAGTAATACCCTATGGGAGTCGCTGAGTGTATATGTTATCCCGCTTTTTGGGCAAAAGTCGTGATACCAAAAGATTGGTCAAAAACAGAAAATAGTTCGCCTCAGAGATTGGTCGTATTTCACCTCACTATGGATATCGATGAATTCTGTCCGAGCCCGGATCGGGCCACAATTAATAAGGCATGACAAGAAAGACCATAGAAGCCAGCATTTCAAATTTCAAGTCAATCCGAGGTCATATGCTCAAGTTATGATGGATTCAAGTTAAGAAGGTACACATTGCTCGGTTCGAACCCATCATGTTCGAACCCATCATATTCGAACCCATCGTGTTCGAAACCATCATGTTCGAAACCATCTGTTTCGAACCCATCATATTCGAACCCATAGGAAGAGGCGACGTTCGAATCCATCAGCCAACGTCTCCCTTCGAATCCATCAGCCAACGTCTCCCTTCGAATCCATCAAGCCAATTCATGCTTCGACTCCATCACTACTTCGAATCCATCACCACTTCGAATCCATCCATCAACTTCGTATCCATCACTACTTCGAATCCATCCATCAACTTCGTATACATCACCACTTCGAATCCATCCATCAACTTCGTATCCATCACTACTTCGAATCCGTCCATCAACTTCGTATCCATCACCACTTCGTGTCCACCTCAAGCTTCGAACCCATCACAAGCTTCGAATCCATGCTGTCTTCGAACCCTACACGTTAAAAACAACTTCGAATCGGTCCAGAGCCATCGATTCGAAGCGCCGCTGCCCCCTCATGCAACAGGTTCGATTCGAACCTATGGTTTCGAACCATATGGATTCGAACCATATGGTTCGAACCTATGGGTTCGAACCATATGGATTCGAAACATATGGGTTCGAACGACCCATAGGATCGGTTCGAAGTTGCCAGCGTACCGAAATGCATCACCTTGAATCGATCATATCTCTCAATCCCTTGATCCAAATGCCATGAAATTTTCACAGAAGCTTGATTACATGATGAAGAACGTCCACGCCAAGTTTCATCGCAATTGGACAATTTTTTGATCGATTCGAAGTTCACTTCGAATCGATGCCAAACTGGGCACGCAGTCCAAGAACGCGGGCCTGTGGGCCCCCCGTCACGTGCCAAGCAGCCTCTCCAGGTTTTGGGCAGGATTTTGGCCTTCCACGCCTATAAATAGAGCCCCTGGTCATTCAGAAAAGGGGAGGAGATTCAGAAGAGAGAAAGCAAGTCCAGACTCTGCTGAATTCAATCCTATTCGTCACTATTGCTGTTGAGTTCAGAGTTCAAAGCTATAATCCGTTGTAATCAATTAAGATTATCAAGTTCAAAGCTACAACCCGTTGTAATTGAATAAGATCATCAAGTGAAGCAATAAAGAGAAAACCTTCAAAGTGGACGTAGGCACGAACGCCGAACCACTATAAATCCTTTGTTTGTGATTATTGTCTGTGAATTATTGTGATTAGTTGCTTAGATCTGAATTCTATATTGATTGTTGCTGAGAACTGTGTTGATTATTATTAATTTGAGTACGTAAACGGGTGCTTTCGCGGTATTGGGTGTTTGTGACCAATTTTGGCGCAAACATTTTGGTGCTTTCACTGAGAAGGCTAATTCAGGAAGAAGTTGAATTTGAAAATCCAGGAGTTCAGATCTAGAAATTATGACAAGACAATCGAGTAGAAGGCCAAGGCCTGAGAGAAGTGAACCACAAGGAAGTCAAGAGGCCTCCTCAGGAGGGAATCAAGCATCAATCTACATCACTAGGGACGAAATGGAGACATTGATGAAGAGGCAGGAGGAGTTGATTCAGAGCTTATTCCAACAAATTGGACAACTTGGAGCACAGAATAGAGAAACCGATGGAGTTCAGAACGGAGCAGGACCATCCGGAATAGCACCTGGATCAGGAGGCGCACACTTGGAGCACGAAGATCTAGTCCCGAAGGGAGAGAGAGGAGTGCCCACGCAACCTGGAGGCAACAGAGGAATGAACGCTCATTAAAGGGGGCAGATTCCAGAATTCCCTCGTGAACTCGGGGGGCAGGTTGAAAGTAACGAACGAAGATTGCACCTCGGTGACAACGACAGATTGGCGAAGATGGTTAGAAGAGCTATGAGAAGCGGTTTGGTAAACAAGGATTTGGAGGATGTTAATAGGAGTCCTTTCACTTCGGCAATTAGACAAGCTAGAAACCCACCGGATTTCAAGTTACCATCGTTGGGCACGTATGACGGAAGAACGGACCCCACGGTTCATCTAACAAAGTATATGAGGCATATGGAAGTGCTGGGGGCACCATAGGAGGTTATGGCCCGGTGCTTTCCATTATACTTGACAGATATTGCAGCATTGTGGTTTAGGCAATTAGAGAATGGATCCATCGGAACGTGGAATGGTTTAATTGAGAGATTTATGAGGCAATTCAGGGTTCACATTAAGAGACCTAAGAATGTGATGACTTTGGCAACCTTAAAGCAGAAAGCCGGAGAGACCTTGAGAAGTTATCTAGCACGATTCAATGCAGCAGCAGCGTCAGTGGACCGAGCGGATCCGTCCATGGTGGTAATGGCAGCTGTGTCCGGAGTAGCTGACGGCACAGAATTCAAGAATTCATTGACTAAAGATCCACCCATGGATCTAGAGGAATTCTACAACGAGGCAGAAAAGTTTTTACGTTTAGAGGACGCAAATGTAGAAAGAGAAGAAGGAGAGGGAATAGAAGTTTATATGCTTAAAGACAAAAAGCCTATCGAAAAGGACTCAGACAAGGATAAAGGAAAACGAAGGACTGAGGATTATGATGACAGGTCAAAACGGCAGCGGAGAGAGCCGCGATTCACTACTTACACTGAGCTGACTGAGAGTTTGGAACGCATTTATCAGGATACCAAGGAGCAGATTCCGTATCGCAGACCAATGCGGAGGGATCCAACCTCAAGCGAAAGAAAATCAGATAAGTTTTGCGTATTTCATGAATTAAACGGTCATAACACTAATGATTGTAGGCATCTGAAGGACGAGGTGGAAGGACACATCAGGAACGGCATGCTCCTTCAGTATGTGAGGAGGCAAGCTTCAACGGAGGAGCCAGAGCGGCCACCGTCTACATCAACCAGGGGCAACCCTGAACCAGGACGTCGTTTGGTTATCAATTAGTTAAAATAACGATGAACGAGTCGCAAGCTCCCACTAACGCAATCGAATCATTTACACATGTACGAGATCGCGATCGTTCTCCAGGCATGCTCTGAATGATCATTGAATGTTTCGTAGTGGGAACTTACACTTTGACATCTTTGCTTTGTTTTTATTTCATGTTGATTTGGACTTTGACATCTTTGCTTTGTTTTTATTTCATGTTGATTTGAACATTTGAACTTGGTTTGTTTGGACATTTCTGTTTTTAAAAGCTCACCCGTTGAATAAATATTTGATTCTGATAACTCTGAAATGGCTAGGCTACTTGCACATGTACGCGGTCGCGAACGGTCCTTAGGCATGCTCTGAGATAGTGATATACCTAAACAAATGATCCAGGGACCCACGCGAACGTGAACCTGGTATCAACAATATCAAGCCCCTCCGGGTACACTGATTCGCCTTCAATAGGCACACAAACAATCCAGGAACTCACCCGAACGTGACCCTGGCATTCAAAACATCAAGCCCTCCCGGGCGCGTTTTCTCGCCTCGAACGGCACCCGACCGCGAACGGTCACAACTCGCCTCGAACGGCACCCGACTTCGAACAGTCACAAACTCGCCTCGAACGGCACACGATCACGAACGGTCACAACTCACTTCATCTCAAATGGCTCGATCACGAACGGTCGTCATTTGGGGTCCGCCTCGAACGGCATAACTCACTTTACCTCAAATGGCTCGATCGCAAACGGTCGTCATTTGAGGCCCGCCTCGAATGGCACAACTCACTGTAACGGCACAACTCACTGTACCTCAAATGACTCGATCGCGAACGGTCGTCATTGGAGGTCCACCACCTGATCGCTGACTGCTACACATTACCTCAAATGGCTCGATCGCGAACGGTCGTCATTTGAGGTCCACCACTTGACCGCGCACTATCGCACCTTACCTCGGATGACTCGATCGCGAACGGTCGTCATTTGAAATTAGGCGCTTGACCTTGAACGGTCATATTTCACCGCAGATGACTCGATCCCGAATGATCGACGGATGGATTTACGCGCTTGACCGCGCAGGGTCGCACTTTCCCTCAAATGACTCGATCACGAACGATCGTCATCTGAAGTTAGGCGCTTGACCATGAACGGCCGCGCTCCATCCCGAATAAACTCGATCACGAACGATCGTCATTTGAGGACATATAAAACTATCAAGTTCTTTACAGGTTGACGACAGGATATGAACATCCAACTCAAGGCATTGCAAAACACACCTTGCTACCGCAAGACATGTTTTGGGGGGGCAAAATGTTATCCCTCTTTTTGGGCAAAAGCCGTGATACCAAAAGATTGGTCAAAAACAGAAAATAGTTCGCCTCAGAGATTGGTCGTATTTCACCTCACTATGGATATCGATGAATTCTGTCCGAGCCCGGATCGGGCCACAATTAATAAGGCATGACAAGAAAGACCATAGAAGCCAGCATTTCAAATTTCAAGTCAATCCGAGGTCATATGCTCAAGTTATGATGGATTCAAGTTAAGAAGGTACACATTGCTCGGTTCGAACCCATCATGTTCGAACCCATCATATTCGAACCCATCGTGTTCGAAACCATCATGTTCGAAACCATCTGTTTCGAACCCATCATATTCGAACCCATAGGAAGAGGCGACGTTCGAATCCATCAGCCAACGTCTCCCTTCGAATCCATCAGCCAACGTCTCCCTTCGAATCCATCAAGCCAATTCATGCTTCGACTCCATCACTACTTCGAATCCATCACCACTTCGAATCCATCCATCAACTTCGTATCCATCACCACTTCGAATCCATCCATCAACTTCGTATCCATCACCACTTCGAATCCATCCATCAACTTCGTATACATCACTACTTCGAATCCATCCATCAGCTTCGTATCCATCACTACTTCGAATCCGTCCATCAACTTCGTATCCATCACCACTTCGTGTCCACCTCAAGCTTCGAACCCATCACAAGCTTCGAATCCATGCTGTCTTCGAACCCTACACGTTAAAAACAACTTCGAATCGGTCCAGAGCCATCGATTCGAAGCGCCGCTGCCCCCTCATGCAACAGGTTCGATTCGAACCTATGGTTTCGAACCGTATGGATTCGAACCATATGGATTCGAACCTATGGGTTCGAACCATATGGATTCGAAACATATGGGTTCGAACGACCCATAGGATCGGTTCGAAGTTGCCAGCGTACCGAAATGCATCACCTTGAATCGATCATATCTCTCAATCCCTTGATCCAAATGCCATGAAATTTTCACAGAAGCTTGATTACATGATGAAGAACGTCCACGCCAAGTTTCATCGCAATTGGACAATTTTTTGATCGATTCGAAGTTCACTTCGAATCGATGCCAAACTGGGCACGCAGTCCAAGAACGCGGGCCTGTGGGCCCCCCGTCACGTGCCAAGCAGCCTCTCCAGGTTTTGGGCAGGATTTTGGCCTTCCACGCCTATAAATAGAGCCCCTGGTCATTCAGAAAAGGGGAGGAGATTCAGAAGAGAGAAAGCAAGTCCAGACTCTGCTGAATTCAATCCTATTCGTCACTATTGCTGTTGAGTTCAGAGTTCAAAGCTATAATCCGTTGTAATCAATTAAGATTATCAAGTTCAAAGCTACAACCCGTTGTAATTGAATAAGATCATCAAGTGAAGCAATAAAGAGAAAACCTTCAAAGTGGACGTAGGCACGAACGCCGAACCACTATAAATCCTTTGTTTGTGATTATTGTCTGTGAATTATTGTGATTAGTTGCTTAGATCTGAATTCTATATTGATTGTTGCTGAGAACTGTGTTGATTATTATTAATTTGAGTACGTAAACGGGTGCTTTCGCGGTATTGGGTGTTTGTGACCAATTTTGGCGCAAACAGTATATATATGAGAGAGCGTACTTGTTAGTGTTATAAAAAGGTTTTAATATTGTGTTAATCTGTTCCGTTTTGTATTTATAAATTCTGGTTGATGCATGGGACGATGTGACATCAATAGGGGTTTCTAAACACTAAATAGGACAGACCGACATAATATCTGTTTCAATATAGGTGAATGAAATAATTTTTCCTATTATATTTTCTATATATAAAATAAATTTTTCAGTCTATATCTATATTTGGCTGCAATAGATTGGTTGTTAGGTGATAAAGTGTATAATTAATAATATAAGTTAGATTGGAAAATAAGATTGATGAAATTTGAAAATTTAGAACTTAAGTTCCGGGGTTTTGAAATTTCTTTCGAATAAATTTTGAAATATAATAATATTATTTATAAGTATTTTCTGATATAAATATTTCAATATAATTCGGAAAAAATTGTTTTAAAGAAGATTTCGGAAAAAATAAGTTTTGTACTTTCCTCCCTGTTGCTGGAAAATAATTTCGGTGATGAGTGCACGCATCATCGACTTTCATTTTCGAGTTTCGAAGTGGGAAGGCCACTGTAGAAATTTACTGCAGAATTGTTTAAGAAATTTTTATCGTTTTAATTATAATTGGATATATATATATATATATATGTTAATAATTCTATCTATTATTTTAAATGATTTAAAAATTAAACCCGGTATTTGGTTCTTAAGTTCCAGTTAATTAATAGTTCAATTAAGTGTAGAAATTGGAACCTTTAATTAAAGTAAAAATTTAATACAATAGGAAGATAAGTAATGTAAATAAATGATTGTAAACATTATTAAATGAATTAATGAACTTCTTTATTTATAAGAATTGATGTATAAAGTTGCAAATTTAGTGTAGTTAAATTGTTACCATTATTAAATATAATAGAAATGTAAGCATTAAATAAATGAATGAAATTAAAAGTAAGTCGAAATTGTAATTTATAAAACGAATATATATAATTATTGAACCATTAATTAATTAATGGAATTGTGAAGAAACTTGTATAATTTTCACGTACATTCTTAAAGCATATATATAACTTACCATATAATAAAAGTTGCAATGTTAGTAAGAAAATGTAAGGGGAAATCTTATAAGTGAAGCTTGAGGTAATAAAGGTATTCAATGAATTTTCTGTTACAAAATGAGAATTAAATGTATAAACTTAAGTTAAAATGGAAATTTTAAGTATTATAAATAGATGATTATAAACTTAAGTAAATAAAACGGAATGCAAATATAATGAATATTGTAATAAATGAAAAATGAAAATTGTAAGTAATGAAGGAATAACTCAATAAATGAAAGAAAAGAAATTAAACAACTAAAGCATGAAATAAATGTATAATAAGTTAATTTGGTTGTTGGTTTGAATTGTTATTGTTTGACTTATGGTTGGTTGGGCAAGAGAATTTGAAGTTGTTGGATGAATAAATAATCTATCGTTGTTCCATCTAAGACTGTTGAGTAAAGGATGCACTTGATAGTTATTTTCATTCCATACAATTTCAAGTTTTGAATCCGAACAACTATTTGTTTGTTGGATTAAATGGTTGCTTTGTCTTGTGTATGTATGCTGTTTGTAAAGTTGATGGTTGTTGTATTGATTGGTTGACTAATGGTTGAAACCGCTTAAATATTTCACTTTATATAAATTGTAACCCTTTGGATTATATAAGAAAATGCAGTATCTTGGAAATATTTTGGAAATGTTTTTCCAAACTTTAATAATTTAAATATAAAGGATTAAATAGTTATAAATAGGATATCTTATTTAAAGTGATTAATTTTGTAAATTTAATTGTTTATAAGTTAAATATTTTGGGTAAGATATATTGTATTTAATTTTTCCCTTCTTTTCCTTTTCGAGGACGAAAAGTTTTGAGTGGGGGAGAGTGTAACGACCCGCATAAATGTGATGTTTGAAATAAATTAAATTAATAGGATTTTATTTTAAAATTTAGAAAAAATAAAAATCTTATTAATTTATATGAAAGAAAATATTGAAATTTGATGTATCAAAGGTAATTAAAATTTGCAAATTAAATTATATATTGCAATTAATAGTAATAGTGGAAATTGTTGCAAGTATTGAATTTGTCAATGGAATAAAATATTGATTTACGGAAATTGAATATAAACGGAGGTAATAAAGTAATGCAAGAAAATAAATAATGTAATTAGTACAATCCCTTTTATTTGTAAACTATTGTAAGGTGTTAATTAATTGAAATATGAAAATTTGGAAATAGATTCAAAATTTATGTTAGATAAATGAATTGCAATAATTAAAGTTAGTAATTAATGGGTTAAAGGGAATACCAATTTATTCATAAATGAATATAAGTGAATGTAACAAAATAAATAGGAAACGCTAATTATTCATTAGTGATGGTTGATGATATAAACGTTACTAACTATTAATGTAGTAACGTAAGATGTAAATGTATTTTCAACGGAAATGTAACCTTATTTCTAGGTAGAAATTGCAGGTAGATTTATGAAATGGAGTTTATGAGATAAATAGAATTGAATGTTTCGTTAGTATGAGTTTAAGGGAATATGGGGTAAATTGATTAAATCAACAAAAGACAATAAATGCAATGATGATGGGTTAGTAATAAAAGTGAATAAGGAAATGATTGTATAGTAAAAATGGAATTCCAACTTGTTGGAATGGAGTAAATACACTTAGTAATAAATTTAGGATAGGAAAACGAAATGGAAATATTGAATTAGTTAATTCGTATATATATATATATATATATATATATATATATATATATATATATATAGAATGGCGATTATTGGATTGTAAATAATAAACTTATTAACGGTGATCAAGAGTTGTGACCACAAGTTATTATGAGTGATACATATATATTTAATTCAATTCAATTGATTTGGAAATCATTGCATTAAATATAAATTAAATGTTACGTTGAATAAGTTAAGGTAATAAATGGATAATAACGTAAATGTTCTTCATAGATATGATAATTTGAATCTAATGAAATTTATGGAATTTGAATATAACATTTTACGTTAATTGGAGATAAAGATGGAAATAGGTAATAATTGCATTAATTTGTAAGTAGAAATAAATCGTTAATGAGAACAAGTATTTAAGATTTAACACCTATTTAGTATATTAAGTTATAACGGAAAATCAATTGCAAAAATTAACAATATATTTATTTCATTAATGATAATGACGTAATATTTGAAATATTAAATAGGATGGAATTCAAATGTATATAACGATAGAAATGTGAAATTTGGGGAATAGATTCAAAGTTATAAATGAGTTGTTAAAATAATGCATAATAAGTGCAAATTGAATGAATCAATGGGAGCATAGATTTAAGTTTAGAAAACGATATTTTGGTTTAATTAAGTATTGCAAAATAAATGAAATTAACGTTTAAATATTTCGTTTATAGAGATTAAACTAAAATTCCAGGATATTAAAATAATAGATTTTGAACCCAGCATGGAATCCTTCTACTTAAAATTTTTAGATGGAATTAACATTTGATTATTTAATTGAATGGAGAAAAAGATTTATTTAGTATGTAATTTAATGCTTGTTGAAAACTGTAATTTTATAAACATGTTTGCTTGACCATAAATAAGGATTACAATGTCCACGTATTTATTTAATTGATTTCATCAATTAGGGTCTGTTTTGAAGTGGAAGATTAAAATTAATTGGAAATAAATTTATTAAAATCTTTCAATTGAAAAAGGAAAAGAAACAAAGTGAAATTAATAAAATTTATGTAAGAATGTTTTCATTATGAATGTACATTATTTGGAAATATAAGAATTGATTTAATATTGTATAAGTTGATCATTTTAGAATATAAGAATGTTTACATTATGAATTGCAAGTAACAAATAAGCATTTTAAGGAAAATAAAAGAATGTTGAGGAAATAAAGTGAACGTTTCCATTCTAAATATATGGAAGTGGAGAAATTAACACTGCAATGGATAGACTTATCAGCTTTTAATTTACATCTAAATTTGTTTAGATCAATTTGGAAATTAATAAAATTGTGGATATATTTTGAAACGTAAACGAAACGTCTAGATTTACATTTGTAAATACGTTTAAAATAAAATGTAAATGATAAGGAATTTATTTATTTCCTAAATCCATAACGTGTGTAATTAATATTATTTATCTTTTGGGACCACCTCCGTTTGCACGTTAAAATTCGTGCACACCTATTCTTTTGCGATCTATCTATAAATAGGCGGTGAAACCCTAGCCTCCATCTTCATTCCTCTGTATAGTCTCTTCTTCAACTTCTTCTCTTCTTCAATGGAAACAGACAATTTCTAGATCCAGTTTCAATCCAAATAAAAGTCAAAATTCAGACTCCTCTAAAAATTACAGAAAAATTATATGTTGGAGTTCTCAGAATACGCAATCTACTGGTGGTGTTCGTTTTCCGTTTTGGGTTCGGTCTGGAAACATATTCGCGTGCTCCTGTAGCCAAAGCGCGTGGAAGACGATAGTGACGTGGCGAGTATTTAATTAAGGTTTGTTTTGTTCTATAATTTATTTTGATTTTCAAATCGTTTAAATCGCATAACTTTTTCATACGACCTCGGATTCACGCGATACTTTTTTTGTTAGGATCGTAATTAAATTCCGGACAGTTTGGAACTAGTTTGGACCAATTCGGAGACCGTCGAATTTTTGGGTTTAAATCGGATTTAAATTCAAAAGGTGAGTGTTTTAACCCACTCACAACTTCTAAAAGTTTTTATGTTTGTTAAATTTATTTTAAGTATGAGTAGAAATTTATTTATGACTGTTGGCATGTTTTATTCAGCATATCTGTTAAATCGCATTTATTTAACTTAACTGTTAATTTAGTTTATTTATTGCATAAAATTTGACAGGTAGAATTTATTTTTGCACATAAACTGCTAGTTAAGAGTCATTAAATTTATTATGGAATAGAAACTGTTAGTTAATAATCTGTTATTAATTCTTGTATAATTCATATGCTATGTATCAATGATTGTTTAAAATTGGATGATGATTGCAATTGATGATTGATGATTGATATTTGGATGAATGAATGTTATAATTATATTGCATAATCTACAAGTCATCATGCATTTTCATTTCATTCGGGGTTGTGGTTTGAAATGATATACAACCGTAAAATTTTATTTTTAAATTGCGGATTGAAATGATAAATATCCGTAACACTTGTCCATAGTATAGAAAATTTTATACAGGCACCGTGGTCTATATATAAATTATTTTAAAGTGATTTCTATGGTTTGGATGAGATACGGTTTATAAAATCTTTTAATTTTGATATTTTATAAATGTTATTCTTCTATATATATACATATGAAGTTAAAATTTTGAATTTAAGCTGTGTATAAATCTATTAAATAAAAATGGGAAAATTGAGAAATGGAATTTGATAATTCATATTATATGTTTAAGTTTGGAAAATTTTAAGGTATGATATTTATAACTGGATTTTTCCAAGATAAATTTAAAATGAATATTCTAGTATAATTTAATTGAAGAAAATATTCAATTGCTAGAAATTAGAGTTTTATTTATGGATTTTTATGTAAATATTCAAGACTAAATAATAGAACATTTAATTTGGTTGATGGAATAAATTCCAACTTTAGTTTTGAAATATTAATACTCCAAATGGATATATATATATATATATATATATATATATATAGAAATTGAAGTGGTTTTGGAACTTGAAAGTGGTATTTAAATTTTGGTTTAGACTTTAAATAAAGAAATATATTTGTAAAGCCATGGAAATTATTTTCTTTACAAAGTAACCTTAAAGTTAAACCATTTATTTCGTATACCGTTGAATATCCAAACCATTCAAGTTTTAGAAGTTATGGTTTTAAAATATATGAATTTCGAAATATTATGCTTTGAAAGTATAAGTCAAATATTTGGTTTCCAGATATTTTAAATTTTAAAGCAGTATGATTTTGGAAAAGAATATATTTGGATAAAATGATACCATATTGTTTTGGGTTTTAAGATGATATCGTATTCATAGTTTTGAAATGGAATTTTTATTCTGATTTTAAAGTATAAACTATTTTAAATGACCGCGGTGTTATAATAACGATTGGTTGGCAAAGAGACCGGGATCGGATATGGACATACTCTCTGTCGATACCGAAAACCACTTTGACTAACCGTGTACGCGGTGGAGATTCCAGAATGAAGTAGGTTGGTGGCGGCGTTTCCTGTAAGGTAAATACGTGGACCCGACTCCCGTGAGTTGGCATAAGGTGGCTAAAACAGGAGTGATTCTCGGGCCAATGAGGTCATACCTCTGATCGGACGCTCCTCTTCGATATTATACTTTGACTTTGGATTGATTCAGTGGCCACTTCTATTTTTGATTTTGGGGGAGTTTGTTCGAGGTGGGCGGTAACTGCGGCTACGCGTTTCCACCAGCCCGGATAGCAATTGGTATATCTACCCTGGCATTGCCTAGTTGTGCCGTGTCACCTACCATACCGAGCCTTTACTACGAGTTTTGTTTTGTACCATACCTATGGAGTGCCCTCTGACGACGCCCAGTACGGGGGAGATTACGGTACTGTATAGACTATGGGAATATATTCTGTGTTAAGGGCTATATGGGTAACCCCTTAACGCTATTAAAAAGTAAGTTTATTTTATAAATAGACATTATTATAATAGCGCAATATACTACATAGTAAATAGTTTAACGGACCCTTAGGAGATGTAAATCCCGAGCATCACTTGAGTTACTGTACTCATATTTATTTCTGTAAATTTTACTCACATAAGATCATTTAGTTCTGACTCGAGTGTTTTTGTTTTTTCAAATTCGCTCGGGTCAGTCCGAGCGTTTCAGGATTTGAGGATTTAGCTCTAGAGGACGAAGACAAAGATTTGTATTACTAGTATCTACTATATTATTTCACTACACCATTTAATTCCGCTGCATTGATAGTATTGGTATGGGTAACTCTGATATTCATTGTACAAGTAAAATAAAATATTTTGTAAAACAGTTTCATGAACTGTATATTTGATTATTATATTTTATCCTTCCGCTGTGAGATTCTGTTTTGTTTTATTTCTTCTCTGTTTTTCTTATTTACCCCATAACAATCCGCCCTTCCGTATGGTTTGAATCGTCATGTGTGTCGGTTTAAAGTGTGCAAAAAGGCGGGATGTTACAAAAATTGTATATACTATTTTAATAATGACTACAATGGGAGAGTTGTGATGAAATTCGAAAGGGGTTGTAAACTGGAAATTTTGGTTATCCAGACTTAAAGATTTATTTTTATAAATAAGTAAGTTTTAAAATTTAAAAAGGAGTTTTTATTTATCAAACTATGAAATTTTAAAGTTAGTTAGTATTGAATATTTCAGGAGTAAATTATTAAATACTTATTATCTATTTTAATAAAATCCTAAATGTTTTAAAACCTGTTCTCAATATTTTAAATAATTATTTGAATATGTCTTAGAAACAAATTATTATTATTTTCTTAAAATACTTATCTTTATATATATATATATACATACACACACACACACACAAAAAGTTTTGAAAATGTTTTAAATTTATTTATGAATCTTCTCGGAAGCCGGGAAAATGGGTTATTCAGTAAATATGATTTATAAGAATTTTTTTAAAGGGAATTGGGAAGGAAAGGAAGATAATTTCCAAAGTAGTAAATAAAAGTGAACTTCGAAGAATGAAATAGAATTTATTAAAGAAATTGAAAAGGGTATTGAATTTATAAGCAAGTATAAATTGATTTTGGAAATATTAAGGGAATTAGTTAAGAAGTTCCAAAATTTATAGAATTCGTGTGAAACGAGTTGGGAAATTTACAAATTAAGTTGTATATGATTTTTAAGAAAAGAAAAGGAAATAAGAGAAATATTTTCCAGGTATTGTGACAGGCGGTACCCTAGTAGCTATGCCATTGTATGAGATGCAATCTCTAAGAAGTGCCATACGGTTCTGATTGTGCCCAACTATGCTGGAACATGAGATGTAGGCATTTCGGCTATATTCTATTTACTTTCTACAGACACTCTTATTATATCAGACGGATTTAATGTTTTGGTTATCATAATGTAAAAACCCAGCATCTTTATTTGTGGCGTGGTCTTTCGAGATACCTTTGTTTCAAAGGATTTTTGAAAATATAAAAATAATTCAAATAGACTGTCTTTTCTCATGATGGTTTCCAAACCAACTCGAGTGTTATTTTATTCTAATGCTCGGGTCAGACCGAGCATTAGAGATTCATGATAGGATGCTATGGAGCTCAGAAGATGAGCTGCAAGACGAGGCGTATTTCCGCTGTATAAGGACAAGTTACTAAAGTGTCAAGATTTGATGTAATGGTTGTGTACTTTGATGATTGTAAGTATTAAACAGTTACGGATTCTTTTGTATAAAAATCTGTTGTTATATATTTTATTTTGTTCCGCTGTGATCGTGAGATTCTATGTTGTTTTCTCTTCTTCTATCTTTTTCTTCTTCACACCTAATGAACTGGTATTTCCAATAACCGACTACTCGACATTCGATATAGTGGATGTATTGATGTCGATTTTCGAGGGTCGAAAATCCTGGTCCGTTACAGAAATCATTTAGAAATGGAGTTAATATTCAATAATACTATATATGGAAGAATGAATGTGCGAATGAAACATTCTTTAAATGGTTAATTTAATTGTAAAGAAACTTGCCTAATAATGTATAATTCAATAACTGAAATAAAAATAACTTATTTAGGCAATGAATGTAAAGTAGTAAGTGAGAGAAATGACACTGTATGAATAAAGGAGAAATGAACTTTTATAAGTAAAAACGAATGCAAATTAATGAAAATGAACATTATATGAATGAGAAAAGAAAAGTAAATGATGAAAAAAAAGGAAAATCAAACTAAATTATAAAGGTGAAGTGAACTGAAATAAAATGTATACAATACTCCAATAATGAATTCATTTGTGACCAAATAATAGAAATGGATATAACTTTGTAAGTAAGGAATGTAAATGAATGAAATAAACCTTACATGAATTAATGAAATTTAAAATTTCGTAATTAATGAACATGAATAAAGAAAATTATTGCATGGAAAGAAAAATGTACAATAAATGATGTGGAAAAAAAGGGACAAATGGAGTAAACTCAAAAATGTGTTAAATTCTTTGTTTGTTGGGCTTATGAATTTGGTTGGGAAAGGATACTGCTACTTTGTATAGAGACGTATAAATAATCTATTGAGTCTTATCTAGGACTGTTGAGTGTATGGTTTACTTAGTAGTTCATTATCATCTTTATATGATTAGAAGTTCTGAGCCCGAACAAAACCATTTGTTCGGTTGAAATGAATGGATGATTGTTTTCTTTGTTTGCAAGTGATTATTGTTATGTTGTAGTGATTTGTTTTGTTATTAGTTGAAAACAACTTAAAGATTTCTCTTTATATAATTTCTAACTTCTTTTGGATTATATAAGTGAAATACAGGTTATGGATGCAATAGCTACCACTTTTGGTTTCATAAAATAAGCACCGCTTGCCCGATAAATAGGTTCGTTTTTGAATTACGGTTTTCTAGCGATATTATATTGTTTTCCCGTGGTTTGGGGTATTTTATTTTAAAAAATATGATATATTTTTATTATTTATTTTACTATTTCTCCCAGACCTCTCCGTATAAAGGAGACTACCGAAATTTTCTGTAAATTTTGGACTTGGAAATTTTTTTGTGAAATATTTTCCATACTTTTATAACTTGAGTATAAAGGAGTTAATTGTTATAAACTGATATATTTTATTTAAATTATTTCATTATGTAAATTAGTTGTTTATAAATTGAATATTTTGAATAAGATATATTGACTATATAAATTGCTTCTTTTCCCTTCTTTTCCTTTTCGAGGATGGAAAGTATTGGGTAAGTGAGAGTGTAACGACCCGTAATTTCTGATAATTAAAAACTGTAAATTTAGTAAAGTTCTGTGACTTAATGTTGGAAGAAATAAAAAATTTGTGATTTATAACAAGAATATAAATGGAATAAAAAGAAATAGTATTAATTTAAAGTAATTGATAATCGCTCTAAATGTAATTCCAATTAATTAAAAGGAATAAAGAGTTATAACCGGTGAAAGATTGTAAATTAATTG
This sequence comes from Allium cepa, assembly GCA_030765085.1. Taxonomy (NCBI): domain Eukaryota; kingdom Viridiplantae; phylum Streptophyta; class Magnoliopsida; order Asparagales; family Amaryllidaceae; genus Allium; species Allium cepa. Next base: position 935,391,563 of record CM060943.1, on the reverse strand, counting down.
CAGTAATGTGTATATTAAATTATAATGGGATTGAAGGAGTAATATATAATTTAAATGTTGATTTATTAATGAAATAATGTGTAATAAATTGTCATTGGATGGAACTAGTATGGTGTAAGTTGTTATAACATTTCATTGTAAACAATAAATTGACAAATATTATTAAATATAGAAATGATGACAATTGTTACTTGTTACCAATTTAATTAATCAACTGCAACTAAAGGTAAATAAATGTTATATTAATGTGAGTTAATACAATAGTTGCAAATTGGGAATGTCATAAAATGTACAGAAACGCAATTACACTCATATGGTAATAAATTGGTTTAATAATAAAAATTAAATCAAGATAAATGAAGTTATTAGGATTTTAAATTACAGTTAATATCAAAATCAACGAAGGTTCAGTATTATTGGAATACTGCAACTAATAAGGTTAAAGATGGTTATTGTAGAATATTAGTGTAATAAAATATGAACAAATGTTAACTTTGTCTATAAAGTAATAATTGATTAAATAAAAGATTGAAATCAAATTAAATCAATTTATTGGAATTAAATTATATTTGATTGGATTTAATTTCAATTGAAATTTGAACACTGTAACTGATGTAATAAATAACACTGAATTTGGTATGTAAAATTGCTTTAAGTTATTATAAATGTCTGAGTAATCAAAAATGAGGAAATTTGTTAGTTTTTAAATATTGAATTAAACAGTGATTAATTAACTTAATATTAATTTATTTAATTAACGTGAAAAAAGCCTTTTTGGTCACTGTCTCGGACTTTGATGAAACTAGTCACATCAAATCCGTAACAGTGAACTATTGTAAGATTTCAAGTTTCGTAATGATCGGACTTGTCATTTGACCGTATGGACTCGAAACACGTAGAAATCAATTTAATTAAATTCAATTGAAATGAATTTAAAATAAGTTGATTTTAAGCTAACTTCTTCATACGATGAAACTAGGACTTGAAACTTGTTCCATTGAGTTTAGAAATATTGAAAACATCTATTTTGGTATATGGGATGACCCATTTTAGTTTCGGGAACGAAACAGGCTTTTCGGGTCGTTTATCGTTCTACTTTCAAATCGATCAAGTCCATTCATTTCTATTTCTGATCTGCCTATATATAGCCTGTTATAAACCTTAGCTATTTCCTATTCCGTTATGCTATATGTATAATGCTATCTGCTTCTCTCTTTCCAATAGCAGACAAACCAAAACTAATTCCCAATTCCAAACCCTAATTGCAAATCAAAACTAAATCCAAAAATCAAACTCCTCCAACCATATCGAATTATATGTTGATTTGAAGCTCTTTATGAGTGCAAGTCAAAACTGTAGTCTGTTTTTCGATTTAGATTTCTACGTGTCTAGAATTTGATGATTTAGTTCCGACCGTTCGTTTGTGATCGTTGGATTGTGCGCTGGATCGTTGATTTTACGATGATCAGGAGGTGCGGGGTTGTAGTGTTCAGCGAGCAGCGCTCATCCATAGGTTTACTTCGTGTAAAAGGTGATCGGAATCGCCAGAATTCATGCGTGAAGTTGATGCCGCAGACCATGTGGCTGGGCCAAGTTCGACGTGGAGGGGTCGGTGGGGTCGCCTGGGGACGTGCATGCTTATGGTGAGGCTCGATCAAGGCACGGTGACCTGTAGCGGCGGCGGCGACGTGATTTGGGTGGCTGCATGGTTCTGTTCGAGGCCGAGAGATAGGGTTTGGGAACAATGCTTCCGTGATGACGTGGCTAACGATAGCTTTTTGTTTGTTTGTTTAATTTAAGTTCAAATTTAATTGTTAAACGTTCTAATCATCATAACTTTCACAAAAGAGGTCCAATTCATGCGCGGTTTATTTTAGAATCTATTGAAATTCCACACATTTTGATGCTTGTTTGGATGAATTCTGAGACTGTTTGAATTTTGGGCCTAAATTGGATTTTTATTCGATTTAAAATCGAAGTTGAGTGTTTTGACCTACTCAAAACTACTAGTTATCTTATGTTAGTTAAATTAAATTTATGATGCGATTAGAAATTTGTTGATTGCTGTTCGGTACGTTAAATTGTCATTCGGGTTAAATTTGACTTTTATCGATTTAATCATCATTTAGTTTAATATTGGATTTTAAATTGTCAGTTTAATACCTGTATTGATTATCAGTTATCTATTGATGTTTATCGATTGATTTGAATGATGATTGTGATGTATGTTTGATTTTTGATATTAGATGACTGGATGTTGTATTTTTGTATTTTTGTAACACTACAAGTTCTCTAGAGGTTGAAATGATACATACCCGAATGACATATAGATTAGGGAAAAATCATTATCGGTTGAATCAGTAGACTCGAGCGATTTTAAGGATTTTTATTTAATTCGGGATTGCAGTTTGAAATGATACATAACCATAAAATTTTAAATTGCGGATTGAAATGTTAAATATCCGTATCACTTGACCCAAGGGTAGAAAATTATATATGGACACTGGATTGGTAAATTTAAATGATTTTTAAATCGTTAAAATTTTGAATTCAGTTAACTGGTATTTTGTAATAGAAATTGATTTATATAAACTGAATTATTTTCATTCCAAGTGTAAATGCCAAAATTTGAATTGATTTAATGAATTGTTCAAAGGATGTAAATTGAAATTTCAAAGTTGAAGTGTCGAATATAAATGAATTTGTCGGAATTGAGTTATTGAAAATGTTTGGATATAACTTTGAAATCTATTTTAAATTAATTTAAACTTTTCAGTCAATTTAAAACATTTTAATTTACGTAATCTATTATAACCTATTTAATACAATTTAATCTATTTTTACCTATTTTAGAATATTTTAATCTATTTAATCTATTTTAGATCTATTTAATATAATTTTAATCTATTTAATCTATTTTAAATTTATTTAATCTATTTTAAATCTACTTAATATAATTTAAATGTGCTTATTCTATATTTAATCTATATTTAGATCTATTAAACATTTTAAACCCAATTATATCAAATTTAAATCTATTTAAACTATTTTACTACTTAAACTATTTTTAAAACTATTCAAACTATTTATAACTATCTAAAATATTTTCTAAATTTTAGATTATGTAAAGTGAAAGTGTTTATATGCAAATCCTCAATTTAAAAGTTAGTACGATTAAATGATGTTATAACTTAAGGTGGGATTTAAATGACATAATTGATTGAATAAGATGATTTTGAAATGAGGGTTTAACCGAGTTTGCTAATATGATTTTGAAAGAAATTGTGATTTTGGAAATGATATGATTTCAAATGTCATATGATTTCGAAGGTGAATATGATTTTAAAAGTGAATATGATTTCAGGATGTAATATGATTTGAAATCGAATACGATATTTTGATATCAATTGTGAATTGACTTTTTGAAATGTAAAGGAACCATCCTGTGTGCAATAAGCATTTGGTTGTTAAAGACACCAGGATCAGATATTGTCATACTCTCTGCCAATACCTGAAACCACTTTAACAACTGTGCACGTGGTGGAGATCATAGAAATTAAGAAGGATGATTTAGCGTACGATTCTGTATGAGGTATTTACGTGACCCTGACTACTATGAGTCAGCTTGATGTGGCTCAAACAGGAGCTATACCGGGCCAAGTGAGATCATTCCTCCTACTGGGCACATTTCTTCAATACTATATTCAGACTTTGTGATTGATTTGGTGGCCACCTGTAACGACCCATAATTTCTGTCATTTGAAATTCATATATTTAATTGATTTTAAATATTAACAAGTAAAATTTGTAAGTCGAATAAATTATATTTCGAATATCTAGATTAATTGGATAATTAAATCGATAATTTAATATTTGAAATTTCAAAAATAATTGGAAATTGGGTTTAATGTGATTAAAATTGATTTGTAAAGTTGTATTGAATCATATTGGAGTTAGAATGATGTTATAGAACTTTTAAAATTTAACTAAAAGTTAAATTGTAGAAATTGAATATTTTAATATTTAATTAATGAGTAAAAATAGTCATTTTCCAAACAGTTTCGGATTTCGATGAAACCAGTTTCATTGGATCCGTAATTAAATTATTGTGTGGTTTTAAATTTCATGTCGATCGGACTTACGGTTTGTCCGGGGCAAGCTAAAACGCATTGAAATCGATTTATGTAAATTTTTAATTTAAATAGTCGATTTGAAAACCTATCTTCCAAATACGACCGAATTGGCTCCCGATATATATTCCATTGCGTTTGGAATGGGGGTAAAACATTATAAATGCCAGGAAGCACGCTTCTTTTAGAGTTCGGAAAATTTTGGGTGAATAATGCACGAATATTTTCTATATAAGGACTTCATTTTCTTCATTTTGCAACAAACCTTAGGGTTTCTAACCCTAGCCGCCACCCTATCAATTAATGGCCAGAAAATCGCCTCCTTCCTTCCTCATTTTCTTCAAATCCATCAACGACAACAGGCGTTCAAAGTCGCGGTGTTTGTCCACGTTTTTCTCGACCTACGTGCGACCGAGTTCGACGTCCTACTGGACGAAGGAAGGTAGGCGTGCGAGCTTCGTTGCGGTGTAACCTGATCATCTTTATGATCGTCGTAGTTGGCGCGAGCATTAGGGCATAACGGCGGCTATTGGGTTCTTCGGTCGTGAACGAAACGTTGAGGGAAGATAAACGAAGGGGCGGCCAGATTTTCATCATATAAAACGAACGGCCCAGACGAGAAAGGTTATGAAAAGAATAAGAATAAGAATGTAAATTGATTTATTTAAATTCGTACGAACTTTAAAACATTGTAACTTTTTCATACGAGGTCCGTTTCGCACGAAACGAGTTGCGTCGGGTTCGTATTGTCGAATACTACGCGATGGAGGTGGATTGGATTGATTTAAGCTAGTGTGAATTTCGGATAAAATTAAACACGTGTTTAATTTTATTCAAAATAAAACGCTGAAACCGCTATTGGAAGCAAGGTGAGAACTTCTCACTAAATCGAATTTGTTTCGATTTAAATTTTAAATAGTTAAATTTAAAATTGCTTGATTGTGTGATTGAATGATGCTTGCTATCTGTTGTATTGAAATAGACCCTATACGTCGCATATTTAGTGGAGGTTATTTTATTAAACACATATACTGCGATATTCCACCTTGAAGTGGAATTGGTATTATATATGAGCTTGGAGTTGATTTCCCGCATTATATAGCCGATGAGACCCTATTACGCTGCATAATAGTGGATAATATTTTATATAAACCCATGTACCATGATATCCCGTCTTGAAACGGGATTGTTATTGTGCTAACACCCGTGGATGTAGGGAAACAGGTTGTAGCGATCTAACTGGAATCCTCAAATAATTGAATTTTTTTCAATATTGTGTGTTGATTATTTATAATCTCTGTGTTAATCTTTGTGACTGAAATCATTGAACGCTAAAATTTAGACGAATATAATTTTGGTATCGTTGAATACCGTAAACAAATAAAAATTCGATTTTTGAAAATTCAGGTTGAAAGTTTATTCTAAAATTTATTTTTGAGAATTGGATAAGTTTAAAAGAAGTAATTCTAAAATAACAAAGGTTATTTTTATTGTTATTGAATAAAATCTCAAAATATGGGAAAAGCTTTAATAAATGGATTTCGGGTAATATTATTCAAAAGTTTAAGAATTTATTTAAAATACAAATTTTAAAGAGTTTAAGAAAGTAAAAGAATTGGTTTTCTTTAAAAGGAATTTATTTTTAAAAGGAAATAAAATTTGAAACCCATTTGGGAATTGATTTTTTTTGCAATTGAATTTAAAGTATTTTGAAAATCCATTTGGAAATTTATTAGTGTTTTAAAATGAATTTGTAATCAATTTGAAAATTCATTTGGGGTTTAATAGAAATTGATTTCAATTTGAGATTTGAATGAAATTCACTTGGTGTTTAATTTCTTGGAAATCAATACGGAATTTGATCTGGTTGTTTTTGAATCAATTTTGAAAATCGTATAACAATGGATATTTGGAAATCTAAATTTACCATGGAATTTATAAAGGAAAGGGAAATTTGTTTAAAAATAAACATTGATTATTTTTAAAGTGTGGAAATAAATCACGGATTTAGAACGTAAATTTAAAGTAAATCGGTAGGGATTTATTTAATTGGTTTGAATGAACCATTTTGAAATGAAAGTATATTCTCCCTGGAAAGCCGAATGAAATTTCTGAATAGTTTTGAATGATATATACATATATATAATTCTAGAATTGGTTTTGAAAAGGATACTTTGGAGAAATTAACCTTTTAAATTGTTTTAAATCCTTTAAGTAAAGATTTGTTAAGTTGATATAGAAAAGATTATTTCTATGATTTAATCGATAAATGTTTTGGAATATAGTTATTTAAATAGTTATACTCTATCTACTAATTTTATTTTGAAAATTAGTTCGGACTTAAGTTATATGTAATATTGGTATAATATTTTTATAACTAATATTTTAAGTAAAGTGTTTAAAGAAAAATATTTTTATTTCAAAGTGTTTTCCCTATATATTTTGGATAAGTGTTATAAATTATTTTAAAGTATTTGAACTTGGCAGATCTCAAGTAAAAATGAATAAATATTTGGAAGTGTTTCCGCGTAAGGAAAATGATTTGAAATTTGTTTTCCAAAATTGTAAAGGTGAAAAGTGATTTGAAATTTGTTTTCAAATGGTTGAAGTGTGGAAAATATATCTTGAAAAGATATTTTTGGAAAATAAATAATTTGGGAAATTATTTGGAATCTGGTGATGGTGTGCATATCTATTGATAGTTAAATAACCGACTATCAATATTTACCTTTAAATGGGTATTTGTTGTGATTTGCTTGAATTTGAATGCTACACTTATTTATTTTAAAATAAGCGCTCGTTTTTCGATTTAGCCGGGAGAAGACCTTTGGGTCATAAATCCCATTCCGAATAGTGATACGTCGTAATGGATAACATTTGAAGACTGGTGTAGAAAACCGGATATTTTCGAAAGCAGAATGTTTACCGTCAAATGTCACTTCATCGGCTGATCTCCGATATAGAGATTTTATCACCCTTTGTGATGGGAAGATCGGACGTCATAGTGAATATCTGGATTGCAATGGCTTCTTTGGAAGTGCCTTCGGTTCCGTTCGATCCCGAGTTGATAGATGTGTGTCTGACGTTACAATTGAGATGTAAAGCTGGTTTCTATCAAATACATTTCTGTTGGTGGCGAAGAATTCATTCTCTTAGCTTAACACCCTTCTCTGAAACGTACGAGCTCAGAGGTTATGTAGTTGATGGTTACTAGTGTTACATTCCCAATTTGGTAATGTGGCATACAAAGTGCTGCCGATCATTTGTGGATCAAAGCATGACTTTTTTGAAAAGTGTAACTTTGTGGACGAGACTTCGTCGGACATCACACCCCGGAATGGTCGAAACAGGAAGAATGCAGTAAGGTTATAGGGGGTAGCTCCCCTTAGGGTATGTTCACTTCCTTATGGATAGAGGTGGTATCATGGTATGGAGCCCAGATACTTAACCAATGTTGTAGCTGCAAATTTGTTACTTTGTGGTTGTTGGTATTGAGGATCCTCAGATAAAGGTTGTTTACAACCGGGGGATGACATACTCGTGTCAGTAGTTACCTATTTTTGCAGAGGTAACCTGGCCTTGTGTTGGCAAAGATCCGGTTAGGTTCTCAGGGTGTCCCTCCAGAGGCGTACCCATGTGGCAATGGGAAGTACCTTGGCTTAACCATTTGTTGGAAATCCAAAGAAACATTACGAGCCCTATACGATTTTAGTTGTAGAACCTGCCATTTAATATGGTAGCTATAGTAGGCATACTATAATGGTACGTATGCTGGCTAAGATTTATATTATACTTTCGAAAGGTTTTCCACTATGCACTTATAATAATAATATCAAAGAAAAATTTCTCGTATCAAGCATGTAACGACCCAGAGTTTCCATCATTTGAAATTTGTATATTTAATTTATTTTTAAATATTAACAAGTAAAATTTGTAAGTCAAATAAATTTTATTTCGAATATAGTGATTTAATTGGATAATTAAATCGATAATTAAATATATGAAATTATAGAAATAATTGGAAATTGGGTTTAATGTGACTAAAATTGATTTGTAAAGTTGTATTAAATCATATTTGAGTTAGAACGATATTTTAGAACTTTTAAAATTGAATTAAAAGTTAATTTGTAGAAATAAAATATTTTAATATTTAATTAACGAGTAAAAATAGCCATTTTTCAAACAGTCTCGGATTTCGACGAAACCAGTTTCATCGGATCCGTAATGTTATATAATTGTATGGTTTCAAATTTCGTGTCAATCGGACTTACGGTTTGTCCGAGGCAAGCTAAAACGCGTAGAAATCGGTTTGAGTGAATTTTGAATTTAAACAATTTGATTCAGAAACTTAACTTTAAAATTTGATCGAATTGGCTCTCAATATATATTGCATTGCGTTTGGAATGGGGGTAAAATATTATAAACGCCAGGCGGCACGCTTCGTTTGGAGTTCAGAAAAATTTCGGGTGAATAGTGTCGCGTAATTTTCTATATAAGGACCTCAAATTCATTATTTTGCTCAAACCCTACGTCAAAGCTTCAGCCGCCACCTTCTATATTCAATGGTCGAAACTTTGCCTTCTTCCTCTCTTAATCTCTTCTATTCCATCAACAATTTCGAGAAATCTTCAGCACGAGAGTTGTAGATCTAAGTGAGAGCTTCAAATCTATATGGTGATGATCGTGAACGACGCAATGATCGAGGAGATATCTGCTCATGTTCATCAGGAAGTCACGCATGTTTTTCGAGGAGCATAGGGGACCGAGCTCCACCTTCCTTCGGCCGAAGGTCGCACTCGTGATGGGCTACGTCGTGAAGGTCGCTGATCTTCGCCAAAGTGAAGGAGGTGGTGGCAATAATCAAGGGAAGTACGGCGACCGTGGATTCTTTGTGACCTAGGGGCAAACGTTTAGGGGACGAAAGGATGTTGCCGCCTGGATTCATCAAGCAAGAAATCAACGGCCCTGATGAATTAGGTTTTAAAATATAAAAAGTAAATGGAAATTTATTTATATTTTAATTCGTATAAACTTTAAAAAGCTATAACTCTTTCATACGAGGTCAAAAAATGACGAAACAAATTGCATTGGGTTCGTATTGACGAGCACTACGCGATGGAACTGGATTGGAATCGATTGGAGCTAGTGAAATTTTAGGTAAAATTAAACGCACGTTTAAAATTATACGAAATAAAACGCTAGGACTGTTATTGAAAGCAAGGTGAGAACTTCTCACTCAATCAAAAATGTGTTTCAATTTAAATTTTAAATAGTTAAATTTAAAATTGCTTGATTGTGTTGATTATATGCTTGGATGATAAATTGCTATCTGTTGTATTGAAATAGACCCTATGCCCCGTATATTAAGCGAATGTTATTTATTAAAAACATATACCGCGATATTTCACCTTGAAGTGGAATTGGTATTATATATGTACTTGGAGTCGATTTTCCCGTATTATATAGAGGATGAGACCCTATTGCGCCGCATAATAGCGGATAATATTTTATAAATCCCATACACCGCGATATTCCGTATTGAAACGGGATTGGTATTGTACTAACGTCTGTGGATGGAGGGAAACAGGTTGGAGGGATCCAACTGGATTCCTCATCCGTATTGACTTATTTACAAATATTGTGAAATATTCTGTTATCATATGATATATGATGTTTCGGATACCATAATTGTTATATTTAGTGCTGTTGCAGCATTTGGCCTATTTTGGAAATTTAAAAATGTTAAATTAACGATTTTGAATTTAAAAGGATTTTCAAGTGATTTTTGAAAGTATACATTTTATTGAATTTTGGAATTGATTCATTTTAAATAAATAAACGTTATAATTTTAATGTTATAAAAATTATGATTTTTGAGAAATATAGTTGAATTGATTTTTGAAAATATGGAGTTAATGATTTTATAAAATAATTTAAATAGAGATTTTTGAATTTATTATAAAAGCTTTATATATAAGATTTATAAAATTGGATTTTTATAAACCAAAGTGATGGAATTATAAAGGAGTTTTGAAAATGTTTTAAAATAATGTTATAAATGGATTTTTATAAAAGAATAGAATCTACAATTTGTGAAGTTATAAAATGAATGAAATTGTAAACAAAGAATTATAAGTAATTTACTTATAATTTGGATTTTGGCGTGTAAATGGGATATGGATAGAATTTGTTAAAGTGATTTTATAGGTTGAAGTTGTTATAAAATATAAATGGAATTTATAAACATTGTTTTATAAATCCAAAAAGACTTATTTTTATAAGTAAATTCTTATAGCTTATTAAAGGAAGTATATTCATGATTTTGGACAGTGGATAATATATTAAAGAAATGTTTTGGGAAAATGATATTTTAAACAGAATTAAAACGATTTGAAGTTGTTTTAAAATGTATTAAGTGTCGAAACCATAGATTTCAACATTCATTGTTGAAATAGACGTTTTCGAGAAATAAGGAAATGCTGGACTATAACACTGTTGTTATTGTAAATGATTTTCGATAGGAAATGCTTTATATAGTATTGGGATTTATATATCTATCTTAATTACGAATCCCTATACTAGTCATATTGGGCTGTTGTAATGATGTTTTACATTCGTTTTGACCCAAATAAATGTGTTTAAAGAGAACGTTTTCCTTAAAGAATAAAATATATAATTAATCGCGTTTTAATTATATTGAATATTTTCTAAGTATTGAAAATAAATAGATTTGTTAATTACTTATTATTAAATAAGTATGGAAATGTTTTCCAATATGAAAGTGAATATTTGAAATCGATTTGAGAATCGTATATTAATAGATATTTTGGAAATGTGAATTCACCATGGAATTTATAAAGGAAAGGGAAAATTGTTTTTAAAAATAAACATTGATTTATTTTTGAAATGAGGAAAATTATATATCTTGTAAAGATATTTTTGGAAAATAAATAATTTGGGAAATTATTTGGAATTTGGTGATGATTGTGCATATCTATTGATAGTTAAATAACCGACTATTAATATTTACCTTTAAATGGGTATTTATTGTGATTTGCTTGAAATTGAATCTACGCTTATTTTTAAAATAAGCGCTCATTATTCGGTTTAGCCGGGAGAGGACCCTTGTGTCATAAATCCCATTGCGAATAATGATACGTCGTAATGGATAGCATTTGAAGATCGGTGTTGAAGACCGGATATTTTCGAAAACGGAAGGATTACCGTCGAATGTCTTTACATCGACTATCTCCGATATTGAGATTTTATCACCCTTTGTGATGGGAAGTCCGGTCGTGATTAGTGAATATTCGGATTGCAAGGGCTTCTTTAGAAGTGCCTTCGTTTCTGTTTGAACCCAGAATGGACTTGTATGGACGTGTGTCTGACATTACAATTTGAAATGTAAAGCTGATTTCTATCAAATATATTTCTGTCGGTGGCGGAGAATTTATTCTCTTAGCTTAACACCCTTCTCTGAGAAGTATGAGCTCAGAGGTTATGTAGTTGATGGTTACTAGTGATATATTCCCAAATTGGTAATGTGGCATACGAAGTGCTGTTGAGCATTTGTTGATCAAAGCGTGGCTTTTGTATAAAGCATAGCTTTATGGACGAGACATCGTCGGACCTCACACCCCGGTAATGGTCAAAACAGGAAAGATGCGACAAGGTTATTAGGGGATAGTGCCCCCTTATTGTATGTCGTTTCCTTCTGGATAGAGGTGGTATTATGGTATGGAGCCCTGATACTTAACCTATGTTGTTGCTGCAAACTTATTATTTTGTGGTTGTTGGTGAATCCCGGGATTTAGGTCGGTTACGACCAGGGGATGGCATATTCCTGTCAGTTGTTACCCAGCTAGGGGTAACCCCGCCTTGTGTTGGCAGAGATCTGGTTATGTTCTCGGAGCGTCTTTCCAGAGGCGTTACCATGTGGTAATGGGAAGTTCCTTGGCATGAGCATTTTTTGGAAATCCAAAGAAACAATACGAACCCTTTACGATTGCAAATTGTATAACCTGCCTCCTCAGGAGGTAGATATAGCAGACATAATATAATGGTACCTATGCTGGCTAAGATTTATATTCTACTTTCGTAATGGTTTTCCACATTTTTCACTTATGGTAATAATATCAAAGAAATTCTCTGCTTAGTAAGCATCTTTGATTATCATAAGGAGAAATCTCCTCCAAGTTCTACGTTTGCATTGTGTGTGTGGCGGGAGGCCTTATGGTAGTTACATTTTCTAAAAGCATTGTGAATTGAGTTTAAAAATATTTCTTTGTTTGGTTTAAAGAATAATTTTTTAAGTTCTTGCTATTTTAAAAATATTTCTTTGTTAGTCCTTTAAAAAAAAGATAAACTGTTTTAAGTTCTTACACCAGTCCCATGACTGACCTGGAATTTATTGTTTCCTTCCTAAACACTGGGTGCCCATCATTTTCCACACAGGCAGTCTAGAGTTAGGTTATCAGGTTATTCTGGAATTCAGGAGTTGCTGTGGAGATCAGGAGCAAGCTGGATGGCATGGCGTATCAACTAGTATAAAGTATTTCTTTTCCGCTGTTTGTTGTTGTAAACTCTGATAATGCAATGTAATGTGATGTAATGTAATAACTGATATAGTTCTTCGTTTTAAAGATATTCATTTATCTATTATATGTTGTTCCGCTGCGATGAGGAGATTCTGATAATGCTTCTATTATTATTTTTCTTTCTTTTTTCTTCTATCTTCTACCTCTTCTTTACCCCTAACGGTTCGGTTTTCCGGCATTCGATTGCTCGGCAGTTGATACAGTGGACCTACTAATGTCGACCTTCGGGAGTCGAAAATTCTCTTACCTTTACAATTTGGTATCAGAGCATATGGTTAAGTGACAACCTTGGCTCTGTTGGGAATTACGCATTAGAGATAGAGTCACCAGTACTCTAGGATGAGTTTGAGTGTAATAATAGCTATGAGCGTGTATTTGTTAGTGAATATAAAATTTGTTTTATAATTTGTTGATTGGTTTGTTGAGTGGTATATAGATTCTGGTTAATACGAGTAATTAACGTTGTTGATAGGAATCTCTAAACACTTGTACAGAACAATTTGAGACGATATCGTTTTAAAATAGGGTAAATGAAATAATTTTACCTCGATTTTATTTTATATATAAAGGAATAGTTTTTTCAGAATTATTAAAGTGTATATAAATTGATTGTTTCGTTGTTGAAAATGCAAGAATATATATAAGTTAATTAAAAGAATAAATTGTATAAGCGAAGAATTATAAGTATGGATTTATAATTAATATGATTTACAATTGTGAAATGATCTTATATAAGTAAGGAGAAAATAGTGAAATTATATAAGTAAAATATTTTTAAATGTGATTTGTAATTTGAAGTAAAATTCCAGAGGAATATTTGGAAATGTTTTGAAAGGGTTTGCAAATTGGAAAAGATTAAATTCCTTTTTAAGTTTGAAAATGATTTTCAATGGCTTTGGAAAATTGTTTTGAAAGGAAGAAAGCTCTAAACTCTTTTCAGTCGCTGGAAAATAATTCCGATGATGATCGCGACATCATCGGTGTTAATTTTCGGGTTTCCAAAAGAGGGATTGCTACCAAGTTGTTTTAAATGGAAGTTGTTTGGAAAATTTGGGTTTGGGTTTTGAAATTCAAAGGATAATTGAGTTGGTTTCAAAAATAATTTTGGAAGATTGAAAAGAATCTGGAAGATTATATAAAATGGTTGGAATTTGAATTGGATTTATAAGTGGAAATTTAAGTTAAGTTAAATAAATGATGTTTAAATGGAATATAACTTAAGTGATGTTGAATGAAGTTGATTTTGGTATCGAAGTAAAATAATAAAGTGATGAATATGAACTTGAGTTATATAAAAGAAATTCAACCTTATTTGTTAAATGAATTAGCAAATGAATTAATGAATGAATTGAATGTAAATCAATTGAGTGTAAATAAATTGATAAGAAATAATGGATGTAAGTGTTAATTCATTAAAGCTAATTAAAAGTGATGAACCAAATTGAATGTGAATTTAATAATTTGGTTATGATTTGGTTGTTATATGATTGTTAGTTGATTGTATATAATTCATTAAGTGTTAATGAAGTGAATTGATAAAATTGGAAGCTATGAAATTTGATTTGCATATGGAAGTGAACTAACTTGAATATATAGTGAATATAAACTAAATGAAAATGAATGTTAGTAAAAACATCCAATGCTAATGAATCAAATGTAATTTAAATGGGAAAACCAATTCATTGGATATTAATGAGAAGTGAAAGTGTATTGATTTGGTTATGGATGTTAGTTGGATGATAGATGGTTGATGGCTGAATTTATTGCTTTTGATTGCATTGGCTATATTGGCATATATAGTTGTTGGTATATGTTGTATGTCGATATTACTTTCATATATGCATGATTCTCATTATTGTTGAGTGTATAGTAGGTGCAGATTGCGCTTGCTTCGCATTTGGAGCTCGCTTTCACGCTATATTAGCCGTATATGCTCGCTAATAATATATAAGGTACATATCTCGGATTACATATCGTACTTTTACACTTTTCTCCCTACGGGATGCCTCATTACTTGATGAGATGTATATTTGTGTTAAATATATCGTCATTTTTTTCGGATCGAGCCGCGCAAAGGAGACGTTGGCGATATTTTCGGAAAATATAAGGCGTTAGAATATTTTTGAGAAAATTGGCAAATTTTGACAAGATAACTAAGTATGATTTGAAAACTTAGTAAAGTTATTGTAAGAAGTTTAACCATTGGATTCTGGGAAAGTTAAACAAATGTATTTGAAAATTTAATTTGAACAATTTGTTTTGAAAAGTTAATGGATTCTGTAACTTTTTCTTACTTGGTAATTTCGAGAACGAAATTCTTTTAAGGGGGGAAGTTTGTGACGACCCAGAATTTCCGTCATTTGAAATTCGTATATTTAATTTATTTTTAAATATTAACAAGTAAAATTTGTAAGTTGAATAAATTTTATTTCGAATATAGTGATTTAATTGGATAATTAAATCTATAATTAAATACATGAAATTATAGAAATAATTGGAAATTGGGTTTAATGTGATTAAAATTGATTTGTAAAGTTGTATTAAATCATAGTGGAGTTAGAGCGATATTTTAGAACTTTTAAAATTGAATTAAAAGTTAATTTGTAGAAATTGAATATTTTATTATTTAATTGACGAGTAAAAATAGCCATTTTTCAAACATTCTCGGATTTCGACGAAACCAGTTTCATCGGATCCATAATGTTATATTATTGTATGGTTTCAAATTTCGTGTCAATCGGACTTACGGTTTGTCCAGGGCAAGCTAAAGCGCGTAGAAATCGGTTTGAGTGAATTTTGAATTTAAATAATTTGATTCAAAAACTTATCTTTTAAATTTGATCAAATTGTCTCCCGATATATATTCCATTGCGTTCAGAATGAGGGTAAAACATTTAAACACCAGGCGGCACGCTTCGTTTGGAGTTCGAAAAAATTTCGGATGAATAGTGTCGCGTAATGTTCTATATAAGTACCACAAATTCAATATTTTGCTCAAACCCTCGGGCAAAGCTTCAGCCGCCACCTTCTATATGCAATGGCCTAAACTTTGCCTTCTCCGTCTCTTAGTCTCTTCTAATCCATCAACTAATTCGAAAAATCTTCAACATGAGAATTGTAGATCTAAGTGAGAGCTTCAAATCTATATGGTGATGATCGTGAACGACACAACGATCGAGGAGATATCTCTTCACGTTCACCAGGAAGTCGCGCACATTTTTTGAAGAGCATAGGGGACCGAGCTCCACCTTTCTTCGGTCGAAGGTCGCACTCGTGATGGGCTACGTCATGAAGATCGCTGATCGTCGCCAAAGTGAAGGTGGTGGTCGCGATAATCAAGGGAAGTACGGCGACCATGGGTTCTTTGTGACCTGAGAGCAAACGTTTTGGGGAAGAAAGGATGTTGCGGCCTGGATTCATCAAGCAAGAAATCAACGGCCCTGATGAAATAGGTTTTAAAATATAAAAATAAAATATAAATTTATTTATATTTTAATTCGTATAAACTTTAAAAAGCTGTAACCCTTTCATACGAGGTTGAAAAATGACGAAACAAACTGCGTTGGGTTCATATTGACGAGCACTACGCGATGGAGCTGGATTGGAATCAGTTGGTGCTAGTGAAAATTTTGGGTATAATTAAACGCACGTTTAATTTTGTTCGAAATAAAACGCTGCGACTGTTATTGATAGCAAGGTGAGAACTTCTCACTCAATCGAAATGTGTTTCGATTTAAATTTTAAATAGTTAAATTTAAAATTGCTTAACTATGTTGATTATATGCTTGGATGATAAATTGCTATCCGTTGTATTAAAATAGACCCTATGCGCCGTATATTAAGCGGATGTTATTTATTAAAAACATATACCGCGATATTTGACCTTGAAGTGGAATTGGTATTATATATGTACTTGGAGTTGATTTTCCCACATTATATAGCGGATGAGACTCTATGCGCTGCATAATAGCGGATAATATTTTATAAATCCCACATACCATGATATTCCGTATTGAAACGAGATTGGTATTGTGCTAACATCTATGGATGCAGGGAACCAGGTTGGAGGGATCCAACTGGATTCCTCACCCGTATTGATTTATTTACAGATGATATATTCTGTTATCATATGATATATGATGTTTTGGATGCCGTGATTGTTATATTTAGTGATGTTGCAGCATTTGGCCTATTTTGGAAATTTAAAAATGTTAAAGTAACGATTTTGAATTTAAAAGGATTTTCAAGTGATTTTTGAAAGTATACATTTTATTGAATTTTGGAATTGATTCATTTTAAATAAATAAACGTTATAATTTTAATGTTATAAAAATTATGATTTTCGAGAAATATAGTTGAATTGATTTTTGAAAATATGGAGTTAATGATTTTATAAAATAATTTAAATAGAGATTTTTGAATTTATTATAAAATCTTTATATATAAGATTTATAAAATTGGTTTTTTATAAATCAAAGTGATGGAATTATAAAGGAGTTTTGAAAATCTTTTAAAATAATGTTATAAATGGATTTTTATAAAAGAATAGAATCTACGATTTGTGAAGTTATAAAATGAATGAAATTGTAAATAAAGAATTGTAAATAATTTACTTATAATTTGGATTTTGGCATGTAAATGGGATATGGATAGAATTTGTTAATAAAGTGATTTTATAGGTTGAAGTTGTTATAAAATATAAATGATTTATAAACATTGTTTTATAAATCCAAAAGACTTATTTTGATAAGTAAATTATTATAGCTTATTAAAGGAAGTATATTCACGATTTTGGACAGTTGATAACATATTAAAGAAATGTTTTGGGAAAATGATATTTTAAATAGAATTAAAATGATTTGAAGTTGTTTTAAAATGTATTAAGTGTCGAAACCATAGATTTCAACATTCATTGTTGAAATAGTCGTTTTCGAAAAATAAGGAAATGGTGTACTATAAAACTGTTGTTATAGTAAATGATTTTCGAAAGGAAATGCTTTATATAGTATTGGGATTTATATATCTATCTTAATTTCGAATCTCTATACTAGTGATTTTGGGTAGTCGTAACGATGTTTTACGCAACATTTGTTTTGACCCAAATAAATGTGTTTAAAGAGAACGTTTTCTTTAAAGAATAAAATATATACTTAATCGTGTTTTAAGTATACTGAATATTTTCTAAGTATTGAAAATATATAGATTTGTGAATTACTTATTATTAGATAAGTATGGAAATGTTTTCCAATATGAAAGTGAATATTTGAAATCTATTTGAGAATCGTATATTAATAAATATTTTGGAAATGTGAATTCACCATGGAATTTATAAAGGAAAGCGAAAATTGTTTTTAAAAATAAACATTGATTTATTTTTGAATTGTGGAAAATTATATATCTTGTAAAGATATTTTTGGAAAATAAATAATTTAGGAATTATTTGGAATTTGGTGATGATTGTGCATATCTATTGATAGTTAAATTACCAACTATCAATATTTACCTTTAAATGGGTATTTGTTGTGATTTGCTTGAAATTGAATGCTACACTTATTTTTAAAAAAAGCGCTCATTTTTCGGTTTAGCCGGGAGAGGACCTTTGTGTCATAAATCTCATTCCGAATAATGATATGTCGTAATGGATAACATTTAAAGACCGGTGTTGAAGACCGGATATTTTTGAAAACGGAAGGATTACCGACGAATATCTCTGCATCGACTATTTCCGATATTGAGATTTTATCACCCTTTGCGATGGGAAGTCCGGTCGTGATTAGTGAATATCCGGATTGCAAGGGATTCTTTGGAAGTGCCTCCGGTTCTGTTCGAACCCAGAATGGACTTGTATGGACGTGTGTCTGACATTACAATTTGAGATGTAAAGCTGATTTCTATCAAATATATTTCTGTCGGTGGCGGAGAATTTATTCTCTTAGCTTAACACCCTTCTCTGAGAAGTATGAGCTCAGAGGTTATGTAGTTGATGGTTACTAGTGATATATTCCCAAATTGGTAATGTGGCATACGAAGTGCTGTTGAGCATTTGTTGATCAAAGCGTGGATTTTGTATAAATCGCAGCTTTATGGACGAGACTTCGTCAGACCTCACACCTCGGTAATGGTCAAAACAGGAAAGATGCGGCAAGGTTATTTGGGGATAGTGCCCCCTTAGTGTATGTCATTTCCTTCTGGATAGAGGTGGTATTATGGTATGGAGCCCTGATACTTAACCTATGTTGTTGCTTCAAACTTATTATTTTGTGGTTGTTGGTGAATTCCGGGATTTAGGTCGGTTTCGACCGGGGGATGGCATATTCCTGTCAGTTGATACCCAGCTAGGGGTAACCCCGCCTTGTGTTGGCAGAGATCCGGTTAGGTTCTCGGAGCGTCTTTCGAGAGGCGTTAACATGTAGTAATGGGAAATACCTTGGCCTGACCATTTGTTGGAAATCCAAAGAAATAATACGAACCCTTTACGATTGCAAATAGTATAACCTGCCTCCTCAGGAGGTAGCTATAGCAGGCATAATATAATGGTACCTATGCTGGCTAAGATTTATATTCTACTTTCGAAATGGTTTTCCACATTTTTCACTTATGGTAATAATATCAAAGAAATTCTCTGCGTAGTAAGCATCTTTGACTATCATAAGGAGAAATCTCCTCCAAGTTCTGCGTTTGCATTGTGTGTGTGGCAGGAGGCCTTATGGTAGTTACATTTTCTAAAAGCATTGCAAATTGACTTTAAAAATATTTCTTTGTTTGTTTTAAAGAATAATTGTTTTAAGTTCACTCTATTTTAAAACTATTTCTTTGTTCGTCTTTTAAAAAAAAGATAAATTGTTTTAAGTTCTCACATCAGTCCCATGACTGACCTGGAGTTTATTGTCTCCTTCCTAAACTCTGGGTGCCCATCATTTTCCACACGGGCAGTCTAGATGTAACGACCCGATATTTCAACCATTCGCATCCGCACATGTCGGACTTGAATTGTTCAAAATACCGCGTTGTAAATAAAATTTGGCAAATCTAAAAATATACAGTAAATAATTAATCACAGAATCATAGACACAGAATCAGAATACTCGCAGCGGAATTTAAAAATACTTAGAGGTTCAAGAAGCCACTATAAATAGTCTCAATCAAATAAAAATTACATAGTCTTTAATCCAAATATAGTTTTAAATCATCAGTAAAACAATCCAAATGTCCACTTGTCTTGATTCCATAAATTTAGATAAAGAACTGGAAGGGAAGTTTTCCAGCAGCTTGAAAGTGGTCTACAGAAATCCTAACTCCGGGATGAAAACTGAACTGCAACTCAGGATGAGCCGAGCGTAAAATAAAACATAAACACTCGAGTCAGGACATACATACTTATATAATGTAAGCTAATTCAAGTGTACTATAATATAGAGCAAGTAACTTAAAGGATGCTTGGGACCGCCCATCCTCTAAGGATCCGTTAAACTATTTACTATGTAGTAATAATCGCTATTATAATAATGTCTATTAGTAAAATAAACTTACTTTTAAATAGCGTTAAGGCTTTACATTTTCCACCTTAACACGTAATATATTCCCATAGTCTATACAGTATCGTAATCTCCCCCGTACTGGGCGTCGTCAGAGGGCACTCCATAGGTATGGTACAAAACCAAAATCGTATAAGGCGCGCTAGGGTAGGTGACACGGCACAACTAGGCAATGCCAGGGTAGATATACCAATTACGCTTCCGGACCGATGGAAACGCGCAGCGCGCAGCTGCCGCCCACCTCGAACAACACTCCCAAATCAAAGGTGCGCACCAAACAATCACAAAAGCAATGGAATGGCATACGAAGAAGTGCGTCCGATCAGAGGTGCTACCTCATTAATCCGTCAATCGCTCCTGTTTTAGCCACCTTATGCCAACTCACGGGAATCGGGTCCACGTATTTACCTCAAGAAAACGTCACCACCATCCTACTTCATTCAGGAATCTCCACTGCGTACACGGTTGTTAAAGTGGTTTTCAGTATCGACAGAGAGTATGCCAGATATCCGATCCCGGTCTCTTTAACAACCAAACGTTATTATAACCCGTGGTTACAACTTTTAGAAAAAATGGTATTTATACTTTAAAAATAAATTTCAAATACATTTCAATATCATAATATCCTTTCAAACATCATTTATTTAAACATCTGTCATTTCATTTAATATAAAACACCATTTAAATCTATTCAATTTATTTAGGAATTAATTGCCTTTCAACTCACATTTAAAAGTTAAATTCTTCCATTTAAAACCATTTAAAGTCAATTCCTTATTCTTATTTATTCATATTATATTCCAAAATTTAAGCTTTTTTTCCAAAGATTATTTCCTTAAATTTTATTAAAACAATCAAAATTCACTTTCCGTAGCACTTATAAAATGCTACCTAAAGTTATAGGTTAAAACAGTCTATTTACAAAAGACAGCATTTAAGTGCTGTAATTTATTAACTTAACCATTAAGTTTTAAATTCACAAAATAAAATTTAATATCAATTATTTTACTTAAATAAAATCTCACTTTTAACAAAAATTCAGAATTTTCCAAAATAAGTTATACTCCAAAATTTTACATAAACATTCATTTATTTAACATTTGTCTCATTCAAAAACCATTATAAATAAATAAAAAAAATCCTTCAAATACATTTAAACCAGAAACTTATAAACTTTCTGTTTAAAAATATTTTTTGAAAATATTACATAAAAATATTATATAAACCACGGGTCTGTATATAGTTTTCTAGCCTAGGTCAAGTGATACAGATATATATCATTTCAATCCGCAATTTACAAAAACCCCGGGTTCTATCATTTCAAACCCGCAATCCCAAGTTAAATATTTAAAATTAAACGATTAAATAAATGAATGAATAAATAATTATCGTACAGGCCTATCATTTCAACCTATAACGATCTCAAATTTACAGGGAACTTGCAGTGATGATTTAACAGTAAATAAGCATTAAATAGTATAACTGCAATAATATAAAATAAATAAACAACTGATGATGTGTCAATTAATAATGGGGGTTTAACATCATACGCTTATATCACAAGCAGATAAAATTTAAATAAAAGTTTACAATTACACTTGTGATAAATTCACAGATATATAGGTATGTTTGTCTGGTGAGAAATACTCACCTGAATGCTGCAGAAAGTTTGATTTCCAACGATGGTAACACTTGGAAAAAAGAAAACGCACAGAAGCGCGATCAAACTGATGCAGAGGCTGCGACCAGATTTATATTTTGAAAAGGGAACGAATCAAAACTAAGAAAATTTTTGACCCGAAATTCTCAAAACAAAAGGGAACGAATGGAAATAAATTCGCCCCATAGGCTCGACTACTCCACCATACGGTTAGACTACGTTCTCAAAGCTCGGTTCAAAGATTTTGCCTGTTACTTACTTTCACCCCTTTTTATTTCTACAAGTGGCGGAAACACTAATAATTTAAATCTAATTCTCGGCATCATAAAAGAATTTTATACGCATAACGTTGATAATACATATACACTCACAATACTAATTATGTGAACACTTCTTCACTAGTACAAAACCCTCCTACAGCCGATTCTTATATTTGCTTATTCAATTATTATTATTAATTATTTTACTTCTCTAGCTACTGTTGCAACCTAGTTTGGACACTTATGACCCACACGCATACTTTCTCCTCCATTCATTTTTTTTATTCTACTCTATTATATTTTGGGTAAAGTTTAAATTTTATTTCTAAAATAAATTGGTCAAATTCACTACTGAAAATCTTGAAGGATGGCTAGATGACATAAAACCTTAGTTATCAGTTTATGAAAAATTTTCGTGCAATTTTATTTGGAGGAGAGGCTGACATCAGTGGTAAAGGAGGAGGGCAGGGATATAGTGGTGAAGGAGGAGTCATAGCCTAAGGTGGTGGAGTTTTAAGCCTTTCGTGAACAAAAAAGAGAAAAAAATGGAAATAAAGAAGAAGAAAGCAAAGGAGGAAGAAGGAAAAATATAAACATAGGCCATACCTGATGCTGCATGCGAGAAGAAGCTGAGATGAAATGAAAAATTATGTGAGGCTTGAATTTATAGGAGAATATTGGGTTGCTTTGTATGCCAGGAAATGGTGAATGAGATCAGGGAACAAATATATGCATAGGTTATTGATTTTTTCCAGAGGAGATTTTTTTTCTTCCGTGAATTAAGTGTTGATAAGTGGTAAGGTAGGATAAATTTCGAAGCTAAAATGCACATTCTTTTTGATTTCTTCTCAGAGGATATTTGCATGATTTAAGGTGAACAAAAATAAGAAGGAAATAAATTTTTAAATTAACTGCACGGTGGCTTGGATTTACACAAAGAAACAGACAGGAATATTAGGCAACATTTGTACACGTTTCTTTTCTCCTTTAAAATTTTTGGAAATAATTACGTTTATCAAAAAGAAGAAACGGTAAAGTTTTAGCAAAGATTTTATGACAAATTTAAATAGATATTGAATGCGTTGATAAAATTTTGGCAAAGACAAAATTTTGATTTGAACGTGTAAAAGAAGGAAGCTGCATGATTTTCCTTTGATTTTTCAGAAATCTCGTTCTACAGGTGAGGAAATAAATTTCTTTCATTGATTGCAAACGTTTCCAATGGCAAGCGTTTTATTTTGTATATGCATTCTTACGTGCACGAATTTAGGAAGACTAAAAACAAAATATCTAGGAAATATTTGCTCTTGCTTTAAATAAGAAATAAATGTTACTGGGGTGGAGAAACAGCAAGAATTTATTGCTGAGAATGGTAAAAGGAAATCACAGATTATATACCTATTAACCAAATGAAGTTGTACGTGGATTTGAAATTTTTATAATCAGCATTGATTTATAAGGAAACGGCAAAGTTTTACTAGACAAAGATTTATACCAAATTTAAAGCAAATTGAATGCATTGGTTTTTATTATCAATACGTTTTCCTATATACGTTATTTATACCATTAAATATCGTACCCTCTTAAATGCGAAATTATCAGTTTATTAATATGCTATAAATTCTTAACATTTATCACTAAATTAAAAAGATAAAACTTTGGTTACATCTCTCTCTGATTCTTATTACCATTAAAAGGCAATTTATTATCCAAATGGACCAAATATTACAAAATTTCAAAGCAAGTATATAATCCAATTTTTTTATATTAAAATTCCCATTTAGAGTTATCCTGATGGAGCACGACCTAAGGGTTCATTGGGCTTAAGTCTTCGGGTACTATGAGTCGTTTACGACCTATAGTTATAGGAGCTAACGAAATGGAGTTAAGTCGGCCTCGACCTAAAGAGGGTTTGCCGGGTTTAGGTCGGTCACGACTTAAGGGAGAGCAAGGGGTAAGGGCTTGTATCGGTTACGACTTGGCAAGTGGAAAGGGGAAGATAAGTCGCGTACGTCTTAACGACCTATGTTAAGTCATTGTAGGACTAAGTCGTATGTCGTTTGTTTCTTATGTCATATGAACTTAGGTCGTATACGACCTAAGTGATGTAAAGTGTTGTAATTTGTTGAGTCGTTAAGTCATTGCGTCGGTCAGTTATGTTGGGATGAGTCGTTCAAATGTTGAGTCGGTGAAGCTTTGAGCCGTTGTAAGTCGTAGGTCAGTATGTTCTTGAGTCGTGTATGTATGTGTTAGGTCGCGTACGACCTAAGGGTGAGTCGTGGGGATTGTTGAGTCGGAAACGACTTAAAGGGTCTTAGGTCGGCAATGACCTAAGGGTCTGTGCTATAAATACGCGTGAGTTGTAACTTGTAAGGGTTGTTGATTCTTGAATAAAATTCTTGTTTGATTGCTGTGTGCTTTCATCCTAAATTGGTAGTTGAGTGTAATCTCCTATCTCCGCTTTCGGTTAATCGAGTGCTCTCAATTCAACGATTGTTGAAGCCAATTCACGGTATCAAGTGCGCTTGATCAACATTTGAAGAATTGTAGATCTTCTTTCACGGTATCGTGCGCGATCAACGTGTCGAAGATAGCTAGAATTCAGTATCTTTGTGATCAGCGAATTTGGGCATTTCAGTATCTTCAATCCACCGTTTACTACTTTCATTGATCTATATCGATTTGTTATTTTCCGCTGCACCAAATTTGCTATCAGAGGTAGACTTAGCCAATCATAGCTAAGCCGAGTCTTGGAACCAAGGAGTTTGAAGTTTGGTGTTCATCGTGTTCATCTTGAAATTGCAACAAGTTAGAAACTTTCGATCCATTTCATTTTGGATCAAAGTTGGAAAGTTTGTTGGAAGTGTTGAGGCCGAGCCAAGTTAGTGGTTGAGCCGTGACTTGCTTGTGTTGAAGATTTTTGAAGTATTAGTTGAAGGTTGTGTTGAATCAATCATGCCACCAAGGAGAGCTAATCGTCATCAAAATGTTGAAGTGTTGTATAGAAGAGAAGAAGCCGAGCAAATGGAACAACGCATTAATGAGAAATTTGATGAAGGCATTGGAAAGTTAGAGAAATTGATGAATGATTTGAATCAAAATCAAAGGAGAAGATCACCAATCTTGAACCATGGAGGAAACCGAGTTTCGCCATCGGTTACGGAAGCGAGAAGGGTATCACCACAATCTTTTAGACAGAGAAGAGAAACATCAATTTCATCAAGGAGAGATCACCATGACTATGGACATGAAGAGAGAAGAACTCCACGTGAGTTTGAAGAAGAGCCATATAGAGATGAATAGAGACATAGTAGAAGGGACAAGCGTGATCGAAGGGATGATAATGGTCGAGATCGATATAGACATACATTTGATTTTGATGAAGAGGGTGATAGAGCTAGCAATCATTATCGAGATCGAGACCAAATTCGAAATTCATATCGAGATGTAGATGATGATCGTCGATGGGAATCGGGTATGAAGATGGAAATTCCAGAGTTCAAGGGTGGAATGGTAACTGAAGAATTTCTTGATTGGTTGTCTAATGTTGAAGAGATTTTTGATTTCAAGTAGGTTCCTGAGCATAGAAGAGTGAAGTTAGTTGCTACTAGGTTGATGGGGAGAGCTTTAGCATGGTGGTAGCAAACTAAACTTACACGGGAGAGAATAGGGAAATCAAAGGTTGAGTCTTAGGATAAGATGAAGAAGTTGATGAGAGCTACATTTTTAGCTTACAACTATCAATCACTGATGTATCAGAGGTTGTAGAACTTGAGGCAAGGGACGAAGACTGTTAATGATTATGCTGATGAATTTTATCAACTGATTGCTCGAAATGACATTATGGAGACAGAAGAACAATTAACCGCTAGGTTTGTTGGAGGGTTGAGGATGCAGATCCAGGATATGGTGAATATATTTGATCCTAGATCTGTAGCAGAAGCACATCAGAAAGCGTTGGCTTGGGAGAAGCAGGGAAGACGTGGAGATGGTGTGTTTACTAATTCTAACAATCAAGTGAAGGGTGTTAGTGGAAGCTCCAATGTTCCTAAATCTATCAGTAAACCAGTTGTGAATGAAGTTGCGAAGACGAAGGTCAACAACAGCTTCAAGTGTTACAATTGCCAGGAAGTGGGTCACAAGAGTAATGAATGTCCGAAGCCGAAGAAACGAACTATGATTGCTGAAGTTGTAGGCGAGGATGTTGGTGAAGGTTATTCTGGTCCAGTTGAGGAGAATGAACAGGATGTTGCGTCAGGAGATGAAGGGTGTAATCTAATGATGAGGAGGTCTTGTTTAATACCAAAGCAAGAAGAAGAAGCTAGTTGGTTGAGGAGTAACATCTTTCAGTCAACATGCACTATTTTGGGAAAGGTTTGAAAATTTGTGATTGACGCTGGAAGTTATGACAATATTATTTCTACTGAAGCTGTGAGAAAGCTGAAGTTCAAGACGGAGAAACATCCAAATCCTTACAAGTTAGCGTGGCTGAGAAAAGGAGGAGAAGTGAAGGTGGACAGGCGAGTTCGAGTTCCATTTTCTATTGGGAAGAAATATAAAGACGAGATTTGGTGTGACGTTGTGGAGATGGATGTTTGTCACTTGCTTTTGGAAAGACCATGGCAGTATGATCGAGCAGTGCAGCATGACGGTCGGACCAATAGCTACAGTTTTATGTTTGAAGGTGTTAAAATCATTTTGGTTCCAAAGAAGAGACAGCAAGAAGAAAGCAAGTCAAAAGAGATTGAGGAGCTGAAGACTTTATTGATTTTGAAGGAATTTATTGAAGAAGTAGAGGAGAGTCCAGAGGTATTTTTGTTGATTGGACATGAAGCCACTGAATCTGTAGAAGTTTCGGGGAAGTAAAACCGGTATTGGAGCAATTCAGTGATATGTTTCCTGAAGAGTTGCCAACGGAGTTACCACCGTTGCGGGATATTCAACATCAGATAGATCTTGTGCCAGGGGTAGTATTACCACACAGGCCACCTTATAGGATGGGTCCTAAGGAGCATGAGGAACTGAGAAGGCAGGTGGAGGAGTTGTTAGAACAAGGGCGTGTTCAGGAGAGCTTGAGTCCTTGTGCAGTGCCAGCTTTATTGGTGCCAAAGAAGGATGGTTCTTGGATAATGTGTACGGACAGTCGGGCTCTAAATAAGATCACTGTGAGATACAGATTTCCTATGCAGAGGTTTGATGATTTGATTGACCAGTTAAGTGGAGCTGTTGTGTTCTCGAAGATTGACTTGAAGAGTGGATACCATCAAATTCGTATTAGACCAGGCGATGAATGGAAGACTGCTTTCAAAACCAGGGAAGGTTTATACGAATGGTTGGTTATGTCGTTTGGTTTATCGAATGCACCGAGTACTTTTATGAGAGTGATGAACCAGATTTTCAGACCATACATTGGGAAATTTGTGGTAGTTTGCTTTGATGATATTTTAATCTACAGTGGGAGTATGGAAAAGCATGTCCAGCATTTGCGTGAAGTACTGTTGATTCTACGACAGGAGAAATTCTATGCAGCAGCAAAGAAGTGCGTGTTTATGACGAACAGTGTTTTGTTTCTGGGATATGTTCTATCGAAGGAAGGAATTCAAGTGGATGAAAGTAAAGTAGAAGCTGTCAGGAGTTGGCCACAGCCCAAGACGATTACTGAAGTGAGGAGTTTTCATGGATTGGTATCTTTCTATCGAAGATTCATTCCACATTTTAGTAGTGTAATGGCACCTATAACCGATTGCATGAAGGGAAAGAAGTTCGAGTGGTCAGAGGAAGCAGAGGATGCTTTTGAGAAAATCAAGACACTATTGACGACAACACCAATTCTAGTTTTACCGGATTTTCAGTTGTTGTTTGAGTTACACACTAATGCATCAAAGGTGGGAGTTGGTGGAGTTTTGAGTCAGAAAGAAAGACCAGTTTCTTATTTCAGTGAGAAGTTATCTGGAGCTAAGTTAAGATATAACACTTATGATGTTGAGTTTTACGCAGTTGTTCAAGCAGTAAAGCATTGGAGACATTATCTGTTTCAGAAGGAGTTTGTTCTCTATACTGATCGTGAAGCATTGAAGCACTTACAAGGGCAGGATAAGATTTCAGCAAGGCATGCATCATGGATTGCTTATCTGCAGCAATTTACTTTTGTCGTGAAACATTAGTCAGGGGTGACGAATCGTGTGGCTGATGCTTTGAGTAGAAGGAATCATTTATTAACAACAATGAAAATTGGGGTGACAGGATTTGAATTATTACCAGAATTGTTTGAGGAGGATCATTACTTTGCAAAGTTCGTTGAGAAAGTTAAGGAGGGAAATACTGATGAATTTGTGTTGATTGATGGTTTCTTATTTAAAGGAAATCAATTGTGTGTACCGGATTGTAGCTTGCGAATGAAGATAGTAAAGGAGCTTCATGAGGAAGGACATGTGGGTAGAGACCGAACATTACAGTTAATCTCTCAATCCTACTATTGGCCATCGATGAGGAAGGAAGTTGAAAGGTTTGTTCAGAGATGTCATGTTTGTCAAGTGTCGAAAGGGACAACTACAAATGCGGGTTTGTATATGCCTTTACCTGTGCCTGCAAAACCATGGGTAGACATTAGCATGGATTTCGTGTTGGGATTGCCGAGAACTCAAAGGGGGAATGACTCTATATATGTTGTAGTGGATCGTTTCTCGAAGATGGTACATTTTATTGCGTGTAAGAAGAAGACAGATGCAGTTCATGTTCCCCAGTTGTTCTTAAAGGAAATCTATCGTTTACATGGGTTGCCGGAGTCTATTATTTCAGACAGGGATACCAGATTTTTGAATCATTTTTGGCTAAGTTTGTGGAAGATGATTGGAACGAAGCTGAAATTTAGTAGCGCTTATCATCCGCAAACAGATGGACAGACCGAAGTTGTTAACAGATCGTTGGGAAATTTATTGCGATGTCTTGTGAAGGATAATATGAAGAGTTGGGACATGAAGTTATGCCAAGCAGAGTTTGCTCATAATCATGTAGTGAATCGTAGTACGGGATTCAGCCCATTTCAGGTTGTATATTCAAATTTACCCAGGGGACAGTTGGATTTAGCGGTAGTACCACAACCGAAGGGGACGGTTAAACGAGCTATAGATGTTGTTGATGGATTGACTGAATGTCATAAAATCGTTCAGGAAAGATTAGAGAGAGCCAATGAGAAGTATAAGAAAACTGCAGATTTGAAGCGACGAAATGTTGAATTTAACGAGGGTGATTTAGTGTATGCTGTGTTAACAAAGGATCGTTTTCCAGTGGGCGCTTATAATAAGTTGAAAGCCAGGAAAATTGGTCCTGTAGAAGTTGTGAAACAGATTAATGAAAATGCTTATAAGTTGAAACTGCCGGAGGACGTGTACACGTCTGACGTATTCAATGTTAAACATCTTGTGCCATATTATGGAGATAAACAATCTGATGCGGAAGAATTTACAAATTCGAGGACGAAATTTTCTCAACCCAGGGAGGATGATGCAGCGCGACCTAAGGGTTCATTGGGCTTAAGTCGTTCGAGTACTATGAGTCGTTTACGACCTATAGTTATAGGAGCTAACGAAATGGAGTTAAGTTGGCCACGACCTAAAGAGGGTTTGCTGGGTTTAGGTCGGTCACGACTTAAGGGAGAGCAAAGGGTAAGGGCTTGTATCGGCTACGACTTGGCAAATGGAAAGGGGCTACGACCTAAGATAAGTCGCGTACGTCTTAACAACCTATGTTAAGTCGTTGTAGGACTAAGTCGTATGTCGTTTGTTTCTTATGTCATATGAAATTAGGTCGTATACGACCTAAGTGATGTAAAGTGTTGTAATTTGTTGAGTCGTTAAGTCATTGCGTCGGTCAGTTATGTTGGGATGAGTCGTTCAAATGTTGAGTCGGTGAAGCTTTGAGCCGTTGTAAGTCGTAGGTCAGTATGTTCTTGAGTTGTGTATGTATGTGTTAGGTCGCGTATGACCTAAGGGTGAGTCGTGGGGATTGTTGAGTCGAAAATGACTTAAAGGGTGTTAGGTCGGCAACGACCTAAGGGTCTGTGCTATAAATACGCGTCAGTTGTAACTTGTAAGGGTTGTTGATTCTTGAATAAAATTCTTGTTTGACTGCTGTGTGCTTTCATAATAAATTGGTAGTTGAGTGTAATCTCCTATCTCCACTTTCGGTTAATCGAGTGCGCTCGATTCAACGATTGTTGAAGCCAATTCACGGTATCAAGTGTGCTTGATCAACGTTTGAAGAATTGTAGATCTTCTTTCACGGTATCGTGCGCGATCAACTGTCGAAGATAGCTAGAATTCGGTATCTTTATGATCAACGAATTTGGGCATTTCAGTATCTTCAATCCACCGTTTACTACTTTCATTGATCCATATCGATTTGTTATTATCCGCTGCACCATATCCTTAAACAAAGTGAAACTTTCATTTATTCTTTAGCATTTTGGAAATGAGTTGATCAAATTAAAATATATATAAATTGGGAATTAAATTTTACTGGGAAGAGAAAAAATAACATAAGAAATATGGGTAAAGAGAAAAACGCATATGAAATAGGCAAGCAGATAGGAGAATGGATACTGTGCATGACTGAGATTTAGGAGAAAATTGTGTTTTGAAAAAAAATGCAAGAAATAAATTTTGTAGAATGGAAAAAGTCTATGGAAATCCAATTTTTAAAGCAATGCGTTGAATTTAGAGGCAACATACTTGATTTGAACGCTAGAATATTCCTTCCCTCTAAAAACACATGCCACTGATAAATTTACTCATTTACACTAAGGTCATATTTTTAAGTATGTGTAACATAGCCATAATATTTTATGCCCAAAATATATCGAAATAACAGATTAAAATTCTATACGTTTTCTTATATATATATACGGTATTTATTCACTAAATTTACGCGCCCTTTAAACGCGTAATTACCCAGTTCATTTATACACTATAAAAAAAATTTAAAATTTACTACTTAAATGGAATAAAATTTGTTTACATTTTTGTTCTTCTGATCTATTTACCATTGACAAAAAAATGTATTATTCAAAATATTACTTAACTTTAAAAGGTAGATAATCCATTTTATAGCTAAGGTAAAAATTATTGTGTTGTTTTAACAGTCCAGAAAAATAGAAAATTGGCGAACGTTTATAAAATTGAATAAAGAAAAGTGTTGATTCTTAGAGTAAAGAAACGGAAAAAAATATTTGATTTTAACGTTATTGAAAAATCAATGGGTTTTATTTATTAAATAAGTGGAGTCAACGGAAAGAAAATTTATTCCTTTCCCACTTAAAATGCATGTATACTGATTTATTTGATTATTTATATCCAAGGTAATAAATTTAGACGCGTGAAAAACCGATGCAAAACACGCGCCCAGTTTCATAATAAAAGTGACGCTTTTTAAATTTACGCGTTCTCTTATGTAGTAATTATACGTTAAAAATATTCCATCAATAACACTCATTTTAAACGCGTAATTAAATAGTTTATTTATACACTAATTTTTTTTCAAATCTTATTTCTTAATAAAAACTTGATTTTGCTAGAAATTAAGTTATTTACCATCTTTGACAAAAAACCCAAATTTCCAATTAAAGTTAATTCTTAACCACGTCAAAATTTCAGAGATCTTATTATTTAATTAAAAATTTGGTCTATTGTTTTTTTATAATCACTTTAAAATTTAGATTTTTATATATAATAAACCCCAAAGTTTTAAAAATACAAGTGAAAAATACTTGTTAAAAATTTAGGCTGTTACACTCTCCCCCACTCAGAACTTTTCGTCCTCGAAAAGGAAGAAGGTAGGGGAATAGAAACAACCTGAAAGAAAACTAAATTAAACTTAAATTAGAATCATTAATCTAAACAATAAAAATTCAATTTTAAATTAATCATTGATTTCGTCTATTTATACTTAAAATTTTAACATTTATTTATTTACATATTTACTTGTATAATATCCCTACACTTATAAAATCATTTTTTTATCCAAATTTTACACAAGGTATTATAACATTCTAATTTAAAATGTTTAATTTTAATCCAAATTTGAAATGGTAATTTAACTTAATTGTTAAAGTAAATTTACCATTTCCCAAAATAAACTAAATTCCCCATTTAGTTTCTTCTATATTAAATTTATTTCTCTCAATATATTTTTCTCATCTATGTCAAATATTTACACTTATTACAACTTTTTAAATTTATTCTTAGTTCCTTAACATCATTTTATATTGAAAATTATTCCATTACCCTTTTATTTTATTTACCTCTGTTAATCTTTTTATAACTAGAATTTAAGTGTGTAACATTTATTATAACCACTCAAATTTTATTTATAAATCTTTTTACATTGTATATTATCCAATTACATTGTTAACTTCTTAAAATCAAAGTAAGTTATATTGAAATGAAATTGATTATTATACAAATAAAACTTTCAAATTCAATTATCTCAAGTTGGAATTATTTATTCAAAAATTTGATTTTTTTTTTAAATTGAAATTATTCCTCAAGATAAAATTTAATAATTAAATTTCTAATTCCCTTCAACCCATTTAGAGATAAATAAATATATGTACATAGTATGTCAAATCAAATTTAAACCATATATATCTATCTATTATAAATCAAGTCATATTTATAGATTCAAATCAATTAAATTCTCAAGGTAACACTGTAGCAAGACTACAGAATGGTCTTTTCACTTCGAAACTCGAAAATGAATGTCGATGATGTTGCTGTCATCACCGAAATTATTTGCTAGCGACAAGGAGAAAAGCACTGATTTTTAAACCTTTAAAATTCTTTGGAAACAAATTTTTATTCGAAAATATTTTAAATAATATCTCCCTTTAAAATTTTAAACACAAGGTTTGAAACCATCGAAAATTGAATTCTCAAGTTCTGGTTTAAAATTCATTTCTGTTTCCAAATTAATTTATAACCATTTGTTTATATTCAATTATTTATATTAGACAAAACACATGGTCTATAAAACCATATATAAAATCAAAACTATTATCTCTTGACAACTAGTTAAATTAATTATAAAATTCTGAAAATTATACTTATATATAATATTAGATTTTTCCCAAATATAGGAATAAATTTTTCAAACAAGGATAGAGATTCAAATTTGATGGATTCAAATCAAAGAGAATTTTGATTTAAAGATAAATTGGAATCAGAAGATCCGATGATTAAATAACAGAACAAGGAACTAGATAAGTTTATATAAATCGCGGGCAACCTTAACCTGGTCAACCGTGACTTAAAGAGTCGGATCGAATGTAGATTTACCATTCGATCCGAAGAGATAGAGTTCGGAATAACCAAAGATACTAGCATCTAAACCGAGGTTAAATATAAATCTCTGGTGAATTAATGCTAATTGTAAAGGAGTTTCACCCCTTTATTAGAATATTGGCGAAACCGCCAATTCACTATAAAGATCATCCGAAATGGAGTTATGGGATACTCCAGAAATCGAAAGAACATGAATAGTGAGGGACACGAATGAACTTTGGAACCGCAGGGAACGTTCCAAAATTCAAAGGAAGAGATTCAAGCTCAAATGAAAGTGATTCTGTAAATCAAATTTACCAAACATTCTAAGTTTTGCCTAGAGCCAAAGCTCTGATACCAAAATGTAACGACCCGATATTTCAACCATTCGCATCCTCACATGTCGGACTTGAATTGTTCAAAATACCGCGTTGTGAACAAAATTTGGCAAATCTCAAAATATACAGTAAATAATTAATCACAGAATCACAGACACAGAATCAGAATACTCGCAGCGGAATTTAAAAATACTTAGTGGTTCATGAAGCTACTATAAATAGTCTCAATCAAATAAAAATTACATAGTCTTTAATCCAAATATAGTTTTAAATCATCAGTAGAACAATCCAAATGTCCACTAGTCTTGATTTCATAAATTTAGATAAAGAACTGGAAGGGAGGTTTGCCAGCAGCTTGAAAGTGATCTACAGAAATCCTAGCTCCGGGATGAAAACTGAACTGCAACTCAGGCTGACCCGAGCGTAAAATAAAACATAAACACTCAAGCCAGGACATACATACTTATATAATGTAAGCTAATTCAAGTGTACTGTAATATAGAGCAAGTAACTTAAAGGATGCTTGGGACCGCCCATCCTCTAAGGATCCGTTAAACTATTTACTATGTAGTAATATTCGCTATTATAATAATGTCTATTAGTAAAATAAACTTACTTTTAAATAGCGTTAAGGCTTTACATTTTCCACCTTAACACGTAATATATTCCCATAGTCTATACAGTACCGTAATCTCACCCGTACTGGGCGTCGTCAGAGGGCACTCCATAGGTATGGTACAAAACCAAAATCGTATAAGGCGCGCTAGGGTAGGTGACACGGCACAACTAGGCAATGCCAGGGTAGATATACCAATTAAGCTTCCGGACCGATGGAAACGCGCAGCGGGCAGCTGCCGCCCACCTCGAACAACACCCCCAAATCAAAGGTGCGCACCAAACAATCACAAAAGCAATGGAATGGCATACGAAGAAGTGCGTCCGATCAGAGGTGCTACCTCATTAATCCGTCAATCGCTCCTGTTTTAGCCACCTTATGCCAACTCACGGGAGTCGGGTCCACGTATTTACCTCAAGAAAACTCACCACCATCCTACTTCATTCTAGAATCTCCACCGCGTACACGGTTGTTAAAGTGGTTTTCGGTATCGACAGAGAGTATGCCAGATATCCGATACCGGTCTCTTTAACAACCAAACGTTATTATAACCCGTAGTTACAACTTTTATAAAAAATGGTATTTATACTTTAAAAATAAATTTCAAATACATTTCAATATCATAATATCCTTTCAAACATCATTTATTTAAACATCGTCATTTCATTTAGTATAAAATACCATTTAGATCTATTCAATTTATTTAGGAATAAATTGCCTTTCAACTCACATTTAAAAGTTAATTTCTTCCATTTAAAACCATTTAAAGTCAGTTCCTTATTTTTATTTATTAATATTATATTCCAAAATTTAAGCTTTTTTTTCCAAAGATTATTTCCATAAATTTTATTAAAACAATCAAAATTCACTTTCCGTAGCACTTATAAAATGCTGCCTAAAGTTATAGGTTAAAACAGTCTATTTACAAAAGACAGCATTTGAGTGCTGTAATTAATTAACTTAACCATTAAGTTTTAAGTTCCCAAAATAAAACTTAATATCAATTATTTTACTTAACTAAAATCTCAATTTTAACAAAAATTCAGAATTTTCCAAAATAAGTTATACTCCAAAATTTTACATAAACATTCATTTATTTAACATTTGACTCATTCAAAAATCATTATAAATAAACAAAAAAAATCCTTTAAATACATTTAAACCATAAAATTATAAACTTTCTATTTAAAAATATTTTTTAAAAATGTTTCATAAAAATATTATATAAACCACGGGTCTGTATATAGTTTTCTAGCCTAGGTCAAGTGATACAGATATATATCATTTCAATCCGCAATTTACAAAAACCCCGGGTTCTATCATTTCAAACCCGCAATCCCAAGTTAAATATTTAAAATTAAAAAATTAAATAATTGAATGAATAAATAATTATCGTACAGGCCTATCATTTCAGCCTATAACGATCTCAAATTTACAGGGAACTTGCAGTGATGATTCAACAATAAATAAGCATTAAATAGTATAACTGCAATAATATAAAATAAATAAAAAACTGATGATGTGTCAATTAATAATGAGGCTTAACATCATACGCTTATATCACAGGCAGATAAAATTTAAATAAAAGTTTACAATTACACTTGTGATAAATTCACAGATATATAGGTATGTTTGTCTGGTGAGAAATACTCACCCGAATGCTGCAGAATGTTTGATTTCCAACGATGGTAACACTTGGAAAAAAGAAAACGCACAGAAGCACGATCAAACTGATGTAGAGGCTGCGACCAGATTTATATTTTGAAAAGGGAACGAATCAAAACTAAGAAAATTTTTTACCCGAAATTCTCAAAACAAAAGGGAACGAATGGAAATAAATTCGCCCCATAGGCTCGACTACTCCACCACACGGTTAGACTACGTTCTCAAAGCTCGATTCAAAAATTTTGCCCGTTACTTATTTTCACCACTTTTTATTTCTACAAGTGGCGGAAACACTAATAATTTAAATCTAATTCTCGGCATCATAAAAGAATTTTATGCGCATAATGTTGATAATACATATACACTCACAATACTAATTATATGAACACTTCTTCACTAGTACAAAACCCTCCCACAACCGATTCTTATATTTGCTTATTCAATTATTATTATGAATTATTTTCCTTCTCTAACTACTGTTGCAACCTAGTTTGGACACTTATGACCCACACGCATACTTTCTCCTCCATTCATATTTTTTTTATTCTACTCTATTATATTTTGGGTAAAGTTTAAATTTTATTTCTAAAATAAATTGGTCAAATTCACTACTGAAAATCTTGAAGGATGGCTAGATGACATAAAACCTTAGTTATCAGTTTTATAAAAAAATTCGTGCAATTTTATTTGGAGGAGAGGCTGACATCAGTGGTAAAGGAGGAGGGCAGGGATATAGTGGTGAAGGAGGAGTCATAGCCTAAGGTGGTGGAGTTTTAAGCCTTTGCGTGAACAAAAAATGGAAATAAAGAAGAAGAAAGCAAAGGAGGAAGAAGGAAAAATATAAACATAGGCCATACCTGATGTTGCATGCGAGAAGAAGCTGAGATGAAATGAAAAATTATGTGAGGCTTGAATTTATAGGAGAATATTGGGTTGCTTTGTATGCAAGGAAATGGTGAATGAGATCAGGGAACAAATATATGCAGAGGTTATTGATTTTTTCCAGAGGAGATTTTTTTTTCCGTGAATTAAGTGTAGATAAATGGTAAGGTAGGATAAATTTCGAAGCTAAAATGCACATTCTTTTTGATTTCTTCTCAGAGGATATTTGCGTGATTTAAGGTGAACAAAAATAGGAAGGAAATAAAATTTTAAATTAACTACACGGTGGCTTGGATTTATACAAAGAAACAGACAGGAATATTAGGCAACATTTGTACATGTTTCTTTTCTCCTTTAAAATTTTTGGAAATAATTACGTTTATTAAAAAGAAGAAACGGTAAAGTTTTGGCAAAGATTTTATGACAAATTTAAACAGATATTGAATGCGTTGACAAAATTTTGGCAAAGATAAAATTTTGATTTGAACATGTAAAAGAAGGAAGCTGCATGATTTTCCTTTGATTTTTCAGAAATCTCGTTCTACAGGCGAGGAAATAAATTTCTTTCGTTGATTGCAAACGTTTCCAGTGGCAAGCGTTTTATTTTGTATATGCATTCTTACGTGCACGAATTTAGGAAGAGGAAAAACAAAATATCTATGAAATATTTGCTCTTGCTTTAAATAAGAAATAAATGTGATTGGGGTGGAGAAACAACAAGAATTTATTGCTGAGAATGGTAAAAGGAAATCACATATTATATACCTATTAACCAAATGAAGTTGTACGTGGATTTGAAATTTTTATAATCAGCATTGATTTATAAGGAAACGGCAAAGTTTTACTAGACAAAGATTTATACCAAATTTAAAGCAAATTGAATGCGTTGGTTTTTATTATCAATACGTTTTCCTATATACGTTATTTATACCATTAAATATCGTACCCTCTTAAATGCGAAATTATCAGTTTATTTATATGCTATAAATTCTTAACATTTATTACTAAATTAAAAAGATAAAACTTTGGTTACATCTCTCTCTGATTCTTTTTACCATTAAAAGGCGATTTATTATCCAAATGGACCAAATATTACAAATTTTTAAAGTAAGTATATAATCCAATTTTTTTATATTAAAATTCCCATTTAGAGTTATCCTTAAACAAAGTGAAACTTTCATTTATTCTTTAGCATTTTGGAAATGATTTGATCAAATTAAAGTACATATAAATTGGGAATTAAATTTTACTGGAAAGAGAAAAAATAACGTAAGAAATATGGGTAAAGAGAAAAACGCATATGAAATAGGCAAGCAGATAGGAGAATGGATACTGCGCATGACTGAGATTTAGGAGAAAATTGTGTTTTGAAAAGGAATGCAAGAAATAAATTTTGTCGAATGGCAAAAATCTATGGAAATCAAATTTTTAAAGCAATGCGTTGAATTTAGAGGCAACATACTTGATTTGAACGCTAGAATATTCCTCCCGTCTAAAAACACATGCCACTGATAAATTTACTCATTTACACTATGGTCATATTTTTAAGAATGTGTACCATAGCCATAATATTTTATGCCCAAAATATACCGAAATAACAGATTAAAATTCTATACGTTTTCTTATATATATATATATATATATATATATATATATATATATATATATATATATGGTATTTATTCCCTAAATTTACGCGCCCTTTAAACGCGTAATTACCCAGTTCATTTATACACTATAAAAAAAATTTAAAATTTACTACTTAAATGGAATAAAATTTGTTTACATTTTTTTCTTCTGATCTATTTACCATTGACAAAGAAATGTATTATTCAAAATATTACTTAACTTTAAAAGGTAGATAATCCATTTTATAGCTAAGGTAAAAATTATTGTGTTGTTTTAACTGTCAAGAAAAATAGAAAATTGGCGAACGTTTATAAAATTGAACAAAGAAAAGTGTTGATTCTTAGAGTAAAGAAACGGAAAAGAATATTTGATTTGAACGTTATTGAAAAATCAATGGGTTTTATTTATTAAATAAGTGGAGTCAACGGAAAGAAAATTTATTCCTTTCCCACTTAAAATGCATGTATACTGATTTATTTGATTATTTATATCCAAGGTAATAAATTTTGACGCGTGAAAAACCGATGCAAAGCACGCGCCCAGTTTCATAATAAAAGTGACGCTTTTTAAATTTACGCGTTCTCTTATGTAGTAAATATACGTTAAAAATATTCCATCAATAACACTCATTTTAAACGCGTAATTAAATAGTTTATTTATACACTAAATTTTTTTCAAATCTTATTTCTTAATCAAAACTTGATTTTGCTAGAAATTAAGTTATTTACCATCTTTGACAAAAAACCCAAATTTCCAATTAAAGTTAATTCTTAACCACGTCAAAATTTCAGAGATCTTATTATTTAATTAAAAATTTGGTCAATTGTTTTTTTTATAATCACTTTAAAATTTAGATTTTTATATATAATAAACCCCAAAGTTTTAAAAATACAAGTGAAAAATACTTGTTAAAAATTTGGGCTGTTACACTAGAGTTAGGTTATCAGGTTATTCTGCAATTCAAGAGTTGCTGTGGAGATCAGGAGCAAGCTGGATCGCATGGCGTATCAACTAGTATATAGTATTTCTTTTCCGCTGTTTATTGTTGTAAACTCTGATAATGTAATGTAATGTGATGTAATGTAATAACCGATATAGTTCTTTGTTTCAAAGATATTCATTTATCTATTATATGTTGTTCCGCTACGATGGTGAGATTCTAATAATGCTTCTGTTGTTTTTTTCTTTCTTCTTCTATCTTCTACCTCTTCTTTAACCCTAACGGTTTGGTTTTCCGGCATTCGATTGCTCGTCAGTTGATACAGTGGACGTATTAATGTCGACCTTCGGGAGTCAAAAATTCTCTCACCTTTAAAAAGCATGTTTGACTATCATAAGGAGAAATCTCCTCCAATTCTGTGTTTGCATTGTGTGTGTGGCGGGAGGCCTTATGGTAGTTTCATTTTCTAAAAGCATTGCGGATCTATTTTAAAATATTTCTTTGTTAGTTTTTTTTAAAGATAAACTGTTTTAAGTTCCCACACCAGTCCCATGATTGACCTGGAGTTTATTGTTCCCTTTCTAAACTCTGGGTGCACACCAATTTCCACATGGGAAGTCTAGAGTCAGGTTATCAGGTTATTCAAGAATTCAGGAGATGCTGTGGAGATCAGGAGGCGAGCTGGATGGCGAAACGTATCACTTGTATATGATATTATCTTTTCCGCCGTGTATTCACTTTTGTGGACAGGTTTATATAAATGTCCATTCTTGTGTTGTGTTGTATATTTGCTCTGATGATGTAATGTATAAAATGTACAGTTCTTTTGATTTAAAGATTATTTATTAATCTATTATATGTTGTTCCGCTGCGATTATGAGATTCTGATATTGTTTCTGTTGCTTCTTCTTTCCTTCTTCTTCTACCTCTTCTTCTTTAATCCTAACGGTTTGGTTTCTCGGCATTCGATTTTTCGACAGTTGATACAGTGGACGTATTATTGTCGATATTCGGGAGTTTAAGAATCGGGTCCTTACACCACCCTTGATTTGATTATGGTAGTGTGTTTCGAGGTGGACGGTAGTAGCTGCTATGCGTTACCACCAGTCAGGGAGTTCAATTGGTATATCTACACTGGCATTGCCTCGAGTGCCTTGTCTCATGCCCTACCATGCCTTCTACGAATTTGTTTTGTGTTATACCTATGGAGTGCTCCCTGACGCAGCTGATTAACACTTTGACGTGCTAATAATGTTTTGATACAAATCGACGCAGCTTTCTTCCTCACGAAATGATTTCGTGTCAAGTAAACCAAGATAAATGCCCAAATCCGTTGATCTCTAGAGATACCGGATTCTAGCTATCTTCAACACGTTGATCGCGCACTATTCTGCGTTAGAAGATCTACGATTCTTCGACGTTGATCTCGTACAAGAGATTCCGTGAATCGGCTTCAAGTTCGTTGATTCGAGCACACTCGAATATCCGAAGATGGAAGAAGAAGGAGATCACACTCAACTTCAACAAAAGTGGCAAAAAGCACACAAGCAAATTTTATTCAAAAAATCAACTCCCTTTACAAGTGACACAACACCACTATTTATAGGAATTACAACGCGACACAACCGACCTAACATCATGTGACCCAACAAAGGTGACACGCGACCTACGGGTTACACGACTTAACACATGCGATATAAGAAAAAACAACATCACATATACGCCATATGACCTAACAATCATGACTTAGCAAACACTACGAGTTACAACAATGCGACATAACAATATACAACAATACAACATACGACTCACAACTCACGAGTTAACGACATAAGGAAAACACGACTTCATGCGACATAAGCTTCCGTGACTTAAGAGAACCAGCCTTCATACGACATAAAAACGTAGCGACATAAGCACAGGAACGACCTAAGATTCTGGAATGACATAAGGAACATGAGCTTCGGAAACGACATAAGAAGATCAGCGACATAACAGATGCGACCTAAGGAAGCAGGCGACTTAAGGCAGCAACGACTTAAGGAATGCGGCACAGGTTGGTTAACTCGTGAACGACTTAAGAAATCAATGTGGTATAAGGTTGAGCGACTTAAAAAGAAGCGAATTAAGAAGATAGCGGCGCAAGTTGCAGTTGGTATAACTCGCTAGGTTGCTCAGGTGACTCAGGCGTTGTGTTAGGTCGCTTGCTAAGCTCGTTAGGTCGCTCGGACGACTCAAGGCAAGGTGTTAGGTCGCCCATGCGACTCAAGGCAAGTGTTAGGTCGCTCACATGACTCAAAGCATGTGTTAGGTTGCTCACGCGACTCAAGGCTTGGTGCGCTGCATCATTCTCCCCTGGTTGAAAAGAATTCGACCCTGAATTCACATTTTCCTCTTCTTCGACATGCTTATTCTCATGATATGGAATCAAGTGTTTGACGTTGAAAACGTCAGCATTATGGATATGATCTGGCAGTCTTAACGGATAAGCATTCTCATTAATCCTTTTCACGATTTCCAAAGGACCAATCTTTCTAGCAGCTAGCTTGTTGTAAGCACCAATAGGGAATCGAACCTTTGTTAATACTGCACATACAAAATCTCCTTCTTTGATTTCAACATGTCATCGTTTGAAATTTGCGGATTGCTTATATTTCTCATTCACCTTAAGCAATTGCTCTTGCACAACCTTGTGGCATTCTTGCAATTCAATCACAAAATCACTAGCACGCTTGATCACTCCTTTCTACTGTGGAACTGTAGATAAATCCAATGGTCCCTTCGGAATTGTTGAATAACAACCTGGAATGGACTGAAAATAGTGCTACGATTAACTGCATGGTTGTGTGCGAACTCAGGTTGACATAGCTTGGCATCCCAACTCTTCAAATTGTCATTCACGAAGCATCTCAATAGATTACCCAGGGATCTATTCACTACTTCTGTTTGTCCATCCGTCTGTGGATGATAAGCAATACTAAATTTCAGCTTGGTCCCGACCATCTTACATAGACTCATCCAAAGTTGACTCAGAAAATGAGTGCCTCTATCTGATACAATAGATTCAGGCAACCCATGAAGACGATAGATCTCTCTGAAGTATAACTGCGCAACATTAACTGCATCTGCCGTCTTCTTGCATGCGATAAAATGTACCATTTTTGACAAACGATCGACCACCACATAGATAGAATCATTGCCACATTGTGTCCTTGGCAAACCCAATACAACGTCCATACTAACATCCACCCATGGCTTAGTAGGTATAGGCAACGACAAATATAAACCTGCATTTGTCGCGGTCCCCTTTGAAACTTGACAAATATGGAACCTCTGAACAAACTTTTCAACTTCTTTTCTCATTGACTACTAAAAATAAGACGGTGAGATCAACTGCATAGTACGGTCACGGCCCACGTGCCCTTCTTCATGCAATTCTTTGATGATCTTCATTCGTAAACTGCAATCTGGAATACACAACTGATTTCCCTTGAATAGAAAACCATCAACCAGCATATATTCATCCATGTTTCCCTGCTTGACTTTGTCTAAGATCCTGGAAAAATATGAATATGAAGTAAGCAAATATGGAAGTAAGTTAAAACCCATCACCTCTACTCGCATACTTGTTAGTAAACTACTCCTTCAACTCAATGCATCGGCAACGCGATTAGTTACTCCAAACTTGTGCTTCACGACAAATGTAAATTACTGCAAATAAGCTATCCGCGATGCATGCCTAGCTGCAATTTTATCCTGTCCTTGCAAATGTTTCTATACTTCATGGTCCGTATACAAAACAAATTCTTAATGGAACAAATAATGTCTCCAATGCTTCGCAGCTTGTACAATCGCATAAAACTCTACATCATAAGTATTGTATCTCATATTTGCTCCAGAAAGTTTTTCACTGAAATAGGCAATTGGACGACCCTTCTGACTCAACACTCCTCCAATTCCAACTTTAGATGCATCTGTGTGTAACTCAAATAGTAATTGAAAATCCGGCAACACTAGAATCGGTGCTGAGGTTAAAAGTTCCTTGATTCGCTCAAAAGCAAATCCTGCCTCTTCCGTCCATGAAAACTTCTTTCCTTTCATACAATCGGTAACAGGAGCCATCACACTACTAATGTGTGGTATAAATCTTCGGTAAATTTAAGCTAACCCATGAAAACTTCTGACTTCTGTGATAGTTTTGGGTTGTGGCCAGTTTCTAATTGCGGCTACTTTAATCTGACCCACTTGTATCCCTTCCTTTGACACGACATATCCCAGAAATAAAACACTTGGCGTCATGAACACGCATTTCTTCGTCGCTGCATAGAATTGTACTTGACGAAGAATAATTAACACCTTTCGCGAGTGTTGAATATCCTCCTTTGTGCTTGCACTATAAATCAAGATATCATCGAAGTAAACAACAACAAACTTCCCAATGTAAGGTCTGAAAATTTGATTCATTACCCTCATAAATGTACTTGGTGCATTAGATAGACCAAACGGCCTAACCAGCCATTCATATAATCCTTCTCGTGTCTTGAATGCTGTCTTCCATTCATCACCTGGTCTAATGCGAATATGATGATAACCACTCTTAAGATCATTCTTCGAAAAGATTACAGACCCACTAAGTTGATCCAATAAATCATCAAGCCTTGGCATAGGAAATCTGTATCTGACAGTTATTTTGTTGAGTGTCCTGCTATCTGTACACATTCTCCATGAACCATCGTTCTTTGGCACTAACAAAGCTGGTACAGCACAAGGACTGAGACTTTCTCGAACATGCCCTTGCTCAAGCAATTCCTCAACCTGTCTCCTCAACTCTTCATGCTCCTTTGGACTCATATGATAATGTGGCCTATGCGGTAAAACATCACCTGGCACTTGATCAATCTGATGTTGTATGTCCCCCAATGGCGGTAACTCCTTGGGCAATTCCGTAGGAGAAACATCTTCAAATTCATTCAACACCGGTCTAACCTCCGTAGGAATTTCATGAGCTTCACTTGTTTCATACCCAATCAACATAAACATTTCAGCACTATCTTTCAACTCTTTAACAAATTCTTTCAAAGATAATAAGCTAGTTGATTCCACCTTCTTCGCTGACTTGCTTTCATTTTGTTCACGCTTCTTAGGAACCAAAGTAATTTGTATCCCTTCGAACATGAAACTGTAACTGTTGGCGTGACCATTTTGTTGTACAACTCTATCATATTGCCATGGTCTTCCCAAAAGTAAGTGACACACATCCATGTCAACAACATCACACCATATATCATCTTTGTACTTCTTCCCAATAGAAAA
This sequence comes from Allium cepa, assembly GCA_030765085.1. Taxonomy (NCBI): domain Eukaryota; kingdom Viridiplantae; phylum Streptophyta; class Magnoliopsida; order Asparagales; family Amaryllidaceae; genus Allium; species Allium cepa. Next base: position 935,346,683 of record CM060943.1, on the reverse strand, counting down.
TGTAACAAAAGCTCGCCTTCCCACTGTCACTTCTCCACCTTTCTTTAGCCATGCCAACTTATAAGATCTAGGATGTTTTTCAGTCTTCAACCGTTACTTCATGATGGCTTCTTCAGAAATAATGTTATAACAGCTTCCCGCATCAATAACAAATCGACAAACCTTCCCCAAGATAGTACATGTAGACTAAAAGATATTACTTCTTAGCCAACTAGAATCATTCTCATGCTTTGGTACTAAATAAGACCTCCTCAGCATCAAATTACACCCTTCGTCTCCCGACACAACTTCTTCATCATCATCAAACTTTGATGGTTGAGAATAGTCAACTTCTGCTTCCACATCTTCATACTCACATTCCTCTGCAAATAAGGTTCTCTTCTTTGGCTTTGTACATTCATTACTTTTATGGCCAAACTCCTGACAATTATAGCACTTGATACTGTTGTTGACCTTCGCTTTAGCGGCTTCATTGACAATTGGTTTACTGACTGCCTTGGAAAAATTAGCACTGCTACTAGCACCTTTATTCTGATTGTTGGAACTTGTAAACACACCCCCTCCTCGTCTCCCTTACTTTTCCCAAGCTAGAGCTTTCTGATGTGCTTCAGCAAAAGACATTAGATTAAACATATTCACCATGTCTTGAATTTGCATTCGTAGCCCTCCAATATATCTAGCTGTTAGTTATTCCTCTGTTTCCATAATATCATTCCTCGCAATCAACTAATAAAATTCATCTGCATAATCATTCACTGTCCTCATCCCTTACCTCAAATTTTGCAATCGTTGATACATAAGAGATTGATAGTTGTATGGCAAGAAAGTAGCTTTCATCATCTTTCTCATCTTCTCCCAAGTGGCAACTTTTGATTTTCCCATTCTCTTCCGAGTTAGCTTAGTTTGCTGCCACCAAGCCATAGCTCTTCCCCTCAGCCTTGTGGCAACTAATTGAAATCTTCGATTCTCAGGCACCTCCTTGAATTCAAAAATTTCTTCAACATTTGACAACCAATCTAGAAATTCTTTTGCTTGCATACCACCTTTGAATTCTGGAATATCCATCCTCATACCTGACTTCCATTTACGACCATTCTCTGAATCAAGATATCGATCTCGCACTTGGCCTCGATCTCGATAATGAATACTTCCTCTATCACCACATTCCTCAAAATCATTTGTACTTCGATATCGATCCCGTCCATCTATGTCTCTACGATCATGCATGTCCCTTTTATCATGTCTTTCAGCATCACAATATGGATCATCTTCAAATCCATGATGAGTTCTTCTTTCTTCATTTCGATACTCTTGGTGTTCTTACCTCATTGAAACTGAAGATTCTCTCCTCTCCCGATAAGACTGGGGTGACATTCTCCGTTCTTCTGAAACCGATGGTGAAACCCTGTTTCTACTATGGTTCGAAACTGGTGAAGTTATCCCTTGACATTGATTCATGTCTTTCATCAATTTCTCTAACTTTCCAATACCTTCATCGAACTTTTCATTGATACGCTGCTCCATCTGTTCAGCTTCTTGTCTTCTATACACATCTTCAACACTGTGATAATGGTTAGCACGTCTCGGAGGCATGATCTTCAAACAATCTCGGTTCTTTGACTTAGCTTAAACTTGCTTTAACTCGGTTCTGACTTAGATCTGAAATGCACGGCTTTGAACTGATATGGATTGACTTGGCTCTCGGCTCGGCTCTATCTCCCTTGATATTACTTAGCTCTGATACCAAATAAGTGACGCGGCGGATTAACACTTTGACGTGCTAATAATGTTTTGATACAAATTGACGCAGTTTTCTTCCTCACGAAATGGTTTCGTGTCAAGTAAACCAAGATAAATGCCCAAATCCGTTGATCTCTCGAGATACCAGATTCTAGCTATCTTCAACACGTTGATCGCGCACGATTCCGTGTTAGAAGATCAACGATTCTACCATATTGATCTCGCGCATGAGATTCCGTGAATCGGCTTCAAGTTCGTTGATTCGAGCGCACTCGAATATTCGAAGATGGAAGAAGAAGGAGATCACACTCAACTTCAACAAAAGTGGCAAAAAGCACACAAACAAATTTTATTCAAAAAATCAACTCCCTTTACAAGTGACACAACACCACTATTTATAGGAATTAAAACACAGCACAACCGGCCTAACATGATGCGACCCAACACAGGTGACACTCGACCTACGGGTTACACGACTTAACACATGCGACATAAGAAAATACAACATCTCATATACGACATACGACCTAACAATCACGATTTAGCAAACACTACGAGTTACAACAATGCGACATAACAATATACAACAATACAACATACGACTCACGACTCATGAGTTAACGACATAAGGAAAACACGGCTTCATGCGAGATAAGCTTCAGTGACTTAAGAGAACCAGCCTTCATACGACATAAAAACACAGCGACATAAGCACAGGAATGACCTAAGCTTTTGGAGCGACATAACGCTACAAGAAAAACCATTTATAGTTGCAAAAATCGGTGGCTTTTTATTGTAAATGCAACAAAAAATAGATTACCAAATAATATAAACGTGGCAAAAAATAATTCACGTTTCCCGCTTCTAAAAAAAGAGTCCGCGCGAACTAAATAAACGTAACCTATCATTTTACTCTCGTACTTAGCAAAATTCTCGTCCCTAATTTGCTTTCTTCTTCAGAAATTTTTTTCCCCTTTTAATCGTGTTAAATTTTCATCGCACTCAAGTATCATCGTCAACTCCGTCGTTTCCCCCTTACTCAACATCGAGTCACGGCAGCCTGCAGATCTAGGTATATTTAGGTATGAATCTTTTAAATCGATTAGGCATATTTAGGTATGAATCTTTTAAATCGACTTTGTGATTCTATTTAGATTTTATATGAATTTGAATGCATCTTATTTTCGTATTATTTCCTAAACTATTGCTGAAATGGTTGATTTAATCCTAATTGCAATGATCTGTTGGGATATCTGCTTTGATTTCTTTTGAGTATATGAATGTTCTGTTGAAGTGGTTCAGTGAATCAATGGTTGCTTGCTGAGAGGAGGTTGAGGTTGCGTGTTTCGGGAATTTGGTGGGTTTAAGTAGCATTGATGGAGGTCGCGGGTTTGTTTGCGATTGGGTATTGGCTGGCTCGATGGTTGAGAGTGGTAAATGTTGGAGCATAAATAGTCTTTTGTGGAGTGGTAGGCACTGGAAATATGTCAGTTGTGTGGATGTGAGGTAGTGAAGAGGAGGCGGTGAAGTTGACTATTGGTTTGGTAAGAGGAACCTGTTGGTTTGTACATTCTGAGACTTTGAATTTATATGCAGTAATTCTATAAGTTGCTAGACTTAGGCTTTGAATTCATGCATGGATTAATTATAAATACATGTAAATCTGAGGTTAAATGCAAAATATAAGTGTAAAATTTATATTTTTGGAAAAGTATTCTTTGCCTTTGTCTACTAAACCACCAGGGTTATATGCAGTAGTGCTACAAGTATTTGTACTTCAACGTCTAGTTAGTTTTTTGATTACAACTGATAACCAATTAATTCTCATTCAACTATCAATATTACTATATAAATTTACATGCTAAATGAAATTTTTTGTAGATACCTATTACCTCCAAGGATCATAATGACATGTTAAAATGGATTGCTTATGGTCCGAAGGATGATGCCATGCCTTTCAAAGGATATATCATCAACGAGGAATGTTTTCATGTAAAAGATTTAGGGAGAGAAACTCAAAATTGTGGCTGACTTTTGATGCAACTATTATGTGTAGAGAAAGTGCTAAAGATATGTCCCAAGTGGTTGATGTGGGCACTTATTATGGAATATTGACAGATATAATTTTATTAGATTATCATTTGTTTTATATTCCAGTTTTCAAGTGTCGTTGGACGTATAAAGGAAATGGAGTAAAAGTTGATGATGATGGGTTCACTCTTGTTAATTTACATCAAGCATCATTTTCACGAGACCCATACATACTTGCATCTCAAGAAAAACAAGTATTTTATTCAAGAGAGAACGATGTTTCTAATTGGTACGTTGTAATGAAAGCACCATCAAGAAGTTTTAATGATATAGAGGAGCACGATTGCATCGAGGAAGATATTCAAGTGGTGGAAGATGAAATAACTGAAGCGGATGATGAAGATGTTTGCTATGTTAGAGAGGATTGCGAGGGCATAATTGAGTAGATTATATGTTCTACTTGAGCATAGTTGTTCATTTGCTTTAGTGATGGTTGTACTCATATATTAAATCCGGGCTATTTGGAAATTTCATTGAACTTGTATTGATTTTCTTTAGTGATTGTTGTTCATTTGCTGCACTAATGCTTTGTTTTTTTTAATGTTGCGAATGGCTATTAGTTTACACCATTTAATTTTCTAATCCATTGCAAATGCATGTACCATTCAATTTTTGTTCTTTGTGTTTTGATCTTTGTATACTTCCATAGACAAATCATTATATGTTCTTATCAATTCTGTTTGCATATATTGCTTGATAATGAGTAGTGTTCTTATCAATTCTATTTGCATTACATGTACATTTTCTCATAAAATTACAAATCTGTTCATCATCTCAAGGCTTTTAGGCCAGCTTGTTTGGTTTGCAAACTGCCACATCTCTTTTCAGCTACATGTTGATGATATTTAAGTGTTGTTTGTTAATATTTATCGCTGCTTATTGTTTACATGTGCTTATTGGTTTATATTGTGTTTTCTGTCACTTGCAGAAAAATATGTCTACAACATCTGTACGTACCCGCTTGTAGAGAAAGGCTGAAGAACAAACAGTCAAAGCGAAAACGTAAAGTTCCAGCTAGTATAAATGAAATAGAAGAACAATCAGACAATGCTAAGAAGCAAGCCACTATTCGCAATGAAGAAGATGAACAACCACTAGATGATATCCCCTCTGACCCAAATGAAGGACTCGGCTCAGAAAATGAAATCCGTCCTGAACAAACTGCTGATGCCGAGCTGGAAATTGGGAAACAAAGTGAAGCTGAAATCGGAAGTACATCTCAGAAAAGAGGCGAAAAAAGTCCAGAGTTTAAGGTAAATCATTCCTACTGAACTCCCCTGGCATGTTTCTGCAAATCCATCTACATAGTTAGCAACCGATAAATTTCTTTAGAAGTGAAGTCCAAGTGTTGGTGGATGCTAAGGGTTCCTGTTTAGGTATTAGCTACAGGAACCTATGACAGTACAAAATACAAATGCGTTATGACAAGCACAGGAACATTTTAAATGAAGTAAAAAAATGCACTTTGCATGTTAGTTCAATCTATAAATATTATTAGTAGATATGGAATGCTGTATATGTCACTGAGTTATCCAGCATTAATAATACCAATTAAATATATGACCATGATGAATTGATTTTCAGATAAATTGCAATCCTCACCATACATATTTACCCTGCATTATAAATATTAGATAGTTTTTCTTTTTATGATTTTGGTTGTTAAATTCTAGCATCTTTCAATATTTTCAGCAAAAAAGTGAGAAATATTCAGCCCTTAGGTACACACAAATTCCGCATACAACCGGTCGTAGGGGAATGGCTAGAAAGACCGAATACATGGTAAGTTAATTAACTATAGCATTATTTAACATTATTTTATACCAGTCAGTTTATTAATTTAATGTTATTCTATTTTTAGAAAAAAGAAAGTGTAGATCCATCGTCCATAAGTAGTGCTGATGTGTGGATTAGATCTCACATTAAAAAAAATGGTGAACCAGTGAACATGGAAGCTACGAATACTATTGTAAAATTGTTTTAATTTTATTGGTATATTTTTTTTTTGAAACTATGATATTTTTACCATCGTACATTATCTATGTGTATTTATTTATATAGGAGGTGATCAAAAAATATGGTAGCCTATCCCAATCCGGCTCGACACAGACTGATATTGGAAAAGATGCCCTTGTACGTGTACTGGGACAAGATAAACCGGGATGATTAAGGGCATTTGGTAGGGGTTGCACTTTAACCAAGCTAGCTTTGGCCCAGTCCAAAGATAAACAAGTGTCTCGGTATCGAGAGGAAATAGCAGAATTGAAGGGAATGATACAGACTCTGATGGACCAGAAGGTAAATTTTTGGAAATCAATTTATATTCGTAAAATATTAATTTATATTCGTGCTTCGCTACAGGGTAAAGAAAGTTTGAGAAGGAACTCACCTGATTCGGTAAAAATAATATTTATATTACTCAATAAATGAAATTTATATTTTAGTTTTTTAATCCAGTAATTAATTTAATTTTCGGTTGATTAATTGTAGAGCCATGATGAAGTATGTTTGCTGTTGAATTGGGATGGAACCTCTGGAGTTGTTGCCCATGGGAGGCTGTTGTCCATGGACCCAGATGACGTTTGTCAATGGCATTCGTCTTGGGCCAAATGCTGGGAGCGTTGTTATTAATTCAGTGGATAAAGCAGATACTTATTTATGGAGGCCTACACCTGAAATGGCAGTCTTAGCAGACGCTAAGAATAAGGTAGTTGCTTGGCCATCAGTTTGCATCAAGTTCCCGCTGCGAACACGGTTGAACTTTAGTGCAGCCAGTACCGTAATTTTTTTCATGTTAAGTATATTAGTGTAATATGCTGCGAGCTTATTGATGTCTAAAATGTAGCGAGCACACCCCCCATCTGAATAAAAATTTAACACATATTCGTTTTTTTGTATAGCATACTAAAGTCTTGAATTTCACTTCTCATTTTTAGAGTACCAGCATCATCGACGACACTTGCAAGATTTACGGTTGGACTGAGGGTGAAGGTGTAGTTGCCGAAGGAAGAATCCACGCCACTGATATACTGTTAATGGTATTCCACTCGGTCTGTCTGCTGTTGTGATTTGGGTGGACAAAGTAGTAAATAAAGATGCTTATTTGTGGCGACCCACATCTGATATGTCGTGCATTGGAGTTGCAGTTGGTAGGAAAGTAGCATGGCCAAGATCAAAAGTAGAAGCTGATCAAGAAAAACTAGATGAGAGTCATGATGATACTGAAAATGTTACGAATTTCCCATGAAATCCGCACATATGGTCATGAATAAATCGCAAAATGTAAGTATTAATTTTCAAATTTGAAGAAGTTAACTATGTATGAAAGTTTATTTAATGTGCATGTATACATTGTGCATAATAATCTCTTTTCTTTCAACCGATTGCAACCATGCAAAAGGTTGCCAAATGCCAGCTGATCGATTTGGATGGAGCAGACGTAGTGGCCGAAGGAAGTATTGCATAAACTGATCCGATAATGATGGTCCATTGTCGTCCATTGGGACGTAATGCTGTAAAGGTTTGGATTGAACTGGTGATAGTTCCAGATGCAGAGATATGGAGACCAACATCGGGTCTAACGTGCATGGATGATTGCTTTGGCGTTCCCATAGCTTGGCCAATGGAAAAAATCATTATTAAGTCAAAATGAAAGGTATATAATTTTTTTTATATATACATTAGGAATGCTAGCAGCTAAAGTGCAGATAGATTTTTGGTAAAATGATAAAAGTACATAAGTAGGGGTGTTATATTCGAATTGTGATTGAATGATTGTGATTGGTGGTTCAGGTTCAGCGGAGGGAAAATAATTGATGGTAAGGAGTTATGTATGGAATGTGGTGGAATGTTAGTGATGCATTTTTAAATTCAAGTTTTGTTTTCTCACTCTTTTGTTCTGTTCTTTGTTGACAGGTAGTTCAGGTTTTGAAGACATCGACAATGACAGGTAGTTCAGGTTTTTATGGTGGTTCAGGTTTTGCTCGGTACTTTGGTTATTTCAAACGTTTATTTCAGATGTATATGTACGGTTATGACACTTATGGTAGTTTGGTTATAACACTTATGGCAGTTTGGTTGTGTATGTGTACGGGTAGCTTTTTGTCGACACCTATGTATGTGGATGTATGAATGTCTATGTATCTTGTGGATCTTCAATGCGTATACGTATTTTGTAGTTGTTTAATATATTGTGTTCAAAAGTGTATGTGCTTGCGTATTCTGTTATTATATAATTGGAGGCTAGATCAGGGGTAAATCTGGAGTAGCAGGTGGAGGGAAACAAACGGTACTGGATATTATTTATTTTGGTAGCGTTAAAATGTCGCAACAAAACAGTGATTAAAAACTCAAGTACACTTATGTTGGCGTTTATTAAGCGCTATAAAAAATGTATATAACGCCATGAAAAGGTAACGTGGAGGAGAAAACCCTTTCGGTGGCGTTAAACAAGCGCTACAAAAAATTTAGATAACGCCATAAAAAAGTATCATGGAGGAGAAAACCTTTTCGGTGGCGGTAAATAGGCGCTACAAAAAAGGAATTCTATGGCGTTATAAAAAGACTATAAAAAAATTTGGTGGCGTTTAAAAAAGTGCAACTAATACTCGAGGATTTTTAGTGGCATGTTTTTACGTAACGATTATCGGAACGCCACTAAAAATACGTAGTGGCGGTTTTTGGGCGCAAAAAAAATCAGTTTTCTTGTAGTGTAAGGAACATGAGCTTCAGAAACGACATAAGAAGATCAGCGACATAAAAGATGTGACCTAAGGAAGCATGCGACTTAAGGCGGAAGCGACTTAAGGAATGCGACATAGGTTGGTTAGCTCGCTGTTAACGCTTAAATTTGAACGCTAACACCCCGGTGTGTGAAGTGTAGTTGTGAAAGCACCACCCGTTGGTACGGGAACAAGATACAAGTAAAGAAATTGCAGAAAAGCAGTAAAAGACGACAGTTTTATAGTGGTTCGGCCTAAAATCGAGCCTACGTCCACTTTGATCTCTTTATTGCTGAACAAGTACAACTTATACAACTTTCTTCAATTACAATCCACTCTAGACTGTTAGTACAAACTTTTACGGAGAATTATCTTTCAAACTCATGATAAATGATGTGGATTCTCTCTCTTGAATTTGATGTAATGTCTTCGATGTTTGGAGTGCTTGAAGTGTTGCTTGAGTCGAGAAAATGGCAGAGTTTTGGCGCTTCGAGAATGAACCAAAAGTCCTTTTCATGTTGAATGCGGCCTTGTATTTATAGGCAAACTTTTTAGGCTGAAATTGCAAAGTCATGAGCCGTGACCGACTCATGATGAGTCGTGACCGACTCATGATGAGTCGTGACCGACTCATGATGAGTCGTGAGTCGTCTGCGAGTCACCCCTTTGCAACATGATTTTGAACTTGCCTCTGAGTCTTGTGTCGTGTGTCGACCTATCCTTTGAGTCGTAGGCTTTCCTGAGTCGTGCCATCCTTAACCCAGAATCTCCTTAACCCGTCAGGTTCCTTAAGTCGTAGCGGCCTCTTGAGTCGTTCATCTCTTGAGTCGTAAACCCAATGAGATACTTAAGGACCTTGAGTGGATGAGTCGTGATCAGATGAGTCGGTCCTTGATGAGTCGGAACTCGAATGAGTCGTTGGATCGGTCTAGGCCTTGAGTCGCAGACCGCTGAGTCGTTGATCCATACTGTATCTTTAAGGCGCTAACTCGCTGAGTCGTTGCTATCAATGAGTCGTTGACCCATTGAGTCGGCAATCCCTGAGTCGCTTCATCAGTTGAGTCGCTGATTCCTATGAGTCGCTGACTGCCTTATCTGTTGAGTCGGCCTAAGTTTCAGTGGGGTTAACATTTGCCCCTCGAAGCACGCGCCTGAGTCGTAGGTCGCGTGCTTTGACTTATCTTAACTCGCTTGTGCCGACTCATGCCCTACTTCCTTGGTACAAAATGGATGAACCGTCACTTCTATCTTCTTCTTCCTTTATCAGTCTCTTGAGTCGTGCTCCGCCATTAACACATCTCCAAGCTCCCAAAAATAATTTCAACTCGAATTAGCACCCAATCCTCTCTAGCAACATACAATCGTAAGCGATTTCTTCCCTTTCTTCGATCGTTGATCATTATTGTCTTACACGCTTAATCCTTCGCCTCCGATTTGCCTCTTCGTGTCTTACGAGTCTGGTTAGATTTGATTGCTGATGATCTTAGGTTTGCTTGATTTTACCTACGGCGATTCATCACTCGAGGCAATCGTGTAGTGTGACGAACCTGTGGTTATCCATTGCAATGTTATTAGGTTATCGGGTTAGATGGTTAATGGGTTAGGAGCTAGAAGGTTAGTGGGTCAGAGTGATTCGAACATTGCCGTGGGTTTGACTTAGCTATTCCTGTATGACCCAGTGACTCCTATGATTTAGCCATGGTACGATTCATCATACTCCTCGACCTGAGCTTTGAGTCGCGGCCGAGACAAGACTTTTGAGTCGTGGCCGAGATAAAACTTTGAACCTGAGCTCTTTTAACACTCCCCACGGTCTAGCCTTTGAGTCGTTGCCGAGACAGGACTAGGAGATAATCTCCTTATTTCCACGACTCATGACTTGGCACTGCCGACTCAGAACTTTTGAACCGTTGATGGGTTATGACTTGTGAATTCTGTCTGAACACTGGACCATTGTATTAACTTTGAACTGTTGAATTTTATTGCACTCATTCACAGGTTATTTTGACTTGCAAGCTAACAATCTGCTCAATATAACATTCACAGAAAACTGGGACGAATATACTGTCATTGATTGCCCACATCGAACGACAGATTAGTTAATGATAGATGAATAAACTGCATGTATGAAGTGCTCTTAACATATCAATTTCAAACAAAATACCAAAGCAATACTGAAATAGTCAATTGAAATCGACTTGCTTGCACTAATATTATGTTTGAACTCTTAGATTAACAAGTTCTGAAATGTTTACAATCGATCAAGCATCGATTAGTATAATTCCAGTTATGTATACTTGTCACTTTTATTAGTCTTGCACAACACTTCACACTTTTTAGGAAACGCGCACCTTCGCATTTGAACATCCAGTTGCTTGTGTAGAATGACCTCTCACCGAGAAGAAGAAGTGGTAACTCAAGAGGAAGAAACTTTTCCGATAGCTGTTCCCATAGAGAATCCTCCGGAGAGAACCCCGACTATTCTAACTTCGAGAGCGTTTGTCCAGCTGCGCACTCAATTTGGCTTTGCTGAAAGTGATGTTCTTTTCCCTGGGCCAAGTGATACTGCTGACAATCCTCCCTACGGCTTTGTTGCAGTCAATCGCCAAATGTGCTTAAGTGGGGCGATTCCTCCTTTTAACGACTTTCTCCAACAGTTCCTGCTTCGGTTGTCTATCTCTCCATTCCAATTACACCCCAATGGATACGCCATTCTGATGGGGTTATGTGTTCTATTCAGGAGAGTTTTGGATCGATTACCAAGCTTCGGGGAGATCTGCTATTTTTGCTCATTCACGAAAACTAAAGACCATCCCTCCATCGTGGTTATAAGAAGCGCTCGAAACCGCAAACTTATTACTGATCTCTCCGAAAGCGCTCACGGATTTTTGAATCAGTTTTTCTTTGTTCGCTGCCCTCCAGGGTTTTATGCCATCTGGAGAGTGGGAAGTAAGATTTCCTGTCTTTACTTTTTCCGTTTTGAAACTTTCTCGAGATCTGAACTCTCAGTTGCTAATTTCATTCTTTTCCTGTTTTTAGCACTTCCACCCCCTGCTAGGGACCCAAGTCTTAAGCAAATTTTTGAAAGATTAAATGCCGTGCCGGTAGAAGAGAGGAGCATAAAGTTTCTGCTAAACGATGAACTTTTACATCAATACGGACTCCTCCATCCCTCTCGCTTTACTCGGCCTCGTGAAGCTCCAACGGAGGTTCCTGATTCTCCGGTGAAAACTCCTGATCTTCCGATCTCCACTAAAGAGCACATACGAGGAGAAATGTCTGCAGAAACCTTATTAGTAAAGTGCTCTACTCCAAGAGACGATACGGGACCCTCCGAAAAGCCCGCACTTGATCCCATTACTGAAGAAGAAGAGGAGCCCCTTTCCCAAACCAGGAAGAGTGCCGACAAAGGAGCTGATGGAGGGAATCAGGTTGGGCATGACGGTGATGACGTCTTTGGGGATTTAAGTGACATAATTATTACTTCCCAAGAGCTCTTTAAAGAAGACCCTGCTCATGGTAAAGCTATACCTCCGACGATTGAAGCAACATCTGCCCTCCAACAGACTCTAACTCCTTTATCTCAAGAATTGTCATCAACAGTGAAATCTATCACTTCCCCCCAACAGAGGAGTGGTTCGTTAGTCCAACGCGAGTAGCTTGCACTTCACACACAACTAAGGATTTTCCAGCACATTTATGCACTTATCTTCTTATACTTTAGAGATTTCTAAAGCTTATCTTTTCTTATTTCAGATTCTTCAATGACACGCGGCGGATCGTATTATCAGGATTTCCAACGCTACGGGGGGCGTGGTCAATATGATTATCGGCGTTACTTTCCCTCCTATAGAGAGTCTGACGAAGAGAGGGCTGTTCGAAAGGCTCGTGAAAGGAGGGATGCAGAAGAGCGTTATGACAGAAGGGATAGGGATGAGCACCATGATTCTCTGCAGAGTAGTGACGACTCTCACAAAAGGAAATCTCACGACGACCGAGGAAAAGGTCATGTAGCTGAAGATTCAGGCAAACGAGCCCGATATGGTGAGAGACATGCTTCCACTATTCCCGAAAAGCCTACTGCCCCTGCCCCTCTTGACATTCCTTCCGACTCTCCTGCTCTCGGGAAGGAGGACATCCAGACAATAATAAGCAGGCCTAAATTTCAAGTGGGACCTGGCCCAGCCACTTTACAAAGTCGTTTTCCACAATGGTGCTTAAAGGGTGTGAGATTCGACCTTGACCTGGTTCCTATTGACAAACCTGCTATGCTACGAAATCTTGACGCCGTCAAACTTGATATCGAGAGGATGTCAAACTGGCAGAAGCTTGTTGACGAACTTCAAAGAGTTAACCGTGCCAACTTAGAGGCCATGCTCACCATGGAAAATGATAAGGCTGAGTGGTAAAAGGTCCTTGAGCAGCATGACACCGAAATGAGGAGCATTACTTCCTACAACGAGGAGCTCGAAGCAAAGGTTGAGAAGTTGAAAGATGAGCTTGCTGCTTCCTCCACTTCGTACTTTCAAAAAGAAGAAGTGCTTCTCACACAAGTTAGAGATGCTCATGCCAGTCAGAGGGACGCTGAGGACAGGCTTGAAGCACAAAAAAGAATCAGTGAAGGCTATGTCTCTGATATTGCTGAGCTTCGAAAGAAAAACAACTCCCAGGAGGCGGAGATACAAATGCTTAAGCTTCAGCTTGCCAAAACTGAAAGGGAGCGCGATGAGGCTGTCGCCGGCAAAATCGCAGCCGAAGAATCTCATGAGGCGACCAAAAACAGCTTCGGTTCAACATTATTCGACTTCTACTTGCATAGCGTCTTGGGGCGTGGAAGCCTCGCCTTTCTTGGTCCCAAATATGAGATCACTTTAGCTGAAGTGTGGGAGGCCGCCCTCGATATGCTTGGTGCTGAAGGTGCTGGTTATGACGAGTCAGCCCTGGAAAGGCATTATTTTGATGAAGACGCTCGCGCTGCTCTCGCCAGGGGAAAGGAACAACTTGCCAAACTAAGAACCGAAGTGACGGAAGGGGACCGGCTGGGGAAAACCACTTCAACTACTCTAGTCCAGCCACCTTCTTCGTCTGAAGTCGACATTATTGGTTCCAGTTCCCATCTTGCATCTCCCACCAAAGTTACCACTGAGATTACAAGCATACCAGGTGGAGATGAGGGTGATGAGAGCGCTGATGTGCAAGCTTATGAAGTCGATATCAGGAAACCAGCTTCTCCAGGTAACTTCACTGTTAATCTCGCTACTGTCAATTCTGCTCAAGCGGGTTACTCATTTATTTCGCATGAGTTTCACGAGCTCCTTGGCTATTTTCTCAACCTTGACGAGCCTTCATCTCCTCTCTTTACTGACTTCATTGGTGAACCTTCATCTCCTCTTTTTACTGACTTTAACCTCTTTTCTTCTGTAGAAAAAGTATCAAGCACTGCTCAAATCTCTACTTCTCCGGTAATCCCTCCTCCATCTCCTTAGGTGGCTCCTCCTTCTGCTTCGCAGCCTGGATCACAAGAGGAACAAATAGAGGCTCTCCATGGCCTGGATGATCCCATTGCTTCGCAAGAGCAAAAAGATGAGGGACTTGAGGGAGGTGACATATCTCCGGAGCGGACTCCTTCTGACGATATAACTCTATCTAAACTTGTCACTCCAGGAAGTGAGTCTTCCTCAAAGAGGAGAAGGAAGCAAGGAGCATCAAAGAGGAGAGGGAAGATAATCACTGCCACTAAAGAGGAGCCAGAAGTTGGGCCAGCTGCGCCTACCTCTCTTTCCTCCCTTATACCCACTGGCCGACCTGAAAAGCTGGTCATTCGGTCGGGTAAAGGGTCCAAAGGCAGTAAAAAGAAATGAAGACTTTAGCCTTTTGTCTTTTGTATGAACTGGCCGAGAGTTGTGCGGGTATCGGCCCCCGCTTTTATTTTGAGAACCTGTATCTGCATTATAGTTGAATAAAATGATTCTTCGTTTGTACAAACTTCTGTTTGAATTTGAGAATGCATTTACTATTTACTTTATTTTTTGCACAAGTTTATTTACACGATATTGCAGCGGGCTTATGGTATGTTGTTTGAGTATTACTTTACTGATGCAGCTATACTATTATACCATGTTGCCCCCATACCTTAAGCTTGCTGCAATATTTTATACTTTGAGGGGACTTGCACTCTTATTTGCTAAAGAATAATTATTTTATTCTTTAAAGAAAATTTTTGTAGAGTACAACTCCCTTCGTATAAGTTTCTACGCTTTGTCGTTCGAAGAAATCACTTTTTTCTTTTGCTTACGTGCATATTTTACCAAGTGAATTCCTCTATGTGGTAAAGCGGACCTCTGAAGGGTACTTTAACTCCCTCTCTTTTCTTTTTTTTTCGAGGAAGATTATTCCCCAGAATAGGTAAATTATTCTTTATTCGGAAGTTAAAGTATGCCCCTGATAAGGATTTTTTTTTATATATAGAAAGTTGTACCTCTGAGGAGGGATTTTTCACGTTTCAACACTTGGAAGTTTTATTTCAATCTCGGTGAAACGTGTACCTCCAAAGAGTTATGCCTTAGAAATCCTTTTCACGTTTCAACACTTGGAAGTTTTATTTCAATCTCGGTGAAACGTGGGTTTCCGAAGAGGTCTTTCTTCTTAATTGTGTCCCCGGGAGGGGGTTGTACCTCTGAGGAGGGATTTCTCACGTTCCAACACTTGGAAGTTTTATTTCAATCTTGGTGAAACGTGTACCTCCAAAGATTTGTGCCTTTGAAGAAAGCCTTTTCACGTTTCAACACTTGGAAGTTTTATTTCAATCTTGGTGAAACGTGGGCTTTCAGGAAGGTCTTTATCTTGTTTTTGCATTTCAACTTTGGTGAAGTGAAATTCCGAAGAGCGGTTATTACATTCCAACTCCTGGCGAAATGTGCCTCCGAAGAGGGCTTTTATTTTGTTTACATTTCAACTCTGGTGAAGTGATATCCCGAAGAGCGGTCATAACACTTCAACTCCTGGTGAAATGGGCCTCCGAAGAGGGCTTTTATTTTGTTTACATTTCAACTCTGGTGAAGTGATATCCCGAAGAGCGGTCATAACACTTCAACTCCTGGTGAAATGTGCCTCAGAGAGGGTTTTCATCGCCTGGAAGTTACTCTCTCATGGTTGGAGGGTCATGACTCCTCCAATCTTTTTTGTTGAGTAGAGAACTTTCTTTTTTGTGGCGTATGACCCATTAGAGGTCTTTTATCCTCCGAAGAGGACTTGTACCGCTGATGGTAGCTTTGGTTGTTCCTCTGTTCACTTGCTTATGCCTTTTCAGCGATCCTCTCTCTTTTTTTTTTTAGTTTTCATTCCCCTTTTCTTGCAAGTAGCTTGTTTAATCCAAGGAAGTGTACTTCATTGCCAGGCAAGTTCGTGAGAACGGGCACTAGCTTCCTAATTGGATGTTTGTTTGTTCAAACAATCTCAATTTATCAGCAAGGGCTCGTTTCTATCGAAATCATTAGCCGTTCAATTGAAGTATTTCCTATCTAGGATTTGAATTCGGGGTTTTTGTGACTTGAAACTTGTTTGTTGAATGATGGTGAGAATCGCTCGGTCTTATTATGCGCAAGTTTTATCTCCATTGTCTGCAAAAATTTAAATCGACATTTCAGCAATACATTTTATGTATTTTTATATCGAAAACAAAGCAAACATATAATGATAATAAGGAACACAAGATTTATAGTGGTTCGGCCATGAAATTGGGCCTACATCTACTTTATATTCTTTCATTATTTACTTGCATCAGTTTCACAATTGCTTTCAATTACAAGAATCATACATTCATAATTCTTTTTTACAATGTTTCAACAAAATTTTCAAGTAAAGTATGGACGCAAGTGATTGCTGTTCCATGCCCTTGGAATTTGATCTCCATCAACAGTGGTGAGCTTGAATGTGCCGTCAAGAAGTTTCTGACCTATTACATACGGTCCTTCCCAATTTGGCCCAAACACACCTGTCGCAGTCATAATTCTTTTCAGGACTAGATCTTCAATTTCAAAGCTGCGTTGACGAACTTTGGAATTGAAATGTCTGGCTATCCTTTGCTGATGAGCTGCAACTCTGAGGTTAGCTTCATCTCTTTTTTCATCAAGGAGATCCAGCGCTTCAAGTTGTAGCTTCTCATTTTCTGCTTGATTGAAATGGATTCTCCTGTGTGAAGGGACCTCTGTTTCAACCGGGATCATTGCCTCCGATCCGTATGCTAATGAAAAAGGAGTATGCCCAGTTGCAGTTTTGTGAGTAGTTCTGTATGCCCATAGTGCAAGTGGTAGTTTATCGACCCAACCACCTTTTGCTCTTTCGAGTTGCTTTTTGATGGTTGATTTGATGACCTTGTTCACTGCTTCCACTTGCCCGTTTGCCTGCGGATGAGCTACCGCCGAAAAGCTTTTCTGGATTTTGAATCGCTTGCAAAAATCCTGGAATTCCTCGCTTTCAAACTGAGTACCATTGTCTGTGATTATTTTCTGAGGCACACCGTATCTGCAAATGATATTCTTGGTAACAAAGCTTATCATTTTCTTTGAAGTGATCGTAGCCAATGGTTCAGCTTCAGCCCACTTAGTAAAATAATCAACTGCAACAATAGCATATTTAATCCCTGATTTAGCAGTTGGTAGCGGCCCAATGAGATCCATTCCCCAAATTGCAAATGGCCATGGACTGACCATCTGTGTGAGTTCGGTAGAAGGTGCTCTAGGAATTTTGGCATATCTTTGGCATTTGTCACATTTTCGGGAGTAATCTGCAGCATCCCGAGTAATTTCTGGCCAAAAATATCCGTATCGGAGAATTTTCTTTGCTAATGTTTGACCACCTGAATGATCACCGCATTCTCCTCCATGCACTTCTGCTAGGATTGTTTTGGACTCTTCCCGGGATACACATCGAAGCAATGGCATTGAGAATCCCCGTCTGTACAATCGGCCATCCTGAATCACATAGCGAGAGGCCTTCCTTAGTAGCTTTCGTCTTTCTATCGAGTTTTCTGGCAGAGAACCTCTGAGTAGGTAATCCAGTATTGGAGTCATCCATGACTCTTGTTCTTGAGATACATTCATAATCCAGTCTATATCCATCTCGTCTATACTTGGCGCTGAAAGGACTTCTACAGGGACCAATCCCAATAGTTGAGCTTCACCAGAACTTGAATATTTTGCGAGGGAATCTGCCTTCATATTCTCTTCCCGAGGAATGTGGCTTATTGAATAGTGATCGAGTTCACATAGGAGTTCCCAAGCCTTTGACAAGTAGGAAGGCAGGTTTCCACCTTTTGCTTGAAATTCCTTCTTGACTTGGCATTCAATAAGCTGAGAATCACTGAAAATTTGTAGTGCTCGAATGTTTAGCTCTTTAGCGATTTTCAGACCTGCAATAAGAGCTTCATATTCTGCTTCATTGTTTGTTGAAGGAAATTCCAGTCTTAGTGCATAACACAATGATCGACCTTCAGGAGTTTCAAGTACCACTCCGGCTCCAGAACAGTAGTCATTTCTTGCGCCATCAACATACATCTTCCACTGGATTGGAGAATCACTGATCGCTTTTTCCTCACCATTATCTTTCTCTGTGAATTCTGCAATGAAATCAGCTAAAGCTTGTCCGTTGATTGCTTTTCGGGGATGATAAGTGATGTCATATTGACTGAGTTCAATGTTCCATTTTAGAAGGCGACCCGAAGTTTCTGGGCGAAATAGGACTTGCTTTAGAGGTTGATCAGTGAGCACTTTGATAGGATGAGCTTGGAAATATTGCCTCAGTTTCCTCGATGCAACTAGTAGGCAATAGGCGAGTTTTTCCAACTTGGAGTAATTCAGCTCTGCCCCAGTGAGTCTTTTGCTGATATAGTAAACTGGATGTTGAATCCTTTTGTCTTCTCGTATCAGCGCTGCACTTAGAGCATGAGATGATACTGCCAAGAATATAAGAAGATCCTCACCATTACCTGGTCTAGAAAGTATCGGAGGCGTTTCCATATGACGGATCAACTCTTCAAAAGCTTTTTGGCATTCGGGCGTCCATTCAAAGTTCTTCTTTCCTTTTTTCAGGGCATCGAAGAATGGGATGCATTTATCAGTAGCTTTGGAAATGAACCGACTCAGGGCGGCGATCTTTCCGTTGAGACTCTGCAATTCCTTCCTTGTTCTAGGAGCTTTAACTTCTTTCAAGGCAGTAATTTGAGCTGGACTAGCCTCAATGCCCCTAGCACTGATGATAAAACCTAAGAACTTTCCAGATTCGACCCCAAATGTACATTTCAGGGGGTTAAGCTTCATTCTGTATTTCCGGAGGACTGCGAACATTTCTGCTAAGTGTTCAATGTGATCCGCTGCTTTCCTGGACTTCACTAACATGTCGTCGACATAGACTTCCATAGTTTTGCCCAATTGCGGTTTGAACATAGCATTAACAAGTCTTTGGTAGGTTGCCCCTGCGTTTTTCAATCCGAAGGGCATAACTCTGTAGCAATAAAGTCCAACATCTGTAATAAAGCTTGTATCCTCCTGATCCGGCTCATGCATCATGATTTGGTTATAACCGGAGTAGGCATCCATGAAGGATAACAATCCATGTCCCGCAGTTCCGTCTACCAGTTGATCGATCCTGGGTAATGGGAAGCAATCTTTGGGGCAAGCCTTGTTTAGATCAGAAAAATCGATGCACACTCTCCATTTCCCATTACCTTTCTTGACCAACACAGGATTTGAAACGCAATTCGGATATATAGATTCTTTGATGAAGTTGTTTTCCATGAGTCGATCAACTTTTTCTTTTAATGCTGCTGACCTTTCTGGACCTTGGGTTCTTCTTTTCTGCTTAACTGGCGTAAACTTTGGGTCAATATTCAGAGCGTGTACTGCAACTTCTGGGGATATTCCACACATATCGGCATGAGTCCAAGCAAAGACATCCAGATTTTCCTTCAGGAAAGATATCAAGATATTCTGAATTGACACATTAAGCTGTGAACCCACATTCAACACCTTATTTGGGTCCTTCGGGTCAACAGGTACCGGAACTGTCGTTTCCACCGGTACTACTCTATTCTCCCCCGTACTGGCTTTTCTGGGATCCATTTCTTTCCGTGCCCCGCTGTGCTCGCTAGTACAGGGTCCGCTCTGTAATTGCTACAAGGCTGGGTCCCTGATGCGGACTGGGGTTGCCGCATCCTTTCCCATTTCTCTTTTTCTTGACTCTCGCAGCTCTGTCAAGTAACATTCTCGCGCAACATTTTGATCCCCTTTTATAACTCCTACTCCATTGTCAGTAGGGAATTTAATAGTGAGGCACCACGGGGCTAGGATAACTTTGAATGCTGCGAGTGTTGGACGGCCAAGAAAAGCATTATAAGCAGAATATTCATCGACGATCACAAAGGTTTGCTTTCGGACCACTTTCCTTTCTCCTTCCCCAAGTTCTACAAACAGATCGATGGTTCCTACTGGTTGCTTTGGCTCCCCAGTGAAGCCCACGATTTTCTGTGATGAGGCTTGCATATCGATCATAGGGATTTTCATCTGGTCAAATGTCTTTTTGAAGAGGATATTACATGATGCTCCGCAGTCAATGAGGACTCTTCTGACAATGGCTGGTCCAATACCAGCCGAGATGACCAAGGGATCTAAAGTAGGAGCTTCAATACCTGTAGAATCTCTGGCTCTGAAAATAATATCATCACTGAAAGTTTTCTGTTGTTTAAGGGGCGTAGTGTCTTCTAGAACAAAGACGTCTTCTTCGGCTGGAGCATATTTCAAAGCCCTGGAATATCTCTCCGTCTCACCCCAACTCTTGCCAGCTGGGTGAGGTCCTCCTGAAATGACATTGATAACGGGCCTTCCAGATTCATGCCCCGTAGCTTTCTCACCTGCCCCAGGCTGATGAACAGGAGCCCGCTGCCCTTGACTTGACGATGCAGGATTGTTGCTATTCTTTTTCACGAATTGCTGCAACTTGTTCTCTCTTAGCAACTCTTCAATTAGATTTTTCAGCTGGCGGCATTCATCAGTTTCATGACCTGGTTGATTGTGGAAGCGGCAGAATTTCCCGCTCTGTATGGCTTTTTTCCCGGTTCTCAAAGGGATAGGTTTAGGGAAATCGACGGAATCTTTAGTGGCCAGGTAGATGTGCTCCGGCGTATGTGATAATGGAGTATATTCCGATGGCTTGAAGGACCGGGGCTTCTTCAGATTACCCTGTTTCTTTCCATTATTATTCTCCCTTTTTTGCCCCACCGATTCATTCTTGCGTGGAGCGACAGTGTTGTCTTCAGCTTTTTCCAACACTGCCTTTACTGGCAAAGGACGACTTTCCAAGCGAATGAATTCGTCTGCTTTTTTGTAGAACTTCTCGAGAGAGGTTGGCTCTTTCATATTTAACCATTTCCCAAATTCTCTTGACTTATCGATAGCCCTCATTAGATAAGTCAAGATCATTCGTGGTTCAGCATTGTCCACTTCTGCCAGCGCTATATTAAAGCGGTTCAAGAAAGATCTGATAGACTCACTAGGATTCTGCTCTAAACTGGACAATGACATGATATCCTTGGCCTTGGAAGCATAAAGTCTAAACTGCTCCTTGAATTTTCTGGTCAAGTCTGAAAACTGATCTATAGATCGGACTGGCAGCTTGGTAAACCATAGTAGAGCCACCCCTTCAAGGTATACGGGGAAATATCGGCACTTTATTTCGTCAGAAGCTCTGGCACCTGTCATGTGCCAATCATATTTATACAAAAATTCGTTTGGATCACTTGTCCCTTTGTAAGCTGGGATGGTCGGAGGGACAAACTTCCTTGGAAATTCCGCCTTTAAGATTCTTTCAGTAAATGGAGTTTTGCTTGGAGCGAAACCCCATTCCTTCTCATCTTCAACCCTTTGCATACTTTCTTTCATGATCTGCCGGACCATTCCAGAAAGATATTCTTCATCATGCCGAGTTCTAGATCCACCGGCCTCAGGTACTGCCTGCTCAAAGGGACTAGTAGGCCTTTCAGGAGCATTTCTTTCATTAACATCATGAACGTTGCCAGCATAGTTCATCTCATTACTAGCCGGTTGATTGTTTGCCCCAAGTAAGTCGTTCAACTTATTCAGAATCAGGGCATTCTGGGCACTTTGAGCCTCTAATTGTGCATTTTGGGCGTTTATCTGCTGGTTTAGCCCTAGAATCACAGCATCCAACTCCGCTTTCGTAACTCCAACAGACGGAGTGGGTTGATTAGGCACAGGGGAAGCGGAGGTTCCCTCTAGAATGTTTCCAGATCTGACAGATCTACTTTTCCTTCCAGGAGCCATAATCTCAGATAGACTTCTGGTTTTTAAAGAAATTCTTTCTACAAATCTTTGTGAAGCAATGATGAGAGTTTTCCTGAGTTCAATTCTCAGTGAAAGCACCAAAAATGTTAACGCTTAAATTTGAACGCTAACACCCCGGTGTGTGAAGTGTAGTTGTGAAAGCACCACCCGTTGGTACGGGAACAAGATACAAGTAAAGAAATTGCAGAAAAGCAGTAAAAGACGACAGTTTTATAGTGGTTCGGCCTAAAATCGAGCCTACGTCCACTTTGATCTCTTTATTGCTGAACAAGTACAACTTATACAACTTTCTTCAATTACAATCCACTCTAGACTGTTAGTACAAACTTTTACGGAGAATTATCTTTCAAACTCATGATAAATGATGTGGATTCTCTCTCTTGAATTTGATGTAATGTCTTCGATGTTTGGAGTGCTTGAAGTGTTGCTTGAGTCGAGAAAATGGCAGAGTTTTGGCGCTTCGAGAATGAACCAAAAGTCCTTTTCATGTTGAATGCGGCCTTGTATTTATAGGCAAACTTTTTAGGCTGAAATTACAAAGTCATGAGCCGTGACCGACTCATGATGAGTCGTGACCGACTCATGATGAGTCGTGAGTCGTCTGCGAGTCACCCCTTTGCAACATGATTTTGAACTTGCCTCTGAGTCTTGTGTCGTGTGTCGACCTATCCTTTGAGTCGTAGGCTTTCCTGAGTCGTGCCATCCTTAACCCAGAATCTCCTTAACCCGTCAGGTTCCTTAAGTCGTAGCGGCCTCTTGAGTCGTTCATCTCTTGAGTCGTAAACCCAATGAGATACTTAAGGACCTTGAGTGGATGAGTCGTGATCAGATGAGTCGGTCCTTGATGAGTCGGAACTCGAATGAGTCGTTGGATCGGTCTAGGCCTTGAGTCGCAGACCGCTGAGTCGTTGATCCATACTGTATCTTTAAGGCGCTAACTCGCTGAGTCGTTGCTATCAATGAGTCGTTGACCCATTGAGTCGGCAATCCCTGAGTCGCTTCATCAGTTGAGTCGCTGATTCCTATGAGTCGCTGACTGCCTTATCTGTTGAGTCGGCCTAAGTTTCAGTGGGGTTAACACTCGCGAACGACTTAAGAAATCAATGCGACATAAGGTTGAGTGACTTAAAAAGAAGCGACTTAAGAAGACAGCGGCACAAGTTGCAGTTGGTATAACTCGCTCGGTCGCTCAGGTGACTTAGGCATTGTGTTAGGTCGCATGCTTAGCTCGTTAGGTCGCTCGGACGACTCAAGGCAAGGTGTTAGGTCGCCCGCGCGACTCAAGGCAAGTGTTAGGTCGCTCACGTGACTCAAATCATGTGTTAGGTCGCTCACGCGACTCAAGGCTTGGTGCGCTGCATCACTCCCTGATAGCCCAATTGCGGGTGGAGTTTACAGTATATGTATAGACTACGATATTATATAAAATTTGTTAAGAGGGATATGGGTAACTCCTTAATGCTATTTTAATACTTTACTTCTCTATAGACCCCATTATAATAGCGTATTGTACTACATAGTAGATAGTTAACGGATCCTTAAGAGATGGTAATCCTGAACATCTCTTAAGTTATTTCACTCACGTTGGACACCAGATAGGAGATGTCAAACTCCGCAAACATCTCTGACGCCGTCATACTCATATTTACCGTTGATTTAACTTTCATAACATCTTTTAGTTCCGACTCAAATGTTTTGTCCTTCAATTCGTTAGGGTCAGTCTGAGCTTTTCAGTTTATCGAAGGCTTCTTTACGGAGGATGAAGACGAAGATTTTGCACTATTATTACTTATGATATGTATTCCACTGCATCATGTTGCTCCACTGCATTTATTTATTGTTTGTCCTTGTTTTATGCGACTCTGATCTGTATTATAAAGGTTTAATCAATGTTATTTGTAAACAGCTTCATGAACTGTTTGTTTGATTATTGTATTTTGTCATTCCGCTGTGGGATTCTGTATTTGATTTTTTTCTTTCTCTTCTTTTTCTTATTTACCCGAATAACAATCTATCCTTTTGTATGGTTTGAGTCAGACGTGTGTAGTTTATCGTTGGTTTAAACTATCCAAAAAGGCAGGTCGATACACTATTAAAATAGAAGAGCTGATAGGAAATCTAATGTCTTATGAAGTTAATCTCCAAGCAATATGAGTACAGGTGCAAGATAAGAAGAATATAGAATTCTAAGCAGAAAATGATGAATCAGATTTAGATGAGGAAGATATGGTGTTGATTACTAAGAATTTCAAAAGTTTTTGAAATTTAGAAGGAGCAACCTACTCAGAAACAACACGAGTAGATTCAGTAGTAACAATAACAACAACAAGTCATCGTCCTCTGCTCTTGAATGTTATGAATGTCACAAGGAAGGGCACATCAAGGAAGACTATCCTGATCAAAAGAAAGAAAAAATTACGAATAAGTAAGATTCAGAAAGAAAGGCTTCTCTGTTACATGGGATGATTCAGAATCATCTTAATCGTCAGACAGTGACATAGACAGCGATTCTGAACAGGCCAATGTTTGCTATATGGCCTCTACTAATGATGTAAGTGATTTAACTTTTGATGATTTAGTAATTAGTTGATAAGCTAAGAAACATCAAAAGGAAATATAATTCACTCTTGAAAAATTGAATAGGAATAAAATTGAGGTAGATAGGTTAAGAAATTAGATAACTTTTTTAGAAGAAGAACATGAAACTTCTCAATAATCTTGTTCTAATACAACATCTTAACTTTCTATGTTAAGTCAAGAAATAGAAACTGAAAAAGAAAAGAATGATTCTCTTTTAGTCGACATCATGATTTGAACGCTAATACTAAGATATTGGAATTAGATATTTCTAGCCTTAAATCAAAATTATACGATATTAATAAAAATGTCTCTAATTTTAACAAAGGAAGAGAGAATCTTTCTAAAATTGTAGAAAATTCTTAGACAGTTTCAAATAAAATGGTAATAGGATATAAGCAAGTATCAAAAAGTATTCCTATGAAAAAGAACTTTTTATGTAATAATTTTAAAAGGAATAATGATATTATTGCAAAATAAATTTCAAAAGTTCTAAATCATTTTAAATCTATTAAGATTTAGGTTCCTAAAACTAAGAATTCTTTGATTAGGAACAAATACATTAAATCTTTCATAGAAACTGTTCACAAAAAATAAAATAATTATTTACAAAGGGAATTTTGAACCCTTTGGGTTTGGTTTCCAAAGATCTAACCCTTAGGACCCTAAAAAAGGTGGGTACCAATGTTATTACTATATTTTTGCAGGTACCACTCAAAAGAGAGGAAAATAGATATTGGAAAGTGGTTGCTCAAAACACATGATAAGAAACAAAGATATGTTGACTAACAATATTTACTCAGATGGAGGTCCTATAATATTTGGAGACAATTCCAAAGGATGCATCATCGGCAAAGGCGATGTGAGCAATAATGGTACATCTAATTTCCTTCTTATTATAAATGTTTTGCTAGTTAAGAATTTAAAACACAATTTACCTAACATTAGTCAACTGTGTGACAAAGGATTCAATATATCTTTTTCTGAAGATAAGTGTAGCTTTTTTGATCAAAATAAAAATATTATTTTTGAAGGTATTAGAGATAAATATATGCATATATATGTGTGTGTTAAATATGAATATAAATCACATCACAAGTATGTGTCTAAGAGCTAAAGACTATGATCCTTGGTTATGGCACAAAAGGTTTTGTCATATAAATTTCAAAGCGATAAATAAATTATCTAAGAATGATTTAGTAAAAGGTTTACCAAGAATGAATTTTAAAGTAAACAATATTTGTGATGCTTGTTAATTAGGTAAATTATCAAAATCTTCTTTTAAATCAAAGAAAAATATTTCTACATTACAACCACATGATCTATTGCATTTGGACCTTTTTGGCCTAACTCAAGTTCAATCTATAAACCATAGCAAATATGTGTTTGTAATAGTAGATGACTTTTTAAGATATAAGTGGACTATTTTTATGAAAAATCAAAGTGATACTTTTGAAAATTTCCAATTTTTTTTAAAATAATTCAAAATCACAAAAATTTAAAGATAAAAAACATTAGAAGTGATCATGGAGGTGAATTTGAAACTGAAATTTTTGAGCATTTTTAAAATAAAAAGCGAATTTACCATAATTTTTCTTTTCCTAGAACAACACAAAAAAACAAAGTTGTAGAAAGGAAAAATAGAACTTTACAAGAATGTGCAAGAACTTTATTAAGTGGAAGAACTCTACCAAAACTTTTTTGGGTGGAAACTGTAGTAACTGCTTGTTATGTTTTGAATCATGTTTCCATCCGACCACCAGCAAAACACACTCCATATGAACTTTTTAATGAAAGAAAAAATAATATTTCATATTTTAAGGTTTTTGGTTCAAAATGTTCTATTTTAAACATAAAAGATCA
Source organism: Allium cepa (assembly GCA_030765085.1). Classification (NCBI taxonomy): domain Eukaryota; kingdom Viridiplantae; phylum Streptophyta; class Magnoliopsida; order Asparagales; family Amaryllidaceae; genus Allium; species Allium cepa. The sequence goes on along the minus strand of CM060943.1, from coordinate 935,320,336 downwards.
GCTTGGAAAATTCGATCCAAAATCCAACGAAGGAATTTTCATAGGATATTTAGAACGAAGTAAAGGTTATGGAATTTTCAATAAACGAACTAAAACAATTGAGGAAACACTTCCTTCTCCTTCGATAGAATTTTAACTTTAATAAAAGTCTTAATAATGATGAGATAATGAATTAGACAATCACGGATACTGATACTCAAAATAATGACTAGAAATCAAATGATATTAGATAGGCGACTATCTCGAGTTGAAACTACCATTACCAAAGTGGATTCCAAACACGATCGTACCCAGGGCTTCTTAAATAACATATGGGATGTGTTAACTTATGGTCGATCCTCCTCGATAGAAGTACGTGTTCCTACAGATCCAGGGAAACGACCACATCCTTGTTTCATATGGTCATCCTTCGAAGAAGAAGAAAAGGCAATGAAGGTGAAAATTCAGGTGCGAGCGGTGATAAAGAAACAGAAGATGATGACGAATAAGGAGAAGAAAGCTAAAATGGTGATGGGGAAGAGTAAGTTATTTACTATCACTTATATTGACATTATCTGATGGGATTTTATGAACTATGTTGTATTTTGATTTAAATGTTGTTGTTTGTGCTATTTTGTGTTATGCACTTTATTAACTTTATTGGTACAATTGTTTTTGGTTGTTGTATGATCATATGTTATGTGTTTATTATCATTATTGTTGTTATATGATCATATGTTGTGTATCATTATTGTTGTTATGTATGATCATATGTTCTCTAATATAATCATGTATAGACACACACACACACACACACACACACACATATTTCTTCTTTTTGCTGATGACAAAGGAAGAGAAAAGTTTCACACTAAAAAAAATTGGATGATTACAAGATAGCAGCACGGTTGCAAGGGAGTTGCATATTTTTGTCGAAATTTATCTCAAACAAAGTTTTCATCAATTAAAAAGGGGGAAAATGTTGGACTTCATGCTTTTAATTCATGATAAGGACAAGATAGAAAAAGGTTTACCAAATAATCAATAAGTAAGATTTATTAGAATCTAAGTTAGAACGTTTTTTTGTTAAAATCTTTCCTCAAGTAAAACTGTAAACATGCTTTTTGAAAATATATAGGTTAGTCGACTGAAACCATCCAGTCAGTTGACTGACCAGTGCACATGCAATTTTATATATTGCACAATTCAGTCGACTAAATATCATATCAGTGGACAGAAACGAGCCATTATTGAACTATAAATTTTCTATTTTAATGTAGTCGACTGATTGACCATACTTGGTCGACTAAATATGATATAACTGCCTTATTTTTAAAATTTTCTGAAGAGACACTTCTCTTCCTGAAGAGGAATCTCTTTTCGGAAGAGTTGCAACCATTTCTATTCGTCGAAACTCTTTACCAACTCTTCATTCATTATAAATATACATTCCATTCAATATCAAAGCACTAACTTTTCTATTCTCTACTCTCTTGAATATTCAAAACTTCTTATTGTTTATAATTTGTGAAATTATGCTTATAATTCGTCATCTCTAAAGCAATTTTTCTTTCCTATCTTCGCGAACATACAAATATACATATCATACCTAAGGAAAAGATTATAGGAAGGGTGTATTTCGTTCGACAAATTTGTGTTGTAAAAAGAACACTCAAAGTCAAGAAAACAATTAATTTGTGTCAAAGTCCTGTTCGGTTGCTTAGGCGGAAAAATCCTGTTCAATTGCTTAGGTGTTCAAAGTCCTGTTTGGTTGCTCACGCGGTGTAAACCTATTCCTTTGGGTTAAGTAAGAGTTGCTAGTTTAATTCTAGAAGAAGTCTGGAACTGGACGTAGAATGGGAAGTTCAAACCATTATAAAAATATCTGATGTCATTTTATTCTACTACTTCATTTAATTACTTTGTATTCTATACAAGCAGTTTAGATAATTTTCATATTACACGATCCATAGCTGCACTTTCACTTCAGTGTAAGGCACCTTTGGATCAGAGCTTTTCTGAAATCTGCTAGCATAGGCCGTCCCAAGAAGGCATCATATGCTGACATTTCATCTACGATCACAAAAGTCGTAATCAGGGTGACCCTTCGCTCACCTTCTCCAAAGTCCACAGCAGGTCAATTGTTCCCACCGGTTTTGTGGATTTGTCAGTAAACCCCTAAAACTTTGTTTGGCACACATATACTCTTTTCATGCCAATCTTCATCTGATCAAAAGTATGTTTGAAAAGTATATTAACAGAACTGCCACTATCTACCAACACTCGTCGAACCACTGTAGGTCCGATTCCTACTGTCACTACCATCAGATCAAGAGGGAGCTTCGATCTCTTCGGTGTCCTGATTTTGGAACACTATAACATCATTCAAAACCATTTATAGCTTGACTGGAGTTTTATCATCTATTGCAAGACATGAGTCTTTCGGAGCATGTTTCAACAAACTTGCATACCGTTCCATTTCTCCCCAACTCCTTTGCACAGGGTGTGGTCTCATAGCAATCGTTCCAATAATAAGCCATTGGTCGGTTCGTTTCAACCTTTCATCACTAATTCCAGCTTGATTTCTTCGTTCTCTAAGACGTTGTGGGGCCACATTTTGATTGGGGTTTTGTGGTTTTCTTGCCCACTACTGAGTTTATTATCCCACATCAACTCCTCAATGAGATTCTTAAGGTGGCGACATTCGTTCGTATTGTGGCCATGTGTCTCGTGGAAGTGGTAAAAATTTCCTAAGCGCTTTTGCTGTGCAGTTGACTCCCTCCTAGTGTGTTTCTTGTATTCTTCAATTTCTTGTGTTGCGAGATAAATATTTTCTAGAGCGTCATTTAGAGGAGTATAATCTTCCTGTCTGAACCTTTAAGTCTTTTGTTGCTGACTTTTCTATTTCTTTTATTGGTGTTTTTCCTCTTCTGATTCCCATCTTACCCCACGAATCCTTGAGCAATTCTAGAATCATGCGCATTTTGATTCATTACCACATTGCTCAGTCTGATGTTCATCGGTTGCATAGCAGTAGATTTTCTTTCCAGCTCCAGTGTTTCCTCCAATATCAAGTACTGACTTGTTCTACGATTGATGTCATTCCTTATGGTAGGCTGCTTCATTTGAATCCATTTCCGAAATTCAGTCTCCGGGTGAATGGAACAGACTAGCACCATAAAACCATGTCCTTATTAGGATTATTTAGTTCCATCACCATGGTATTGAATCGGTTCATGAAAGATTTCAGTGACTTATTGCATCCCTGGAACAATCCGGATAGGGATATGACATCTTTTGGTTACACGGTATGGAGCCCGAATTGGTCAAGGAATTTTTTTTGCTAATTGGTCAAAGGTAGAGTTAGATCTTGGGGGAAGTCCGATGAACCATCTAGACGCAACTCCTTTTTGAAAGATAGGGAAACATCGACAACGAACAGCCTCTGGAGCATTGGCTCCATCCATATACAAGTTATATTTGCACAGATGGGGTTTTGGATCCTTCGTCCCATCATATGATGGGATAGTTGGAATTGTGAATTTTTCTGGATATTTTTCATTCCAGATTTCATTGGTAAAGGTAGTCCAACTTGGAGCAGATACCTATTCATCATCTCTTCGGTTTTTACTCTCGTCCATCGACCGTTTGACCATGTCTGCAATGTATGCCTTTGATGTCTGGTAATCCTCGGGATGACAATCGGTCACTACACCAAGTGTTTGGCTTTGCAAATGGTCTTGGCTTGTGGGTTGAAGCCTAGGCTCTCCTATCTTCGGGAGAACCGCTCATGCGGGACCCTATTAGCTTGTAGTTGGCCTGACTAGGGGTAGTTTGGACGTTCATAGAATAATCCAACGCGTTGACATTCTCTTACAATTGATGGTATTACTCTCTAACTTTGGAATCAGTGAGATCCATAGGTATATCTTCTATGGGGTCTTGGCCTCCTGATTCAAGTTCAAAATTGTTTGCCTCGTGGCGAACAAAGTACTTGCATTTCCACCCATGGTAAGTCCTGTTAGCACCATTTTATGTGGCTGATTTCCATTTCTTCTATATAGACCAAAAACGGAGTTCTCTTGTTCTATAACAGCCACAGGTTCAGGTATAATTGTTGGAGCAGGGTTTGACTGTAAGGTTAAGAGTGTTAAGCTTATCCATTACAACCTTTTGGCAACTTCCCATTTTTTGGTTGATCTCATTAACCATCTTATTCATCTCTTCCCTGGCGACAACTTCGTGCTGGCTGGCGGATGTTGGCGCCTGATTTCCCAAGTTAGCACCATTTACTTCAGTTTACTGGGGATTAACATCTTCTCGAACTATTACCACTCTTATAGATCTTCCAAAGGCAGTTCTTCTTCTTCTAGGAGCCATTGATTCCAAATAATAGGGTTTTCAATCAAAGATCGAGGATCTAACTTTTGGACTTATGGGATCCAACATAGATCGCTAGATCTAAAGGCTGAGCTGGAGTTCTCAGTGAAAGTACTCCTTTGTTAACCCAAAAATAGATCAACACCCAATTTTTAGTGTGAAAGCACCAGCCTGTTCTTACAGAGCAATAACACAGATAATAGGTATAGAAAAGAGTAGTAAAAGAAAGAAGACAAGAAGATTTTTATAGGCTATTAATGAAGCTTGCGTCCACTTTATAGTTTTTTCTATAGACCGATTGCTGTTACAAGTAGTGTTTGGTTACAAGGCTTTTGATTGTGCATAGCTTGATTGAATCTCTAAGGTTAGAATCCACTGGAGAATCACTTTTGGAGATTGTTGCGAGGGAGGTGAACAGTAAAGAAAGTTTCCAATAGAGCTTCAGCAATCAGTCTTGAGAAGATCCCGTTTATGTTGTAGGTAGGATGGTATTTATAGAGATCAAAGAGCTTTTGGGCCAGGCCTGTTTACTGACTGCTTGAAGATGGACATAGGAAGACGCCATAAAGCCTAGCACTCGACTCGAGCCAAAAGTATAGATCGCTAATGATCCATGATTTATGGATCATTAGCGATCCATAGACCTTCCTTTCCCTTTTTTGCCTAATTAGCTCATTAAGATTCCATGACCAAGTATGGATCGCTGGCGAACCATGGTATATGGACCGCTAGCGATCCATACACTTAGCATGTTTTCTACTTGGTCTTTTAGGCCTCTTTGCTCCTGTTTCGCTCAGCGAACCATTTGAACATCATGAAATTGTTCTGTCTTCAATTGGATCTTGTTGGGTTAAAAACCCAAATAACATCCTCCCCCCTCTCTCAACTATTCATGCCATGCTTCCTTGCCCTTTAATTGAATTATATATTTTTATATAGGTTATGTATATGTACTTTTATGAAATAATATCTTACATTCGCTTATATATTTATATGTATAAGAGAGATAATGTGTACAATGCATATGTACATGTACACACCATGTTTAAATGGTTTATATTGTGTGCATATATGTTTAACATAGTATTATAACCTTTTGAGTATCCTTTAACGAATGAAAATCGATATTTCATAAAATAACTTTCGGTCACATTTACCGTTTCTCTATGAACTATATGTTTTGGCAAACAAATTTTGAAAGATATTTTATTATCATTAGTTATTATTTAAAATATTTTTATTTTTAAATAAAAATCATTTATTGATTAATTAAAATATAATTAAATATTCATTTGAATAGAGATTAAATTCCGAGTCGTTACACCTTTACTATGAAGACAAACCTAGAAAACCTACGATAGAAACCACTTATACCTTCAACTATATTTACTTCCTTAGGCACTTTTTATTCGATATATATTCTTAAGAATTTTTTCTTTCTGAATTGTGTTATGATATATATTTTTACCATAATTTCTTTGAAATCTATTATATTATGTATAAAAAATAATTATTTAACCATTTGTAATCTTACAATTTATCCATTCTTAGCAGATCTACACAATTTTTCTTAATTTAAAGATAAGTTTTGCATTTTACGCCTTTAATTTATTTTCATCACATATACCATCTCGGTTATTTTCTAACCGACCATCTCTTCTACTTTACCTACTCTGGTCTCTTGAGTTTCTGAGTCTAATTAATGGATGTCTCTAATTGGTTCTTGGGAAATATTCATCTCTTATGACTTTTTCCTCTTCTCGCTCATTTGTGCTTTCTCGGTATTCTTCTTTGATGCTACAGTTTAATTTTTTCCAGATGCAAACTTTGGCAAGAACCGCTTTTTTTACTAACCTATTGTAGATACTACTGGCTATTACTATAACGACCCAGAATTTTAGTTATTTTAATTTGAAATATTTAATTAATTCTAAGTATTGGAAAGTTAATTTCATAAATTAAATAAGTCAAATTTCAAATATAGCGATTTATTGGATAATTTAATTGTTGAATGTAATAATTGAAAATCGTTTAAATAATTGAATCTTGGGTATTAAGTTATATAAAATTAATTTAAAGGCTTATTTATTTTTTATCAATAAAAATGATGGCAACAAAACTTCTAAATTGGATTTAAAAGTGATTTAATTGACTTTGGAAATATCTCGTTTTAACTAATGGGTGAAAATAGCCTTCCAGGGCATAGTCTCGTATTTCGACGAAACCAGTTTCATTGGATCCATAATAATGAATTATATTACACCGTCAATTTTCGTGGCAATCAGATGTGTCATTTGGCCGTGCGAGATAGAGATGGATAAGATTTAATATTGAAGATTTAATATCGATCATGGTTCGAAATTATATAGCTTGATATTTTGAATTTAAATAATATATATTTTGACTTTGACCATACATGAATGACTTATCACCATTAGCCCACCCCCTCTACTATGTTCCATCTCCTCCAAACCAGACCTGTACCTAAGCCCACATCACCTCTATGATATTTTCCATCTTCCCTCAGCTATATAAACAAGGTTAGTAAGATAAAAAAATTAACATTCAAAAATTCATTTCTCAAAATTTACTTAATAAAAAAATCTAAATCAAGCTTTACAATTCATGATTTGAAGAGAGCTACAAGCCGATATGGGTTAGGTGGTGCTCGATCTTTGTTTGGGTGATCACATGTTAGGAGCAGTAAACTAGGGTTAGAGTTTTGAAGAATTTTGATCATTGATTCATGAATCAGAGCAAATTGGGATTTTCGATGGAAGGAGATGCCGTAGCTGGACTTTGGGGTGGTACAGCCACCTATGGATGATCGTGGCTGATGGGTGTAACGAGGACCTACCGTCGACACGTTTTGGCTCGATGCTTTAGGGTTGGCGCTCTGGCAATGGTCGCGTAGAGGAAGTGTCGAGAAGTTCAATGGCGAAGGCGAAATTGAATTTCACCGAGTCAATCTCCCTGTCTGTACATATATGCACACAACAATGGTGGGTTCTTGCTGTGACTGTGATGTTTGATTTGAGGGAGAAGATGAAGATAGTAGAAGGGTATAAATGTAATTTATATCAAGTTGTTTTGATTTTCATTAAATTTAATTCGATAACTTCTAAAATTCATATCTCCTTTATATGAGGTCCATAGAGACAAAACTTTTTGCATCGCCCTCGTATCGACGAAAGCTTCATTGGTTTGGACAGATTTGGAGACTGTTGGAATTTTAGGCTAAAATCAGACGCCGTTAGATTTTAGTTGCAAACCGAAACGCCTCGACGATGATAGAAAATTTCGATGAGTTTAACTCATATTTTTGGAATACTAGTATGATATATAGTTGATAAATTATTGGTTTGGACATATTCCCGCCTATTAAAGCAGATGATACCCTATTATATTCCCGTGTAAGAGCGGATGACCCTTTGTATACGAATCCCGTCTCGAAGTGGTTGATTTATATTTTATGGTTATATAACATTTTTGATGCAGGAAAACAGGTTGGAAAAATCCAACGAGATTCCTCGCAATTGTCGAATTATTTCAGTAATATTTCCTTTATACGTATTATTGAATAAGGAATATGATTCTGGACACTACGGTTACAACATCATTATATGTTTGAAACAAAACCGAGTAGTGATAGAAATCAATATCGATGTTGGTTAAGCATTGGGTGGCTACTGTCCTTAAATTAGTATTTTAAAAGCACTATAAATTGTCCTTTAAGTCGGAATTGGGTTTTTAGACAAGAAAAGACTTTTTAGTCTTAAATTGGGTTTCAAAAATATTTTGTTTATGGATAAGTTTATTAAATTTCCTAATATTGTTTTAAAGTTAATTAAATTTATTAATATTGTTTTTAAGTTAATTATCAATTTTGTTTTTGAGTTAATTACTTATATTATTATTGTCTTTAAGTTATGAAATTATATTAAAATGGTTTTAAAGTTATAATTATATAATATTATTTAAAAGTTATTTAATTATTTTAATGTTGTTTAAAAGTTATTTGTCTATAGTTAATATGTTTTGAGAATTTATAAAAAGGTTAATTAATTGAAAGGTTAAATATTTCAAAAAATAATCATGGTTTGAAAATATAATAAGGATTGTTAATAATATTTTGAAAATAAATTATTACTATTATAAAGATGGTAAAGATTAATTATTACTGTTCTTAAATAATATTTTGAAACTATTAATCATCATTATTAAGATGTTTTAAAATTAATAAATTCATTATTTATAATTTTTTTGTAATAATTATTATTATATAATTGTGATTGGTAGTAAAGAATTTTTAATTATTTATAAATGTTTCTGAGAGCCATGATGACTAGGATCCTATAAAGGGGCTTATAAAATGGTTTGGAGACGTAAGGAAAATTATTTACAAGGTGGAGAGTTTGGCAATGACTAAATATTTATAAACGGACTTGAGAAAACAGGTTTATAAAGGTATAAAAGAATTTTTATAAATGGTTCCAGAAGTTTTATAAAGGTATTATAAATGGTTTTAGAGAATTAGAAGGAGTTTATGAACGATTTTTGAATTAAACAAAGGGGGATCTTTCTTAGTTCGTAAATTTATATACCGTTGAGATAAGTACATCAGTATTTTCTAAGTATTGAAAATATAGGAATGGGTGGATATATCCATATAAAAGTATTGTTATACAAGTAATTTACTAATGGTTTTATTTATAAAAGATTTATAAAATGAGTCCAGTAATGGCTTAGGTCCTTAACAATGTTGGTTTTCCCTATAAAATAGATCCGTGATTGAATGTTTGTTATTCGATAGTTAAATAATGGACTATCGAAATTGAACCCAAACATAACTTTGGAAATATCTAGGATAAACATGTAGGTTATATAGCATAATCATCTCTGATAATGCTATATCGTGTGTATAAATCTCGTTTAGTTCTCCAAGGACACTGATAAGGAAATCCGTCTACTAATGGTCAGGAGGTGATCTCCGATCTTATCGTTGACTATTTATTTTCTAAATAGGCGAGGTTGAGTTTATCGAAAATTATCAAACGTTGTTTCGAGGAAACTAGGATCAGATATGTTATTCGAAAACCACTTCGATCCAACGAAAGCATTTCGAAGTGAAGATAGCATGAAGATCATGGAATCGTAGATAGAGATGCGAAGCGCAAGGGCTAATCGCTACTAATTCCAAGGGTGATTCCAAAAAGGATGTAGGAGGAATAGTGCCTTCGGTTTCATTCAGACCCAGATTTGACTAGTGTGGGTGAATGTTATCAGACAATGTCATTGGAGGGCAATGAACATTCTAAGTACAAATGTTTTTGAAAGGTAACCGTAGCCTCAAGCCTCATCAAACAGGAATGACTAAAATATGAGAGGTGCAGTAAGGCAATGTGGGTCGCACCCATTAGATTAAGTCATCGCCTTTCAAGATGACCATTCGTATTTCCAGATTCAGTTGTGCATATAAGCTCAGTAAAATGATTAGGAACAATCGGGTTAATGACATATTCAGTACTATCCAGCAAGGGAAAGGTGGGTCCTATGTTAGCAGGGGTCGTTAGGTACGATCTCGGTATATTGTTCTAGAGGTGTACTGTGATGGGCGGTATCCCAGTAGCCCAGTCGCTGTGTGGAATCCAATCTCCAATGAGCGCCGTATGGACTTAGTTGTACCTAACTATGCTGAAACATGAGATTCAAGCATTTCAGCTATATTCATATTTTACTTGAGCCCAGGACATTATTATAATATAAATAGATTTTCTATAAAAAAGTTTTGGTTATTGTAAGGTAAAAACCCGTCCGTGTTTATGTGCGGTGTGGTCTTACTATATACTTTTGACTCAAAGGTTTTATATAACTTCAAAATCCATTTGGATGTGTTTTTCTCATGCTTTGACTTGGGTGTTATTTTATTATAATGCTTGGGTCAGATCGAGCAGGGTCAGCCAAGGGTTAAGCCCACAAAGCCCTTAGGCTGGGGTAACCCCCGGACCGAGGCAATATTTTTTAAAAGTATGCATATAAATAAATAAAATATTTGTACAAAAGCTTTAACAAAATGTGTTATGGTGTACTGGATAAGTATGTATCATTCATTCTTGAAGAGTTAGGTTCGAATCCGGGTCAATCATTAAGAAGTTTTACTTTTTTCTACTCAAATTCCTCACCCTAACCAATTTTGGGCTGGGGCAATCCAAATCTTGGGCCGATCCTGAGATCGAGCTTATTACAGATTGGTTATGATGCTTTGGAGCTTTAGAAGATGAGTTGGAGGCCCATAGATGTATTCGCGTAGTTGGTTATTTTCCACTATACTCATTATTGTGTTTATCAACAATTGTGATGGTAGGTTGTTATAACTGTCCAGGCTGACATAGGTTAGTTTACTTTGAATGATGTTTGTACATATACATATTACAATTTTTCTTTTTTGTAAAGACTTGTGGTATATTATAGATTATTCGTTCCTCTATGAGATTTTATCCTGTTTAGTTTTCTTCTTATCTTCTTCCTTCTTTCTTTTTCCCTGACAATCGGGTTTCGACATTAAATTGCCCGACATGTGATACAGTGGATATGTTATTATCAATTTTCAAGGGTCGACAATCTGATTCGTTATACTTACATTCATGACCTTTTGAAATTACACTAGATTTTGTTTGTTTGAAACAAATAAAGTTTGACCCTTCTAGGTGTAGAGGATATAAAGGCTGAGAAGATCAATTTTGCCAAACTTGGGTTGAAGCATGACTACAAAAATACATCACTTCCTTTTGATGGCAACATTTATTTTCATTTCATATTCTATATATGATGAAAAAGTCACATAAAATTTAACATTCAATACCTCCATATTGGTTTCTATATACTATCAATCGTCGAATTTACTTTGAATTCTATAGTTTGTGTTAATAGCGCAAATATATCCAGTTTTTAATCCACTTTTTGATATTGGCTTACACCAAATTATTACTCTAATCATTGTCATGCATAAAGTCAATTCACTTTTATTCTTATTATGTGCATTGATGATGTGTAACCATTATCATTTGTTGTTACATTATCAATGCTTGACAATTGTGGTTATAGAACTTTTTAGTGTTTGTATGTACATAAAGAAAGATGTAAATATAAATTAAACTCCGTAATGAACATATTTTGAAGATCAATAATGTTTGTAAGCAACATCTGAAATTTCTTTTTTTTTATAGGCACTTGTATAAGTATATTATTTTTGAGTTATTTAATTAATTCGTGCGACTTATATTTGAATTTGGCGATTATGTATAATAATAAGTATGAAGAGAGTTTTACACCATAGGTTGTAACACAATCATATCTCGTAAATTTTTAAAACTTAGTGGTAGTTAAATGAGTTTTTATCCACATTAGAACTGATGTTACATATTTTAAGAGAGGTAAATAACCCCTACACCACAGGTATCTTATAATGACATGTCAATACGTATGTTAACGCTAAAAATTGAACGCTAACACCCCGGTGTATGTAGAGATTAAGTGAACGCACCACCCGTGAACACGGGAATTAAAAACAAGTAGAAAAGTCACAAAGAAAGCAGTAAAAGACAACAATTTTATAGTGGTTCGGCTTCAGGTTAAGCCTATGTCCACTTTAATCCTCTTTACTACTGAATCAATTACAACTTTGCAACAATCTCCAATTACAATACTGATGAGACAAACAACTAGAACTCCGATGTAGAAGAATTCTTTGAATCCATGTTGATTTTTTTAGATTTCCTCTTGAAGTTAGTTGAGATGCCTTTCGTGTTTGAAGTGTCGAGTGAGTCAAGAATTCAGCAGAGTATCGGCATTCCAGGAATGAGCCAAAGATCCTTCCTTTCAGTTGGAACTAGTGTCTATTTATAGGAGAGTTCGGATTTAGGTCGTAGGTCGCGAGCGACCTTGGATAGGTCGTAGGTCGTCCGTGACCTAACGGGAGTCGTCTACGGCTTATACAAGGAACACTTGATCATTCTGGAGAAACTAGCAAGTTATAGGTCGTGGCCGACCTAGGTAGGAAACGGCATAGGAAGCGCCTTTGGTATGTTTAGGTCATGAGCGACTTAGGTATAAGTCATATGTCGTGGGTGACTTAGTAGACACGGTTTACGGCCTAACAGGAGCACCCTTGATCATTCGAACAAGTCATAGATCGTTGGCGACCTAGGGAAGGAACGACATAAGGAAGACAAGTTACCTTGGCTTTGTATAGCTCGCTAGGTCGCTAGGTCGTTAGGTCATAATTCCTTAGCTCGCTGCAGAACTTTATCCCTGTTAGGTCGCTCCCCTTACTAACTCGCTAGGTCGTGTATACCTTTAGGTCACTAAGTCACCTCAGTCCATAGGTCGTTGGTGAGCTAGATCGCTCAGTCCATTTAGCCACTAGGTCATTTAACTTGCTGAGCCGCTTTATGTGTTAGGTCGCTTACTCCGTTAAGTAGTTAGGTCGTGCCTTCACATAAGCCGTTAACTCGTTGAGTCATAGGTCGCTGGACCATCTAATCCTTTAGGTCATGTAGCTCATTAGGTCGTAATGCTTGCTGCACCATTAGGTCGTTAGGACCGTCCTATCTTTAGGTCAGTTATGAAGTTAGGTCTCTAGGTCGCTCAAAAAGAGGAGTTAACACTTGCCCCTCGAAGTACAGGCCTATGTTGTAGGTCGTGTGCTTCGATCTAATTTCGTTAGGTTGTAAGCGACCTAAGACTTCTGCAAAATCGCGAACCCCTTCGTCTCCTTCTCTTTGTTCCATATAAATTGCTAACTCGTTTCTTCCTCCTCACTCAGTTGCTTACTTCCGCCGCCATTGCCACTCTTGGGCTTGAAATTTTTTGAAGCGAATCTACTCGTTGCTTTGATCGTCATCTCGTCACATTAAGTAAGTGGATCTGGTTATTGCTCAACTACACTTATCATTGATCTTCTGACCCTCCCGTTTTCCGATTCCAAACCACTTTTTGTGCCGTGTTTCTCCACGAACCATTTTTTGATTGATCTGCAACTGCCATCGATCATGTTGTTGCTGCGATTTGAGATAAAACGGCAGTGCATTGGATTTGTACTGATTTCGAGGTGATTCGAATTGGTCTTTAGGGTGATTCAGCGGTATGGAGAGACGAGGGTTTTTTTGGTGGAGAAGTTAACGGGTTAGGAGCTAAGTATTAGGCGAATTGACACATTGAGGAGGAACGAGCGACCAAGGGCCTTAGCAGTTTGAACAGGAACCACGAGACTAAGCTCGGCAAACGGCTCAAAGAATCGGCGCGACTTAACTCTTAGGTCGCGTAGGCGACTTAGCACTTAACAAAATATCCACTGTCTTGACTTGAAAAACATAACTTAGAAGAGTTCGACTTATGTAACTCGCGACCTTTTTGTGTCTTAACTTGCCAGAATAGCATATGAACTCTAAGCAGGACGACCTAAAAGACCAACGACCTAACTTTGTGCGGCATAGGTTGTAGGTTGCGGCCGTGCTAGAACTTTGATAAATTTGCTTTATTAATAATGCGACTTAAACTTTAAATCACGTGAGCGACCTAGCTTTTATGTCGTGCGAACGGCTTAGTGCCTAATTCGTGTGGACGACTTAGGACTTGAACAATCTTCACTGCCGAGTGGCTTCTTGCGACCTAGACCAATTTCAACCCAACCTGTTAGGTCGTGAGCGACCTAGGACTTAGAGAACTTCTTGACTCGGATTGTGACTTACGGACTTGAACAAACCTTGACAGCTTCAGAATTTTGATAGAACTTGATTGTACTTCTATCTTGAACTGCTAGAATGAACTGCTTGAACTTTGAACTTGTCTGGACTTTAAACTGTTTGAACTTTGATTGACAGCACTTTAACTTGAATTCTTCATTTGGACTGCCAAGATAACTTGCATGACCTTGCTGTACTTCTTAACAGATTATATTCACTTGTAAGCTAACAACCTGCTGAACACAACATTTGTAGAGGCGAATATACTGTCATTGACAGCCCACATCAAATCACAGATTAGTCGATAAAAGATAATCAACTTAAAGAAATTATATGAAATGCCGTGAATCAACAAATTCAAGTGAAGTACTAAAGCAATGCTGAATTAATCAACCAAAGCTAATCTGTTTGCTTCAACATTGTACTTGAACTTAAAACAACAAGCCCTGAAGCTTTTGAACTTAAAACAACATTTAGAAAACGTGCACCTTCATATTTGAATATCCAGTTCCTTGTGTAGAATGTCTTCTCAAGAAGTAATAATCGATCAATCTGAAGGTGTCTTCCCGATAGCCGACCCATTGGATAATCCTCTGGAGAGAATTCAAACAACCCTGAGTCAGCGGGCATTCAACCAATTACGTATTCAATTTGGGATCGCCAAAGCGGATGCTGTACTTCCCGGGCCAAATGATATTGCCGACAGGCCACCTCTCGGTTTTGTCGCTGCCAACCGTCAGATGTGCCTTTGTGGTGCCATTCCTCCTTTCAATGAATTTCTTCATCAACTCCTTTTCCAACTAACTATCTCTCCCTTTCAACTACATCCCAATGGCTACGCCATCCTGATGGGACTGTGTGTTTTATTCAGGAGGACACTTAACCATCTTCCTAGCTTTGAAGAAATCTGCTACTTATGCACATTCGCAAAGAATAAAGACCACCCCTCCATTATACTCGTGAGAAGTTCCAGAAATCGTAAACTTATCACCGATCTTTCTGAAAGTGCTCACGGTTTTCTGAATCAATTCTTCTTCGTCCGCTGCCCCCTAGGGTTTTATGCCATATGGAGAATAGGAAGTAAGACTGCTCATCCCCGTTCTTTCCGTTTCAGCTTTTCAAGATCCGAATTGCTAAGTTCTAACTTCATTCTTTTCTTTTACAGCACTTCCTCCTCCCTTTAGAAATCCCAGTCACAAGACGACTTTTGATAGATTAAGTGTCGTGCCGGTTGAAGAAAGAAATATTAAGTTTTCGCTGAAAGATGAACTTCTGCACCAATATGGGCTTTTGCACCCTGCTCGTTCTACCCAAACTCATGAAGTCCTCGACTCTCCAGTAAAAACATCAGATGCCCCAGTTACCATTGGAGAACTTACACCGAAAGAACATACCGTTGAGGCTTTCTTAGTAAAGTGTTCCACTTCAATTGATGTTGCGGGGTCATCCGGCAAACATGCACTTGCCCCGGTCATCGAAGAAGAGGAGCCTCCTCAACAACCCGGGAATTCTGGTGACGAAGGAGCTGAGAGAACAAGTCCCACTAGGCACGGCGGTGATGATACTTTTGAGGGGTTGAGCGACCTGATGACTACTTCACAAGAACGTTTTAAAAATGATCCCATCACTGCTAAAGTTACTTCTCCAGCAGTCGAAGCGACATCCGTTCTGCAACAAACTCCATCAGCCCAAGAGTTGACGCTGGCTGTTAAATCCATCTTCACCTCCCAACCCAGGAGTGGTTCGTGATTCGACGCACATAGTTTGCACGTTACACACACTTAGGACTTTTCAGCAGTTATATGCGTTCAACTCTCTTGCTTTCAAGATTTCTGAGTTTATCTTTTCTTCATTTTCAGATTCTCCAATAGGAAGAAGTGGCTCCTACTACGACGATTTCCAACGTTATGGGAAGCACGGTGCTTATGACCCCAGGAGGTATCTTCCTGCCTCTAGGGAAACTGACAAAGAAAGAGCTGCGAGGAAGGCTGGTGAAAGGTGCGCCTATGAAGAACACCACGAAAGACGTGATGAGCGACATGACTCTTCCCAGAGGGAAGATGATTCTCATAAACCGAAATCCCGTGATGATAAACGGAAAAGCCACATCCCTGAAGATGCGAGTAAAAGGGCCAAGCATGGAGAAAAGCTGGCATCCGAACTTCCTGAAAGGCCAGCTGCTCCTGTACCTTCTCAATCTCCTACCCATACTCATACTGATATTCAAACAATTATTGGCAGGCCCTCATATCAGGTTGGACAGAGCCTGGCCACTCTTCAAAGTCGGTTTCCGCATTGGTGCTTGAAGGGAGTGTGCTTTGACCATTATGTGGTCCCGATTGACGAGCAGGCTATGCTGCGCAATCTTGATGCCGTCAAACTCGATATCGAGAGAATGTCGGGTTGGCAAAAGCTTGTCGACGAGCTCCAGAGGGTAAACCGTGCAAATCTTGAGGCCATGCTAACAATGGAAACGACAAATCTGAATGGCAGAAAACTCTTGAGCAGCATGACGCGGAAATAAGGGGCATAGCCATTTATAATGAGAAACTTGAAGCAGAAGTTGAAAAACTTAAGGAACAGCTCGCCACTTTTTCCACTTCCTACTCTCAGAGAGAGGAAGTGCTTCAGAAACAAGTGAGAGACGCTCATGCGGCGCAGAGAGATGTTGAAGACAAATTTGAAGCGCAGCAGTAAGCTGTAGAACTCTACCGGGCTGATGTTGCTCAACTTCGAGAAAAAAACCAACGCCCAGAACTTGGAGACTGAACTGCTCAAAACTCGATTTTCTGAAGTTGAGAAGGAGCGTGATGAAGCTGTTGCCGGCAAAGCTGCAGCCGATGAATCTCATATGGCAATTAAAGCTGAAGTCAGCTCCACTCTATTCGAGTTTTACATCCATGGCGTTCTAGGGCGCGGTAGCCTTAAGTTTTTGGGGCCGGCATATGAAATCACGTTGGCCAAAGTGTGGGAGGCCATACTTGATATGTTTGGAGGAGCCAGATATGCCGAAGTAGATTTAATGGCGCATTATCTAGATGATGATGCATGTGCCGCTCTTTCCCGGGGAAAGGAGCAACTTGCCAAAGAGAGAGCTGAAACGACAGAAGGAGAACATTTAGGAAAGACAATCTCAACCAACCCAGTTCTACCTTCAGTTTCGGCCGATATCGATATTGCCGGCTCCAGTTCCCATTCTCCTCCTCCTGCTAAAGCCGTTATTGAAAGTGTCACCGCCCACACTGGAGATGAGACTCAAGAAAGCGCTGAAGCACAGGACTTCAAAGTTGACATAGTAAAGTCTACTTCTCCAGGTAACCTCAACGTTGATCTCGCTCAAGTGACTGCTTGTTCGCTTCGACCGAGTTCGATGAGCTTCTTGCTTATTTCTTAAGTGTCGATGAGCCACTATCCCCTCTTTTTATGAGGAATACCGACTTTAACTTTTCTTCTCCTGTAGAGAAAGCACTAAGTATTGCTCAGCCTTCCCCTCTTCCAATTGTTTCCTCTCCGCCTCTTCAGATTACTCCCCCTTCCGTTTCTCAACCGGGGTCACAAGAGGAGCAGATAGAAGCGCTTCAAGGCTTGGACGACCCGGTCATTTCTCAAGGACAGAAGGCCAAAGAACCTGAAGAAGCGAGAGAACTCCGGAACAGACTTCTTCTGATGACATAACATTATCCATGCTTTTCTCTCCGGGCAGTTAATCTTCTTCTAAGAAGAGGGGGAAACTCAGTGTCTCAAAGAAAAAGAGAGAAGCTTCTACTGGCGAGGAAAAAACCGAAGAATGTCCAATTGCACCTCTTCCACTTTCTATCCTACTCTCACAAGACGGCCCCAAAATTGATCATCCGGCCAGGCGTAGGCTCGAAAGGTGGCAGGAAGAAGAAATGATGGGCTTGGGACTTATGCTTCTTGTCTTGCTTTTCGCTTTTTTGCTTGTATATACAAAGACTTATGATGACCGGCGATTGTGCGGGTACCGGTTCCCCCCTTCTTTTGTTTTGAAACCTGCACATGTATAAAAATTTTATAGTATGGAATAAAATGATTCTTTTACTTGTACAAACTTCTTCCTGTATTTGAGAATGCATTTATTCTTTTTTTTATACAAATTTCTTTATTTTCCCTGTGTGATGTTGTAGTAAACCTAGGGTATATTGCTTGAGCATTGTTTTTATTTTTGCGACTATATTATATTGCCCCCATACCATGGTTTATTGTAATCTCTTTAACATTGGCAGAATTTTGGGGAACAACTCTTCTATTTCGAGAAGACTTGTGCTCTTTCTTTAGAGAACAACTTTTCCATTTGAAGGAGGTTTGCATTTGTACTTTATAGGATAATATTTCCGTTTTAAGGAAATATTTTTCTGATTTAGTAGAATGCGCCTCGTATTGGGGAAGTTTTTTCTTTTTTTTGGCGAAGTTTTTACACTTCACTTTTGGAGAAAGTCACTTTTATTTTGGCAAGTGAATTTTCCTTCGTGGTACAGTGGGCCTCCGAAAAAGGGCTTCGACCTGTTTGTGCCTTCGAAGAGGGCTTTTGTTTGATTGTGCCTCTGGGAAGAGGGTTTTTTTGTTTAATTGTGCCTTTGGGAAGAGGGCTTTTTGGTGTAATTGTGCCTCTTGGGAGAGGGCCTTTTTGTTTCTGCCTCTGGGGAGAGGCTTTTATTTTTTCCTTGTCCGCTGGGAAGCGGGCCTCCGAAGAGGGCTTTTCACATTTCGACTCATGTGAAGTTTTATTTCAGATCGTGGTGAAATGTGTGCCTCTGAGTAGGGCCTTTTCCTGGAAGTTTCGAGTTTCCTTCTCTCGGTTGGATGGATTCATGGGCGGACACAGGTAACTTGGATTGTTTGTTTGTACAAATTTTCTCAGCTAGTTAACGAGTGTCCTGTGCCACCGGTCAGTCCACAACTTTCTATCAAGAAAGAGAACTCTCTTTTTCTGGAAAGTCCCATTAAAGGTCTTTTAACATTTCAACTATGGTGAAATGGGCCTCCGAAGTGGGCTTTTCACATTCCAGCACTTGTGAAGTTTTATTTCAGATCTCGGTGGAATGCGTGCCTCTAAGTAGGGCTTTTGCCTGGAAGTTTGGAGTTTCCTTCTCTCGGTTGGATGAATTCAAGGGGCGGACACAAGTAACTTGGATTGTTTGTTTGCACAAACGTTCTCAGCTAGTTAACGAGTGTCCTGTGCCACCAATCAGTCCATAACTTTCTATCGAGAAAGAGAACTCTCTTTTTCTGGCAAGTCCCATTAGAGGTATTTATCCTTCGAAGAGTTGTGCCTCCGAGGAGGTCTTTTGCTGTTTGCTGCCTGCTCGCCCATGTCTTTTCGCCATTTGCTTATATCAGCGGTTTCCTGTAATCACTCAAAGCGCACATTCCTTTCTTCTGCAAGTAGCTTATTCTATCCAAAGAAGTGTACTTCGTTGTTAAGTGAGTTCGCAGGGATAGACACAGGCTAATTAATCGAATGTTTGTTTGCACAAACGATCACAATTAGTTAGGAAGGGTCTACCTCTGGCGGAACCACTAACTGTTTGCTTGAAGCACTTCTTATATAGGATTTGAATCTGGAATTTTTGTGGCTAGATATTCATTTGTTGAGTGATGTCAGGGATCGCTTGGTTTTATGATGGGTGAGCTTTGTTTTAATAGCCTGCAATATTAAATCGACATTTTAGCAATACAATTGAAGTACTTTATATATCGAAATAAAACAAGCAGTAGAGAACACAAGATTTATAGTGGTTCGGCCAAGAACTGGGCCTACATCCACTTTATAGTTCTTATTATTCACTTGCACTGGCTTTACAATGGCTTTCAATACAAGAATCATACATTCATAATTCTTTTTACAAACTTAAGCAAAGCTTTTAAGTAAAATATGGACGCAAATGATTGCTGTTCCAAGCTCTTGGAATTAGATCTCCTTCGACAGTCGTCAGTTTGAAAGTGCCATCAAGTAGTTTTTGGCCTATGACATATGGCCCTTCCCAGTTTGGCGCAAACACTCCTGTTACTGTCATGACCCTTTTCAATACTAGATCTCCAATCCCAAAGCTTCTTTGGCGAACTTTGGAATTGAAATGCCTGGCAATTATTTGCGGATGGCTGCAATTCTGAGCTGAGTCTCTTCCCTTTTTTCATCAACGAAGTCAAGTGCTTTAAGTTGCAACTCTTCCTTTTCAGCCTAGTTGAAATGAATTCTTCTATGTGAAGCGACTTCTATTTCCACCCGAATCATTGCTTCTGATCCATATGCTAATGAAAATGGAGTGTGCCCGGTTGCAGTTTTGTGGGTAGTTCTATATGCCCATAGTGCTAGTGGAAGCTTATCGACCCAACCACCTTTCGCTTTTTCCAGCTGTTTTTTGATGGTTGATTTGATAATTTTGTTTACTGCTTCCACTCGCCCGTTTTCCTGCGGATGAGCCACTGCTGAGAAGCTTTTCTGGATCTTGAATTGCTTGCAAAAATCTTGGAACTCTTCACTTTCGAATTGGGTTCCATTGTCTGTGATTATCTTTTGAGGCACACCATACCTTCAAATGATATTCTTAGTTACAAAGTTTATCATCTTTTTAGAGGTAATAGTAGCTAATGGTTCAGATTCAGCCCATTTTGTAAAATAATCAACAGCAACAATAGCATATCTGATTCCGGATTTGGCGGTTGGCAAAGGCCCGATGAGATCTATTCCCCAAATAGCAAATGGCCACGAACTGACCATCTGTGTTATCTCAGTGGAAGATGCACTTGGGATTTTTGAAAATCTCTGGCATCGGTAACATTTTCGGGAGTAGCTTGCAGCATCACGATTAATATCTGGCCAAAAATACCCATAACGCAGAATTTTCTTAGCTAGAGTTTGACCACCTGAATGGTCTCCACACTCTCCTCCGTGCACTTCAGCTAGAATTGTCTTAGCTTCTTCCTCGGTCACACACCGGAGTAATGGCATTGAGAATCCCCGCCTGTACAATCGGCCATCTTGAATTATGTATCTGGAGGCTTTTCTTAGCAACTTCTGACGTTCTTTTGAACTTTCTGGTAGAGAACCGTTTAGCAGATATTCCATTATCGGAGTCATCCATGATTCTTTCTTTTAAGATATAGTCATGATCCAGTCAATATCCATCTCATCAATGCTTGGAGATGACAGGACTTCCACAGGAACTAATCCCAATAATTGAGCTTCACCAGTGCTTGCGTACTTTGCGAGAGAATCTGCCTTCATGTTCTCTTCCCGGGGTATATGATTTATCCTATAATGGTCAAGATCATCGAGAAGTTCCCAAGCTCTTGACAAATAAGCAGGCAGATTTCCTCCTTTAGTTTGAAACTCTTTCTTGACTTGACATACAATAAGCTGTGAATCACTGAAGATCTGCAACACTATGACATTCAACTCTTTAGAAATTCTCAAGTCGGCAATAAGAGCTTCATATTTTGCTTCATTGTTTGTCGAAGGGAATTCCAATCTCAATGCATAACATAATGACCGCCCTTCAGGGGTTTCAAGTACAACCCCAGCTCCGGAACAGTAACCGTTTCTTGCACCATCAACATATAATTTCCGTCGAATTGGGGTATTATCAGTCATTTCTTCCTCACTATCTCCTTTATCTGTACATTCTGCGATGAAATCTGCCAAAGCTTGTCCATTGATTGCTCTCCGGGGATGATAAGTGATGTCGTATTCGCTGAGTTCAATATTCCACTTCAGAAGACGGCCCGAAGTCTCAAGACGAAACAGGACTTGCTTTAGAGGTTGATCAATGAGGACTTTGATAGGATGAGCTTGGAAATACGGCCTCGGCTTTCTTGATGCAATCAGTAGATAGTAGGCGAGATTTTCCAATTTTGAATAATTCATCTCTGCTCCGGTGAATCTCTTGCTAATATAATAAACTGGGCGCTGAATTTTTGCGCCTTCCCGTACCAACGCTGCACTAAGAGCATGAGATGAGATTGCCAAATATACGAAAAGATCCTCACCATCGTCGGGCTTAGATAGTATTGGAGGCGTTTCCATATGACGAATCAATTCATCGAAAGCTTTCTGGCATTCAAGAGTCCAGTCAAAATTCTTCCTTTCTTTCTTCAGTGCATCAAAGAATGTAATGCATTTATCAGTAGCTTTGGAAATGAATCGACTCAAGGCTGTGACTTTTCCATTAAGACTTTGCAATTCCTTCTTCATTCTAGGACCTTTTACTTCTTTTAAGGCAGCAATCTGAGTAGGATTAGCTTCAATGCCCCTAGCACTCACAATGAAACCCAGGAATTCTCCGGACTCCACCCTAAACGAACATTTCAAAGGATTAAGTTTCATTCCGTACTTTCGAAGGATTACAAACATTTCCGCCAAATGGTCCATATGGTCTACCGCTTTCTTTGACATCAACAACATATCGTCAGCATAAACTTCCATAGTTTTGCTAATCTGCGGTTTAAACATAGCATTTACGAGTCTTTGGTAAGTTGCCCCTACATTCTTAAATCCGAAAGGCATGACTCTATAGCAGTAGAGTTCAACATCGGTGATGATGCTTGTATCCTCCTGATCCGGCTCATGCATCATAATCAGGTTGTATCCGGAGTAAGCATCCATGAAAGACAACAATTCGTGCCCCGCTGTTCCATCCACCAACTGATCTATCCTGGGTAACGGGAAGCGGTCTTTGGGGCAGGCTTTGTTTAAATCTGAGAAGTCAATGCAAACTCTCCATTTCCCATTTTCTTTCTTAACCAGTACTGGATTTGAAACCCAATTCGGATAAGTAGACTCCCTGATGAAACCTTTCTCCATAAGCCGGTCTACCTCTTCTTTCAAAGATGCTGACCTTTCAGGACCTTGGGTTCTTCTTTTCTGTTTTACCGTCGTAAACTTCGGATCAATATTCATAGTATGTACTGCAATTTCTAGGGATATTCCGCACATATCAGCATGAGTCTAAGCGAATACGTCCAGATTTGCCTTCAAGAATGATATTAAGGAATTTTGAACTGCCACATTAAGTTGCGAACACACATTCACTACTTTGTTCGAATCTTTCGGGTTAACAGGTACTGGCACTGTTACTTCAACTGGCACCACTCTATTCTCCCCTACGCTAGCTTTTCTGGGATCCATTTCTCTTCGTGCCCCGCTATGCTCGCCAGTACATGGGCCGCCCTGTAATTGCTACAAGGTTGGTTCTTTGATGCGGACTGGGGCTGCCGCATCTTTTCCCATCTCTCTCTTCCTTGCTTCTCGCAACTCTATTAGATAACATTCTCCCCAGCATTCTGATCCCCTTTAATAACTCCAACGCATTATCTGTAGGAAATTTCATAGTGAGGCACCACGGGGCGAGAATTGCCTTAAAAGCCGCAAGAGTTGGTCGACCCAGGAAGGCGTTGTAGGCAGAAAATTCATCAATAATTACAAAAGTCTGTTTTCGAACTACCTTTTTTTGCCCCTTTCCTAGCTCTACGAACAAGTCGATAGTTCTAATGGGCTGCTTCTGTTCCTCAGTGAAACCAACAGTCTTCTGAGATGAGGCCTGAACATCAGCCATTGGGATTTTCATTTGATCGAATGTCTTTTTGAAGAGAATGTTGCAAGAAGCGCCACAATCTACAAGCACTCTTCTCACAATAGCCGGCCCAATGCCTATAGAGATGACCAAGGGATCCATGGTCGGAGCTTCAATGCCCATAGAGTCTCTGGCTTTGAAGACAATATCATCATTAAAAATTTTCCGCTGCTTTAAAGGTGCAGCATCTTCTAGCATAAAAACACTTTCTTCTGTTGGTGCGTACTTCAAAGCACGGGCATATCTTTCCATCTCGCCCCAGCTTCTGCCTGCTTGGTGAGGACCTCCTGTAATCACATTAATAACAGGCCTTTCTGATTCATGCACAGTATTCCTCTCACCCAAGCCAGATGGATGAGCAGGAAGTTGCTGACCCTTAGTAGACGAAGTTGGGTCATTTCTACTTCTCTTAACATATTGCCGCAACTTGTTCTCTCTCAATAGTTCTTCAATTAAAATTTTCAGATGGCGACATTCGTTGGTATCATGACCGGGTTGATTATGAAACCGACAGAATCTCCCACTTTGAGCAGCTTTTTTTTTAACTCTCATCTCAGGCGGTTTAGGATATTCTACAGCATCTTTGGTAGAAAAGAAGATATTCTCCTGAGTGTCGGTCAAAGGAGTGAAATCTGAAGATTTTAAAAAGCGAGGTTTCTTTATATCTTTTTGTTTCTTCCCACCATCGTTCTCCCTTTTCTGACTTCCGGATTCCTTTTTGATAGGGGCAGCAGTATTATCCTTAACCTCTATCAATGCCACTTTAACTGGTGCCCGAAGGCTTTCCAAGCGCATGAATTCATCAACTTTCTTATAGAATTTCTCAAGTGAATTTGGTTCTTTCATCTTCAGCCACTTCCCAAATTCGCTTGATTTGTCAATTGCCCTCATCAGGTATGTCAAGACCATTAGTGGCTCTGCATTGTCCACTTCAGCCAAAGTTATGTTGAAGCGGTTCAAGAAAGACCTGATAGATTCCCCAGGATTCTGTTCCAAGCTTGACAGCGACATAATGTCCTTTTACTTTGAAGCACTACACCATAGATAGGATTTTGGCGCTGCCTTAGGCGACACATTTGATACGGCTATAAGCCGTATCAAATTTTAATATGGCTTATAGCCGTATCTATATTGTTTAATATGGCCTTAAGACGTATTAATATTTGACACGGCTTGTAGCCGTATTAAATTCCATGCCTCTTTTCGTGGGAAAATTTTCCCCAAAACGCACACCCTCCCTCCTTTTTTTTATTTCCAGCGCTTTCGTTTTCAATGGTTCCTTTTCGAGACCACCATTCTGTTTCACCCTCCAAATGAATTCCACTGTACGCAACCTCCAAAGCAAGAATTCGTGAATATATTTAGGGGATTTAAGCTTCGTCTGCGGTTGATTCAGAGGATTGGAGGAAACGAATTTTGGGCGTGGCTGTTCAATTTGGATTCGGGTGGGTTCGCGTGAATTGGTTCACGGTTCAAGGGTGTCTTGGTAAACATCAATGTCTTTCAGTTTATACTGTGATTTTGGTAATGCGATTTGTGATTGTCGATAGGGAATATTCTTCTTCCGTGTTCGTAGTGGGAAACACATGGATATATGTATGAAGGTATAACAACTCCAAAGTTTACGGTGATAACTATTTCTGCGCTGTGTTGCACAAATACAAATGCACTATCTGGTTGATGATTGCCTACCAATTTTTGGATTAGAGATATGAATTGTAAGCATAGTTTCCATAGACAGTGTCTAGATAGTTGGCTTGATTTTGGGTGGACAACATGTCCTCTATGTAGAGATAATGTCCTGCCATTGGAAGCAAAATGTTCAAGTCATGGTCATTCCTAGTATTTAAACTTTCTTCTAGATATAATTTGTAGACAGAAATGATTTCATATGAGAGTTCAATGATTTTATTTTAGATGAACATGGATGTTAAAGTACGAACTTAATGGGAATAGATGTGCGACTCCTAATAATATTTGTGCAGTAAAAATTAGTTCTTCTTGCAATGATCGATCTTTCTTTAAGTGTTTAATATCTTGAAAAGATGAATTTACAATCAAATGAACTGTCCCAGTCGTCCTTGAAGTAAAAATTCGTTAGTGTATTCATTATTACAAAACCAAGTGGCTTCTTCAATAAAGTCGTAGATTAACCATGTAACTTGGTAGGGGTAGAATATTATGTAGTGGCTTCTTCAATAGTAGGTTCTGCTATAATATTCAAATGAACGTGGTCAGCAAAAGTATATTTTGGATAAGTAATATGATTGGATTTTTTTTATCCTTGCATAATTTACAGCTTGGTGCTAATATTGTATATGGTTCTGACATTGTATATGGTTTTGATATTGTTGTATAAGTGGATAAAATTATTGTTAATGGCGCAAGCCAAGTATCAGGAGAGGGGTAATGCATAGACATTACTCTGGTTCTACAAAATAGCGCCATTGTGATGGCAAATTTTTTGGAAACAGTTTGGTGTTTGCCATTTGGAATCGAATTTTTATTGCTTCAAGACTAGGTAAACCTATATTTTAGTAACTATGGTTGAGGAACTGGTGGTTGTTTGACTCGTTTTCTAAGTTACATGGCACATACGATGGATCATGTACTGTGAACCTCGCGTTTATCATCTTCTTCTTACCACTGGTTTATCATCTTGTTCTTTTTTTTTTTTTTTGGGTCAGTAACCTATTGATACTTGCAAAATAGGCTGTTAAGGACATTTTAGGCGAGCAATAGCAGTTCCACACTGCACTTCATCAATTTAGTTCTCCTCTATTTCTGGTTGCTTCCCCTTAGGCAGAGTGTGGTTTTGCTCACTTTGATTTGTCGACGGTATAGGCAATGAGTTCAGTGCTATGTACAATTATTAGTTGATCTAGTCTCTCTACCATGCCCAGCCCAAGGGGGAGTCCGGTGAGTCTGTGAAAGTAAAATCAGAGGTAAAAAAATAATATTTATTCAATCCATGTGGAAATATAAAAAATTCAAGATAAGTATTTGAATCTAAATTCGAATTTTATTATTTTCAAAACAAAATAATAACAACAAAGAAAATTAAGTTTTAGATTCAATGGTAGGAAGCTCAAGCATCAAAATAAATATAAAATATGTATATTATTATTATGGAAAAAAATGACGCTTTAACATAATTAAATGCCATTTAATAACCTACATAGAGATTATTTTATAGCATAGAAGTATACACTTGATAAAACATGAAGCTTTGAATCTAAGATTCATGAATTAATTCCATCCCTGATTTAAAATTTGATATTTAATATTAGTGATTTGAGTCTCAAATTGAAAACCTCGAAATCAAATTTGTGATTTTAGGTGATTTCTTACACATATGGAATTTTGTAGGTTGATTCAAAGATATGAAATTTGCAGTTATGTACTAACAGTTTAAAGTTTTGTTTAATATATATAATATAATCTCCTAATATAGCAGGTGTTCTTTGCATTCATCTGATCATTTGTTGATTAAATTTTGCTGTAAGATTATATGTAACAAAAAGCATTTGTGTGTTGCCTAGGACAAAACTAGGAGACAAACAACAATGGAGATTGACAAATAGAAAGATATCAAAGGGCTCGCATTTGCCCATACCAGTAAAGCTCCTCACGAATTATGGCCATGATCTTTTTGACTCCATCAGGACTGTTCAATTTTCAATATCTACAAACACTGATTGTTTGCTTATATTTGATTTATTTGATTGTTTATCCCAGATACATCGACTGTTCTTAAATAATAATAACAATAATAACAATAACAATAACAATAATAATAATAATAATAATAATAATAATAAGGGAAATTTTAAACCGAAGTTCTCAATTTTGTAAGACTTGCACAAATTCTAGGAATAATAATTTACAATATCATACTACTGAATCCCCTTAAATTTCCCCCATTTCTACAAATTAATGGTTTGGCTCTTATGATTATGTTAGACGAGTGGGATAATTAATTGATTAAATTTTATCTTGCCATTTTCTTTCACTTGATTATATGTTTCATCTTGTGATAGTACTTATTTATTTTAAAACATTTCATATTAGAATCTATATTAGCTATTTATTTATACTATGATTATGATATCGATGTTAACATCAATACTTTAGTATTCGTTTGGTTACATTTTGAGTTTAGCGTTTTTTGCTTTTAGTATGCGTTACAAAATAGATGAGAAGATTTGAAAATCTAAGCTATTACAATGATGAAGAGACAATGGAGATGGTGTATTGTTTTCCATGCTTTTGTTATTTTTTAAAACACGGAAAAAAAAATAAATTTGTTTCTATTTATTACGTCAACTTTATTTTTCAAATTGGTTGGTTTTCCAAAATACATGCCTCGTACGCATTTTTGTTTGGACGGAAAATTTAAGGGCAAACCCTTAATCATTTCAGATAAACTTTACATTGATGGCAAGATATATGAATTCTGGCTTCATTCTGTACCAGTTTCATATTAATATTTGATTATCATTAACAGATTTATCTTTATTTATACTGGGTTGTGTGGATTATTGAAGTCAGTCTAGGATTTGGTATATCATATATTTTATTACAGTAGGAGCAACTTAATTTTTTATTTCTTTGCATAGAGGTCCAGTTCACTTTACAAAGGTCCAAATTTTTGATATTTTGAAATGTATCATGTAGTTTTGATTTTGATTTTTTTATTTTTTTATTTGATCATTTGTGTACTACTATCTGCCAACCACCATAAAGTTTGATTTCTTTTGTACAACCTAAATTAGTTTTCTATTTATTAAGTTAAACTACCCAACTGAATGTCTGTTTGCACAATCGATCTCCGTTGGTTAGCAAGGGCCTGGAACCTTCGCTTTGGGAAGGTGCCATTTTGGTAGAATCAACTGTTTGTGAGGAACGCTTCTTATGTCGGAATTGAATTTGGAACTTTTTCTGGCTTGACATTTATTTGCTGAATGACTTATAGGAATCGCTTAGCTTTGTGATGTGTTGACTAGGAAAGCTTTGCTTTGATTGCCTGCAATATTAAATCGACATTTTAGCAATATATTCAAGATATTTGCATATCAAAATGAAACGGGCATTTTATAGTAATAGAAAACACAAGATTTATAGTTCTTATATCTCATTTGCAATGTTTTTACAATGGCTTTTAATACGAGAATGATATATCCATTATTCTTTTACAAATTTGTAACAAAGCCTTAAAGTAAAATATGGATGCAAGTTATTGCTGTCCCAAGCTTTCAGAATTGAATCTCCAGTGTGAGGGGACTAGATGGTAGCATCTTTCAGAACAGGAACTTTTTCTCCCTCCGGGGCTTTTCTTAGGGCATGAGCTATCTTTCCATCTCATCCCAGCTTCCGCCCGCTGGGTGAGGGCCTCCTGTGATAG
This sequence comes from Allium cepa, assembly GCA_030765085.1. NCBI lineage: Eukaryota > Viridiplantae > Streptophyta > Magnoliopsida > Asparagales > Amaryllidaceae > Allium > Allium cepa. The sequence goes on along the minus strand of CM060943.1, from coordinate 935,291,240 downwards.
CATTAATGATAAGCCTCCCTGATCCCTGCGCTGCAGTTCTTTCATTTGAGCCATATTGATGAGCAAGAAGTATTTTCCCTTGAGTCGATGAGGATGGGTCATTCTTGTTTCTCTTTACATATTGTTGAAGTTTATTCTGTTTCAATAGTTTTTAATCAAATTCCTTAGATGGAGACATTCATTGGTGTCATGACTAGGTTGATTGTGGAACTGACAGAATCTTCCATTATGCCTTGCATTTTTCCCAATCTTCGACTCAGGTGGCTTAGGATAATCAATAGCATCCTTGGTTGCGAGAAAGATGTTCTCTAGAGTATCAGTTAAGGGAGTAAAGTCTGAAGGTTTAAAGCGGCGAGCTTTCTTCAAGTCTCTCTGCTTTTTTCCACCATCGTTCTTCCTCTTCTGTCCTCCAGACTCTCTTTTATCAGAAGCAACACCGACATTCTTAATTTCGGCCACGATCGCTTTTGATGGCGCAGGAAAGCTTTCCAAACGCATAAATTGTAACGTTTCCGATTTTTCGTTGCCGAAAAACCGAAATGTTATGGGTTTAAGAAAAGAATTTATGAAAAGAGAAGAGAAGAAGAGAGAAGATAGAAAATAGAGAGAAAAGAAAATAGAAAAAAAAATTAAATATAGAAAAATGGAGAATAGAAAACAACAGAACAACAACAGAATCTCACAATTCGCAGCGGAACAACATATAATAATAATGAATAATCTTTAAACAAAGAACTATATCAGTTATTACATTTTATACATTTCATTTCATTACATCATATCATCAGAGTGTACCACAACAAACAACAACAAACAGTGCAGCGGAAAAAGAAATACTATATAATTAGTAATACGCCATGCCATCCATCTTGCCTCCAGCAACTCCAGAATATCCAGAATATCCTGATAAACCTAACTCTTAACTACCCGTGTGGAAATTGGTGGGCACCCAGAGTTTAGGAAGGAAAACAATAAACTCCGAGTCAGTCATGTGACTGGTGTGAGAACTCAAAACAGTTTATTTATCTTTAAAATCAAAATAGAGGAATATTTTTAAAGTCAATTCGCAATGCTTTTTAAAAATGAGGCTACCATAAGGCCTCCCGCACACACACACAATGCAAACGCAGAATCGGAGGAGATTTCTCCTTATGATAGTCAAAGATGCTTGATACGCTTTTAAAAAGAACCATTGATATTATTATTAGTGCATAGTGTCGGAAAAATTCATTTCGAAAGTAGAATATAAATCTTAGCCAGCATAGACATTCCGCACTTATGCCTACTATAGCTACCATGTTCAATAGCAGGTTACCGCCACATTCCATAGCAGGTTATACAACTAAAACCGTACAAGTCACGTATTGTTTCTTTGGATTTCCAACGAATGATCAGGCCAAGGAACTTCCCATTGCCACATGAGAATGCCTCTGGATGGACATCCCCGAGAACCAAACCGGATCTCTACCAACACAAGGCCGGGTTACCCCTAACTGAGTAACAACTGACCGAATATGCCATCCCCCGGTCCTTTGGGACCTTTCCACCGAGCGCTCGCAATCAATTCACACAATCATAACAAAGTGTTTTCAACATGAGTAAGTATCTGGGCTCCATACCATGATACCACCCTTTTCCAGAAGGAAATGGACACATCCTAAAGGGTGCTACCTCTCATAACCTTGCTGCTTCTTTCCTGTTTTGACCATTCACGGGGTGTGAGACTCGACGAAGTCACGTCCACAAAAACATACTTTATACAAAAGCCATGCTTTGGGTCAACAAATGATCAACACAATGATCACAAGGATAGACGATCAAATAAACGATCCTATCACAAATAATCAACACAATGATCATTTCAGCATCACTCAGCATGTCACATTACCAAATTGGGAATATATCGCTGATAACATTCAACTACATAACCCCTGAGCTCGTACGTCTCAGAGAAGGGTGTTAAGCTAAAAGAATAAATTCTCCGCCACCAACAGAAATATATTTGAATGAAATCGGCTTTATATCTCAACTTGTAATGTCAGACATACAATCCATACAAGTCTGTTCCGGGCTCGAACAAAACCGAAGGCACTTCTTACGAAGCCCTTGCAATACGGGTATTCACAATCCCGATCGAATTTCCCATCACTTAGGAGATCTCAATACCAGGAGCTACCCAGTGCAGAGAAAATCGATAGGTCATCCTATCGCTTTCGCAAATACTCGGTCTTCAACACCGATCTTCAATGCAATTCACAACGACGTATCACATATTCGGAATGGGTTTTACGACCCCATGGTCCTTTCCCGGTTAACCCGAATAGTGAGCGCTTATTCAAAAATAAGTGTGGCATTCAAATTCAAACAAAATCACATCAAATACCCATTCAAAGGGAAATATTGATAGTCGGTTATTGAACTATCAATTGATATGCATACATCACCAGTTTCCAAATAATTTTCCAAATTATTTATTTTCCAAAATATCTTTACAAGATATATATTATTTCACACTTCAAAAATAAATCAATATTTATTTTTAGACCCAATTTCCAATTTCATTCATAAATTCCATAGTGAATTTAAAATCCAAAATATCTATGAATATTCGATTCCAATTATTCATTTCAATATTCCCTTTCAATTTATCTTCAAAAAGATAAATTCTCAAAATATTCGCTTTATATTGGAAAACATTTCCATACTTATTTATTCATAAGTAATTCACAAATTTTATTTATTTTCAACACTTAGAAAATATTCTATATACTTAAATCGGAATTAAGTATATATTTCATTCTTTAAGGAAATCATTCTCTTTAACATATTTATTTGGGCCAAAACGAATGTTGCGTAAAACATCGTTACGACAACCCAAAATCACTAGTATAGGGATTCGAAATTAAAATAGATATATAAATCCCAATACGATACAAAACATTTCCTTTCGGAAATCATTTACTATAACAATAGTGTTATAGTCCACCATTTCCTTTTATTTCTCGAAAACGTCTATTTCAACAATAAATGTTGAAATCTATGGTTTCGAATCTCAACACATTTTAAAACATCGTCAGATCGTTTAATTCTGTTTAAAATATCATATCTAAAACAATTTCTTTAACGTGTTATTCACTATTCAAAAATGTGAATAACTTTGTTAACAATTTCATCATTTCTATTCATTTTTAACTTAAAGGATTATTCACTGTCTACAACGTGAATATAACTCCAATTATAAGTTATAACAATTAACTTATCAAAATAAGTCGTTTGCGAATTTACAAAACAACGTTTATAAATTCCATTTCTAATTTTTTTTATAACAACTTCCTTTTATAAATTCCTTTATTAACCTATTCCAGTTTATAACTCAATTATAAACTAAAAGTTCATATTATAAGTCAAATGCTCTATAAAACGATTATTTTACAAAATCGTTCTTTCAAAGACTTTCCAAATCATAAATCTTATAACTTATAAGATTCAATTATTCACCCAAATATATTCCTTAATAACTTCACAAAATTTATAAATCTTACTATTTATAAATTTCACTTATAACTTCATCATTTATAATTTTATAAATTCCATTCATTTACAAAATTTATTTTCACTTCATTCAAACACTTATAAAAACTCGTTTTATAATGTCAATATTTCAATTTATACATATCCATTTATAAATCTCTTAATATAAATCAATTTATATTATCCTTTTAAAACGTCTTTAATTTCCTTTATAATTTCATCCTTTCTCTTGATTTATAAAATAATCAAATTTTATAAATGCTATATTTAAACTTTTCACAATAATTCTAAAATCCCGATTAAACTATTTTATAAACTCAATAGCATCATATTCTCAAAAATCCGTTTTTAACTATATTTCTTAAAAATCATAATTTTTATAACTTTAAAAATTATAACGTTTATTTATTTAAAATGGATCAATTCCAAAAATATTTTATAAAACGTATACATTTCAAAAATCACTTTAAAATTCATTTTAAAATTCCAAATTTGGTCCAATGATGCTACACACCAAATAGTCAATCACGACTACAACGATATCATATATCAATATGATAATCCATCAAATATCAAAATATCTGAAAATCTAATAAATACTGTTGAGGAATCCAGTTGGATCCCTCCAACCTGTTTTCCTGCATTCCAAAAACATTAGCACAATACCAATTTCGCTCCAGTACGAAATTATCGCGGTATATGTTCTTATTAAATATTATCCGCTTAATAACGGCGTAATAGGGTCTCATCCGCTAAAAAAAATGCGGGAAATAAATAACTCCAATATATATATATATGCCAATATATATATATTGCTATTATATATAATACCAATTTCACTGTTTATGAAATATTCGCGGTATATGCTTTTGATAAATAACATCCGCTTACTAACGGCGTATAATGTCTATTTTAACAATCAGTAGATATTAATCAACATTCAAACATGCATTCTAATATTTTAAATCTAACTATTTAAAATAAAATCGAAACCGATTCGATTGAGTGAGAAGTTCTCACCTTGGTTTCAATTTCCGTTTTAGCGATTTATTTCGAATAAAATTAAACGGACGTTTAATTTTACCCAAAATTCTCACTAACTCCAAACGACTCCAAACCAACTCCATCGTAGTGCTCATCCATACGATTCCAACGCAACTGGTTTCGTGCGTTTTCGACCTCGTATGAAAAAGTTATGCAATTTACAAGTTTACTCGAATTTTTACTATATAATTTACAACTTAATAAAATTAAATTAAACCCTACTGCTTCACTAGGCCACACGATTTCAAATAGCAGATCATGGCCGTCCATCATTTCCTTCTCCAACCACGTTACCTTCGTGCATTCGAAACCCATAAACGCACGGTCCTTGATGATAGCCGCACCTCCTATCGACGATCGGAGGTCGATCAACCACCCCTAGATGACGCGCCAAGCCTTGCTCCCCCACCTCCCTGAGCCTCATCGAGCTCGCACTACCCATCACACCGGAAAACGCCTCCAATCAGCCCCTGAACGCGAGCAAATTTGCACCACTACGCCACTCCGATTTAGATCGTGACCATTGATCACCTAGAGCTTGTCGAGCTCTCCAACTTTCATGTAGAAGCCGGAGCGTGAAAACGAAGGGATTGAGAGATTATAGAGGAAGAACGACAGCGATTCTCGGCCATTGATAGCATTAACTGGCGGCTAGGGTTATAACCCTAATTTTTTTTATTTTGTGATGAACAAGGGCTATTTATAGAAATAAAACGAAACACTATTCATTTCGGAATTTCCAAACTCCGATTTACGCACCGTAACCAGCGTTTCTAGGGTTTACCCCGCGTTCCGGACACAATGGAATAGGTTTCGGAAGCTAATTCGGACATCTGTGCGAGTTATGGCTGTAAACGCTCAATTTAAATTAAACCGATTTAAATCGATTTCTAGGCGTTTTAATTTGTACCGGACAAACGGTAAATCCAATTGACTTGAAATTTGAAACCTTACAATAATATCACATTACGGATCCGATGAAACTGGTTTCGTCGAGATCCGAGACTTTTTGAAAAATGGCTATTTTCACTCGTCAAATTAAAATTAAAAATAAATCGATGCGTTTCGAGCTGCCACGATCAAACGATAACTCCGATTGACACGAAAATTGAAATCCGGTAATAACTAACTATTACAGATCCAATGGAACTGGTTTCATTCGATTCTGAGACTGTTCAAAAATTGACTATTTTACAGTCGATTATTAAATATTAAAATATTCAATTTTCACAAATTAACTTTTAATTCGATTTTAAAAGTTCTAAAATATCATTCTAACTTCAATATGATAAAATAAAATTTTACAAATCATTTTCAATCATATTTAACTATATTTTCAATTATTTCCATAATTTAACATATTAAATTATCGATTTAATTATTCAATTAAATCCAATAATTCAAATAAAAATTTATTTGACTTAAAAATTCACTTATTAATATTTAAAATAAATTAAATATTCAAATTTTAATTATCAAAAATTCTGGGTCGTTACATAAATTCTTCGGCCTTCTTATAGAATTTGTCAAGTGAGTTTGGCTCCTTCATTTTTAGCCATTTGCCAAATTCACTCGATTTATCGATAGCCCGCATCAGATAAGTCAAAACCATCCGTGGCTTCACGTTCTCGACTTCAGCTAGGGCTATATTGAAATGATTTAAGAATGATCTGATAGATTCCGTGGGGTTTTGTTCTAGAATGGAGAGTGACATCATTTCTTTCGCTTTTAATGCATACAACCTGAATTGTTCTTTAAATTTTCGAGTCAGGTCGGAGAATTGATCTATGGACCGGACTAGTAGCTTGGTGAACCAATGTAAAGCCACTCCTTCCAAATACACTGGAAAGTATCGGCAATTAATCTCATCTGATGCTCGTGCCCCAGTCATATGCCAATCGTACTTGTATAGGAACTAATTAGGGTCACTTGTCCCTCGATAGGCCGGGATAGTAGGAGGTACAAATTTCTTGGGAAACTCTGCTCTTAAGATCTTTTCGATGAACGGAGTCTTGCTCGGAGAAAAACCCCAATCCTTTTCATCCTCTTGCCTCTGCATGCTTTCTTTCATAATTGAGCGAACCATCCCTGATAGGTACTCCTCATTGTTCAGAGGCCTCGCCGGGCAGACGTCAGCTGCCCTTTCGAAAGTTTGCCTTGGCAAATGTTCGCGAAAAGTTGACTGTGGCCTTGAACCTTCAGCTTGGGAAGGTGCCCTGCGGCGGTGCCAACGGCTCGTGGAGGAATACCTTTCTCTTGGGTGTCACGGGCATATTCGGCAAAAGTTGCTTCATTGTCTTGTCGTTGGCGATTTGCCCCAAGCAGGGCGTTTAACCTGTCCATCATCAAAGCATTCTGAGTTTCCATTTGTTGGAACAATCCAGATACTACATCATCTAATTCAGCTCTTGTGACTCCAACGGTAGGAGTTGTCTGATTTGGTGCTGGGGAAGTGGAGGTTCCCACATGAGCATCTCCGGATCGGGTAGATCTACTCTTTCTTCCAGTAGTCATTATCTCTGATGGACTTCTAGTTTTGAGAGAGATTCTTTCCACAAACTTTTGTGAAGCAATGATGAAAATAGCCTGAGTTGGGTTCTAAGTGAAAGCACCAAAAATGTTAACGTAAAAATTAGACGCTAACACCCCGGTGAGTATAGAATTAAGGTGAAAGCACCACCCATTGGTACGGGACAAAGTATAAGTAGAGAAATCACAGAAAAGTAGTAAAAGACAACAGTTTTATAGTGGTTCGTCTTAAGATCGAGCCTACATCCACTTTAAATTCCTTTATTGATGATTTGATTACAATTCTTTACAATGCACTTCGATTACAACACATTTTTGACTAGTAGCTCAAACTTCGATGTAGAAGAATCTTTTGAGTTCATGTTGAATGATCCAGATCTTCTCTTGAAGTTTGTTGTAGCGTCTTTGGTGTTTGGAGTGCTTGAAGAGCTTTTTGAGTCGAGAGAATGACAGAGTATCGGCGCTTCGAAGAATGAGCCCCCCAAAAAAAGCTCCCGTCAATGTTGGAGCTTAGGCCATATTTATAGGGAATTCTGGACAGGCCCTTAAGTCGTGTGCGACTTAAAGTAAGTCGTAAGTCGTAGGCTACGACCTAAGATAGGTCGTAGGTCGTCAGCAAGTTAAGGAGATATGAGTTATGACCTAACTAGTTTGCACTAGGCCATCTGAACTAACTGGTAGGTTCTAACGACTTAGGGGAAAGCGGCATAGTTTAATCACCAAGTGCTAAGTCGTGAAGTACTTAAGTCGTTAAGTCGTCCACCTCTTAAGTCGTTAGGTCATGCCATCTCTTAAGTCGTTAGGTCGTCCAATCCTTAAGTCGTTAAGCAGTTAGGTCGTAAGTCCTTTTATCCTTCTAGGTCGCTAACTCCTTTAACCCTTTAGGTCGTTACCCCGTTTCATCAGTTAGGTCGCTAGCTCGCTTCATTGGTTAGGTCGTTAGGTCGTCCCACTTTTAGGTCGTTAGGTCATTCCACTTCTTAAGTCGTTACACTTCTTAAGTCGTTAAGTCGTTACACTTTTTAAGTCGTTAAGTCGTGGCTTCCTGTAGGTCGCTTGAGTTGTTTCATACTGTGCCGTTAGGTCGCTCAACACTTTAACTCGTTAGGTCGGTAAGTCGCCTTTAAAGAGGAGAGTTAGGTCGCTGGAACCACTAGGTTGTAGGTCGCTGGCCTCGAGTAGAAGACATGTCGCTTCATTCTTTAGGTCGAACACCGTAGCGGTGGCATTGCCCCCGCACCCCCACCTTGGGGGGTTGGCGCCCCCTCTGGACCCCCCTCCGTAGGGGATCTTATCTGAAAAACCATTCAACAGAACTTGCTTTGTTGAGATGTTGAGTTGACCATTCTTCGGGACGAACTATCATTGGCTTCTCGATCGATTTTTTGATATCACGGCCTTGCTGGAAAAGTGGATTTAACATCGAGTGCACTATCTCTAACAGTAGTTAAATAATAATGTGGAATTCATTTGATGTAATATAGTAAATCGACAGATGATGAAATTTTTATTTAAAAATACAATATTGAAATCCGTCAAATATTGAACAATTAAATTGTTTAAATTAATATTTGGAATTTATTGAATAATTGAATAACGGGAATTGAATAACTGTTTTAATGAAAATGGTTGTTCTATAATTTGAATTTGTTAAATTTTATAAGTTTGTTTGAATATTTCAAAGGATAGTGATTTAAGAATAATCAAATTTAACTAAATTTAATATTACAAATGTTTGAATAATTAAATTCCGAATTTGATATGATTAATTTGATATTGAAATTTAATATATGAAAAATAGAGTGAATAATGGAAATTTAATATAATATGATTCAAATTGGTTTCCAAAGTGAATGAAAGTTATATCGGGATTATAATAGAGTTAATAATATTTTAAAATTGGAATTTATTGGATAATTGAATAACGGGTATAATATGATTAAAAATGATTTGTAAAATTTTATTTTATCATATTAAAGTTAGAATAATGTTGTAGAACTTTTAAAATCGAATTAAAAGTAAATTTGTGAAAATTGAATATTTTAATATTTAATTGACGAGTTAAAATAGCCATTTTTCAAGCAGTCTCAGATTTCGACGAAACTAGTTTCATCGGATCCGTAACGTGATATTACTGTAAGATTTCAAATTTCATGTCAATCGGATTTATCCTTTGTCCGGGGCGAGCCAAAACGCATAGAAATTCGTTTAATCGGTTTAATTTAAATTTGATCGTTTATTGCTGTAACTCACACATATGATCGAATTAGCTTTCGAAACCTATTCCATTGTGTCCGGAACGTGGGGTAAACCCTAGAAACGCCAGCCGACACGTTTCGTTTGGAGATTGTTTGAAAAAGCATGTGAATTTGGAATTAATAATAATATATTATATAAAACCTTATATAAACATTTTTGAACAGTAAAACCTTATTTAGGTTTCGTGGCCGCCGTTCTCTTGATTAATGGCCGATAGTGTTCGAATCCTTCCTTTTCTCCTAATCCATCGATCTTTGCGAGAAACTCTCAACTAGAAAACTGTAGAGCTCGTTGAGAGCTACCTATCCAAAGGTCGAGATCGAACATGGAGTAGAGATTCAACGGCAATTGGGGCTGGAACCATGGCTGATTGGCCTCGTTTTGCGTGCAGTATAGAGGGCCGAGCTCGCCTATATCACGGCCAAAGATGGAGTTTGCGAAGGCGTTTCGAGTGGTGGTACTTGATCGGAGCGAAGTCTAACGGAAGTGGCTCGAAAATTTAAACGCTATGGGCGGCCGTGGGTCCATGTTCGCGTGTTCAAACTGGAGAGAAGAAGATGGTGTTTGCGGCCGTGATTTTGCATCAGGAAACGTACGATGATGATGGATTAGGTTTAAAAATTAAATTAAAGTTGTAATTAATTTATATAAAAATTCTTGTTAACTTTAAACTGTCATATCTTTGTCATACGAGGTCGGAATTCGACGAAACTTTTTACGTTGGAATCGTATCAACGAGCTCTTCGCAACGGAAATGGATTGGAGTTGTTTGGAGCTAGTGAAAATTTCGAGTAAAATTAAACGCTCGTTTAATTTTATTCGAAATAAAACGCTGGAACTACATTGAAATCAAGGTGAGTGTTTTATAACGCTCACAACGTACTAAATATCTTTATGCTAGTTAAATTTAATACTATGAAGTGATATGAATTTTATTTGTCGTTGTTTGATAAAATTTAATTATCATATAGATTGTCATGTCTATTAACCGTTAAAATTTCAATTGACAGTTTAATTGAAATTAAAATTGAATTACGATTAAATTACCTGACATTGATAACTATGAAATTGCCATGAACTGTATTGCCTATTGGATGATGTATTTCGATGGATGCTATTGGTTGATATTTAAATGTTTGGATGTTTATTTACTTATATATATCCTATTATGCATACACATGACACTATGATTCGATTTAAGTGATATATATTCATCCCTGACATTTAATTGAAATAAATAATTACTTGGCCATAAGATAGAAAATTATATACGGACACCGAATTGGCTAAATTTATAATTTTTAAAATCGTCGATTTGAAATTTATTTAAATGTTTTGATTTAAAAGTTATAAATAGAAATCAATTTATAGAGATCGAATTTATCGGAAAATTGAGTTTGGAATGTTGAAATAAATTTTGGTAAAAAGAAATTGTTAAATAATTAAAGCGGAGACTTTGGAATTTAAAAATAGGGATATGATTGAATTTCGAAAATTTATTTGTTTAAAGATTTAACCTAAATTCGAGCTTTGAATATTACTAAGTAAAAGTGATATAAAAATGATATTTTGAAATCGAGCTTGGAATTGAATCATATTTGAAATTTGGATTTAAATTTGAATATGTAAGGATAATTTTGTTAAGTATTATAAATTGGTATTTTGAACATCAAGCTCCAAATCGATATAAATTGAAATTGAATAAATTGAAGGTAAATGTAAAATTGAATTAATTTGAAGTCAAAGTTGACATTGATTTGAATTAAAATCGAAATTGAATCGGTAAAATGGAAATTGAAATTGATCTGAATTGGGAAGTTATAATTGAAATGGACTGGTTTTGAAGCTGTTTTATTTTGTTTTCCAAATTACTCAGTTATATAAACCATTTTGAATACTTAAAGTATTTTAATCTATTTTTAAATCTACTGAACCCCATTTAAATTATTTTAAACTAATTTATCTATTTTAAATCTATTTTAAAGATTTTAAGTATTTTTTTTACTATTTTAATTTTTTAAACTTTTTTAAACTACTTAAAACTATTTTCTAAAATTTCAAATAGGTAAATAAGGTGAAATGTTTATGTTTAAATCTTGAATGTAAATACGAATTGGTTTAAATGAAGTTGCAACCTAAATTGAAATTCGAAATGATTTGAAATCGAAATGAGATATTGAGGCGAAAAATGATTTTTGAAACGGAATCTTATATTTTGGATAGATACGATGATATTTGAAATGGATTTGATTTTTGAAGCGAATATGATATTTTGATATCAATTATGAATCGATTTGAAATGTAAAAGAGCCAACGGTGTAATAATACGTAGTTATTAAAGAGACCGGGATCGGATATGGACATACTCTCTATCGATACCGAACACCACTTTAATAACTATTATACGCGGAGTGTTGATACAGAATGAAGTGGATGGTTTGGTGAACGCGTTGACTGAAGAAAGAGAACGAAATTGGATGACCCCTGACATGACTAAAACATGAGCCGCGCCGGGCCATTGAGGTTCGCCATCTCTAGCGGACACACTTCTTCGATACCATATCTATTACATTTGTGATTCGATTTGGGTGCACCCCTTGATTTGGGAGTGTTGTTTCGCGGTGTTGGGGTAGTTGCTGGCTATGCTCAACATCAGTCCGGATCACGCAATTACTAGTATCCTAGTTGGTATCGCCTCATGTACCTTGTCATACTGATTATCCTATTCGCGACCACTACGTTATGTTTTGTGTTATACCTAAGGGGTACCCTCTGATAACCACCAGTTTACGTTGGGGCTTACGGAGCTGTATAGACTATGGCATTATAAAAATGTGTTAAGGGGGATTATGGTAACGCCTTAACGCTATTTTGATACTTTGTATTACTGATAGGCATTATCTACTTAGCGTACATTACTACATAGTAGATAGTTTAACGGATCCTTAAGAGATGGAAAATCCCGTAACATCTCTTGAGTTATTGCACGCACGTTGACACTGGATATGAGATGTCAAACCCCGTAAACATCTCTGATGCCGTTACACTCATATTTATTTACGATTGATTTAACTTTCATAAGGATATTTTAGTCATGACTCGAGTGTTTTGTCTTTTCATTACGCTCGGGTCAGTCCTGAGTTTTTCAGCTTATTGAAGATCTATTCTGGAGGATGAAGACGAAGATTTGGTATACTATTACCATTATTACCCTTGCATCATGCTATCTGCTGCATTATTTTATTTGTTCAGTTGAATATGTATAACTCTGATAAATGTTGTATAAATAATGATCAAAGTATAGTAAACAACTTCATGAACTGTTTATTTGATTATTATATTTTATCGTTCCGCTGCAAGATTCTGTGTTGTTTCCTTTCCTTTATTTCTCTTTCCTCTTCTTTTCTTATTTACCCCCAATAACCATCTGCCCTTTTGAATGGTTTGGAATCTACATATGTATTTGATCGTCGGTTTAAACTGTCCAAAAAGGCGGGTCATTACAGTTGGTATCAGAGCTTTGGTTTAGCGATAACCTTAGCTTTGTGGGGTCTGACTCTTTATAAATAGGGTAGTAATACCCTATGATGAGTCACTGAGTGTATATATATGAGAGAGCGTATGTGTTAGTGACATAAAATGTTTTATATTGTGTCGGTTGATTTGTTGAGTGGCTTACGGATTCCGGTCAATATGAGTAATTAACGTCATTGATAGGGATCTCTAAACACTCGAACAGAACAATTCGACATAGTATTGTTTTGAAATTGGGTAAATGAAATAATTTTTTCCTAATTATATTTTGTATATAAAGAATTTATTTTCAAAAATTATTGTGATCTATCTAGCTTATTTGGTTGTTGGAAACGATAATATTGATTGTTATCATTAATTGGATATTGTGTTTTAATAAATATGGTTTATTGACAAACAAACAATGATAAAACACTTGTGGATTGTTTTAAGAAAAAAATCCTATAAGAATATTTTTAAGGTGACTTATGAATTAAAATAGATTTAACTTGGAAAATATTGAATTTAAGACCCGGAGATTTGAAAAATGATTCTCAAAGTTTTGAAGAAATATATAGTAATATTAGTTGGAAACTGTTTATGGAAATGTTTTGAAAGAATTTTTAAGAAGGAATGAATATAGTACTCCTCTCTTATGTCGCTAGAAAATAATTTCGGTGATGACTGCGCAGCATCATCGACGTTCATTTTCGAGTCTCAAAGTGGGGGAGACTTCTAAGAAGCTTTGCTTTTCTTCGAAATTATTTTGGGTAAATGGGTTTTGGTTTAAACTCCAAAGGTATGATTTGATATATTAAAGATATAAGTGTATATATTTATTTCAAACGATTTGAAAAGAACCGGGCATTTAAAATTCTAAGTTATGTTAATTAGAAATTTTCAAATTATTTGAATGAAATTTGAATAACCAAAATTTATAAAATAAGAGGATTAAGATATCTAAGCTATTGTTTGGGAAAACTTTAAAGTTGAAAGGTAAAGAGGATTTAAATAAATCAAATTTGTGAACAATCTAATTAAGTAAAATGAAATTCTATAAATTTGTATAATACAAAATTTGCATTCTAATAACATATAATATGACTTACCAAATATTAAGAAGTTGAAATGATGTTGTGGATATGTAACGAAATATTGTACATCTAAACAGAGCCTGAAAATAATTGAAATATACAAGTAAGGAAATCAAAAGGGAATTAAATGTATACAAATGGAAAATTTAGTTGTGAATTTTTTTTATATATATATACACTTAAATATAGCATGAAATGATGAATGGATAAATGGAACAAGTAAGTGAACTTAAGAAAGAAGACAAATGAATCGTATTATATCTTGGTAAATTGGTTATAGAAAATAAATATAAATTGGAAAGGGATTGTAAAAAAATTGAATTTGTAACCTTTAAGATAACTGTAAACTAAGAAGAGTCATTTATGAAGGGTTAGACTTTTATAGGATGATTAATAAACTAAAGTGCCGTTTAATAAAATGTTCCACAAATGAATTCGTTATTAACTGAAATTATGAAAATGCAATAAATGTAAACAAAGGAATTTCTTAAAGCTAAGAATCAATTGGAAAATGAAATTGAATTAAATTAAATTATATAGAATGTTTAAAATGAACTTGAGTAAGCAAATTCTGTAATATGATGTTTAAGAAAAGATAATGTTAAAGAACATGCTATGTAAAGAAATGAATATACTAACTGAATAATAGATTTTGAATAATTAATTGAAAAAACAAGAAGTCAATAAAATAATTTAGTATAGATAAATTGGATAGAAATCCATTGGAAGGTAATACGTGAGATTGGACGTATATTATTTTATTTGCATAACGATTTGATCCAAATTCGAGCACAAAATTTCGAGATGATTTATATCGATCGAAGTTAGGATTTTTCACTCGATTTTCGACGGCAAACCCTAGATATGGATTTTTAATTTGATTCTGGAATTATCTATCATAGTATATGGCTATGCAAGGAGAGTAATAGTTTCCAATCAAGGAACCAAATCAGAGTCCGCACTAAAGAGTCGTGTGAACGATAATAGTTTAGAAGTGAAATTGTGTGATCGAATAAGCGATTAGATTGATATTGCTCACGGATGATATATGTACGGCTTACGGACTTAATTAAAAGTTAATATTGGAAATTTAAGATTCCAAATATGTGAAGATAAATTTGCAACTTTTGAGATAACTATTAACTAAGAAAAGTCATATATAAGAAGTTAGACTTTTATGGAATGATTATAAATTAAAGTGATGACTAATAAAATGTTCTGCATTAATAAAATGTTCCGCAAATAAATTGGTTATTAACTGAAAATGAATATGAAGTAAATGTAAACCAAAGAATTGGGTATGGCTAAGAATAAATTGGAATTGAAAGAGATAAACCAAATTGAATGTAAAATTAATAATTTGGTTATGTTGGGTATGATTTGGTTGTTATATGATTGTTAGTTGATTGAATATAATTCATAAAGTGTTAATGAAATTGAAAGCTATAAATCAATGAAATCAAATTGGAAGTTAAATGAATCTAAAAGAATTTAATTTGATTCAAATTGGTAGTGAACTAATGTAAATATAAATTAATGAACGTTAACTAATTGAATTGAGAATGAATGTTAGTAAAATCCAACATTAATGAATCAACTGTGATTAAAATTGAAAACCAAGTGAATAAATATGAATGAGAAGTGAATTTGTATTTATCGATTATGGATTTATTGGATGATAGTTGGATGATAATTGATTTGGTGGATGCATTTGTTGTTTTGTAGCATTTGCTATGTTGGCACATGTAGTTGTTATGTTGCTATATGATGTATATTGATATTATTTTCACATATGCATGTTTCTCATGGTTTGTTGAGTGTTTAGTGGGTGCGGATTGCGCTTGCTTCGCATTTGGAGATCGCTTTCGCGCTATATTAGCCGTATATGCTCGCCAATAATATATAAGGTACATATCTCGGATTGCATACCGTACTTTTACACTTTTTTTCCCCTACGGGATGCCTCATCACTTGATGAGATGTATATTTATGATATACATACTGTGATTTTTTTTTCGATCGAGCCGTGCAAAGGAGACTCTGCCAAAATTTTCCGTAAACTCCGGGTATTAGAAAATTTTTCAAGTTTTAAATTTTTTTATAACTTGTTTTGATAACTAACATTTAAAGTTAGAAAGCCGTTCGGAGTAACTTAGTGAAATCATAGTTATGACTTTAAAAATGGAATTTCATTGTTTATAAGTTGGTAACTTTGAATAAAATATATCTAATGTTGAATTCTATACTTAGTTCCTTTTCCCTTCTTTTTCCTTTTCGGGGACGAAAAGTGTTAAGTGGGGGAGAGTGTAACGACCCGTAAATTTTCGATAACTAAAATAGCTAATTTAAAAGATTTTGTGATTTAGTATTAGAAAAAAATTTGTAAGTCGTTTGGAATAGTAATAACTAGAATGAAATGCAACAACTTTTATCTAAGTTAGTTATTTATGAATTGAATGAAATCCCAAATCAATTGAAATAATATGTAGTCAAAGGTAATTGAATGAATTTGTATTGTATAGGAAATTGTGACACTTGTTTGTAAATAATAAACTTATAAGTAATTAAAAGTTAACGGTGATAATTATTTAAGTTACCTATTCATCTAGTTAGTCGTATTGAATTTGTGAACCAATTGCAATTGAAATGAAAGTTTATAGATTAGTTGAGTGCATTATCTCTAACTATAGTTAAAAAATAATGTGGAATTCATTTGGTGTAATATAGTAAATCGACTGATAATGTAATTTTTATTTAAAAATCCAATATTGAAATCTGTCAAATATTGAACAATTAAATTGTTTAAATTTAATATTTGGAATTTATTGAATAATTGAATAGCGGGAATTGAATAACTGTTTTAATGAAAATGGTTGTTCTATAATCTGAATTTATTAAATTTTATAAGTTCATTTTGAATATTTCAAAAGATAGTGATTTAAGAATAACCAAATTTGTTTAAATTTAATATTACAAATGTTTGAATAATTAAATTCCGAATTTGATATGATTAATTTGATATTGAAATTTAATATATGAAAATAGAGTGAATAATTGAAATTTGATTTAATATGATTCAAATTGGTTTCCAAAGTGAATGTAAGTTATATGGGGATTATAATAGAGTTCATAAGGTTTTAATATTTGGAATTTATTGAATAATTGAATAACAGGTCTAATGTGATTAAAAATTATTCGCAAAATTTTATTTTATCATATTAAAGTTAGAATGAGCTTATAGAACTTTTTAAATCGGATTAAAAGTAAATTTGTGAAAATTGAATATTTTAATATTTAATTGACGAGTTAAAATAGCCATTTTTCAAACAGTCTCGGATTTCGACGAAACTAGTTTCATGGATCCGTAACGTGATATTATTATAAGATTTCAAATTTCATGTCAATCGGATTTACCGTTCGTCCGGGGCAAGCCAAAACGCATAGAAATTCGTTTAATCGGTTTAATTTAAATTTGATCGTTTATTGTCGTAACTCGCACAGATGATCGAATTAGCTTCCGAAACCTGTTCCATTGTGTCCGAAACGTGGGATAAACCCTAGAAACGCCGATCACCGCACGTAAATCGGAGTTCGGAAATCCCGGGATGAATAGTGTTCGTCGTTTTTCTATTAAAGCACTTCATTATCTTTTTTTTTTTTAAAATTAACTAAACCTAGGGTTTCTTTAAGCCAGCCACCGTTCATAATATCAATGGCCGAAACCTTCCTCTCTGCTTCCATTTATTCCTTCCAATCCGTCATCCTATACCAAAAACTCCCAACTAGAAAAACGTAGAGAGCATCGATATCTCTCTATCCAACGGTTATGATCGGGAAAGAAGCGGTGGATCGTCGGCAATCCTTGCTCAAAGGTGTCGCGTTCGTGCACGAAATACGAGAGCAATGGGCGCCCGGGCGGCACGTGGCTTCGCCGATGGTAGTGCTCGTGTGGGCGCTTCAAAAAGGGTGGCCGATCATCATCTCGTCGAGCATAGGTCGTGCGGCTATTATGGTTTCGTGCGTGTTTTGGGTTCTTGCTCGCGTGAAGTAACGAGAGGGGAGAAGAGGAAGATGACGGCCGAGATTTCATGAGGCATGTGCGAACGTCCGTGATGCAAGTGGGTTTGTAATTTAAAATAAAAGTTGTAATTTATTATAATAAATTCGTTTAATCTTTAAAATATTGTATCTTGTTGATACGAGGTCGGATTGTGACGAAACGAATTGCGACGGGATCGTATTATCGAGCACTACGCTATGGAATTGGATTGGAGTCGTTTAGATCTAGTGAAAATTTCGGGTAAAACTAAACGCTCGTTTAATTTTATTCGAAATAAAACGCTGGAACTACATTGAAATCAAGGTGAGTGTTTTATAACGCTCACAACGTACTGAATATCTTTATGCTAGTTAAATATGACATTATGAAGTGTTATGATTTTATTCGTCGTTGGTTGATAAAATTTAATTGTCATATAGATCGTCATTTGAATTAACCGTTGAAATTTAAATTGAGATTTAAAATTGAAATTAAAATTGAATTACGATTAAATTACCTGACATTAATAAATATGAAATTGCCATGAACTGTATTGCCTATTGGATGATGTATTTCGATGGATGCTATTGGTTGATATTTAAATGTTTGGATATTTATTTGCTTATATATAACCTGTTGTGCATACATATGACACTATGATTGATTTAAGTGATATATATTCATCCCTGACTTTTCATTTAAATAAATAATTACTTGGCCATAGGATCGAAAATTATATACGGACACCGAATTGGCTAAATTAATAAATTTTAAAATCGTTGATTTAAAATTGATTTAAATGTTTTGAATTAAAAGATATAAATAGAAATCAATTTATAGAAATCGAATTTATCAGAAAATTGAGTTTGGCATGTTGAAATAAATTTTGGTTAATAGAAATTGTTAAATAATTAAAGTGGAGACTTTGGAATTTAAAATCGGGATATGATTGAGTTTCGAAAATTGATTTGTTTAAAGATTTAACCTTAATTCGAGCTTTGAATATTACTAAGTAAAAGCGATATAAAATGATATTTTGAAATTGAGCTTGAAATTGAATCATATTTGTAATTGGGATTTAAATTTGAATACCGAAGGATAATTTTGTTAAGTGTTATAAATTGATATTTTGAAAAATCAAGCTAAAAATTGATATAAATTGAAATTGAATAAACTGACGGTGAATGTAAAATTAAATTAATTTGAAGTCAAAGTTGACATTGATTTGAATTGAAATCGAAATTGAATCGGTAAAAGGGAAATTGAAATAGTTTTGAATTGGGGTGTTATAATTGAAATGGGTTCGGCTTTGAGGCTGTTTTATTTGTTTTCCAAATTACTCAGTTATATAGACCATTTTTGAATACTTAAATTATTTTAATCTATTTTTAAACTACTTAACCCAATTTAAATTATTTTAAACTAATTTATCTATTTTAAAATCCATTTTTAGATTTTAAGTATCTTTTACAATTTTAATTATTTAAAACTACTTTTGAACTACTTAAACTACTTTCTAAAAATTTCAAGCTGGTTAATAAGGTGAAATGTTTATGTTTAAATCTTGAATTTGAATACGAATTGGATTAAATGAAGTTGCAACCAAAATTGAAATTCGAAATGATTTTGAAATCGAAATGAGATATTGAGGCGGAGAATGATTTTTGAAACGAAATCTTACATTTGAATAGATACGATGATATTTGAAATGGATTTGATTTTTGAAGCGAATATGATATTTTGATATCAATTATGAATCGATTTGAAATGTAAAATTTCCAACGGTGTAATAATACGTAGTTATTATAGAGACCGGGATCGGATATGGACATGCTCTCTGTCGATACCGAAACCCACTTTAATAACTATTATACGCGGAGTGTTGATCCAGAATGAAGTGGATGGTTTGGTGAACGCGTTGACTGAAGAAAGAGAACGATATTGGGAGGCCCCTGACATGACTAAAATAGGAGCCGCGTCGGGCCATTGAGGTTCGCCACCTCTAGCGGACACACTTCTTCGATACCATATCTATTACATTTGTGATTCGATTTGCGTGCACCCCTTGATTTGGGAGTGTTGTTTCGCGGTGTTGGGGTAGCTGCTGGCTATGCTCAACATCAGTCCGGATCACGCAACTACTAGTATCCTAGTTGGTATCGCCTCATGTACCTTGTCATACTGGTTATCCTATTCGCGACCACTACGTTATGTTTTGTGTTATACCTATAGGGTACCCTCTGATAACCACCAGTTTACGGTGGGGCTTACGGTGCTGTATGGACTATAGCATTATAAAATTGTGTTAAGGGGGATTATGGTTACGCCTTAACGCTATTTTGATACTTTATATTACTAATAGGCATTATCTACTTAGCGTATATTACTACATAGTAGATAGTTTAACGGATCCTTAAGAGATGGAAAATCCCGTAACTTCTCTTGAGTTATTGCACACACGTTGACACTGGATATGAGATGTCAAACCCCGTAAACATCTCTGACGCCGTAACACTCAAATTTATGTACGATTGATTTAACTTTCATAAGGATATTTTAGTCCTGACTCGAGTGTTTTGTCTTTTCATTACGCTCGGGTCAGTCCTGAGTTTTTCAGATTTTTGAAGATCTATTCTGGAGGATGAAGACGAAGATTCGGTATACTATTTCTATTATTACCCTTGTATCATGCTATCTGCTGCATTATTTTAATTGTTCTGTTGTATATGTATAACTCTGATAAATGTTGTATAAATAATTGTCAAAGTATAGTAAACAGCTTCATGGACTGTTTATTTGACTATTATATTTTATCGTTCCGCTGCGAGATTCTATGTTGTTTCTTTTCCTCTATTTCTCTTTCTTTTCTTTTCTTATTTACCCCAATAACCATCTGCCCTTTTGAATGGTTGGAATCGGCATGTGTATTTGATCGTCGGTTTAAACTGTCTAAAAAGGCGGGTCGTTACAGGAGTGATTATGCTTATTGGAAGGTTAGGATGGGTATTTATCTTAGTTCTGTTGATTACGATGTTTGGGATATTATTGAAACTGGCTATAAATCTCCCACTATAACTGTTGGTGATAGTGAGATTCCTAAACCTAGGGATAGGTGGGATGCTAACGATAAGAAATTAAAAACCACAAATGCTAAAGCCATGAATGCTTTGATTTGTGCTCTTGATAAGAATGAATTTAATAGAATTTCTCATTGTAAAACAGCACAGGAAATTTGGCATACCTTAGAGGTGACACATGAAGGAACTTCTCAAGTCAAGGAGTCTCGTCTGGCCCTATTCATCAATGAATACGAGAACTTTGTGATGGACAAAGGCTAGAGCATAAAGGACATGTTCGGACGCTTTTCAACTTTGGTGTACAACGCTAGAGCGCTTGGGAAGGTATTCACTGAGGTAGAGCTTGTGAGGAAGGTGCTACGAGTTTTACCAATGAACTTTGAGGCAAAAGTTACGGCAATACAAGAATCGAAAGACCTGAGTAAACTAAGCATGGAGGAGTTGATTGGTAACTTGATGACATATGAGCTTGAGCTAAAAGCAAAGGAGGAACGCAACAACTACGAACCAAAGAAGAAGACGATTGCCTTTAAGAGCAAAGAAGAGAGTGATGAAGAAGAAGAAGATCCAATTGAAGAGCTTGCAATGGCTGTCAATAATCTTAGAAAATGGTCAAGATTCAAGCCACGCAAGAAGAAAACAAGTGGTAATAGGTCAAAAGATTCTGACAATTCCGATAATGAATCGACGTGCTTTAACTGCAACAAGCCTGGCCACTTCAAACAATAATGCCCACTTCTCAAAAATAACAGAGGAAAGAAAAAGAAGAAGAAGGCCTTTGCAGCGACTTGGGATGATGAAGAAGGAGAGGAAGTCTCGAATAATAGCACAGATGAGGCTAACTTGTGTCTCGTGGCAAAATCAGATTCAGAAGCAAGCTCAGAGGAATCTAGTGAGGTAGGTGACTATACTTATAAAGAACTTGTTTTTATGTGTCTTGATCTCACTAAAGAAGTTGATACTCTTGAATCTAAAATTGAAAAACTGAGATCTGAT
Source organism: Allium cepa (assembly GCA_030765085.1). Taxonomy (NCBI): domain Eukaryota; kingdom Viridiplantae; phylum Streptophyta; class Magnoliopsida; order Asparagales; family Amaryllidaceae; genus Allium; species Allium cepa. The sequence continues at coordinate 935,269,158 of CM060943.1, read as the reverse complement.
AGGAGAGAACTTGCTCGTGAAAATTTAGGTTAGAAACTGAACTTGAAAATATTCAAAACCTAGAATGTAAAAAATGTAAAATTTTAGATTCAGAATTGACAAGATTTAAGAATAGCTTTGAGAATCTCGAAAAAGAAAACTTGAGTCTTAAGGAAATCATTGACACTAGGAAAATGGATTTTATAAATAGATGCACCTCACTTGTCACTGAAAACACAACACTATAAACCAAAGTCCAAAATCTTGAGAAATCTCTGAATAACATTTCAAGAGGCGAAAAATCTTTCAACATGCTATTGGGAAATCAAATTTTTGCTAACAACAGAAAAGGACTAGGCTTTGGGAAAACACAAGTTGAGGATAATGCAAAAGGTAAGAGTGTCTTTGGTAGATGTGAAATAATTGGACATTGTGTTGAAAATTGTAGTCATAGGAACAAGAACACAAAATTTATACAAGTTTGGGTTCCCAAGAATTCTACAAACAAATTTCATGTCTATTGGAAAAATAATGAAAGGACTAAACAAGTTTGGGTTCCAAAGGGTTTGTTTATTCACAATGCTTCTGCCACTAACAACCATGGACCTATAAAAACAAATAGGTCACAAAAATCTTTCATCGTGTAGGTATGGTGGCAGGCTAAGGAACAACAACAGTGTTCTCTGGATTTTGGCTGTTCCAAAAACACAACGGGCAACAAAGCAAAGTTCCTTAGCCTAGTACAAAGGTGACAGAATCACAATGGGCAACCACGAAAAATTATCGTAAAGGTAAAACTGGTGAAAGTATATTAAATGTGATAATCTGCACCATATTCTGAAGGAAATCAGCCAAATATTGAGATGTTGTAAAGTGATGATTTTTTGGTTCTGACTTGTTCGACATAGTTGGCCGATTACATTTATGCCAAAATCACTATTCTCCATACATATTTGTTTGGATACATTTGATCATAGTTCAGCTAACTCTATATTCTCAGTTTCTGATTGTTTACATGGCTTCAGTTCAAATTCAAAGAATGTCATTTAAATTGTTGTTAAAATTGAGTTTGAAATTTTTGATGCACTCTTCATGGTCTGGTCTATCAAATTTAGTTTTTGATATTTTGGAGTGAAAAAGAAATTCAGACGCAGATTACACCAGTAATCTAGTTGATAGAAAAATTACTAGTTGAACGTGTTTTTGAGACATTTAGTAACTGCATCGTTTTTCAAAGAAAATATCTGCATATTTTTCATTACAAATAATTTTCAATTAGCAGAAATTTTTCCTCATATAACCCCTTCAAGAAAATCATTTTTGACCATATTTTCAGATTAGTCATTTTTATTTGATTTTAAATGACAAATTTAGACTAATCCGACTCCCTACTAATTATCAAAAAGATAAATAGTGATTGAAAAAGTGATAAATGCTGATATTTAACAGACATTACTTAAGAGAGTTTATTTGGAAAATTTCTTTAGGAATTCAAACTAGAGTTATAAAACTTTTTGTTGGGTAAAGATTCAATGACCATTTCTATATCTATCATATTTCTATCGTCCATTGTTTATCAAAGCTTAAATATAGTTTGCCGATATGTGGTACTATAATCAGGGATCATTTGTTTTTCATTTCACATTTTTTTTGTAAAAATAAATAAATATCCAAAGTATTCACTCTCATTTAAAAGTCCTCACGGTTATGCATGGGTGAATTACTTGGATTTTTGATTATGTGCTTCCATGCTCATTTAAAAGTCCTTACGGTTATGCATGTATGGAACGCATATCAAAATTAATTGGTTAAATGGACAAGTTGATACTAATCCCATTTAAAAGTCCTCACGGTCATGCGTGGTTAGAAGATACTTGATTTCATTTTTAAAATTATATTGGAATACTACAAGTCTCATTTAAAAGTCCTAACGGTTATGCATGATTAGTAGATATTCAAATTCCTGATATAAATGTACCACAAGTTGATACAATTGTATGATTTTATATTAGAACATCATTTCCATAATTCTAAAAGTGGAATATGCGCCTAACAAGGGTAGTTATGATTTTTATTTGATTTTTATTGAAGTTTAATATTTATATTCAATTTGAGTTTAATGTTGGATTAATATTAATCTCTATTTTTCTCTAACACTATTATTCTTTTGCTGATAACAAAAGGGGGAGAGAAAAGTTAAGATTTTGTCAAATAGAATCAAGCAAAGGTCAAATAATTTTCCATTTGCATCTAGGCTCATTTATATATTTCTATTTGTATGCATATATGTAGGGGTATCATCATGTAGAGAGGAAGCATTTAAATAGGGGGAGCAATTAGAGTATATCATTGATCAAATACATTTAACATGGTTAAAATCTTAAATATATGTTTGTTATCATCAAAAGGGGGATATTGTATGAATATGCGCTTACATGTTTTTGTTTGATGATAATAAACATATATGTTCATTTAAATGTATTTGGTAATGTACTATTTTATTTTTCATAGATTAAACAAATATTTGTTGAATAGAATTAATTACACAGAATTTGAATTCAAACAGATATTTTATTCAAACAAATATTTATTACAATCTTGAATAGTACAAATTCAAGCTCTCACTATACATATACATTTTTGATTACATCACAATTACATCACAATTCAGTTTACATAAATTCCTCACTACATATCACTCACACTCGTAGTTTTATATTCAACTTCATTCCAGCTTGAATCCAGCATCTGAGCAATCTGCAAAAATATTCGCTAACGCAGTAAAATTGAAAAAGAAATATTTTTGCAATATAAAATAAAATATGATTTTTGAAAATATTATTTGCCTCAGTTATTTGGGTTGTTCGTCCTCATTTACATTTGAATTCATCATACACGAACAATGTGACATGCACAGTGTATCACTGTACATGCCACAAGGCCGTGCACATTGATATACACTTGATCGATTTACAGGGACATGTGAGCACAGGTCAAACCCAAATGAAAAGCCGGGTTCAACTCACGTGCAATATATTTAAAATCACAACACGAGCACAAGGTCAAACCCAAGTTTTTAAAACTGGGTTCAACACAAGATAACAATGAAGAATGATACAAAGCAGACATGAATGCATCAATAACCCAAATGTAGACCACAAAGAAATGCCACCAAGATCATATGTGCAGAGAATCAAGTTGACCAGGTAGCAATGATGGTAATGCAACACAGTGCAGACACCAAGGATACAAGAGAGGTGAAGCTCAATGCAACATAGTGGTAAATGCATACACACACACACACACATATATCAAGTGAAGCATTTGTGTCAAAGGCATAGCAACTGCAAGAACATGAAAGCATAAAAACATGTATGCAAAATGAAGCTACTGAAGGCAACATGAAGTATGCGAGCTCGACTAACAGGGTCAACCTCTTCATTAAACAACTCCAGACCAACAACAACATGAATACTGCACCAACTAGAATGGATGCAGTGATACAAGGCGTAGCAACTGCATAGTAACTACACCAAGCAACCAAACAAACAAATGCATGCAACAATGTGCACAGGCCATAGACAATACATCATGTACAAGGATCAATGAGTTGGATGAACATTTGAACAACACGAAAAGTGCCATCAGATCAGATGCAAGCCAAAACTGCAAGTCCAAAACAGATGCACAATGAACTAAGCATTGAACCAGACACATGAAGACCAACAGCAAAATGGACTGCAACAATCAAGTAAATGCAGACCAGTGCCAACAATGACCAGACTCATGAAAACAAACAAGTCAAAATGCAGACACTTAAATAAGCTACGTGCAATGTGCAAGTGCAAACTCAAATGAGCAAATGCAACAGGGAATAGCAGTCAGGCACACATGTATATGAAGCAACACAAGTGAAAATTAGACAAGTACACGAAGACTACAATACATAAGTCAGTGCAGTGATACATGGAATCACATAAACAAGTTCGAACAACCAAACAACTTCATATTCACGAATGCAATGTTCAAGTGGAGACCAGTGAAGATGGGCAGTGAACAAACAGTGGCACACGAATACAAGTATGCACAGTAATGCAAAGCCAGCAGAGCTTCATAAAAAATAAAGAAATGCAGATCAATGATCTCAAGCCAAAGTCAAAATTGACCAAGTTACTGCATTAAGCCGAAGTCAGAATTCAATGCAAATACAATCTTTGAAAAAGTCACAAAGTAAAAGAGGAAAGTGTTTTTGCCGTATCAATCAAGTAAATATCGAACGCATCAAAATCAAAGTCGTGAGTATCAAGTCAAAATTATATCAGGAAAGCCGTGCGCATCAGGCAATCAAAAATTAGGAAAGTGATGAAGTCGCGTAAATGAATACAAACGAATTAAAGTGTCTCGAATTCGTATAAATCCCAAACCCCAATTATCATCATTGGCATCGAGTTAAAAAGGAAGCAATTTAACCAGCAACGAAAAGAAAATTACATACCGCAACAACAAACTCGATCAACAGAGGAGCAAAGCAAAGTCACAAGAGAATCGATCATCAGAGAGCCGTGAACAAGATCATTGAATCAGAAACAAACTCGTCAAAGCAACCAGAGAGAAAGCCCTAATTTTCGCAAGAGCAAAAGCCCCAATTCAACAGAGCCGCCATTGCCAAGAGGATCGGCCGTAATTAAAAGAGAACGGGATTGAGAAATAAAAGGGGCCGGTTTTTATGTTTATAAAAGGGCTTTAGTTTAGTTTATAGGGTTTAATTTTTAATTTAGTTTTATTTGAGAAAAAATTATGAATTCAAGTTTGTATTTTAATTTTTGCTCTTGCATTTATTTTTGAAGTCAGTTTTTCTTTTCGAGTCAAAATATTGGTAAATCACCACCTAGGTTGTAGGTAGTGTCAGATTGTCTAGTTAGAATTAGTTCAGTGAGCAGGGTGTGCGAGTTTGCAAAACTCTATAGGCGGGAGCAAGGGTTTGCAAGTTTGCAAAACTCTATAGGCGGGAGTAAGGGGTGCGAGTCTATTATAGTGTTTGTAAGCGGAGCACGGTTTGCGAGTCTGTTAGAGTGTTTGTAAGCGGGATACTGTTTAATTCTAATAGAAATCTGGGAATGCAGCAGTAGGCAGGGGTTGCCGAAGCTGGGTAAATTTTGTGTGTGATTTACTTTTCAGCATATTTATTTCTGCAGTTTGTTTTCTGTGTTTAAATCGAGAAAATTTGCTATAACCCTATTTACCCCCCCTCTAGGGTTAATCTAGATCCTACAGTATCCCTTTGAACGGTAAATAACTAATTTCAGTTATGTACATTTTTATTCGATAGAAATAGCTATTATGTACAATATATAATTGATCACATTCACAGGTTGATGAAAACATATAAAGGATATGTGCGCAACAAAAGATACGTTGAAGGTTGTATTGTAGAAGGATATATCGTACAAGAAGCTAGCCTTTACTACATGGAATATATGCCAAATGGAGGTGATGGCAATCATGAACATACCCGCGAAGCGTTTTTAGACGAGGACGATGAGTTTGATGGTGAGATACCTTTAGATAATGGTAAAGATATAACGTTAACCCAAGTGCAGTTTGAACAAGTGCGTAGATGGGTCCTTAATAAGTATGATGGATTGGATGAATGGAAGAAGTAAGTTCACACCTTTGTTTTGAATTTCCATTTTTTAATTCAATTTATGTATTCGTTTTGATATGTGTTTTCCGTAGGAGGTATAACTCCTATGCAAAAAGTACTAGATTTCAATCACGAGGCAGAGTTACAACTGTCGAAGTCGTTCAAAGTTTTACTCTATGGTTACACAACGAGGTATTACAGCATCTTAAGTAGTTCACGTGTTTATAAGTTGACAATACACCTTCATGACCATGTTTTATTTTATTTATTGTATTTTATGTTGTTGTTGAAGTGCATCGAAGTTGATCCAACTCTCTGGCGGCTAGTGCATGGGCCGAAGTTCACGGCGCTTAGTTATACTAAGTACCAAGTGAATGATTTTTTATTTTCCACGAAAATGTAAGAAAATCGTATGGTAACACAAGATAGCGGTGTATGCATGAAATCAATTACAAAATTTAGAGCGAGTGGTAAAGATAAAAATTATAAGGAAGAAGAAACAACGTATTACGGAGTCATTCAGCAGATACTTGAGTTGGATTACACTGACTTCAAACAAACAGTTTTTTATTGTGATTGGGTAAAGGTCGAAGATAAGATCAATGGTTGCAAAATAGATCCTGTTTCAAACTTGATCATGGTTAATTTAGGGAAATTGAAGAGCAAAGATAGCGTGAATGATGAGCCATTTATTCTTGCATCAGAAGCGAGTCAAGTGTTCTACTCAACAGATTTAAAAAATAACGGTTGGTTGTGGTTTTGCATACACCAAAACGGTTGACTACAAATGTGGATGACATTGAGTTTCCTAACGTCTATCAATCTGCTTTTGAAGATAATGAAAAATTAGAAGACCTTACCAAAACCATTTGTTAACTGATGAATTGTTAAATGCTTCATTTCTCGTTTGAATTCCTATTCCTTAGGGTAGTAGGAGTGTAAGTAATCATTGAACCAAACAAAAATTCACATAAAGAGAAGGTTTCTTAAAATGTCTACATTTTTGTTGATTTCTGTTATATTGAAAAGTTTCATGATAGTATGTTTTTTATAGACTTGTAGATAAAAGGGGATTTATTTTTAAAACTAAACGTGGAATCGAAATTACAAATTTGAACCATCTTCATTAGTTGATTGTAATCAAATTTGAAATCCAAGTAGTTCTTCTGTTGTTATTGCTTTTTTACTTTTGTTATTGCCATGAATTGATGGTTGACGAGAACTCTTTTATTGGCTAAACAACAAATTTTACAGTGATGTTGATTTCATTTTTATTTCAGGACAGCTGAGTTGATCAAAACTTATTTGGTATTCAGAAAATCCAGCATTTTACAGTTATGTCACAAAATCCAGCATCATCACATTCATCATGTTTAGAAGAAAAAATAATTGATCAAAACTTATTTGGTATTCCAGTCTCAGAAAATGCTGGAAAAATCGCCACTATGCTGGGTAAACTAGTAAGAGCTCATGTGCCGATATCATACATAAGTTGGACAAAGTACCCGGTACATATAGGATGATGTTTGGAACCAATTGGTGGTAAGTTTTTACTTTGATTCATTTCTGACGATATTTAAAAAATATTTATGGTCAGTCACTCTATTTTGCAATGTATATGCACTACCTGTTACAGTCGGTTTCTGAAACCCGTTTTAAGTCTGATAGAATTGATTAACTTGTTTATGTATTTTACTTTTTGTAGAAAATGTATGCGCTCGACCCGCTTTCAAAGGAATTTTTTTAAAAAGAATGTCCGAGGCTTTTAAGAGACACAAATAAAACTTGAGAGCAAGTTTTTATGACACTTTCGACAATGACGAAGAACGAATGAAAAAGACGATTGGAACGAGTTCATAAAAAATGAAGCAACCCCTGAAGCGAGCGGAAGAAGGGAGTTAGCAAAAAAAAGATCATTGCTCAGTTATGCTCACCATGCAGGCCGTAAAAGTCATGCTAGAATAGAACACGAAATGGTAAGTTATATTCATTTTTTTTCAAAAATGGTAAAAACCACAACTAACATATTTTATATATTGCAGATCGTTGCAAATCCATCTGCAAATATCAACCGTCGTCATGTATGGGAGAAGACACACACGAAAAAAGATGGTAGCATATCAGATGCCAATTCTTCGTACTTCGTATGTTATTTCTGCTCCTAAAGTTAAACATGAGCAATTTTCTTTCTTTTATGCACCATGTGTCCATACAAGTATTATGCAATCTCAGGATCAAATTGCGAAATTGAAGGAAAAGATCACCGATAGTGATGAAGAAAAATTGACAGTGGATGAAGATATCGTATCACAAGTGATGGGAAAGGATACAAGGGGTAGGAGCCGCGGTGTTGGGACCGTCATACCAAAGACTAATATTAAGGCTTCTGCTATTGCACATAAACGATTGAAACATGTTTGTGGAGACAATGATGAGTTGAAAACGAGGATGGGAAGTTTGGAGGGTACGGTGGGAAGTTTGGAGAGTACAGTAGGAAATTTGTCTGGGTAAATGGAGCTTCTGATCAACATGGTGGGAAACATAGAACAAGTAGAACGCTACACACAACTCAATGCTTCTAAATTCGTTGTTTCTCAATCCCAGGATACGACCAATGTGGTGAACAATCAAAAATGTGAAATCCTCAACTCTGATCTAGACATAATAGCAACAGGTATTTATTAGTTGCTTTTTATTCTTACTTGTTTTCGATGCAGTTATTTTGTTGGATAGATCTAGACAATAAATTTTATTACAATTGGTACTGTATGTTGAGATTCTACATTGTCCAAAATCCATAGGAAATCTGTACCATCCACACATGAAAAATTGGTTTTGGACAATATACTGCTATCAGATGAGAGAACCAACAAAATAAATCATCAATTTGCAGAGACCTTTGTTGATGTTGGAGTGGGTGGGTATGTGTGCCATCCGAAGATTATGATTCGATATCTTTAGCAGGTGTGTGAGCTCATCCAAAAATTATTTATCTTTAACATGCCATTCCTTAGTAGCAAAGTGTATGTCCACATCCAATATATCTTTCTTACAAGTATGTTGCAAGGATACATAAATCTCAACTTAAGAACATTTTTCAAATTCTATTTCATTTATTAATATCAAGGTAAGATAATGCAAAATATGATTAACATTGTTTACAAAATATGTCAGTCTAAAATATATTTTGTGCACAAAACTCGATTAACTAAGTTTTTAAGCGCAACACTTACTTTCTTCCTGCAGCATTAGGCCGATCAAAATATTACTTCTTCATTTGATTTTTAACATTATCACTTTAGTAATGAACCACAAATATGAACTATTAATTGTTATCTACGGCATAAAATGCAGTATCTCAATTTTCATATTCATCTCTGATCAAGCTAACATTGCATACCTTCTCATTACAGTAGTAATGTAAATGCATAATACTATCTAAGACCTATGTTTTTCTAATTGATGGAAAATCCATCGTTTCAACAAGTTTTTGATGCCATTTTCGGAGATAACAATTTGATTTTAATTTTATTCTTCAAATTAATTTTCTTTTAGTTGCTTTTATCCTTAAAATAAGTTCACTTAGATTGAATTTAATCTTGCGCTACATTGATTTTTGTGTTATTCGCTATTACATTGATTTCATTTCAGGCTTCACTGTTGGTTTTCATTACATTTGCTTATTCACTTCAGCCTTCGTTCCTTGTCAACCATTTTTATTTCTATACAAACTTTTGCTACATCATTTGCATTTGGTCTAAACAAATTACATTACATTTACAAATAAATTTTTATTTGCTATTGCAATTCTATGCTACAGAATTTGCATTTACCTTTAGCATTCGATTGTTTTTGTTTCCTCACACTGTCTCCACTACCAAACTCCAATCAGAACCTCCTCTGCCTGCAACTTCAACCTCACTGCTCTTCTTAAAAAACATAAACTCCTACTTCACTAAAACATCCTTTCACCATCACTGACCAGCAAACCCACCCTCACCACTCCTTATTACATCAACACTTCAACCTTCTTAACAACACTGCTTCACCCAAACTACAACCACCAGTCAATCACCTTCCAACAACAGTTCCTCTGTTCCATACTTCCACCCACAACTATACAAATTCCTTTTCACCAGAAAACATCTATTAGCTTTATACTTCTATTTGTACACATTGTTAAACTTCAAGGGTCGACGTTTGTGGTTACCTTTTGATCTAAAACAATTCAAGATTTATCACATGGTTTGACTATTTTACATTACATATATATATTGAGATTGCTAGATTTTTGTACAACCATTTTGTATTGCATTTTGCCACCATATGTTTTGTGCCTGATTACTTCTGTCGTTCTTCACAGGAGATGAAGCTTAAAATCGAGAACTACTAGATGAACCACTAATGCAAAAAGGGAGAACTAATGGAAATATCTTGCTAGCTACTTCTATTAATACAGGCATTATGTAGCCTGTACTTATATATTTACATATATATTTTAGGTTGTGTTGGCCATTGAATAATGTCTTTGCTTTGGCTTTCTTTTCATGAATAATTTGCTTATTGCTGTATGTCTCCAGCTTGTTTGTGATGTCTCCATTTATTTTATCATTCATAAACTATGTTATTGACGCTTGTTTAGATTGGCTATGTTTGGTTGTATGTAGACATCTGAATTTTTTATCATTAATTTACTGTTGTCGGTTATAACTCTGGATGACAAGTTACAAATATCTAATTCATGTGCTCAGTATACGAACTAGACACGGTCATGGGCCGTTTCTAATTGGAGAAATAGACACGGCCAGTGAACGTATCTATTTGTTCAATTAGAAACGGCCCAGGACCGTATCTATTTCTCCACTTAGATACGGCCCATGGCCGTATCTAAGTGGAGAAATAGATATGGTCCATGGCCGTATCTAACTCTCCCATTAGATACGGCCCATGACCGTATCTAACTGGACAAATAGATACGGTCCATGGCCGTATCTAATTGGACATCTAAATATTAAACACGCTTTATTTTGATACGGCTTATGGCCGTGCCTAATGGTATTCGATACGGCCCTAAGCACTGCCTAATTAGCTGAAGTGGTGTAGTGAAGCATACAAGCTGAATTGCTCTTTAAACTTCCGAGTCAAATCGGCGAACTGGTTTATGGATCAGAACGAAAGTTTTGTAAGCCAGAGCAGAGCCACTCCTTCCAAGTATACCGAAAAGTACCGGCATTTGATCTCATCAGACGCTCTAGCACCAGTCATGTGCCAATCATACTTATATAGGAATTGATTGGGGTCGCTTGTTCCCTTATAAGCTGGGATGGTCGGAGGAACAAACTTCCTTGGGAATTCTGCCTTTAGAATCTTCTCATTGAACGGAGTTTTTCTCGGAGCGAATCCCCATTCCTTCTCATCTTCATCTCTCTGCATGCTTTCTTTCATGATTTGTCGCACCATGCCTGAAAGATATTCCTCATCATTTAAAGGATCTGCAGGACAGACTTCGGCCATTTTCTCTGAAGTTTGTCGGGACAAACGTTCGCGGAGAGTTGGTTGTGGTCTCGATCCTCCAGCTTGAGGAGGTGTTTCTTTGGCGGGGCTAGCTGCTCGTTGTGGAATATTCCTTTGCTCAGGATCATGAATATCATCTGCAACGTTCTCTTCGTTATTCACGGGTTGACGGTTTGCTCTGAGTAATGCATTTATCCTCTCAATCATTAAAGCATTCTGATTTTCCATCTGCTGTTATAATCCAGATACTGCAGCATCTAACTCTGCTCGTGTAATTCCGGCACTTGGTGCTGCTTGACTTCATGAAGGAGAAGTGGCAGTATTTTCATGGACGTTACTAGGTCTTATGGATCCACGCTTTCTTCCAGGAGCCATTATCTCTAATAGACTTCTGGTTTTGAGAGAGACTCTTTCAACAAACTTTTGCGAAGCAATGACGAAGATAGCCTGAGTTGGGTTCTCAGTGAAAGCACAAAAAATGTTAACGCTAAAAATTGAATGCTAACACCCCGGTGTATGTAGAGATTAAGTGAAAGCACCACCCGTGAACTCGAGAATTAAAAACAAGTAGAAAAATCATAGAGAAAGCAGTAAAAGATAACAATTTTATAGTGGTTCGGCTTCAGGTTAAGCCTACGTCCACTTTAGTCCTCTTTATTACTGAATCAATTACAACTTTACAACAATCTCCAATTACAATACTGATGAGACAAACAACTAGAACTCCAATGTAGAAGAATTCTTTAAATCCATGTTGATTATTTTAGATTTCCTCTTGAAGTTAGTTGAGACGCCTTTCGTGTTTGAAATGTCGAGTGAGTCGAGAATTCAGCAGAGTATCGGCATTCCAGGAATAAGCCAAAGATCCCCCCTTTCAGTTGGAGCTAGTGTCGTATTTATAGGAGAGTTTGGCTTTAGGTCGTAGGTTGTGAGTGACCTTGGATAGGACGTAGGTCGTCCGCGACCTAATGGGAGTCGTCTACGGCTTATACAAGGAACACTTGATCGTTCTGGAGAAACTAGCAAGTCATAGGTCGTGGCCGACCTAGGTAGGAAACGACATAGGAAGCTCCTTTGGTATGTTTAGGTCGTGAGCGACTTAGGTATAAATCGTAGGTCGTGGGCGACTTAGTAGACACGGTTTACAACCTAACAGGAGCACCCTTGATCATTTGAATAAGTCATAGATCATGGGCGACGTAGGGAAGGAACGACATAAGGAAGACAAGTTACCTCGGCTTTGTATAGCTCGCTAGGTCGCTAGGTCGTTAGGTCATAATGCCTGAGCTCGATGCAGAACTTTATCCCTGTTAGGTCACTCCCCTTACTTACTCGCTAGGTCGCGTATAACTTTAGGTCACTAGGTCACCTCAGTCCATAGGTCGTTGGTGCGCTAGATCGCTCAGTCCATTTAGCCACTAGGTCGTTTAACTTGCTGAGCTGCTTTATGTGTTAGGTCGCTTACTCCCTTAAGTAGTTAGGTCGTGCCTTCACGTAAGCCGTTAACTCGTTGAGTCATAGGTCGCTGGACCATCTAATCCTTTAGGTCCTGTACCTCGTTAGGTCGTAATGCTTGCTGCACCATTAGGTCGTTAGGACCGTCCTATCTTTAGGTCGCTTATGAAGTTAGGTCGCTAGGTCGCTCAAAAAGAGGAGTTAACAATGTATGAATTAAAGGTATAATAAATATGATTACCGATGCTATTTCTTCTAAAAAAATAAATATTTAATCAAATGTTTACATATTTATAATGTTCAAATATGTTCTTTCCTATCACTAGATATCACTAACGAGTTATACTTTTGGAAACTCATAGAAACTTCTAATTTCATATTTTTTTTGAAGTATTTAGTTGTGATACCAAAGGATAAATCCACATCCGCATGCTTTTCAGAGCTCAAAACGTGTATGTGAATAAAGTTGGAAAACATAAAACAATCATGAAGCAATTGCTATAACTTCGAGGCATTAGTATTTTCTCTTCATTGTAAAGTAGATATCTAAAAACTTAGAAACATTTTGGATCTAGATAGTAAAAATGGCTAAAGAGATTCGGCTATCATATTACATATACTTTAAGAGAGAAAATATCATTCATTCATTTGTAAAGACGCAATCATAGCCATATATCTATTTTCAAGTGGTTCTGCTGTTCTTCGGGCCAGCCTACTTAAGGCCCATTTGCAATCTTATTTACATTGCAATTGTGTCACGATATCGTAATGTATGTTTTCATTTCGAAAATCAATTCAAGATAACAAACATTTTCCCGTACCATTTCTATGCAATCAAAATTTCATATTATATTGTAAAAACATGGTATCAGCGCAAAACTGCTTAACATCATAGTCTCAGTCTCAAGAAGATTTCAATCGCTTCTCCATTAGATCATTTTCATCATTTGGAGAGCATCTAATCCATCAGATAATTTTTCAGCATTTGGGTTACAAGTTCGCTTCAAGATTATGATGCCTCGCTTAGTTATTATATTGGTTGCACTAGATATCACAGAATCCAAACTTGTTCAGGAAAATCATCTGAAAACAGATTTAAGAAACCAGAAAAACAACTCATCAAATTGAAAAAAAGGCTTGTGCCGTGGCAAGATCCCTCAGAAAATCTTCATCATTTGGATCTAGCTACATCATACCTATGTCCATCCTTTTCTTATTGATTTTCTTTTTCAAGAACCCATTCTTAAGCCTTTATTTATCTACTATTTCAAGAATGTGCATAATGGTTGATGATTAATCAGCAACATCAGACAATACCAACACTGACAAGCAAACGGATGCAAAATGGAAGCTGATCAAGGCAGTCACAAGCCTACAGAGCCAGTTGATCACTGTGCATCTAGATGAAAACAATTATTTGCTATGGAAATTGCAAGTTGAAACTGTGATTCAAGGATATGGCCTTGAAGGTTTCTTCATGGAACAGTACCAACCCCACTAAAATGTATCACTGATCAAGAAAATAAAATCAGCAATAACGAAGAGTATGTCAAACATCACAGGCAAGACAGGCCCATATGTTCATGGTTATTATCCTTTATCCACACAAATCTTTTATCACATGTCATTGGTTGTGAATCTGTAAGTGAAATATGGTCAACAATAGAGAAAATTTTCAATACTCAATATGCAACCAAAGTTATATATCACAAGAGATAGCTGCAGAACATTAGAAAAGTCAACTACTCCATGAGAGAATACATGTACAAGATCAAGACTATCAGTGATATGCTTGAAGCTGCCGTCCACAAGTGTTTGATTCTGAACAGATTCTAACCATACTAAATGGTTTTAGTGATGAATATGAAGCTGTGGTAGCAGTTATAGCCTCTCATAAAATCTTACCATCTATTGATGATGTTCACTCAAGTCTACAGGTTCATAAGGCAAGAACAGACAATGAAAGGCCTCAACAATTGGATTTTCTATTAACTACACTACCAATGCAAAAAACAAGAATCAAAGCAATAACAGAAGTGATCAATCATCACAAAGAGGAGGACCTTCTAACAGATCAAGGGGAAGAGGCAGGTGTAACAAAACAATAGCCCAAAATGTCAAATCCATGAAAAAGTCGGAATCATTGCAGTAAAATGCCACTTTAGATACTCAAATCAGAAAAATAGTAATCAAAGAAGTGGCAACAACATTGTCAATGTGACTCAACCAAGTTCAAGCAACAAAGCAAACAACAAAGATCACAGTTCAAGTGAAAATGGTCAATATGAACATGTAAGATAACTGTTGGTATCCAGAGTCAGGAGCAACGAAATCATATAACTAATAATCTTGATAACTTGAATTTTGGCAACAAGGAGCATAGAGGTAAATAGTCGATTTGCATGGTGAATGTTAAGTGCATCAATATTTGTCATGTAGGAAGTGCTCTTATTAAGGGAGACAAACAATTATTTCTGCATAACTTATTAAGAATATCAAAAAACAAAAAGAATCTGATAAGTGTATCTTAATTTGCTAACGACATTAAAGGTTATTTTGAATTTTATCCTAAACATTGCCTTGTTAGAGACATACAAACTAGAGATATTTTGTTGCAGGGTGATGCAGGAAAGAGTCTATATAGATTTAAGTCTATCAACTGTGCTAGCTCTATAAAAGAGTAAATCTACTGTAATCAGCGTGAAAAGATAAATAGGAGTGGTGCATTTGATCTATGGCATTGCAAACCTGGTCATCCTAGCGTGAAAGTTGTTAAGCAAGTTTTTTGTGAAAATAGTATAGCAATGATAATATTTCTCTTCCTTATATATGAAATTATTATCAAATGGGTAAGAGTCATAAATTACCATTTAATGACTCACAAACCAAATATTCTAATCCCCTAGAACTTGTTGCTACTGATCTTTAGGGACTAGCACCAATATGTTCAGATTATGGATACAAATATTATATATCTTTTGTTGATGCACACGCAAGATACACTTGGACTATTTTTAATTAATAAATTTGATACATACAAAGTTATGGTAAATTTCATAAAAATGGTTAAATAGAAACTAGGTTCACAAGTGAAATATATACAATCAGATGGGGGAAAAAAATATAAAGTCCTTAAGGATTATTTTAAAGAGAAGGGAATAATTCAAAGAACCACATGTCCCTACACATATGAGCAAAATGGCTTAGTTAAGAGAAATCATAGGCACATAGTTGAATTTTGGCTTAGCTTATTAGCATATGCAAGTTTACCTAAATTATGACCTAGGGCTTTTAATTATGTAGTTTATCTTATTAAGAGACTGCCAACCAGAATTTTAGAAGTATAAGCCCCATCGAAAAGCTACAAGGGATTAAACTAGACTACTATAGGTTAAAAAAAATTGTGTGTCTATGCTTTATATACGTAAGACCACAGAATAATAGTAAGTTGAATTTTAGATCTAAGCCATGTACTTTTCTATGGTATGCAACAAATCAAAAAGGATACAAATGTCTTGATGACAGTGGAAATTTTTTCATTAGGAGACATGTTATATTTAATGAAAACATCTTTCCCTTTAGAAAATCTAAAGTAAAGACAACTAAGTTCGTAATCCATATGTTTTTATACCCGAATTACCCAAATACGCTGAGAATGATGATCCAGCAGAGGTGAGACGGTCTACTAATGATCATTAAACTAAATCCATAGTATCTGCTCAACAAAATTATGAGTAGATAGATGATCTCAGTCATGTCAGTCACTCACCTGCACATTCAAAAAATGAAGATACAGTCAAAATGAAGAAGGTCAACAAAGCAGTTCAAGAAGCAATTCAAGTAAAGTCAGAATAGACGACTTTCCTCACACTGGAACTCCAGCTAAACCAAGTCATGCAATGATTACTAGATCTTAAAGTGGAATCTTCAAACCAAAAATATACATTGCCAACATAAGATCAAATGAACCAACTACTTATGAACATGCTGCAAAAGACAACAAATGGAAGGCAGCCATGGATGAAGGGTTTAATGCTCTCATAAGGAACAAAACTTGGGACCTTGTATGTCCACCAGCACATAAAACTATAGTGGGATGCAAATGGACATACAAGATAAAAAGAAACTTTGATTGTACCATCAATAAATACAAGGCAAGACTGGTTGCCAAAGGTTACACACAACAACACGAGTTTGACTTCACTGAAACTTTTTCCCCAGTCGTCAAACCCTCTACTGCCAGACTTATTCTTACTATAGCCCTCCACGAGGGTTGGTGCATAAGGCCGCTAGATGTCAACAGTGCCGTTTTGAATGGCATATTAGGAGAAGAGATCTACATGAAACAACCACTCGGTTATGAACAAAATAAAAATCTTGAGTGCAAACTAAACAAATCAATACTTGGCCCTAAAACAAGCACCAAGAGTATGGTTTGATAGACTGAAATTAACTCTAATGACAATAGGATATCAGTCTACCGAAGTAGATACTTTCTTGTTTTTTAAAATCGGTCGGTCATCAACCATTTATATACTAATCTATGTTGATGATCTAATCCTTACAGGTGACAATCAGGACGAAATCAACCAAAATATTTGCTATCTGAACAAGAATTTTCCAATTAATGATCTTGGGCATCTAAACTATTTTTTAGGAATTGAAGTGAATAAAAAAATATTCTGAGATAATACTATGTCAGAAGAAGAACATATCAGAACTCCTTGCAAAAAAATTGGAAGGGGCAAAGCCTATGTCAACACCAATGATAAGCAATCGAAATCTATCAAAAAACAAGGGAGAAGCCACAAACAATACTAAACAATATAGAAGTGTTATAGAAGCACTGCAGTATGCTACTATAACATGACCAGATATTGCATTTATTGTTAACAAACTTTCTCCATTTATGCAAAATCCTTGCATGAGCACTGAAAGGTAGTTAAGAGGAAACTCAGATACTTAAAAGGACCTTAAATCATGGTTAATCACTTAAAGCTTGCAACAATCTCAACATAAGTGGATATGCGTATGCTGACTGCGCTATAGACCCAGATGATAGAAACTCTATCATTGGATACTGTATTTTCATTGGAGCGAAGTTGATATCATGGTGCTCAAAGAAACAATCTACCATCTCAAGGTCTAGCACAGAAGCAGAATACAGGAGTGTAGCAAGTGTTACTATCGAGATAATATGGTTACAGTCAATTTTAAAAGAATTAAAACTGGCTTCAGGCATAAAATCATCATTGTGGTGTGACAATCAAAGCACTGTATATATGACTGCTAATCCTGTACTACACTCCCGAACCAATCACACCGTGGTAGACTTACATTTTGTTTGAGATCAAGCTCTAAAACGAAATTTACAAGTAAACCATATACCTAATGCCTACCAGAAAGCAGATATGCTCACCAATTCTCTGTCTAGAAACAACTTTGTCAAGTTCATATATGAATTGGGAGTTATAGAGAATCAGATCTCTCCCGAGCTCAAATACTCAGATTCTCATCAAATTAAGAAGCTGAAGAAGAAGCAACACCAAAATTGCCACCTTGGTCTCAACTCAGATAATTGAGATACTTCGAATACTCAAGAGATGCAAAGATAGAACTCGAATCAGAAGAAGCAGATCAAAGATCAGGCAAAGACCAAAATTTATGGATCTCATCAAGTAATTTTATCTTAAGTTGAAGGTTGTTTGAATTCGCTGCTCAAACCCTAACCCTAGAAATCAGATTAGGGTTTGAAGGGGAGAAAAATGGCTTAAAAAGATTCGGCATTCGGCTGTCATATTACATATACTTTGAGAGAGAAAATATCATTCATTCATTGTCAAGATGCAATCATAACCGTATATCTATTTTCAAGTGCTTTCGCTATTCTCCTGGCCAACCTGCTTAAGGCCTATCTACAATCTTATTTATATTGCAACCGTATCACAATACTGTAATATATGTTTTCATTTCGAAAATCAATTCTAGGTAACAAACATTTTTCTATATCATTTCTATGCAATCAAATTTTCATATTATACTGTTAAATTCTAGCAATAGTTTTAGTTTCTTTTTTATGTCATAGTGGCATAAGTATAGCTTTCCTTTTTGTTTATGCTTCTATACATTATTTTATGGTAATATAAAAATGTGTGCACTATTCCTTTAGTTAAAGGTGGATGTGGAAGTCAAAAATTCTCACTTTTCCATTTCTATTTTTGTTCAACACAGATCTCATAATCATATTGGTAGAGGTAGAGAAGAAAACTGACATAAAAGATGTGAGAAAGAACAACAGTTAAAGACAAAACAATGACTAAAGCACAAGATCATTTTCTATGGAAACTTATTTCTTCCGCTTTTTTAATGTTGCTACTACATTTCAAATAGTAGCGAGAAAATATATGGTATATTACGTAGAAATTTTTGTAGACCTCTAGATGTAAAATAGAGCAAGTTTTCTCTTGGAAGTGGAAAGGTACACAATGTATTATGTGAATGATGTTAGTGACAAAGTTGGGTGTTGTTCCTCATTTAGCAATCACTGTTAAAGGCAAAGAGTGACTATTGTTGTTACTCGTGTTCTTCTAACTTGTTATCATTATAGGTTTATAATAATAATCAATGAAAATTAGAACAAATTAGGATTTCCAAAATTATATAAATTAAACGGTCGGTTTTCCATCTTTGTATGGTTGTACTAGTAATTTATGTTACACCCATTGCATGTTAAAAATACCACTATATGGGCTCAAATTTTTGGTTCGCACAAATACTTTAATCACTTTTCATCTATGGAAATAATCAAAGAATTAAAACTCTTGGAAAGTCCATCATGTACATATGTAAAGTTTCTGTATATTCGAAATCTATAAAGAGAATGTAAAAGAACGCAAAGTTTACTATTTTTTAGCTTATTTGTTGATGCTTACAAAATTTTCTCATATCATGTATTTAAATAAATGCCCATTTTTATATGGTGTTACCAGTTCACTCTCATATTTGATATATCTTCTCGATTGAGAGATAAAATGAGTTTTTTCCCCCTCGTATTTGCCTTTTTGCAAGGATTAAAACTTCATGCATTGGTTTAAAATATAGTCTCTTGACATTTTGCATTGCTTTCATATTCCTATTGTAAGAGACAAAGCTGAAAATTTTTTTGTATAGTTTTTTATTCTTTTTGGAAAAATTTGTATAGTTTTTGCTACCTCGCTCATTGACAACTTTTATTTTTTTGGTGAACACCCATTCAGATAGAACTCACTCTTAAAAACTAACTTGGATGATGATGGTGCCTAGTGGGTTGTATATGCATCACCTATAACGATGCAAAATTTTACCGCTTTGAAGGACGAATATATAATTAAAAGTTTTAATAATTAAATAACCCTCCTTAATTTATAGTTAATGACATAAAACTGATTTTTTAATTTGGTTCACAAAAGTAATTAGTTAAAAGTAAATTATAAGATGTGACCGAAAAGCTTTTTCAAAAATCCTGATTTTTGATTATTTAAAAGTTGTTTAGAAAGTTGTAAAACACCTTAAAATATTTAAACACACACATATAAAATTAAGGTGCATTTAATTAAGCGTGTAAGAGAGCAAATATATGTTTACTTAAGTGAAAAGAAAGCGATGCGATAATTTTCAAGTTTAAAAATTAAATTTGAAAAGGAAGTTATGACATGCCACTTTCATTTTACACCTTACATACAAGAAAAGGCTTTTTCAAGTTGGGTAAAGAAGATGAACTCTTGGTTCATGCATGTGGAGGGGGTAAGATAGGAATGTAATGATATGGCATGAATCTAGTGGAGGGCATTTGTACTTTAGGGCATTTTGGTAATTTACCAAATGCATTTTATATAAAACCATTTCTTCTTTTCTTCTCTCTCCCATTTTCACTTTCATTTTTTCAAACTTCACTTTATTTTCAAAAGCTTTTAAACTTTACTAGATTCCTTTAAATTTTTCAAGTTTTAAAAATCATGTTTTTCCACTTCAAAACCTTTTACAATTATGTTTGAACTCTTGTTTTCCTTTCTACTTCTCTTCTTATTCAAGTTTATAGCCTACACCATCCGCAACATCATGGCCGTGGCCAAGTCCATCTAGGCCAAGCCCATGTATGTGCATTTTTGGGTAGAAATCAAGTTCTATTTTGAAAAATCCAAGTTCTAGGTTTTATTTCAGAGCTTTAAAGGGATTTTGTAACAACCTAGAATTTTATCCATTTGAATTTGGAATATTTAAATTAATTTTATATGTTGAAATATTAATTTTATTAGTAAAATGTAATGACCGGGATTTTCGACCATCGAAAATCGACATTAATACAACCTTGATATTCACCTGCTGTTAATACAGGTGCCCAAAAGACCGATTGTTAGAGGAAAAAGAAAATAAAGATAGATCAGAATCTCACATGAATGGAATAACATATACTATTTCAACAATAACCTTTATAGTGGAAAATTTTAAATACACTATCAATGTCTAACCTAGATTCGACCTGGATAGTTATAAACCTTGTCCTTACAATTGCTGAAAAATAAAAACAAATGCAATAATTGCAGTAGATAATAGAATACGTCCGTACATAGATGAAAATTTCCAGCTCTTTTTTTGAAACTCTAAGCATCTTCAATCAAACCTGAGTCTACTCGGATCTGACCCGAGTATTGGAAATACCCGAGTCAGGTTTGATAAACCAGCTTGAGATACTCGAAAATTTAAATGCTGACGTCAATCAAAACCTATGAAAAGAAGGGTATCTCATAAGACCACGCCCACACATAAATACAGATAGGTTTTTATCTTATGATAACCAAAAAATTTATATCAAAAAATTTAATATTATGATTAATGACGTTCTTTTGAAAACACTTTTCGAGTAATATATCAAAATAAAGTATCAATATCTGGACTATGTCTATGGTAATATACTCAGACTAGGTCAACGGAATACACCAGGCAGAATATATGATACAAAAGTGGTAGTTGAAATGCTTGCAAAGCATTATAGCTATTTTGGGAATACAACCAAAACCGTGAAGCTCGTATTGGAATTGGATTCCCAACATGATAGGGAACTAGTGACCTTTTTCTCCAATCCACGCATAGCAAAAATAGTTCCCCCGAAAACCTTATCGCTTTTCTTAAGCTAGCTATTTTGAACTACATTTGCAACACAACCAATATCCGGTAGCCTTATCGCTTTTCGCAAGCTTGCTACTATATTCAAATAAATGGGGGTAACTAATGCCTTGAGGATCCAGATTCCATTAGACTCCTCCATACTCATACAATCGATAGCTTGAAATATATGTCCTGCAAACCACATAATTACCCCTATCATCTTCGGTATGTGAGGCTTGTGAGTCTACGCTTAATTTTAACAAAGCCACGCTTTGCTATTCACAAAGCCATGCTTTATTCTTCCATAAAGAACATTCAACTCATAATGCCATATTGACATTCCTTAGTCAAACAATTGATTTCTACCAATGTATAACTCCTGAGCTCGTACGTCTTAGGAAAGGGTGTCAAGCTAAGAGAAGTTGCCTTCTCCGCCACTAAGCAGATAATACAGAGATTAATTAATATGAACAAAAATGCACTATCAGATCGTCCATAAAGTTTCATTTTTGGACTGAAAAAACCGAAGGCATCCTCCTACTACTATTAGTAGTGAGTTGTCCTTGCGATCCAAAGATTTCAAAAAAGGATAGGACCGCTGCAATAATAAATGTCTCTATATTAGGAGCTACCCAAAGAATTTCAACAAGCCGTCTTTTCGCTATAAATATCTTCGATCTTCAATAATCATCATCCTCAACATGTCTTCACTTTCGAATCTATACATTGGTTCAAAGTGGTTTCCGGATAGGAGTTACCCAAATTTGGCCTCGGTTCCTCCGAGCCAAATATCAATAAAAAGGTATTTAGGTATATAAGTGATTATCACATATCATTCAATTTATTAACCTTTTTGTTTAAATCCAATTTCTCTTAGAGATATATTCATTGAAAAATTCCTTTAGCTTTCTCAAATTACATGGAATCATTAAGCCTTATTTATCAAATCATTTGATTAATTTTAAATCCTTTTTAATCTTAGAATAATTCCAATTTATTTCATCCTTTAAATTAGGAAAATATTTCTAAAACATTTATTTAAATGTTGCAAAGATTTCTTAATTCAAAACTAAGAACTTTGATCGATATAAAACCATGTTATCTAGGATGTTAATCCAAAACCAGTAGATATAAAATGAGCAGAATGTATAGAATCATCTAATTATACTTAATATAAATTCCCATATTCAACAAGTACTATATGCGGGATTACGGTGATATCACCTTTTAAATTCCATGAATAGTATGAGTTCCTTCTTTGATATTTATCACCTAGTACAAGAAGATTATCTCCATAAAATTCAGGTTATTTATATTCGAAAAATCATAGCCTTCATACTTCGGAAAATTTTGATCTGAGTAAATAAACTTTACCATCCCATCTGTAAGGCCAATCCAGATAGGGAGAGCAGGAAACTGGTTTTCCAAACTCAAGCTTAGACATTATCTCACCCATGAGGCGGCCAAGTTATTTGATTGACTCTAAATCATTTAACATACTCTACTAACTTTTAGTTATTTATTTAACCACTTCATAAATCCTTCAAGTCACCTTTAAAATATTTGTAAACCATTTAAAAACATTTACAAAAGATTTGGAAAAGAAAGTTTGCGTTTAAAACTATTTTTCAAAGTTACAAAAAAGTGTCGCAAAAAGTGCTTTTTAAGGTATATTAATCAAAACAACTTTTTATCGTTTGAAAATTTGCTTTTATAACTCAAATCACTTTAAAAACATTTTAAATGATTTGTTAGATATTGTTAAACATTTTTAGAATATCATTTTCAAAGAAATCCTTTCCCGGAATTCGAATTGCAAAACCATGATTTTTCCGATAACTTGTTTGACTCATATTTCAAAATCTACTTATAGAAATCTCAATTTTCTTTCTTTATTTGAAAACCATGAATATAATAGTTCAAAAAATTCTTTCTCGAAGATTTTCGTGCTATATTCTATTCTCTTCAATTATTTTAATTTTGTGGTGTGAAATCGCGAACTACTGTTGCTCGACACGCCTGTTTTTGACTAAATTCCAATTACCTTACCAAAACACTTTCATATGTTTATAAAATATTTATAAATCATTTTCAAATGTTCAAACCAATATTTTTCAATATTAAATTTCCTTTTCACTTTTAAATCATTTCATAAAATTATATTGTTATAATATTCATTTTCAACCTTTTTATATTTTCAAAATCATTAAGAGGCTAAATAATTTCATATACACATCCATATTGATTTCCTTTTCATTAATTAATCATGGTTAATTTCTTAACCATATTTATTATGATTTCTCATAATTTATCACAACCAAGTTATCAACTATATCAACATTCATATAATAAACCATTAAAGCAACCAAGTTATTAACCAAGCATTTGAGTTTATAATTTATACTTTCATATGATTAATTTCTAAATGTAAGTAAATCAAGTACTCACCTTAATCAAACCAATCTTCCTACCAACATTCAAATCATTACAACACTTCATTAAACCATTTAAACTTCATCTTAACATCATCAAACAACTCTTCTTCTCTTCCAAGTGCTCGACCATCACCTAAAAATGCTCCATGTTTACGACCCTTGCCTCTATCACCTCCAATGCGCTCGGCCATAACCCTTTCCTCCACCATGCTTCTGACCTAGGGTGGATGTAATGTTGACCGTGGGTTGTAGAGGGTAGAGGAGTGATTTTGTATTGGTTTTTAGGAGTTTTGATCACTTTTGAATATGTTTATGTTTTTATTTCTTTTTAAAGATATTTTAGAATTGCTTTTCCATGCCTTAATAAACCATCAAAATATCTTAGTGAAGAAGAAGTAGTAGAAAGTGTGAGAAAATGAGCGAAAGATGGTGGTATTTATAGCCCTAAATACACAAATATCCTACATTACTTCACCTCCTTCCCATCACCCATGTACACCCCTTCACTTCCATCATTTCACACGTTGGTACCCCCTATGTGTTTTGATGATGTTTTGTCCTTGGTTGACTTATACTTGCTTAAAGATGAAGTTTTTTATAGATATTTGTTGCATATATGTATGTGTGTGTGTGTATTAAAAACGTCACCATCTCCATCATATCACAACCACCATACCTCCCTCCCACATCACCTAGGATGGCCCGAAGTCCCATCAAGCATAGACAAGGCCATATGCATTGACTTTAGATGGCTTAAGGGTTAAGATTTGTAAAATATATTTTGTAACGACCCGTAAATTTTAATTGTTTTATTAATTTAATTAACTAAATTTTTGTGAAATTTTAAATAATTAAATTTTGAAATAAAAATTTAATATTTGGAATACTTCTGTTTTAACATAACAACTGGTAAATTTTCAATAGAAAATATGGAAGTTTATTTTCTAATGAAATTTATTTCAATTCAAATCAGCTAATATTTGATGATAATAAAATATTTTCCAAACATGAATATTTTATACAATAAATTTGTAAAGCGTCTTCCGAGTGAGGCGTCATATTTTGTTTCTTCAAATTTTGACTGATGTTGTTCCATTCATCTTATTTCAGGCAAATTAGAAGCATTTTCGGTACCGATTATCGATTTTTGATCGGATGATCGTAACACTGATATCACTATACCATTTTGATCGTCTTGTCTTGCTGATCTCTGCAATATATTTAATTCTATGTTTTGAATTCCGGTTCACAGTAGAACCCGTGAAAAAAGTAACCATAACGGTAGCGGTTTTGTGACCTTTTGAATTCTTTGTCCATTCAATTATCGAACGGCTAAAATGAATAGGCATCAGCTAGTGAACTTTTGATTTTCCCTGACTATTGAAGTTCCACCACTTTTTTATTTTAGTTGGATTTGTTCATTCTTTGATATAATACACATTCGAGATTAATATTTATTATACGAAACGTTTTTCCTGTGTGTCATCTTCTTCCTCCAATTTTTCTTCCTTTTTCTGAGACCTCCACCCCACTTCTTCCTCCCTACCATGCTTATCGACCACGACAACACCACACACCCACAACCCGATCTCACTCCACCAGTCGCACTCCCTTCCACCGATCCAACGAACTGCTCGACCAAACAACCCAACAGCCTCAAGCCGTGAGAGACTTCCCGCTTCGTCCCATCAAGAGCCACATAGACTCACCTAGACTCACGTCATGCACAGGCTAGAGCTCCTCCCATCAGCCTTCACCTAGCTTGTGCTATCACTTCACCATGCCTTCCCCTTAACTTTGTTAAGGTATATACATACATACATACATACATACATACATACATACATACATACATACATACATACATACATACATACATACATACATACATATATATATATATATATACACACAGTGACGTGGTGTGTAACGACCCGTAAAATTACGATAATTAAAAATGTTAATTTAATAAGATTTCATAGTTCAATGTTGGAAGAGTTAAATTTTTTTTAATTTATTTATGATAAAATAACTAGAATGAATTGCAACAAATTTTATCTAAGTTAATCATTTATGAACTGAATGAGATCCCAAATCAGTTGAAATAATATATAGTCAATGGTAATAGAATGATGTTGTATTATATAGGAAATTGTGACACTTGTTTGTAAATAATAAACTTATAAGTGTAATTAAAGTTAACAGTGATAATTAGTTAAGTTACCTATTCATTTAGTTAGTCGAATTGAATTTGGGAACCAATTGCAATTGAAATGAAATTTCATATATTAGTTGAGTGCATTATCTCTAACTGAAGTTAAATAATAATGTGGAAATCATTTGATGTAATAAAGTAATCGACGGATAATGAAAATTTATTTAAAATCCAATATTGAAATCCGTCAAATATTGAACAATTAAATTGTTTAAATTTATTATTTGGAATTTATCGAACAATCGAATAACGGAAATCGAATAACTGCTTAATGGAAATGGTTGTTCTAAAATTTGAATTTGTTTCAAATGTTCATTTGATAAGTTCATTTTGAATATTTCAAAAGATAGTGATTTAAGAGTAATCAAATTTGTTTAAATTAATATTACAAATGTTTGAATAATGAAATTCCGAATTTGATATTATTAATTTGATATTATTAATTTGATATTGAAATTTAATATATGAAAATAGAGTGAATAACTGAAATTTGATTTAATATGATTCAAATTGGTTCCAAAGTGAATGTAAGTTATATTTGGATCACAATAGAGTTGATAAGATTTTAAAGTTGGAAATTTTAGCAATTCTGTAAATTTTGGAAAGTCGTCGATTTAATCAACGAGTTAAAATAGCCTTCCGGGGCACAGTCTCGGAATTCGATGAAACCAAATCCAGTAGTTCCGTAATAGTTTATTATTATCGGGTTTCAATTTCCATAGGAATATGAGTTGTCGTTTGACCGTGGCAGCTCAAACGCTTAGAAATTAATTTAATCGATTCAATTTAAAATTGATCGTTTATTTCCGTAACTCGCACATACGATCGAATTAGGACTCGAAACCTTTTCCATTGCGTTCGGAATACAGGTAAAGGATTATGAACGCCTAGCGGCATGCCTTGATAGGGGTTCGAGATTTTGAGTTGCGTAGATCGAGTATTTTGAAATTTAAATAAATATTCTAATTAGTCAATCTCCCTTTCAACTGCTATCCCATCTTTTCACTGTACCTTTGACCCATTCAAACACGCAATAGCCTCTTCTTCCCTTTTTAATAACTGGACATGCAAGTCACAGTAAAGAAAAATCGAAGCTTCAAAAGAAAAAAATATCTCTCCTTCAATATTTGATAAAAAAATCTCCGACTAGTTTTAAAAATCCTATTTCATCGAGTGCTTCAATATGATTGCTCGTTGCTGGGTGCGGAAACTATTAGGGTCGAGGCCGTTCTTAGGCTTGGATTAGGGTTGGAAATCGTGAAGGATATAGACATTGATTCGCGAAACGGAGATTTGATTCGAGTTCGTGATGCGGAATAGCAGCTCGTTGGTGAGTTTTGTATTGTGCGGCAGTGGTATGGGCGTGCGACCTGAACATGATCGAGGGGAAAATGGGTTTGTTGCGTTTTGATATTGGGGTGCGTGCGTCAAGGTGAGGAGTCCGGGAGAAGGAGATCGAGGAGAAGAGTTCGCCAGCGTCGTCGGATTTTGATTTCGTGTATCGGAGCTCAATGTCACCCCTAGCATGCACGACCAGGAGAAGGCATTCTTGATGCCTGTGCGTGTCTAGGCATTTGGGGAAGAAGAAGTTGCGTGGGCCTTTGGTTTGGTAAGGGGTAAATTTGAATTTGAGGATTTAAATTTAATTTAATTACGACGAACTTATATACTGAATATCTCCTCCATACTAGGTCGGAATCTGACGAAACATGAAGCGCCAGAATCGCAGAGACGAGGGCCATGCTGCAGTGTAGATTCGGGAGTGTTTGGAGCTCATTAAAATTTTATGTTAAATCGAACATCGTTCGATTTGATTTCAAATCGTAGAATCAAGGTGAGTGTTTTATAACGCTCACAACGTACTAAATATCTTTACGGTAGTTAAATTTGATATTATGAAGTGATATGAATTTTATTTGTCGTTGTTTGAAAAAATATAATTGTCATATAGATTGTCATTTGAGTTCACCGTTGAAAATTAAATTGGCAGTCAAATCGAAATTAAAATTGAATTGCGATTAAATTACCTGATATTGATAATTATGAAATTGCCGTGAATTGTATTGTCTATTGGATGATGTATTTCGATGGATGCTATTGGTCGATATTTAAATGTTTGGATGTTTATTTGCTTATATATATCCTGTTATGCATACATATGACACTGTGATTTGGTTTAAGTGATATATTCCCTGACATTTAACTGAAATAAATAATCACTTGGCCAAAGGTTAGGAAATTTTATACGGACACCGGATTGGTTAAATTAATAGTTTTTAAAATCGTTGATTTGAAATATATTTAAATGTTGTGATTTAAAAGTTATAAATAATTTTTTTTATAGAAATCGAAATTATCGCAAATTGAGTTTGGAATGTTGAAATAAATTTTGGTTAAAAGAAATTGTTAAATAATTTAAGTTGAGACGTTGAAATTTATAATTTGGATATGATTGAATTTCAAAAATTATTTGATTTAAAAATTGAACATTATTTCGAGCTTTGAGTTTTACTAAGTAAAAGTGATATAAAAATGATATTTCGAAATTGAGCTTGGAATTGAATCATATTTGAAATTTGGATTTAAATTTTAATATTGAAGGATAAATTTTGTTAAGTGTTATAAATTGATATTTTGAAAAAATCAAGCTCCAAATCGACATAAATTGAAATTGGATTAATTGAAGGTGAATGTAGAATTGAATTAAGTTGAAGTCAAAGTTGGCATTGATTTGAATTGAATCGAAATTGAATCGGTAGACGGGAAATTGAAATTGATTTGAATTGGGAAGTTATAATTAAAATGGTTTGGTTTTGAAGCTGTTTCATTTTGTTTTTCCAAATTTCTCTGTTATATCAACCATTTTAAATATTTGAACTATTTTAACCTACATTAACTATATTAAATTAATTTATCTATTTGAAACCCATTTAAATATTTTAAGTATTTAACTATTTTAGTTATTTAAAACTACTTTTAAACTACTTAAAACCATTTTCTAAAATTTCAAGTTGGTTAATAAGGTGAAATGTTTATGTTTAAATCTTGAATAGATACGAATTGGGTTAAATGAAGTTGCAACCTAAATTGAAATTTGAAATGATTTTGAAATCGAAATGAGATATTGAGGCAAAATTGATTTTTGAAATGAAATCTTACATTGTGAATAGATATGATGATATTTGAAATGGATTTGATTTTTTTTGAAGCGAATATGATATTTTGATATCAATTATGAATCGATTTGAAATGTAAAAGAGCCATCGGTGTAATAATACGTAGTTATTAAAGAGACCGGGATCAGAAATGGACATACTCTCTGTCGATACCGAAAACCACTTTAATAACTATTATACGCGGAGTGTTGATCCAGAATGAAGTGGATGGTTTGGTGAACGCGTTGACTGAAGAAAGAGAACGATATTGGATGACCCCTGACATGACTAAAACAGGAGCCGCACTGGGCCATTGAGGCTCGCCATCTCTAGCAGACACAATTCTTCGATACCATATCTTTTACTTTTGTGATTCGATTTGGGTGAACCCCTTGATTTGGGAGTGTTGTTTCGCGGTGTTGAGGTAGCTGCTGGCTATGCTCAACATCAGTCCGGATCACGCAACTACTAGTATCCTAGTTGGTATCGCCTCATGTACCTTGTCATACCGATTATCCTATTCGCGACCACTACGTTTTGTTTTGTGTTACACCTATAGGGTACCCTCTCATAACCACCAGTTTATGGTGCTACATAGACTATGGCATTATAAAAATGTGTTAAGGGGAATTATGGTAACGCCTTAACACTATTTTAATACTTTTACTTTACTGTAGACATATTATAATAGCGTATTGTACTACATAGCAGATATTTTAACGGATCCTTGAGAGATGGAAATCCCATAACATCTCTTGAGTTATTGCACGCACATTGACACTGGATATGAGATGTCAAACCCCGTAAACATCTCTGACGTCGTTACACTCATATTTATTTACGATTGATTTAACTTTCATAAGGATATTTTAATCCTGACTCGAGTGTTTTGTTTTTTCATTACGCTCAGGTCAGTCCTGAGTTTTTAGATTTTTTGAAGATCTATTCTGGAGGACGAAGACGATGATTTGGTATACTATTGCTATTATTATCTTTGCATCATGATGTCTGCTGCCTTATTTTATTTGTTCTGTTGTATATGTATAACTCTGATAAAGGTTGTATAAATAATGATCAAAGTATTGTAAGCAGCTTCATGAACTGCTTATTTGACTATTATATTTTATCGCTCCGCTGTGAGATTCTATGTTGTTTCATTTCCTTTATTTCTCTTTATTTTCTTTTCTTATTTACCCCAATAACAATCTGGCCTTTTGAATGGTTTGGAACCGGCATGTGTATTTGATCGTCGGTTTAAACTGTCCAAAAAAGCGGGTCGTTACAGTTGGTATCGGAGCTTTGGTTTAGCGATAACCTTAGCTTTGGGGGGTCTGACTCTTTATCAATAGGGTAGTAATACACTATGATGAGTCGTTGAGTGTATACATATGAGAGAGCGTATTTGTTAGTGACATAAAATGTTTTATATTGTGTCGGTTGATTTGTTGAGTGGCTTATGGATTCTGGTCAATACGAGTAATTAACGTCATTGATAGGGATCTCTAAACACTTAAACAGAACAATTCGACATAGTATTGTTTCGAAATTGGGTAAATGAAATAATTCTGCTCTAATTATATTTTGAATATAAAGAAAAATTCAGAAATTATTGTGACTTATCTAGCTTACCTGGTTGTTAGAAATGATTTATTGGTTATTATCATTAATTGGATATTGTAATTTAATAAATAAGGTGAATTACAAAATGAACAGTAATAAAACAACTTGTGGAATGTTTTAAGAAAGAAAATCTTATAAGTATATTTTATAAAGGTGACTTATAGATTAAAATTGGAAAATATTGAATTTAAGGCCCGGAGGTTTTGACAATGGTTCTCAAAGCTTTGAAGAAAATATGTTGTGATATTAGTTGGAAAATATTTATGTGAAATATTTTGAAAGGATTTTAAGAAGGAATGAATTCAGTACTCCTCTCTTCTATCGTTGGAAAATAATTTTGGTGATGACTACGCAGCATCATCGACGTTCATTTTCGAGTCTCAAAGTGGGGGAGACTTCTAAGAAGCTTTGCTTTTCTTCGAAATTATTTTGGGTAAATGGGTTTTGGTTTAAACTCCAAAGGTATGATTTGATATATTAAAGATATAAGTGCATATGTTTATTTCAAACGATTTGAAAAGAACGGGGCATTTAAATTTCTAAGTTATGTTAAATGGTAATTTTTTCAAATTATTTGAATGAAATGTGAATAACCAGAATTTATTAAATAAGAGGATTAAGATATCTAAGCTTATGTTCTGGGAAAACTTTAGAGTTGTAGTGTACCTTTAAAGTTGAAAGGTAAAGAGGATTTAAATAAATCAAATTTGTGAACATTCTAATTAAGTAAAATGAAATTCTATAAATTTGTATATTACCAAATTTGCATTCTAACAACATATAATATGACTTACCAAATATTAAGAAGTTGAAATGATGGTTTGGATATGTAATGAGACATTGTACAAATAAACAGAACCTGAAAATAATTGAAGTATACAAGTAAGGAAAACTCAAAAGGAATTAAAATGTATATAAATGGAAAATATGGTTGTGATAAAAAATTATAAATATTTAAATATAACATGAAATGATGAATGGATAAATGGAATAAGTAAGTGAACTTAAGAAAGAAGATAAATGAATCGTATTATATCTTTGTAAATTGGTTATAGAAAATAAATATAAATTGCAAAGGGATTGTAAGAAACAAAATTGAATTTGTAACCTTTAAGATAACTGTAAACTAAGAAAATTCATTTATGAGAGGTTAAACTTTTATAGGATGATTAATAAACTAAAGTGCTGGTTAATAAAATGTTCCATAAATAAATTAGTTATTAACTAAAATTATGAAATTGAAGTAAATGAAAACAAAAGAATTTGGTATAGCTAAGAATTGATTGGAAAATGAAATTGGATTTAATTAAATTATATAGAATGTTTAAAATGAACTTGAGTAAGTAAATTCTATGATATGATGTTTAAGAAAAGATAATGTTAAAGATTATGCTATGTAAAGAAATGAATATACTAACTGAATAATGGATTTTGAATAATTAATTGTAAATAAAAATAAAAGTCAATAAAATAATTTAGTATAGATAAATTGGATAGAAATCCATTGGAAGGTAATACGTGAGTTCTACGTATATTATTTTGTTCGCATAACGATTTGATCCAAATTCGAGGACAAAATTTCAAGATGATTTATATTGATCCAAGTTAGGATATTTCACTCGATTCTCGACGGCGAACCCTGGATAGGGATTTTTGATTTGATTTTGGAATTCTTTATCATAGTATATGGCTATGCAAGGAGAGTAATAGTTTCCAATCAAGGAACCAAATCTGAGTTCGCACTAGAGAGTCATGTGAACGATACTAGTTGGAAGTGAAATTGTGTGATCGAATAAGCGATTAGATTGATATTGCTCACGGTTGATATATGTTCGGCTTACGGACATAATTAAAGCAAATATTGGAAATTGAAGATACCAAAATATAAAATGATTCTTTTAAATTGTATAATTGGATATCATTGGTAAATGAGATGCAGGTATTTAAAATTAAGAAAATGTGAATTGCCCAACAAAAGGTACATGTTTATTTTGTCATTGGATTTGGTGATTTTTGATGAGCCACTTGGCTTTTGATTTTCCTTTATTGATTTGGGGCCCGTAGAGGCGTTTTGTAGCTGTACCGATCGAGCCGCGCAAAGGAGACTCTTCCGAAATTTTTCGTAAATCCGGGTGTTAGAGAATTTTTCAAGTTTTAAAATTTTACAACTTGTTTGATAACTAACTCGTAAACTTCATAGGCTAATCATAGTTGCGTAGTGGAAGTGTATTAACGATTTTATAAATGGAATTTCATTGTTTTATAAGTTGTTAATTTTGAATAAAATATATCAAATGTCAAATTCTTTACTTAGTTCCTTTTCCCTTCATTTTCCTTTTCGAGGATGAAAAGTTTTGAGTAGGGGAGAGTGTAACGACCCGTAAAATTTCGATAATTAAAAATGTTAATTTAATAAGATTTCATGGTTTAATGTTGGAAGAGTTAATTTTTTTTAATTTATTTATGATAAAATAACTAGAATGAATTGCAACAAATTTAATCTAAGTTAATCATTTATGAATTGAATGAGATCCCAAATCAATTGAAATAATATATAGTCAATGGTAATAGAACGAAGTTGTATTATATAGGAAATTGTGACACTTGTTTGTAAATAATAAACTTATAAGTGTAATTAAAAGTTAACGGTGATAATTAGTTAAGTTACCTATTCATTTAGTTAGTCGAATTGAATTTGGGAACCAATTGCAATTGAAATGAAATTTTATATATTAGTTAAGTGCATTATCTCTAACTGAAGTTAAACAATAATGTGGAAACCATTTGATGTAATAAACTAATCGACTGATAATGAAAATTTATTCAAAATCCAATATTAAAATCCTTCAAATATTGAACAATTAAATTGTTTAAATTTAATATTTGGAATTTATTGAACAATTGAATAACGGGAATCGAATAACCGTTTAATGGAAATGGTTGTTCTATAATTCCAATTTGTTTCAAAAGTTAATTTGATAAGTTCGTTTTGAATATTTCAAAAGATAGCGATTTAAGAATAATCAAATTTGTTTAAATTTAATATTACAAATGTTTAAATAATGAAATTCCGAATTTGATATGATTAATTTGATATTGAAATTTAATATATGAAAATAGAGTGAATAACTGAAATTTGATTTAATATGATTCAAATTGGTTTCCAAAGTGAATGTAAGTTATATTTGGATCATAATAGAGTTAATAAGATTTTAAAATTGGAAATTTTAGCATTCCTGTAGATTTTGGAAAGTCGTCGATTTAATCAACGAGTTAAAATAGCCTTTCGGGGCATAGTCTCGGAATTCGATGAAACTAGTTCCAGTAGATCCATAATAGTTTGTTATTATCGAGATTCAATTTCCATAGCGATCGGAGTTGTCGTTTGACTGTGGCAGCTCAAAACGCTTAGAAATTAATTTAATTTATTCAATTTAAAATTGATCGTTTATTTCCGTAACTCGCACATACGATCGAATTAAGACTCGAAACCTTTCCCATTGCGTTCGAAATACAGGTAAAGCATTATGAACGCCTAGCGGCATGCCTTGATAGGGGTTCGATATTTCGAGTTGCGTAGATCGAGGTATTTTGAAATTTAAATAAATATTTTAATTAGTCAATCTCCCTTTCAGCTGCTATCCCATCTTTTCACTATACCTTTGTCCCATTCAAACACACAATAGCCTCTTCTTCCCTTTTTAATAACTGCACACGCAAGTCACAGTAAAGAAAAATCCAAGCTTCAAAAGAAAAAAAATATCTCTCCTTCAATACTTGATAAAAAAAAATCTCCGACTAGTTTTAAAAATCCTATTTCATTGAGTGCTTCAATATGATATGCTCGTTGATGTCTGCGGAAAATATTGCGGTCGAGGCCGTTCTTAGGCGTGGACTTGTGTTGGAAATCGTGGAGGATATAGACAGCGATTTGCGAAACGGAGTTTTGATTCGAGTTCGTGATGCGGAATAGCAGCTCGGTGGTGAGTTTTGTATTGTGCGGCAATGGTATATGTGTGAGACCTCAACGTGGTCGAGGGGAAAATGGGTTTGTCGTGTTTTGATATTGGCGTGCATGCGTCAAGGTGAGGGGTTCGGGAGGAGGAGATCGAAGAGAAGAGTTCGCCAGCGTCGTCGGATTTTGATTTCGTGCATCAGAGCTCCATGTCACCCCTAGCGTTCACGACAAGGAGAAGGCATTCTTGATGCCTGTGCGTGTCCAGGCATTTGGGGAAGATGATGTTGCGTGGGCCTTGGGCCTTTGGTTTGGTATGAGGATTTAAATTTAATTTAATTATCGACGAACTTATATAATGAATATCTCCTCCATACGAGGTCGGAATCTGACGAAACAAGAAGCGCCGGAATCGTAGAGACAAGAGCTACTGAGACGACCCGAACTCCTATCTCCAGGAAATCGCATCATCTTGAAGAAAGAAAGGGATAAAAGAAGAAAATAAAGAGAAAGAAGAAAGACAACAACATCAGAGAACTCACAGCGGAACGAATAAAATATAATATATCTCATAAAATATTACATAGTATCATATTACATCAGAATAAACAACTTATACAACAGATATTTGACAGTTAAAACATCTGTCTAACTATACCTCTTACAATACACAAGAAATAGATACCAAACAAACACAGCGGAACCATAATATATCTACACGTGGAAACCTCCTGCTCCATATCTCCTCCAGAATTCGTCAAGCAAACCTGAATCACTTGACTACTCATACATAATATGAGTACCCAAGAGTTTAATAAAACAGAAATAAACACTCGGGTCAGACAGGGTTCTGGTGTGAGTAAACGGTTAAAGTTGCTTCACTTTAGAAAAACCTTTGAAAAGAAAAGGTATCACGTAAGACTTCCCACACATAAACATGGAAAAGTTTTTACGCTAACCAAAACATTTGATAAGAAATCCAGTGATATTATAATAGTATCTAGGTTTTACAAGTAAATAAGAAATAGTCGAAATTGTTACATGATTAAATTCCAGCTACTAGCCACAAAAGTGGGTAATACAATCAAAACCGTAGGGTCTCGTAGGAAGAATGGGTTTCCATCAATGGCAGGGCTACTGGGGTACCGCCCATCACAGTACGTGGCCTAGATCAACATACCGAGGAGCCACCCTAACTCCCCTGCAACACAAGGCCGTAACCATCCCTTACTGGACAGTCCCGAATAAGACCACCCCGTAGTTGGCGCGACAAACCACACACTAAGCCGAAATAGAAAGGGATCTCTAGACAGGGGTAAATCTCACTCTCATGTGGGGGCTACCCACGAAGCCTTGCTGCACCCCCCTTGTTTTAGCCATTCCCGGTTGATGAGGCTTGAGGCCGCGATTACCTTTATAGAACACATCTATCTTAGAATGCTCATCATCCACCTAACGAGGTTCTGAAAGCGTTCAATCCATACAAGTTCATTCCGGGTTCCAACGAAACCGAAGGCACTATCTCGTTGCACTCATTTTGGAATCACCCTTAGAGTCAACGACCATAGCTCTTGCACTCTAAATCACCATCTCGAATCTATAAGTACTATTCCGTCAAATTCATTACGGAATCACCCACAGAGTTATAATGACGTATAGCCCTTACACCTCGAGTCTTCACTCGCTCCACTTGGATACACGACCTAACGTTTAATTGGAATCGATGTGGTTTTCGAATATCCAAATATTGAAATCCGATCCCAGTCTCACCGAAACCAAATGCCATTTTAATGTCTAAGTTGTACTTAAGGGTTTAAACAGTTTAATTCACATTCATGATGATATGTAAACAGATAGATGAATCATATTATCACAATAGATAATTCATAACAACATTCATTTCACACTGCAGCATTCCACATATCGTAGATATCCAAATCATCTCGTATCAACCAATATCAAACACCCAATATCAATCACTCAATATTGATCATCCAATATCAATCAATTAGCCAACATCGATTAATCAATAATCAATCAATCATCCATCAACAGAATTGATTAACTCATAATCAATTGGATTTCTTAAATCCTTCTTTAAGAATTATTATTCCAAATAAAATAAATTAATCATCTCTAATGTTCTTCCCTAATTAATCTTCCTTGATTAATTATATTTAATTACATTTAAGCAATTATCCTTAGCCATATTCAGTAATTAACCTTTAATTACGATCGTTAATTTCAATAATTAATGACCCTTTATTTAATTACATTAGTTAATTAATTATAATTAATTACATTAATTAATTAATTATAATTAATTACATTAATTAATTAATTATAATTAATTACATTAAACCTTAATTAATAAAAATTAATTAATCACACTTACATTAAATCACTTATGTTAATCAACCTTGATTAATATCATCAATTGCATCAATTAATGATCCTTATTAATTAATTGTTACTTTAATTAATTAAATAATTAACTTATAATTAATCATTCTATTAATTATAATAAATGTTGACGTTTAAAATCGAACGCTAACACCCCGGTGTATATTGAGATTGAGTGAAAGCACCACCCGTGAACACGGGAACTAAAACAAGTAGAAAAGTCATAGAGAAAGCAGAAAAGACAACAGTTTTTATAGTGGTTCGGCTTCAGGTAAGCCTAAGTCCACTTTAATCCTCTTTATACTGAATCAATTACAACTTTACAACAGTCTTCAATTACAATACTGATGAGACAAACAAATAGAACATCGATGCAGAAGAACTCTTTGAATCCATGTTGATTGCGTTAGATTTCCTCCTGAAGTTTGTTGAGATGCCTTTCGTTTTTGAAGTGTCGAGTGAGTCGAGAATTCAGCAGAGTATCGGCGCTTAAAGAGATCGGCCCAAAAGTCCCTTGAAAGTTGGAGATGGCAACGTATTTATAGAGGATTCTGGGCAGGAAACATTACCAAGTCCTAACTCGTAACCGGTCTAAGTTGGGTCGTGGACGACTCAAACTAAGTCGTGGGTCGGTCGCGACTTAAATGCTAGGTCGAGACTCCGGAAAGTTATTCTTGCTGAACTCTACAAGTCCTGAACCATGTACGAGTTAAGAGGCTACGTGTTAAGTAGCTGCATCGGACTTGCCTTCCTTTGCTTGAATCCTGAACGACCTAGCATAGGCCGTAAGTCGGTCGCGACTCAAGTGTAGTTCGTGATCTTGTCCCTGTCCTGAGCAGTTAGGGCGGCAACCTCCTTGGATAGTTAGATCGGTAACCCACCTAAGCCTTAGGTCGGTCCCCCCACAAATCTTAGGTTGGCATTCCTGTTAAGTCGGCAACCTTTAAGGCATCAGGCCGGTGCCCATGTTAGGTCGGTAGCTATCTTAGGTCGGTATCCTTTGAGGATTAGGTCGGCATTCCTGTTTTAGGCAGTTAGGTCGGTATCCCTGGTAAGTTTTAGGGCTTAGGTAACTAGGTCGGCAACCTTTTGGGTCGGCAACTGTTTTAGGTTGCTGAGCCATGGCCGAGGTGGAGTTAACACTTGCCCCTCGAAGTATACGCCTAATGGTTAGGTCGTGTGCTTCGATATCTTTTAACCCGTCTCCCTTTAGGTCGGTAGGTCGTACGCGACCTAACAGTTAGATCGTATGTGCCGCTTCAGGTCCCTCCGCTGCAAGGTATAAGTCTCACATCTTCTTCTTCCTTTTCATTACTTACTCTCTTGGTTGATTCTGCCATTAAAAATTTTCCCGAGCTCCAAAAGGAGATTTCATTCCAATCAATCACGGATAATCTTTGCTACTCATTGCGTAACTGATCTTGAATTCTAACCCAACTGCAACTATTGCTAAGACACGAATTTTCACTTCCTGCTCCCAAATCACCTCCGCATGTCTTACCTAGCTTTTGTGATCGGTTTCAATCACCGCTGGCTACGTTTCCGTTGCGATTCTCAGGATTGTAGCATCGCGCTTGATTTATGGCGGCATCATGATGGTTCGGATTGGT
Source organism: Allium cepa (assembly GCA_030765085.1). Lineage (NCBI taxonomy): Eukaryota > Viridiplantae > Streptophyta > Magnoliopsida > Asparagales > Amaryllidaceae > Allium > Allium cepa. The sequence goes on along the minus strand of CM060943.1, from coordinate 935,230,029 downwards.
GTTTGATAAGCTGATGGGGTGAATGGATAATAGGCTTAGTTGAGGGGATGGTGGATTGATGTTATTTACGCGATAACGGGTATTGGGTTGGAGTGGAGTCAACTGGTTGAGGGGATGACTTGAAATTCTCACGGCTTGGTTAGTTTTTGAATCTACCGACTTAGGAATTTCTTGCAATCTCGGCTGCACACGACTTAGCTTTTAGGTCGTATTGATTTCCCGACGACTTAGGACTTAGGCTGTACGAGCGACTCAACCCTTTGGATTCTTAACTCGACCTATCTTTTGGCCGACCTAATTTGATATGATCTAAACCTTAGTTCGTGGCCGAACTAGCACTCGGGGAAATTTGTCGACCTAATCCTTAAATCGCGGCCGAACTAGTACTTGGGGAATCTTGCACCACTTTTTGAACCGGAGCCTTTCTCCTTACCACTCCTCACGACCTAAAGGACCACCGATTTAAGGAATCAGAGACTTAATCTTAACTCGTGGGAGATTCCTTGGGTCGCAGCCGAGTTAACACTTGGATGCCCAACTCGAATTCTCACTTAAAAACATAATTCCAACTTGAATACTCAACTTGATCTGCTAGACTGAATTGCTTAAATCCTACATTGTTTTAACTTTGTTGCCTTATTTCGCGGATCACATTAACTTATAGGCTAACAACCTGCTGAAAACAACAATCACAGAAAACCAAGACGAATATACTTCCATTGACTGCCCACATCAAATGACAGATCAGTCGACATAGAGTAATCAACTTAAACACACTGTGTGAAATGCTGTGAACCAATCAACTAAAGTGAAATATCAATGCAAAGCATCACTGTCTTGAACTGATTTGTTTGCATCTACTTTTCACTTTCATATTTAAAACAACAAACCCTGGACTTTATAACTGACAAATGATTGCTAGTTTTTATTCCAGTTATATTCGCTTATTGCTTTGTTGATTTTACACAACACTTCACACATTTTAGGAAACGTGCACCTTCATGTTTGAATATCTAGTTGTCTGTGTAGAATGACTTCCCTCCAAGAAGAAGAAGTGGTAGCTCAAGCGGGAGAGGCCTTTCGGACAGCTGTTCCCATAGAGAATCCTCCAGAGAGAACTTCGACTATCCTAACTTCGAGAGCGTTTATTTTGCTACGTACTCAATTTGGTTTTGCTGAAAATGATGCCTTACTTCCCGGGCCAAATGATACTGCCGATAGTCCTCCCCCTGGTTTTGTCACAGTCAATCGCCAAATGTGCCTAAGCGGGGCGATTCCTCCCTTTAATGACTTCCTTTGAACCCTTCTCCTTCGGTTGACAATCTCTCCATTCCAACTTCATCTTAATGGCTACGCCATCTTGATGGGGTTGTGTGTATTGTTTAGGAGAACTCTTGATCATTTGCCAAGTTTCGAAGAAATTCACTACTTATGCTCGTTTGCAAAGAGCAAAGACCATCCTTCCCTTATTATTGTGAGAAGCACTAGAAACCGCAAGCTTATTTCTGATCTTACCGAAAGTGTTCATGGATTTTTGAACCAGTTTTTCTTTGCTCGCTGCCCCCCAGGGTTTTATGCCATCTGGAGAGTAGGAAATAAGATTACCTGTTTCTATTTTCTCCATTTTCCAAACTTTTTCAAGATCTGAATTACCGATTGCTAATTTCGTTCTTTGTTCTTTTCAGCACTTCCTCTCCCCTCTAGAGATCAAAGCCACAAGCAAGTTTTTGAAAGTAAGTGCTGTGACTGCTAGAGAGAGAAGTATAAAGTTTTTGTTGTGGGACGAATGTAACGACCCACTATTTTGTACCATTCAAATTCGACAATAAATTAAAAACATGTCAAGCTTGAATAGTTCAAAACAATATATTGTAAATAAATTAGGAGCAAATGAAATCAAATCACAAAATCACAGACACAGATATCAGAAACTCGCAGCGGAAATTAAAATACTTAGTGGTTCATGAAGCCACTATAATAGTCTCAACCAAATAAAAATTACATAGTTTAAATCACCAATATAGTTTAAACATCACTAGAAACTCCAAATATCCCAAAGTCTCGATTACATAAATAAGATACGGACTGAAAGTTTTGCCAGCAGCTCGAAAGATCTACAGAATATCCTAGCTCCGGGATGAAAGCTGAAACTGCAACTCAGGCTGACCCGAGCGTAAAATAAAACATAAACACTCGAGTCAGGACATACATACTTATATAGTGTAAGCTAATTCAAGTGTACTGTAATACAGAGCAATTAACTTAAAGGATGCTTGGGACCGCCCATCCTCTAAGGATCCGTTAGACTATTTACTATGTAGTAATACTTCGCTATTATAATAGTGTCTATTAGTAAAATAAACTTACTTTTAAATAGCGTTAAGGCTTTACATTTTCCACCATAACACATAATATATTCCCATAGTCTATACAGTGCCGTAATCTCCCCCGGAATGGGCGTCGTCAGAGGGCACTCCATAGGTATGGTACAAAACCAAAATCGTATAAGGCTCGCTATGGTAGGTGACACGGCACAACTAGGCAATGCCAGTGTAGATATACCAATTACACATCCGGACCGATGGAAACCCCTAGCCGCAGCTACCGGCCACCTTGAACAACACTCCTAAATCAAAGGTGCGCACCAAATAATCACAAAGTAATAGGATGGCATACGAAGAAGTGCGTCCGATCAGAGGTGCTACCTCATTAATCCGTCAATCACTCCTGTTTTAGCCACCTTATGCCAACTCACGGGAGTCGGGTCCACGTATTTACCTTAAAGGAAACGTCACCACCATCCTACTTCATTCTGGAATCTCCACCGCGTACACGGTTGTCAAAGTGGTTTTCGGTATCGACAGAGAGTATGCCAGATATCCGATCCCTGTCTCTTTAACAACCAAACGTTATTATAACCCGTGGTTACAACTTTTAAAAATGGTATTTATACTTTAAAAATCAAAATAAATTTCAACTACATTTCAATATCATAATATCATTTCAAACATCATTTATTTAAACATCAGTCATTTTATTTAATATAAAATACCATTTAAATCTATTCAATTTTTTTAGGAATTAATTGCCTTTTAACTCACATTTAAAAGTTAAATTCTTCCATTTAAAATCAATTCCTTATTTTTCTTAATTACATATTAAATTCTGAAATTTAAGCCTTTTCCCAAAGATTATTTCTATTACATTTTATTAAAACAATCAAAAATTCAGTTTCCGTAGTACTTATAAAATGCTACCTAAAGTTAGAGGTTAAAACAGTCCATTTATAAAAGATAGCATTTAAATGCTGTAATAGATTATTAATCTTAAACTTTAGTTTAAATTCCAAAATATAACTTATTAATTTACTTAACTAACATCTCACTTTTAACAAAAATTCAGAATTTCCAAAATAAGTAATAATCCCAAATTTTACTTAACATTTATTTATTTAACCTGTTGACTCATTCAAAAAATCATTATAAATTTCATAAAAATCCTTTAAATACATTTTTACCCAGAATATTATAACTTCCCATTTAAAATATTTTTAAAACATTTCAGAAAAATATTATATAAACCACGGGTCTGTATATAGTTTTCTAGCCTAGGTCAAGTGATACAGATATATATCATTTCAATCCGCAATTTACAAAAAAACTGGGTTCTATCATTTCAAACCCGCAATCCCAAGTTAAATATTTAAATTTAAACAAAATAAATGAATAAATAATTATCCTGCAGGCCTATCATTTCAGCCTATAACGATCTCAAATTTACAGGGAAACTTGCAGTGATGATTTAACAGTAAATAAGCATTAAATAGTATAACTGCAATAATATAAAATAAGTAAACAACTGATGATGTATCAATTAATAATGGGGTTCAACATCATACGTTTATATCACAGGCAGATAAAATTTAATAAAATAAATTAAAATTACACTTGTTATAAATTCACAGATATATAGGTATGCTTGTCTGGTGAGAAATACTCACCTAAATGCTGCAGAAAAATTTGATTCAAAACGAAAATCCACCGGAAAAGAAACGCATAGAGGATAACGATCAAATTGCTGCGGAGGTGATGCCCGGATTCAATTCTTGAAAAGGAAACGAAATAAAAACAAAACTAAGAAAAACTTTAACACGAAATTTCGAATAAAAGAGACGAACGCAAACAATTCGACTCGACCACTCCACCGCCCGATCACAACCTAATGGAAACACGGCCTGCCCATTTCCTAGAATCCTAAAAGTATGAATATATGTACACTACACCTTTTTTTTTTTTACATGCACGTGATTGATGTAGGATACTCAAAGGCAATATATCGGCCGTGATAAAAGTGGGGAACTGTGCACTCAATATCTAACTTCCTTCAAAACTCAAGGGACTAAAACCCAAACACACCCAACCACCCGAGGAACTGAAACATAAGGGTGGTGCAAAACTCTTTTTTTTCAAAAAGGTGACAAAATTTAGGCTAAAAGTGGACACGTATCCACCATGCTCGGCCTACATAGACTCACGCATAAAGTTCAAGTGTCCACAACTTCAACTTCACAAAGCTAATAGAAAATTTCAACCCAGGTTTTAGATTGGACACGCAACCTTGGCTCGGTCATATCCTATGCATGCTTTTATATGCATGCGTACCAGGAAAAGGTGATAAAGGGGACACAAACTGTTGTAGGCACACACACGAAAACAGAACGTCTGGGCTCGGCCTCTCTATTTCACTCACAATATGCAAGGTACAGGAAACACTCTTTGTTGAAATCATGTACATCTCAGTCAGGTGAAGGATGTTTCAACATGTACAAGTGGAAGTCTAGAAATGTAACAGGCTCGGCTGTCATGGCTCGATAGTGAGTCCTACATGGGGTTGCCTAGGGTCAGGGTTGGTGGCGCATTAAGGAGTGGGGCTGCGGCTTCACTTGATGTAGGAAGGAGGGTGTAAGTATTGTAAGAAGTTTAACTATGGATTTTGGAAAGTTAATGGATTTTGTAACTTTTCTTACTTGATAATTTCGAGGACGAAATTCTTTTAAGGGGGGAAGATTGTAACGACCCAGAAATTTTAGTAATTAAAATTTGAATATTTAATTAATTTTGAATATTAATAAGTGAATTTATAAGTCGAATAAATTTTATTTCGAATAATTGGATTTAATTGGATAATTAAATCGATAATTTAATATGTTGAATTATGGAAATAATTGAAAATTGAGTTAAATATGATTGTAAATGATTTGTAAAATTTTATTTTATCATGTTGGAGTTAGAACGATATTTTAGAACTTTTAAAATTGAATTAAAAGTTAACTTGTGAAAATTGAATATTTTAATATTAAATCGACGAGTGAAAATAGTCAATTTTTGAACAGTCTCAGAATTGGACGAGACCAGTTCCATTGGATCCATAATAGTTAGTTATTACCGTATTTCAAATTTCGTAGCAATCGGAGTTATCGTTTGATCGTGGTAGCTCGAAACGCATCGAATTATTTTTAATATTAATTTGGCGTGTTAAAATAGCCATTTTTCAAAAAGTCTCGGATTTCGACGAAACCAGTTTCATCGGATCCGTAGTGTGATATTATTGTATGGTTTCAAATTTCTTGTCAATCGGATTTACCGTTTGTCCGGTACAAATTAAAATGCCTAGAAAATCGTTTAAATCGGTTTAATTTAAATTGAACGTTTATTGCCATAACTCGCACAGATAATCGAATTAGCTTCCGAAACCTGTTCCATTGTGTCCGGAACGTGGGGTAAATCCTAGAAACGCTGGTTACGACGCGTGAATCGGAGTTCGGGATTTCTGGAATGAATAGTGTTTCGTCGGTTCCTTATAAATAGACCCTACTCTCTTTAGAAATAAAAAAAAAAAAAATCAAAACCCTAATCTATAGCCAGCCGCCACCCCCTTCACCAATGGCTGAGAATGCTTCTTCTTCCCCCTCTCTTTTCTCCAAATCCATTAATAATTATCAGAAACCCCCAACTACAATCTTGTAGAGCACAACATGTTCTATAAATCCAACGGCTATGATCGGAAAATACGCTACGGATTGATGGCAATTGGAGCTCAAAGACCTGAAGTTGCGTGCGTAGTTCGAGGCTCATGTGGCAGCCGAGTTCACCAAGATGGAGGTCGAACATAGCTCTTGCAATGGGCTTCAATATGGAGGTGGTTTGATGAAGTTTCGTCGAGCGATGAGGTTGCAAAGTCGAACCCTAGTTTCAATGAGATGGGTTATATGTTACGGCCTTTGTCTATAGATGGAGAATGTGGGAGAGATGAAGGGAAACACGGTTCTGATGCAAGGGGTTTAGATCCAAGGGCCCAGATTCTCTTAGGTTTAAAATTAGTTAATTAATGTTGTAATTATTAAGTTTAAATTCGTATAAACTTCATAAAATCATAACATTTTCATACGAGGTCGAAAACGCACGAAACCAGTTGCGTTGGAATCGTATTGACGAGCACTACGCGATGGAATTGGTTTGGAGTCGTTTGAATTAGTGAGAATTTCGGGTAAAATTAAACGTCCGTTTAATTTTATTCGAAATAAATCGCTAAAACGAAATTAAAATCAAGATGAGAAGTTCTCACTCAATCGAATCGGTTTCGATTTTATTTTAAATAGTTAGATTTAAAATATTTGAATGCATGTTTGAATGATGATTGTTATCTATTGATTGTTAAAATAGACATTATGCGCCGTTAGTAAGCGGATGTTATTTATTAAAAACATATACCGCGAATATTTCATAAACAGTGAAATTGATATTATATATAATAGCAATATATATATATTGGCATATGTATATATTGGAGTTCTTAATTTCCCGCATTTGTATAGCGGATGAGACCCTATTGCGCCGTCTATTAAGCGGATAATATTTTAAATACCATATACCGCGATAATTTCGTACTGGAACGGAATTGGCATTGTGCTAATGTTTTTGGACGCAGGAAAACAAGTTGGAGGGATCCAACTGGATTCCTCAACAGTTTTTATTTGATTTCAGATATTTTGATATTTGATGGATTATCATATCGACATATGATATCGTTGTTGTCGTGATTGGCTATTTGGTATGTAGCATCATTGGACCAAATTTTGGAATTTAAAAAATGTTTTTAAAGTGATTTTTGAAAGTATAAGTTATAAAATATTTTTGGAATTGATCCATTATAAATAAATAAACGTTATACTTTTAAAAGTTATAAAAATTATGATTTTTGAGAAATATGGTTAAAGTTGATTTTTGAGAAATATGGGGTTAATGATTTTATAAAATAGTTAAATTGGGATTTTAGAATTTATTGTAAAAAGTTTAAATATAAGGTTTATAAAACTTGATTATTTTATAAATCAAAATGATAAAATTTATAAAGGAGTTTAAAGACGTTTTAGAATAATAATACAAATTGATTTGTATAAAAGATTTATAAAGTGGATATTATAAATTAGAATATTTGAATTATAAAACGAGTTTTTATAAGTGTTAGAATGAATTGTGAATGAGTTTCATAAACGAATGAAATTTATAGAATTATAAACGGTGAAGTTACAAATGGAATTTTATAAGCAGTAGGTTTATAAAATTTATAAAGTTATTAAAGAATATATTTGGATAAATAATTGAGTCTTATAAGTTATAAGATTTATAATTATGAAGTTTAAAAGAACGATTTTGTAAAATAATCGTTTTATAAGCATTAACTTATAATGTGAACTTTTGGTTTATAATTGAGTTATAAATCAAATAGGTTAATAAAGGAGATGTATAAAAGGGAAGTAGTTATAAAACAAATAGAAATAGAATTTATAAACGTTGTTTTATAAAATTCGCAAACGACTTATTTTGATAAGTTAATTTTTATAGCTTAATTATGGAGTTATATTCACGTTTTTGAACTGTGAATAATCCTTTAAAATAAAATGAATAAAAGGATGAAATTTCTTAACAAAGTATATTCACATTTTTGAATAGTGAATAATATGTTAAAGAAAATGTTTTAGATATGATGTTTTGAATTGAATTAAAAGGATCTAACGATGTTTTAAATGCGTTGAGATTCGAAACCATAGATTTCAACATTTATTGTTGAAATAGATGTTTTCGAGAAATAGAAGGAAATGGTGGACTATAACACAGTTGTTATAGTAAATGATTTCCGAAAGGAAATGTTTTGTTTAGTATTGGGATTTATATATCTATTTTAATTTCGAATCCCTATACTAGTGATTTTGGGACGTCGTAACGATGTTTTACGCAACATTCATTTTGGCCCAAATAAATATGTTTAAGAGAATGTTTTCCTTAAAGAATGAAATATATACTTAATCTCGATTTAAGTATATTGAATATTTTCCAAGTGTTGAAAATAAATGGATTGAGAATTACTTAATAAGTAAGTATAGAAATGTTTTCCAATATAAAGTGAATATTTTGAGAATTTATCTTTTTGAAGATAAATTGAAGTGAATAATTAAAGTCGTATATTCATAGATATTTTGGAATATAAATTCACTATGGAATTTGTAAAAGAAAGTGGAATTTGTTTAAAAATAAATATTGATTTATTTTTGAAGTGTGAAATTAAATATCTAGTAAGGATATTTTTGGAAAATAAATAATTTGGAAAATTATTTGGAATCTGGTGATGTTGTGCATATCCATTGATAGTTCAATAACCGACTATCAATATTTCCCTTTGAATGGGTAATTCATGTGATTTGCTTGAATTTGAATGCCACACTTATTTTTGAATAAGCGCTCACTATTCGGGTTAACCGGGAAAGGACCATGGGATCGTATAACCCATTCCGAATATGTGATACGTCGTTATGAATTGCATTTGAAGATCGGTGTTGAAGACCGGGTATTTGCGAGAGTGATAGGATGACCTGTCGATTGACTCTGCACCGAGTTGCTCCGGTATAGAGTTCTCCATATGTGATGGTGAATCCGATCAGGATTGTGGATATCCGGATTGCAAGGACTTCTTTGTAAGTGCCTTCGGTTCTGTTCGAGCCCGGAACAGACTTGTATGGATTGTATGTCTGACATTACAAATTGAGATATAAAGCAGATTTCTTTCAAATATATTTCTGTTGGTGGCGGAGAATTTACTCTTTTAGCTTAACACCCTTCTCTGAGACATACGAGCTCAGAGGTTATGTAGTTGAATGTTATCAGCAATATATTCCCAATTTGGTAATGTGACATGCTGAGTGTTGCTGTGAAATGATCATTGTGTTGATTATTTGTGATAGGATCATTTGTTTGATCGTCTATCTTTGTGATCATTTCTATGATCATTTGTTGACCCAAAGCATGGCTTTTGTATAAAGTATGTTTTTGTGGACGTGACTTCGTCGAGCCTCACACCCCGGGAATGGTCAAAACAGGAAAGATGCAGCAAGGTTATGAGGGGTAGCGCCCTTTAGGATGTGTGCATTTCCTTCTGGAAAAGGGTGGTATCATGGTATGGAGCCCAGATACTTACTCATGTTGAAAACACTTTATGATTGTGTGAATTGATTGCGAGCACTCGGTGAAAGGTTCCAAAGGACCGGGGGATGGCATATTCGGTCAGTTGTTACTCAGTTAGGGGTAACCCGGCCTTGTGTTGGTAGAGATCCGGTTTGGTTCTCGGGGATGTCCATCCAGAGGCATTCTCATGTGGCAATGGGAAGTTCCTTGGCCTGATCATTCGTTGGAAATCCAAAGAAACAATACGAGACTTGTACGGTTTTAGTTGTAGAACCTGCTTCCTCAGGAAGTAGTTATAGTAGGCATAATATAATGGTACCTATGCTGGCTAAGATTTATATTCTACTTTCGAAATCGTTTTATACACTATGCACTAGTAATAATATCAAATGTTTCTTTTTTTAATGCGTATCAAGCATCTTTGACTAACATAAGAAGAAATCTCCTCCAAGTCTGCATTTGCATTGTGTGTGTGGCGGGAGGTCTTATGTTAGTCTCATTTTTAAAAGCATTGCGAATTGATTTTTAAAAATATTCCTCTACTTTATTTTAAAGATAAATAAACTGTTTTGAGTTCTCGCACCAGTCACATGACTGACTCGGAGTTTATTGTTTTCCTTCCTAAACTCTGGGTGCCCACCAATTTCCACAAGGGCAGTCAACAGTTAGGTTTATCAGGATATTCTGGAGTTGCAGGAGGCAAGCTGGATGACATGGCGTATTACTAGTATATAGTATTTCTTTTTCCGCTGTTTGTTGTTGTTTGTTGTTGTACACTCTGATGTGATGTAATGTAATGTAATGTAATGTAATAACTGATATAGTTCTTTGTTTAAAGATTATTCATTTATCTATTATATGTTGTTCCGCTGCGAATTGTGAGATTCTGTTATTGTTGTGTTGTGTTCTGTTCCGTTCTATTCTCTATTTTCTTTTCTCTTCTATCTTATTTTCTCTCTTCTTCTCCCTTTTTCTTTTCTTAAACATTGATAATTCGTATTTCTGTTCATCTTGAATTAATCTATGGAGATTAGTGTATATTCAAGGGGTACGGATTTGCGGGTCTTCACAGGTGGTATCAGAGCATATGGTTAAGCGACAACCATGGTTCTGTTGGGTATTACTCATTAGAGGTAGAGTCAGTAGTACTCTAGAATGAGTTTGAGTGTAATAATAGCTATGAGAGCGTATTTGTTAGTGAATATAAAATTGTTTTATATTGTGATGATTGCTTTGTTGAGTGGTATATAGATTCTGGTTAATACGGGTAATTAACGTTGTTGATAGGGATCTCTAAACACTTGTACAGAACAATTCGACACAATATTGTTTTTAATTGGGTGAATGAAATAATTTTACCTTGATTATATTTTATATATGAAGAAATAATTTTTCAGAATTATTAAAGTGTATATAAGTTGATTGTTTAGTTGTTTGAATAATCTAAATTAAAAAAATAATTGTATAAGTAAAAATGAATTATAAGAATTGAATTATAATTAAAGTGATTTACAATTGAGAAATAAACTTATATATATAAGAAGTGAAACTATATGGATATATTTATGAATACGAATTGTAAATGAAAATGAATTACCAATTGAATATGAATTAGTGAAGTGATAAATGTGAACTTGAGTTATGAAAGGAAATTCAACTTTTGTAATTGAATTGAATTAATGGATTGAATGTTAATCAATTAAATGTAAATAGTTGATATGAAATAATGAATGTAACTGTTAATTCATTAAATTCTAATGTTATTGGAAGTTGAATAGTTGAATAAAAATAAATTTAATTAAACCAATTGATAAGCAAAGGAATTTGGTTGAGATTAATATACATTGGTTGTTATTTGTTGTTGGTTGTTTGATAGTATATAATTCATTAAGTGTTAATGAAATTGGAAGCTAAAGTAATTTAAATTCAATTGGAGGTTAAGTAAATCTTAAATAGAATTGAATCTGATTTGGAAGTGAACCAACTTAAATATGAATTAGTGAATATAAACTAATTAAAAATGAATGTTAGTAAAAACATCCACTGTATATGAATCAAATACCAATAAATTGGAAACCAATTCATTGGATATGAATGCGAATATGAATGAATATTTATTGGTTATGAATGCTAGTTGGTTGATGGTTGAATATATTGCTTTTGTTTCAATTGCTATGTTGACATATATAGTTATTATGTTGCTATATGATGTATATTGAGATTATTTTCATATATGCATGATTCTCATGCTGTTTGTTGAGTGTTTAGTAGGTGCGGATCGCGTTTGCTTCACATTTGGAGCTCGCTTTCACGCTATATTAGCCGTATACGCTTTCTAATAAAATATAAGGTACATATCTCGGATTAAATATCGTACTTTTATACTTTTTTCCCTACGGGATGCCTCATTACTTGATGAGATGTATATTTGTGATATATATACTGTCATTTTTTTGGGATCGAGCCGCGCAAAGGAGACTATGGCGAATTTTTCCGAAAATTTAAGGCGATAGAAAAATTTTGAGAAAATTGGAAAATTTTGAAAAATTTAACTTTGATTTGAATTGAAAGTTAAACAATAGTAGTTGTTGTTAAAAAGATAACTAAGTATGATTTGAAAACTTAGTATAGTATTGTAAGAAGTTTAACTATGGATTTTGGAAAGTTAATGGATTATGTAACTTTTCTTACTTGATAATTTCGAGGACGAAATTCTTTTAAGGGGGGAAGATTGTAACGACCCAGAAATTTTATTAATTAAAATTTGAATATTTAATTAATTTTAAATATTAATAAGTGAATTTATAAGTCGAATACATTTTATTTCGAAAAATTGGATTTAATTGGATAATTAAATCGATAATTTAATATGTTGAATTATGGAAATAATTGAAAATTGAGTTAAATATGATTGTAAATGATTTGTAAAATTTTATTTTATCATGTTGGAGTTAGAACGATATTTTAGAACTTTTAAAATTAAATTAAAAGTTAACTTGTGAAAATTGAATATTTTAATATTAAATCGACTAGTGAAAATAGTCAATTTTTGAACAATCTCAGAATTGGACGAGACCTGTTCCATTGGATCCGTAATAGTTAGTTATTATCGGATTTCAAATTTCGTAGCAATCGGAGTTATCGTTTGATCGTGGCAGCTCGAAACGCATCGAATTATTTTTAATATTAATTTGGCGTGTTAAAATAGCCATTTTTCAAAAAGTCTCGGATTTCGAGGAAACTAGTTTCATCGGATCCGTAATGTGATATTATTGTATGGTTTCAAATTTCGTGTCATCGGATTTACCGTTTGTCCGGTACAAATTAAAATGCCTAGAAAATCGTTTAAATCGGTTTAATTTAAATTGAACGTTTATTGCCATAACTCGCACAGATGATCGAATTAGCTTCCGAAACCTGTTCCATTGTGTCCGGAACGCGGGGTAAATCCTAGAAATGCTGGTTACGGCGCGTGAATCGGAGTTCGGGATTTCTGGAATGAATAGTGTTTCGTCGGTTCCTTATAAATAGACCCTCCTCTCTTTAGAAATAATAAAAAAAAAATCAAAACTCTAATCTATAGCCAGCCGCCACCCCCTTCACCAATGGCTGAGAATGCTTCTTCTTCCCCCTCTCTTTTCTCCAAATCCATTAATAATTATCAGAAACCCCCAACTACAATCTTGTAGAGCACAACACGTTCTATAAATCCAACGGCTATGATCGGAAAATACGCTACGGATTGATGGCAATTGGAGCTCAAAGAACTGAAGTTGCACGCGCATTTCGAGGCTCATGTGGCAGCCGAGTTCACCAAGATGGAGGTCGAACGTAGCTCTTGCAATGGGCTTCAATATGGAGGTGGTTTGATGAAGTTTCGTCGAGCGATGAGGTTGCAAAGTCGAACCGTAGTTTCAATGAGATGGGTTATATGTTACGGCCTTTGTCTGTAGATGGAGAACGTGGGAGAGATGAAGGGAAACACGGTTCTGATGCAAGGGGTTTAGATCCAAGGGCCCAGATTCTCTTAGGTTTAAAATTAGTTAATTAATGTTGTAATTATTAAGTTTAAATTCGTATAAACTTCATAAAATCATAACATTTTCATACGAGGTCGAAAACGCGCGAAACCAGTTGCGTTGGAATCGTATGGACGAGCACTACGCGATGGAATTGGTTTGGAGTCGTTTGGAGTTAGTGAGAATTTCGGGTAAAATTAAACGTCCGTTTAATTTTATTCGAAATAAATCGCTAAAACGAAATTAAAATCAAGGTGAGAACTTCTAACTCAATCGAATCGGTCTCGATTTTATTTTAAATAGTTAGATTTAAAATATTTGAATGCATGTTTGAATGATGATTGTTATCTATTGATTGTTAAAATAGACATTATGCGCCGTTAGTAAGCGGATGTTATTTATTAAAAACATATACCGCGAATATTTCATAAACAGTGAAATTGGTATTATATATAATAGCAATGTATATATATTGGCATATGTATATATTGGAGTTATTGATTTCCCGCATTTGTATAGCGGATGAGACCCTATTGCGCCGTCTATTAAGCGGATAATATTTTAAATCCCATATACCGCGATAATTTCGTACTGGAACGGAATTGGTATTGTGCTAATGTTTTTGGATGCAGGAAAACAGGTTGGAGGGATCCAACTGGATTCCTCAACAGTTTTTATTTGATTTCAGATATTTTGATATTTGATGGATTATCATATCGATATATGATATCGTTGTTGTCGTGATTGGCTATTTGGTATGTAGCATCATTGGACCAAATTTTGGAATTTAAAAAATGTTTTTAAAGTGATTTTTGAAAGTATAAGTTATAAAATATTTTTGGAATTGATCCATTATAAATAAATAAACGTTATACTTTTAAAAGTTATAAAAATTATGATTTTTGAGAAATATGGTTAAAGTTGATTTTTGAGAAATATGGTTAAAGTTGATTTTTGAGAAATATGGGGTTAATGATTTTATAAAATAGTTAAATTGGGATTTTAGAATTTATTGTAAAAAGTTTAAATATAGGGTTTATAAAACTTGATTATTTTATAAATCAAAATGATAAAATTTATAAAGGAGTTTAAAGACATTTTAGAATAATAATACAAATTGATTTGTATAAAAGATTTATAAAATGGATATTATAAATTAGAATATTTGAATTATAAAACGAGTTTTTATAAGTGTTAGAATGAATTGTGAATGAATTTCATAAACGAATGAAATTTATAGAATTATAAACGGTGAAGTTACAAATGGAATTTTATAAGCAGTAGGTTTATAAAATTTATAAAGTTATTAAAGAATATATTTGGATAAATAATTGAATCTTATAAGTTATAAGATTTATAATTATGAAGTTTAAAAGAACGATTTTGTAAAATAATCGTTTTATAAGCATTAACTTATAATGTGAACTTTTGGTTTATAATTGAGTTATAAATCAAATAGGTTAATAAAGGAGATGTATAAAAGGGAAGTAGTTATAAAACAAATAGAAATAGAATTTATAAACGTTGTTTTATAAAATTCGCAAACGACTTATTTTGATAAGTTAATTTTTATAGCTTAATTATGGAGTTATATTCACGTTTTTGAACTGTGAATAATCCTTTAAAATAAAATGAATAAAAGGATGAAATTTGTTAACAAAGTATATTCACGTTTTTGAATAGTGAATAATATGTTAAAGAAAATGTTTTAGATATGATGTTTTGAATTGAATTAAAACGATCTAACGATGTTTTAAATGCGTTGAGATTCGAAACCATAGATTTCAACATTTATTGTTGAAATAGATGTTTTCGAGAAATAGAAGGAAATGGTGGACTATAACACAGTTGTTATAGTAAATGATTTCCGAAAGGAAATGTTTTGTATAGTATTCGGATTTATATATCTATTTTAATTTCGAATCCCTATACTAGTGATTTTGGGACGTCGTAACGATGTTTTACGCAACATTCATTTTGGCCCAAATAAATATGTTTAAGAGAATGTTTTCCTTAAAGAATGAAATATATACTTAATCTCGATTTAAGTATATTGAATATTTCCAAGTGTTGAAAATAAATGGATTGAGAATTACTTAATAAGTAAGTATGGAAATGTTTTCCAATATAAAGTGAATATTTTGAGAATTTATCTTTTTGAAGATAAATTGAAGTGAATAATTGAAGTCGTATATTCATAGATATTTTGGAATATAAATTCACTATGGAATTTGTAAAAGAAAGTGGAATTTGTTTAAAAATAAATATTGATTTATTTTTGAAGTGGGAAATTAAATATCTAGTAAGGATATTTTTGGAAAATAAATAATTTGGAAAATTATTTGGAATCTGGTGATGTTGTGCATATCCATTGATAGTTCAATAACCGACTATCAATATTTCCCTTTGAATGGGTAATTCATGTGATTTGCTTGAATTTGAATGCCACACTTATTTTTGAATAAGCGCTCACTATTCGAGTTAACCGGGAAAGGACCATAGGATCGTATAACCCATTCCGAATATGTGATACGTCGTTATGAATTGCATTTGAAGATCGGTGTTGAAGACCGGGTATTTGCGAGAGCGATAGGATGACCTGTCGATTGACTCTGCACCGAGTTGCTCCGGTATAGAGTTCTCCATATGTGATGGTGAATCCGATCAGGATTGTGGATATCCGGATTGCAAGGACTTCTTTGTAAGTGCCTTCGGTTCTGTTCGAGCCCGGAACAGACTTGTATGGATTGTATGTCTGACATTACAAATTGAGATATAAAGCAGATTTCTTTCAAATATATTTCTGTTGGTGGCGGAGAATTTACTCTTTTAGCTTAACACCCTTCTCTGAGACATACGAGCTTAGAGGTTATGTAGTTGAATGTTATCAGCAATATATTCCCAATTTGGTAATGTGACATGCTGAGTGTTGCTGTGAAATGATCATTGTGTTGATTATTTGTGATAGGATCATTTGTTTGATCGTCTATCTTTGTGATCATTTCTATGATCATTTGTTGACCCAAAGCATGACTTTTGTATAAAGTATGTTTTTGTGGACGTGACTTCGTCGAGCCTCACACCCCGGGAACGGTCAAAACAGGAAAGATGCAGCAAGGTTATGAGGGGTAGCGCCCTTTAGGATGTTTGCATTTCCTTCTGGAAAAGGGTGGTATCATGGTATGGAGCCCAGATACTTACTCATGTTGAAAACACTTTATGATTGTGTGAATTGATTGCGAGCACTCGGTGAAAGGTTCTAAAGGACCGGGGGATGGCATATTCGGTCAGTTGTTACTCAGTTAGGGGTAACCCGGCCTTGTGTTGGTAGAGATTCGATTTGGTTCTCGGGGATGTCCATCCAGAGGCATTCTCATGTGGCAATGGGAAGTTCCTTGGCCTGATCATTCGTTGGAAATCCAAAGAAACAATACGAGACTTGTACGGTTTTAGTTGTAGAATCTGCTTCCTCGGGAAGTAGCTATAGTAGGCATAATATAATGGTACCTATGCTGGCTAAGATTTATATTCTACTTTCAAAATCATTTTATACACTATGCACTAGTAATAATATCAAATGTTTCTTTTTTTAATGCGTATCAAGCATCTTTGACTAACATAAGAAGAAATCTCCTCCAAGTCTGCGTTTGCATTGTGTGTGTGGCGGGAGGTCTTATGTTATTCTCATTTTTAAAAGCATTGCGAATTGATTTTTAAAAATATTCCTCTACTTTATTTTAAAGATAAATAAACTGTTTTGAGTTCTCGCACCAGTCACATGACTGACTCGGAGTTTATTGTTTTCCTTCCTAAACTCTGGGTGCCCACCAATTTCCACACGGGCAGTCAAGAGTTAGGTTTATCAGGATATTCTGGAGTTGCAGGAGGCAAGCTAGATGGCATGGCGTATTACTAGTATATAGTATTTCTTTTTCCGCTGTTTGTTGTTGTTTGTTGTTGTACACTCTGATGTAATGTAATGTAATGTAATGTAATAACTGATATAGTTCTTTGTTTAAAGATTATTCATTTATCTATTATATGTTGTTCCGCTGCGAATTGTGAGATTCTGTTATTGTTGTGTTGTGTTCTGTTCCGTTCTATTCTCTATTTTCTCTTCTCTTCTATCTTATTTTCTCTTCTTCTCCCTTTTTCTTTTTCTTAAACATTGATAATTCGTATTTCTGTTCATCTTGAATTAATCTATGGAGATTAGTGTATATTCAAGGGGTACAGATTTGCGGGTCTTCACAGGTGGTATCAGAGCATATGGTTAAGCGACAACCATGGTTCTGTTGGGTATTACTCATTAGAGATAGAGTCAGTAGTACTCTAGAATGAGTTTGAGTGTAATAATAGCTATGAGAGCGTATTTGTTAGTGAATATAAAATTGTTTTATATTGTGATGATTGCTTTGTTGAGTGGTATATAGATTCTGGTTAATACGGGTAATTAACGTTGTTGATAGGGATCTCTAAACACTTGTACAGAACAATTCGACACAATATTGTTTTTAATTGGGTGAATGAAATAATTTTACCTTGATTATATTTTATATATGAAGAAATAATTTTTCAGAATTATTAAAGTGTATATAAGTTGATTGTTTAGTTGTTTGAATAATCTAAATTAAAAAATAATTGTATAAGTAAAAATGAATTATAAGAATTGAATTATAATTAAAGTGATTTACAATTGAGAAATAAACTTATATATATAAGAAGTGAAACTATATGGATATATTTATGAATATGAATTGTAAATGAAAATGAATTACCAATTGAATATGAATTAGTGAAGTGATAAATGTGAACTTGAGTTATGAAAGGAAATTCAACTTTTGTAATTGAATTGAATTAATGGATTGAATATTAATCAATTAAATGTAAATAGTTGATATGAAATAATGAATGTAACTGTTAATTCATTAAATTCTAATGTTATTGGAAGTTGAATAGTTGAATAAAAATAAATTTAATTAAACCAATTGATAAGCAAAGGAATTTGGTTGAGATTAATATACATTGGTTGTTATTTGTTGTTGGTTGATTGATAGTATATAATTCATTAAGTGTTAATGAAATTGGAAGCTAAAGTAATTTAAATTCAATTGGAGGTTAAGTAAATCTTAAATAGAATTGAATCTGATTTGGAAGTGAACCAACTTAAATATGAATTAGTGAATATAAACTAATTAAAAATGATTGTTAGTAAAAACATCCACTGTATATGAATCAAATATGATTAAATTGAAAACCAATTCATTGGATATGAATGAGAATATGAATGAATATTTATTGTTTATGAATGCTAGTTGGTTGATGGTTGAATATATTGCTTTTGTTTCAATTGCTATGTTGACATATATAGTTATTATATTGCTATATGATGTATATTGAGATTATTTTCATATATGCATGATTCTCATGTTGTTTGTTGAGTGTTTAGTAGGTGCGGATCGCGTTTGCTTCGCATTTGGAGCTCGCTTTCGCGCTATATTAGCCGTATACGCTTGCTAATAAAATATAAGGTACATATCTCGGATTAAATATCATACTTTTATACTTTTTTCCCTGCGGGATGCCTCATTACTTGATGAGATGTATATTTGTGATATATATACTGTCATTTTTTTTCGGATCGAGCCGCGCAAAGGAGACTATGGCGAATTTTTCCGAAAATTTAAGGCGATAGAAAAAATTTGAGAAAATTGGAAAATTTTGAAAACTTTAACTTTGATTTGAATTGAAAGTTAAACAATAGTAGTTGTTTTTAAAAAGATAACTAAGTATGATTTGAAAACTTAGTAAAGTATTGTAAGAAGTTTAACTATGGATTTTGGAAAGTTAATGGATTCTGTAACTTTTCTTACTTGATAATTTCGAGGACGAAATTCTTTTAAGGGGGAAGATTGTAGCGACCCAGAAATTTTAGTAATTAAAATTTGAATATTTAATTAATTTTAAATATTAATAATTGAATTTATAAGTCGAAAAATTTTTATTTCGAATAATTGGATTTAATTGGATAATTAAATCGATAATTTAATATGTTGAATTATGGAAATAATTGAAAATTGAGTTAAATATGATTGTAAATGATTTGTAAAATTTTATTTTATCATGTTGGAGTTAGAACGATATTTTAGAACTTTTAAAATTAAATTAAAAGTTAACTTGTGAAAATTGAATATTTTAATATTAAATCGACTAGTGAAAACTGTCAATTTTTGAACAGTCTCAGAATTGGACGAGACCAGTTCCATTGGATCCGTAATAGATAGTTATTACCGGATTTCAAATTTCATAGCAATCGGAGTTATCGTTTGATCGTGGCAGCTCGAAACACATCGAATTATTTTTAATATTAATTTGGCTTGTTAAAATAGCCATTTTTCAAAAAGTCTCGGATTTCGAGGAAACTAGTTTCATCGGATCCGTAATGTGATATTATTGTATGGTTTCAAATTTCGTGTCAATCGGATTTACCGTTTGTCCGGTACAAATTAAAATGCCTAGAAAATCGTTTAAATCGGTTTAATTTAAATTGAACGTTTATTGCCATAACTCGCACAGATGATCGAATTAGCTTCCGAAACCTGCTCCATTATGTCCGGAACGCGGGGTAAATCCTAGAAACCCTGGTTACGGCGCGTGAATCGGAGTTCGGGATTTCTGGAATGAATAGTGTTTCGTCGGTTCCTTATAAATAGACCCTCCTCTCTTTAGAAGTAATAAAAAAAAAATTCAAAACCCTAATCTATAGCCAGCCGCCACCCCCTTCACCAATGGCTGAGAATGCTTCTTCTTCCCCCTCTCTTTTCTCCAAATCCATTAATAATTATCAGAAACCCCCAACTACAATCTTGTAGAGCACAACACGTTCTATAAATCCAACGGCTATGATCGGAAAATACGCTACGGATTGATGGCAATTGGAGCTCAAAGACCTGAAGTTGCGCGCTCATTTCGAGGCTTATGTGGCAGCCGAGTTCACTAAGATGGAGGTCGAACGTAGCTCTTGAAATGGGCTTCAATATGGAGGTGGTTTGATGAAGTTTCGTCGAGCGATGAGGTTGCAAAGTCGAACCCTAGTTTCAATGAGATGGGTTATATGTTATGACCTTTGTCTGTAGATGGAGAACGTGGGAGAGATGAAGGGAAACACGGTTCTGATGCAAGGGGTTTAGATCCAAGGGCCCAGATTCTCTTAGGTTTAAAATTAGTAATTTAATGTTGTAATTATTAAGTTTAAATTCGTATAAACTTCATAAATCATAACATTTTCATACGAGGTCGAAAACGCGCGAAACCAGTTGCGTTGGAATCGTATGGACGAGCACTACGCGATGGAATTGGTTTGGAGTCGTTTGGAGTTAGTGAGAATTTCGGGTAAAATTAAACGTCCGTTTAATTTTATTCGAAATAAATCGCTAAAACGAAATTAAAATCAAGGTGAGAACTTCTCACTCAATCGAATCGGTTTCGATTTTATTTTATATAGTTAGATTTAAAATATTTGAATGCATGTTTGAATGATGATTGTTATCTATTGATTGTTAAAATAGACATTATGCGCTGTTAGTAAGCGGATGTTATTTATTAAAAACATATACCGCGAATATTTCATAATCAGTGAAATTGGTATTATATATAATAGCAATATATATATATTGGCATATGTATATATTGGAGTTATTGATTTCCCGCATTTGTATAGCGGATGAGACCCTATTGCGCCGTCTATTAAGCGGATAATATTTTAAATCCCATATACCGCGATAATTTCATACTGGAACGGAATTGGTATTGTGCTAATGTTTTTGGATGCAGGAAAACAGGTTGGAGGGATCCAACTGGATTCCTCAACAGTTTTTATTTGATTGCAGATATTATGATATCTGATGGATTATCATATCGATATATGATATCGTTGTTGTCGTGATTGGCTATTTGGTATGTAGCATCATTGGACCAAATTTTGGAATTTAAAAAATGTTTTTAAAGTGATTTTTGAAAGTATAAGTTATAAAATATTTTTGGAATTGATCCATTATAAATAAATAAACGTTATACTTTTAAAAGTTATAAAAATTATGATTTTTGAGAAATATGGTTAAAGTTGATTTTTGAGAAATATGGGGTTAATGATTTTATAAAATAGTTAAATTGGGATTTTAGAATTTATTGTAAAAAGTTTAAATATAGGGTTTATAAAACTTGATTATTTTATAAATCAAAATGATAAAATTTATAAAGGAGTTTAAAGACGTTTTAGAATAATAATACAAATTGATTTGTATAAAAGATTTATAAAATGGATATTATAAATTAGAATATTTGAATTATAAAACGAGTTTTTATAAGTGTTAGAATGAATTGTGAATGAATTTCATAAACGAATGAAATTTATAGAATTATAAACGGTGAAGTTATAAATGGAATTTTATAAGCAGTAGGTTTATAAAATTTATAAAGTTATTAAAGAATATATTTGGATAAATAATTGAATCTTATAAGTTATAAGATTTATAATTATGAAGTTTAAAAGAACGATTTTGTAAAATAATCGTTTTATAAGCATTAACTTATAATGTGAACTTTTGGTTTATAATTGAGTTATAAATCAAATAGGTTAATAAAGGAGATGTATAAAAGGGAAGTAGTTATAAAACAAATAGAAATAGAATTTATAAACGTTGTTTTATAAAATTCGCAAACGACTTATTTTGATAAGTTAATTTTTATAGCTTAATTATGGAGTTATATTCACGTTTTTGAACTGTGAATAATCCTTAAAATAAAATGAATAAAAGGATGAAATTTGTTAACAAAGTATATTCACGTTTTTGAATAGTGAATAATATGTTAAAGAAAATGTTTTAGATATGATGTTTTTAATTGAATTAAAACGATCTAACGATGTTTTAAATGCGTTGAGATTCGAAACCATAGATTTCAACATTTATTGTTGAAATAGATGTTTTCGAGAAATAGAAGGAAATGGTGGACTATAACACTGTTGTTATAGTAAATGATTTCCGAAAGGAAATGTTTTGTATAGTATTGGGATTTATATATCTATTTTAATTTCGAATCCTTATACTAGTGATTTTGGGACGTCGTAACGATGTTTTACGCAACATTCGTTTTGGCCCAAATAAATATGTTTAAGAGAATGTTTTCCTTAAAGAATGAAATATATACTTAATCTCGATTTAAGTATATTGAATATTTTCCAAGTGTTGAAAATAAATGGATTGAGAATTACTTAATAAGTAAGTATGGAAATGTTTTCCAATATAAAGTGAATATTTTGAGAATTTATCTTTTTGAAGATAAATTGAAGTGAATAACTGAAGTCGTATATTCATAGATATTTTGGAATATAAATTCACTATGGAATTTGTAAAAGAAAGTGGAATTTGTTTAAAAATAAATATTGATTTATTTTTGAAGTGTGAAATTAAATATCTAGTAAGGATATTTTTGGAAAATAAATAATTTGGAAAATTATTTGGAATCTGGTGATGTTGTGCATATCCATTGATAGTTCAATAACCGACTATCAATATTTCCCTTTGAATGGGTAATTCATGTGATTTGCTTGAATTTGAATGCCACACTTATTTTTGAATAAGCGCTCACTATTCGGGTTAACCGGGAAAGGACCATGGGATCGTATAACCCATTCCGAATATGTGATACGTCGTTATGAATTGCATTTGAAGATCGGTGTTGAAGACCGGGTATTTGCGAGAGTGATAGGATGACCTGTCGATTGACTCTGCACCGAGTTGCTCCGGTATAGAGTTCTCCATATGTGATGGTGAATCCGATCAGGATTGTGGATATCCGGATTGCAAGGACTTCTTTGTAAGTGCCTTCGGTTCTGTTCGAGCCCGGAACAGACTTGTATGGATTGTATGTCTGACATTACAAATTGAGATATAAAGCAGATTTCTTTCAAATCTTCGGTCAGTTGTTACTCAGTTAGGGGTAACCCGGCCTTGTGTTGGTAGAGATCCGGTTTGGTTCTCGGGGATGTCCATCCAGAGGCATTCTCATGTGGCAATGGGAAGTTCCTTGGCCTGATCATTCGTTGGAAATCCAAAGAAACAATACGAGACTTGTACGGTTTTAGTTGCAGAACCTGCTTCCTCAGGAAGTAGCTATAGTAGGCATAATATAATGGTACCTATGCTGGCTAAGATTTATATTCTACTTTCGAAATCGTTTTATACACTATGCACTAGTAATAATATCAAATGTTTCTTTTTTTAATGCGTATCAAGCATCTTTGACTAACATAAGAAGAAATCTCCTCCAAGTCTGCGTTTGCATTGTGTGTGTGGCGGGAGGTCTTATGCTAGTCTCATTTTTAAAAGCATTGCGAATTGATTTTTAAAAATATTCCTCTGATTTCCGCTGTTTGTTGTTGTTTGTTGTTGTACACTCTGATGTAATGTAATGTAATGTAATAACTGATATAGTTCTTTGTTTAAAGATTATTCATTTATCTATTATATGTTGTTCCGCTGCGAATTGTGAGATTCTGTTATTGTTGTGTTGTGTTCTGTTCCGTTCCGTTCTCTATTTTCTTTTCTCTTCTATCTTGTTTTCTCTCTTCTTCTCCCTTTTTCTTTTTCTTAAACATTGATAATTCGTATTTCTGTTCATCTTGAATTAATCTATGGAGATTAGTGTATATTCAAGGGGTACGGATTTGCGGGTCTTCACAAAGGTGGTGGAGCAGCCGCTTGAATGAAAAGAAAAAAAAAGAAAAAAAATAAAATAAATATATATATAGGAAGAAGAAATGATAAAATATAAGTCTCGGCATACCTTGATACTATAAGAGAGAAGAAGCTGTAATCTAAAGAGATGAAGTGAAAATTGTATGTTGTTTAAATTTATAGGGAGAAGCTTTTTATGCAAGAAAGAAAATAACATGCAAAAATCCAATCAACTCGGCCCAGATTTTTCGTGAAACAAAAAAAAGAAAGCAACGATTTGAAAACAAAATTTTGTACTGGGAATTTCCTTAATCAGTGAACGAATTCAGATAGGCACGAAATCAATTTGTTTTGATTGGAATTTTAGAAACGGCAAGTAGGTATTCTTGCTTTCGAACGTATCAGAGAGGAAGCGAAATCAAATGGAAAAAAACAAGTAAATTCAAATTCTAGAATGTTTAAAGGAAAGAATGATTTCTCTGTACTATTAATGGTTGCGATATTAATGGTTGCGTGCTATAAAATTAGTTAGGCTAAGTGATGTATATATATAAACAGAGAAATTTCGAAATTTAGGTAAGTGATAAATTTGTGGAAAAAGGAAATAAAATCAATTATTGCATTGATTTTGGGTGGAGAATGGCGGAATTAATTGCTGAGAATGGTAAAAGGAAATCACAGATTATATACCTATTAACCAAAAGAAGTTGTACGTAGACCAGCGTTGATTTATAAAGAAAAGGTAAAGTTTTATTAGACAATTTAAAGCAAATTGAATGCGTTGATTTTTTTATTATTAATAAGTTTTCCTATATACGTTATTTATACCATTAAAAATTTGTGCCCTTTTAAATGTGAAATTTCACGGTCTATAAATACACTGAGTTGTCAAAAGTTATTACTTAACTTAAAATTAAGTTCGTTTACATTCTTCGTATTTAAAATATACAAAATTCATTTTTATTAAAATACCCGTTTGGAGTTGTCCTTTAAAAAAGTTAAAGATTTCAAAACTTTCATTCTTTTCCTAGAATTATGGGAAAAGATTAAATCAAGTTAAAATTTATATTAAATTTCAAGGTTTTATAAATAAAAAGAAATAAATTGCCAGAAAAACTAGGGCTGTTACACTCTCCCCCACTCAGAACTTTTCGTCCTCGAAAGGGAACGAAAGAAGGAAAACAAAAGGAAGATAAGATAGTAGAGCAAAGTACCTTAAACAAATAATTCTGGATTAGAAGCACGAATGCTCTCCTCCGTCTCCCATGTGCAATCTCGTGCATCAGTGCTCCATTGCACTTTGACCAGTCGGACAGATTTTCTTCTTAGCTGTTTCGTACCTCGATCGACGATACGAAGCGGCTTTCTTTCAATAGTTAGGTCAGGCTCGATGTCCAGACCATCAAGAGCAGTAGGCTGGATAATAAGAGATGGATCGTGAAGACAGCGACGAAGGTGGGATACATGGAACACGTTGTGTATTCCAACAAATCTCTCGGGTAGATCCAGTCGATAAGCAAGAGATCCAACCCTTTCCAAAATACAGAATGGACCAATGAACCTAGGAGCGAGCTTTCCTCTATGTCCAAACCGAACCACATTTCTTAAAGGAGAAACTTTAAGAAAAACCAAATCACCAACAGCAAACTCCAAGCTTCTTCTACGACGATCCGCATACTTCTTCTGCCTATCCTGAGCAATCTTTAACCTTCTCTTAATCTCCTCAACCTTTTCCGAAGCTTCCAAAATCATTTCGGGCCCAAGAACTAAGCGATTATCGGATTCAATCCAACAAGATGGAGATCTACACGGTCTCCCGTACAAAGCAGCAAATGGGGACATCTTAAGACTAGCCTGAAAAGATAGAATGAGATAGATAGGGAATAAGATAAGATAAGAACAGATGATTGGAATTTATACCTGATAACTATTGTTATAGGTGAATTCCACAAGATGGAGATGATCTTCCCAAGATCCTCCAAAATCCAAGATGCATGCACGAAGGAGATCCTCTAGAATCTGATTTACCCTTTCAGTTTGACCGTCAGTCTGTGGGTGGTAAGCGATGCTCAGATTCAAACGAGTACCCAAAGATTCTTGGAACGCTTTCCAAAACTGACTAGTGAAAATAGGGTCTCGATCACAAACTATGCAAAGGGGAACGCCATGGCGGCGAACGATCTCCCTCATATAAATCTCAGATAAACTCGAAGCCGTACGGGTAGACCTGACTGGGATAAAATGGGCTGAGTTAGTCAGTCTATCCACAATAACCCAGGTGCTCTCATTTCCCTTTCTAGTTCTTGGTAAACCATCGATGAAATCCATAGAAACTTGCTCCCACTTCCAATCGGGAATCTCCAGAGGCTGCAACAAACACGGTGACTTCTGATGGTCCGCCTTGACTTGCTGACAAGTCGTACACCTACTCACAAAGATAGAGACATCGCGCTTCATACCCTTCCACCAGTAGAGTTTCTTCAAATCCTGATACATCTTTGCCCCACCCAGATGAATGGAAAGTCGGGATTGATGATGTTCCCGAAGTAGCTCCTGCCTCAACCCATCAACATTCGGGTCCCAAATCCGATTATTAATCCTTAGAATCCCTTTATCATCAATCTGAGCTCCACTACCATCAAGACTACTACCACCAACCCTGCTGCGAACATTCTCCTTGATAAATCTAATGATCCTATCCTCATCCTGCTTAGCCTTGATACGGTCCAAAAGAGGAGAAGAAACAAAAATCTGACACAACAAAGACTTCTTCCTACTCAGTGCATCAGCCACTACATTTGCTTTCCCCCAGGTATAGTTGATATCGAGATCATAAGAAGCAAGAAACTCGAGCCACCGTACTTGCCTCTGATTCAAATCTTTCTGGGTAAAGATATATTTCAAAGATTGATGATCGTTTAAGAGGTCAAACTTAGCCTCCAAAAGATGGTGTCTCCAAAGTTTCATAGCAAAAACCACCGCCAGCAATACTACATCGTGAGCAGCATAATTAGCCTCATGGGTCTTCAACTGACGACTAGCATATGCAATTAACTTCCCATCTTGCATTAATACTGCTCCCAAACCCTACCGACAAGCATCGGTGAAAACCGTTAATCTCTCATTTCCATTTGGGACGGTAAGCACTGGTGCGGAAGTAAGCTTGTCTTTTAACTCTTGGAATGCCGCTTTACACTTATTGCTCCAAATAAACTTAACATTCTTCCGACTTAGAGCAGTCAGAGGTGTAAAAATCCGAGAAAAGTTCTCAATGAACCTCCGATGGTAACCGGCAAGGCCCAGAAAACTGCGAATATCAGTAGGAGTCTTCGGTTCTTCCCAATCTTTGATCGCAGCGATCTTGACTGGATCGACAGAAACTCCTTCACTGGAGACAATGTGTCCGAGGAATCGGACTTCCTCTTCCCAGAAATGGCATTTAGAGAATTTAGCTTTTAATCGGTGACTCCTAAGAGTCCCCAATACAAAGCTCAAGTGAGTTTATGCTCTTCCTCAGATTTGGAGAACACAAGGATATCATCAATGCAGACTAGAACAAATTTATTTAGCACATCACGGAAAACACGATTCATCAAGTCGACGAAAAAGGCAGGAGCATTGGTCATCCCAAAAGGCATAACAAGCCACTCAAAGAACCCGTTCTCAGTACGGAAAGCAGTTTTGGGAATGCTCTCCTCAGCAACTCTAAGCTGGTGGAAACCAGTGGCTAGATCAAGCTGAGAGAAAACAGTCGCTCCATAGAGTTGATCGAACATATCATTGGTGCGGGGCACAGGATATCTATTTTTCATAGTAAGCTTGTTCAGTTCCCTGTAATCAACACACATCCGGAGGGAACCATCAGATTTTGTGACAAAAACAACGGCTGCTCCCCATTCTGAGAAGCTAGGTCTGATCAGACCTTTAGAGGACAAATCTTGAATCTGATTCCTTAATTCGATCTTCTTGCGTGGTGCCATTCTTTTGGGTAGGAGAACTACAGGTCGCGCTCCAGGGATGAGATCGATACGAAAATCAATTTCCCGCTTCGGAGATAAAGAAGTGACTTCACCAAATACGTCAGGAAATAATCTAACCACCGGAGTGGACTCAATATCACCATGGAAAATATCGAGAGAATAAATGAAGCTACCAGCAAACTCTTGAGGCAATTTACACTGGATTTCTAATGGATTTCCTAAATCATCTTTAAGGGCAACAGTACGAGAACTACAAGAGATATCTGCGTCATGCCTATCTAACCAATCGCCTCCAAGCAAAAGATCGAAAGCGTCGAACCCCAAAACATAAAAGTCGCCAGTGAATCGATAATTTCCAAGGAAGAGTTTCACATCCCTACAAACTTTACTAAGGTTCACAGGGCCACCGATTGGGTTTGAAACACATAAGGGTACAGAGGAAAGTTTGGGAGACAGAAGATTCTCAAATTTATTACAAAGATCCGATGAGATGAAGCTATGGGAAGCTCCAGTATCGAATAGAACAATTACAGGAAAATAATGTAAGGTAAAAGAACTCTGGAGTGTACCTTGAGAATGCTTGGAGCTGGGGCAGGTGAAGGTGCAGGCTGTAGGGCTAGAGAGGATGCAGAAGTCACCGCAAAGATCCCTGATGCTGTGCCCTTCTTCTGCGTAGGGCAGTCTCTCTTGAAGTGTCCCGACTGAAGGCAGATGTGGCAGAGGTCTCGTCTAGCCAACTGAGAAGGAGGTGGAATAGCAGCACCCAAAGTAGGACAACTATTAGCGTAGTGTCCTTTCTGGTCGCATCGGTAGCAAGTAATGGTAGATAGATCCACAGGCTGCCTCGGGATGCCGAAGACGATGATCCAAGCCCTGGAGTCCTATTCCTCTTATGACGGTAGAAGTTGGACTTCCTTTTCTTGGTATTCCCAAAAGATTGAGCCGGTGTAGACTGGGCAGCTGGAGTGGCCCTAGAAGTAGGGTTCTCATACCGGAGAGCTATGTCCATCAAAGCAGTGAACGTCCCATGCACGTGAGTAATAAGCCGATCGTAGAACTCGGGACGAGCACCAGCGATGAATTTCTCGTTCTTCTTAAGCGGGGTGTCTATCAAATTCGGGCCATACTGCGAGAGCTCATTAAATTTTCTCTCGTATTCCGTGAAGGACATATCGCCCTGCTTCAGATCCATAAATCTCGATAGAGCTGAGACTTGCCCGCTTCGGGCATCCATTTGACCAAAAAGGCCTCCCTAAAAACACGATAAGAGATATAAGATAGATTCAAAAATGGGGAAATTTTGAATCCGAATTTGGATAACCAAAGAAGATACCTAAATTGCCCCCAGGTGATGTCAGCCTCATTAGTGTGGGCAGTGACTGATGGCCACCAATTCAAAGCGGCTCCCTTCATCTGCCAGGCCGCCAATTACCTCTGTTGGGCATTTGTGATTTCGAGACAGGAGAAGATCCTCTCCAAGTCTCTCAACCATTGTTGAGCTTCTATTATGGATTCAGAACCCGTGAACTTAGTGCCA
Source organism: Allium cepa (assembly GCA_030765085.1). Classification (NCBI taxonomy): domain Eukaryota; kingdom Viridiplantae; phylum Streptophyta; class Magnoliopsida; order Asparagales; family Amaryllidaceae; genus Allium; species Allium cepa. Next base: position 935,200,239 of record CM060943.1, on the reverse strand, counting down.
CCAAGCTCAGTATAATCTTTGCATAGCTTAGTAAAACTAACAGGGGCAGCGGGTGGAGGAGCTGGGGCATCAGCTCGTCCCCTACCTCTAATATTTCCTCGATTCATCCTTAGAAATCAAGAATGAATTTAAGAACAGAGGAAAATATTGATGTCAAGATATTCTGGGTAAGATAAAGTTTAACTAGAACAAGCATTTAACAAAGGCTATATTTAAAAGATAGAGGGGAGGAAAGAAATAGTTGGAAAATTTTATTTTAAAACAGGAAGGTTTTTATAACAAAATACTTCTTTGAAAAATCTTTTTGAAAATCATTTTATACTTTAAAATACGTTCTCTCACAAGGGAGGGATTCTAGGATTTGACTTCACTCATTCTAGGGTATTGCCACCCTATCTCTAATGAGTTTTTGCTCCTTAGGCTATGGTTAAACCTGGCTCTGATACCAACTGTAACGACCCACTATTTTGTACCATTCAAATTCGACAATAAATTAAAAACATGTGAAGCTTGAATAGTTCAAAACAATAGATTGTAAATAAATTTGGAGAAAATGAAATCAAATCACAGAATCACAGACATAGATATCAGAAACTCGCAGCGGAAATTAAAATACTTAGTGGTTCATGAAGCCACTATAATAGTCTCAACCAAATAAAAATTACATAGTTTAAATCGCCAATATAGTTTAAACATCACTAGAAAATCCAAATATCCCAAAGTCTCGATTACATAAATAAGATACGGACTGAAAGTTTTGCCGGTAGCTCAAAAGATCTACAGAATGTCCTAGCTCCGGGATGAAAGCTGAAACTGCAACTCAGGCTGACCCGAGCGTAAAATAAAACATAAACACTCGAGTCAGGACATACATACTTATATAGTGTAAGCTAATTCAAGTGTACTGTAATATAGAGCAAGTAACTTAAAGGATGCTTGGGACCCGCCATCCTCTAAGGATCCGTTAGACTATTTACTATGTAGTAATACTTCGCTATTATAATAGTGTCTATTAGTAAAATAAACTTACTTTTAAATAGCGTTAAGGCTTTACATTTTCCACCTTAACACATAATATATTCCTATAGTATATACAGTACCGTAATCTCCTCCGGAAAGGGCGTCGTCAGAGGGCACTCCATAGGTATGGTACAAAACCAAAATCGTATAAGGCTCCCTATGGTAGGTGACACGGCACAACTAGGCAATGCCAGGGTAGATATACCAATTACGCATCCGGACCGATGGAAACGCCTAGCCGCAGCTACCGCCCACCTCGAATAACACTCCTAAATCAAAGGTGAGCACCAAACAGTCACAAAAGTAATAGGATGGCATACGAAGAAGTGCGTCCGATCAGAGGTGCTACCTCATTAATCCGTCAATCGCTCCTGTTTTAGCCACCTTATGACAACTCACGGGAGTCGGGTCCATGTATTTACCATAAAGGAAACGTCACCACCATCCTACTTCATTCTGGAATCTCCACCGCGTACACGGTTGTCAAAGTCGTTTTCGGTATCGACAGAGAGTATGCCAGATATCCGATCCCGGTCTCTTTAACAACCAAACGTTATTATAAGCCGTGGTAACAACTTTTAAAAATGGTATTTATACTTTAAAAATAAAAATAAATTTAAAATACATTTCAATATCATAATATCATTTCAAACATCATTTATTTAAACATCAGTCATTTTATTTAATATAAAATACCATTTAAATCTATTCAATTTTTTTAGGAATTAATTGCCTTTTAACTCACATTTAAAAGTTAAATTCTTCCATTTAAAACCATTTAAAATCAATTCCTTATTTTTATTAATTACATATTAAATTCTGAAATTTAAGCCTTTTCCCAAAGATTATTTCTATTACATTTTATTAAAACAATCAAAAATTCAGTTTCCGTAGTACTTATAAAATGCTACCTAAAGTTAGAGGTTAAAACAGTCCATTTATAAAAGATAGCATTTAAATGCTGTAATAGATTATTAATCTTAAACTTTAGTTTATATTCCAAAGTATAACTTATTAATTTACTTAACTAACCTCTCACTTTTAACAAAAATTCAGAATTTCCAAAATAAGTTATAATCCCGAATTTTACTTAACATTTATTTATTTAACCTATTGACTGATTCAAAAAATCATTATAAATTTTATAAAAATCCTTTAAATACATTTTTACACATAGTATTATAACTTCCCATTTAAAATAATTTTAAAACATTTTAGAAAAATATTATATAAACCACGGGTCTGTATATAGTTTTATAGCCTAGGTCAAGTGATACAGATATATATCATTTCAATCCGCAATTTACAAAAAACCGGGTTCTATCATTTCAAACCCGCAATCCCAAGTTAAATATTTAAATTTAAACAAAATAAATGAATAAATAATTATCGTGCAGGCCTATCATTTCAGCCTATAACGATCTCAAATTTACAGGGAAACTTGCAGAGATGATTTAACACTAAATAAGCATTAAATAGTATAACTGTAATAATATAAAATAAATAAACAACTGATGATGTATCAATTAATAATGGGGTTCAACATCATACGCTAATATTACAGGAAGATAAAATTTAATAAAATAAATTACAATTACACTTGTGATAAATTCACAGATATATAGGTATGTTTGTCTGGTGAGAAATACTCACCTGAATGCTGCAGAAAAATTTGATTCAAAACGAAAATCCACCGAAAAAGAAACGCACAGAGGGTAACGATCAAATTGCTACGGAGGTGATGCCCGGATTCAATTCTTGAAAAGGAAACGGAATAAAAACAAAACTAAGAAAAACCTTAACACGAAATTTCGAATAAAAGAGACGAACGGAAATAATTCGACTCTACCACTCCACCGCCCGATCACAACCTAATGGAAACACGGCCTGCCCATTTCCTAAAATCCTAAAAGTATGAATATATGTACACTACACCTTTTTTTTTTTTACATGCACGTGATTGATGTAGGATACTCAAAGGCAATATATCGGCTGTGATAAAAGTGGGGGACTGTGCACTCAATATCTAACTTCCTTCAAAACTCAAGAGACTAAAACCCAAACACACTCAACCACCCGAGGAACTGAAACATAAGGATGGTGCAAAACTCTTTTTTTTTCAAAAAGGTGACAAAATTTAGGCTAAAAGTGGACACGTATCCACCATGCTCGGCCTGCATAGACTCACGCATAAAGTTCAAGTGTCCACAACTTCAACTTCACAAAGCTAATAGAAAATTTCAACCCAGGTTTTAGATTGGACACGCAACCTTGGCTCGGTCATACCCTATGCATGCTTTTATATGCATGCGTACCAGGCAAAGGTGATAAAGGGGACACAAACTGCTGTAGGCACACACACGAAAACAGAACGTCAGGGCTCGGCCTCTCTATTTCACTCACAATATACAAGGTACAGGAAACACTCTTTGTTGAAATCATGTACATCTCGGTCAGGTGAAGGATGCTTCAACATGTAAAAGTGGCAAGTCTAGAAATGTAACAGGCTCGGCTGTCATGGCTCGATAGTGAGTCCTACATGGGGTCGCCTAGGGTCAGGGTTGGTGGTGCAGTAAGGAGTGGGGCTGCGGCTTCACTTGATGTAGGAAGGAGGGTGTAGGTCGACTGGGCCAAGGTGGTGGAGCAACTACTTGAATGAAAAGAAAAAAAAAGAAAAATATATATATATAGGAAGAAGAAATGATAAAATATAAGTCTCGGCATACCTTGATACTACAAGAGAGAAGAAGCTGTAATCCAAAGAGATGAAGTGAAAATTGTATGATGTTTAAATTTATAGGGAGAAGCTTTTTATGCAAGAAAGAAAATAACGTGCAAAAATCCAATCAACTCGGCCCAAATTTTTCGTGAAACATAAAAAAGAAAGCAACGATTTGAAAACAAAATATTATAGTGGGAATTTCCTTAATCAGTGCATGAATTCAGATAGGCACGAAATCAATTTGTTTTGATTGGAATTTTAGAAACGGCAAGTAGATATTCTTGGTTTTGAACGTATCAGAGAGGAAGCGAAATCAAATGGAAAAAAAACAAGTAAATTCAAATTCTAGAATGTTTAAAGGAAAGAATGATTTCTCTGTACTATTAATGGTTGCGATATTAATGGTTGCGTGCTATAAAATTAGTTAGGCTGAGTGATGTATATATATAAACATTGAAATTTTGAAATTTAGGTAAGTGATAAATTTGTGGAAAAAGGAAATAAAATCAATTATTGCATTGATTTTGGGTGGAGAATGGCGGAATTAATTGCTGAGAATGGTAAAAGGAAATCACAGATTATATACCTATTAACCAAAAGAAGTCGTACGTAGACCAGCATTGATTTATAAAGAAACGGTAAAGTTTTATTAGACAATTTAAAGCAAATTGAATGCGTTGATTTTTTTATTATTGATAAGTTTTCCTATATACGTTATTTATACCATTAAAAATTTGTGCCCTTTTAAATGTGAAATTTCACGGTATATAAATACACTGACTTGTCAAAAGTTATTACTTAACTTAAAATTAAATTCGTTTACATTCTTCGTATTTGAAATATACAAAATTCATTTTTATTAAAATTCCCGTTTGGAGTTGTCCTTTAACAAAGTTAAAGATTTCAAAACTTTCATTCTTTTCCTAGAATTTTGGGAAAAGATTAAATCAAGTTAAAATTTATATTAAATTTCAAGGTTTTATAAATAAAAAGAAATAAATTGCAAGAAAAACTAGGGCTGTTACAACGAATTTTTGCATCAGTATAGACTTTTACACGCTTCTCGCTCTACACACCCCCATGAGGTTCCAGACTCCCCACCTAAAGCATTAGATGCCCCAGTTTCCACTGACGAACCCATACCAAAAGAACCTGCCTCCGAGGCTTCTCTGGTGAAGTGCTCTACTACTGTCGATGTTGCGGGGTCGTCTGGCAAATTCGCACTTGCCCCAGTCATTGAGGAAGAAGAGCCTCAGGGATCTCACCAACATTCACAGAAGTCTGGTGAAGAAGTCGGGAAAACAAGCCCTGTCAAGCAGAGCGGGGACGACACTTTCGGAGGGTTGAGCGACCTCTTTGTCACCTCACAGGAGCTCTTTAAAGACGACCCTGTCACTACTAGGGTTTCTTCTTCAGTGGTGGAAGCGACTTCTTCTTTGCAACAAGCTCCGTCGACCAAAGAGTTGACGTTAGCTACTACCCCCATGATTACTCCGCAATCGAAGAGTTGTTCGTAGTTTGATGCGCGTAGTTTGCACATCACACACACTTAGAATCTTTCGGCACTTTCATGTACCTGATTCTTTGTACTTTAAAGATTCTACAGTTACGCTTCTTTTCTCTGAAGACTTTTAAGACTTTTCTCTTTTTTTTATTTCAGATTTCCCAATGAGGCGAAGTGGTTCATATTACGATTACTTCAAGCAATATGGAAAGCGTGGTCAGTATGACTACAGACGCTATCTTCCCACTTATAGGGAAACTGATGAAGAGAGGGCTGCTCGAAAGGCTCAGGAGAGGCGTTCTTATGAAGAACGCTATGGAAGAGGGGATGAGCGGTACGATTCTTCCCACAGAGAGGGTGATTCCCATAAGCGTAAATCCCATGATGACAGAGGGAAGAGCCACATGGCTGATGACCCAAGCAAACGGGCTAAAGTTAGTGTGCAATCTGTGCCTGCAATTTCTGAGAAGACCAATACTCCAATTCCTTCTCAATCTCCTGCCCCTTCCCGTACTGATATTCAGACAATCATCAATAGGCCTTCATATAAAGTTGGGCCAGGTCCAGCTACTCTCCAAAGTCGGTTTCCGCAATGGTGCTTGAAGGGGGTTCGCTTCGATCTCGATTTAGTTCCAATTGACAAGCCTGCCATGCTGCAAAATCTCGATGCCGTCAGACTTGATATTGAAAGAATGTCGAGCTGGCAAAAGCTTGTTGACGAGCTTCAAAGGGTAAACCGTGCGAATCTCGAGGCCATGCTTACTATGGAAAATGAAAAAGCTGAATGGCAGAAGGTTCTTGAGCAGCATGATACCGAGATGAGGAGCATCACTACTTATAATGAAGAGCTTGAAGCGAAGGTCGAGAAGCTTAAAGAAGAACTCGCCACTTCTTCTACTTCCTACACTCAAAAAGAAGAAGTGCTTCAAAAACAAGTGAGAGATGCTCATGCCGGCCAAAGACACGCCGAAGACAGGCTCGAAGTGCAAAAAAGAATCAATGAGGGCTATATTGCTGATATTGCAGAGCATCGGAAGAAAACCGACTCTTAAGAGGCGGAGATCGAAATGCTTAAGCTTCAACTCTCCAAAGCTGAAAGAGAGCGTGATGAGGCCGTTGCCGGTAAAATTGCAGCTGAAGAATCTCATGAGGAAACGAAGACCAGCATCAGCTCGACATTATTTGACTTCTACCTGCATATCGTCTTGGGGCGCGGTAGTCTCGCCTTTCTAGGTCCCAAATATGAAATTACTCTGGCTGAGGTGTGGGAGGCTGCACTAGATATGCTTGGAGCTAAAGGTGCTGCCTACGTCGAATCAGCTCTTGAGGAGCATTACTTGGATGACGACGCTCGCGCCGCTCTCGCCAGGGGAAAATAACAACTTGCGAAATTAAGAGCCGAAATGGAAGAAGGGGAACGTTTAGGAAAAACTACTTCAACTGATCCAGTTCAGCCTTCACCTTCGGCCGAAATCGACATTGTCGGCTCCAGTTCTCATTCTCCATCGCCGGTTAAAGTTACAACTGAGATCACAAGCACACAGGGTGGAGGTGAAGGCGAAGAGAGTGCCGAAGCACAGGCTTATGAGGTTGATATCAGGAAGCCGACTTCTCCAGGTAACTCTACTGCTAATCTTGCCCAAGTAGACTTCTCATCTGCTTCTTATGAGTTTGATGAGCTTCTTGACTATTTCCTGAACCTCAACGAGCCTTTATCTCCTCTCTTTACTGACTTTAACTTCTTTTCTTCTGTAGAGAAATTGTCGAGCATCGTTCAGACTCCCCCTCCTCCAATTATTCTTCCTCCGCCTCTCCAGGTCACTCCTCCATCCGCCTCTCAACCCGGGTCGCAAGAGGAGCAAATAGAGGCTCTTCGAGACTTAGATGATCCTAATGCTTCACAGGAACACGGGGGAGAAGGGCTTGGAGAAGGCAATGAGTCCCCGGAGCGAACCATTTCTGATAACATAAAATTGTCTACTCTTGTTACTCCGGGAAGTGAGTCTTCTTCAAGGAGGAGGAGGAAGCATGTCACTTCCAAGAAGAAAAGGAAAGACATTCTTGTTTCTGAAGAGGAAGCGAAGGTTGATCCGGCAGTAACCCTCTCTCATTCATCCCCGATTCTCCCAAGCCGTCCTGAAAAGCTGCCTATTAGGTCAGGTGAAGGCTCTAAAGGTGGTGGCAAGAAGAAGTAACGGGCCCTGCTTCCCTTTATTTTTACTTTTTGCTTTTTGCATGTACTGACCGGAGATTGTGCGTGTATCGGCCTCCGCTTTTCTTTTTATTTTGAAACCTGTACCTGTACAAATTTTGACGGTATTGAATAAAATGATTCTTTTTGTTTGTACAAACTTCTATCTTTATTTGAGAATGCATTTACTATTCATTTTTGTACAAGCTTCTTTATATGATATTGCAGTGAGCTTGTGGTATGTTATTCGAGCGTAATTTTTACCAATGTAGTCATAACATGTTGCCCCTGTACCATAAGCTTGTTGCAATATTTTATACTTTGAGGGGACTTGTACTCTTATTTTCTGGAGAATAATTTTTCCACACTTGGAGGAATATTATTTTGTTCAAAATAGAGTACAGCTCCCTCCATATGAGTTTCTACACTTCAACCTTCGAAGATATCACTTTTTCTTTTGTGCATACACACATTTTTACCAAGTGAATTCTCCTATGTGGTAAAGCGGGCCTCTGAAGGGCACTTTAACTTATTTTTGAGGAAGAGTATTTTCCATAATAGATGAACCATTCTTCCTTTGAGATCTAAAGTGTGCCTTTGAAGAGTGCTCTTTTTTTTTATTGCGTCTCGGTGAAGGGCTTTCTGATCTTTGCTTTGCATTTCTGATGAAATGCTTCTTTGAAAAGTTGTACCTCTAAGGAGAGCTTTTTCACGTTTCAACACTTGGAAGTTTTATTTCAATCTCGATGAAACGTGTGCCTCCGAAGAGTTGTGCCTCCGAGGAGGGCTTTCCATGTTTCAACACTTGGAAGTTTTATTTCAATCTCGGTGAAACGTTTGCCTCCGAAGAGGTCTTTCTGTTTGATTGTGCCTCTGGGAAGAGGTCTTTTTGTTTCTACCTCTGGGAAGAGTTCTTTTTGTTTCTGTCTCTTGGGAGAGGCTTTTATTTTTTCTCTGTTCGCTGGGAAGCGGACCTCCGAAGAGGGCTTTTCACATTTCGACTCACGGGAGTGTATCACCGATCACGGTGAAATGTGTGCCTCTGAGTAGGGTTTTTGCCTGGAAGTTTGGAGTTTCTTTCTCTCAGTTGGACGGATTCACGGGAGTGTATCACCGATCAGTCCACAACTTTATGTCGAGAAAGAACTCTCTTTTTCTGGTTAGGCCCGCTCGAGGTCTTTTAGCATTTAAACTGTGGTGAAATGGGCCTCCAAAGAGTGCTTTTCATGTTTCAACACTTGGAAGTTTTATTTCAATCTCGGTGATACGTGTGCCTCTGAGTAGGGCTTTTTCCTGGAAGTTTGGAGTTTCTTTCTCTTAGTTGGACGGATTCACGGGAGTGTATCACCGATCAGTCCGCAACTTTATGTCGAGAAAGAACTCTCTTTTTCTGGTTAAGCCCGCTCAAGGTCTTTATCCTTAGAAGAGTTGTGCCTCTGAAGAGGGCTTGTGCCTCCGAAGAGGTCTTTTGCTGTTTGATGTTTGCTCGCCCATGTCTCTTTGCCATCTATTGATGTCGGCGATCCCCGTTATCTTTTGCAAGTGTCATCCCTTTTAGTTGCCAATAATTTTCCTTATCCAAAGAAATATACTTCATAGTTAAGCGAGTTGGTGGTGATAGTCACGGGCTATTTAACTGGATGCTTGTTTGTACAAACATTCGCAGTTAGTTAGAAATGGTCCACTTCCATCCACATCACTAACTTTTGTTCGAAGCACTTCTTTTATAGGATTTGAGTATGGAAATTTTGAATGGTTTAGCGTTTGCTTGCTGGGTGACGTCGGAGATCGCTTGGTCTTGTGATGGGTAAGTTTTGTTTTTATGGCCTGCATTATTAAATCGACATTTTAGTAGCACAATTAACGTATTTTATATGTCGAAATAAAAAAAAGCAGTTTATAATAGTAGAGAACACAAAATTTATAGTGGTTCGGCCAAAAGCTGGGCCTACATCCACTTTATAGCTTTTCATTATTCACTTGCTTTACAATTGCTTTCAATACAAGAATCATATATTCGTAATTCTTTTACAACATTTCAGAAAAGCTTTTAGGTAAAATATGGACGCAAATGATTGCTGTTCCAAGCTCTTGGGATTGGTTCTCCTTCGACAGTTGTGAGTTTGAATGTGCCATCAAGAAGTTTCATGCCTATAACATATGGCCCTTCCCAGTTTGGCCCAAACTCACCTATGGCTGTCATAATTCTCTTCAGGACTAAGTCCCCAACTTCAAAGCTGCGCTGACGAACTTTGGAATTGAAGTGTCTGGCTATTCTTTGCTGGTGAGCTGCAATTCTAAGCCTAGCCTCTTCTCTTCTTTCATCGAGGAGGTCAAGTGCTTCCAATTGCAATTTTTCATTCTCATCTTGATCAAAATGGATCCTTCTGTGTGAGGGGACTTCAGTTTCCACTGGAATCATCGCTTCTGATCCGTATGCCAATGAAAATGGAGCATGCCCGGTCGTAGTTTTGTGGGTGGTTCTGTATGTCCATAGTGCAAGCGGTAACTTATCGACCCAACCACCTTGTGCTTTTTCCAGCTGCTTTTTGATGGTTGATTTGATGATTTTTTTTACTGCTTCCACTTGCCCGTTTTCCTGCGGATGAGCCACTGCTGAGAAGCTTTTTCGGATCTTGAATCGTTTGAAGAAATCATGGAACTCCTCACTTTCAAACTGAGTACCATTGTCTGTGGTTATCTTCTGAGGCACACCATACCTGCAAATGATATTTTTAGTCACAAAACTTATCATTTTCTTAGAGGTAATAGTAGCCAATGGTTCGGCTTCAGCCCATTTAGTGAAGTAATCAACAGGAACGATAGCATATTTAATCCCTAATTTGGCAGTCGGCAAAGGCCCAATGAGATCTATTCCTCAGATGGCAAACGGCCATGGACTGACCATTTGAGTTAGCTCAGTGGAAGGTGCTCTAGGAATTTTAGCGAATCTCTGGCATTTATCACACTTTCGGGAATAGTCAGCAGCATCCTGATTAATTTCTGGCCAAAAGTATCCTTAACGGAGGACTTTCTTTGCTAAAGTTTGACCACCTGTATGATCCCCACATTCCCATCCGTATACTTCAGTCAGAATTGTCTTAGCTTCTTCCTTTGTCACGCATCGGAGTAATGGAATTGAAAATCCTCGTCTGTACAAACGACCATCTTGAACTATATATCTGGAGGCTTTTCTCATCAGCTTCTGTCATTCTTTTGAACTTTCTAGCAAAGAACCATTGAGTAAATATTCAAGTATCGGAGTCATCCATGATTCTTGCTCTTGGGATACATTCATAATCCAATCAACATCCATTTCATCTGTGCTTGGAGCGAACAAGACTTCGACGGGAACTAATCCCAATAGTTGAGCTTCACCAGTACTCGAATACTTTGCGAGAGAATTCGCCTTCATGTTCTCTTCTCGGGTTATATGGTTTATTGAATAACGGTCAAAATTTTGAAGAAGCTCCCAGGCTTTTGACAAATAGGCAGGTAGATTCCCTCCTTTAGCTTGAAATTCCTTCTTGACTTGGCAGACAATAAGTTGAGAATCACTGAAGATCTGCAATGCCTTAATGTTTAGTTCTTTAGTGATCCTTAAACTAGCAATGAGGGCTTCGTATTCTGCTTCATTATTTGCGGAAGGAAATTCTAGTCTCAGTGTATAACATATCGATCGCCCTTCTGGGGTTTCAAGGACAACCCCTGCTCCGGAACAGTAATCATTTCTTGCGCCATCGACATACAATTTCCATTGGATTGGGACGTTATCAGTAACTTCTTCCTCACTATCACCTTTATCCGTACATTCTGCGATGAAATCTGCTAAAGCTTGTCCATTGATTGCTTTCCCGGGATGATAAGTGATGTCATATTGGCTGAGTTCAATATTCCATTTCAAAAGACGGCCCGAAGTCTCAGGACGGAATAGGACTTGCTTTAGAGGTTGATCGGTGAGGACTTTGATGGGATGAGCTTGGAAATACGGCCTCAATTTTCTTGATGCGATCAATAAACTATAGGCGAGCTTTTCCAACCTCGAATAGTTCATCTCTGCCCCAGTGAATCTTTTGCTGATATAATAGACTGGTCGTTGAATCCTTGTGTCTTCCCGTACCAACACTGCACTGAGAGCATGAGATGAAATTGCCAAATATACGAAGAGATCTTCACCATTGTCAGGCTTTGAAAGTATCGGAGGCACTACCATATGACGAACCAACTCATCGAATGCCTTCTGACATTCAGGAGTCCACTCAAAGTTTTTTCTTCCTTTCTTCAGAGCATCAAAGAATGGAATGCATTTGTCAGTGGCTTTCGAAATGAACCGACTCAAGGCAGCAACCATTCCATTGAGACTTTGCAATTCCTTCTTCGTTCTCGGAGCCTTGACCTCTCTCAGGGCAGTGATCTGAGCTGGATTAGCTTCAATGCCCCTAGCACTCACAATGAAACCCAAAAACTTTCCGGACTCCACTCCAAATGAACATTTCAAGGGATTAAGCTTCATTCTGTACTTTCGGAGTACTGCGAACATCTTTGCCAAGTGATTCATGTGGTCCACTGCTTTCTTAGACTTCACTAGCATGTCATCGACATAAACTTTCATTGTCTTGCCAATCTGTGGTTTAAACATGGCATTAAGAAGCCTTTGGTAAGTTGCCCCTGCATTCTTGAGTCCGAAAGGCATGACTTTGTAGCAGTAGAGTCCAACATCTGTGATGAAGATTGTGTCCTCTTGATCTGGCTCATGCATCATAATCTTATTATATCCGGAGTATGCATCCATAAAAGATAACAATTCATGCCCTGCCGTCCCATCCACCAACTGATCGATCCTGGACAGCGGGAAACAGTCTTTGGGGAAGGCTTTGTTCAAATCTGAAAAGTCAATGCATACTCTCCATTTTCCGTTGGCTTTTTTAACCAGCACTGGATTTGATACCCAATTTGGATAAGTAGATTCTTTGATGAAACCGTTCTCCATGAGTCGATCCACTTCTTCTTTTAATGCTGCTGTCCTCTCAGGACCCTGGGTTCTTCTTTTCTGTTTTACAGGTGTAAACTTTGGATCATTGTTCAGAGTGTGTACTGCACTCTCTGGGGTTATTCCACACATGTCAGCATGAGTCCAAGCGAATACATCCAAATTTGCCTTCAAAAACGAAATCAGATCATTCTGAACCGTTGTGTTGAGTTGTGAACCCACATTCAGCACTTTGTTCGGGTCCTTTGGGTCAACGGATACCGGCACTGTTACCTCTACCGATACTACCCTATTCTCCCATGCACTGGCTTTCCTTGGATCCATCTCTCTTCGTGCGGCACTGCATTCACCAGTGCAGGGTCCACCCTGTAATTGCTACAACATTGGTTCTTTGGTGAGGACTGGAGCCACCGCACCTTTTCCCATCTCTCTTTTCCTTGATTCACGCAGCTCTGTAAGATAACATTCTCGCCCCGCATCTTAGTCTCCTTTGATCACGCCAACTCCATTATCCGTGGGGAATTTTATAGTCAGACACCACGGGGCAAGAACAGCTTTAAATGCAGCAAGAGTAGGTCGGCCTATAAAGGCATTGTAGGCAGAGAATTCTTCAACAATTATAAAGGTTTGCTTACGAGCCACCTTCCTCAGTCACTTTCCAAGTTCTACAAACAAATGTATGGTCCCAATCGGCTGTTTGGGTTCCCCAGCAAACCCGGCAATGTTAAGTGATGAAGCTTGAACGTCAGCCATTGGAATTTTCATTTGATCAAAGGTCTTCTTGAAGAGAATGTTGCATGAAGCTCCGCAATCAACTAGAACTCTTCTCACAGTAGCCGGCCTAATACCAGCGGATATGACCAGAGGATCTATGGTAGGAGCCTCGATACCCAAAGAATCTCTGGCACTGAATACAATATCATCTGTGGAAGTCTTTTGTTTCTTTAAAGGTGCATCATTTGCTAAAACAAAAACATTCTCTTCAGCTGGTACATGCCTCAAGGCCCGGGCATACCTTTCCATCTCTCCCCAGCCTTTTCCTACTGGGTGAGGCCCTCCAGTTATTATATTGATGACAGGTCTTTCTGATTCATGCTCTACGGCCTTCTCACTTAAGCCAGGACGGTGAGTGGGAACTTGTTGTCCTTGAGTTGACGAAGCTGGGGCATTTCTACTCCTTTTCACATACTGTTGGAGCTTGTTCTCTTTCAAAAGTTGTTCAATTACTTCTTTCAACTGACGGCATTCGTTGGTGTCATGGCCGGGCTGGTTGTGGAACCGGCAGAACCTTCCACTCTTCTCCATCTTATTTCCCACTCTCATTTTATGCGGTGTCGGATAATTGACATCATCCTTAGTTGCAAAGAAGATGTTCTCAAGGGTATCGGTCAAAGGCGTTAAATTGAAAGGACGAACTTTCTTAGCATCTCCCTGTTTCTTTCCACCATCATTTCCCCTTTTCTGAGTGTTAGGCTCTTTCTTGTTTGAAGCAGCACCATTGTTCCCAGCTTCCACCGATACCACCTTAGCCGGTGTTTGGAGGCTCTCCAAGCGCATGAATTCACCCGCTTTCTTGTAGAATTTGTCAAGTGAGTTTGGTTCTTTCATTTTCAACCATTTTCCAAATTCACTAGATTTGTCAATCGCCCTCATCAAGTATGTTAGGACCATGCGTGGCTCAGCATTATCTACCTCGGCCAATGCTATGTTAAAACGATTTAAAAATGATCTGATAGATTCTCCCGGATTTTGCTCTAGACTTGACAGCGACATTATATCCTTTTCTTTAGAAGCGTACAATCGAAATTGCTCCTTGAATTTCCTAGTCAAATCGGAGAATTGATCAATGGACCTGACTGGCAGCTTTGTAAACCACAATAGAGCCAGACCTTCAAGATATACCGGGAAATATCGACATTTGATTTCATCAGACGCTCTAGCACCCGTCATATGCCAGTCGTATTTATACAGAAACTCGTTAGGATCACTCGTCCCCTTGTAGGCCGGAATAGTAAGGGGAACGAATTTCCTTGGGAACTCTGCCTTCAAGATCTTTTCAGTAAATGGAGTTTTGCTTGGAGCAAAACCCCACTCTTTCTCGTCTTCATCTCTTTGCATACTTTCCTTCATGATATGACGAACCATACCCGAAAAATACTCTTCATCATTACAGGCTCTGGAGGGCACACATCAGCCACTCTCTCTGAATTCTGTCCTGACAATCGTTCACGGAGGATCGGCTGTGGCCCTGATCCTCCAGATTGAGGAGGAGTCCTTTCTACAGGGTCTGCGGCTCTTTGAGAAATGTTCCCTTCAACATCCTGAACTCCCACAGTAGGGTTCCCATCATTATTAACCGGTTGACGATTTGCTCCTAGCAGATCATTCAACTTACTTAAGATCAGGGCATTCTGGGCATTCTGGGCTTCCAACTGCGCATTCTGGGCATTCAATTGTTGATTCAACCCCAAAGCTACGACGTCCAATTCTGCTCGCGTAACTCCAACAGTTGGAGCTGCTTGACTTGAAGGAGGAGAGGTAGCAGTATTCTCTTGAACATTGTCGGATCTTACATAACTTCGTTTTCTCCCAGAAGCCATTATTTCCAATAAACTTCTGGTTTTAAAAGAAATCCTTTCAACAGACCTTTGCGGAGCAATGATGGAAGTATCCTGAGTTGGGTTCTCAGTGAAAGCACCAAAAATGTTGACGTTTAAAATCGAACGCTAACACCCCGGTGTATATTGAGATTGAGTGAAAGCACTACCCGTAAACACGGGAACTAAAATAAGTAGAAAAGTCACAGAGAAACAGAAAAGACAACAGTTTTTATAGTGGTTCGGCTTCAGGTAAGCCTACGTCCACTTTAATCCTCTTTATTATTGAATCAATTACAACTTTACAACAGTCTTCAATTACAATACTGATGAGGCAAACAACTAGAACTTCGATGCAGAAGAACTCTTTGAATCCATGTTGATTGCATTAGATTTCCTCCTGAAGTTTGTTGAGATGCCTTTCGTATTTGAAGTGTCGAGTGAGTCGAGAATTCAGTAGAGTATCGGCGCTTAAAGAGATCGGCCAAAACGACCCTTGAAAGTTGGAGATGGAAACATATTTATAGAGGATTCTGGGCAGGAAACATTACCAAGTCCTAACTCGTAACCGGTCTAAGTTGGGTCGTGGACGACTCAAAATAAGTCGTGGGTCGGTCGCGACTTAAATGCTAGGTCGAGACGCCGAAAAGGTATTCTTGCTGAACTCTACAAGTCCTGAACCGTGTACGAGTTAAGAGGCTGCGTGTTAAGTAGCTGCATCGGACTTGCCTTCCTTTGCTTGAATCGTGAACGACCTAGCATAGGCCGTAAGTCGGTCGCGACTCAAGTGTAGTTCGTGATCTTGTCCCTGTCCTGAGCAGTTAGGGCGGCAACCTCCTTGGATAGTTAGATCGGTAACCCGCCTAAGCCTTAGGTCGGTCCCCCCTCAAATCTTAGGTCGGCATTCCTGTTAAGTCGGCAACCTTTAAGCCATTAGGCTGGTACCCATGTTAGGTCGGTAGCTATCTTAGGTCGGTATCCTTTGAGGATTAGGTCGACATTCCTGTTTTAGGCAGTTAGGTCGGTATCCCTGGTGAGTCTTAGGGCTTAGGCAATTAGGTCGGCAACCTTTTGGGTCGGTAACTGTTTTAGGTTGGTGAGTCATGGCCGAGGTGGAGTTAACAATCAGTAATTAACAATTTGTAATTACTTATCTTAATTAATTAATTTCTTAATTAATTAACTTCTAATTTAATTATATTAATCCTTGATTAATTAATCTAATTAATTAATAATTAATTACTTCATTAAGTAATTATTAAACATTTAATAAATACATCCTTAATTAATTACTTTATTAATTAATTATAATTTTTATTAATTACACTTAGTAATTAATCTTAAGTTAAATTCATTAATTAATTAATTAATTACGTTAATTAATTAACTAAATAATTAAGTAATTAACTCTTAATTACCTACATAAGTAATTATCTCTAATTACTTCCATTAATAAATCTTAATTACTTTCTTAATTAATTACCTTACAAATAATTAATTCCATTATTAAATAATCCTTAATCCTTTAATTAATTAATTACTTCATAATTAATTAATTTCAATAATTATATTAATCAATTTCTTAATTCATAACATCAAATGATTACCCAATAATTACTTCAACTAATTACTCCTACGAGTAATTACCATTAATTACTTCCATAATTAATTAACCTCCTTAATTACATTCAACAATTACCATTAATTACTTTATTAAGTAATTACACTTAATTAATCCATAATTAAGTGATTATTTAAAATTAAATAAACAATTAACTAATTATTTAAAATTAATTAAATAATTAATTAACTAACTTCTTATATTTAACAATCCTTAATTACTTAAGAAAAACATTTATCTTTATTAAACTCTTTACCTATTAACAAATCATATTAGTATTAAAGATAAATTAACCTTATTTATCTTGTAATGAATTATTTGAATAAGTCAAATTCTAACAACTTAAACAAATAATCCTATTTGGTTTTCAAAATCATAAGGATAATCTTATTTGAAAATAGGAAATTTAGAAACAAATTTCAAAATTTTCAATACTTTATAACATTTAAATTAATCTTATTTATTTCAAATATAAATTTGAAATCTTAGGTTCGAATCATTACTTAACATTTTAACTTAAACTTTGATTTAATATTTAGATTCAAAATATCCTTTTTAAATTGAACTCCAAAATATAATTAAACTACTTTCAATATGAAATCACTTTAAATAAATTTAAAGTAAAATAAAATAAATAATTTTCAACCTATACTTTAAAAGTTTGATTAACATTTAATTTTAAACAACCAGTTTAAACTTAGCATTTTTAATTCGTTTATAAAACTTGTTTATGATAAAATGCTTGGATTTTAATTTAATCATCTCAAGTTATAATGTAATTTAGTGTTATATCTATCACCAGAATCGCAACCCAAAAATCCCGAAGCAAACCACGATTCAACCCGAATCAACACCGAAGCAATCCAACTCCAAAAATCTTCGAGTCATCCCCGAAACACACGCGAGCACCCACCCGAGCCTACACGTCTTCCCCCAAACGAAATACACCAGTGCACACGAATGTGCACAGTGCACACGCGCCACCTCCTACGGCCATACTTGGTCGTCGTGATGATCCCTTACAACCACAAATCCACACGCGAACCAACATCCAAACCCAGATCGAAGAAACCTTGTTCGAATCGAAATTAAAACATCAGGTACGAAACTGCGGAAAACAACAACCTCCAAAGTTCCCCCACGGCCAAAAACCTCGGCGCCGTTGAACTCGCCGTCCCCATCATCGATCACTACGACCACGATATACGTCCACCCCTAAAACGAACTCCTCCGGTCCACCACACGCGACGCAATCATCTCGGCAATCAGGCCGAACAAACTACAGGCTTAAACCCTAGTAGTGCCAATTCCCATCGATTCAACAAATATAAAAATTCTTTTGCATTTTTCCTAACATATTCATCCGACAAACAAGCTTCGATCCAAGTTCCACACCAGTTCAATGTATGGATAATCGGAAATTGCCAAAAACCCCTTTTTCAAAAAAACCAAATTTCTAATCAATTTGTCAACTAAATTTTTTGATATTAACTCCTAAATTCATTATTTGCTGTCATGATTACAATCATGTAATCCAAATCCAAAATTAAATAAGTTGATTTTTATCATATATAAATGTTTCACTGTGGCTTCTATTTTAAAAATTATCTGTAAATTTAAAAATTATAGAAACTATGTTACAGTCATCATTAATCACTTACAAACAACTTTTATTCATAAATTCAAAGCTAATAATGATCAAAGAGTAAGTTATTAAATTCTAAGAGGGAAAAATTTCGATCTGTTAAATAACAGAACTTCCATTTTCATTACAGGTTCACAGATTTATCACGCATTCAAATAACAAATTTTCAATCATCAAGCATATTTAACCACATGCATCTTTAATTCAATCACAAGTTAAACCAAAACTGTTTTTATAGAAAATGATTTACTCACCACATTAAAAGGGAGAGCAAGTTCTTGATGTCCAGACTTTAAATCTTTAATCTAAAAAGTATTTTTAATTTGCATGCTGTTGAAAATGAATCACTCTGCATGCTTACAATTTGGTGTTACTAAAAGATTGAGACTTGCTGATGAATTCCTTTTGAATTTGCAGAGGACTTGGAGTTGCAGTTTTAATTGTTGTGAATGAACTTGATTCCATTAGAAATGCAGGTTGAAGCTTTTGAAGTTGCAGATCTTAAATTAAATTTAGATTTGATTTTTGAATTCAAATTTCAGGGTTTTTGAAGAATAATTTACCGATTGCCATTAGAATTAAGAAAAGAAATGTAAACAAAAAAATGAAAATGTTATGTTTATTAAAAAGAACGAAGACACTTGTCACATAATTACAAAGTCTTCTTACATGTGTTTATTAATGTAATTAACATGTTTACACATGTCTTTGTGTTTTAATAAATTTTTATTTAATTTAAATGCAAACAAAACTTACTTTCTTAAGTTACAAAATGAATAAATGTTTGCATAAGCATTTATAAATTTACTTTTAAAAGAAATTATTCTAAAGCTAATAAATACAAATATAATTATATATCTTATACATGTTATTTAAAATCTAACATTTACATTTATACACTTATAACGATTGTATAATAAGCATTTTAAAAGAAAATAAAATGAAAACTTTATTTAAACTATTATATCTAAAAACAAACAATTACCTTATATTTTGAATACAATTAAATTAGTCTTTAAATTAGCTTTTGAGGAATATTAATTTTTAAACAAAGCTTTAAGTTATTATTTCGTACATATTCAAATTATCAATAGATTAAAATTAAATTTCTGAAACAATATCAAATTATAACATATATATATACGTATATTACAATTTGAAAATTGATCTTTAATTTAAAACAAAAGATCTCCTATACATAATATATATCAAATGTATATATTATAAAAAAATTATTAGCTTTGACAAACAAATCTTATCAATATTGCCAGATTAAATATTTATTAACCTTTAAAAGATTAAATTAGCCACTTTTAAATTAAAATTTTAAAGAAAATTATCAAACCTGTTAAATTATTTATACAGATTATTAAATTTATATTGCCCAAAATTTCCAGGTCGTTGCAATCCTCCCCCTTTAAAAGAATTTCGTTCCCGAAATCTAAAAGCAAAGGTAATCTAATAACCCAGTACAGATTTTAATTCCAAACAGCAAAGCACTCCTATTTACCAGTTACTAACAACCAAAGCAATAAGTCAAACAAACAAACCTAACTAATTATTCTGACACAAATCAGAATAAATCTATAACACTATCTCGAGTTTCACAAGTATAAATCACCGGAAGACTCGCTCTTCAAAGGCCAATACACTAACTACACCGCCAAAATCCAGAGCTCCTCTCCTCTCTAGATCCATCAATCTGAACAAAACATTAGATTACTCTTAAATCAAGCTCAACATCCAACTCCAACTGAACTACAAATTCAATAACCAATGATGAATCATGCACGTATTCCCTTAGAGATACGTGATACACAATGAATTCCAGCGATCCAAACTGGCAATTCAATCTTATCCTATCAAAACACAGATAAGAAATCTTCAAATGCCACCGCACTAACCAACCAATCTTATCCAATTATTGTTCTCTTAACCAGAGAAGTCTTAACAACAATGAAGTCTCCAACTATGAATTCCAAAACTCCTTATCTCATATCTGTAACTTAACAGACAATCCTGGGCTGCCAATCTCTTCCTGATCAGCTCAATCTATGCTGATACTTCCAGAAACAACTAGACCAAAGCAAACCAGTTTCTGGATTCTATTCAACAGAAAAGCCTTCCAAGATCCATCAAAATCTAGAACACCAGCTCTACTTCCCAAGCAATAGCAAACTAAACTTGGTTCTTTTCTTGCACAGCTGTTACCTCGCTTCCGCTGCACAACTCTGATTCTGAAATGGATGAGAATATTGTTGATGACACGAGTACAAACTTATCCAATATATCCGGTAACTTGTTCATCAAATCCATAAAAATCTGAGTGACTCATCTGACTTAGTCACAACCTTACAGTAGAATCCAACTCAAAACAAGATCTGACCAAATCCAAAAATATTCTAAACTGCTACATCAACTCTTCCTACTCCAAGAACCATCCCGCTACCAGGCTAACTACCAAAATTTCTCCTGGAGCCAAAACAATATGGAACTCAACTCCAGATGCAGACAAACTTCTGATTACTCCAACAGCTCCTATCCACATGAGAATCCTCAGCCTCAAACAAAAGAATGCTCAAGAAAAATTCCCAAACAAATCGCAAGTCACTTTTGTGATCCAATCCCAGTTCGGATTCCAAATAAACTGTCCTCTCTTCAACAATTAGAACAGCTTTAAGCTTTTCCAAATAAGGTTAACCTTTCAAGAAAACATCACCACCTACCCCGGACTGCTGAAAGATGAACAACCAAGATTCCTGAACCATCGGAGAGACAAGCCACACAGCTGCTTCCAAACTCTACTTCGACGATACTGCAGAGCTAAAAGATCTCCTCGACAGCATACCGAACACTTCGAGCTGAAATTGCTTCTGTAGCTAACCCAAGATTCTAATCCAAAGGCTTCTCCAAAACCAAAACCACCAACAAACCACACAACGGACCTCCGAGATGGTAGACATCCTAGAAGAAACACGGGCCCCAAACCAAGCATCAACATCTCGCTCTACTTAAGGAATGACAGATGAGACCATGTCGAAGCGAAGCAACTCATAGACTTTAGTCTCATATGCCAGAACAGACAATCTCCATGCAAAAGATCCAAGCAACTTATGCACAGATGAGTCTTCCCTACAGCAGTTAAAAACTGCTCCTCTACAACTACTAAAACACCTTCAAGAGGAAACATCTTAAGAAAATATCCAAGGATACTACATCTCATCATGTAGTTACCAAGATATCATTACTTACTTCTACACTTCCGACAGATCCAAACTCAAGAAAAATTCGCTCACCCAAGTGAAATTCAAACTTACCCTTCAAAGACGAATTCCGAATCTTCTAAAAGAATTTGTTCGGATATCAGAGAAATCTTTACTCCAAACTAAAAATCTTACTCAAGACGGTATTAGGTGTACAGTCTTGACAAAAACTTCCAACCTCAAACTCATGGACCTCTTCCATCAGTGGTAGTCGTGTTACACACACGTACCACTATTCCATCTACCTCTAAAAATTATGTTGGAAAATCCAAACAAATAACCCAATAAATTAGGTATATATATATATAGTTATATATAAAAATTACAAGTACGCTCTCTCAAGAAAGACATCACTACTACAGAGCCTAGGTATTGTAACGACCCGGAAAATTCCGATCCCGAAATTTCCAGATAGTTAAAGAAAAGAAGAAAAGATAGAAGAAGAAGAAGAATAGAAGAAACACACAATCTCACATTCGCAGCAGATAAAATATAATATCAATAATAATAACAGTTATACAAAGAGAAACTGTATCTATCAATTATCATCGATATATCAGAGTTATAACAATTTTACACAACATTGGACAGATACAATTCAACAAGTCTCAGACATATATAATATCATGGAGTAAACTCTCCATACGACCCTGCCATCCAGCTCGCCTCCTGAGCCCCAAACGTCCTTTCCTGAAAATCTGTAATACTCGGTCTGACCCGAGCATTACATCAAAGTAATACCCGGGTCACGCTGGAAACCAGCGTGAGTAAACCCATATAATTCAAAATACTAAGTTCAAACCAAAAAAGAAAACCCGGGTAACTCGTACTTCAATACGAGTTCCTTACTTAAAATGCTCAACCGCTTATTTCACAAATATTTCATATCAGAAATATCATTCAATCATTCATAAGCAAGACTAATTACTCACACATTCCTAATTAAATCAACTTAATTTCCTTAATCACTTTTAATCTTGCTTACTTAAAAATAATTAATTAATTACAAACTATTAATTGATCATCCATTTATTATCCATTTTAATAAATCATCCTTGATTAATTATATTCAATTACATAAAGTAATTATCCTTTAATTTATTTACACAAAATAATTATTCTCAACCATTTACGGCAATTAATCTCATCATCCACAAGCAAGCACTACTTAAATTCATTTTTATAATTGATTCAATTGATTTAAATTAAATTAATTACTTAGGAATTTATCACTTAATCATGCTTAAACAAACATTAATTAATAATCTTCATTTAATTATCAATTAATTACTATAATTATTTATTAATTAAAATTTGATTTAAAATTTAATCATTCCTTAATTGGTTATTAATTAACCCCTAATTTATAATTAATTAACCTTAATTAATTCTTAATTAATCACAAAATAATTTATCTAAATTACTTAATTGCTTATTCATTAACTAACCTTAATTATTTAATTAATTAAATCTTAACCATTAATTAATTTACTATTAACTATAAATTAATTAATGTTTAATTACTTAATTAATTAACTCTCAATAAATTAATTAATTAACTTCTTAATCACTAAATTATTAATCATCAATCATTTAATTAATCAGTTATTAATCACTTATGAATTAATCCAAAATTAATTAATAAATTAATTAATAATCTATTAGTTTATTTTAAATTAATCCTTAATTACCCATTGAATAATTCATAGGTAATTTAATTAAATTTTAACAAATTAATTAATCTAAATTGATTAATTAATTCCAACTCTAATCTCTTAATTAACTAAAGTAAACTTTAATTTCAAAATTTAATTAACTTTCAAAACCAAACAATTTTAAAAAAAAATTCTTACATGTTTAGACATTTCAATTTATTATGACTAATTACTCTTTGAAAAAGTTAGATTTTAAAGTTGTAAAATATCACTTCAAAACTTCAACAAATAAAATGTGAATTAATTTTGAAATAAAATATTTAATACTTTATAAAATAATGAGAAATATAAAGTGTTACGTTTTTAAACATAAAAACAAAAATTGAAATTCAAAACATGTTTAAACTTGACTTCCTTATTTTACTTTAAGCTCGACCAAAACCCAAACTAACAGAAACTCAACTCCATCTCCCCTTCCCCCTTCATCTTAGTATGAGAATAAGTATCTAACCCAAAATCAAGAAACCTAGTAACACCCTTTGATGCAGCCCAGCCTAATTCAAGTCGCCCCAATATTTTAGGTCGCTTCAATGCAGTACAAATTGAAGAATCGCGAGTTAGCGAGGGTAGGTTGCGACCTAGTGGAGATGCACGACCTAGCAAAGAGCACTCGCGAGTTAACGGGATAACCAATCAGACATGCACGCGACCTAGCGAGTTAAACAAGCCTTCCTTAAGTTGTGTGCGACCTACAGTACTAAAGGAAGATGTGAGTTGCGCAGTGGGAAGGACCCAACGACCTAGTGATGAGTAACGAGCTGAAACTTGACGAGCTATGACCTAAGATAGGTCGCTCCAGTTCTTAAGTCGCATGAAGCAAGTTCCTTATGTCGTCTAAGTGTTAGGTCGCGCGAAGTTTTCTTGAAGCTGTTCTTGAGTCGCTGCTGCATATAAGTTGAGTCGCTTGTGGCATAAGTCGTAAGTCGTTGTTATGTGTATATGTATAAGTCGTGTGCGTTGTATCTGTTAGGACGTTAAGTTATTTGGTGTCTATATTGTTTTGTTTTTAAGTCATATGTCTCTTTATGTGATAAGTCGCGCACTACGTTATAATGATAGGTCGTTGCCGACCTTGTTTAGGTCGTAGGTCGCGTCTCTTGTACGTTGTTAGGTCGTGTACGACCTGGGTTGTGTTGTGTCCTGTATTTTAAGTTGTTAACGACCTATGGTAGGTCGGTGGTGCTGTAATGTGTTGTGTAGAGTGATGTAGCCTATAAAAAGACGAGTTTGGGTCATTGTGGAGGGTGGTTCCTTTTGAATAAACTCTTGTTTTTGTTAGCTTTGTGCTTTCATTTAAATTGGTAGTTGAGTGTAATCTCCTATCTCCAACTAAGGTATTCGAGTGCGCTCGAATCAACGTTCGTTGAAGCCAATTCGTGGAATCAAGTGCGCTTGATCAACGCTCGAAGAATTGTAGATCTCTTTTCACGGTATCATGCGCGATCAACATGTCAGAGATAGCTAGAATTCGGTATCTTCGGATCATAGAATTTGGGCATTCCAGTATTCATCAATCCACCGATTGCTACTTTCACCGTTCCATCTAAATTTCGTATATTCCGCTGCGTCAGTTTGGTATCAGAGGTAGACTTAGCCAATCATAGCTAAGCCGAGACTTGGAGCCGAGTTTGAAGTTTGAAATTGAAGTGTTTGAGCCGTGCTTTGTTTGAGTCGAGCCGACCTAAGCCTTAGGTCGTTGCATATTGTTCGAGCTAGCGGTAGCCGTGACTTGTTGTTCAAGTTTGAGTTGAAGATTTGTGAAGTTTTGAAGTGTTGGTGTTGATTCAATCATGCCGC
This sequence comes from Allium cepa, assembly GCA_030765085.1. Taxonomy (NCBI): domain Eukaryota; kingdom Viridiplantae; phylum Streptophyta; class Magnoliopsida; order Asparagales; family Amaryllidaceae; genus Allium; species Allium cepa. The sequence continues at coordinate 935,175,174 of CM060943.1, read as the reverse complement.
CAAGGAGAGCTAATCGACATCAAAATGTTGAAGCGTTTATAGAAGGGAAGAAGCCGAGCAGATGGAGCAACGCATTAATGAGAAATTTGATGAAGGTATTGGGAAGTTAGAGAAATTGATGAATGACTTGAATCAAAGTCCAAGGAGAAGGTCACCAGTCTCGAACCATGGAGGAAACAGAGTTTCGCCATCGGTTACGGAAGCGAGGAGGGTGTCGCCACAATCTTTTAGAGAAAGAAGAGAAACGTCAATTTCATCGAGAAGAGAACACCAAGAATATAGACATACATTTGATTTTAATGAAGAGGGTGATAGAGCTAGCATCCATTATCGAGATCGAGACCAAGTACGGAATGTATATCGGGATGTAGAAGATGATCGATGATGGGAGTCGGGTATGAAGATGGAAATTCCTGAATTTAAAGGAGGAATGGTAGCAGAAGAATTTTTGGATTGGTTGTCTAATGTTGAAGAGATCTTTGATTTCAAGGAGGTTCCTGAGCATAGAAGAGTGAAGTTGGTTGCTACTAGGTTGAGGGGAAGAGCTTTGGCATGGTGGCAACAAACTAAACTTACAAGGGAGAGAATGAGAAAATCAAAAGTTGAGTCTTGGGATAAGATGAAGAAGTTGATGAGAGCTACATTTTTACCTTACAACTATCAATCACTTATGTACCAGAGATTACAGAATCTGAGGCAAGGGACGAAGACTTTTAATGATTATGCTGATGAATTTTATCAACTGATTGCTCGAAATGACATTATGGAGACAAAGGAACAATTGACTGCTAAGTTTGTTGGAGGGTTGAGGATGTAGATTCAAGACATGGTGAATATGTTTGATCCTAGATCTGTAGCAGAAGCACATCAGAAAGCGTTGGCTTGGGAGAAGCAGGGAAGACGAGGAGGTGGTGTGTTTACAAGTTCCAATATTCCTAACAAAGGTGCTAGTGGGAGTTTCAATGTTTCGAAAGTTTTCAATAAACCAGTTGTGAATGAAGTTGCAAAGGCGAAGGTCAACAACAGTTTCAAATGTTATAATTGCCAGGAAGAGGGTCACAAGAGTAATGAATGTCCGAAGCCGAAGAAGCGAACTATGATTGCTAAAGTTGAAGGTGAGGGTGTTGGGGAAGGTTATCCTAGTCCAGTTGAGGAGGATGAACAAGATGTTGCGTCAGAAGATGAAGGATGTAATCTTATGATGAGGAGATCTTGTTTGATACCGAAGCAGGAAGAAGAAGCTAGTTGGTTGAGGAGTAACATCTTTCAGTCAACATGCACTATTCTGGAAAAGGTTTGTAAATTTGTGATTGACGCAGGAAGTTGTGACAATATTCTTTCTACTAAAGCTGTGAGAAAGTTGAAGCTGAAAATGGAGAAGCATCCAAATCCTTACAAGTTATCGTGGCTAAGAAAAGGAGGAGAGGTGAAGGTGGACAAGCGAGTTCAAGCTCCATTTTCTATTGGGAAGAAGTATAAAGGCGAGATTTGGTGTGATGTTGTGGAAATGGATGTTTGTCACTTGCTTTTGGGAAGACCATGGCACTATGATCGAGCAGTGCAGCATGACGGTCGGACCAATAGCTACAGCTTTATGTTTGAAGGTGTTAAGATCATTTTGGTTCCAAAGAAGAGACAGCAAGGAGAGAGAAAATCAGAGGAGATTGAGGAGCTGAAGACTTTGTTGACTTTGAAGGTATTTATTGAAGAAGTAGAGGAGAGTCCAGAGGTGTTTTTGTTGATTGGACATGAAGCTACTGAATCTGTTGATGTTCTAGAGGAAGTAAAGCCGGTATTGGAAGAATTCAGAGATGTGTTTCCTGAAGAATTGCCGACGGAGTTACCACCGTTGAGGGATATTCAACATTAGATTGATCTTGTGCCAGCAGCAGTATTACCACACAGACCACATTACAGGATGAGTCCTAAAGAGCATGAAGAACTGAGAAGGCAGGTGGAGGAGTTGTTAGAACAGGGGCGTGTTCAGGAAAGCTTGAGTCTTTGTGCAGTGCCAGCTTTGTTGGTTCCAAAGAAGGATGGTTCGTGGAGGATGTGTACGGACAGTCGGGCTTTGAACAAGATCACTGTGAGATACAGATTTCCCATGCCGAGGTTCAATGATTTGATTGATCAGTTGAGTGGGGCTGTTGTGTTTTCAAAGATTGACTTGAAGAGTGGATACCATCAGATTCGTATTAGACCGGGTGATCAATGGAAGACTGCTTTTAAAACGAGGGAAGGTTTATACGAATGGCTGGTTATGCCGTTTGGTTTGTCAAATGCTCCGAGTACTTTTATGAGGGTGATGAACCAGATTTTCAGACCATTCATTGGGAAGCTTGTAGTAGTTTACTTTGATGATATTTTAATATATAGTGGGAGTATGGAAGAACACATCCAGCATTTGCGAGAAGTACTGTTGATTCTACGACAAGACCAGTTGTATGCAGCAGTAAAGAAGTGCGTGTTTATGACGGACAGTGTTTTATTTCTGGGGTATGCTTTGTCAAATGAAGGTATTCAAGTGGATGAAAATAAAGTGGAAGCTGTCAGGAGTTGGCCACAACCCAAGACAATTACTGAAGTAAGGAGCTTTCATGGATTGGTATCTTTCTATCGAAGATTCATTCCACATTTCAGTAGCGTAATGGCACCTGTAACCAATTGCATGAAGGGAAAGAAGTTTGAGTGGTTAGAGGAAGTAGGGGTCGCTTTTGAGAAGATCAAGACACTATTGACGTCAGCACCAATTCTAGTTTTACCGGATTTTCAGTTGTTGTTTGAGTTACATACTGATGCATCGAAAGTTGGGATTGGTGGGGTATTGAGTCAGAGAGGAAGGCCAGTTGCTTATTTCAGTGAGAAATTGTCTGGAGCCAAGTTGAGATATAGTACTTATGATGTTGAGTTTTATGCAATTGTTCAAGCAGTGAAGCACTGGAGACATTATCTGTTTCAAAAGGAGTTTGTTCTTTATACGGATCATGAAGCTTTGAAGCATTTGCAAGGACAGGACAAGATTTCAGCTAGGCACGCTTCATGGGTCATGTATTTGCAGCAGTTTACTTTTGTCGTGAAACATAAGTCAGGGATGACGAATCGTGTAGCAGATGCTTTGAACAGAAGGAATCACTTGTTAACAACATTGAAGGTTGAAGTGACTGGATTCAAACTATTGCCAGAATTATTTGAGAAGGATCCTTACTTTGCAAAGATTGTTGAAAGGTTAAGGAGGGAAATACTAATGAATTTGTGTTGAATGATGGTTTCTTATTCAAAGGGAATTGATTATGTATACCAGATAGCAGCTTGAGAATGAATATTATTAAAGAGTTGCATGAGGAAGGACATGTAGGATGGGATCGTACGTTGCATTTGATTTCTCAATCCTATTTTTGGCCGTCGATGAGAAGGGAAGTTGAAAGATTTGTGCATAGATGTCATGTTTGTGAAGTTTCGAAAGGGACAGCTACAAACGCGGGGTTGTATATGCCTTTACCTGTTCCTACAAAGCCGTGGGCAGATATAAGCATGGATTTTGTGTTGGGATTACCGACAACTCAAAGTGGAAACGACTCTATATATGTTGTGGTTGACCGGTTTTCGAAAATGGCACATTTTATTGCTTGCAAGAAGACGACGGATGTTGTTCATATTGCTCAGTTATTTTTCAGAGAGGTTTATAGACTTCATGGATTGCCAGAATTTATTGTGTCGGATAGGGATACTCGTTTTCTGAGTCACTTTTGGCTAAGTTTGTGGAAGATGGTCGAAACAAAGATGAAGTTAAGTAGCGCTTACCATCCGCAGACAGATGGACAAACGGAGGTCGTGAGCAGATCGTTGGGGAATTTATTGAGATGTTTGGTGAAAGATAATCTGAAGAGTTGGGATGTGAAGTTATGTCAAGCAGAGTTTGCTCATAATCATGCGGTGAATCGTAGTACAGGTTTCAGTCCATTTCGGATTGTATATTCAAGCTTGCCGAAGGGGACAGTGCTGCAACCGAAGGGGATGGTTAAACGAGCTGCTGATTTTGTTGATGGTTTGACGGAATGCCATAAAATCATTCAGGAACGATTGGAAAAGTCAAATGAGAAGTATAAACGATCTGCAGATCTGAAGCGGAGGAGTGTTGAATTGAATGAAGGAGATTTAGTATATGCGGTGCTAACGAAGGATCGTTTTCCAGTGGGTGCATACAAGGTCCTGTGAAGATTGTGAAACGAATCAATGAGAACGCGTATAGGTTGAAGCTGCTAGAGGATGTGTACACTTCTGACGTGTTTAATGTTAAACATCTTAAACCGTATTATGGAGAAGAACAATACAATGGAGAAAAACTTTTAAATTCGAGGACGAATTTTTCCCAACCTGGGGAGGATGATGCAGCCCAGCCTGATTCAAGTCGCCCCAATATTTTAGGTCGCTTCAATGTAGTACAAATTGAAGAATCGCGAGTTAACGAGGGTCGGTTGCGACCTAGTGGAGATGCACGACCTAGCAAAGAGCACTCGCGAGTTAACGGGAAAACCAATCAGACATGCACGCGACCTAGCGAGTTAAACAAGCCTTCCTTAAGTCGCGTGCGACCTACAGTACTAAAGGAAGATGTGAGTTGCGCAGTGGGAAGGACCCAACGACCTAGTGATGAGTAACGAGCTGAAACTTGACGAGCTACGACCTAAGATAGGTCGCTCAGGCCTTAAGTCGCTCCAGTTCTTAAGTCGCATGAAGCAAGTTCCTTATGTCATCTAAGTGTTAGGTCGCGCGAAGTTTTCTTGAAGCTGTTCTTGAGTCGCTGCTGCATATAAGTTGAGTCGCTTGTGGCATAAGTCGTAAGTCGTTGTTATGTGTATATGTATAAGTCATGTGCGTTGTATCTGTTAGGACGTTAAGTCGTTTGGTGTCTGTATTGTTTTGTTTTTAAGTCGTATGTCGCTTTATGTGATAAGTCGCGCACTATGTTATAATGATAGGTCGTTGCCGACCTTGTTTAGGTCGTAGGTCGTGTCTATTGTATGTTATTAGGTCGCGTACGACCTGGGTTGTGTTGTGTCATGTATTTTAAGTCGTTAACGACCTATGGTAGGTCGGTGGTTTTGTAATGTGTTGTGTGGAGTGATGTAGCCTATAAATAGACGAGTTGGGGTTATTGTGGAGGGTGGTTCCTTTTGAATAAACTCTTGTTTTTGTTAGCTTTGTGCTTTCATTTAAATTGGTAGTTGAGTGTAATCTCCTATCTCCACCTACGGTATTCGAGTGCGCTCGAATCAACGTTCGTTGAAGCCAATTCGCGGAATCAAGTGCGCTTGATCAACGCTCGAAGAATTATAGATCTCTTTTCACGGTTTCGTGCGCGATCAATGTGTCAGAGATAGCTAGAATTCGGTATCTTTGGATCAACGAATTTGGGCATTTCAGTATTCATCAATCCACCGATTGCTACTTTCACCGTTCCATCTAAATTTCGTATATTCCGCTGCGTCACCCTTCTTCCCTAACCCCTACCCTCCTTCATCTACCTGAACCCAAACGAAAACACACGAGCAACCACTCACACACCCGAGCACACTCACGAGCCTCACGACCCAAAACACGAGCGCGACTTCGAGTGAAACCCATGCGCATGCGAACATCTCCACTGATACAAGCCCCTACCTCGGGCACATGCACGGTGCTCCGGCACTTCCACCGCCCCCGCCGACCCCTTGCGCAAACCCCAAACCATCTCCAGACCCAACTTCAAAACCCAGAACCCATCGATTCGAGCTCGAACGAAAATTGGGTGTTCGAACCCACCCAATACTGCCGACGCTTGGAAAAGAAACCCCATCACCCACGGCACCGACCACCATGCGCCTCCAAACTCCGGCCATACATGCATATAACCCTAACTCTCCTCCACCCGAAACCAGTCGCCACTCGGTCATCTCCACGCTCCACAAAATCAAAAATCTCAAACTCGAAAAGATACAGAGCTAAAACCCTAACGATCAAATTTTTAAAATATGTGTTGCATAATAAATTCAATCAGTATTTTTCTAGTGTTACACAACATTAAACACACCTTCGATTCAAATTTCAAAGCTTACAAACAACTTAGTCATAAGAATCTGATAAAAGTCCCAAATTTAGTTAAACTCAAAATTCATCTTCAACTTAAAGTTAAAAATTCTGATTTCTGTTTTAAAATTCATGTCATGCATTATAGATTCAGAATATAAATTTTATTCATCAAAATTCGATCATGATATACTTGATATAATTATTTGATTTTACTGCATAACCTACTTCTTGCAGTTTTCTTAACTGTTTCATTTGCATATTATTTTTAACACTTAAATCATATTGTATCTAACTTCTATATTTGAAGATATTAACTCAGCATTACCTTACTGTATCTAAATTTGAAGTTTATTCAGAAATTTTGCTTTGAACTTGAAATAATAGAGGAGTTACAATTTTCTTTTAACATGCATAGTCAAAAATTTTTAAAACTGTAAACAATACTTCACAAAAAAAATTAACATGCAAGCATTTCAGAGCTAACATTCAACATGCAACATTTTTATACTTAAAGTTTGAATTAAAAATTTACTCACAGCATCATTGTCACCAGGTTTAAAAATTAAAATGGCAGCAGTTTACTCACCTTTATAGAAGCAGAGAACACTCATTTGCATTTCATTTTCCTGAAACTGATTTTACTCTGGATTTTGAACCTGCTTGCTATTGTAGTTGATTAAATTTCTACAGCTGTTTTGATTTTAAAACTACATGCTATTGGAACTTGGATTTGCTTTAAACAAATTTCCAGATTTGAAGAAAGATGCAGGCATTTATTTTCCAGATATTAAGAAATACTTGCAGCTTTGATGCTTCAGGTTTGCTATTGATAATTAGTTACAGGGTTTGGATTGATTTATTATATGGTTTTAGAGGCAAATTTTGTTTTGAGGGATTGTTTGAGTTCATATGTTTCTTAGCTAGATAGAGAGAAGTATATGTTTTTAGGCTGAAAATTGTTTTAAAAATAAAATAGAAATAAAAGAGAATTAAATAAAAATTCCACTTGTCATTAATCTTAGTTCATTAGTTAACACATGTTAATATTGAGTTTTATTATGATAACACTTGTCTTTGTATTATTTCTTTTTATTTTAAATGTTAATAAAGGTTTTACTTAATTTATTTATTCTTATGTAAAGAAAATGTAACAAATTATGAATAAAAGCATATCCAAATACCTTTAAATTCCAATATTGCAAAATATCGATCTTATGGATTTCAAAACTTTAAATTTGAATTCAAATTCAAATTAAATCCAAAAATCCAATTTATAAATCAAGTTATATATAACTACTTATTCAGATATGGACCTTCGTTAACAGAATTATTTATCAACTTATAAATCAGTATTTTCCAATAATATTAGATAATTATTCAATTATCCGATGCCCGAAAATCCGGGTTATCACAGGTATTCACTCAACCTAATGCTCCCAAAAGAAAGACATACTTCAGAGCCTAGGTATTCACTTAGCCTAATGCTCTGATACCAAATGAGACGACACGACCTCCTATCTCCAGGAAATCGCATCATCTTAAGGAAAGAAAGGGATAGAAGAAGAAAAGAAAGAGAAAGAAGAAAGACAACAACATCAGAGAACTCACAGCGGAACGAATAAAATATAATATATCTCATAAAATATTACATAGTATCATATTACATCAGGGTACACAACTTATACAACAGATATTAGACAATTAAAACATCTGTCTAACTATACCTCTTACAATACACAAGAAATAGATACCAAACAAACACAGCGGAACCATAATATATCTACACGTGGAAGCCTCCTGCTCCATATCTCCTCCAGAATTCATCAAGAAAACCTGAATAACTTGACTACTCATACATAATACGTGTACCCAAGAATTTAATAAAACAGAAAATAAACACACGGGTTAGGCAGGGGTCTGGTATGAGTAAACGGGTTAAAGTTTCTTAACTTTAGAATAACCTTTGAAAAGAAAAGGTATCACGTAAGACTTCCCATATATAAACATGGAAAAGTTTTTACCTTACGCTAACCAAAACATTTGATAAGAAATCCAGTGATATTATAATAGCGTCTAGGGTTTTCAAGTAAATAAGAAATAGCCGAAATTGTTACATGATTAAATTCCAGCTACTAGCCACAAAAGTGGGTAATACAGTCAAAACCGTAGGGTCTCGTAGGAAGAATGGGTTTCCATCAATGGCAGGGCTAATGGGGTACCGCCCGTCATAGTATGTGGCCTAGATCAACGTACCGAGGGGCCACCCTAACTCCCCTGCAACCCAAAGCCGGAACCATCCCTTACTAGATAGTCCCGAACAAGACCACCCTATAGTTGGCGCGACCAACCACACACTAAGCCGAAATAGAAAGGGACCTCTAGGCGGGGTAAATCTCACTCTCAAGTGGGGGCTACCCACGAAGCCTTGCTGCACTTCCCCTATTTTAGCCATTCCCGGTTGATGAGGGTTGAGGCTGCGATTACCTTTATAAAACACATCTATCTTAGAATGCTAATCGTCCACCTGACGATGTTCTGAAAGCATTCAATCCATACAAGTTCTTTCCGGGTTTGAACGAAACCGAAGGCACCATCTTGCTGCACTCATTTTGGAATCACCCTCAGAGTCAACGACCATAGCCCTTGCACTCTAAATCACCATCTTGAATCTATAAGTACTATTCCTTTAAACTCCTTACGGAATAACCCACAGAGTTATACTGTTGTATAGCCCTTACACCTCGAGTCTTCACTTGCTTCACTTGGATACACGACCTAACGTTTAATTGGAATCGATGTGGTTTTCGGATATCCAAATATGGAAATCCGATCCCGGTCTCACCGAAACCAAACGCCATTTTAATGTGCAAGTTGTACTTAAGGGTTTAAATAGTTTAATTCATATTCATGATGATATGTAAACAGATAGATGAATCATATTATCACAATAGATAATTCATAACAACATTCATTTCACACAGCAGCATTCCACATATCATAGATATCTGAATCATCCAGTATCAACCAATATCAAACACCTAATATCAATCACTCAATATTGCTCATCCAATATCAATCAATTATCCAACATCGATTAATCAATAATCAATCAATCATCCATCAACAGAATTGATTAACTCTTAATCAATTGGATTACTTAAATCCTTCTTTAATAATTATTATTCCAAATAAAATAAATTAATCATCTCTAATGATCTTCCCTAATTAATCTTCCTTGATTAATTATATTTAATTACATTTAAGTAATTATCCTTAGCCATATTCAGTGATTAACCTTTAGTTACTCTCGCTAATTTCAATAATTAATGACCCTTTATTTAATTACATTAATTAATTAATCACATTAAACCTTAATTAATTAAAATTAATTAATCACACTTACATTAAATCACTTATGTTAATCAACCTTGATTAATATCATTAATTGCATCAATTAATGATCCTTATTAATTAATAATTACTTTAATTAATTAAATAATTAACTTATAATTAATCATTCTATTAATCATAATCAATAATTAACAATTTGTAATTACTTATCTTAATTAATTAATTTTTAATTAATTAACTTCTAATTTAATTATATTAATCCTTGATTAATTAATCTAATTAATTAATCTTTAATTACTTCATTAAGTAATTATTAAATAATTAATAAATAAATCCTTAATTAATTACTTTATTAATTAATTATAATTTTAATTAATTACACTTAGTAATTAATCTTTAGTTTAATTAATTAATTAATTAATTAATTACATTAATTAATTAACTAAATAATTAAGTAATTAACTCTTAATTACTTACATAAGTAATTATCTCTAATTACTTCCATTAATAAATCTTAATTACTTTCTTAATTAGTTACCTTACAAATAGTTAATTCCATTATTAAATAATCCTTAATCCTTTAATTAATTAATTACGTCATAATTAATTAATTTCAACAATTATATTAATCAATTTCTTAATTAATAACATCAAAGATTACCCAATAATTACTTCAACTAATTACTCCTATGAGTAATTACCATTAATTACTTCCATAAGTAATTAACCCCTTAATTACATTCAACAATTAACCATTAATTACTTTATTAAGTAATTACACTTAATTAATCCATAATTAAGTGATTATTTTAAATTAAATAAACAATTAACTAATTATTTAAAATTAATTAAATAATTAATTAACTAACTTCTTATATTTAACAATCCTTAATTACTTAAGAAAAACATTTATCTTTATTAAACTCTTTACCTATTAACAAATCATATTAATATTAAAGATAAATTAACCTTATTAATCTTGTAATGAATTATTTGAATAAGTCAAATTTTAACAACTTAAACAAATTATCCTATTTGGTTTTCAAAATCATAATGATAATCTTATTTGAAAATAGGAAATTTAGAAACCAATTTCAAAATTTTCAGTACTTTAAAACATTTAAATTAATCTTATTGATTTCAAATATGAATTTGAAATCTTAGGTTTGAATCATTACTTAACATTTTAACTTAAACTTTGATGTAATATTTAGATTCAAAATATCCTTTTTAAATTGAACTCCAAAATGTAATTAAATTACTTTTAATATGAAATCACTTTAAATAAATTTAAAGTAAAATAAAATAAATAATTTTCAACTTATACTTAAAAAGTTTGATTAACATTTAATTTTAAACAACCAGTTTAAACTTAGCATTTTTAATTCCTTTATAAAACTTGTTTATGATAAAATGCTTGGATTTTAATTTAATCATCTCAAGTTATAATGTAACTTAGTGTTATATCTATCACCAGAACAGCAACCCAAAAATCCCGAAGCAAACCACGATTCAACCCGAGTCAACACCGAAGCAACCCAACTTCAAAAATCTTCGAGTCACCCCCGAGACACATGCGAGCACACATCCGAGCCTACTCGTCTTCCCCCAAACGAAATACACCAGTACACACGAATGTGCACACTACACATGCGCCACCTCCTACGGCCATACTTGGTCGTCGCGATGATCCCCTACAACCACAAATCCACACACGAACCAACATCCAAACCCAGATCGAAGAAACCTTGTTCGAATCGAAATTCGAACATCAGGTACGAAACTGCAAAAAAAACAACCTCTAAAGTTCCCCCACGGCCAAACACCTCGACGCCGTTGAACTCGCCGTCCCCATCATCGAACACCACGACCACGAGCTACGTCCACCCCAAAAACGAACACCTCCGGTCCACCACACGCGACGCAATCATCTCGGCAATCAGGCCGAACAAACTACAGGCTTAAACCCTAGTCGCGCCAATTCCCATCGATTCAACAAATATAAAAATTCTTTTGCATTTTTCCTAACATCTTCATCCTACAAACAAGCTTCAATCCAAGTTCCACACCAATTCAATGTATGGATAATCGGCAATTGCCAAAACCCCCTTTTTCGAACAAAACCAAATTTCTAATCAATTTGTCGACTAAATTTTTCGATATTAACTCCTATATTCATTATTTTCTACCATGATTACAATCATGTAATCCAAATCCAAAATTAGATAAGTTGATTTTTATCATATATAAATGTTTCAATGTGTCTACTATTTTAAAAATTATCTGTAAATTAAAAAATTATAGAAACTATATTACAGTCATCATTAATCATTTACAAACAACTTTTATTCAAAAGTTGAAAGCTAATAATGATCAAAGAGTAAGTTATTAAATTCTAAGAGGGAAAAATTTAGATCTGTTAAATAATAGAACTTCCATTTTCATTACAGGTTCACAGATTTATCACGCATTCAAATAACAAATTTTCAATCATCAAGCATATTTAACCACATGCATCTTCAATTCAATCACAAGTTAAACCAAAACCGTTTTTAAAGAAAATGATTTACTCACGACATTGAAAGGCAAAGCAGGTTCTTGATGTCCAGAATTTAAATCTTTAATCTAGAAAGTATTTTAATTTGCATGCTGTTGAAAATGAATCACTCTACATGCTTACAATTTGGTGTTACTAAAAGATTGAGACTTGCTGATGAATTCCATTTGAATTTTCAGAGGACTTGGAGTTGCAGTTTTAATTGTTGTGAATGAACTTGATTCCATTAGAAATGCAGGTTGAAGCTTTTGAAGTTTCAGATCTTAAAGTAAATTAAGATTTGATTTTTGAATTCAGTTTTCAGGGTTTTTGAAGAGTAATTTACTGATTGCCATTAGATTTAAGAAAAGAAATGTAAACAAAAAAATGAAAATGTTATGTTTATTAAAAAGAATGAAGACACTTGTCACATAATTACAAAGTCTTCTTAACATGTGTTTATTAAAGTAATTAACATGTTTACACATGTCTTTGTGTTTTAATAAATTTTTATTTAATTTAAATGTAAACAAAACTTACTTTCTTAAGTAACAAAATGAATAAATGTTTACATAAGTATTTATAAAGTTACGTTTAAAAGAAATTATTCTAAAGCTAATAAATACAAATATAATTATATATCTTATACATGTTATTTAAAATCTAACATTTACATTTATACACTTATAACCATTGTATAATAAGCATTTTAAAAGAAAACAAAAAGAAAACTTTATTTAAACTATTATATCTAAAAACAAACAATTGTCTTATATTTTGAAAACAATTAAATTAGTCTTTAAATTAGCTTCTGAAGAATATTAATTTTTAAACAAAGCTTTAAGTTATTATTTCACACATATTCAAATTATCAACAGATTAAAATTAAATTTCCAAAACAATATCAAATTATAACATATACATATATATATACACACACACATTTGATATATATTATGGATAGGAGATCTTTTGTTTTAAATTAAAGATCAATTTTAAAATTGTAATTTATAAAAAAATTATTAGCTTTGACAAACAAATCTATCAATATTGCCAGATTAAATATTTATTAACCTTTAAAAGATTAAATTAGCAAATTTTAAATTAAAATTATAAAGAAAATTATCAGACCCGTTAAATTATTTATACAGATTATTAAATTTATAGTGCCAAAAATTCCGGGTCGTTACAGCTACGCTGCAGTGCAGATTCGGGAGTGTTTGGAGCTCATTAAAATTTTAGGTTAAATCGAACGTCGTTGATTTGATTTAAAATCGTAGAATCAAGGTGAGTGTTTTATAACGCTCACAACGTACTAAATATCTTTATGGTAGTTAAATTTGATATTATGAAGTGATATGAATTTTATTTGTCGTTGTTTGAAAATTTAATTGTCATATAGATTGTCATTTGAATTCACCGTTGAAAATTAAATTGGCAGTTAAATCGAAATTAAAAATGAATTTCGATTAAATTACCTGATATTGATAACTATGAAATTTTCTTATATATATCCTGTTATGCATACATATGACATGTTGATTTGGTCTAAGTGATATATATTCATCCCTGACATTTAATTGAAATAAATAATCACTTGGTCATAGGATAGAAAATTTTATACGGACACTGGATTGGTTAAATTAATAATTTTTAAAATCGTTGATTTAAAATTTATTGAAATGTTGTGATTTAAAAGTTATAAATAATTTTTTTTATAGAAATCGAATTTATCGCAAATTGAGTTTGGAATGTTGAAATAAATTTTGGTTAAAAGAAATTGTTGAATAATTTAAGTTGAGACGTTGAAATTTAAAATTTGGATATGATTGAATTTCGAAAATTATTTGTTTTAAAAATTTAACATTATTTTGAGCTTTGAGTGTTACTAAGTAAAGTGATATAAAAATGATATTTTGAAATTGAGCTTGGACTTGAATCAGATTTGAAATTTGGATTTAAATTTGAATATTGAAGGATAAATTTTGTTAAGTGTTATAAATTGATATTTTTAAAAAATCAAGCTCCAAATGATATAAATTGAAATTGAATTAATTGAAGGAGAATGTAGAATTGATTTAAGTTGAAGTCATAGTTGACATTGATTTGAATTGAATCGAAATTGAATCAGTAGAAGGGAAATTGAAATTGATATAAATTGGAAAGCTATAATTAAAATGGTTTGGTTTTGAAGCTGTTTCATTTTGTTTTTCCAAATTTCTCTTTTATATAAACCATTTTAAATACTTAAACTATTTTAACCTACATTAACTACATTAAATTAATTTATCTATTTGAAACCCATTTAAATATTTTAATTATTTTAACTATTTTAATTATTTAAAACTACTTTTAAACTACTTAAAACCATTTTGTAAAATTTCAAGCTGGTCAATAAGGTGAAATGTTTATGTTTAAATCTTGAATAAATACGAATTGGGTTAAATGAAGTTGCAACCGAAATTTAATTTCGAAATGATTTTGAAATTGAAATGAGATATTGAGGAGAAAATGATATTTGAAACGAAATCTTACACAGTTAATAGATATGATGGTATTTGAAATGGATTTGATTTTTTTTGAAGCGAACATGATATTTTGATATCAATTATGAATCGATTTGAAATGTAAAAGAGCCATCGGTGTAATAATACGTAGTTATTAAAGAGACCGGGATCGGATATGGACATACTCTCTGTCGATACCGAAAACCACTTTAATAACTATTATACGCGGAGTGTTGATCCAGAATGAAGTGGATGGTTTGGTGAACGCGTTGACTGAAGAAAGAGAACGATATTAGATGACCCCTGACATGAGTGAAACAGGAGCCGCGCCGGGCCATTGAGGTTCGCCATCTTTAGCGGACACACTTCTTCGATACCACATCTATTACTTTTGTGATTCGATTTGGGTGCACCGCTTGATTTGGGAGTGTTGTTTTGCGGTGTTGAGGTAGCTGCTGGCTGTGCTCAACATCAGTCTGGATCACGCAACTGCTAGTATCCTAGTTGGTATCGCCTCATGTACCTTGTCATAATGATTATCCTATTCGCGACAACTACGTTTTGTTTTGTGTTATACCTATGGGGTACCCTCTGATAACCACCAGTTTACGGTAGGGTTTACGGTGCTGTATAGACTATGGCATTATAAAAATTTGTTAATGGGAATTATGGTAACGCCTTAACGCTATTTTAATACTTTTACTTTACTGTAGGCATATTATAATAGCGTATTATACTACATAGTAGATAGTTTAACGGATCCTTGAGAGATGGAAAATCCCTTAACATCTCTTGAGTTATTGCACGCACATTGACACTGGATATGAGATGTCAATCCCCGTAAACATCTTCGATGCCGTTACACTCATATTTATATACGATTGATTTAACTTTCATAAGGATATTTTAGTCCTGACTCGAGTGTTTTGGTTTTTCATTACGCTTGGGTCAATCCTGAGTTTTTAGATTTTTTGAAGATCTATTCTGGAGGACGAAGACGAAGATTTGGTGTACTATTACTATTATTATCTTTGCATCATGCTGTCTGCTGCCTTATTTTATTTTTTCTATTGTATATGTATAAGTCTGATAAAGGTTGTATAAATAATGATCGAAGTATTGTAAACAACTTCATGAACTGTTTATTTGACTATTATATTTTATCGTTCTGCTGCGAGATTCTGTGTTGTTTCATTTCCTTTATTTCTCTATCTTTTCTTTTCTTTTCTTATTTACCCAAATAACCATCTGCCCTTTTGAATGGTTTGGAACCGGCATGTGTATTTGATCATTGGTTTAAAATGTCCAAAAAGGTGGGTCGTTACATGGGGTGTGTGTGTGTATATATAAAAGTTCACTTTATAATTTTAGTTGTTTATTCTATTTTGACTTTATTCCTATAGGCTGTTAAGTGTATATATATATATATATATCAATATAGACAATAGTTATATATATTATGTCAGTTTTTATAAGCAAAGTGCATATGTAAGTATATCTGTTATATTAGTACATCAATTCATTTAACGTAGATTTCAATTTTGTGTGTGTATATATATACTTTTAATTACACTTATTCTTTTAAACCTAGGCTGTTTGTTTCTTTGTTTCTTTGTTTTACAGTTTATATTGTGAGAAAATTTAGTGTGTGTGTGTGTGTGTGTGTGTGTATATATATATATATATATATATATATATACAGATTGTCAATTTAAGCCTGTAATGATTTTGTATAAATTTTATTTGTATAAAATGATTTCATATGTTGATCACAAGTATTTGGTTTGTTATTATATATATATATATATACAGTTAATGGTTATATACATAAATTATTTATATGATATATATATATTTGCGTCATTTTGGGTTGTGCTTCTGTTATTATATATATATATATATATATATATATATATATATTAACTTTTGTATATAAAGGTATGGCTTGTCTTATATATATATATTGTTTAAGATATAACATGTGTGTACATTTTTTATGTGTGTTATTTTTTTAGGTGCTTATATGCGGTCTGACTATATATAATTGTATATATATCTGGTACACAATAATTAACTTGATATTTACAATACTAGCTATATATATATATATTCGAACCTGTTATTTATGATATGGAAGTAGTTATATATCGTATAGTATAGACTTAAAGTATGCTTGATATAATATATATATATATATATATATGCTAGTTTATTTCATATCAGTTTTATATATATACAATGTTATGGCTGGGAGTATAAGCAATTGTTTCAACATTTATCATATGTATATATATTTGACTGTACAATATAAGTTTAATTTAAACAAAGATTTTGAAGTACATATATATTTAATATTTTAAAAGTGTGTTTGAATATAAAATATGGTTTTATATATGTACATAGTTATAAATATATGTTTACTTATACCTCATCTCCATCGATTCAGTTCTGATTTGGTTTTGTGAATTCCTTATCTATCAGCTTGTCCGTCGAATCCGTATCCATCTAGCTTTGATCTGAAATTCATGCTTGGATTCGTAACTCATCTAAGTATCGTTCATCTCTAGTCTTGAAAGGTGAGAAATCACTCATGATTAATGTTCTTTTATCTATTAAATTTGGTTCCAATTGAAATGAAAATTGAAATATGGTGCTGTTAGTTAGATACATTGCTATTTATATATGCTGTTATCTGTATTTGTTCACCTGTGACATTTGACACCAGTTTATGTTATTTATATTGATGATATATGCTTGTTATATTATTGTCATATCTGTTATCACACTGCAAGTTCCCTATTAGTATAGTGAATTCTATGGGTTGAAATGATACATACCCGAACGATCTATAGAATAGTAGAAAATCGTTATGGGTTGAAATGATAGACCGAAGCGATTTTCATTGAATTTGGGATTATAGGTTGAAATGATATATATACCCGTATATATTTAAATTACGGACTGAAATGATAAATATCCGTATCACTTGACCATAGGATAGAAAATTATATACAGATACCATGGTCTATATATAAAAATATTTTGAAATGATTCCAATGGGTTTAGGAAAAAATATGGCTTTTATATAAATATTTATTTTAGATATTATATAAATGCTATTTTATATATAGTTAAATTCTTGATTTAAGCTATATATAAATTTACTTGATATAAAATAAGTTTATTAATAAAATTGATTTTATTAAAATATAATATAGACAAGTATTTATTTGAATTATATTTTAATATAGAGTTTATAATGATTTTTATAAATTAAGGTTGAGAAGTTAACTTAGAAGTTGATTTGAAATTTTATTCAATTAAGAATTATATTTAATAAGAATCCATTTGGAACTTATTGAAATTGAGATTTTAAAAGAATATGGTTTTATAACTTAATTATGGCTTAAGGTGATTTAAACGAATATATCAAGTTTAAATAAATTGAAGGAATATTCGGTTATTTGAAATTTAGGGATTATTTAAATGATATTGAATTTTATTATGTAAATATTTCAAAGCTAAATAATATTAAGGAAAATTTGATGAATATATAAAATTATCGAATTTAGTTTTGAAATTTTATAATATGAAAGCTTTGAAATATACTGAAATTGAAACGGTTTATTTTGTGGTTCAAATCTGTATTTGAAATCAATATTATTTAGAATGGTATATTGAGAAACTGAATTAAATTGAAATTTATGATTTGATATTTGATTAAATTTGAATCTGAAATTTGAGTTAATTTAGAACTGATTTATGAATTTGGGGAACTATTTATTATATAAAGTAATTTTTAAATTTTATTTAAACTATTTATATATTTTAATTTATAAATTAATTTCGTATAAATTATTTTTGATATAAACAATTTTAAGATATACTATTTTAAGTTAAATCTATTTTATATAAACTATTCTATTTTATAAACTATTTTATTTTATATATATTATTATTAACATTTAAACTGTTTAAAGGGAAGTGTTGTGGTTTTTCCAAAGTAATTATGATTTCTAAAGTGTTATGATTTCCAAAAGGCTATGATATCCAAAGTGTTTAATTTCAAGTTTTGGTTTTGAAGCGTTCTAACATTGAAGTGCTACGATTTTGGAAAAGATATATCTAAAATGGAAATTATATCGTAATTTTTTTGAATTGGAAATGACATCATATTGTTATGGTTTTGAAATGGCAATGACAATTTGGTTTTGAAGTATAAACAATTTTGAAATGGCCACGGTGTTATAATATCGTTTGGTTGTTAAAGAGACCGTAATCGTTCTACCCACCCCGAAAACCACTTTAACAACTGTGCACGCGGTGGAGATTCCAGAATGAAGTAGGATCGTGGACGTCCTATAGAGGTATATACATGGACCCGACTCCCGTGAGTTGGCATATGGTGGCTAAAACAGGAGGGATTCTCGGGCCAATGAGATAGCTCCTCTAATCGGACACACTCCTTTGATACTATATTCTGACTTTGTGATTGATTTGGTGGCCAGTTTTGATTTTTTATTTTGGGAGTGTGGCTCGAGGTGAGCGGTAGCTATAGATATGCGTTACCACCAGCCCGGATGCGTAATTGGTATATCTACCCTGGCATTGCCTTGTGGTGCCTTGTCACCTACCCAGTATGCCTTATACGATTTTTTTTGTACCATACCTATGTAGTGCCCTCTGACAACGCCCAGTTCGGGGGAGATTACGGTACTGTATAGACTATGGGAATATATAAAATGTGTTAAGGTGCAAAATGTAAAGCCTTAACGCTATTTTAAAATATACTATACTTTAAATTTTACATTATTATAATAGCATATATTACTACATAGTAGATAGTTTAACGGATCCTTAGAGGATGGTTATCCCAAACATCTTGTGAGTTACTTGTATTTCAGTTGTAGTTCACTCGAGTTGGATTTATTGATATAAGAATGTTAATTCCGACTTGAGTGTTTTGTGTTTTGCTTTACGCTTGGTTAGAATGAGTGATACTGCTTTTGAGACTCACATTTGGAGTTAGAGCTTCGTTCGGAGATCCATCTATATCCTTTCAGCTTGGAGTTATTCAGTTGATTCCGGTGATGTATTCTGATCTTGTATTTGACTATTGTATTCTAAACTTCTATTGTGGCTTATTTAACTCTGACATATAGTAGCTTCATGGACTACTATTCATTTTGTTTCTACTGCATATTGTATGTTACTATGTGTTTATGATTTTGTGATTATTTATTTACTGCAGATGTTCAGTTTTGCTAAATATAAATTAACAATATGGTATTTTGAGCAATTTAAATCCGGCATGTGTGGATGCGAATGGTTGAAAATATCAGCATGTTACATTTGGTATCAGAGCTTTAGTTTTCGGCAAAAACTCAACATATGGAGTAAACTTAATTACAGAATCACTTTCGTTCGAGCTTGAATTCCTTCTTCGATTTGGTTTCCTTTGAATTTTGGAACGATCCCCTCAGTTCCAAAATCCATTCTTGTCTCCTTCTATTCGTGTTTCCCAATTCTGTAGCTCCACTGAATGATTTGTAAAAGGATGAAACTCCTTTACTATAGCATTAATTAATCGAAGATTTCTGTAATAGCCCGCAAATCCGTACCCCATAAAGTCAACACTATTCTCCATCAATCAACTCAAGATGTACGGAAATACAAACGATTTGGGTTAAAGAAGAAGAGGTAGAAGAAGAGAAAACAAAACAACATCGGAATCTAACCATCGCAGCAGAATAAAATATAGTAGATAATAACTGATTTTTACACCTGACGATGTTCCGAAAGCATTCATCCATACAAGTCCGTCCGGGGTTCGAACGGAACCGAAGGCACTACTCCTACTACATCCACTTTGGAATCATCCTCAGGATTAGGAGTGACTAGCCCATGCACTTCACTGCTCCATCTTCGACTCCGAACTCGTTTTTCCACGAAAACGTACAAACCGGATCGAAGTGGTTTTCAAGAAATTAATCCCGATCCTGGTCTCTTCGAAACGATCAGCGCATTGGCCAATATTGATAGTCGGTTATTTAACTATCAATTAAAATTCACAAAAACCATCCAACGTAAATAATTTCACCAAATTATTTATTAACCTCAAAATATCTTTGCAAGATATATTTTCATTTTCAAACCTTTTGGAAAACAGTTTTCTAATCCTACTCTTCTCATGGAATGAGTTTCCAAATATTTATTTCCACTGAAAACACCAAGCACAAAAACCTTAAATTTGAAAGTAATTTAAAAACACTTTATTATAAAATATACTTTAACATTTAAATTGAAAACTACTTCAATACTTTATTAAAATATATACTTTAGGAATATTTAAAATGAGGCTACTTTATAAAATATAAAATTAGATTTTCTCTATCAAAAAAAAACACCCAGTCACCTTTAAATAATTACTATGATAGTAGATTTGAAAATTACTTACTTCAGAATTTAATCATTTAGAAATAATAAATTTTCTAAACCTTCTTTTTAAAACAACATAAGTTATGTTTAAAAATTTATGTTGAGAACGTACTTGGCTATCCAGGAAAATACTCTTCTCTTTCTATCTTTAAAAATAAATCACTATTTATTTTTAAATAAATTTCCCATTCCTTTAATAAATTCCCATCGTGAATTCTTTCTTCCAAATATCCACTGACATATTACTTTACTTTTATAAACACAGTTTATAAATTTCATAGTCACATTCTCCTTTAAATTTCCAATTTCAAACACTTAAATCAATTTCTAACTTGATTCCCAATTTTCTCCATTTGAAGTAAATTTCTTTACTTACTCAATTTATTTCAAATCCATTAATTTCAGGCTCTATTCCTTAATTATGATTTAAACTTTGAACTAAAATTACCAATTTCATATTTTCCAAATTTCTTCTTTATCCTTTTAAATAAATTCTTTATCTCTTGATATAACATCACTTAAATTTAAAATTCATTATTTCTCTGTCTACTCAAAATCTCTTTTTCATACTCGAAACTTATTTATTGGAATTTTAAAATCTCTTTTATTCTTCTCCAATTCATTCTTAAATTTATTTATATTCTTTATAATTATTTTACTTAAAAATTCACTCTTTTGTTTTCTTTTTTTAAAAATCCAATTTTATATATTTTGATAACTGAGTGTACCGAAATATATTCAAGCAAACCATAACATTCAATATTCAAATTATCAATATAATTCATCATAGAATATTAAATATTCATAGCACGGAATTATTAGAACAAATCTAAATATTTTGAGGAATCCAATTGGATCCCTCCAACCTGTTTCCCTGCATCCACAGATGTTAGCACAGTATAAAATACCAATTCCACTTCGAGGTGGAATATCGCGGTATATGGGATTAAATAATATCATCCGCTATTATGCGGCGCATAGGGTCTCATCCGCTCTATAATGCGGGAAATCAATCACTCCAATATATACTAAATACTATAATATAGCACATCAAATCAATTTAATCATCCAACCAATTATTGAAATAAACTATTTAAATTTAAATAGTAATCCAGAAGAGTGAGATTAACTCACCTTCGAATTTTTTTACTAATCCAATCCATTTCGACTTGTTACTCCATGATCTTAGACCTTGAACAAACAATTCATGATTTATTTATATTTCAATTAACCAAAACAATTTATTTTCATTAACAAATTTAATTTACTAATATTAAATTCTAACTAGTAGTTTTAAAACCAATTTTCTTTTAATAAATATATTTAGGAACAAAATAATTAAATAAGTTTTGCTAAATAAATTAATCTCCATTACTATATTATTTTGAAATAACCAGTAGGTTAAAATATGGATATATATATATATATATTATTATATATTTTCCAGAAATTACAAACAGATTTACAAAATAGACCTATATAGTTTCCCTGGTTTTTTTCCTCCTTACTTATCCATATTTTCTGTTTACCTACAAATATTTGTACACATACCAAATTTAAGTTGAAACTAAAATCCATTCCAAAACCTCAGCAAAATTAAAGTGTACTTGTATATATTAAAACTTCCCTGTACTTATGTTTTACAAAATCAAATTAAAATAGACACTATACCTCACTGCACTGTTCGAGGCTGCAACCATCTTCCATCGCGACCAGTCGAAATTGGTAAAGCTTTCGTGGTCGAGCTCGAATCCACCACTCAATGCCGACCCGCAAAGACGAACTCCCAGAATCGCAGCCGCCTTCCTCCAGATATTGGTCGACTGGCACGCCGCACCCCCTTGGCTGCTGCCATCAATATTTTCCGCACTGTCCCTCTAGGCTCGAGCAACGAGGCGCCCTTGAATCGATTGCACAACCCAGTCCTCACGAGGTTTTGGTTTCCAATCGCGAGCCTTCTTTCATTTTTTTGACTTCCCCTTTTGAATTAACAGAATTCGGCCATTGATTTATTTATTTTTCAATTTTGAAAAACTGAAAAGTGGAGAGAGAGATAAATATTGAAGTATCGGCCATGGCTTCCCTGGGAAGGAGAGTATGGAAGGTCGATTTTTTTTTCTTTTCTTTGAAGTATTGGCCGAGTTTTAAGAAGCAATGGGTGAGGGAACATGATTAGATGCAAGCGGACCAAAATCAATAAGCTACAGTGACACATGAGTTGAAATCAAAAAGTTCTGATGTGCCATAAATTCAAGTGAAGTTGATCAGAATTTCAAATTTACGTTCAAATTCCCTCGATAACCGCAACTTAAAATTTCGAACTCCCTTCGAGGCATGTCGCTAAGTATTTATAATGTTATACCCCTATTCCGAACGCAATGGAAAAGGTTTCGAGCCCTAATTCGATCGTATGGAGAAGATAGCTTTTTGGACCCAGTTATTAAATTGAATTTTCAATATAGGTTTCAGCGTGTTATATGGCATACGCTCACACAACCACTCCAAACATTACGAAAATTGAAATCAGATAATAATACACTATTACGGATCCAATGGAACTGGTTTAGTCGTAACCCGAGACTGTGCCTCGGAAGGCAATTTTTGAACATCAATTAAAACGATGTATTTTTAAAATTGAACAAACACTGTTAAATTCAATTTTACCCCATCTATTACTTTCAGTATTATCAATATAAATTTTATAAGCCTTTGAAATATTTTTGACAAGCTTATAACTCCAGATTTAACATTTTACCCAACTTCAAAATATTTAATTTAATAATTAAATTACCCAATAAATGGTGATATTTGAATTCAAGTTAAAAATTTACTTTTAAACATTTAAAATCAATTAAATATTCCAATTTCAAACATCTAAAAATTCCGGATCGTCCCATTCCTCCCACCTTAAAAGAATTTTGTCCCCGAAATTACTTGTTAAGAAGAATGATCCAATACTTATTACTATTTTCCAAAACCAACAATTCAACATCTTACCAACTATCTTTTTATAAAAGACCCATTATCATTCTTACTAACTTCCCAAACTCTTCCATAGTTTTCAAACAATACTATTTGCCCAATCATTCAAATTTCAATTTAAAACCAAATTTGGAATTATCAAAATTTTCTCAAAATTTTCCTAACTCCTTAAATTTCTGAATTTTTTTGCCAGCGTCTCCTTTGTGCAGCTAGCTCGGTACAACTATAAAATGCCTCTACGGGCTCCCAAATTCCCAAAAGAAAACAAAACGCTAAGTGGCTGGATCAAAGACCGAATCAAATTTCATACAAAAATTTAAACACATACCTTTTTGTCGAGCAAGTCAAATTTATCTTCTACAATCAAAACAAATTTTCCTTTTCCTTTATAATACATGTATATCCTACATTGCAATAATATCCAATCAAAACATTCCAAAATCATTTTATACACTTCTTTACAAGATATCAATATCAATTCCATTCAAATCGGTACGATGTACATATGTCATTCGTACGCAATACCGAATCCGATCGCTTACTCGATCACACAATTTCATTTCTGAACTAGTATCGTCCACCCGACTTCCTATTGCGGACTCAAATCTGGTTTTCTTGACCAAAAACCATCATTCTCCTTGCATAGTCGTAACTATGATAGAGAATTTCGATAATCAATCAAAATCCATATCCAGGGTTCGCCGTCGAAAATCGAGTGAAGAACCCCAACTCGGATCGATATAACTATCTCGAAATTCTGTGCTCGAATCTGGATCAAATCGCTATGTGAATAAAATAATATATGTACATCCTACGTATTTTTCTCAACTGATTATCAACTATATCAATTTTCTTTTTAGTCACATTCATTTCGATTTCTATTCACTTATCAACGCTTATCGTTTTTATTAAATCTTCACTCAAATGTTTATTCAATATATTTTCCTGACACCCATATTACTGAAGAATTCTACCATTTCTTCTTAAGTTAAATATAAGTATTATATACGCTTCGTATATTATTTTCACTTCACCGCTTTAGTTTATATCTACTTCTATTCAAACTGGTTCTCCCATTTCCATATGAATTCAATTTATCTTCAACTCTAAATATTGAATTTTATCTTCCATTTATAACAGATTCACATCATTATTTTAAATTAGTTTCATCCACTAATTTATTTCGATTTCCAAATTTGAAATCGTTTTGTTGCTAAAAACGTTTTCCAAAATTTTTTTCCAACTCCCAAAATTTTCGAAAATTTTTGGTAGAGTCTCCTTTGTACGGAGGAGCTTTTGCAATTTGACAAGAGATATAAATATATATACATCGACTCATACGGTCTCAAAAACAAAAATAGTTCATATTTGCTATTTTCATTGCATAGACGTACCTTTATTTAGCATTTTTAAGCAAGTGGCTTATTATCTCTCAATTAACGCGACCAAAATCCTACGGAACGGCCTTCAGGTACCTGTACTTACTCAAATTCAAACATATACGCACTATATATAAGAAGTTTATAGCATTTCACTTATATTTAAATAGCTAAAACATGGATTTTATAGCAATGCATGTTATATACTTTCATAAGCACAATTGTAAGGTTTCAACACTTATTTCAATTGCTTTCAATCAATTCTCGACCCATACTATTCAATTTAAGTGATTTACAACTCACTTGCTTGCACAAGATTCATTTTTAAACCTAATGAACTTATATTCATTTTAATTGATTCAAAAAATCAATTTTATTTACTTCTATTAATTCATAGAATTTTATTTAACCTCATTTTCGTCAAACGATAGTTATTTCTGTGCAAATTCGGCGATATTTATGTGAATTAAAAATTACTTAAGCTTATAATATTCCATTCTAACTTATTTACAAACCATTCATTTGCATTTCATTCATCCCCACGTTGGTTTCATTTAAACCCATTCCATTAAGCTTGACAACATTCCATGCCAATATTAATAACCATTTCCCAAATTAATTTAACCCAAACCTTTATTTAATGAACTTTCATTCTTACTCGAAGTTGAGCTTCTAATTATTTTTAACTTAAGTTAATTTACTTTAATTTATTCCAACCTCAAAACTTAAGCTCACTTCATTTGCAAATAAATTTTCTTTTTCACTTTAACATGATTCTATTTCAATCAAATCTCATTTCAATCTATAAATTTAGTGGATTAGTTCTTTTGTTTCGTTCATTACAAATTTTAATTTCCAAATTAAATTCATTCATGACTCATTTAATTCAATTAGCCATTCTCAATTCGTTAAAATAATATCCAAGCACATATTTAACTCATTTATACTCGAATTGGATTTTATATGCAACTCACATCATTTCTATTATAATCCAATTCCATTTCATTTGACAACTCCGATTCATAATTAATCCACTTACAATATGTGATGAATATTTTTTATACTCAAGTTCTATTTCTATCATTTAATTCACAAACCAATTTTATAAACTCATAGTTCAACTTTAATCCAAATCCAATCACAATATTATTGAACTTAGCTTAAGTTCATTTAATTCGACTTACTCTTCTAACTTATTAACTTTTTACAAGTTAATTCCATTGTAGGAAATTTTCAGACTTTATAAGTTTCCAAATCTTTTTATAATCCATAAAAATTTTTAGTTAAACCTCTAGAGCTTAAGCCATTACTTAGACGCTCAAAACATTGAAACCAATTCTAGAGTCTTCAATAATCACTTAAGTATTTCAAAAATCATTTGAAATCAATTATATCCAATTTTTTTTGGTAAATTGAATTATATCTTTGAATTTCAAAACCAAACCCAGTTTTTGCAAACATCTCCCATTTAAAACATTCAAATAGCAATTCCTCCTCGGGAAACTCGAAAATGAACATCGATGATGCTGCAGTCACCACCGAAGTTATTTTCCAACAACCGAAAGAGTTCAATGCTTTAATCGCTTTAAAATCCCTTCAAATATTTTTAAATTCCAAATCTCTCTAGATTTCAAATCTAATTCAAAAATATTTCTCAAATACATATTTTTTCAAAAACTTTTGAAAAGCATATTCAAATTCAAAGGAATTTAAATTTTCCAAATTTTCAAATTCCAAACCCTTTCAATTCCTATTTAAACATTGCTCTTGAATTTTTATTTCATCTTCAATTATTGATCACATTTATAATTCACATTTAAAAATCCCATTTGTATATGAATTTATTTCTTAATCTTTGGTTATAATTTTAATTTCTTATTCAATTTTACACATAATGGTAATAATTTAATGTTATCTGTTAACCCCGTTTTGTCAACGAGTTAAGGCCTGGGCCGACTCATCAGATAAAGTTCTCAGCGACTCAGTGGATTTACGACTCAAGGTACTTCAAGACTCAACAGGTTACCGACTCAACAAATTGAAGAGTAGCACGAGTTGAAGAATTGTGCGACTTACGACCTACCTTGAGTCGTCAGCAACTCAAGCATGCAAACCAAAAAGCCAAGTCCAGTTAACTCGTGCGCGACTCACGACTTAAGGAAGTGCACGACTCAAAGAAGGAACTCGACTTAAAGACAGGATGGCTTCGCGACTCAACAGATGGTGCGACTTAACAAGCTAACAACTTAAAGCTCTAAGCGACTTAAAAAAGCGGACCGACTTAAGGCCTCCAACGACTCAACAAGTTAAAGAGCTACGACCTAGTGACTCAAGATAGAAAAAAGGCGCAAGCGACTGCATCTAAGTCGTGACCGAACTACGACCTAGGATAAGTCGTTCACGGCCTAAAACTACAGAACATAAATTTGATGCTGCCTTATCTTGTGACCCTTGACTCGCAAACGAGTTAAGGCTTATGTCCAGGAGAACAAATCAGAACCGCCTCACCTACTCCACTGCTTGCTAACTCTTGACCCTTAAGTCGAGCGCGACCTACGACTTTCCCTGAGTCGAGCGCGACTCATGACTTGAGCGGAAAACTGCTGCCTAGAATCACACCTATAAATACATTACCACCTCCAACATTAAAAGGACTTTGGGATCATTTTCTTCAAGAGATTGAGACTTCACCATCTTCAAAGCAATCTACAATCCATCGCTTCAAGCACACGCAAGACGCTTAGATCAACTTCGCACAGGAATTTAACACATTCAATTATGGATCCGAAGAACTCTATGACGACAAAGTTTTCCTTAGCTACTTGTTTTCTGAATTGAATTGGATTGTAATTGAAAGAGATTGTAATAAGTTGTAATCCGATCAGCAATAAAAAGGATTGAAGTGGACGTAGGCTTGATCATAAGCCGAACCACTATAAACCCTGTGCACATTTACTGCATTTTCTGTTATTTACTGTTATTTCTTGATTCCCGTATTACGGGTGGTGCTTTCACATCGTTTTTACACACACCGGGGTGTTAGCGTCAGATTTTCGCGTTAAAATTTTTGGTGCTTTCACTGAGAATTGAACTCAGGCGAATTATCATCATTGCTCCACGAAAGTTTGTTGAAGTAATCTCTCTGAAGACTAGAAGTTTATCTGAAATCATGGCTCCGGGGAGAAGGAGTAGATTTGTTAGATCTGGAAATGTCCAAGAGGGAACCTCCGCTTCCCCAGTACCTAATAAGGCCACTCCACCTGTTGGGGTTACAAAGGCAGAGTTGGATGCTGTAATCTTAGGGCTGAACCAGCAGATAAATGCCCAAAGTGCACAATTGGAGGCTCGGAATGCCCAAAATGCCCTAATTTTGAATAAGTTGAACGATTTGCTTGGGGCAAACCGTCAACCAACGGGTAATGAAAGGAACTTGGCTGGCAACGTTCATGATGTTGAAGAAAGGAACGTTCCTGAGAGGGCTGCCAGCCCCTTTGAGCAGACATTTCCTGAAGTTGGTGGATCTAAAGCTCGAAATGATGAGGGGTATCTTTCTGAAATGGTTCGACAAATCATGAAAGAGAGTATGCAAAGGGATGAAGACGAGAAAGAATGGGGTTTCGCTCCAAGTATAACCCCGTTTACCGAAAGGATCTTAAAGGCTGAGTTCCCGAGGAAGTTCGTCCCTCCAACTATTCCAGCTTACAAGGGGACAAGTGATCCGAACGAATTCTTGTATAAGTATGATTGGCACATGACAGGTGCCAGAGCTTCTGATGAAATAAAGTGTCGATATTTTCCTGTATATTTGGAAGGTGTAGCTCTGCTTTGGTTCACGAAGCTACCAATCCGGTCTATAGATCAGTTTTCTGACCTAACCCGGAAATTCAAGGAGCAGTTCATACTATATGCTTCAAAAGCCAAAGATATCATGTCGTTGTCAAGTTTTGAACAGAATCCAGGGGAAATTATCAAATCTTTCTTGAATCGCTTTAATATAGCGCTGGCCGAGGTAGACAATGCAGAACCACAAATGATCTTGACTTATCTGATGAGGGCCATCGACAAGTCGAGCGAATTTGGAAAATGGCTAAACATGAAGGAACCAAATTCCCTTGAAAAATTCTACAAGAAAGCGGACGAGTTCATACGCCTGGAAAGCCATCCTGTACCGGTAAAGGCAGTATTGGAAAAAGCTCAAGATAACATTGCTGCTCCACGCAAGAATGAATCTGTAGGACAGAAAAGGGAAAATAACGATGGGAAGAAACAGAAAAATCTGAAGAAGCCTCGTTCCTTCAAGCCATCGGAATATACTCCTTTATCAGATACACCGGAGCGTATTTACCTTGCCACTAAAGATTATGATGACTATCCTAAACCTCCTGTTCTGAGAACCGGGAAAAGAGCTGTACAAAGCGGGAAGTTCTGCCGCTTCCATAATCAACCCGGTCATGATACCGACGAATGCCGCCAATTGAAGAATTTGATTGAAGAGTTGATAAGGGAAAACAAGCTGCAGCAATTTGTGGAAAAGAATAGCAGCATCTTGGTTCGACTAGTCAGGGGCAACAAGCTCCTGCTCATCAACCCAGGACAAGTGAGATGTCTGCAGGGCATGAATTCGAAAGTCCTGTTATCAATGTCATTACGGGAGGACCTCATCCAGCAGGCAGGAGCTGGGGTGAGATGCAAAGGTATACCCGGGCTTTGAAATATGTACCGGCCGAAGAAGATGTCTTTGTTTTGGAAGATGCTACGCCCCAGAAACAACAAAGAACTTTCAATGATGATATTGTGTTCAGAGCCAGGGATTCCACAGGTGTCGAAGCTCCTACCTTGGATCCCTTAGTCATCTCGGCTGGTATCGGGCTAGCTATTGTCAGAAGAGTTCTCATTGATTGTGGCGCATCCTGTAATATCCTCTTCAAGAAAACATTCGACCAAATGAAGATCCCTATGGCTGATGTGCAAGCCTCATCACAGAAAATCGCTGGCTTCACTGGGGAGCCAAAGCAGCCGATAGGAACCATTGATTTGCTTGTAGAACTCGGATAGGGAGAAAGAAAAGTAGTCCGCAAGCAAACTTTTGTGATTGTTGATGAATTTTCCGCTTATAATGCTTTCCTTGGCCGTCCAACTCTTGCAGCGTTCAAAGCTGTTCTGGCCCCATGGTGCCTCACCATTAAATTCCCCACAAACAATGGAGTAGGAGTTATAAAAGGGGATCAAAATGCCAGGCGGGAGTGTTATCTGACAGAGCTGTGAGTGGCAAGGAAAAGAGAAATGGGAAAGGATGCGGCAACCCCAATCTGCATCAAAGAACCAACCTTGTAGCAATTACAGGGCGGACCCTGCACTGGCGAGCACAGCGGAGCACGAAAAGAGTTGGATCCTAGAAAAGCCAGTGCAGGGGAGAATAGAGTGGTACCAGTGGAAACGACAGTACCGGTACCTGTTGACCCGAAGGACCCAAATAAGGCGTTGAATGTGGGTTCACAACTTAATGTGTCAATTCGGAATATCTTAATATCTTTTTTAAAAGCAAATTTGGATGTTTTTGCTTGGACTCATGCCGATATGTGCGGAATATCCCCAGAAGTTGCAGTACACGCTCTAAATATGGATCCAAAATTTACGCCTGTGAAACAGAAAAGGAGAACCCAAGGTCCAGAAAGGTCAGCAGCATTAAAAGAAGAAGTAGATCGGCTCATGGAGAATGACTTTATCAAAGAATCTACCTATCCGAATTGGGTGTCAAATCCAACGCTGGTTAAGAAAGCCAACGGAAAATGGAGAGTGTGCATCGATTTTTCAGATCGAAACAAGGCCTGCCCCAAAAACTGCTTCCCATTACCCAGGATCGATCAACTGGTAGATGGAACAGCGGGACATGAATTGTTATCTTTTATGGATGCCTACTCCGGATATAACCAGATCATGATGCATGAGCCAGATCAGGAGGACACGAGCTTTATCACCGATGTTGGTCTTTACTGCTATAGAGTTATGCCCTTCGGGCTGAAGAATGCGGGGGCAACCTACCAAAGACTTGTTAATGCTATGTTCAAACCACAATTGGGCAAGACTATGGAAGTCTACGTCGACGACATGTTAGTAAAGTCTAAGAAAGCAGTGGATCACATAGAACACTTAGCAGAAATGTTCGTAGTCCTCCGGAAATACGGAATGAAGCTTAATCCTTTAAAATGTTCATTTGGGATGGAGTCCGGAAAGTTCTTAGGTTTCGTCGTGAGCGCTAGGGGCATTGAAGCTAGTTCAGCTCAAATTACCGCCTTAAAAGAAGTCAAAGCTCCTAGAACGAAGAAGGAATTGCAAAGTCTCAATGGAAAAGTCGCCGCCTTGAGTCGTTTCATTTCCAGAGCTACTGATAAATGCATCCCATTCTTTGACGCTCTAAAGAAAGGAAAGAAAAACTTTGATTGGACTCCCGAATGCCAAAAAGCCTTTGATGAATTGATTCGCCATATGGAAACGCCTCCAATACTTTCTAGGCCCGGCGATGGTGAGCATCTTCTTATATACTTGGCAGTATCATCTCATGCTTTAAGTGCAACGCTGATACGAGAAGACAAGAGGATTCAACATCTGGTTTACTATATCTGCAAAAGACTCACTGGGGCAGAGATGAATTACTCCAAGTTGGAAAAACTCGCCTATTGCCTACGGATTGCATCGAGGAAGTTGAGGCAATATTTCTAAGCTCATCCTATCAAAGTCCTCACTGATCAACCTTTAAAGCAAGTCCTGTTTCGCCCTGAGACTTCGGGTCGTCTTCTAAAGTGGAACATTGAACTCAGTCAATATGACATCACTTATCACCCCCGAAAAGCAAACAACGGACAAGCTTTAGCGAATTTCAGCGCAGAATTCCCAGATAAGGGTAACAGTGGGGAGGAAACGATCGATGATTCCCCAATCCAATGGAAGTTATATGTTGATGGCGCGAAAAATGACTACTGTTCTGGAGCCGGGGTTGTACTTGAAACCCCTGAAGGTCGGTCATTATGCTATGCACTAAGATTGGAATTTCCTTCAACGAACAATGAAGCAGAATACGAAGCTCTTATCGCTGGTTTGAGAATTGCTAAAGAACTAAACATCCGAGCATTACAGGTCTTCAGTGATTCTCATCTTATTGTATGCCAAGTCAAGAAGGAATTCCAAGCGAAAGGGGGAAATCTGCCTGCCTACTTGTCAAAGGCCTGGGAACTCGTGTGTGACTTCGACCACTGCACGATAAGCCATATTCCTCGAGAAGAAAACATGAAAGCAGATTCTCTCGCAAAGTACTCTAGCACAGGCGAAACTCAATTTCTGGGGTTAGCTCCAGTGGAAGTCCTGTCCGCTCCTAGAATTAATGAGATGGATATTGATTGGATCATGAGCGTGTCTCAAGAGCAAGAATCATGGATGACTCCAATAACAGAATATCTGCTCAATGGCTCTTTACCGTAAAATTCAAAAGAACGACAGAAGCTGCTGAGGAAAGCCTCTCGCTATATAGTCCAGGATGGCCAATTATACAGACGGGGATTCTCAATGCCATTACTTCGATGTGTATCCAGGGAAGAGTCCAAAACAATCCTAGCTGAGGTGCATGGGGGAGAATGTGGTGATCATTTAGGTGGTCAAACTTTAGCAAAGAAGATTCTCCGATACAGATATTTTTGGCAGAAATTAATCGAGATGCAGCAGACTATTCCCGAAAATGTGACAGATGCCAAAGATTTTTCGTGAAACATAAAAAAGAAAGCAACGATTTGAAAACAAAATATTATAGTGGGAATTTCCTTAATCAGTGCACGAATTCAGATAGGCACGAAATCAATTTGTTTTGATTGGAATTTTAGAAACGGCAAGTAGATATTCTTGGTTTTGAACGTATCAGAGAGGAAGCGAAATCAAATGGAAAAAAACAAGTAAATTCAAATTCTAGAATGTTTAAAGGAAAGAATGATTTCTCTGTACTATTAATGGTTGCGATATTAATGGTTGCGTGCTATAAAATTAGTTAGGCTGAGTGATGTATATATATAAACATTGAAATTTCGAAATTTAGGTAAGTGATAAATTTGTGGAAAAAGGAAATAAAATCAATTATTGCATTGATTTTGGGTGGAGAATGGCGGAATTAATTGCTGAGAATGGTAAAAGGAAATCACAGATTATATACCTATTAACCAAAAGAAGTCGTACGTAGACCAGCATTGATTTATAAAGAAACGGTAAAGTTTTATTAGACAATTTAAAGCAAATTGAATGCGTTGATTTTTTTATTATTGATAAGTTTTCCTATATACGTTATTTATACCATTAAAAATTTGTGCCCTTTTAAATGTGAAATTTCACGGTATATAAATACACTGACTTGTCAAAAGTTATTACTTAACTTAAAATTAAATTCGTTTACATTCTTCGTATTTAAAATATACAAAATTCATTTTTATTAAAATTCCCGTTTGGAGTTGTCCTTTAACAAAGTTAAAGATTTCAAAACTTTCATTCTTTTCCTAGAATTTTGGGAAAAGACTAAATCAAGTTAAAATTTATATTAAATTTCAAGGTTTTATAAATAAAAAGAAATAAATTGCAAGAAAAACTAGGGCTGTTACAACGAATTTTTGCATCAGTATAGACTTTTACACGCTTCTCGCTCTACACACCCCCATGAGGTTCCAGACTCCCCACCTAAAGCATTAGATGCCCCAGTTTCCACTGACGAACCCATACCAAAAGAACCTGCCTCCGAGGCTTCTCTGGTGAAGTGCTCTACTACTGTCGATGTTGCGGGGTCGTCCGGCAAATTCGCACTTGCCCCAGTCATTGAGGAAGAAGAGCCTCAGGGATCTCACCAACATTCACAGAAGTCTAGTGAAGAAGTCGGGAAAACAAGCCCTGTCAAGCAGAGCGGGGACGACACTTTCGGAGGGTTGAGCGACCTCTTTGTCACCTCACAGGAGCTCTTTAAAGACGACCCTGTCACTACTAGGGTTTCTTCTTCAGTGGTGGAAGCGACTTCTTCTTTGCAACAAGCTCCGTCGACCCAAGAGTTGACGTTAGCTACTACCCCCATGATTACTCCGCAATCGAAGAGTTGTTCGTAGTTTAATGCGCGTAGTTTGCACATCACACACACTTAGAATCTTTCGGCACTTTCATGCACCTGATTCTTTGTACTTTAAAGATTCTACAGTTACGCTTCTTTTCTCTGAAGACTTTTAAGACTTGTCTCTTTTTTTTATTTCAGATTTCCCAATGAGGCGAAGTGGTTCATATTACGATGACTTCAAGCAATATGGAAAGCGTGGTCAGTATGACTACAGGCGCTATCTTCCCACTTATAGGGAAACTGATGAAGAGAGGGCTGCTCGAAAGGCTCAGGAGAGGCGTTCTTATGAAGAATTCTATGGAAGAGGGGATGAGCGGTACGATTCTTCCCACAGAGAGGATGATTCCCATAAGCGTAAATCCCATGATGACAGAGGGAAGAGCCACATGGCTGATGACCCAAGCAAACGGGCTAAAGTTAGTGAGCAATCTGTGCCTGCAATTTCTGAGAAGAGCAATACTCCAATTCCTTCTCAATCTCCTGCCCCTTCCCGTACTGATATTCAGACAATCATCAATAGGCCTTCATATAAAGTTGGGCCAGGTCCAGCTACTCTCCAAAGTCGGTTTCCGCAATGGTGCTTGAAGGGGGTTCGCTTCGATCTCGATTTAGTTCCAATTGACAAGCCTGCCATGCTGCAAAATCTCGATGCCGTCAGACTTGATATTGAAAGAATGTCGAGCTGGCAAAAGCTTGTTGACGAGCTTCAAAGGGTAAACCGTACGAATCTCGAGGCCATGCTTACTATGGAAAATGAAAATGCTGAATGGCAGAAGGTTCTTGAGCAGCATGATACCGAGATGAGGAGCATCACTACTTATAATGAAGAGCTTGAACCGAAGGTCGAGAAGCTTAAAGAAGAACTCGCCACTTCTTCTACTTCCTACACTCAAAAAGAAGAAGTGCTTCAGAAACAAGTGAGAGATGCTCATGCCGGCCAAAGAGACGCCGAAGACAGGCTCGAGGTGCAAAAAAGAATCAATGAGGGCTATATTGCTGATATTGCAGAGCATCGGAAGAAAACCGGCTCTTAAGAGGCGGAGATCGAAATGCTTAAGCTTCAACTCTCCAAAGTTGAAAGAGAGCGTGATGAGGCCGTTGCCGGTAAAATTGCAGCTGAAGAATCTCATGAGGAAACGAAGACCAACATCAGCTTGACATTATTTGACTTCTGCCTGCATATCGTCTTGGGGCGCGGTAGTCTCGCCTTTCTAGGTCCCAAATATGAAATTACTCTGGCTGAGGTGTGGGAGGCTGCACTAGATATGCTTGGAGCTAAAGGTGCTGCCTACGTCGAATCAGCTCTTGAGGAGCATTACTTGGATGACGACGCTCGCGCCGCTCTCGCCAGGGGAAAATAACAACTTGCGAAATTAAGAGCCGAAATGGAAGAAGGGGAGCGTTTAGGAAAAACTACTTCAACTGATCTAGTTCAGCCTTCACCTTCGGCCGAAATCGACATTGTCGGCTCCAGTTCTCATTCTCCATCCCCGGTTAAAGTTACAACTGAGATCACAAGCACACAGGGTGGAGGTGAAGGCGAAGAGAGTGCCGAAGCACAGGCTTATGAGGTTGATATCAGGAAGCCGACTTCTCCAGGTAACTCTACTGTTAATCTTGCCCAAGTAGACTGCTCATCTGCTTCTTATGAGTTTGATGAGCTTCTTGACTATTTCCTGAACCTCAACGAGCCTTTATCTCCTCTCTTTACTGACTTTAACTTCTTTTCTTCTGTAGAGAAAGTGTCGAGCATCGTTCAGACTCCCCCTCCTCCAATTATTCTTCCTCCGCCTCTCCAGGTCACTCCTCCATCCGCCTCTCAACCCGGGTCGCAAGAGGAGCAAATAGAGGCTCTTCGAGACTTAGATAATCCTAATGCTTCACAAGAACACGGGGGAGAAGGGCTTGGAGAAGGCAATGAGTCCCCGGAGCGAACCATTTCTGATAACATAAAATTGTCTACTCTTGTTACTCCGGAAAGTGAGTCTTCTTCAAGGAGGAGGAGGAAGCATGTCACTTCCAAGAAGAAAAGGAAAGACATTCTTTTTTCTGAAGAGGAAGCGAAGGTTGATCCGGCAGTAACCCTCTCTCGTTCATCCCCGATTCTCCCAAGCCGTCCTGAAAAGCTGCCTATTAGGTCAGGTGAAGGCTCTAAAGGTGGTGGCAAGAAGAAGTAACGGGCCCTGCTTCCCTTTATTTTTACTTTTTGCTTTTTGCATGTACTGACCGGAGATTGTGCGTGTACCGGCCTCCGCTTTTCTTTTTATTTTGAAACCTGTACCTGTACAAATTTTGGCGGTATTGAATAAAATGATTTTTTTTGTTTGTACAAACTTCTATCTTTATTTGAGAATGCATTTACTATTCATTTTTGTACAAGCTTCTTTATATGATATTGCAGTGAGCTTGTGGTATGTTGTTCGAGCGTAATTTTTACCAATGTAGTTATACCATGTTGCCCCTATACCATAAGCTTGTTGCAATATTTTATACTTTGAGGGGACTTGTACTCTTATTTTCTGGAGAATAATTTTTCCACACTTGGAGGAATATTATTTTGTTCAAAATAGAGTACAGCTCCCTCCATATGAGTTTCTACACTTCAACCTTCGAAGATATCACTTTTTCTTTTGTGCATACACACATTTTTACAAAGTGAATTCTCCTATGTGTTAAAGCGGGCCTCTGAAGGGCACTTTAACTTATTTTTGAGGAAGAGTATTTTCCAGAATAGATGAACCATTCTTCCTTTGAGAGCTAAAGTGTGCCTTTGAAGAGTGCTCTTTTTTTTTATTGCGTCTCGGTGAAGGGCTTTCTGATCTTTGCTTTGCATTTCAGATGAAATGCTTCTTTGAAAAGTTGTACCTCTAAGGAGAGCTTTTTCATGTTTCAACACTTGGAAGTTTTATTTCAATCTCGATGAAACGTGTGCCTCCGAAGAGTTGTGCCTCCGAGGAGGGCTTTCCACGTTTCAACACTTGGAAGTTTTATTTCAATCTCGGTGAAACGTTTGCCTCCGAAGAGGTCTTTCTGTTTGATTGTGCCTCTGGGAAGAGGTCTTTTTGTTTCTACCTCTGGGAAGAGGTCTTTTTGTTTCTGTCTCTTGGGAGAGGCTTTTATTTTTTCTCTGTTCGCTGGGAAGCGGGCCTCCGAAGAGGGCTTTTCACATTTCGACTCACGGGAGTGTATCACCGATCACGGTGAAATGTGTGCCTCTGAGTAGGGTTTTTGCCTGGAAGTTTGGAGTTTCTTTCTCTCAGTTGGACGGATTCACGGGAGTGTATCACCGATCAGTCCACAACTTTATGTCGAGAAAGAACTCTCTTTTTCTGGTTAGGCCCGCTCGAGGTCTTTTAGCATTTAAACTGTCGTGAAATGGGCCTCCAAAGAGTGCTTTTCATGTTTCAACACTTGGAAGTTTTATTTCAATCTCGGTGAAACGTGTGACTCTGAGTAGGGCTTTTTCCTGGAAGTTTGGAGTTTCTTTCTCTTAGTTGGACGGATTCACGGGAGTGTATCACCGATCAGTCCGCAACTTTATGTCGAGAAAGAACTCTCTTTTTCTGGTTAAGCCCGCTCAAGGTCTTTATCCTTAGAAGAGTTGTGCCTCTGAAGAGGGCTTGTGCCTCCGAAGAGGTCTTTTGTTGTTTGATGTTTGCTCGCCCATGTCTCTTTGCCATCTATTGATGTCGGCGATCCCCGTTATCTTTTGCAAGTGTCATCCCTTTTAGTTGCCAATAATTTTCCTTATCCAAAGAAATATACTTCATAGTTAAGCGAGTTGGTGGTGATAGTCACAGGCTATTTAACTGGATGCTTGTTTGTACAAACATTCGCAGTTAGTTAGAAATGGTCCACTTCCATCCACATCACTAACTTTTGTTCGAAGCACTTCTTTTGTAGGATTTGAGTATGGAAATTTTGAATGGTTTAGCGTTTGCTTGCTGGGTGACGTCGGAGATCGCTTGGTCTTGTGATGGGTAAGTTTTGTTTTTATGGCCTGCATTATTAAATCGACATTTTAGTAACACAATTAACGTATTTTATATGTCGAAATAAAAAAAAGCAGTTTATAATAGTAGAGAACACAAAATTTATAGTGGTTCGGCCAAAAGCCCATCCACTTTATAGCTTTTCATTATTCACTTGCTTTACAATTGCTTTCAATACTAGAATCATATATTCGTAATTCTTTTACAACATTTCAGCAAAGCTTTTAAGTAAAATATGGACGCAAATGATTGCTGTTCCAAGCTCTTGGGATTGGTTCTCCTTCGACAGTTGTGAGTTTGAATGTGCCATCAAGAAGTTTCGTGCCTATAACATATGGCCCTTCCCAGTTTGGCCCAAACTCACCTATGGCTGTCATAATTCTCTTCAGGACTAAGTCCCCAACTTCAAAGCTGCGCTGACGAACTTTGGAATTGAAGTGTCTAGCTATTCTTTGCTGGTGAGCTGCAATTCTAAGCCTAGCCTCTTCTCTTCTTTCATCGAGGAGGTCAAGTGCTTCCAATTGCAATTTTTCATTCTCATCTTGATCAAAATGGATCCTTCTATGTGAGCGGACTTCAGTTTCCACTGGAATCATCGCTTCTGATCCGTATGCCAATGAAAATGGAGTATGCCCAGTCGTAGTTCTGTGGGTGGTTCTGTATGTCCATAGTGCAAGCGGTAACTTATCGACCCAACCACCTTTTGCTTTTTCCAGCTGCTTTTTGATGGTTGATTTGATGATTTTTTTTACTGCTTCCACTTGCCCGTTTGCCTGCGGATGAGCCACTGCTGAGAAGCTTTTTCGGATCTTGAATCGTTTGCAGAAATCATGGAACTCCTCACTTTCAAACTGAGTACCATTGTCTGTGGTTATCTTCTGAGGCACACCATACCTGCAAATGATATTTTTAGTCACAAAACTTATCATTTTCTTAGAGGTAATAGTAGCCAATGGTTCGGCTTCAGCCCATTTAGTGAAGTAATCAACAGGAACGATAGCATATTTAATCCCCAATTTGGCAGTCGGCAAAGGCCCAATGAGATCTATTCCCCAGATGGCAAACGACCATGGACTGACCATTTGAGTTAGCTCAGTGGAAGGTGCTCTAGGAATTTTAGCGAATCTCTGGCATTTATCACACTTTCGGGAATAGTCAGCAGCATCCTGATTAATTTCTGGCCAAAAGTATCCTTAACGGAGGACTTTCTTTGCTAAAGTTTGACCACCTGTATGATCCCCACATTCCCATCCGTATACTTCAGTCAGAATTGTCTTAGCTTCTTCCTTTGTCACGCATCGGAGTAATGGCATTGAAAATCCTCGTCTATACAAACGACCATCTTGAACTATATATCTGGAGGCTTTCCTCATAAGCTTCTGTCATTCTTTTGAACTTTCTAGCAAAGAACCATTGAGTAAATATTCAAGTATCGGAGTCATCCATGATTCTTGCTCTTGGGATACATTCATAATCCAATCAACATCCATTTCATCTGTGCTTGGAGCGAACAAGACTTCGACGGGAACTAATCCCAATAGTTGAGCTTCACCAGTACTCGAATACTTTGCGAGAGAATCCGCCTTCATGTTCTCTTCTCGGGTTATATGGTTTATTGAATAACGGTCAAAATTTTGAAGAAGCTCCCAGGCTTTTGACAAATAGGCAGGTAGATTCCCTCCTTTAGCTTGAAATTCCTTCTTGACTTGGCAGGCAATAAGTTGAGAATCACTGAAGATCTGCAATGCCTTAATGTTTAGTTCTTTAGCGATCCTTAAACTAGCAATGAGGGCTTCGTATTCTGCTTTATTATTTGTCGAAGGAAATTCTAGTCTCAGTGCATAACATATCGATCGCCCTTCTGGGGTTTCAAGGACAACCCCTGCTTCGGAACAGTAATCATTTCTTGCGCCATCGACATACAATTTCCATTGGATTGGGACGTTATCAGTAACTTCTTCCTCACTATCACCTTTATCCGTACATTCTGCGATGAAATCTGCTAAAGCTTGTCCATTGATTGCTTTCCGGGGATGATAAGTGATGTCATATTGGCTGAGTTCAATATTCCATTTCAAAAGATGGCCCGAAGTCTCAGGACGGAATAGGACTTGCTTTAGAGGTTGATCGGTGAGGACTTTGATGGGATGAGCTTGGAAATACGGCCTCCATTTTCTTGATGCGATCAATAAACAATAGGCAAGCTTTTCCAACCTCGAATAGTTCATCTCTGCCCCAGTGAATCTTTTGCTGATATAATAGACTGGTCGTTGAATCCTTGTGTCTTCCCGTACCAACACTGCACTGAGAGCATGAGATGAAATTGCCAAATATACGAAGAGATCTTCACCATTGTCAGGCTTTGAAAGTATCGGAGGCACTTCCATATGACGAACCAACTCATCGAATGCCTTCTGACATTCAGGAGTCCACTCAAAGTTTTTTCTTCCTTTCTTCAGAGCATCAAAGAATGGAATGCATTTGTCAGTGGCTTTCGAAATGAACCGACTCAAGGCAGCAACCATTCCATTGAGACTTTGCAATTCCTTCTTCGTTCTAGGAGCCTTGACCTCTCTCAGGGCAGTGATCTAAGCTGGATTAGCTTCAATGCCCCTAGCGCTCACAATGAAACCCAAAAACTTTCCGGACTCCACTCCAAATGAACATTTCAAGGGATTAAGCTTCATTCTGTACTTTCGGAGTACTGCGAACATCTTTGCCAAGTGATTCATGTGGTCCACTGCTTTCTTAGACTTCACTAGCATGTCATCGACATAAACTTTCATTGTCTTGCCAATCTGTGGTTTAAACATGGCATTAACAAGCCTTTGGTAAGTTGCCCCTACATTCTTGAGTCCGAAAGGCATGACTTTGTAGCAGTAGAGTCCAACATCTGTGATGAAGCTTGTGTCCTCTTGATCTGGCTCATGCATCATAATCTTATTATATCCGGAGTATGCATCCATAAAAGATAATAATTCATGCCCTGCCGTCCCATCCACCAACTGATCGATCCTGGGCAGCGGGAAACAGTCCTTGGGGAAGGCTTTGTTCAGATCTGAAAAATCAATGCATACTCTCCATTTTCCGTTAGCTTTTTTAACCAGCACTGGATTTGATACCCAATTTGGATAAGTAGATTCTCTGATGAAACCGTTCTCCATGAGCCGATCCACTTCTTCTTTTAATGCTGCTGTCCTCTCAGGACCCTGGGTTCTTCTTTTCTGTTTTACAGGTGTAAACTTTGGATCATTGTTCAGAGTGTGTACTGCACTCTCTGGGGTTATTCCACACATGTCAGCATGAGTCCAAGCGAATACATCCAAATTTGCCTTTAAAAACAAAATCAGATCATTCTGAACCGTTGTGTTGAGTTGTGAACCCACATTCAGCACTTTGTTCGGGTCCTTTGGGTCAACGGATACCGGCACTGATACCTCTACCGATACTACCCTATTCTCCCATGCACTGGCTTTCCTTGGATCCATCTCTCTTCGTGCGGCACTGCATTCACCAGTGCAGGGTCCACCCTGTAATTGCTACAAAATTGGTTCTTTGGTGAGGACTGGAGCCGCCGCACCTTTTCCCATCTCTCTTTTCCTTGATTCACGCAGCTCTGTAAGATAACATTCTCGCCCCGCATCTTAGTCTCCTTTGATCTCGCCAACTCCATTATCCATGGGGAATTTTATAGTCAGACACCACGGGGCAAGAACAGCTTTAAATGCAGCAAGAGTAGGTCGGCCTAAAAAGGCATTGTAGGCAGAGAATTCTTCAACAATTATAAAGGTTTGCTTACGAGCCACCTTCTTCAGTCACTTTCCAAGTTCTACAAACAAATATATGGTCCCAATCGGCTGTTTGGGTTCCCCAGCAAACCCAGCAATCTTAAGTGATGAAGCTTGAACGTCAGCCATTGGAATTTTCATTTAATCAAAGGTCTTCTTGAAGAGAATGTTGCATGAAGCTCCGCAATCAACTAGAACTCTTCTCACAGTAGCCGGCCTAATACCAGGGGATATGACCAGAGGATCTATGGTAGGAGCCTCGATACCCAAAGAATCTCTGGCACTGAATACAATATCATCTGTGGAAGTCTTTTGTTTCTTTAAAGGCGCATCATTCTCTAAAACAAAAACATTCTCTTCAGCTGGTACATGCCTCAAGGCCCGGGCATACCTTTCCATCTCTCCCCAGCTTTTTCCTGCTGGGTGAGGCCCTTCAGTTATTATATTGATGACAGGTCTTTCCGATTCATGCTCTACGGCCTTCTCACTTGAGCCAGGACGGTGAGTGGGAACTTGTTGTCCTTGAGTTGACGAAGCTGGGGCATTTCTACTCCTTTTCACATACTGTTGGAGCTTGTTCTCTTTCAAAAGTTGTTCAATTACTTCTTTCAACTGACGGCTTTCGTTGGTGTCATGGCCGGGCTGGTTGTGGAACCGGCAGAACCTTCCACTCTTCTCCATCTTATTTCCCACTCTCATTTTATGCGGTGTCGGATAATTGACATCATCCTTGGTTGCAAAGAAGATGTTCTCAAGGGTATCGGTCAAAGGCGTTAAATTGAAAGGACGGCCTTTCTTAGCATCTCCCTGTTTCTTTCCACCATCATTTCCCCTTTTCTGAGTGTTAGGCTCTTTCTTGTTTGAAGCCGCACCATTGTTCCCAGCTTCCACCGATACCAACTTAGCCGGTGTTTGGAGGCTCTCCAAGCGCATGAATTCATCCGCTTTCTTGTAGAATTTGTCAAGTGAGTTTGGTTCTTTCATTTTCAACCATTTTCCAAATTCACTCGATTTGTCAATCGCCCTCATCAAGTATGTTAGGACCATGCGTGGGTTAGCATTATCTACCTCGGCCAATGCTATGTTAAAACGATTTAAAAATGATCTGATAGATTCTCCCGGATTTTGCTCTAGACTTGACAGCGACATTATATCCTTTTCTTTAGAAGCGTACAATCGAAATTGCTCCTTGAATTTCCTAGTCAAATCGGAGAATTGATCAATGGACCTGACTGGCAGCTTTGTAAACCACAATAGAGCCAGACCTTCAAGATATACCGGGAAATATCGACATTTGATTTCATCAGACGCTCTAGCACCCGTCATATGCCAGTCGTATTTATACATAAACTCGTTAGGATCACTCGTCCCCTTGTAGGCCGGAATAGTAGGGGGAACGAATTTCCTTGGGAACTCTGCCTTCAAGATCTTTTCAGTAAATGGAGTTTTGCTTGGAGCAAAACCCCACTCTTTCTCGTCTTCATCTCTTTGCATACTTTCCTTCATGATATGACGAACCATACCCGAAAAATACTCTTCATCATTTACAGGCTCTGGAGGGCACACATCAGCCACTCTCTCTGAATTCTGTCCTGACAATTGTTCACGGAGGATCGGCTGTGGCCCTGATCCTCCAGATTGAGGAGGAGTCCTTTCTACAGGGTCTGCGGCTCTTTGAGAAATGTTCCCTTCAACATCCTGAACTCCCACAGTAGGGTTCCC
This sequence comes from Allium cepa, assembly GCA_030765085.1. NCBI lineage: Eukaryota > Viridiplantae > Streptophyta > Magnoliopsida > Asparagales > Amaryllidaceae > Allium > Allium cepa. Next base: position 935,131,280 of record CM060943.1, on the reverse strand, counting down.
ATCATTATTAACCGGTTGACGATTTGCTCCTAGCAGATCATTCAACTTACTTAAGATCAGGGCATTCTGGGCATTCTGGGCTTCCAACTGCGCATTCTGAGCATTCAATTGTTGATTCAACCCCAAAGCTACGGCGTCCAATTCTGCTCGCGTAACTCCAACAGTTGGAGCTGCTTGGCTTGAAGGAGGAGAGGTAGCAGTATTCTCTTGAACATTGTCGGATCTTACAGAACTTCGTTTTCTCCCAGGAGCCATTATTTCCAATAAACTTCTGGTTTAAAAGAAATCCTTCAACAGACCTTTGCGGAGCAATGATGGAAGTATCCTGAGTTGGGTTCTCAGTGAAAGCACCAAAAATGTTGACGTTTAAAATCGAACGCTAACACCCCGGTGTATATTGAGATTGAGTGAAAGCACCACCCGTAAACACGGGAACTAAAACAAGTAGAAAAGTCACAGAGAAACAGAAAAGACAACAGTTTTTATAGTGGTTCGGCTTCAGGTAAGCCTACGTCCACTTTAATCCTCTTTATTATTGAATCAATTACAACTTTACAACAGTCTTCAATTACAATACTGATGAGGCAAACAACTAGAACTTCGATGCAGAAGAACTCTTTGAATCCATGTTGATTGCGTTAGATTTCCTCCTGAAGTTTGTTGAGATGCCTTTCGTATTTGAAGTGTCGAGTGAGTCGAGAATTCAGTAGAGTATCGGCGCTTAAAGAGATCGGCCAAAAAGACCCTTTAAAGTTGGAGATGGAAACATATTTATAGAGGATTCTGGACAGGAAACATTACCAAGTCCTAACTCGTAACCGGTCTAAGTTGGGTCGTGGACGACTCAAAATAAGTCGTGGGTCGGTCGCGACTTAAATGCTAGGTCGAGACTCCGAAAAGGTATTCTTGCTGATCTCTACAAGTCCTGAACCGTGTACGAGTTAAGAGGCTGCGTGTTAAGTAGCTGCATCGGACTTGCCTTCCTTTGCTTGAATTGTGAACGACCTAGCATAGGCCGTAAGTCGGTCGCGACTCAAGTGTAGTTCGTGATCTTGTCCCTGTCCTGAGCAGTTAGGGCGGCAACCTCCTTGGATAGTTAGATCGGTAACCCACCTAAGCCTTAGGTCGGTCCCCCCTCAAATCTTATGTCGGCATTCCTGTTAAGTCGGCAACCTTTAAGGCATTAGGCCGGTACCCATGTTAGGTCGGTAGCTATCTTAGGTCGGTATCCTTTGAGGATTAGGTCGACATTCCTGTTTTAGGCAGTTAGGTCGGTATCCCTGGTAAGTCTTAGGGCTTAGGCAATTAGGTCGGCAACCTTTAGGGTCGGTAACTGTTTTAGGTTGGTGAGTCATGGCCGAGGTGGAGTTAACAATCAGTAATTAACAATTTGTAATTACTTATCTTAATTAATTAATTTCTTAATTAATTAACTTCTAATTTAATTATATTAATCCTTGATTAATTAATCTAATTAATTAATAATTAATTACTTCATTAAGTAATTATTAAACATTTAATAAATACATCCTTAATTAATTACTTTATTAATTAATTATAATTTTTATTAATTACACTTAGTAATTAATCTAAAGTTAAATTCATTAATTAATTAATTAATTAATTACGTTAATTAATTAACTAAATAATTAAGTAATTAACTCTTAATTACTTACATAAGTAATTATCTCTAATTACTTCCATTAATAAATCTTAATTACTTTCTTAATTAATTACCTTACAAATAATTAATTTCATTATTAAATAATCCTTAATCCTTTAATTAATTAATTACTTCATAATTAATTAATTTCAATAATTATATTAATCAATTTCTTAATTCATAACATCAAATGATTACCCAATAATTACTTCAACTAATTACTCCTACGAGTAATTACCATTAATTACTTTCATAATTAATTAACCTCCTTAATTACATTCAACAATTACCATTAATTACTTTATTAAGTAATTACACTTAATTAATCCATAATTAAGAGATTATTTAAAATTAAATAAACAATTAACTAATTATTTAAAATTAATTAAATAATTAATTAACTAACTTCTTATATTTAACAATCCTTAATTACTTAAGAAAAACATTTATCTTTATTAAACTCTTTACCTATTAACAAATCATATTAGTATTAAAGATAAATTAACCTTATTTATCTTGTAATGAATTATTTGAATAAGTCAAATTCTAACAACTTAAACAAATAATCCTATTTGGTTTTCAAAATCATAAGGATAATCTTATTTGAAAATAGGAAATTTAGAAACAAATTTCAAAATTTTCAATACTTTATAACATTTAAATTAATCTTATTTATTTCAAATATAAATTTGAAATCTTAGGTTCGAATCATTACTTAACATTTTAACTTAAACTTTGATTTAATATTTAGATTCAAAATATCCTTTTTAAATTGAACTCCAAAATATAATTAAATTACTTTCAATATGAAATCACTTTAAATAAATTTAAAGTAAAATAAAATAAATAATTTTCAACCTATACTTTAAAAGTTTGATTAACATTTAATTTTAAACAACCAGTTTAAACTTAGCATTTTTAATTCGTTTATAAAACTTGTTTATTATAAAATGCTTGGATTTTAATTTAATCATCTCAAGTTATAATGTAATTTAGTGTTATATCTATCACCAGAACAGCAACCCAAAAATCCCGAAGCAAACCACGATTCAACCCGAGTCAACACCGAAGCAACCCAACTCCAAAAATCTTCGAGTCATCCCCGAAACACACGCGAGCACCCACCCGAGCCTACTCGCCTTCCCCCAAACGAAATACACCAGTGCACACGAATGTGCACGGTGCACACGCGCCACCTCCTATGGCCATACTTGGTCGTCGCGATGATCCCTTACAACCACAAATCCACACGCGAACCAACATCCAAACCCAGATCGAAGAAAACCTTGTTCGAATCGAAATTCAAACATCAGGTACGAAACTGCGGAAAACAACAACCTCCAAGGTTCCCCCACGGCCAAACACCTCGGCGCCGTTGAACTCGCCGTCCCCATCATCGAACACTACCACCACGATCTACGTCCACCCCAAAAACGAACTCCTCCGGTCCACCACACGCGACGCAACCATCTCGGCAATCAGGCCGAACAAACTACAGGCTTAAACCCTAGTAGTGCCAATTCCCATCGATTCAACAAATATAAAAATTCTTTTGCATTTTTCCTAACATATTCATCCGACAAACAAGCTTCGATCCAAGTTCCACACCAGTTCAATGTATGGATAATCGGAAATTGTCAAAACCACCTTTTTGAAAAAAACCAAATTTTTAATCAATTTGTCAACTAAATTTTTTGATATTAACTCCTAAATTCATTATTTGCTGTCATGATTACAATCATGTGATCCAAATCCAAAATTAAATATGTCGATTTTTATCATATATAAATGTTTCACTGTGCCTTCTATTTTAAAAATTATCTGTAAATTTAAAAATAATAGAAACTATATTACAGTCATCATTAATCACTTACAAACAACTTTTATTCATAAATTCAAAGCTAATAATGATCAAAGAGTAAGTTATTAAATTCGAAGAGGGAAAAATTTCGATCTGTTAAATAACAGAACTTCCATTTTCATTACAGGTTCACAGATTTATCACGCATTCAAATAACAAATTTTCAATCATCAAGCATATTTAACCACATGCATCTTTAATTCAATCACAAGTTAAACCAAAACTGTTTTTAAAGAAAATGATTTACTCACCACATTAAAAGGGAGAGCAAGTTCTTGATGTCCAGACTTTAAATCTTTAATTTGAAAAGTATTTTTAGTTTGCATGCTGTTGAAAATGAATCACTCTGCATGCTTACAATTTGGTGTTACTAAAAGATTGAGACATGCTGATGAATTCCTTTTGAATTTGCAGAGGACTTGGAGTTGCAGTTTTAATTGTTGTGAATGAACTTGATTCCATTAGAAATGCAGGTTGAAGCTTTTGAAGTTGCAGATCTTAAATTAAATTTAGATTTGATTTTTGAATTCAAATTTCAGGGTTTTTGAAGAATAATTTACTGATTGCCATGAGAATTAAGAAAAAAAATGTAAACAAAAAAATGAAAATGTTATGTTTATTAAAAAGAACGAAGACACTTGTCACATAATTACAAAGTCTTCTTACATGTGTTTATTAAAGTAATTAACATGTTTACACATGTCTTTGTGTTTTAATAAATTTTTATTTAATTTAAATGCAAACAAAACTTACTTTCTTAAGTTACAAAATGAATAAATGTTTGCATAAGCATTTATAAATTTACTTTTAAAAGAAATTATTCTAAAGCTAATAAATACAAATATAATTATATATCTTATACATGTTATTTAAAATCTAACATTTACATTTACACACTTATAACGATTGTATAATAAGCATTTTAAAAGAAAATAAAATGAAAACTTTATTTAAACTATTATATCTAAAAACAAACAATTACCTTATATTTTGAAAACAATTAAATTAGTCTTTAAATTAGCTTTTGAGGAATATTAATTTTGAAACAAAGCTTTAAGTTATTATTTCGTACATATTCAAATTATCAATAGATTAAAATTAAATTTCTGAAACAATATCAAATTATAACATATATATATACGTATATTACAATTTGAAAATTGATCTTTAATTTAAAACAAAAGATCTCCTACACATAATATATATCAAATGTATATATTATAAAAAAATTATTAGCTTTGACAAACAAATCTTATCAATATTGCCAGATTAAATATTTATTAACCTTTAAAAGATTAAATTAGCCACTTTTAAATTAAAATTTTAAAGAAAATTATCAAACCTGTTAAATTATTTATACAGATTATTAAATTTATATTGCCCAAAATTTCCAGGTCGTTACAATCCTCCCCCTTTAAAAGAATTTCGTTCTCGAAATCTAAAAGCAAAGGTAATTTAATAACCCAGTACAGATTTTAATTCCAAACAGCAAAGCACTCCTATTTACCAGTTAATAACAACCAAAGCAATAAGTCAAACAAACAAACCTAACTAATTATTCTGACACAAATCAGAATAAATCTCTAACACTATCTCGAGTTTCACAAGTATAAATCACCGGGAGACTCGCTCTTCAAAGGTCAATAAACTAACTACACCGCCAAAATCCAGAGCTCCTCTCCTCTCTAGATCCATCAATCTGAACAAAACATTAGATTACTCTTAAATCAAGCTCAACATCCAACTCCAACTGAACTACAAATTCAATAACCAATGATGAATCATACACGTATTCCCTTAGAGATACGTGATACACAATGAATTCCAGCGATCCAAACTGGCAATTCAATCTTATCCTATCAAAACACAGATAAGAAATCTTCAAATGCCACCAAACTAACCAACCAATCTTATCCAATTATTGTTCTCTTAACTAGAGAAGTCTTAACAACAATGAAGTCTCCAACTATGAATTCCAAAACTCCTTATCTCATATCTGTAACTTAACAGACAATCCTGGGCTGCCAATCTCTTCCTGATCAGCTCAATCTATGCTGATACTTCCAGAAACAACTAGACCAAAGCAAACCAGTTTCCGGATTCTATTCAACAGATAAGCCTTCCAAGATCCATCAAAATCTAGAACACCAGCTCTACTTCCCAAGCAATAGCAAACTAAACTTAGTTCTTTTCTTGCACAGCTGTTACCTCGCTTCCGCTGCACAACTCTGATTCTGAAATAGATGAGAAAATTGTTGATGACACGAGTACAAACTTATCCAATATATCCGGGAACTTATTCATCAAATCCATAAAAATCTGAGTGACTCATCTGACTTAGTCACAACCTTACAGTAGAATCCAACTCAAAACAAGATCTGACCAAATCCAAAAATATTCTAAACTGCTACATCAACTCTTCCTACTCCAAGAACCATCCCGCTACCAGGCTAACTACCAAAATTTCTCCTGGAACCAAAACAATATGGAACTCAACTCCAGATGCAGACAAACTTCTGATTACTCCAACAGCTCCTATCCACATGAGAATCCTCAGCCTCAAACAAAAGAATGCTCAAGAAAAATTCCCAAACAAATCGCAAGTCACTTTTGCGATCCAATCCTAGTTTGGATTCCAAATAAACTGTCCTCTCTTCAACAATTAGAACAGCTTTAAGCTTTTCCAAATAAGGTTAACCTTTCAAGAAAACATCACCACCTACCCCGGACTGCTGAAAGATGAACAACCAAGATTCCTGAACCATCGGAGAGACAAGCCACACAGCTGCTTCCAAACTCTATTTCGACGATACTGCAGAGCTAAAAGATCTCCTCGACAACACACCGAACACTTCGAGCTGAAATTTCTTCTGTAGCTAACCCAAGATTCTAATCCAAAGGCTTCTCCAAAACCAAAACCACCAACAAACCACACAACGGACCTCCGAGATGGTAGACATCCTAGAAGAAACACGGGCCCCAAACCAAGCATCAACATCTCGCTCTCCTTAAGGAATGACAGATGAGACCATGTCGAAGCGAAGCAACTCATAGACTTTAGTCTCATATCCCAGAACAGACAATCTCCATGCAAAAGATCCAAACAACTTATGCACAGATGAGTCTTCCCTACAGCAGGTAAAAACTGCTCCTCAACAACTACTAAAACACCTTCAAGAGGAAACATCTTTAGAAAATATCCAAGGATACTACATCTCATCATGTAGTTACCAAGATATCATTACTTACTTCTGCACTTCCGACAGATCCAAACTCAAGAAAAATTCGCTCACCCAAGTGAAATCCAAACTTACCCTTCAAAGACGAATTCCGAATCTTCTAAAAGAATTTATTCGGATATCAGAGAAATCCTTACTCCAAACTAAAAATCTTACTCAAGACGGTATTAGGTGTATAGTCTTGACCAAAACTTCCAACCTCAAACTCATGGACCTCTTCCATCAGTGGTAGTCGTGTTACACACACGTACCACTATTCCATCTACCTCTAAAAATTATGTTGGAAAATCCAAACAGATAACCCAATAAATTAGGTATATATATATATATAGTTATATATAAAAATTACAAGTACGCTCTCTCAAGAAAACATCACTACTACAGAGCCTAGGTATTGTAACGACCCGGAAAATTCCGATCCCGAAATTTCCAGATAGTTAAAGAAAAGAAGAAAAGATAGAAGAAGAAGAAGAATAGAAGAAACACACAATCTCACATTCGCAGCAGATAAAATATAATATCAATAATAATAACAGTTATACAAAGAGAAACTGTATCTATCAATTATCATCGATATATCAGAGTTATAACAATTTTACACAACATTGGACAGATACAATTCAACATGTCTCAGACATATATAATATCATAGAGTAAACTCTCCATACGACCCTGCCATCCAGCTCGCCTCCTGAGCCCCAAAACGTCATTTCCTGAAAATCTGTAATACTCTGTCTGACCCGAGCATTACATCAAAGTAACACCCGGGTCAGGCTGGAAACCAGCGTGAGTAAACCCATATAATTCAAAATACTAACTTCAAACCAAAAAAGAAAACCCGGGTAACTCGTACTTCAATACGAGTTCCTTACTTAAAATGCTCAACCGCTTATTTCACAAATATTTCATATCAGAAATATCATTCAATCATTCATAAGCAAGATTAATTACTCACACATTCCTAATTAAATCAACTTAATTTCCTTAATCACTTTTAATCTTGCTTACTTAAAAATAATTAATTAATTACAAACCATTAATTGATCATCCATTTATTATCCATTTTAATAAATCATCCTTGATTAATTCAATTACATAAAGTAATTATCCTTTAATTTATTTACACAAATTAATTATTCTCAACCATTTACGGCAATTAATCTCATCATCCACAAGCAAGCACTACTTAAATTCATTTTTATAATTAATTCAGTTGATTTAAATTAAATTAATTACTTAGGAATTTATCACTTAATCATGCTTAAACAAACATTAATTAATAGTCTTCATTTAATTATCAATTAATTACTATAATTATTAATTAATTAAAATTTGATTTAAAATTTAATCATTCCTTAATTGGTTATTAATTAACCCCTAATTTATAATTAATTAACCTTAATTATTTCTTAATTAATCACAAAATAATTTATCTAAATTACTTAACTGATTATTCATTAACTAACCTTAATTATTTAATTAATTAAATCTTAACCATTAATTAATTTACTATTAACTATAAATTAATTAATGTTTAATTACTTAATTAATTAACTCTCAATAAATTAATTAATTAACTTCTTAATCACTAATTTATTAATCATTAATCATTTAATTAATCAGCTATTAATCACTTATGAATTAATCCAAAATTAATTAATAAATTAATTAATAATCTATTAGTTTATTTTAAATTAATCCTTAATTACCTATTGAATAATTCATAAGTAATTTAATTTAATTTTAACAAATTAATTAATCTAAATTGATTAATTAATTCCAACTCTAATCTCTTAATTAATTAAAGTAAATTTAATTTCAAAATTTAATTAACTTTTAAAACCAAACAATTTTAAAAAACCTCTTACAAGTTTAGATATTTCAATTTATTAAGACTAATTACTCTTTGAAAAAGTTAGATTTTAAAGTTGTAAAAAATCACTTCAAAACTTCAACAAATAAAATGTGAATTAATTTTGAAATAAAATATTTAATACTTTATAAAATAATGAGAAATATAAAGTGTTACGTTTTTAAACATAAAAACAAAAATTGAAATTTAAAATAAGTTTAAACTTGACTTCCTTATTTTACTTTAAGCTCGACCAAAACCCAACCTAACACAAACTCAACTCCATCTCCCCTTCCCCCTTCATCTTATTTTGAGAATAAGTATCTAACCCAAAATCAAGAAACCTGGTAACACCCTTCTTCCCTAACCCCTACCCTCCTTCATCTACTTGAACCCAAACGAAAACACACGAGCAACCACTCACACACCCGAGCACACTCACGAGCCTCACGACCCAAAACACGAGCGCGACTTCGAGTGAAACCCACGCGCACGCGAACATCTCCACTGATACAAGCCCCTACCTCGTGCACATGCACGTTGCTCCGGCAATTCCACCTCCCCCGCCGACCCCATGCGCAAACCCCAAACCATCGCCAGGCACAACTTTAAAACCCAGAACCCATCGATTCGAGCTTGAACGAAAATTGGGTGTTCGAACCCACCCAATACTGCCGATGCTTGGAAAAGAAACCCCATCACCCACGGTACCGACCACCATGCGCCTCCATACTCCGGCCATACATGCGTATAACCCTAACTCTCCTCCACCCCAAACCAGTCGCCACTCGGTCATCTCCACGCTCCACAAAATCGAAAATCTCAAACTCGAAAATATACAGAGCTAAAACCCTAAAGATCAATTTCTAAATTTTGTGTTGCATAATAAATTCAATCAGTATTTCTCTAGTGTTAGACAACATTAAACACACCTTCGATTCAAATTTCAAAGCTTAAAAACAACTTAGTCATAAGAATCTGATAAAAGTCCCAAATTTAGTTAAACTCAAAATTCATCTTCAACTTAAAGTTAAAAATTCTGATTTCAGTTTTAAAATTCATGTCATGCATTATAGATTGAGGATTTAAATTTTATTCATCAAAATTCGATCATTATTTACTTGACATAATTTTAACCTACTTCCTGCAGTTTTCTTAACTGTTTCATTTGCATATTATTTTTAACTCTTAAATCATATTGAATCTAACTTCTGTATTTGAAGATATTAACTCAGCATCACCTTACTGTATTTAAATTTGAAGTTTATTCCAAAATTTTGCTTTGAACTTGAAATAACAGAGGAGTTACAATTTTCTTTTAACATGCATAGTCAAAAATTTTTAAAACTGTAAACAATACTTCACAAAACAATTAACATGCAAGCATTTTAGAGCTAGCATTCAACATGCAACATTTTTATACTTAAAGTTTGATTTAAAAATTTACTCACAGCATCATTGTCACCAGGTTTAAAAATTAAAACGGCAGCAGTTTACTCACCTTTATAGAAGCAGAGAACACTCATTTGCATTTCATTTTCCTGAAACTGATTTTACTCTAGATTTTGAATCTGCTTGCTGTTGTAGTTGATTAAATTTCTGCAGCTGTTTTGATTTTAAAACTGCATGCTATTGGAACTTGGATTTGCTTTAAACAAATTTCCAGATTTGAAGAAAGATGCAGGCATTTATTTTCCAGATATTAAGAAATACTTGCAGCTTTGATGCTTTAGGTTTGTTGTTGATAATTAGTTACAGGGTTTGGATTGATTTATTATCTGGTTTTAGAGGCAAATTTTGTTTTGAGGGATTGTTTGAGTTCATATGTTTCTTAGCTAGATAGAGCGAAGTATCTGTTTTTAGGCTGAAAATTGTCTTAAAAATAAAATAAAAATAAAAGAGAATTAAATAAAAATGCCACTTGTCATAAATCTTAGTTCATTAGTTAACACATGTTAATATTAAGTTTTATTATGATAACACTTGTCTTTGTATTATTTCTTTTTATTTTAAATGTTAATAAAGGTTTTACTTAATTTATTTATTCTTATGTAAAGAAAATGTAACAAATTATGAATAAAAGAATATCCAAATACCTTTAAATTCCAATATTGCAAAATATCCATCTTATGGATTTCAAAACTTTAAATTTGAATTCAAATTCAAATTAAATCCTAAAATCCAATTTATAAATCAAGTTATATATAACTACTTATTCAGATATGTACTTTCGTTGCCAGAATTATTTATCAACTTATAAATCAGTATTTTCCAATAATATTAGATAATTAATCAATTATTTGATGCTCGAAAATCTGGGTTATCACATTCCTCCCCCCTTTGAATCTTTTCGTCCCCAAAAAGAAACGAAGTCAGAATTATTAAAATGCTTAAATTCAGATAAATTTTTCCTTGATCATTTTAAAACACTTTAAAATCTATATATAGTATTATCAAAGTAGTTTTATAAAAATATCATTCTACCACTTGATGTTTCAACAAGTCCATCTTCGTTCTCACAGAAATTCGGTCATACGTTGATCAGGCGTAGGACTGAAAATCTATAAGTACTTAGCAGACCCATTTTCAACACCCAGTGAAAATACTTTAGAAAATAATTTTATTAAAAATATAGAAAACATTTTTGAAAATAGAGGATATATCTTGGTGAGAATGCTATGGAAATCATCACCCCCATCCATGGTCACAGTTACATCCAGGGTTACGTTGTCATCGCAGCAAAAGTCCATGTAACTGCAGGCTCTCCGCGGCCTCACGATTACGCCATGGAACACACACAACAGATCACTGTTACACCCAGGGTTACGTTGCCATCGCAGCAAAAGTCCATGTAACTGCAGGCTCTCAACGGCCTCTGATTTTCGCTGTCGAAATGAAACTTCTCCACTCCTACATAGGTCGCAGTCTACCGATATAAAATCAAACGCAGACTGTTGGCTCTCAGCGGCACACATGACTTTCGCTATGTTATACCATAGATCGCAGTTACATCCTGGGTTGCGTTGCCGTCGCAGCAAAAGTCCATGTAACTGTTGGCTCTCAGCGGCGCACACTACTTTCGCTATGGTATACTCTACTGATAATCCTCAGGAACTAGTTTTGTCCGGACTCCTCACAGGATCAACTTTAGAACCCCCCCCCTTTGGGGCTCATGGCATCACCACCCGGTGGTACTCCTGAGAATTCCATTCCAAGGGAGCGCCTTTTTCCCCAGAGCCATCATCAAAACATTTTATACTATACATATATAGTATCTTTAAATCATACACCTAGTACGATCTCATACAAAGCTCCTCTACACAAAATCGATTATCCCAAAATCGATAATTCTCAAACTAGGCTTTCCATGTTCAATATTGGTTTTACCCAAAAATCAAAAGCCTTTTCCAAATCCAAAGGTTCCCAAAACCTTTTTTTTTCCAAAATCCTCGTATGATCCTTTATATATATATATATATATATATATATATATATATATATATATATATATATATTCAGTTATATAAAATCTTTCAAAACTTTGGATCATTTCAAACTCGTATAAAACACCTTTTATACTTTAAACATTTCCAAAAACCCTTTTCTTCTGGCAAAAGATTCAACAAGGGAAGTTTCATTTTATAAAACAAAGATATTTAACTTTGTTTACTCAAAATCAAATATTCAAATTTGATTACTCTTCTCAATATCATTTTCATTCAAATCAGTACGATGTACACATATCATCCGTACGCTATACCAATCAGATCGCTCACTCGATCACACAATTTCACTTCTGAACTAGTATCATCCACCCGACTTCCTAATACGGACACAGATCTGGTTTCTTGATCAGAAATCGTCATTCTCCTTGCATAGTCTAACTATGATAGAGAATATCTAGAACCAATCAACAATCCATATCCAGGTTCGCCTTCAAAAATCGAGTGGAAAATTCCAACTCGGATCGAAATAATTATCTCGAAATTCTATGCTCGAATCTGGATCAAATCACTATGCGAATAAAATAACATACATACACCCTACGTATTTGTCTTTATTGGTTATTATCCAAATCGATTCCATTTCTATTCACATCCACTTTGATTTTTATTCACTTACTCACAATTGTTTCAATCCATTTGGATTATCACCTCTATTCTTATCTCGATTGGGTATTCAACCAATAACAGTTTAAACTCTGTCCAGTATAATTTAGAAAATAGCTTGAAAAGTTAAAGAAATAGATAAATAGTTGAAAAATAATTACTACTTTGTAAAAAGTGTAAAATAGTTAGAAAATAGTTAAAATATTTATAGAAATTTTTAAATAATTGTAAAATAATAGTAAGATAGTAATTAGTTTATAAAACAGCTGGAAAATTGCTAAACTGTTTCAAAAATAATTGTAAAATAAATATAAGATAGTTTGGCTTTTAAAAGAAAGGTTGTATATATAATAAATAGCTTGGAAAAATAGGTTTATATTAAAACAATTTTAAGGCAGGGTCGTACAGAGAGTTTACTCTGTGATATTGTATATGTCTGAGACATGTTGAATTGTATTTGTCCAATGTTGTGTAATATTGTTATAACTCTGATATATCGATGATAATTGATAGATATGGTTTCTCTTTGTATAACCGTTATTATTATTGATATTATATTTTATCCGCTGCGAATGTGAGATTGTGTGTTTCTTCTATTCTTCTTCTTCTTCTATCTTTTCTTCTTTTCTTTAACTATCTGGAAATTTCGGGATTGGAATTTTCCGGGTCGTTACATTTGGTATCAGAGCAAGGTTAAGCGAGAACCTTGGCTCTGGTGGGATTACTCATTAAAGATAGGGTCAACAGTACCCTACAATGAGTTGAGTGTATATATATATGAGAGAGCGTACTTGTTATTTTCTTATATAAAGTTTTTTTAAAAATGATTTCGAAAATAAATGAATCTTATATAAGAAATAGATTATCTATTATATTAAGGAAATTGGTTGTAGTATTAATTAAATTAAAGGAGATAGTAAGAATTAAGACGTAATATTATACAACCAAATTAAAATTAAATAGGCATAAGTTTGAAATGGATTCAAACTTAAATTAAAATCTTAAAGTTAAGGAAGAATTTCAAAATAAGATGAACCAGAATTGGTTTCAAACCAGGAAATTGAATGGTTATTGTGTTTAATAATGGATGATTGTTTTAAACAACAAAATGTTTTAAGGAAATAACCATTTGATGAGAATAACTTGTAAATTAGAAAGGATGGAAATTGAAGTGGATTTAAAATTGTGAAGTTTTGAATTCTAAATTTAAACATTTAAATTGATTTCAAACTGTTAAGGGAGATAATATTATTCAAACTATTTTGAATATGATCTTATTTTAAAATAAGAGATGTTTTTAATATATTCAAATGAAAGGGTCCTATTTCAAACAAGGCTTGTTCGAAATTTTAAAAGAATTTGTTTAAATTAAAAACCAAAGGTGGTTTAAAATTTTAAAGTATAACTTGGTATGTAAAAGAAATTAATATGTATATATGTGGATATACATAATATCAAAGATGGTTAGAAATAAACTCTAAATATTGAGTTTTGAATCTGGGATAAGATGTGATACCCAAGGTAATAAGTTTTTGAACTTATAAATGGGAAAATTATTAGTGTGAAGTTCAAAATTTGAAATGGAAGTTCAAACTGGGTAAGGTTGACTGGATTAAGTGAATTGAGTTTAACTTGGGAAAGTTAAAAACGTTGGAATGTTCAATCTGATTTGTAAATTTTAAGATGAAATTAAAGATTTAATTAGGAAAGTTAAATGGATTAATTAGGAAAGTTAAATGGTTGATTGTAATTGAGAGTTTGAGTGATCTCAAATTGGATTTGAGATCTAGAATTTGAAAATGAATTCGATGATATCATCCTATTGTTATTAATATTCTTTAAATTGTGAATTGGATTTGTTTAAATGAATGAGAAGTGAAGTGTGGTAATATATCAATCATAGAGATAATTTAAAATGGAATTTTGAGAATTTGACTCAAAATTAAATTGTTTAAAGGTTTGGGTTATTGATAAAAAAAAGGTTAATTTGACTTGTGGTATAATATGTTAGGTTTGAACTGTGAATTGAATTGTTTAAAACTTTAAAGGTAAATTGATTTAAAGCAATTAAATCAAAAATTGAAGTATTAACTCGAATTTATGTAATTCGAGATGGTTCATAGTGAACTGGAATTTGAAGTTGGTTCAAATTGAATTTGATTTGAATTAATTGAAATTATGATTGAAGATGTAAGAATATAAGATTCGAATGGAAAATTTGAATTGGATTAATTTGAAATGATTTGAAATTTGAGGTGGATTTAATTTGAAATTAGTCCAATTTTATTTGAATAATTTGGAATTGTAATTAAAGTTGAATAATTTTAAATTCAAATGGAGTTTGAAATTGGAATTAACTTAAACTGGAGTTGAAGTGAATTGATATTGGGACTAGTTCAATTGAAATTTATTTGAATTAGTAGAATTTGAGATCAAGGTGGAATAAAGTTAAATTTGGAAAGAAATTGAGGTTAATACAACTTGAATTGGGGTTGAATCAATTTCAATGGAAATTGGAGCTATTTAAATTGGAATTGGTTCAATTTAAATAAGTGGAAATTTAAATTAAATTGATGAGAATGGAGATTGGGAAGTGAACAGTTTTGACACTGGACTATTTTATTTTAATATCGCTTCCTGAGCCCCAAAACGTCCTTTCCTGAAAATCTGTAATACTCGGTCTGACCCGAGCATTACATCAAAGTAATACCCGGGTCACGCTGGAAACCAGCATGAGTAAACCCATATAATTCAAAATACTAAGTTCAAACCAAAAAAGAAAACCCAGGTAACTCGTACTTCAATACGAGTTCCTTACTTAAAATGCTCAACCGCTTATTTCACAAATATTTCATATCAGAAATATCATTCAATCATTCATAAGCAAGATTAATTACTCACACATTCCTAATTAAATCAACTTAATTTCCTTAATCACTTTTAATCTTGCTTACTTAAAAATAATTAATTAATTACAAACTATTAATTGATCATCCATTTATTATCCATTTTAATAAATCATCCTTGATTAATTATATTCAATTACATAAAGTAATTATCCTTTAATTTATTTACACAAATTAATTATTCTCAACCATTTACGGCAATTAATCTCATCATCCACAAGCAAGCACTACTTAAATTCATTTTTATAATTAATTCAATTGATTTAAATTAAATTAATTACTTAGGAATTTATCACTTAATCATGCTTAAACAAACATTAATTAATAATCTTCATTTAGTTATCAATTAATTACTATAATTATTTATTAATTAAAATTTGATTTAAAATTTAATCATTCCTTAATTGGTTATTAATTAACCCCTAATTTATAATTAATTAACCTTAATTATTTCTTAATTAATCACAAAATAATTTATCTAAATTACTTAATTGATTATTCATTAACTAACCTTAATTATTTAATTAATTAAATCTTAACCATTAATTAATTTACTATTAACTATAAATTAATTAATGTTTAATTACTTAATTAATTAACTCTCAATAAATTAATTAATTAACTTCTTAATCACTAAATTATTAATCATTAATCATTTAATTAATCAATTATTAATCACTTATGAATTAACCCAAAATTAATTAATAAATTAATTAATAATCTATTAGTTTATTTTAAATTAATCCTTAATTACCCATTGAATAATTCATAGGTAATTTAATTAAATTTTAACAAATTAATTAATCTAAATTGATTAATTAATTCCAACTCTAATGTCTTAATTAACTAAAGTAAACTTTAATTTCAAAATTTAATTAACTTTCAAAACCAAACAATTTTAAAAAAAAATTCTTACATGTTTAGACATTTCAATTTATTATGACTAATTACTCTTTCAAAAAGTTAGATTTTAAAGTTGTAAAATATCACTTCAAAACTTCAACAAATAAAATGTGAATTAATTTTGAAATAAAATATTTAATACTTTATAAAGTAATGAGAAATATAAAGTGTTACGTTTTTAAACATAAAAACGAAAATTGAAATTCAAAACATGTTTAAACTTGACTTCCTTATTTTACTTTAAGCTCGACCAAAACCCAAACTAACACAAACTCAACTCCATCTCCCCTTCCCCCTTCATCTTAGTATGAGAATAAGTATCTAACCCAAAATCAAGAAACCTAGTAGCACCCTTTGATGCAGCCCAGCCTAATTCAAGTCGCCCCAATATTTTAGGTCGCTTCAATGCAGTACAAACTGAAGAATCGCGAGTTAACGAGGGTTGGTTGCAACCTAGTGGAGATGCACGACCTAGCAAAGAGCACTCGCGAGTTAACGGGATAACCAATCAGACATGCACGCGACCTAGCGAGTTAAACAAGCCTTCCTTAAGTTGTGTGCGACCTACAGTACTAAAGGAAGATGTGAGTTGCGCAGTGGGAAGGACCCAACGACCTAGTGATGAGTAACGAGCTGAAACTTGACGAGCTGCGACCTAAGATAGGTCGCTCGGTCCTTAAGTCGCTCCAGTTCTTAAGTCGCATGAAGCAAGTTCCTTATGTCGTCTAAGTGTTAGGTCGCGCGAAGTTTTCTTGAAGCTGTTCTTGAGTCGCTGCTGCATATAAGTTGAGTCGCTTGTGGCATAAGTCGTAAGTCGTTGTTATGTGTATATGTATAAGTCGTGTGCGTTGTATCTGTTAGGACGTTAAGTCGTTTGGTGTCTATATTGTTTTGTTTTTAAGTCGTATGTCTCTTTATGTGATAAGTCGCGCACTACGTTATAATGATAGGTCGTTGCCGACCTTGTTTAGGTCGTAGGTCGCGTCTCTTGTACGTTGTTAGGTCGTGTACGACCTGGGTTGTGTTGTGTCCTGCATTTTAAGTCGTTAACGACCTATGGTAGGTCGGTGGTGCTATAATGTGTTGTGTGGAGTGATGTAGCCTATAAATAGACGAGTTTGGGTCATTGTGGATTGTGGTTCCTTTTGAATAAACTCTTGTTTTTTTTAGCTTTGTGCTTTCATTTAAATTGGTAGTTGAGTGTAATCTCCTATCTCCAACTAAGGTATTCGAGTGCGCTCGAATCAACGTTCGTTGAAGCCAATTCGTGGAATCAAGTGCGCTTGATCAACGCTCGAAGAATTGTAGATCTCTTTTCACGGTATCATGCGCGATCAACATGTCAGAGATAGCTAGAATTCGGTATCTTCGGATCATAGAATTTGGGCATTTCAGTATTCATCAATCCACCGATTGCTACTTTCACCGTTCCATCTAAATTTCGTATATTCCGCTGCGTCGGTTTGGTATCAGAGCTAGACTTAGCCAATCATAGCTAAGCCGAGACTTGGAGCCGAGTTTGAAGTTTGAAATTGAAGTGTTTGAGCCGTGCTTTGTTTGAGTCGAGCCGACCTAAGCCTTAGGTCGTTGCATATTGTTCGAGCTAGCGGTAGCCGTGACTTGTTGTTTAAGTTTGAGTTGAAGATTTGTGAAGTTTTGAAGTGTTGGTGTTGATTCAATCATGCCGCCAAGGAGAGCTAATCGACATCAAAATGTTGAAGCGTTGTATAGAAGGGAAGAAGCCGAGCAGATGGAGCAACGCATTAATGAGAAATTTGATGAAGGTATTGGGAAGTTAGAGAAATTGATGAATGACTTGAATCAAAGTCAAAGGAGAAGGTCGCCAGTCTCGAACCATGGAGGAAACAGAGTTTCGCCATCGGTTACGGAAGCGAGGAGGGTGTCGCCACAATCTTTTAGAGAAAGAAGAGAAACGTCAATTTCATCGAGAAGAGATCACCAAGAATATAGACATACATTTGATTTTAATGAAGAGGGTGATAGAGCTAGCATTCATTATCGAGATCGAGACCAAGTACGGAATGTATATCGGGATGTAGAAGATGATCGATGATGGGAGTCTGGTATGAAGATGGAAATTCCTGAATATAAATGAGGAATGGTAGCAGAAGAATTTTTGGATTGGTTGTCTAATGTTGAAGAGATCTTTGATGTCAAGGAGGTTCCTGAGCATAGAAGAGTGAAGTTGGTTGCTACTATGTTGAGGGGAAGAGCTTTGGCATGGTGGCAACAAACTAAACTTACAAGGGAGAGAATGAGAAAATCAAAAGTTGAGTCTTGGGATAAGATGAAGAAGTTGATGAGAGCTACATTTTTACCTTACAACTATCAATCACTTATGTACCAGAGAGTACAGAATCTGAGGCAAGGGACGAAGACTTTTAATGATTATGCTGATGAATTTTATCAACTGATTGCTCGAAATGACATTATGGACACAGAGGAACAATTGACTGCTAAGTTTGTTGGAGGGTTGAGGATGTAGATTCAAGACATGGTGAATATGTTTGATCCTAGATCTGTAGCAGAAGCACATCAGAAAGCGTTGGCTTGGGAGAAGCAGGGAAGACGAGGAGGTGGTGTGTTTACAAGTTCCAATATTCCTAACAAAGGTGCTAGTGGGAGTTTCAATGTTTCGAAAGTTTTCAATAAACCAGTTGTGAATGAAGTTGCAAAGGCGAAGGTCAACAACAGTTTCAAATGTTATAATTGCCAGGAAGAGGGTCACAAGAGTAATGAATGTCCGAAGCCGAAGAAGCGAACTATGATTGCTGAAGTTGAAGGTGAGGATGTTGGGGAAGGTTATCCTAGTCCAGTTGAGGAGGATGAACAAGATGTTGCGTCAGGAGATGAAGGATGTAATCTTAAGATGAGGAGATCTTGTTTGATACCGAAGCAGGAAGAAGAAGCTAGTTGGTTGAGGAGTAACATCTTTCAGTCAACATGCACTATTCTGGGAAAGGTTTGTAAATTTGTGATTGACGCAGGAAGTTGTGACAATATTCTTTCTACTAAAGCTGTGAGAAAGTTGAAGCTGAAAATGGAGAAGCATCCAAATCCTTACAAGTTAGCGTGGCTAAGAAAAGGAGGAGAGGTGAAGGTGGACAAGCGAGTTCAAGCTCCATTTTCTATTGGGAAGAAGTATAAAGACGAGATTTGGTGTGATGTTGTGGAAATGGATGTTTGTCACTTGCTTTTGGGAAGACCATGGCACTATGATCGAGCAGTGCAGCATGACGGTCGGACCAATAGCTACAGCTTTATGTTTGAAGGTGTTAAGATCATTTTGGTTCCAAAGAAGAGACAGCAATGAGAGAGAAAATCAGAGGAGATTGAGGAGCTGAAGACTTTGTTGACTTTGAAGGAATTTATTGAAGAAGTAGAGGAGAGTCCAGAGGTGTTTTTTTTGATTGGACATGAAGCTACTGAATCTGTTGATGTTCTAGAGGAAGTAAAGCCGGTATTGGAAGAATTCAGAGATGTGTTTCCTGAAGAATTGCCAACGGAGTTACCACCGTTGAGGGATATTCAACATTAGATTGATCTTGTGCCAGCAGCAGTATTACCACACAGACCACATTACAGGATGAGTCCTAAAGAGCATGAAGAACTGAGAACGCAGGTGGAGGAGTTGTTAGAACAGGGGCGTGTTCAGGAAAGCTTGAGTCTTTGTGCAGTGCCAGCTTTGTTGGTTCCAAAGAAGGATGGTTCGTGGAGGATGTGTACGGACAGTCGGGCTTTGAACAAGATCACTGTGAGATACAGATTTCCCATGCCGAGGTTCAATGATTTGATTGATCAGTTGAGTGGGGCTGTTGTGTTTTCAAAGATTGACTTGAAGAGTGGATACCATCAGATTCGTATTAGACCGGGTGATCAATGGAAGACTACTTTTAAAACGAGGGAAGGTTTATACGAATGGCTGGTTATGCCGTTTGGTTTGTCAAATGCTCCGAGTACTTTTATGAGGGTGATGAACCAGATTTTCAGACCATTCATTGGGAAGCTTGTAGTAGTTTACTTTGATGATATTTTAATATACAGTGGGAGTATGGAAGAACACATCCAGCATTTGCGAGAAGTACTGTTGATTCTACGACAAGACCAGTTGTATGCAGCAGTAAAGAAGTGCGTGTTTATGACGGACAGTGTTTTATTTCTGGGGTATGCTTTGTCAAATGAAGGTATTCAAGTGGATGAAAATAAAGTGGAAGCTGTCAGGAGTTGGCCACAACCCAAGACAATTACTGAAGTAAGGAGCTTTCATGGATTGGTATCTTTCTATCGAAGATTCATTCCACATTTCAGTAGCGTAATGGCACCTGTAACCAATTGCATGAAGGGAAAGAAGTTTGAGTGGTCAGAGGAAGCAGGGATTGCTTTTGAGAAGATCAAGACACTATTGACGTCAGCACCAATTCTAGTTTTACCGGATTTTCAGTTGTTGTTTGAGTTACATACTGATGCATCGAAAGTTGGGATTGGTGGGGTATTGAGCCAGAGAGGAAGGCCAGTTGCTTATTTCAGTGAGAAATTGTCTGGAGCCAAGTTGAGATATAGTACTTATGATGTTGAGTTTTATGCAATTGTTCAAGCAGTGAAGCACTGGAGACATTATCTGTTTCAAAAGGAGTTTGTTCTTTATACGGATCATGAAGCTTTGAAGCATTTGCAAGGACAGGACAAGATTTCAGCTAGGCACGCTTCATGGGTCGTGTATTTGCAGCAGTTTACTTTTGTCGTGAAACATAAGTCAGGGATGACGAATTGTGTAGCAGATGCTTTGAACAGAAGGAATCACTTGTTAACAACATTGAAGGTTGAAGTGACTAGATTCAAACTATTGCCAGAATTATTTGAGAAGGATCCTTACTTTGCAAAGATTGTTGAAAGGTTAAGGAGGGAAATACTAATGAATTTGTGTGGAATGATGGTTTCTTATTCAAAGGGAATTGATTATGTATACCAGATAGCAGCTTGAGAATGAAGATTATTAAAGAGTTGCATGAGGAAGGACATGTAGGATGGGATCGTACGTTGCATTTGATTTCTCAATCCTATTTTTGGCCGTCGATGAGAAGGGAAGTTGAAAGATTTGTGCATAGATGTCATGTTTGTGAAGTTTCGAAAGGGACAGCTAATTCCGCGGGGTTGTATATGCCTTTACCTGTTCCTACAAAGCCGTGGGCAGATATAAGCATGGATTTTGTGTTGGGATTACCGACAACTCAAAGTGGAAATGAATCTATATATGTTGTGGTTTACCGGTTTTCGAAAATGGCACATTTTATTGCTTGCAAGAAGACGACGGATGTTGTTCATGTTGCTCAGTTATTTTTCAGAGAGATCTATAGACTTCATGGATTGCCAGAATCTATTGTGTCGGATAGGGATACTCGTTTTCTGAGTCACTTTTGGCTAAGTTTGTGGAAGATGGTCGAAACAAAGCTGAAGTTAAGTAGCGCTTACCATCCGCAGACAGATGGACAAACGGAGGTCGTGAGCAGATCGTTGGGGAATTTATTGAGATGTTTGGTGAAAGATAATCTGAAGAGTTGGGATGTGAAGTTATGTCAAGCAGAGTTTGCTCATAATCATGCGGTGAATCGTAGTACAGGTTTCAGTCCATTTCGGATTGTATATTCAAGCTTGCCGAAGGGGACAGTGCTGCAACCGAAGGGGATGGTTAAACGAGCTGCTGATTTTGTTGATGGTTTGACGGAATGCCATAAAATCATTCAGGAACGATTGGAAAAGTCAAATGAGAAGTATAAACGATCTACAGATCTGAAGCGGAGGAGTGTTGAATTGAATGAAGGAGATTTAGTATATGCGGTGATAATGAAGGATCGTTTTCCAGT
Organism: Allium cepa; assembly: GCA_030765085.1. Classification (NCBI taxonomy): domain Eukaryota; kingdom Viridiplantae; phylum Streptophyta; class Magnoliopsida; order Asparagales; family Amaryllidaceae; genus Allium; species Allium cepa. The sequence continues at coordinate 935,108,865 of CM060943.1, read as the reverse complement.
GGGAGCATACAAGGTCCTGTGAAGATTGTGAAACGAATCAATGAGAACGCGTATAGGTTGAAGCTGCTAGAGGATGTGTACACTTCTGACGTGTTTAATGTTAAACATCTTATACCGTATTATGGAGAAGAACAATACAATGGAGAAGAACTTTTAAATTCGAGGACGAATTTTTCCCAACCTAGGGAGGATGATGCAGCCCAGCCTGATTCAAGTCGCCCCAATATTTTAGGTCGCTTCAATGTAGTACAAATTGAACAATCGCGAGTTAACGAGGGTCGGTTGTGACCTAGTGGAGATGCACGACCTAGCAAAGAGCACTCGCGAGTTAACGGGAAAACCAATCAGACATGCACGCGACCTAGCGAGTTAAACAAGCCTTCCTTAAGTCGCGTGCGACCTACAGTACTAAAGGAAGATGTGAGTTGCGCAGTGGGAAGGACCCAACGACCTAGCGATGAGTAACGAGCTGAAACTTGACGAGCTACGACCTAAGATAGGTCGCTCAGGCCTTAAGTCGCTCCAGTTCTTAAGTCGCATGAAGCAAGTTCCTTATGTCGTCTAAGTGTTAGGTCGTGCGAAGTTTTCTTGAAGCTGTTCTTGAGTCGCTGCTGCATATAAGTTGAGTCGCTTGTGGCATAAGTCGTAAGTCGTTGTTATGTGTATATGTATAAGTCATGTGCGTTGTATCTGTTAGGACGTTAAGTCGTTTGGTGTCTGTATTGTTTTGTTTTTAAGTCGTATGTCGCTTTATGTGATAAGTCGCGCACTATGTTATAATGATAGGTCGTTGCCGACCTTGTTTAGGTCGTAGGTCGCGTCTATTGTATGTTGTTAGGTCGCGTACGACCTGGGTTGTGTTGTGTCATGTATTTTAAGTCGTTAACGACCTATGGTAGGTCGGTGGTTTTGTAATGTGTTGTGTGGAGTGATGTAGCCTATAAATAGACGAGTTGGGGTTATTGTGGAGGGTGGTTCCTTTTGAATAAACTCTTGTTTTTGTTAGCTTTGTGCTTTCATTTAAATTGGTAGTTGAGTGTAATCTCCTATCTCCACCTATGGTATTCGAGTGCGCTCGAATAAACGTTCGTTGAAGCCAATTCGCGGAATCAAGTGCGCTTGATCAACGCTCGAAGAATTGTAGATCTCTTTTCACGGTATAGTGCGCGATCAATGTGTTAGAGATAGCTAGAATTCGGTATCTTTGGATCAACGAATTTGGGCATTTCAGTATTCATCAATCCACCGATTGCTACTTTCACCGTTCCATCTAAATTTCGTATATTCCGCTGCGTCACCCTTCTTCCCTAACCCCTACCCTCCTTCATCTACCTGAACCCAAACGAAAACACACGAGCAACCACTCACACACCCGAGCACACTCACGAGCCTCACGACCCAAAACACGAGCGCGACTTCGAGTGAAACCCATGCGCACGCGAACATCTCCACTGATACAAGCCCCTACCTTGTGCACATGCACGGTGCTCCGGCACTTCCACCGCCCCCACCGACCCCTTGCGCAAACCCCAAACCATCTCCAGACCCAACTTCAAAACCCAGAACCCATCGATTCGAGCTCGAACGAAAATTGGGTGTTCGAACCCACCCAATACTGCCGACGCTTGGAAAAGAAACCCCATCACCCATGACACCGACCACCATGCGCCTCCAAACTCCGGCCATACATGCATATAACCCTAACTCTCCTCCACCCCAAACCAGTCGCCACCCGGTCATCTCCATGCTCCACAAAATCGAAAATCTCAAACTCGAAAAGATACAGAGCTAAAACCCTAACGATCAAATTTTTAAAATCTGTGTTGCATAATAAATTCAATCAGTATTTTTCTAGTGTTACACAACATTAAACACACCTTCGATTCAAATTTCAAAGCTTATAAACAACTTAGTCATAAGAATCTGATAAAAGTCCCAAATTTAGTTAAACTCAAAATTCATCTTCAACTTAAAGTTAAAAATTCCGATTTCTGTTTTAAAATTCATGTCATGCATTATAGATTCAGAATATAAATTTTATTCATCAAAATTCGATCATGATTTACTTGATATAATTATTTAATTTTACTGCATAACCTACTTCTTGCAGTTTTCTTAACTGTTTCATTTGCATAGTATTTTTAACACTTAAATCATATTGTATCTAACTTCTATATTTGAAGATATTAACTCAGCATTACCTTACTGTATTTAAATTTGAAGTTTATTCAGAAATTTTGCTTTGAACTTGAAATAATAGAGGAGTTACAATTTTCTTTTAACATGCATAGTCAAATTTTTTTAAAACTGTAAACAATACTTCACAAAAAAAATTAACATGCAAGCATTTCAGAGCTAACATTCAACATGCAACATTTTTATACTTAAAGTTTGAATTAAAAATTTACTCACAGCATCATTGTCACCTGGTTTAAAAATTAAAATGGCAGCAGCTTACTCACCTTTATAGAAGCAGAGAACACTCATTTGCATTTCATTTTCCTGAAACTGATTTTACTCTGGATTTTGAACCTGCTTGCTATTGTAGTTGATTAAATTTCTGCAGCTGTTTTGATTTTAAAACTACATGCTATTGGAACTTGGATTTGCTTTAAACAAATTTCCAGATTTGAAGAAAGATGCAGGCATTTATTTTCCAGATATTAAGAAATACTTGCAGCTTTGATGCTTCAGGTTTGCTATTGATAATTAGTTACAGGGTTTGGATTGATTTATTATATGGTTTTAGAGGCAAATTTTGTTTTGAGGGATTGTTTGAGTTCATATGTTTCTTAGCTAGATAGAGAGAAGTATATGTTTTTAGGCTGAAAATTGTTTTAAAAATAAAATAGAAATAAAAGAGAATTAAATAAAAATTCCACTTGTCATAAATCTTAGTTCATTAGTTAACACATGTTAATATTAAGTTTTATTATGATAACACTTGTCTTTGTATTATTTCTTTTTATTTTAAATGTTAATAAAGGTTTTACTTAATTTATTTATTCTTATGTAAAGAAAATGTAACAAATTATGAATAAAAGCATATCCAAATACCTTTAAATTCCAATATTGCAAAATATCCATCTTATGGATTTCAAAACTTTAAATTTGAATTCAAATTCAAATTAAATCCAAAAATCCAATTTATAAATCAAGTTATATATAACTACTTATTCAGATATGGACCTTCGTTAACAGAATTATTTATCAACTTATAAATCAGTATTTTCCAATAATATTAGATAATTATTCAATTATCTGATGCCCGAAAATCTGGGTTATCACAGGTATTCACTCAACCTAATGCTCCCAAAAGAAAGACATACTTCAGAGCCTAGGTATTCACTTAGCCTAATGCTCTGATACCAAATGAGACGGCCCGACCTCCTATCTCCAGGAAATCGCATCATCTTAAGGAAAGAAAGGGATAGAAGAAGAAAAGAAAGAGAAAGAAGAAAGACAACAACATCAGAGAACTCACAGCGGAACGAATAAAATATAATATATCTCATAAAATATTACATAGTATCATATTACATCAGAGTACACAACTTATACAACAGATATTAGACAATTAAAACATCTGTCTAACTATACCTCTTACAATACACAAGAAATAGATACCAAACAAACACAGCGGAACCATAATATATCTACACGTGGAAGCCTCCTGCTCCATATCTCCTCCAGAATTCGTCAAGAAAACCTGAATAACTTGACTACTCATACATAATACGTGTACCCAAGAATTTAATAAAACAGAAAATAAACACACGGGTTAGGCAGGGGTCTGGTGTGAGTAAACGGGTTAAAGTTTCTTAACTTTAGAATAACCTTTGAAAAGAAAAGGTATCACGTAAGACTTCCCATATATAAACATGGAAAAGTTTTTACCTTACGCTAACCAAAACATTTGATAAGAAATCCAGTGATATTATAATAGCGTCTAGGGTTTTCAAGTAAATAAGAAATAGCCAAAATTGTTACATGATTAAATTCCAGCTACTAGCCACAAAAGTGGGTAATACAGTCAAAACCGTAGGGTCTCGTAGGAAGAATGGGTTTCCATCAATGGCAGGGCTACTGGGGTACCGCCCGTCATAGTATGTGGCCTAGATCAACGTACTGAGGGGCCACCCTAACTCCCCTGCAACCCAAAGCCGGAACCATCCCTTACTAGATAGTCCCGAACAAGACCACCCTATAGTTGGCGCGACCAACCACACACTAAGCCGAAATAGAAAGGGACCTCTAGGCGGGGTAAATCTCACTCTCAAGTGGGGGCTACCCACGAAGCCTTGCTGCACTTCCCCAATTTTAGCCATTCCCGGTTGATGAGGGTTGAGGCTGCGATTACCTTTATAAAACACATCTATCTTAGAATGCTAATCGTCCACCTGACGATGTTCTGAAAGCATTCAATCCATACAAGTTCTTTCCGGGTTTGAACGAAACCGAAGGCACCATCTTGCTGCACTCATTTTGGAATCACCCTCAGAGTCAACGACCATAGCCCTTGCACTCTAAATCACCATCTCGAATCTATAAGTACTATTCCTTTAAACTCCTTACGGAATAACCCACAGAGTTATACTGTTGTATAGCCCTTACACCTCGAGTCTTCACTTGCTCCACTTGGATACACGACCTAACGTTTAATTGGAATCGATGTGGTTTTCGGATATCCAAATATGGAAATCCGATCCCGGTCTCACCGAAACCAAACGCCATTTTAATGTGCAAGTTGTACTTAAGGGTTTAAATAGTTTAATTCATATTCATGATGATATGTAAACAGATAGATGAATCATATTATCACAATAGATAATTCATAACAACATTCATTTCACACAGCAGCATTCCACATATCATAGATATCTGAATCATCCAGTATCAACCAATATCAAACACCTAATATCAATCACTCAATATTGCTCATCCAATATAAATCAATTCTCCAACATCGATTAATCAATAATCGATCAATCATCCATCAACAGAATTGATTAATTCTTAATCAATTGGATTACTTAAATCCTTCTTTAATAATTATTATTCCAAATAAAATAAATTAATCATCTCTAATGATCTTCCCTAATTAATCTTCCTTGATTAATTATATTTAATTACATTTAAGTAATTATCCTTAGCTATATTCAGTGATTAACCTTTAATTACTATCCCTAATTTCAATAATTAATGACCCTTTATTTAATTACATTAATTAATTAATTACATTAAACCTTAATTAATTAAAATTAATTAATCACACTTACATTAAATCACTTATGTTAATCAACCTTGATTAATATCATTAATTGCATCAATTAATGATCCTTATTAATTAATAATTACTTTAATTAATTAAATAATTAACTTATAATTAATCATTCTATTAATCATAATCAATAATTAACAATTTGTAATTACTTATCTTAATTAATTAACTTCTTAATTAATTAACTTCTAATTTGATTATATCAATCCTTGATTAATTAATCTAATTAATTAATCTTTAATTACTTCATTAAGTAATTATTAAATAAATCCTTAATTAATTACTTTATTAATTAATTATAATTTTAATTAATTACACTTAGTAATTAATCTTTAGTTAAATTAATTAATTAATTAATTACATTAATTAATTAACTAAATAATTAAGTAATTAACTCTTAATTACTTACATAAGTAATTATCTCTAATTACTTCCATTAATAAATCTTAATTACTTTCTTAATTAGTTACCTTACAAATAGTTAATTCCATTATTAAATAATCCTTAATCCTTTAATTAATTAATTACGTCATAATTAATTAATTTCAACAATTATATTAATCAATTTCTTAATTAATAACATCAAATGATTACCCAATAATTACTTCAACTAATTACTCCTATGAGTAATTACCATTAATTACTTCCATAAGTAATTAACCCCTTAATTACATTCAACAATTAACCATTAATTACTTTATTAAGTAATTACACTTAATTAATCCATAATTAGGTGATTATTTTAAATTAAATAAACAATTAACTAATTATTTAAAATTAATTAAATAATTAATTAACTAACTTCTTATATTTAACAGTCCTTAATTACTTAAGAAAAACATTTATCTTTATTAAACTCTTTACCTATTAACAAATCATATTAATATTAAAGATAAATTAACCTTATTAATCTTGTAATGAATTATTTGAATAAGTCAAATTTTAACAACTTAAACAAATTATCCTATTTGGTTTTCAAAATCATAATGATAATCTTATTTGAAAATAGGAAATTTAGAAACCAATTTCAAAATTTTCAGTACTTTAAAACATTTAAATTAATCTTATTTATTTCAAATATAAATTTGAAATCTTAGGTTTGAATCATTACTTAACATTTTAACTTAAACTTTGATGTAATATTTAGATTCAAAATATCCTTTTTAAATTGAACTCCAAAATGTAATTAAATTACTTTTAATATGAAATCACTTTAAATAAATTTAAAGTAAAATAAAATAAATAATTTTCAACTTATACTTAAAAAGTTTGATTAACATTTAATTTTAAACAACTAGTTTAAACTTAGCATTTTTAATTCCTTTATAAAACTTGTTTATGATAAAATGCTTGGATTTTAATTTAATCATCTCAAGTTATAATGTAACTTAGTGTTATATCTATCACCAGAACAGCAACCCAAATATCCCGAAGCAAACCACGATTCAACCCGAGTCAACACCGAAGCAACCCAACTCCAAAAATCTTCGAGTCACCCCCGAGACACACGCGAGCACCCATCCGAGCCTACTCGTCTTCCCCCAAACGAAATACACCAGTACACACGAATGTGCACACTACACATGCGCCACCTCCTACGGCCATACTTGGTCGTCGCGATGATCCCCTACAACCACAAATCCACACACGAACCAACATCCAAACCCAGATCGAAGAAACCTTGTTCGAATCGAAATTCGAACATCAGGTACGAAACTGCAAAAAAAACAAACTCTAAAGTTCCCCCACGGCCAAACACCTCGACGCCGTTGAACTCGCCGTCCCCATCATCGAACACCACGACCACGAGCTACGTCCACCCCAAAAACGAACACCTCCGGTCCACCACACGCGACGCAATCATCTCGGCAATCAGGCCGAACAAACTACAGGCTTAAACCCTAGTCGCGCCAATTCCCATCGATTCAACAAATATAAAAATTCTTTTGCATTTTTCCTAACATCTTCATCCTACAAACAAGCTTCAATCCAAGTTCCACACCAATTCAATGTATGGATAATCGGCAATTGCCAAAACCCCCTTTTTCGAACAAAACCAAATTTCTAATCAATTTGTCAACTAAATTTTTCGATATTAACTACTATATTCATTATTTTCTACCATGATTACAATCATGTAATCCAAATCCAAAATTAGATAAGTTGATTTTTATCATATATAAATGTTTCAATGTGTCTACTATTTTAAAAATTATCTGTAAATTAAAAAATTATAGAAACTATATTACAGTCATCATTAATCATTTACAAACAACTTTATTCAAAAGTTGAAAGCTAATAATGATCAAAGAGTAAGTTATTAAATTCTAAGAGGGAAAAATATAGATCTGTTAAATAATAGAACTTCCATTTTCATTACAGGTTCACAGATTTATCACGCATTCAAATAACAAATTTTCAATCATCAAGCATATTTAACCACATGCATCTTCAATTCAATCACAAGTTAAACCAAAACCGTTTTTAAAGAAAATGATTTACTCACGACATTGAAAGGCAAAGCAGGTTCTTGATGTCCAGACTTTAAATCTTTAATCTAGAAAGTATTTTTAATTTGCATTCTGTTGAAAATGAATCACTCTACATGCTTACAATTTGGTGTTACTAAAAGATTGAGACTTACTGATGAATTCCATTTGAATTTTCAGAGGACTTGGAGTTGCAGTTTTAATTGTTGTGAATGAACTTGATTCCATTAGAAATGCAGGTTGAAGCTTTTGAAGTTTCAGATCTTAAAGTAAATTAAGATTTGATTTTTGAATTCAATTTCCAGGGTTTTTGAAGAGTAATTTACTGATTGCCATTAGATTTAAGAAAAGAAATGTAAACAAAAAAATGAAAATGTTATGTTTATTAAAAAGAATGAAGACACTTGTCACATAATTACAAAGTCTTCTTAACATGTGTTTATTAAAGTAATTAACATGTTTACACATGTCTTTGTGTTTTAATAAATTTTTGTTTAATTTAAATGTAAACAAAACTTACTTTCTTAAGTAACAAAATGAATAAATGTTTACATAAGTATTTATAAAGTTACGTTTAAAAGAAATTATTCTAAAGCTAATAAATACAAATATAATTATATATCTTATACATGTCATTTAAAATCTAACATTTACATTTATACACTTATAACCATTGTATAATAAGCGTTTTAAAAGAAAACAAAAAGAAAACTTTATTTAAACCATTATATCTAAAAACAAACAATTGTCTTATATTTTGAAAACAATTAAATTAGTCTTTAAATTAGCTTTTGAAGAATATTAATTTTTAAACAAAGCTTTAAGTTATTATTTCACACATATTCAAATTATCAACAGATTAAAATTAAATTTCCAAAACAATATCAAATTATAACATATACATTTATATACACACACACACACACATTTGATATATATTATGGATAGGAGATCTTTTGTTTTAAATTAAAGATCAATTTTAAAATTGTAATTTATAAAAAAATTATTAGCTTTGACAAACAAATCTATCAATATTGCCAGATTAAATATTTATTAACCTTTAAAAGATTAAATTAGCAAATTTTAAATTAAAATTATAAAGAAAATTATCAGACCCGTTAAATTATTTTTACAGATTATTAAATTTATATTGCCAAAAATTCCGGGTCGTTACAGCTACGCTGTAGTGCAGATTCAGGAGTGTTTGGAGCTCATTAAAATTTTAGGTTAAATCGAACGTCGTTGATTTGATTTAAAATCGTAGAATCAAGGTGAGTGTTTTATAACGCTCACAACGTACTAAATATCTTTAGGGTAGTTAAATTTGATATTATGAAGTGATATGAATTTTATTTGTCGTTGTTTGAAAATTTAATTGTCATATAGATTGTCATTTGAATTCACCGTTGAAAATTAAATTGGTAGTCAAATCGAAATTAAAAATGAATTGCGATTAAATTACCTGATATTGATAACTATGAAATTTGCTTATATATATCCTGTTATGCATACATATGACACGGTGATTTTGTCTAAGTGATATATATTCATCCCTGACATTTAATTGAAATAAATAATCACTTGGTCATAGGATAGAAAATTTTATACGGACACTGGATTGGTTAAATTAATAATTTTTAAAATCGTTGATTTAAAATTTATTTAAATGTTGTGATTTAAAAGTTATAAATATTTTTTTTTATAGAAATCGAATTTATCGCAAATTGAGTTTGGAATGTTGAAATAAATTTTGGTTAAAAGAAATTGTTAAATAATATAAGTTGAGACGTTGAAATTTAAAATTTGGATATGATTGAATTTCGAAAATTATTTGTTTTAAAAATTTAACATTATTTTGAGCTTTGAGTGTTACTAAGTAAAAGTGATATAAAAATGATATTTTGAAATTGAGCTTGGACTTGAATCATATTTGAAATTTGGATTTAAATTTGAATATTGAAGGATAAATTTTGTTAAGTGTTATAAATTGATATTTTTAAAAAATCAAGCTCCAAATGATATAAATTGAACTTGAATTAATTGAAGGAGAATGTAGAACTGAATTAAGTTGAAGTCATAGTTGACATTGATTTGAATTGAATCGAAATTGAATCAGTAGAAGGGAAATTGAAATTGATATAAATTGGGAAGCTATAATTAAAATGGTTTGGTTTTGAAGCTGTTTCATTTTGTTTTTCCAAATTTCTCTTTTATATTGTAACGGGTCGGATTTTGCCCGCTCGAAAATCGACATCCATACTTCAAATCGTACTCGAATGTCATAGATTCGATCGTTCAAATCCGAATCGCCGGAGCTTATAATAATCATTAAGTAAACAACACAGCGGAATAAAAGAATAATACATTGATATACAGCTTGGATACAATATCTGATACAACAGATGATCCAATAGATATCAATATACATCAGAGATATGATACATTAAAATAGCAGCGGAAAGAAAATAGATGACATCTAACAGCGGAACAATATAACTCTAAGATAGTCTTCAAAAGAGAACTCCGAGAACTGTAACTCCATTTCCAAGAATCAATCCAGCAATAGCTCGAACCCCCAATAACGATGCACCAAGCTCAGTAAGACTGGTGCGATCCAAAGACTGAACCAACTCCAGATAATCCACTATATCTAACTATCTGTAAAACCCAACTCTAGACTGCTCGTGTAGGAAATAATGAGCACCCAGAGTTTAGGAAATGTAAACGCCCTATCTCATGGGATCCCGAAAACCAACAACCACAAAGTAATAAATTCGTAGTAACCACATAGGTTAAATATCTGGGCTCCATACCACGATACCACCTCTATCCAGAAGGAAATATGCATACCCTAAAGGGTGCTACCCCTCATAACCTTGCCGCATCTTTCCTGTTTTGACCATTTCCGGGGTGTGAGGTTCGACGAAGTCACGTCCACAAAAACATACTTTATACAAAAGCCATGCTTTGGGTCAACAAATGATCAACACAATGATCACTAAGATAGACGATCAAATAAATGATCCTATCACAATAATCAACACAATGATCATTTCAGCATCACTCAGCATGTCACATTACCAAATTGGGAATATATCGCTGATAACTTCAACTATATAACCTCTGAGCTCGTACGTCTCAGAGAAGGGTGTTAAGCTGAAAGAATAAATTCTTCGCCACCAACAGAAATATATTTGAATGAAATCGGCTTTATATCTCAACTTGTAATGTCAGACATACAATCCATACAAGTCTGTTCTGGGTTCGAACAGAACCGAAGGCACTTACAAAGAAGTCCTTGCAACCCGGATATTCACAATCCCGATCGGATTTTCCCATCACTTAGGGAATCTCTATACCAGGAGCTACCCAGTGCAGAGATAATCGATAGGTCATCCTATCGCTTTCGCAAATACCCGGTCTTCATCACCGGTCTTTAAATGCTATCCATAACGTCGAATCACATATTCGGAATGGGTTATACGACACAAAGGTCCTTTCCCGGTTAAACCGAATAGTGAGCACGATATTTCTAAAAAATAAATGGATAATGGGATTTCAATTAAGTCACAACTTATTCCCCAAAACTTTTCTTCAAATAGTTTAAATAAATTACCATTTTCAATCTTTAAACAAAAAGATTCATTTTCACAACCTTTAACGGTTCAAACAATTTTCACATTTTAATCTTTTAAACAAAAGATTCATTCACAGATTTTCCAAATCAATTTTCATTTCAATTTGATTTAACTCGTTAAATCTTTAAATCAAAGATTTAACTTATAGCCTTCAAAACAATTTCATTTCAATTTGATTTAAACAAATCATCAATTTAAATCTGTTAAAAATAAACAGATTTAATTCATAGCTTTCAAAAAGAATTCATTCATAACTTAGGAAAATCATTTCTCTATTCAATCTTGCAATTCCCCTAATTAACTGGAATCTCAACTCTTATCTAAAAGTATTTATCATTTGAAAACAACAGTTTTCATTTTGGAAATCTGATTCATTTATACGAGTTAAAATCCTTGAGTTAAATTCAAATTCCCAAAAATAATACTTTAAAAATGGTTTGACTCATAATGACTAGTGTAATATCATTAATCCCTAATTTCAAATTACTGAATTCAATTTCAAGTATTGAATTTAAATTTAAACCAACTTATTTAAATTCCAAAACTTAATCAAGTAATTTAAAAATAATAATTTCTATTTTGAAATTCCATTCCAAAAGCTTTTCACATTTATTCCGATTCCATTTCCAAAACATTTGAATTTAAAAATTCAAATTTAACTATTTCAAAAATCTGCGACTTAATCGATTTCCTCGTGAAATCCATATTTGTGTGTGTATGGTGTGGTCCAGGGTTTTAACTCAATAGTGCCACATCATTCAATCATCACAGTTCAAAATATAGAAATATAATTGATAAGCGATATAAACTATAACGCTTATCCTTATTTCACAGATCACAGATATATAAATTACAGATAATGAATTACATTTATCCCAGATAAATAAACTACATTACAGGTCATACATAAATCAGTATATATCACAAAGTATCATAGATCATATATGACAATCAATTCAAGGCAACTCATTCAATACAATCATTCATAAGCAGGATTAATTAATCGTTTAATCCTAATCAATTCAATTTATCTCTTATGAATTTAATTATCCAATCCTGATTTATTAATTACAAATCATTTCATATAAATTTATTTATCAACACTTTAGTCATAAATTAACAACTTTAATTATTAATCAATAACTTAACTACCCATTTATTTACCATTAACTACTTAGTTAACCAATTATAAATTCTTAATTAAATTCCTTAACTAATTAACTATTAATTATGCATTAATTAATTTAAGTAGTTAGTTACGCTTTGTTTATCACTTACTCATAAATTTATTCAAACTCTAATTACAATTAAAATGAAATTATTCTTAATTTCTTTCTAAAATGATTACATAATATTAATTATCCATTAACATTTAAAGGTCTTCTTTAACTTGGTGCAAATCGATGTATTACTAACTATAACTTAAATATTACTTATCTTGAAGTGATCACTTAAGTTAATTTCCATTTATTAACCTTTAAGTAATTAGCTAACTTTTGTAAGATTTAAATTGATTTAAACATATGATTTATTTTTAATTACAAAATTAATTTAAAGTTATTAATTTAATTTCAAATATAAATTAATTTACATTCCTAATTACTTTATATTAATCAACTATCTTTCATCACTTACCTTATTAAACCCTTAAAACAAATATTAACCTAAACTAACTAATTTCTTAATTAACTTAGTTATAAAAATACTAAAACAAAAACCATCCACGTTCAATTGGTAATGGACCCGAGACAGCTCCTCTTTCTACTCGAGTCGGTCTCGAGTTTCCCCCGTGCTTCCCTTGCGTCTCTCTCTTCTTCCCATCTTCTCCTTTTGCCTGTTCTTTTCTTCTTCTCTTTTTTTTTTTAGTTTAAGTTAAAGTTATAAATGAAACTGCAGTAGCCAACTCACGCATGCATCAGATCGACTCGAAGCATCTGCCCAAAAACTTCGAGCACCACTCGCGTCAGCCCAACTCAAAGACACAGGCACTCACTCGCCAGTACACAAACGTGCCCGGTGCACGTGCACAGTCGCGATCGACGACGTTGATCATCACTGATGATCGCCGCAAGTCACAAACCACCCTCGCATCCCACCACGATCATCCAAACCACCTAGTCACCTCGAAAACGAAATCGAGCAAATCAGTTCATCCTGGAACCGAAGTCCAAGCCTGTAACCACCTCGCACCGCCGCTACACAGTGCTGGAACGCACGCGCCTTCGCCACGAGCTTCCCCCATCGACCACTCACCGCCCCCCAGAAGCGCGCTGCACTCGATCACATCACGGTGGCGAAATCAAATTTTTGCAGAACACAAAGAAAACTGGAACCCAAACCCTATTTTTGAATCGACCCCAAAATTTACGCATTAGAAAAATTCTTTGACATTTTTCCTGGATTCGTGGAGGATTGAACTTGCTCTATAACAAATTTCAGCAGTTATAATTTGTTAATCCAACAAGAATTGATGGAAATACAATTTGAGTTCATATAGAAACCGCACCATGTATAATCACTTAAAAATCATCGTTTTTGGTTTAAAAATCCTACTTTTGAATATAGTTTCAAGTTATATAATTTATTTCTCAAATTGTTCTGGTCGAATTTATTCAAAAGTTAAATTTTTACTGTAAAAACCCATTTTTTAGCACACTATGTATTCTTTTCTTCCTGAAACTATTTTTAAAATTAACAATATACTACTATAATCAATTTTCATTCAGGGATCCTAGCTTAAATTTTAGTGCATTAGAAGATATGAAGTGTTGTGTGTTGCTTGGGGACTGTAGTCATAACAGAGATAAAAAAACCATGTACTCATAGGCAGGTCTATTTATATACACAGCCATCTTCACGCAGATATATACTATATCACTGCAAACTTTCACCTTGCATATCAAGGTCAATACAAGATCTAAAATTTTGTAAAACAATTTATTTACTCACTGATCTAAGAAGGATATACTGGGTTAAGTTGCTCACCGTATTTCGAGAGGAAGAAGAAGACAGAGCTTGCAAATGTTGAACAGTTGAATTATTGTTTGAGTTTTTAAAGATGGTAAGCTTTAGTTTTCTTTGCTTAGTTTTATTTATTTATTTGTTTGATGAAAGAACCGAGGTGGGGGGTTGATATAAAGAAGAATGTTTTACTGTGTGATGTACTAACTTTGTACAGGTTGATAACATGGAGGTGGCTGAAGATACATTATGGCATGCTAAAGATTCAAGCAGTAAATGCCCCAGTACTTCTTTCCCATGCTTGCCTACACCTTTTTTTTCTTTGCCTGCGTACTTGTATCTTTTTTTTTAATCTTGTTTTATATGCTTATGTTTTCTACCTTTGCAAGCCTAGCATATATTTACAGGCTGCCTATTTTCATTTGTTTTATAGGCTGAGATTTTAAATCTGATTTTTTTGCATTTGTTGTTGTTTGCTGGTTTCACATTTGAGCATATTTATATTTTATTTGTTTGTACATAATTATTTTGTATGTAGATATTTGAACATATTTATTGATTTACTTGTTCTTTACATAAGTACATAACAACTTTGTTTCCTTATTTCTTACTTACCTATTGTATATGTATTTCATTTGTTATGTTTTGTTATTTTGTTTAGTTTACTTTGTATTACAAATAATTTTCTATTTTAATTATGTTTGTATGCATACATTTGTTTGTAATTTATTTCATTTTAAATTCACAAATTCTAGCTTTCTTTAAAAATACCTACACACACACACACACACACACACATATATATATATATATATAAATCTGAAATAACCATTTCAATCAATAAAAATCCATTTGTATAAATATTATACTATTAATATTGTTTAAATACAACTCATTATTTAATTAAAACAATTTATAAAAGAAACTATCTTTATTTTGATAAATAACATATTTTTATTTGCTCTTATTCTTGCATTTTAAACTTACTTCTATTTTTAGTTTAAATAATTATCATAAATTTTACTTTAAAAATTATTGTTTTATATTTCTCTATATATACACATATATTTTATACAACTCAAATTTATCATCATTTATAAATTTTTAAATCAATTTATTTATTTTTATACTTGTGTCCATGTATATACTTATTTTTTTCAAAATCATTTATTTAAGAATTTATTTAAAATCCAACATATACATATATATTCTCATATATACAAATATATACAATATTCAAAAAGTTAAATGATTTATATAGAATATATTTGAACTTGGGGAAACTCACATCACTTAATCGATTAATTTCACCGTTTTCTTCAAAAATAGATTTTAATTATCATTTTAAATTTATATAAAAATCCGGGGTCGTTACAGACTTCCCCCCTTAAAAGGATTTCGTCCTCGAAATTCGTAGGCACGAAAACAATACAGAGATAGACGAAAGATAGAAGAAATATCTTTTCAGATCAAACTGGATATCAGTTCTGCATTTGGCTCACCAAATCAGAATATCATTAATAGATACAAGAAATTATAGTAAAATTTCAAATTTTGGTTTTAAACGAAATTATTTTATCGATACAATTCTAATCATTCTTCATATTCTATTGATCAAGTTAACTCAATTTAAAATTTCCAATTTATTTAAAATTTCAATTTCTAATTCATTTATTAGAGTTTAAATCGAAAAGCCGATAAGAAATCGATGAAGATACGAAGTAAAGATTTCCTACAACTATTCGTAGGGCATCACCCCACCGAAACTTCTTCCTCTGGAGCTGGTACGAAGAAATCAAAAGAATTTGGAAACGAATCAAAGAAAATTGATAAGAAAGTTGTTTCCACTTCTGTTACAGAGTATTGACCAATTACAGTCGTATTCCCCTGTCCTCTATCTCGTTTTCTTCTTGCACTCATACTCACTATCGGTGGATAGTAAGAGAATTTACTGAGGCATTCAAACGGATATCTTAAGGATTACTCATTCTAGGATTTACTTCACCCTATCTCTAATGAGCTACTTAACGTGTTACACTCCTGAGCTAAAGTTCAACCTTAGCTCTGATACCAAATGTAACGGGTCGGATTTTGCCCGCTCGAAAATCGACATCCATACTTCAAATCGTACTCGAATGTCATAGATTCGATCGTTCAAATCCGAATCGCCGGAGCTTATAACAATCATTAAGTAAACAACACAGCGGAATAAAAGAATAATACATTGATATACAGCTTTGATACAATATCTGATACAACAGATGATCCAATAGATATCAATATACATCAGAGATATGATACATTAAAATAGCAGCGGAAAGAAAATAGATGACATCTAACAGCGGAACAATATAACTCTAAGATAGTCTTCAAAAGAGAACTCCGAGAACTGTAACTCCATTTCCAAGAATCAATCCAGCAATAGCTCGAACCCCCAATAACGATGCACCAAGCTCAGTAAGACTGGTGCGATCCAAAGACCGAACCAACTCCAGATAATCCACTATATCTAACTATCTGTAAAACCCAACTCTAGACTGCTCGTGTAGGAAATAATGAGCACCCAGAGTTTAGGAAAGAAACGATAAACTCCGGATCAGTCGTGGGACTGGTGTGAGCAACAAAACAGTTTATCTATTAAAAACATTCAACAAAAGATTTTCAAAGTCAATTCGCAATGTTTTTTTTAAAAATGAGACTACCATAAGGCCTCCCGCACACACACACAATGCAAACGCAGAATCGGAGGAGATTTCTCCTTATGATAGTCAAAGATGCTTGATACGCATTAAAAAGAACATTTGATATTATTACTAGTGCATAGTGTAGGAAAATTTCATTTCGAAAGTAGAATATAAATCTTAGCCAACATACGACCATTATCGTATGCCTACTATAGCTAACCATGTTCAATAGCAGGTTACCGCCACATTCCATGGCAGGTTATACAACTAATACTGTACAAGTTTCGTATTGGGAATTGGATTTCCAACAAATGGTCAGGCCAAGGAACTTCCCATTGCCACATGAGAATGCCTCTGGAAAGACATCCCCGAGAACCAAAACGGAACTCTGCCAAAACAAGGCCGGGTTACCCCTAACTGGGTAACTACTGACACGAGCACGCCATTCCCCGATCGTAAACGCCCTATCTCATGGGATCCCGAAAACCAACAACCACAAAGTAATAAATTCGTAGTAACCACATAGGTTAAATATCTGGGCTCCATACCACGATACCACCTCTATCCAGAAGGAAATATGCATACCCTAAAGGGTGCTACCCCTCATAACCTTGCCGCATCTTTCCTGTTTTGACCATTTCCGGGGTGTGAGGTTCGACGAAGTCACGTCCACAAAAACATACTTTATACAAAAGCCATGCTTTGGGTCAACAAATGATCAACACAATGATCACTAAGATAGACGATCAAATAAATGATCCTATCACAATAATCAACACAATGATCATTTCAGCATCACTCAGCATGTCACATTACCAAATTGGGAATATATCGCTGATAACTTCAACTATATAACCTCTGAGCTCGTACGTCTCAGAGAAGGGTGTTAAGCTGAAAGAATAAATTCTTCGCCACCAACAGAAATATATTTGAATGAAATCGGCTTTATATCTCAACTTGTAATGTCAGACATACAATCCATACAAGTCTGTTCTGGGTTCGAACAGAACCGAAGGCACTTACAAAGAAGTCCTTGCAACTCGGATATTCACAATCCCGATCGGATTTTCCCATCACTTAGGGAATCTCTATACCAGGAGCTACCCAGTGCAGAGATAATCGATAGGTCATCCTATCGCTTTCGCAAATACCCGGTCTTCATCACCGGTCTTTAAATGCTATCCATAACGTCGAATCACATATTCGGAATGGGTTATACGACACAAAGATCCTTTCCCGGTTAAACCGAATAGTGAGCACGATATTTCTAAAAAATAAATGGATAATGGGATTTCAATTAAGTCACAACTTATTCCCCAAAACTTTTCTTCAAATAGTTTAAATAAATTACCATTTTCAATCTTTAAACAAAAAGATTCATTTTCGCAACCTTTAACGGTTCAAACAATTTTCACATTTTAATCTTTTAAACAAAAGATTCATTCACAGATTTTCCAAATCAATTTTCATTTCAATTTGATTTAACTCGTTAAATCTTTAAATCAAAGATTTAACTTATAGCCTTCAAAACAATTTCATTTCAATTTGATTTAAACAAATCATCAATTTAAATCTGTTAAAAATAAACAGATTTAATTCATAGCTTTCAAAAAGAATTCATTCATAACTTAGGAAAATCATTTCTCTATTCAATCTTGCAATTCCCCTAATTAACTGGAATCTCAGCTCTTATCTAAAAGTATTTATCATTTGAAAACAACAGTTTTCATTTTGGAAATCTGATTCATTTATACGAGTTGAAATCCTTGAGTTAAATTCAAATTCCCAAAAATAATACTTTAAAAATGGTTTGACTCATAATGACTAGTATAATATCATTAATCCCTAATTTCAAATTACTGAATTCAATTTCAAGTATTGAATTTAAATTTAAACCAACTTATTTAAATTCCAAAACTTAATCAAGTAATTTAAAAATAATAATTTCTATTTTGAAATTCCATTCCAAAAGCTTTTCACATTTATTCCGATTCCATTTCCAAAACATTTGAATTTAAAAATTCAAATTTAACTATTTCAAAAATCTGCGACTTAATCGATTTCCTCGTGAAATCCATATTTGTGTGTGTATGATGTGGTCCAGCGTTTTAACTCAATAGTGCCACATCATTCAATCATCACAGTTCAAAATATAGAAATATAATTGATAAGCGATATAAACTATAACGCTTATCCTTATTTCACAGATCACAGATATATAAATTACAGATAATGAATTACATTTATCCCAGATAAATAAACTACATTACAGGTCATACATAAATCAGTATATATCACAAAGTATCATAGATCATATATGACAATCAATTCAAGGCAACTCATTCAGTACAATCATTCATAAGCAGGATTAATTAATCGTTTAATCCTAATCAATTCAATTTATCTCTTATGAATTTAATTATCCAATCTTGATTTATTAATTACAAATCATTTCATATAAATTTATTTATCAACACTTTAGTCATAAATTAACAACTTTAATTATTAATCAATAACTTAACTACCCATTTATTTACCATTAACTACTTAGTTAACCAATTATAAATTCTTAATTAAATTCCTTAACTAATTAACTATTAATTATGCATTAATTAATTTAAGTAGTTAATTACGCTTTGTTTATCACTTACTCATAAATTTATTCAAACTCTAATTACAATTAAAATGAAATTATTCTTAATTTCTTTCTAAAATGATTACATAATATTAATTATCCATTAACATTTAAAGGTCTTCTTTAACTTGGTGCAAATCGATGTATTACTAACTATAACTTAAATATTACTTATCTTGAAGTGATCACTTAAGTTAATTTCCATTTATTAACCTTTAAGTAATTAGCTAACTTTTGTAAGATTTAAATTGATTTAAACATATGATTTATTTTTAATTACAAAATTAATTTAAAGTTATCAATTTAATTTCAAATATAAATTAATTTACATTCCTAATTACTTTATATTAATCAACTATCTTTCATCACTTACCTTATTAAACCCTTAAAACAAATATTAACCTAAACTAACTAATTTCTTAATTAACTTAGTTATAAAAATACTAAAACAAAAATCATCCACGTTCAATTGGTAATGGACCCGAGACAGCTCCTCTTTCTACTCGAGTCGGTCTCGAGTTTCCCCCGTGCTTCCCTTGCGTCTCTCTCTTCTTCCCATCTTCTCCTTTTGCCTGTTCTTTTCTTCTTCTCTTTTTTTTTTAGTTTAAGTTAAAGTTATAAATGAAACTGCAGTAGCCAAC
This sequence comes from Allium cepa, assembly GCA_030765085.1. Lineage (NCBI taxonomy): Eukaryota > Viridiplantae > Streptophyta > Magnoliopsida > Asparagales > Amaryllidaceae > Allium > Allium cepa. The sequence continues at coordinate 935,088,536 of CM060943.1, read as the reverse complement.
TCACGCATGCATCAGATCGACTCGAAGCATCTGCCCAAAAACTTCGAGCACCACTCGCGTCAGCCCAACTCAAAGACACAGGCACTCACTCGCCAGTACACAAACGTGCCCGGTGCACGTGCACAGTCGCGATCGACGATGTTGATCATCACTGATGATCGCCGCAAGTCACAAACCACCCTCGCATCCCACCACGATCATCCAAACCACCTAGTCACCTCGAAAACGAAATCGAGCAAATCAGTTCATCCTGGAACCGAAGTCCAAGCCTGTAACCACCTCGCACCGCCGCTACACAGTGCTGGAACGCACGCGCCTTCGCCACGAGCTTCCCCTATCGACCACTCACCGCCCCCCAGAAGCACGCTGCACTCGATCACATCACGGTGGCGAAATCAAATTTTTGCAGAACACAAAGAAAACTGGAACCCAAACCCTATTTTTGAATCGACCCCAAAATTTACGCATTAGAAAAATTCTTTGACATTTTTCCTGGATTCGTGGACGATTGAACTTGCTCTATAACAAATTTCAGTAGTTATAATTTGTTAATCCAACAAGAATTGATGGAAATACAATTTGAGTTCATATAGAAACCGCACCATGTATAATCACCTAAAAATCATCGTTTTTGGTTTAAAAATCCTACTTTTGAATATAGTTTCAAGTTATATAATTTATTTCTCAAATTGTTCTGGTCGAATTTATTCAAAAGTTAAATTTTTACTGTAAAAACCCATTTTTTAGCACACTATGTATTCTTTTCTTCCTGAAACTATTTTTAAAATTAACAATATACTACTATAATCAATTTTCATTCAGGGATCCTAGCTTAAATTTTAGTGCATTAGAAGATATGAAGTGTTGTGTGTTGCTTGGGGACTGTAGTCATAACAGAGATAAAAAAAACATGTACTCACAGGCAGGTCTATTTATATACACAGCCATCTTCACGCAGATATATACTATATCACTGCAAACTTTCACCTTGCATATCAAGGTCAATACAAGATCTACAATTTTGTAAAACAATTTATTTACTCACTGATCTAAGAAGGATATACTGGGTTAAGTTACTCACCGTATTTCGAGAGGAAGAAGAAGACAGAGCTTGCAAATGTTGAACAGTTGAATTATTGTTTGAGTTTTTAAAGATGGTAAGCTTTAGTTTTCTTTGCTTAGTTTTATTTATTTATTCGTTTGATGAAAGAACCGAGGTGGGGGGTTGATATAAAGAAGAATGTTTTACTATGTGATGTACTAACTTTGTACAGGTTGATAACATGGAGGTGGCTGAAGATACATTATGGCATGCTAAAGATTCAAGCAGTAAATGCCCCAGTACTTCTTTCCCATGCTTGCCTACACCTTTTTTTTCTTTTCCTGCGTACTTGTATCTTTTTTTTTATCTTGTTTTATATGCTTATGTTTTCTACCTTTGCAAGCCTAGCATATATTTACAGGCTGCCTATTTTCATTTGTTTTATAGGCTGAGATTTTAAATCTGATTTTTTTGCATTTGTTGTTGTTTGCTGGTTTCACATTTGAGCATATTTATATTTTATTTGTTTGTACATAATTATTTTGTATGTAGATATTTGAACATATTTATTGATTTACTTGTTCTTTACATAAGTACATAACAACTTTGTTTCCTTATTTCTTACTTACCTATTGTATATGTATTTCATTTGTTATGTTTTGTTATTTTGTTTAGTTTACTTTGTATTACAAATAATTTTCTATTTTAATTATGTTTGTATGCATACATTTGTTTGTAATTTATTTCATTTTAAATTCACAAATTCTAGCTTTCTTTAAAAATACCTACACACACACACACACACACATATATATATATATATATAAATCTGAAATAACCATTTCAATCAATAAAAATCCATTTGTATAAATATTATACTATTAATATTGTTTAAATACAACTCATTATTTAATTAAAACAATTTATAAAAGAAACTATCTTTATTTTGATAAATAACATATTTTTATTTGCTCTTATTCTTGCATTTTAAACTTACTTCTATTTTTAGTTTAAATAATTATCATAAATTTTACTTTAAAAATTATTGTTTTATATTTCTCTATATATACACATATATTTTATACAACTCAAATTTATCATCATTTATAAATTTTTAAATCAATTTATTTATTTTTATACTTGTGTCCATGTATATACTTATTTTTTTCAAAATCATTTATTTAAGAATTTATTTAAAATCCAACATATACATATATATTCTCATATATACAAATATATACAATATTCAAAAAGTTAAATGATTTATATAGAATATATTTGAACTCGGGGAAACTCACATCACTAAATCGATTAATTTCACCGTTTTCTTCAAAAATAGATTTTAATTATCATTTTAAATTTATATAAAAATCCGGGGTCGTTACATATATAAACCATTTTAAATACTTAAACTATTTTAACCTACATTAACTACATTAAATTAATTTATCTATTTGAAACCCATTTAAATATTTTAATTATTTTAACTATTTTAATTATTTAAAACTACTTTTAAACTACTTAAAACCATTTTCTAAAATTTCAAGCTGGTCAATAAGGTGAAATGTTTATGTTTAAATCTTGAATAAATACGAATTGGGTTAAATGAAGTTGCAGCCGAAATTTAAATTCGAAATGATTTTGAAATCGAAATGAGATATTGAGGCGAAAATGATATTTGAAACGAAATCTTACACAGTTAATAGATATGATGGTATTTGAAACGGATTTGATTTTTTTGAAGCGAACATGATATTTTGATATCAATTATGAATCGATTTGAAATGTAAAAGAGCCATCGGTGTAATAATACGTAGTTATTAAAGAGACCGGGATCGGATATGGACATACTCTCTGTCGATACCGAAAACCACTTTAATAACTATTATACGCGGAGTGTTGATCCAGAATGAAGTGGATGGTTTGGTGAACGCGTTGACTGAAGAAAGAGAACGATATTAGATGACCCCTGACATGAGTGAAACAGGAGCCGCGCCGGGCCATTGAGGTTCGCCATCTTTAGCGGACACACTTCTTCGATACCATATCTATTACTTTTGTGATTCGATTTGGGTGCACCGCTTGATTTGGGAGTGTTGTTTTGCGGTGTTGAGGTAGCTGCTGGCTATGCTCAACATCAGTCCGGATCACGCAACTGCTAGTATCCTAGTTGGTATCGCCTCATGTACCTTGTCATACTGATTATCCTATTCGCGACAACTACGTTTTGTTTTGTGTTATACCTATGGGGTACCCTCTGATAACCACCAGTTTACAGTAGGGTTTACGGTGCTGTATAGACTATGGCATTATAAAAATTTGTTAAGGGGAATTATGGTAACGCCTTAACGCTATTTTAATACTTTTACTTTACTGTAGGCATATTATAATAGCGTATTATACTACATAGTAGATAGTTTAACGGATCCTTGAGAGATGGAAAATCCCTTAACATCTCTTGAGTTATTGCACGCACATTGACACTGGATATGAGATGTCAATCCCCGTAAACATCTTTGATGCCGTTACACTCATATTTATATACGATTGATTTAACTTTCATAAGGATATTTTAGTCCTGACTCGAGTGTTTTGGTTTTTCATTACGCTTGGGTCAATCCTGAGTTTTTAGATTTTTTGAAGATCTATTCTGGAGGACGAAGACGAAGATTTGGTGTACTATTACTATTATTATCTTTGCATCATGCTGTCTGCTGCCTTATTTTATTTGTTCTATTGTATATGTATAACTCTGATAAAGGTTGTATAAATAATGATCAAAGTATTTTAAACAGCTTCATGAACTGTTTATTTGACTATTATATTTTATCGTTCTGCTGCGAGATTCTGTGTTGTTTCGTTTCCTTTATTTCTCTATCTTTTCTTTTCTTTTCTTATTTACCCCAATAACCATCTGCCTTTTTGAATGGTTTGGAACTGGCATGTGTATTTGATCATTGGTTTAAAATGTCCAAAAAGGTGGGTCGTTACATGGGGTGTGTGTGTGTGTGTATAAAAGTTCACTTTATAATTTTAGCTGTTTATTCTATTTTGACTTTATTCCTATAGGCTGTTAAGTGTATATATATATATATCAATATAGACAATAGTTATATATATTATGTCAGTTTTTATAAGCAAAGTGCATATATAAGTATATCTGTTATATTAGTACATCAATTCATTTAACGTAGATTTCAATTTTGTGTGTGTGTATATATACTTTTAATTACACTTATTCTTTTAAACCTAGGCTGTTTGTTTCTTTGTTTCTTTGTTTTACAGTTTATGTTGTGAGAAAATTTAGTGTGTATATATATATATATATATACAGATTGTCAATTTAAGCCTGTAATGATTTTGTATAAATTTTATTTGTATAAAATGATTTCATATGTTGATCACAAGTATTTGGTTTGTTATTATATATATATATATATATATACAGTTAATGGTTATATACATAAATTATTTATATGATATATATATATATATATATATATTTGCGTCATTTTGGGTTGTGCTTCTGTTATTATATATATATATATATATATATATATATATATATATATATATATTAACTTTTGTATATAAAGGTATGGCTTGTCTTATATATATATATTGTTTAAGATATAACATGTGTGTACGTTTTTTATGTGTGTTGTTTTTTTAGGTGCTTATATGCGGTCTGACTATATATAATTGTATATATATCTGGTGCACAATAATTAACTTGATATTTACAATACTAGCTATATATATATATATATATTCGAACCTGTTATTTATGATATGGAAGTAGTTATATATCGTATAGTATAGACTTAAAGTATGCTTGATAATATATATATATATATATATATATATATATATATATATATATATATATGCTAGTTTATTTCATATCAGTTTTATATAAATACAATGTTATGGCTGGGAGTATAAGCAATTGTTTCAACATTTATCATATGTATATATATTTGACTGTACAATATAAGTTTAATTTAAACAAAGATTTTGAAGTACATATATATTTAATATTTTAAAAGTGTGTTTGAATATAAAATATGGTTTTATATATGTACATAGTTATAAATATATGTTTACTTATACCTTATCTCCATCGATTCAGTTCTGATTTGGTTTTGTGAATTCCTTATCTATCAGCTTGTCCGTCGAATCCGTATCCATCTAGCTTTGATCTGAAATTCATGCTTGGATTCGTAACTCATCTCAGTATCGTTCTTCTCTAGCCTTGGAAGGTGAGAAATCACTCATGATTAATGTTCTTTTATCTATTAAATTTGGTTCCAATTGAAATGAAAATTGAAATATGGTGCTGTTAGTTAGATACATTGCTATTTATATATGCTGTTATCTGTATTTGTTCACCTGTGACATTTGACACCAGTTTATGTTATTTATATTGATGATATATGCTTGTTATATTATTGTCATATCTGTTATCACACTGCAAGTTCCCTATTAGTATAGTGAATTCTATGGGTTGAAATGATACATACCCGAACGATCTATAGAATAGTAGAAAATCGTTATGGGTTGAAATGATAGACCGAAGCGATTTTCATTGAATTTGGGATTATAGGTTGAAATGATATATACCCGTATATATTTAAATTACGGACTGAAATGATAAATATCCGTATCACTTGACCATAGGATAGAAAATTATATACAGATACCATGGTCTATATATAAAAATATTTTGAAATGATTCCTATGGGTTTAGGAAAAAATATGGTTTTTACATAAATATTTATTTTAGATATTATATAAATGCTATTTTATATATAGTTAAATTCTTGATTTAAGCTATATATAAATTTACTTGATATAAAATAAGTTTAATAATAAAATTGATTTTATTAAAATATAATATAGATAAGTATTTATTTGAATTATATTTTAATATAGAGTTTATAATGATTTTTATAAATTAAGGTTGAGAAGTTAATTTAGAAGTTGATTTGAAATTTTATTCAATTAAGAATTATATTTAATAAGAATCCATTTGGAACTTATTGAAATTGAGATTTTAAAAGAATATGGCTTTATAACTTAATTATGGCTTTAGGTTATTTAAACGAATATATCAAGTTTAAATAAATTGAAGGATATTCGGTTATTTGAAATTTAAGGATTATTTAAATGATATTGAATTTTATTATGTAAATATTTCAAAGCTAAATAATATTAAGGAAAATTTGATGAATATATAAAATTATCGAATTTAGTTTTGAAATTTTAGAATATGAAAGCTTTGAAATATACTGAAATTGAAACGGTTTATTTTGTGGTTCAAATCTGTATTTGAAATCAATATTATTTAGAATGGTATATTGAGAAACTGAATTAAATTGAAATTTATGATTTGATATTTGATTAAATTTGAATCTGAAATTTGAGTTAATTTAGAACTGATTTATAAATTTGGGGAACTATTTATTATATAAAGTAATTTTTAAATTTTATTTAAACTATTTATATATTTTAATTTATAAATTAATTTCGTATAAATTATTTTTGATATAAACAATTTTAAGATATACTATTTTAAGTTAAATCTATTTTATATAAACTATTCTATTTTATAAACTATTTTATTTTATATATATTATTATTAACATTTAAACTGTTTAAAGGGAAGTGTTGTGGTTTTTCCAAAGTAATTATGATTTCTAAAGTGTTATGATTTCCAAAAGGCTATGATATCCAAAGTTTTTAATTTCAAGTTTTGGTTTTGAAGCGTTCTAACTTTGAAGTGCTACGATTTTGGAAAAGATATATCTAAAATGGAAATCATATCGTAATTTTTTTGAATTGGAAATGACATCGTATTCTTATGGTTTTGAAATGGCAATGACAATTTGGTTTTGAAGTATAAACAATTTTGAAATGGCCACGGTGTTATAATATCGTTTGGTTTTTAAAGAGACTGTAATCGTTCTGCCCACCCCGAAAACCACTTTAACAACTGTGCACGCGGTGGAGATTCCAGAATGAAGTAGGATCGTGGACGTCCTATAGAGGTATATACATCGACCCGACTGCCGTGAGTTGGCATATGGTGGCTAAAACAGGAGGGATTCTCGGGCCAATGAGGTAGCTCCTCTAATCGGACACACTCCTTTGATACTATATTCTGACTTTGTGATTGATTTGGTGGCCAGTTTTGATTTTTTATTTTGGGAGTGTGGCTCGAGGTGAGCGGTAGCTATAGATATGCGTTACCACCAGCCCGGATGCGTAATTGGTATATCTACCCTGGCATTGCCTTGTGGTGCCTTGTCACCTACCCAGTGTGCCTTATACGATTTTTTTTGTACCATACCTATGTAGTGCCCTCTGACAACGCCCAGTTCGGGGGAGATTACGGTACTGTATAGACTATGGGAATATATAAAATGTGTTAAGGTGCAAAATGTAAAGCCTTAACGCTATTTTAAAATATACTATACTTTAAATTTTACATTATTATAATAGCATATATTACTACATAGTAGATAGTTTAACGGATCCTTAGAGGATGGTTATCCCAAACATCTTGTGAGTTACTTGTATTTCAGTTGTTAGTTCACTCGAGTTGGATTTATTGATATAAGAATGTTAATTCCGACTTGAGTGTTTTGTGTTTTGCTTTACGCTTGGTTAGAATGAGTGATACTGCTTTTGAGACTCACATTTGGAGTTAGAGCTTCGTTTGGAGATCCATCTATATCCTTTCAGCTTGGAGTTATTCAGTTGATTCCGGTGATGTATTCTGATCTTGTATTTGACTATTGTATTCTAAACTTCTATTGTGGCTTATTTAACTCTTACATATAGTAGCTTCATGGACTACTATTCATTTTGTTTCTACTGCATATTGTATGTTACTCTGTGTTTATGATTTTGTGATTATTTATTTACTGCAGATGTTCAGTTTTGCTAAATATAAATTAACAATATGGTATTTTGAGCAATTTAAATCCGGCATGTGTGGATGCGAATGGTTGAAAATATCAGCATGTTACATTTGGTATCAGAGCTTTAGTTTTCGGCAAAAACTCAACATATGGAGTAAACTTAATTACAGAATCACTTTCGTTCGAGCTTGAATTCCTTCTTCGATTTGGTTTCCTTTGAATTTTGGAACGATCCCCTCAGTTCCAAAATCCATTCTTGTCTCCTTCTATTCGTGTTTCCCAATTCTGTAGCTCCACTGAATGATTTGTAAAAGGATGAAACTCCTTTACTATAGCATTAATTAATCGAAGATTTCTGTAATAGCCCGCAAATCCGTACCCCATAAAGTCAACACTATTCTCCATCAATCAACTCAAGATGTACGGAAATACAAACGATTTGGGTTAAAATAGAAGAGGTAGAAGAAGAGAAAACAAAACAACATCGGAATCTAACCATCGCAGCAGAATAAAATATAATAGATAATAACTGATTTTTACACCTGACGATGTTCACCTAACGATGTTCCGAAAGCATTCATCCATACAAGTCCGTCCGGGGTTCGAACGGAACCGAAGGCACTACTCCTACTACATCCACTTCGGAATCATCCTCAGGATTAGGAGTGACTAGCCCATGCACTTCACTGCTCCATCTTCGACTCCGAACTCGTTTTTCCACGAAAACGTACAAACCGGATCGAAGTGGTTTTCAAGAAATTAATCCCGATCCTGGTCTCTTCGAAACGATCAGCGCATTGGCCAATATTGATAGTCGGTTATTTAACTATCAATTAAAATTCACAAAAACCATCCAACGTAAATAATTTCACCAAATTATTTATTAACCTCAAAATATCTTTGCAAGATATATTTTCATTTTCAAACCTTTTGGAAAACAGTTTTCTAATCCTACTCTTCTCATGGAATGAGTTTCCAAATATTTATTTCCACTGAAAACACCAAGCACAAAAACCTTAAATTTGAAAGTAATTTAAAAGCACTTTATTATAAAATATACTTTAACATTTAAATTGAAAACTACTTCAATACTTTATTAAAATATATACTTTAGGAATATTTAAAATGAGGCTACTTTATAAAATATAAAATTAGATTTTCTCTATCAAAAAAAAATACCCAGTCACCTTTAAATAATTACTATGATAGTAGATTTGAAAATTACTTACTTCAGAATTTAATCATTTAGAAATAATAAATTTTCTAAACCTTCTTTTTAAAACAACATAAGTTATATTTAAAAATTTATGTTGAGAACGTACTTGGCTATCCAGGAAAATACTCTTCTCTTTCTATCTTTAAAAATAAATCACTATTTATTTTTAAACAAATTTCCCATTCCTTTAATAAATTCCCATCGTGAATTCTTTCTTCCAAATATCCACTGACATATTACTTTACTTTTATAAACACAGTTTATAAATTTCATAGTCACATTCTCCTTTAAATTTTCAATTTCAAACACTTAAATCAATTTCTAAATTGATTCCCAATTTTCTCCATTTGAAGTAAATTTCTTTACTTACTCAATTTATTTCAAATCCATTAATTTCAGGCTCTATTCCTTAATTATGATTTAAACTTTGAACTAAAATTACCAATTTCATATTTTCCAAATTTCTTCTTTATCCTTTTAAATAAATTCTTTATCTCTTGATATAACATCACTTAAATTTAAAATTCATTATTTCTCTGTCTACTCAAAATCTCTTTTTCATACTCGAAGCTTATTTATTGGAATTTTAAAATCTCTTTTATTCTTCTCCAATTCATTCTTAAATTTATTTATATTCTCTATAATTATTTTACTTAAAAATTCACTCTTTTATTTTCTTTTTTTAAAAATCCAAATTTATATATTTTGATAACTCAGTGTACCGAAATATATTCAAGCAAACCATAACATTCAATATTCAAATTATCAATATAATTCATCATAGAATATTAAATATTCATAACATGGAATTATTAAAACAAATCTAAATATTTTGAGGAATCCAATTGGATCCCTCCAACCTGTTTCCCTGCATCCACAGATGTTAGCATTGTATAAAATACCAATTCCACTTCGAGGTGGAATATCGCGGTATATGGGATTAAATAATATCATCCGCTATTATGCGGCGCATAGGGTCTCATCCGCTCTATAATGCGGGAAATCAATCACTCCAATATATACTAAATACTATAATATAGCACATCAAATCAATTTAATCATCCGACCAATTATTGAAATTAAACTATTTAAATTTAAATAGTAATCCAGAAGAGTGAGATTAACTCACCTTCGAATTTTTTTACTAATCCAATCCATTTAGACTTGTTACTCCATGATCTTAGACCTTGAACAAACAATTCATGATTTATTTATATTTGAATTAACCAAAACAATTTATTTTCATTAACAAATTTAATTTACTAATATTAAATTCTAACTAGTAGTTTTAAAACCAATTTTCTTTTAATAAATATATTTAGGAACAAAATAATTAAATAAGTTTTGCTAAATAAATTAATCTCTATTACTATATTATTTTGAAATAACCAGTAGGTTAAAATATGGATATATATATATATTATTATATATTTTCCAGAAATTACAAACAGATTTACAAAATAGACTTATATAGTTTCCCTGGTTTTTTTCCTCCTTACTTATCCATATTTTCTGTTTACCTACAAATATTTGTACACATACCAAATTTAAGTTGAAACTAAAATCCATTCCAAAACCTCAGCAAAATTAAAGTGTACTTGTATATATTAAAACTTCCCTGTACTTATGTTTTACAAAATCAAATTAAAATAGACACTATACCTCACTGCACTGTTCGAGGCTGCAACCATCTTCCATCGCGACCAGTCGAAATGGGTAAAGCTTTCGTGGTCGAGCTCGAATCCACCACTCAATGCCGACCCGCAAAGACGAACTCCCAGAATCGCATCCGCCTTCCTCCAGATATTGGTCGACTGGCACGCCGCACCCCCTTGGCTGCTGCCATCAATATTTTCCGCACTGTCCCTCTAGGCTCGAGCAACGAGGCGCCCTTGAATCGATAGCACAACCCAGTCCTCACGAGGTTTTGGTTTCCAATCGTGAGCCTTCTTTCATTTTTTTGACTTCCCCTTTTGAATTAACAGAATTCGGCCATTGATTTATTTATTTTTCAATTTTGAAAAACTGAAAAGTGGAGAGAGAGAGATAAATATTGAAGTATCGGCCATGGCTTCCCTGGGAAGGAGAGTATGGAAGGTCGATTTTTTTTCTTTTTCTTTTCTTTGAAGTATTGGCCGAGTATTAAGAAGCAATGGGCGAGGGAACATGATTAGATGCAAGCGTACCAAAATCAATAAGCTACAGTGACACATGAGTTGAAATCAAAAAGTTCTGATGTGCCATAAATTCAACTGAAGTTGATCAGAATTTCAAATTTAAATTCAAATTCCCTCGATAACCGCAACTTAAAATTTCGAACTCCCTTCGAGGCATGTCGCTAAGTATTTATAATGTTATACCCCTATTCCGAACGCAATGGAAAAGGTTTCGAGCCCTAATTCGATCGTATGGAGAAGATAGCTTTTTGGACCCAGTTATTAAATTGAATTTTCAATATAGGTTTCAGCGTGTTATATGGCATACGCTCACACAACCACTCCAAACATTACGAAAATTGAAATCAGATAATAATACACTATTACGGATCCAATGGAACTGGTTTAGTCGTAACCCGAGACTGTGCCTCGGAAGGCTATTTTTTAACATCAATTAAAACGATGTATTTTTAAAATTGAACAAACTACTGCTAAATTCAATTTTACCCCATCTATTACTTTCAGTATTATCAATATAAATTTTATAAGCCTTTGAAATATTTTTGACAAGCTTATAACTCCAGATTTAACATTTTACCCAACTTCAAAATATTTAATTTAATAATTAAATTACCCAATAAATGGTGATATTTGAATTCAAGTTAAAAATTTACTTTTAAACATTTAAAATCAATTAAATATTCCAATTTCAAACATCCAAAAATTCCGGATCGTCCCATTCCTCCCACCTTAAAAGAATTTTGTCCCCGAAATTACTTGTTAAGAAGAATGATCCAATACTTATTACTATTTTCCAAAACCAACAATTCAACATCTTACCAACTATCTTTTTATAAAAGACCCATCATCATTCTTACTAACTTCCCAAACTCTTCCATAGTTTTCAAACAATACTATTTGCCCAATCATTCAAATTTCAATTTAAAACCAAATTTGGAATTATCAAAATTTTCTCAAAAATTTCCTAACTCCTTAAATTTCTGAATTTTTTTGCCAGCGTCTCCTTTGTGCAACTAGCTCGGTACAACTATAAAATGCCTCTACGGGCTCCCAAATTCCCAAAAGAAAACAAAACGCTAAGTGGCTGGATCAAAGACCGAATCAAATTTCATACAAAAATTTAAACACATACCTTTTTGTCGAGCAAGTCAAATTTATCTTCTACAATCAAAACAAATTTTCTTTTTCCTTTATAATACCTGTATATCCTACATTGCAATAATATCCAATCAAAACATTCCAAAATCATTTTATACACTTCTTCACAAGATATCAATATCAATTCCATTCAAATCGGTACGATGTACATATGTCATTCGTACGCAATACCGAATCCGATCGCTTACTCGATCACACAATTTCATTTCCGAACTAGTATCGTCCACCCGACTTCCTATTGCAGACTCAAATCTGGTTTTCTTGACCAAAAACCGTCATTCTCCTTGCATAGTCGTAACTAAGATAGAGAATTTCGATAATCAATCAAAATCCATATCCAGGGTTCGCCGTCGAAAATCGAGTGAAGAACCACAACTCGGATCGATATAACTATCTCGAAATTCTGTGCTCGAATCTGGATCAAATCGCTATTCGAATAAAATAATATATGTACATCCTACGTATTTTTCTCAACTGATTATCAACTATATCAATTTTCTTTTTAGTCACATTCATTTCGATTTCTATTCACTTATCAACGCTTATCGTTTTTATTAAATCTTCACTCAAATGCTTATTCAATATATTTTCCCGACACCCATATTACTGAAGAATTCTACCATTTCTTCTTAAGTTAAATATAAGTATTATATACGCTTCGTATATTATTTTCACTTCACCGCTTTAGTTTATGTCTACTTCTATTCAAACTGGTTCTCCCATTTCCATATGAATTCAATTTATCTTCAACTCTAAATATTGAATTTTATCTTCCATTTATAACAGATTCACATCATTATTTTAAATTAGTTTCATCCACTAATTTATTTCGATTTCCAAATTTGAAATCGTTTTTTTGCTAAAAACGTTTTCCAAAATTTTTTTCCAACTCCCAAAATTTTCGGAAATTTTTGGTAGAGTCTCCTTTGTACGGAGGAGCTTTTGCAATTTGACAAGAGATATAAATATATATACATCGACTCATACGGTCTCAAAAACAAAAATAGTTCATATTTCCTATTTTCATTGCATAGACGTACCTTTATTTAGCATTTTTAAGCAAGCGGCTTATTATCTCTCAATTAACGCGACCAAAATCCTACCGAACGGCCTTCAGGTACCTGTACTTACTCAAATTCAAACATATACGCACTATATATAAGAAGTTTATAGCATTTCACTTATATTTAAATAGCTAAAACATGGATTTTATAGCAATGCATGTTATATACTTTCATAAGCACAATTGTAAGGTTTCAACACTTATTTCAATTGCTTTCAATCAATTCTCGACCCATACTATTCAATTTAAGTGATTTACAACTCACTTGCTTGCACAAGATTCATTTTTAAACCTAATGAACTTATATTCATTTTAATTGATTCAAAAAATCAATTTTATTTACTTCTATTAATTCATAGAATTTTATTTAACCTCATTTTCGTCAAACGATAGTTATTTCTGTGCAAATTCGACGATATTTATGTGAATTAAAAATTACTTAAGCTTATAATCATTTTAAATTGATTCCAAAACAATTTATATTAAATTTTATTCCATTCTAACTTATTTACAAACCATTCATTTGCATTTCATTCATCCCCACGTTGGTTTCATTTAAACCCATTCCATTAAGCTTGACAACATTCCATGCCAATATTAATAACCATTTCCCAAATTAATTTAACCCAAACCTTTATTTAATGAACTTTCATTCTTACTCGAAGTTGAGCTTCTAATTAATTTTAACTTAAGTTAATTTACTTTAATTTATTCCAACCTCAAAACTTAAGCTCACTTCATTTGCAAATAAATTTTCTTTTTCACTTTAACATGATTCTATTTCAATCAAATCTCATTTCAATCTATAAATTTAGTGGATTAGTTCTTTTGTTTCGTTCATTACAAATTTTAATTTCCAAATTAAATTCATTCACGACTCATTTAATTCAATTAGCCATTCTCAATTTGTTAAAATAATATCCAAGCACATATTTAACTCATTTATACTCGAATTGGATTTTATATGCAACTCACATCATTTCTATTATAATCCAATTCCATTTCATTTGACAACTCCGATTCATAATTAATCCACTTACAATATGTGATGAATATATTTTATACTCAAGTTCTATTTCTATCATTTAATTCACAAACCAATTTTATAAACTCACAGTTCAACTTTAATCCAAATCCAATCACAATATTATTAAACTTAGCTTAAGTTCATTTAATTCGACTTACTCTTCTAACTTATTAACTTTTTACAAGTTAATTCCATTCCAGGAAATTTTCAGACTTTATAAGTTTCCAAATCTTTTTATAATCCATAAACATTTTTAGTTAAACCTCTAGAGCTTAAGCCATTACTTAGATGCTCAAAACATTGAAACCAATTCTAGAGTCTTCAATAATCACTTAAGTATTTCAAAAATCATTTGAAATCAATTATATCAAATTTTTTTTGGTAAATTGAATTATATCTTTGAATTTCAAAACCAAACCCAGTTTTTGCAAACATCTCCCATTTAGAACATTCAAATAGAAATTCTTCCTCGGGAAACACGAAAATGAACATCGATGATGCTGCAGTCACCACCGAAGTTATTTTCCAACGACCGAAAGAGTTCAATGCTTTAATCGCTTTAAAATCCCTTCAAATATTTTTAAATTCAAAATCTCTCTAGATTTCAAATCTAATTCAAAAATATTTCTCAAATACATATTTTTTCCAAAACTTTTGAAAAGCGTATTCAAATTCAAAGGAATTTAAATTTTCCAAATTTTCAAATTCCACACCCTTTCAATTCCTATTTAAACATTGCTCTCGAATTTTTATTTCATCTTCAATTATTGATCACATTTATAATTCACATTTACAAATCCCATTTGTATATGAAATTATTTCTTAATCTTTGGTTATAATTTTAATTTCTTATTCAATTTTACACATAATGGTAATAATTTAATGTTATCTGTTAACCCCGTTTTGTCAACGAGTTAAGGCCTGGGCCGACTCATCAGATAAAGTTCTCAGCGACTCAGTGGATTTACGACTCAAGGTACTTCAAGACTCAACAGGTTACCGACTCAACAAATTGAAGAGTGGCACGAGTTGAAGAATTGTGCGACTTACGACCTACCTTGAGTCTTCAGCAACTCAAGCATGCAAACCAAAAAGCCAAGTCCAGTTAACTCGTGCGCAACTCACGACTTAAGGAAGTGCACGACTCAAAGAAGGAACTCGACTTAAAGACAGGATGGCTTCGCGACTCAACAGATGGTGCGACTTAACAAGCTAACGACTTAAAGCTCTAAGCGACTTAAAAAAGCGGACCGACTTAAGGCCTCCAACGACTCAACAAGTTAAAGAGCTACGACCTAGTGACTCAAGATAGAAAAAAGGCGCAAGCGACTGCATCTAAGTCGTGACCGAACTACGACCTAGGATAAGTCGTTCACGGCCTAAAACTACAGAACATAAATTTGATGCTGCCTTATCTTATGACCCTTGACTCACAAACGAGTTAAGGCTTATGTCCAGGTGAACAAATCAGAACCGCCTCACCTACTCCACTGCTTGCTAACTCTTGACCCTTAAGTCGAGCGCGACCTACGACTTTCCCTGAGTCGAGCGCGACTCATGACTTGAGCGGAAAACTGCTGCCCAGAATCACACCTATAAATACACTACCACCTCCAACATTAAAAGGACTTTGGGATCATTTTCTTCAAGAGATTGAGACTTCACCATCTTCAAAGCAATCTACAATCCATCGCTTCAAGCACACGCAAGACGCTTAGATCAACTTCGCACAGGAATTTAACACATTCAATCATGGAACCAAAGAACTCTGTGACGACAAAGTTTTCCTTAGCTACTTGTTTTCTGAATTGAATTGGATTGTAATTGAAAGAGATTGTAATAAGTTGTAATCCAATCAGCAATAAAAAGGATTGAAGTGGACGTAGGCTTGATCATAAGCCGAACCACTATAAACCCTGTGCACATTTACTGCATTTTCTGTTATTTACTATTATTTCTTGATTCCCGTATTACAGGTGGTGCTTTCACATCGTTTTTACACAGACCTGGGTGTTAGCGTCAGATTTTCGCGTTAAAATTTTTAGTGCTTTCACTGAGAATTGAACTCAGGCGAATTATCATAATTGCTCCACGAAAGTTTGTTGAAGTAATCTCTCTGAAGACTAGAAGTTTATCTGAAATCATGGCTCCGGGGAGAAGGAGTAGATTTGTTAGATCTGGAAATGTTCAAGAGGGAACCTCCGCTTCACCAGTACCTAATCAAGCCACTCCACCTGTTGGGGTTACAAAGGCGGAGTTGGATGCTGTAATCTTAGGGCTGAACCAGCAGATAAATGCCCAAAGTGCACAATTGGAGGCTCGGAATGCCCAAAATGCCCTAATTTTGAATAAGTTGAACGATTTGCTTGGGGCAAACCGTCAACCAACGGGTAATGAAAGGAACTTGGCTGGCAACGTTCATGATGTTGAAGAAAGGAACGTTCCTGAGAGGGCTTCCAGCCCCTTTGAGCAGACATTTCCTGAAGTTGGTGGATCTAAAGCTCGAAATGATGAGGGGTATCTTTCTGAAATGGTTCGACAAATCATGAAAGAGAGCATGCAAAGGGATGAAGACGAGAAAGAATGGGGTTTCGCTCCCAGTATAACCCCGTTTACCGAAAGGATCTTAAAGGCTGAGTTCCCGAGGAAGTTCGTCCCTCCAACTATTCCATCTTACAAGGGGACAAGTGATCCGAACGAATTCTTGTATAAGTATGATTGGCACATGACAGGTGCTAGAGCTTCTGATGAAATAAAGTGTCGATGTTTTCCTGTATATTTGGAAGGTGTAGCTCTGCTTTGGTTCACGAAGCTACCAATCCGGTCTATAGATCAGTTTTCTGACCTAACCCGGAAATTCAAGGAGCAGTTCAGACTATATGCTTCAAAAGCCAAAGATATCATGTCGTTGTCAAGTTTTGAACAGAATCCAGGGGAAATTATCAAATCTTTCTTGAATCGCTTTAATATAGCGCTGGCCGAGGTAGACAATGCAGAACCACGGATGATCTTGACTTATCTGATGAGGGCCATTGACAAGTCGAGCGAATTTGGAAAATGGCTAAACATGAAGGAACCAAATTCCCTTGAAAAATTCTACAAGAAAGCGGACGAGTTCATACGCCTGGAAAGCCGTCCTGTACCGGTAAAGGCAGTATTGGAAAAAGCTCAAGATAACATTGCTGCTCCACGCAAGAATGAATCTGTAGGACAGAAAAGGGAAAATAACGATGGGAAGAAACAGAAAAATCTGAAGAAGCCTCGTTCCTTCAAGCCATCGGAATATACTCCTTTATCAGATACACCGGAGCGTATTTACCTTGCCACTAAAGATTATGATGACTATCCTAAACCTCCTGTTCTGAGAACCGGGAAAAGAGCTGTACAAAGCGGGAAGTTCTGCCACTTCCATAATCAACCCGGTCATGATACCGACGAATGCCGCCAATTGAAGAATTTGATTGAAGAGTTGATAAGGGAAAACAAGCTGCAGCAATTTATGGAAAACAATAGCAGCAATCCTGCTTCGACTAGTCAGGGGCAACAAGCTCCTGCTCATCAACCCAGGACAAGTGAGAAGGCTGCAGGGCATGAATTCGAAAGTCCTGTTATCAATGTCATTACGGGAGGACCTCACCCAGCAGGCAGGAGCTGGGGTGAGATGCAAAGGTATACCCGGGCTTTGAAATATGTACCGGCCGAAGAAGATGTCTTTGTTTTGGAAGATGCTACTCCCCAGGAACAACAAAGAACTTTCAATGATGATATTGTGTTCAGAGCCAGGGATTCCATAGGTGTCGAAGCTCCTACCTTGGATCCCTTAGTCATCTCGGCTGGTATCGGGCTAGCTATTGTCAGAAGAGTTCTCATTGATTGTGGCGCATCCTGTAATATCCTCTTCAAGAAAACATTCGACCAAATGAAGATCCCTATGGCTGATGTGCAAGCCTCGTCACAGAAAATCGCTGGCTTCACTGGGGAGCCAAAGAAGCCGATAGGAACCATTGATTTGCTTGTAGAACTCGGAAAGGGAGAAAGAAAAGTAGTCCGCAAGCAAACTTTTGTGATTGTTGACGAATTTTCCGCTTATAATGCTTTTCTTGGCCGTCCAACTCTTGCAGCGTTCAAAGCTGTTCTGGCCCCATGGTGCCTCACCATTAAATTCCCCAGAGACAATGGAGTAGGAGTTATAAAAGGGGATCAAAATGCCGGGCGGGAGTGCTATCTGACAGAGCTGCGAGAGGCAAGGAAAAGAGAAATGGGAAAGGATGCGGCAACCCCAGTCCGCATCAAAGAACCAACCTTGTAGCAATTACAGGGCGGACCCTGCACTGGCGAGCACAGCGGAGCACGAAAAGAGATGGATCCTAGAAAAGCCAGTGCAGGGGAGAATAAAGTGGTACCAGTGGAAACGACAGTACCGGTACTTGTTGACCCGAAGGACCCAAATAAGGCGTTGAATGTGGGATCACAACTTAATGTGTCAATTCAGAATATCTTAATATCTTTTTTAAAAGCAAATTTGGATGTTTTTGCTTGGACTCATGCCGATATGTGCGGAATATCCCCAGAAGTTGCAGTACACGCTCTGAATATTGATCCAAAATTTACGCCTGTGAAACAGAAAAGGAGAACCCAAGGTCCAGAAAGGTCAGCAGCATTAAAAGAAGAAGTAGATCGGCTCATGGAGAATGACTTTATCAAAGAATCTACCTATCCGAATTGGGTTTCAAATCCAGTGCTGGTTAAGAAAGCCAACGGAAAATGGAGAGTGTGCATCGATTTTTCAGATCTAAACAAGGCCTGCCCCAAAATCTGCTTCCCATTACCCAGGATCGATCAACCGGTAGATGGAACAGCGGGACATGAATTGTTATCTTTTATGGATGCCTACTCCGGATATAACCAGATCATGATGCATGAGCCAGATCAGGAGGACACGAGCTTTATCACCGATGTTGGTCTTTACTGCTACAGAGTTATGCCCTACGGGCTGAAGAATGCGGGGGCAACCTACCAAAGACTTGTTAATGCTATGTTCAAACCACAATTGGGCAAGACTATGGAAGTCTACGTCGACGACATGTTAGTAAAGTCTAAGAAAGCAGTGGATCACATAGAACACTTAGCAGAAATGTTCACAGTCCTCCGGAAATACGGAATGAAACTTAATCCTTTAAAATGTTCATTTGGGGTGGAGTCCGGAAATTTCTTAGGTTTCGTCGTGAGCGCTAGGGGCATTGAAGCTAGTCCAGCTCAAATTACCGCCTTAAAAGAAGTCAAAGCTCCTAGAACGAAGAAGGAATTGCAAAGTCTCAATGGAAAAGTCGCCGTCTTGAGTCGTTTCATTTCTAGAGCTACTGATAAATGCATCCCATTCTTTGACGCTCTAAAGAAAGGAAAGAAAAACTTTGATTGGACTCCCGAATGCCAAAAAGCCTTTGATGAATTGATTCGCCATATGGAAACGCCTCCAATACTTTCTAGGCCCGGCGATGGTGAGGATCTTCTTATATACTTGGCAGTATCATCTCATGCTTTAAGTGCAGCGCTGATACGAGAAGACAAGAGGATTCAACATCCGGTTTACTATATCAGCAAAAGACTCACTGGGGCAGAGATGAATTACTCCAAGTTGGAAAAACTCGCCTATTGCCTACTGATTGCATCGAGGAAGTTGAGGCAATATTTCTAAGCTCATCCTATCAAAGTCCTCACTGATCAACCTTTAAAGCAAGTCCTGTTTCACCCTGAGACTTCGGGTCGTCTTCTAAAGTGGAACATTGAACTCAGTCAATATGACATCACTTATCACCCCCGAAAAGCAATCAACGGACAAGCTTTAGCGGATTTCATCGCAGAATTCCCAGATAAGGGTAACAGTGGGGAGGAAACGATCGATGATTCCCCAATCCAATGGAAGTTATATGTTGATGGCGCAAAAAATGACTACTGTTCTGGAGTCGGGGTTGTACTTGAAACCCCTGAAGGTCGGTCATTGTGCTATGCACTAAGATTGGAATTTCCTTCAACGATACGAAGCTCTTAACGCTGGTTTGAGAATTGCTAAAGAACTAAACATCCGAGCATTACAGGTCTTCAGTGATTCTCAGCTTATTGTATGCCAAGTCAAGAAGGAATTCCAAGCGAAAGGGGGAAATTTGCCTGCCTACTTGTCAAAGGCCTGGGAACTCGTGTGTGACTTCGACCACTGCACGATAAGCCATATTCCTCAAGAAGAAAACATGAAAGCAGATTCTCTCGCAAAGTACTCTAGCACAGGCGAAACTCAATTTCTGGGGTTAGCTCCAGTGGAAGTCCTGTCCGCTCCTAGAATTAATGAGATGGATATTGATTGGATCATGAGCGTGTCTCAAGAGCAAGAATCATGGATGACTCCAATAACAGAATATCTGCTCAATGGCTCTATACCGGAAAATTCAAAAGAACGACAGAAGCTACTGAGGAAAGCCTCTCGCTATATAGTCCAGGATGGCCAATTATACAGACGGGGATTCTCAATGCCATTACTTCGATGTGTATCCCGGGAAGAGTCCAAAACAATCCTAGGTGAGGTGCATGGGGGAGAATGTGGTGATCATTTAGGTGGTCAAACTTTAGGAAAGAAGATTCTCCGATATAGATATTTTTGGCCAGAAATTAATCGAGATGCAGCAGACTATTCCCGAAAATGTGACAGATGCCAAAGTTTTGCCAAAATTCCTAGAGCACCTTCTACTAAACTCACACAGATGGTCAGTCCATGGCCGTTTGCAATATGGGGGATAGACCTTGTAGGACCTTTACCAACTGCCAAATCTGGAACCAAATATGCCATTGTTGCTGTAGATTATTTTACTAAATGGGCAGAAGCTAAACCACTGGCTACTATCACCTCTAAAAAGTTGATAAGTTTTGTGACTAAAAGTATCATTTGCAGGTATGGTGTGCCTCAAAAGATAATTACAGACAATGGTACTCAGTTCGAAAGTGAAGAATTCCAAGATTTTTGCAAACGGTTCAAAATCCGAAAAAGCTTCTCAGCAGTAGCTCATCCGCAGGCAAACGGGCAGGTGGAAGCAGTAAACAAAATTATCAAGTCAACCATCAAGAAGCAACTCGAAAGAGCAAAAGGTGGTTGGGTCGATAAGCTACCACTAGCACTATGGGCATACAGAACTACCCACAAAACTGCGACTGGGCATACTCCATTTTCATTGGCATACGGGTCAGAAGCAATGATTCCGGTAGAAACAGAGGTCCCTTCACATAGAAGAATCCATTTCAATCAAGCGGAGAATGAAAAACTACAGCTTGAGGCACTAGATCTCCTTGATGAAAAAAGAGAAGAGGATGAGCTCAGAATCGCTGCTCATCAGCAAAAAGGTAGCCAGACATTTCAATTCCAAAGTTCGCCAACGCAGCTTTGAGATTGGAGATCTAGTCCTGAGGACAATTATGACGGCGACATGTGTGTTTGGGTCAAATTGGGAAGGACCATATGTCATAGGTCAGAAGCTTCTTGACGGCACATTCAAACTCACTACTGTTGAAGGAGATCAAATTCCAAGAGCTTGGAGCAGCAACCACTTACGTCCATACTTTACTTGAAAGCTTTGTTGAAATATTGTAAAAAGAATTATAAATGTATGATTCTTGTAATTGAAAGCAATTGTAAAGCCGATGCAAGTGAATAATGAAAGACTATAAAGTGGATGGAGGCCCAAATTCTTGGCCGAACCACTATAAATCTTGTGTTCCTTATTATTATTACATGTTTGCTTTATTTTCGATATGAAAAGTACATTAAATGTGTTACTGAAATGTCGATTTAAATTTTTGCAGGCAACGAAAATAAAACTTGCACATTACAAGACCAAGTGATTCTTGTTATCATTCAACAAACAAATTTCAAGTCACAATAGCCCCGAATTCAAATCCTAGATAGGAAGTGCTTCAATTGAACGGCCTATGATTTTGCCGAAAACGGGCTCTTGCTAATAAATTGAGATCGTTTGAACAAACGAACATCCAGTTAAGAAGCTTATGCCCGTTCTCGCGAACTTGCTTAGCAATGAAGTACACTTCTTTGGATTAAACAAACTACTTGTAAGAGAAGGGAGTGTGAGCTTGAAAAGAAAAACAGAGGATCGCTGAAAAGGCATAAGCAAGTGGACAAGGAACAACTAAAGCCCTCTTCGGAGGCACAAGTCCTCTTCGGAGGCACAACTCTTCGAAGGATAAAGACCTCTAACGAGGCATATGCCGCAAAAAAGAAAGTTCTCTACTCAACAAAAAAGATTGGAGGAGTCATGACCCTCCAACCATGAGAGAGTAACTTCCAGGCAATTAAAGACCTCTTCGGAGGCACATTTCACCAGGAGTTGAAGTGTAAGAGCCGCTCTTCGGAGGTCCACTTCACCAGAGTTGAAATGCAAAACAAAATAATGACCTTTTCGGAGGCACATTTCACCAGGAGTTGAAGTGCAACAGCCGCTCTTTGGAGTTTCACTTCACCAGAGTTGAAATGCAAAACAAAATAAAGACCTCTTCGGAGGCACATTTCACCAGGAGTTGAAGTGCAACGGCCGCTCTTCGGAGTTTCACTTCACCAGAGTTGAAATGCAAAACAAAATAAAGACCTCTTCGGAGGCACATTTCACCAAGAGTTGAAGTGCAACAGCCACTCTTCGGAGTTTCACTTCACCAAAGTTGAAATATAAAAAAAAACCTCTCCCAAGGGGCAGAAACAAAAAAAAACCTCTTCCCAGAGGCACAATAAGACAGAAAGACCTCTTCCCAGAGGCAGAAATGAAAAGACCTCCTCCTGGAGGCACAATCAAGCAGAAAGACCTCTTCGGAGGCACACGTTTCACCAAGATTGAAATAAAACTTCCAGGTGTTGAAACGTGAAAAAGCCTTCCTCAAAGGTGCCACTTTTCAAAGAAACAAAAATCAAGAAGCCCTTTACTGTGGCAAGTAAAAAAAAAAAAAAGGAAGCCATCTTCAAAGGCACACTTTAACTCTCAAAGGAAGAATGATCCACCTATTCTGGGAAATTCTCTTCCTCAGAAAGAAGTTAAAGTACCCTTCAGATACCCGCTTTACCACGTAGAAGAATTCACTTGATAAAATGTGTATATGCACAAAGGAAAGAGTGATATCTTTGAAGGATGGAGCATAAAAACTTATGTGGAGGGAGTTGTACTCTGTTTTTTAACGAAATAATATTCGTCCAAGTAGGGAATGATTATTCTCTAAAAAATAAAAGTACAAGTCACCTCAAAATATAAAATATTGCAACGAGCTTATGGTATAGGGGCAACATGGTATAACTACATCGGTAAAATTGCGCTCAAACAGTATACCATAAGCTCACTACAATATCGTGCAAAGAAACTTGTACAAAAACGAATAATAAATGCATTCTCAGATACAGACAGAAGTTTGTACAAAGAAAAAGAATCATTTTATTCAATACTATTAGAATTTTATACAGGTACAGGTTCCAAAGTAAAAAAGCAAAAGAAAAGCGGGGCCGGTACCCGCACAATTTCCGGTCAGTACATGCAAAAAAGGCAAAAAAGCGATATGAAAGCCACAGAACCAGAGCCATCATTTCTTCTTCCGTCCACCTTTTGAGCCCGCACCCGGCCGGATAACCAACTTCTTAGGCTGGCTTGTAAGAGTAGGGGATGAAGGAGAAAGGGGCTCAGTCGGACTTTCTTTCGTTTTTTCTTCGCCAGTTAAGGATCCCTTCTTCTTCTTCTTCTTGGAAACTCCCTGCTTTCCTCTCTTCTTGGAGGAAGACCCACTTCCTGGAGAAAGAAGTTTAGCTAATGGTTCATCATCGGAACCAGTTGCTTCTGGCGTCTTCTCACTCCCTTCAGTTTCTTCTCCCTTGTGTTCTTGTGAAGCAATGGGATCCTCCAAGTCTTGAAGAGCTTCTATTTGCTCCTCTTGCGATCCCGGTTGCGAGGCAGAAGGAGGAGTCAGCTGAATAGATGGAGGAGGAATAATTGGAGGTGGGAAAGGTTGAATGATGCTCGACGTTTTCTCTACAGAAGGAAAAAAGTTCAAGTCAGTAAAAAGCGGAGATAAAGGTTCGCTGAGGTTCAAGAAGTAGTCAAAAAGCTCATTAAGCTCGTAAGAAACAGATGAGCAGTCTACTTCGGCAAGATTAATTGCAGGGTTACCTGCAGAAGTCGGTTTTCTGACATCAACCTCGTAGGCCTGTGCCTCGGTACCCTCGTCGCCTTCATCTCCACCGTGTATGCTTGTGATCTCGGTGGTAACTTTGGTAGGAGATAGAGAATGAGAAGTAGAACCGATAATGTCAATTTCTGCCGAAGGAGAAGGCTGAAGTGGAACAGTTGAGACAGTTTTTCCTGAATATTCTCCTGCCGCTGTTTCGGCCCTTAATTTTGCAAGCTGTTCTCTCACCCTGGCGAGAGCGGCGCGAGCATCATCATCAAGATAATGCTCCTCAAGAGCTGACTCAGCATAGTCAGCGCCTTTACCGCCAAGCATATCGAGTGCGGCCTCCCAAACTTCAGCCAGTGTAATTTCATACTTGGGGCCTAGAAAGGCGAGGCTACCGCGCCCCAAGATGCTATGCAGGTAGAAATCAAATAATGTTGAGCTGATGTTGATCCTCGTTGCCTCGTGAGATTCTTCAGCTGCAATTTTGCCGGCAACGGCATCATCACGCTCCCTTTCAGCTTTGGAAAGTTGAAGCTTAAGCATTTGAATCTCCGCCTCTTGGGAGCTGTTATTCTTCCGAAGCTCTTCAATATCAGCAACATAGCCCTCACTAATTCTTTTTTGCACTTCAAGCCTGTCTTCGGCATCCCTTCGGCTGGCATGAGCATCTCTCACTTGTTTTAGGAGCACTTCTTCTTTTTGAGAATAGGAAGTAGAGGAAGTAGCAAGCTCTTATTTCAGTTCCTCAACTTTTGCTTCAAGCTCTTCATTGTAAGAAGCGACGCTCCTCATTTCAGTATCGTGTTGCTCGAGAACCTTTTTCTATTCGGCTTTATCATTTTCCATAGTGAGCATGGCCTCTATATTTGCACGACTAACCCTTTGAAGCTCGTCAACAAGTTTTTGCCAGTTCGACATCCTCTCAATATCAAGCTTGACGGCATCGAGATTTCGTAACATGGCAGACTTGTCGATGGGGACCAAGTCAAGGTCGAACCTCACTCCCTTCAGGCACCACTGTGGAAACCGACTTTGCAAAGTGGCCGGGCCCGGTCCAACTTGGAATTTGGGCCTGCTGATTATTGTTTGAATATCTGCTTTCCCAAGAGCAGGAGAGCCAGAAGGAATGTCAAGCAAGGCAGGGGCAGTAACCTTTTCAGGAGTTGTAGAGGTGTGCTTCTCACAATGTCGGGCTCGCTTGCTCAAATCTTCAACCATATGACTTTTTCCTCGGTCATCATGGGATTTTCTTTTATGGGAATCGTCGCCTCTCTGCGAAGAATCGTGGCGCTTCTCCCTCTCTCTTGAGCCTTTCGGGCGGCTCTTTCTTCATCGGATTCTCTGTAAGAGGGGAAGTAACGCCTATAATCATATTGGCTACGCCTCCCGTAGCGCTGGAAGTCATCATAGTAGGATCCGCTGCGTCCCACCGGAGGATCTGAAATAAAAAGAGCTAAATTTTAGAATTCTTGAAAGTACAAAAAGTCAAAAGCATAAGAGTGCTGAAAGATTCTAGGTGAGTGTAATGTGCAAACTACGTGCATCAAACTACGAACCACTCTTTAATTGTGGAGTAGTTATGGGTGTAGAAGTTAACATCAACTCCTGAGTTGACGGAGTCTGTTGAAGAATAGAAGTCGCCTCGACTACTGAAGAAGAAACCCCGGTAGTAATAGGATCATCTTTAAAGATCTCTTGCAAGGTGGCAAAGAGGTCACTCAGTCCTTCGAAAGGGTCGTCCCTGCTCTGCTTAACAGGGCTGGTTTTCTCGACTTCTTCGTCACCAGACTTCTTTGAATGCGAAGGAGAATCCCGAGGCTCTTCTTTCTCAATAACTGGGGAAAGTTTGTCATATGGCCCCGCAATATCAACAGAGGTGGAGCACTTCACTAGCGAAGCCTCGGGAGCAGGTCCTTTTGGTATGGATGTGTCGGTAGAAACCGGGGCATCCAACGCTCTAGCCGGCGAGTCTGGGATTTCACGAGGATGTGTAGAACGAGAAGTATGCAAAAGTCCGTACTGATGCAAAAATTCGTCTTTCAACAGAAATTGAATGTCTCTCTCTTCAACTGGCATGGCCTTGAGCCTTTCGAAAGTTGGCTTATGACTGGGATCCCTAGAAGGAGGGGGAGCGCTGAAAATAAAAAAGAAGCGGAGTTAACACTTAACAATTCAGTCTCGCAAAAGTCGGATAACAAACGTAGTAAGAATGGTTAATCTTACTTCCTTCCCTCCATACAGCGTAAAACCCCGGGGGACAGCGAACATAGAAAGATTGAGTCAAAAACCCATGAGCGCTGTCAGGAAGACCGATGATCAATTTACGATTTCGAGCACTTTTCACGACAGTAATAGAGGGGTGATCTTTAGTCCTGGTGAAAGAGCATAGGAAGCAAATCTCGTCAAAGCTTGGGAATCGATCAAGCGTCCTCCTAAACAGTACACACAACCCCATTAAAATGGCACAGCCATTGGGGTGTAATTGGGATGGGGCGATGGCCAATTGACGAAGAAGTTGTTGGAAAAAGTCATTGAAAGGAGGAACGCCCCCACTCAGGCACATTTGTCGATTGACCGTTACAAAGCCGGGGGGTGCTATGTCAGCAGTGTTACTTCTCTCGGGAAGAATGGCATCTGATTCAGCAATGCCAAACTGAGTGCACAATTGGCGAAAAACTTTGTACGATAAAGTAGAAAAGGCTCTTTCAGGAGGATTGATTAATGGAACTAGAATAGGAGCGACAACTCCAGCCTGTGCTGTTATCTCTTCTTGCTGGGAAGTCATTCTACACAAGCAACTGGATATTCAAATGTGAAGGTGCACGTTTCCTAAAAGTGTGGAGTGTTGTGTAGAACTAATAAAAATAAACAAGTAAATATAACTGGAGTTAAGCTCGTCAATAATTGATTGGCTATCAAATTTCAAGACTTGTTAATTTGAAGTTCAAGTACAGTGTTAATGCAAACAGGAAAGTTCGGTTGACTATTCCGATGTTGCCTTGATATTTTGCCTGGATTCATTGTTTTAAAGCACTTCGTTCACACAATCTATTTACGATTATCCGTTTTTAACTAATCTGTTATTTGATGTGGGCAATCAATGACAGTATATTCGTCCCATTATTCTGTAAATGTTGAATTAGACAGGTTATTAGTTTGCAAAAGTGACCTGTGAAGAAAATGTAAAAAAATTTAACAGGTTAAAGTCCAAACAATTCAGCACTCAAGCAGTATATTTCAGCAAATCAAATTAAAGTTCAAGGTTCAAGCAAAATTGTAAACTGCGACAACTTAAGTGTTGACTCGGCAACGACTTAAGTGTTGGCAACGATAGGAAGAATTTCTTAAGTTGTAAGTATGGAAAGGAGGAAAAGCTCCAGTTTGAAGCAACCAGAAATTCCTCCAAGTTCTAACTCGGCTACGACTTAAGGGGTAAGTCGCAAAGGTTTTTAAGTCGGTCATGGTTTAAATTGTGAAGGTTCTTAGGTCGTTCGAAATTACCGAGTCACGCCAAAGCTTGTCAACAGTTAATCAGATCCATAACCCGTCATCCTCCTAACTCCTAACCCGTTAACCCATATGAGATAGTATCGTCTCCTCTAAAATTCGTGAATCAACTGACTCGAAATATGGTAACCCATCATCTTCTCCCTGCGAATCATATAAAAAACTCAATCAAACCACTCTAAGCTTGTCAACAGTTAATCATGACGTGACTCGAGATGAAATATGGTGTGAAGATTTGGTTTGGGGTTAGAAAATTGGGAAACCATGCTCAAAGGGTAACGGTAGTCGTGCAATTGGATGATCGAGGAGTTTACTTAAGTAGTGTGATGACGAAGATTGTAGGAACTTGGTTGGCAATGAGGAAAATTGATTGAATTCGTCTCTTAAAGCTTCGAAGGTCGTTAATGGCGGAAGTATGCAACTGAAGAGATAAAGTAATGAGAAGAAACGACCTAAGCCATTTATACCTCGGGGTAGTGGAAGATGAGTCGGCACACGCGAGTCAAGATGAGTCGAAGTACACGACCTACGACTTAGGCGTGTACTTCGAGGGGCAAATGTTAACACCGTTTTGTCAACGAGTTAAGGCCTGGGCCGACTCATCAGATAAAATTCACAGCGACTCAGTGGATTTACGACTCAGGGTACTTCAAGACTCAACAGGTTACCAAATCAACAAATTGAAGAGTGGCACGAGTTGAAGAATTGTGCGACTTACGACCTACCTTGAGTCGTCAGCAACTCAAGCATGCAAACCAAAAAGCCAAGTCCAGTTAACTCGTGCGCGACTCACGACTTAAGGAAGTGCACGACTCAAAGAAGGAACTCGACTTAAAGACAGGATGGCTTCGCGATTCAACAGATGGTGCGACTTAACAAGCTAACGACTTAAAGCTCTAAGCGACTTAAAAAAGGGACTGACTTAAGGCCTCCAACGACTCAACAAATTAAAGAGCTACGACCTAGTGACTCAAGATAGAAAAAAGGCGCAAGCGGCTGCATCTAAGTCGTGACCGAACTACGACCTAGGATAAGTCGTTCACGGCCTAAAACTACAGAACATAAATTTGATGCTGCCGTATCTCGTGACCCTTGACTCGCAAACGAGTGAAGGCTTATGTCCAGGTGAACAACTCAGAACCGCCTCACCCACTCCACTGCCTGCTAACTCTTGACCCTTAAGTCGAGCGCGACCTACGACTTTCCCTGAGTCGAGCGCGACTCATGACTTGAGCGGAAAACTGCTGCCCAGAATCACACCTATAAATACACTACCACCTCCAACATTAAAAGGACTTTGGGATCATTTTCTTCAAGAGATTGAGACTTCACCATCTTCAAAGCAATCTACACTCCATCGCTTCAAGCACACGCAAGACGTTTAGATCAACTTCGCACAGGAATTTAACACATTCAATCATGGATCCGAAGAACTCTGTGACGACGAAGTTTTCCTTAGCTACTTGTTTTCTGAATTGAATTGGATTGTAATTGAAAGAGATTGTAATAAGTTGTAATCCGATCAGCAATAAAAAGGATTGAAGTGGACGTAGGCTTGATCATAAGCCGAACCACTATAAACCCTGTGCACATTTACTGCATTTTCTGTTACTTACTGTTATTTCTTGATTCCCGTATTACGGGTGGTGCTTTCACATCGTTTTTACACACACCGGGGTGTTAGCGTCAGGTTTTCGCGTTAACATTATCATTCCTAACAACCGAGCAACAATATATAACTATAATAATTTACGAAAAATTATTTCCTTTATATACAAAAATAATTTTGGTAAAATTATTTCATTTACCCTATCTAAAACGATACTATGTCGGTTTATCATGTTTAAGAGTTTAGAAACCCCTATCGATAAAATGGCGTCCTATATATCGACCAGAATTCATAAACACTTAACCGATAAATCAACACAATATAAAACAATTTTTATATACACAAACAAATACGCGCTCATATCTTTTAATACACTCAAACTCATTTTTAGAGTACAACGGACTCTATTTCCAATGAGTAATCCCTACCAGAGCCAAGGTTCTCGCTTAACCTTTAACTCTAATACCACTGTAATAGCCCACAAATCCATACCCTTTAAAGTCGATACTATTCTCCATCAATCAACTCAAGATGTATGGAAATACGAACCATTTGGGTTAAAGAAGAAGAGGTAGATGAAGAGAAAACAAAACAATGTCAGAATCTAACCATCGCAGCATAATAAAATATTAATAGATAATAACTAATCTTTAGACAAAAGAAAATCCGTTTATACATTACATCATCGGAGTACACATCACATCCAACTGAACAGTAATCATAATATGTCCTCACAAAACTGAATACACAGATAATCAACACAGCGGAATATTTTAAACAAGTACGGAAGTACGTATCGCCATCCAGCTCGTCTCCTGAGCTCCACAGCATCATTTCCTATATTCTGTAATACTTGGTCTGACCGAGCATTATAGTTAAATAACACCCGGGTCAGTCTGGAATACCAACGTGAGAAAACCACACTCAAATTGATTATTAAAGTTTCAAAATTCTTTTGAAAATCAAAAGCATCCCGTAAGACCACGCCACAAATAAACATGTCGGTTTTTACCTTACGATAGCTAAAACATTTCTTATCAAAATCCTCTGATATTATAATAGTTTCTATATACAAATACTTATTAAAATAGCCGAAATTGTTACATGATTAAATTCCAGCTACTAGCCACAATCGTGGGTAATACAAACAAAACTGTAAAAGGCATGTAGGGAGAATGGACTTCCAACAAATGGCTAGTCACTGGGGTACCACCTGTTACAGTACGTGGCCTAGATCACCGTACCGAGGATTACTCCCAATCCCCTGCAACACAAGACTAGGACTACCCCTTAGTGGATAATCTCGAGTAAGATCACCCCACGGCTGGGATCAGCAACCGCACCACTAAGACGAATAAAAAGGAACATCTAGACACAGATGACCTCGCCCTAATGGGCACTACCCACCTAGCCTTGCTGCATAGCCTAAGATTTTCAATCATTCCTAGTTGATGTGGCTTGAGGCTAAGCCTTACCGTTTTAGAACATTTCACTTAAAATGCCCATCGTCCACCTGACGATGTTCCGAAAGCATTCATCCATACAAGTCCGTCCCAGGTTCGAACGGAACCGAAGGCACTACTTCTACTACATCCATTTTGGAATCATCTCAGGATTAGTAGCGAGTAGCCCTTGCACTTAACTGATCCATCTTTGACTCCGAACTCGTTTTTCCATGAATACGTACAAACGGGATCGAAGTGGTTTTCGAGAAATAAATCCCGATCCCGGTCTTTTCGAAGCGATCAGCGCATTGGCCAATATTGATAGTCGGTTATTTAACTATTATTTAACATTCATAAAAACCATCCAACATAATAATTTCACCAAATTATTTATTAACCTCAAAATATCTTTGCAAGATATATTTCCATTTTCAAACTGTGACAACCCGGAATTCCGGGCAATATCAATTTAATGATCTGTATTAATAATTAAATTGATTTGATAATTTTCCTTTATAATTTTAATTTAAATTGGTAAATTTAATCTTTTAAAAGTTAAAAAATATCTAATTTGGTAATATGGGTCAATATCTTTTCTTACAATTTAAAATTGATAAGGATTATTTTTCAAAGCTAATAAAATTTTATTCTATTTATAATATATATTTGATACATATACACACACGCATATATATATATATATATATCTATATTGTGAATAAGAGGTTCTTTTGTTTTAAATAAAAGATTGAATTTTCAAATTGTAATATATATGTACATATATGTTATAGTTTGAAGTTGTATTGAAAATTTAATATAATCTATTGATAATACATATATGTATGAATATATTGTAATTTGAAACTTTGTTTTAAAATTAATATTTTTGGAAAGTTAAATCTATATTTTCAAAGTATAAGATAATATGATAGTTTAAATAAGATTTAAACAAAGTTTTATTTTGTTTTGCTTATAATGCTTAAATTAAAATGGTTATATAAATATATATACATAACGTTATTAGTAAACTTTCTTTTTAAAAATTATCTCTTAAACAATAAAGATAAATGTTTTAGATTTTAAAATACAAGTATAAGGATTTATTTGTATTATAATTTGTTTTATAATATTTTCTTTAAAAAGTAAATTTATATATACATATATAAGTATTTATTAATTAAGTGAATTAAGGATGTAAGCTTTATATTAACATTTAAATTAAATGAAAATTTAATTAAAAATACTTAAAAACATGTATTGTTATCTTAAGTCATCTTAATAACATGTGTAAGGCAATGAAGAGATATAAGTGACAAATGTAAGTTTTAAAAACAAGTGTCATCATTTAAAAAAATTTACTTTCTTTAATTTTAATAAACCATAAATTAATTTATTAAAATAAACTTTTCATCTCTTCACTCTTCTTTCCTTATTTCTCAGCTGAAAACAAAGATAATTCCAAATCTAAAAAGTTCTCAAACCAAAATTCAATAGTGCAAACATATTTCTAAAACTAAAACCAGTAAACTATTTTCATTTAAAATCTGTATTACTTTCTGCAACCTGGGAAGCTTTAAAACAAGATGGAGTTTAACAGAAGCATTTAAGATGATTTCAATTCAACAAAAAGTTCAACATCAGTTTCAACCTTCAAAACAACAATTTAAAGGCATGCAAAGGATTTCAACAATAAGGCCTGGAATATTAAACCTGCTCTGCTTATAAAAAAATGGTGAGTAAATTATTTTTAAAAACAGTTTAAGTTGATTTTTGATCCTAATGCATGTGATAATATGTGAATTGATCTTGATGTTGCATGAAAATCTTTCAGTATTTATATTATTGAATTGATAGACATGTATATATATGTGTAATAGGTCTGAATATATATAAACACTCTATTATTTGTTTCTTTTCAGACCAGGATCCACTTTCAAAAATTCAAATCTCCCAATAACATCAATATTTGGCTTTGATGATTAAATGAAAGTTGTTTGTTAATGTATGATGGTAATTTTAAAAATGGTTTTTTGAATATTTAGTTTACAAATAATTGTAAAAATTAGAAATTACAGTAAACCACTGTTGCATGTCAAAAATCAACAAACATGCTTTCTGTTTTGGATCTCATGAATGTATTAGTGGTCAAAAATTATGATTTTTAATATGCATATCATAATTTTTAGTTTGGTAATTCATGTGAATTCTGGGTTTGTTTGAATTGGGTGTTTTGAGCGATTACCAATGAACGACATGGCTATGTTGTTCGATTTTTGGTTTGAAGGTGGTGCACGTGATGGCGAGTGAAGGAAAAATAGTGATGATTTTTCTTATGGATCGAGGTGATCAGATTTTGATGGAGTAGGGTTTCGTCTTTAGTTTTGAAGGCTGTTGTTTTTGCGACCATCATATCATCCCAGGATCTTTGGGAACGTTCGCGTTAGGGAGAAATGATGCTCGGGGTCGAGGTGATTCGATGGTGAGGTCGGCAGGGTATAACGGCGTCAGTTTCGTCGGCGTTGGGGGGTTTTGTGGCCGAGTTTGGGTTCGATTTTCCGATCAGTGATCAAAATTTTGACTCGCGAGTTTATTGTTCGATCTAGGTTCGTAATCATGCTCGCGTGGGTTCGTATGGTCATTGATGATGGTCGCGATGGCCTACGGTGGTCGGAGCCGTTGGGGTATGTGCACGTGTATACATTGTGCACTGGGAAATAGAGTTTGGGGAAGATGAGTCGAACGCGAAGTGGAGCTTGCGTTTTCCTGGTGTCGAGTCGAAGTTGTTGCGCAGGAGGAAGTCTCGGGATTGGCTTATGTTGTTTGGTGTTCGTACTCGAGTTTTAGGTGTATGCTATCTGGATAGGTTCAGTTAAAATAAAATATAAGTTTACAGATTAAACTTGTTGTTTGAATAAATAAAATCAAGTTTAAATTATAAAACAAGTTTTATAAAAGGAAATAAATTTACAAATCAAAAACTTTTTGTTTTGAAATAAATGTTAATCAAACTATTAAAGTGTTAATTGAATTTATTTTCAAATTTAAATGTTTTAAGATGATTGCTTTTGAAAGTAATTAACTTAAATAAATTTTGAATTTTAATTTAAAAGAAGTGTTTTTAATTTAAAATATTTAATCAAAAGTTTTAAGTAAATTTTAAGTAATGTTTTAAAAATAAACTAAGTTCAAATTATATTGAAAATGAATAAATTAAAATTAGATGATTAAATTGTTTTAAATTTTAAGTTTATTTTTAAATGCTTTATTTTTCAAATAAGGTTATTGTTATAATTTTGTAAACCAATAAAAATAGTTTGCCTTTAAGTTAATAAGATTTGATTAATTCAAATAATTAATTTGTGAAAATCAATAAGGTTAAATTATTATTGTTATGAAATTAAGAATACTTAATTAATATGATTTATTAATAAGTAAAGTTTAATTAAGAGTAAAGATTTTCTTAATTAATTTAGGATTTTCAAATATAAGAAGTTAACTAATTACTTGATTAATTTTAAATGATTAGTTAATTGTTTGTTAAGTGTAAATAATCACTTAATTATGAATCAACTAAGTGTAATTACTTAATGAAGTAATTAATGGAGAACAATTATTTAATGTAATTAAGAAGAGGAATTACTTATGGAAGTAACTAGTGGAAAATTACTTATGGAAGTTATTGAGCGAAGTGATTATGGGATAATCACTTGATGTTATTAATTTAAGGATTAATTTATATAATTAATTAGAAGTTAATTAATTATGGATTGATTAATTAATTAATTAAAGAATTAAAGATTATTTAATGATGGGATTAATTACTTGTTAAGATAATTAATTTAGAGAATAATTAATTAGAGGGTAATTACTTATGAAAGTAATTAAGGGTTAATTACTTAGATTTAGTTAATTAATGTGATTAATTAATTAATGAATGTAATTAATTTAAGATTAATTACTAAGTGTAATTATTTAAAAATGTAATTAATTAATAAAGCAATTAATTAAGGATTATTAATTAATTTAATTGATTAGTAATGTCTAAATGAAGTAATTAAAGATTTATTATTTAGTATAATTAATCAAGATTAATATAATTAATTAAGAGGTTAATTAATAAAGATAAGTAATTACAAGTTTGTTAATTACTAATTATGATTAACTAAGACTAATTAATGAGATGATTAATTACAAGTTAATTATTTAATTAATTAAAGGGGTTATTAATTAATGAGGATCATTAGTTAATATAATTAATGAATTAATCAAGGTTGATAAATAAAAGTGATTTATTAAAGTGTGATTAATTAATTGTAATTAATTGAGGATTAATGCAAATAATTATAGTTAATTAATTAATGGAAGCAAATGAAGGATCATTAATTAATGTAATTAATGATAGTAATTAAAGGTTAATTACTGTATATGGTTAAGGATAATTAATTTGTGAAATTAATTAAAGAATTAAAAGCTAAATTACTTGAATGTAATTAAAGGATAGTTAATCAAGGGAGATTGATTAAGAAAGATCATTAAGGGACGATCAATTTATTTATTTGGAATAAATTAATGAAGCAGGATTAAGATAATCCAAGTGATTAAAGGATAGTAATTAATTTAATTAAAGGTTAATTAAATTGATTAAGAGTTAATCGAACCTACTTATGGATGATTGATGGATATTGGATGATTAATTAATATTGCATGGTTGATGATTGAATGATGTTGGATGATGTGGGTGTGATATCTCTGATATGTGATATGTTGCTTTGTGAGATAATTGGTTGATATGAATTATCTATTGTGATAATGTGATTGATCTATCTGTTTATGTTATCCTAAATATAAGTTTAATTCTTTAAAACCCTTAAACAACTTGGATATTAAAATGGCGTTTGGATTCCGGTGAGATCGGGATCGGGTTTCCACATTTGAATATCCGAAAACCACATCGATCCAAAATAAACGTTAGGTAATGAATCCAAGTGGAGTTTATTGAAGACTCGAAGTGTAAGAACTATTCGTCAGCATAACTCTAAGGGTGATTCCGTGATGAGTTTGACTGAGATAATACTTCAGGTTCGAGATGGTGATTCAGAGTGCAAGGGCTATGGTCATTGACTCTAAGCATGATTCCAAAATGAGTGCAACGATATAGTGCCTTTGGTTTCGTTCGAACCCGGAACGAACTTGTATGGATTGAATGCTTCCAGAACATCGTCAGGTGGACGATGAGCATTCTAAGATAGATGTGTTCTATAAAGCTAATTTCAACCTCAAGCCTCATCAACCGGGAATGGCTAAAACAGGGGAGGTGCAACAAGGCTAGGTGGGTAGCACCCATTTCAGGGTGAGGTAATCCCTGTCTAGATGTCCCTTTTTATTTCGGCTTAGTGGGTGGTTGGTCGCGCCAACCACGGGGTGATCTTACTCTGGACCGTCCAGTAAGGGATGGTTCTGGCTTTGCGTTGCAGGGGATTGGGAGTGATCCTTGGTACGGTGCTCTATGCCATGTACTGTGACGGGCGGTACCCCAGTAGCCTTGCCATTGATGGAAACCCATTCTTCCTACGAGACCATACGGTTTTGATTGTATTACCTACTTTTGTGGCTAGTACCTGGAATTTAATAATGTAACAATTTCGGCTATTTCTATTTACTTGAAAACCCTAAACACTATTATAATATCACTGGATTTCCTATCAAATGTTTTGGTTAGCGTAAGGTAAAAACTTTTCCATGTTTATGTGTGGGAAGTCTTACTTGATACCTTTTCTTTTCAAAGGATTTTCTAAAGTTAAGCAATTTTAACCCGTTTACTCACAACAGACCCCTGTCTGACCCGAGTGTTTATTTTCTGTTTTATTAGACTCTTGGTTACTTATATTACGTATGAGTAGTCGAGAGATTCAGGTTAGCTTGACGAATTCTGGAGGAGTTTTGGAGCAGGAGGCTTCCACGTGTAGATATATTATTGTTCTGCTGTGTTTAAGTTGTGTCTGTATCTTGTGATATCTTCAGTTGTATAGTTAGACAGATGTTTATAACTGTCTAATATGTGTTGTATAGATTGTGCGACTCTGATGTATATAAAACTATGTAATATTTTATGTGATATATTATATTTCATTCGTTCCACTGTGAGTATATGATGTTGTTGAGTTTCTTCTTTCTTATATTTTCTTCTTCTATCCCTTTCTTTCTTAAATCATGATGCGTCATTTTGTGGAGATGAATGACGGGTCATGACACAAACCTTTTTGAAAACAGTTTTCCAATCCTACTCTTCTCATGGAATGAATTCCCAAATATTTATTTTCACTGAAAACACCAAGCACAAGAACTTTAAATTTTGATAATAATTTAAAACACTTTATTATAAAATATACTTTGACATTTAAATTGAAAACTACTTCAATACTTTATTAAAATCTATACTTTAGGAATATTTAAAATGAGGCTACTTTATAAATATAAATTAGATTTTCTCTTTTTAAAAAATACCCTGTCACCTTTAAATAATTACTCAATAACAGATTTGAAAAATGCTTGCTTCAAAATTTAAACATTTGGAAATAATAAATTTTCGAAAACCTGCTTTTTAAAACAACATAACTTATATTTAAAAATTTACGTTGAAAAAGTACTTGGCTATCCAAGGAAATACTCTTCTCTTTCTATCTTTAAAAATAAATCACTATTTATTTTTGAACAAAATTTTCCATTCATTTAATAAATTCCATCGTGAATTTATTCTTCCAAATATCCACTGATATATTACTTTGCTTTTATAAACCCAGTTTATGAATTTCGTAGTCACATTCTCCTTTAAATTTCCAATTTCAAACACTTAAATCAATTTCCAAATTGATTCCCAATTTACTCCTTTTGAAATGAATTTCTTTACTTACTCAATTTATTGCAAAATACATTAATTTTAGACTCTATTCCTTAACTGTGATTTAAAATCTTTTTAACTGAAAATACCAAATTCATATTTTCCAAATTTCTTCTTTATCCTTTTTAATAAATTCTTAATCTCTTGATATAACATCACTTAAATTTAAAGTTCATTATTTCTCTGTTAATTCAAAATCTCTTTTTCATACCCGGAACTTATTTATCGGAATTTTAAAATCACTTTATTCTTTTCTAATTCATTCTTAAATTTATTCAAATTATCTATAATTATTTTACTTAAAAATTCACTCTTTTATTTTCTTTTTTAAATCCAATTTTATATATTTTGATAACTCAATGTATCGAAATATATTCAAGCAAACCATAGCATTCAATATTCAAATTATCAACATAATTCATCACAGAATATCAAATATTCATAACAAAGAATTATTAGAACAAATCTAAATATTTTGAGGAATCCATTTGGATCCCTCCAACCTGTTTCCCTGTATCCACAGATGTTAGCACAATATAAAATACCAATTCTACTTCGAGATGGAATATCGCGGTATATTGGATTAAATAATATCATCCACTATTATGCGCCACATAGGGTCTCATCCGCTATATAATGTGGAAAATCAATCACTCCAATATATACTATATACTATATACTATAATATAGCACATCAAATCAATTTAATCATCCAACCAATTATTTAAATTTAGCTATTTAAATATAAATAGCAATCCAGAAGAGTAAGATTAACTCACCTTTGATTTTTGTTTGCAAATCCAATCCATCTCGACTTGTCACTCCATGATTTTAGACCTTGAACAAACAATTCAAGATTTATTTATATTTGAATTAACCAAAACAATTTATTTTCATTTAACAAATTTAATTTACTAATAATTAAATTCTAACTAGTAGTTTTAAAACCAATTTTCTTTTAATAAATATTTTTAGGAACAAAATAATTAAATAAGTTTTGTTAAAAAATTAATCTCTATTACTATATTATTTTGAAATAACTAGTAGATTAAAATATGGATATATATATATATTTAATTATTATATATTTTCTAGAAATTACAAACAGATTTTTAAAATAGACTATATAGTTTCCCTGGTTTTTTTTCCTCCTTATTTATCCAT
The DNA here is from genome assembly GCA_030765085.1 of Allium cepa. NCBI lineage: Eukaryota > Viridiplantae > Streptophyta > Magnoliopsida > Asparagales > Amaryllidaceae > Allium > Allium cepa. The sequence goes on along the minus strand of CM060943.1, from coordinate 935,049,101 downwards.
ATTTTCTGTTTACCTACAAATATTTATACACATACCAAATTTAAGTTGAAACTAAAATCCATTCCATACCCTCAGCAAAATTAAAGTGTACCTGTATATATTAAAACTTCCCTATACTTATATTTTACAAAATCAAATTAAAATAGACACTATACCTCACTGCACTGTTCAAGGTTGCAACCATCTACCATCATGACCAGTCGAAATTGGTAAAGCTTTCGAGGTCGAGCTCGAATCCATCCCTCAACGCCGACCCGCAATGATGAACTCCGAGAATCGCAGTCGCCTTCCTCCAGATTTTAGTCGACTGGCACACCACACCCCCCTTGGCCACTACCATCAATATCCTCCGCACTGTCCCTCTATGCTCGAGCAACGATGCACCCGTGAATCGATTACCGAGCAACCTAGTCCTCACGAGAATTCGATTTCCAATCGCAAGCCTTCTTTCCTTTCGACTTCCCCTTTTGAATGAACAAGCTTCGGCCATTGATTAAAAACTTTTTTTTCGATTTTGAAAAACTGAAAAGGGGAGAGAGAGATAAATATTGAAATATCGGCCATGGCTTCCCTGGGAAGGGGAGTATCGAAGGTCGAGTTTTTTTTCTTTTTTTTTCCTCTAAAGTGTTGGCCGGGTTTTAAGAAGTAAAGGATAAGGGAACACGATTAGATGTCAGCGTACCAAAATCAAAAAGCTACGGTGACACATGAGTTGAAATCTAAAAGTTCCGATGTGCCATAAATTCAGCTGAAGTTGACCAAAATTTCAAATTTAAATTCAAATTACCTCGATAACCGCAACTTAAAATTTCGAACTCCCATCGAGGCGTGCCGCTAGGCGTTTATATTGTTATACCCATAATCCGAATGCAATGGAAAAGGTTTCGAGCCCTAATTCGATCGTATGGAGAAGATAGCTTTTTGGACCCAGTTATTAAATTGAATTTTCGATATAGATTTCAGCGCGTTTATATCTCGTACGCTCACACAACCACTCCAAACATTACGAAAATTAAAATCCCATAATAATACACTATTGCGGATCTAATGGAACTGGTTTCGTCGAATCCGAGACTGTGCCTCGGAAGGCTATTTTTAACATCAATTTAAACGATGTATTTTTAAAATTGAACAAACTGCTGTTAAATTCAATTTTACCCCATATATTACTTTCAATATTATCAATAAATTTTTTATTATCCTTTGAAATATTTGATTATAGCCAGCCGTTACCTATACCCAAATTTCCATTTTTTTGACCATCATTCAAATATCAAACTTATATATTTTTGCATTCATTTCGCTCATTCAATTTTACGTTTCTTATTCCAGCTTTTAAATATTGAGCTCCTCCCTTATATTTTTCTATGGCCTTTACTTCTCTTCTCTGTTCCTTCTTTTTTTTTCTCCCCCTCTGTTAGCTTCTCAAAACCATCACTCCGCAACTCCTCCCTGATCTTCCACCCCTCGTGCTCCTCCATAGCCACTTAGACCGTGTACTCCTTCTTTTGCGTAAGTATATTTTTTTATAAACCTATGGTATATTATAATATATACTGTGTACGTTAGTTTAGATGCTTATATATATATGTTGCTACATGTTTATGAAAGAAAATATGTATACATTACACACTATATTCTCTGTTTTGTTTTAAAACATATAAGTGTTATAGGGTATAAGGTACACATATATAAAGTTAAATATTGTATAAGAATATATGTAGATTTGTACAGATAAAGCATGGGTTTATTGATAAATACTGATTTTACGCAAACAGTTATATGATCTATTTTTATATATTATAGAAATTGGAAAATCTGGTTCGGCAATGAATATATGTTATACTATTCATATATTTACAGTAATATATATTGATTTTCTTTAAGTATGATATAGATAGTGTTTATATGTTTTTTAAAAAAAAAAGTTATATTAGTTTGGATTTTACCTGTTGGGTTAGATAGGGTCACTGAGTATACATATGTATATAATTTTACCTTATGTACGTTTGTGTGTATATATATATTTGTTAATTATATTTTAAGTTATATGTTAGTTATAATATATTATGGTTTGTAGTATTCCTAATATTTTAAAATGAAAAATATATATTGTTGGAAACTTGTAATACAATCGTGTTTTTATATTTTCTATTTAAATTTATATAACTTTATATATATGTGTGTATATATAATATAAAATTTTGTTCGCAAATGTCTATATGAGTGTACATTAATTGGTTTTAAAAGATATAAATATATTAGGACTTTGTTTGAAGTGTTGAATTAAATTTTTGTTTGAGATATACGATTAAATTGATTTTAGTAATAAATAATAAAAATATATACATCATTTTATGTCATATCAAGATGGTTCTAATTCAGTTTCACCAAATTCTTATCTCTCAGCTTTGTTGAATTCGTGCCAATCTAGCGTTGCTTTGAAATTCGTAGCTTGTTGTGTTATCTATCTTCTCTATCCTCTAACCTCGAAAGGTGAGCAATCACTCATAATTAACGTTCTTTTATTTATTAAATTTGGTTTCAATTGAAACGACAATTGAAATATACTGCTGAAGTTAGTAAATATGTTATATATGCTATTATCTGTAAACTGTCCACCTATGGGATATGACACTATATCCTATTGTTTAAACTTTATTTAATTACAGTTGATATATGCCTGTTGTTATATTATTATCATATACTGTTATATTATTATTATCTGTTACCACTCTGCAAGTTCCCTGTAGTTAAGAATTCACTATGGGATGAAATAATACATACCCGAATGGACTTTAGAATTGAAATTTTTTGTTATGGGTTGAAATGATGAACCCTAGCGATTTTCATTAAACTGAATTTGAGATTACGGGTTGAAATGCTATCCACCCGTATATATTTAGTGTACGGATTGAAATGATAAATACCCATATCACTTGACCATATGATAAGAAATATATACATACATCGTTGGTCCATATACAAATATTTTGAAAATAATTTCTATGGTTTTGGAAAGAAATATATGGTTTAATAAATGTAGATTCCTAGGACATTAGATAAATGATAAATTTTATATATAAATTTAGTAGTAATATTTGATTTAAATTAGACGGATTTAATACGTAGAATATGGTTAAGTATATATGTAAATCTATATTTCACTAGATTTTCTTGTAATAAATTGAATAAGTAAGGTTGGAAGGTAAATTTGGGTTTATTGGAAATGGTATTTAAATAAGGATTTTAATTAATCGGTTTGAAATTATTGAATGGGAAATTTAAAGGTATGATTTTTTTACTGGATTTTGATTTAAGTGATTTAATGAATATTTCACATCTAAATAAAAAAAATGTTTAGTAAAATGTAAGTTGAGGTTACTTAAATGATATTGAATCAAATGAGGGAATATTTCAAGACTAAATAATAATGGGGTTAAATCGAGATCTATATGGAACTGTCAATTGAACTTTGAATTTTAGAATATAAAGCTTTGAACTATACTAGAATTTAATTGGTTTATTTGGGATTCAGATCTGTATTTGAAATCAATATAATTCGAATTTTTTATTTAGAAAATGTAATTGAATAAAAATTTAGTTTGAAACATTGAATATTTAAAGTTTTGAAATAATATTGAAATGTAAAAGGGTATTTTGTGATTTCAAATCCGGATTTGAGATCTATAAAATGTGAAATGGTTATTTAGGAATTGAGTTTAATTTCAAATTAATAAATTGAGAATGGACTAAAATTTGAATTTGGAATTTGAATAGATTTGAATCGCAACTTTGAAGGTGATAAAATTTGAATATATATATATATATATATATATATATATATATATATATATATATATATATATATATATTAGATGAAATGATATTTTAGTTTTTAAGTATAAATTAAATTGAAATGACCACGGTGTTATAGTGTATATTTCTACATTGTAGATAGTTCCATGGATCCTTAGAGAATGGTTATCCCATACATCCTCTAAGTTACTTGTATTTCAGTTGATATTTCACTTGAGTTGGATTTATTGATATAAGAATGTTAATCCTGACTCGAGTGTTTTGTGTTTTGCTTTATGTTCGGGTCAGACTGAGTGATACAGCATTTGAGACTTACCTTCGAAGTTGGAGCTTTTCTTGAAGATCCAGCTATTTATCATTTCAGTCATCAAGTCGATTGGTTCAGAGAAGCCATCTGCCCGTACTGGAGACTTGACTGCATCTGGGATATTCTGATGTATTTTATTTCTAACTTGGTTTATATAGTAGTTTCATGAAGTACTATTCATTTATTCCGCTGCGTATTACTGTACTACTCTGTATCTGTGATTCTGTGATTGATTTATTTACTATATATGTTTTACCAAATTTAAATTAACAATTCGGTATTTTGATTTATTCAAGTCGGACATGTATGGTTTATTGTCGATTTGAATGGTTGAAATATCGGGCCGTTACAGTTGGTATCAGAGCTTTGGCTCTAGGCAAAACTTAGCATATATGGTAAATTTATTCACAGAATCACTTTCGTTCGAGTTGAATCTCTTCCTTTGAATTTTGGAATGTCCCTCGGTTCCAAAATTCATTCTTGTCTCTTCTATTTATATTCGTTTGATTCTGGAGTATTCCATAACTCCACCGAATGTCTTGTAAAGGGGGTGAATGCTACTTTACAATCGGCATTAGTTCACCGAAGATTTATATATCCTCGGTTTAGATGCCGCTATCTCTGGTTATGCCGAATTCTATATCTGGCGATCGAATATCGATTTTTCTTGGAATTCCACATCGATCATATTCATGAAGTCACGGTTGACCCGGTTAAGTTCCCCCACGATTTATGTCCATAATCTATTTTGTAATTCAATTATCTTATCTTCGATCGAGTCTATCTTCGAATCAGGGTTCTATTGATTAGAGTTCCTCTAATTTAAATCTCTATCTTTGTTTCGTAGTCCATTCTTGAATCATCCTTTGTAAATCGGGTTTTGTTTGTATTTTGAAATTGTTTTATATACCGAAATTTTTACTTGGGTATCTATGATTTTACTCTATATATAAAAGTGAAAATATTCTCGATAAGGATTGTATATCTTTTATGAACGAAAGTCTAAAATTTTGAAAGGATTTGAAATTTTGGAAATTTATAAGGAATTCGATTATATAAAGGATTTATAACCAAGGGATTTTGAATTTTAATTTCGAGGATTTGAACTCTGGTATTTTGAAATTTGGTTTTGAGATTTCTAAAATATATAATAATAGTACGATTTAAAAGTATTTTCCGGATAAGAAATATTTCAAAAGAGTTCAAAAGAATTACAATGATTTAGAAGAAATTTCAATAAAGTTTTCAAGAAAATAGAAGTCCAGAACTCACTTATTGTTAACGTAAAAATCCGACGCTAACACCCCGTTGCAAGTAAAGCAAGTGTGAAAGCACCACCCGATGGTACGGGAATCAGAAATAAGCAGAAGAATATCAGAAAGACAGTAAAAGACATAGTTTTTATAGTGGTTCGGCTAATAGTCAAGCCTACGTCCACTTTATATCTCTTTATTGCTGACTCAAGTACAACTTATATAACTTTCTTCAATTACAATACACTTTAGATTAGTAGTTCAAACTTTGATGGAGAATAATCTTTCGAATCCATGTTGAATGATGTAGATTTTCTCTTGAAGTTTGTCGTAGTGTCCTTGGTGTTTGGAGTGGTTGAAGTGCTGTTCGAGTTGAGAAAATGGCAGTGTATCGGCGCTTCGAGAATGAGCCAAAAGATCCCCCGAATGTCGTAGCTCATGCTGTATTTATAGGAGTTTCCTGGTCATAAGTCGTAGGTCGGAAGTTGCGACTTAAAGTAAGTCGTGGGTCGAAGGTCGTGACCTAAAGAAGGTCGTAGACCGGGGATAACGACTTAAGGTAGGTCGTAGACCACATGTGAGCGACCTAGCAGAGGGAAGCTTCGGCCCTTCCTGGTAACATTGGTCTCTTCTGGATGAAGTACTAGGTCGTGGACGACTTAGGGGAAAGGTTGACGACCTTAGAGCACTAAGATATCCGATGTAGCGACCTAAGCTGACTTGTTAACCCACTATGTCGCATAGCCCATCAGGTCATTAGGTCGCTTGTTATTTTAGGTCACTAGGTCGCGGACCTCTTAGGTCAGTAGGTCGCTAACTCGCTTCTTATTTTAGGTCGCTAAGCCGCCAGGTCTTTTAGGTCGCTGAGTCGTGGCTTCCTATGAGAAGTTAGGTCGTCCACCTCTTGAGTCGTTAGGTCGTCCACCTCTTGAGTCGTTAGGTCGTCCACCTCTTGAGCCGTTAGGTCGTCCACTTCTCTAAGTCGTTAGGTCGTCCACTTCTCTAAGTCGTTAGGTCGTCCAGCTCTTGAGCCATTAGGTCGTCCACTTCTCTAAGTCGTTAGGTCGTCCACTTCTCTAAGTCGTTAGGTCGTCCAATTCTTTAAGTCGCTTCATGTGTTAGGTCGTTAGGTCTTTATCTTGTTAACTCGTAGGTCGCTTCGGTCTTTAAGTTGCTAAGTCATGATGCAGAGCCTCATTCCAGTTGCCCCGCTATTGCCTTGGGTCGCTTACTTCCTTGGGTCGCTGAGTCGCTTAACATAGGAGATAACACTTATGTCGTTGGAGAATAATTTCGGTGATGAGTGCACGCATCATTGACATTGATTTTCGAGTTCAGAGTAGGGGAGAGGCCATTCTAATAGCTTTGCTATGCGAGTGATTTTGTGAAACCAAGTTTTGATTTCAAGTGCCCAAGTATGATTTGATGTTCGAAAGATATATGTATTTATATTTGAAATGATTTGAAGTGAACCGGTATTCAGTCCTCGAGTTTCAGATTTGATTTGGTATAATCCTATCTATTGAATTTGTTGACTTGAATTATGTTAATTTGGAATCTGGGATTATTTTTTAAACCTAATATTTTGGGAACTTTTAAATTGAGATATTTAATTTGGAAGAAAATTTGGTGAAATCATATATGATTTTGAAACTGAATTGATATTGAAATAATTTGAAATTGAGAACCTTACATTATTAAGTACTCGATTTGGAAAGTATTCAATTTGAAAATGGAATCCTATATATAATTGACTTTATATAAGTATGATATTTGAAAGTATTTGGAAAAGTACTATATGATATATATTTTCAAAGTAAAGATACGGAATGTGCCTTCTGCTTGATATCCGCTTTGTGGCCACATTATGGCCACATTGTGTATTCATTCTATCAATATTATTCTATTCGATTTTTGAGTATCCGAATGTGATACTCGAGTGTCCCACCGTGGCGTAACCCATGGTTTTTTTTCTCGCGACTGCATAGCACAACTGCCTGGCTGAGACGGCCTAGGGGTACGGATTGTTTCCATGGGATCCAGGCGTAACCATTGTGTATCTTGCAATCTATGTTGGTCGCATTAATAGCGAAACTGCCTGGCTGAGACAGCCTAGGGGTACGGATTGTTTCCTGGGGGATCTAGGCGTAACCATTGTGTATCCTGCACCCTACTAGTCATCATGGCGTAACTCGCAGGGCTGAGAAAGATTACGGATACGGATTGTTTCCTGGGTGATCCAGGCGTAACCATTGTGTATCTGCGAACCATGGTTAGACAAAGGTTTTGGTTTGGTTATTTTGTTTGGGTTGTATTTTCCATATCTGTTTTTAAAGGCTTTTCAAGTATTTTCACTAGTTGTCGAAACAGGTCTACTAAGTACTGGAAGAATTCTAACTTTGCGCCCGATCGACGCATGGCCAGAGTTTGCAAGAACGAGGATAAACTTGTCGAAACATCGAGTTATAGAAGTATTTTCGAAAGGAAAATTGGTGCCGACAATAAAGTATTTTTTTTGAAAAGGTATTTTATTATAAAAGTATTTCCAACAAGAAATTTTGTATTAATCTTTGAAATAGAAATTCTTTTGGTTTGAAATTAACTATTCATGCCCGATACTATTCTTTTGAATCTACCTTATCTGCTCAGCTTTAGTTATTCACCATGATTCTGTTTTCCGAATCTACCTTTTTTCATTTTAAATATTGTTTATTTATATACTACATGGTATAATAGAAAATTTTTAGTGTTTCAGAAGTTATTAATTAATTATGACATATTTAAAGAGAATGATTATTAATTTATCTATAATGTTGGAAGTGTCTTGAGAAGAATTTTTTTTATAAATTTTGGAATTAATATTTTCAATAGCTTCTTCGTAAATATAAGTAATAATGTAAATAATTGTTTTCAAAGGAGTTTTGAAAAGTATTAAAGTATTAAAGAAAATTAAATTTCAAATGAAGTTTTTAAATGAATATTTCAAGTAAAATTTATATAGTTTTAAATTAATTGTTTATCTTGTACTTCAATCTATTTTTTTCTTTCGGTTTGTTGCTATTCCCCTACCTCCTTCCTTTTTAGGGACGAAAAGTTTTGAGTGGCGGAGAATGTAACAACCCATAAATTTTAAACAGTTTTTAATAACGTATTTAATTAAATTTGGAGAAATTTTAAATACTAATATTTTGAAATAAAAATTTAATGTTTGGATTACATATAATTAAATATAATAGTCAATAAATAAGAAAACATATAAATTTAGATTATGTTACTGGTTAATTAATTTGGGCCTACATTCGTTTTAATTATTGCATCTATTGTACGGACTCTTTTATTTCATATCTTAGCTGTTAAAAATCAAATCAGCACGTGCATAAAAAAAAGGAATTAAAACCCTGCCTCTAATTAACGTCTAAAACTTTCCACTTTCGTTTCGTCTCCATATTTAATAGGAATAAAAATCTTTGATTTCCTAACCGTTTCAAAATCTCTTCCCATCTTCATTTTTGCAATGCAGTTCAGATATGGAAAAAAAGTGTAACGGGTAACGATCCAAAATTTTAGACCCATTTAAAATTCTAATTTTATTAAAATATTGAATAAAATTTGGTAGAAACAAAAATGATGGGAATAATAATAGTTTATATGAGATTTACAATTTGAATTAAAACAACAAATGTTAAGAATTTAATAATAATTGTTAATTGTAAATATTGATCTATTGAATAAAATTTAAGAGGAAGCATTAGTTTAATTGTATTGTTGTAATTCGAATAAGTTAACCTCTAACAAATGAACTAAAATTGGTAACTAATGGATATGTTGAGTTATGTGAAATTATTAAATAATGTTTGATTTATTGATAATAAAAGAAGAAAAAAAGGAAAAATATTATGTTCTATTTATACATCAAATGGTGGTTTTGAAATTTAGTTTTGAAAGCAAGTATGTATTTTTGATTCAAAGAAAAATTTGGTCTTAATATATATATATATACACGGAAAGTTTAGTTTGGGTATAAGGTCCATTAATTATTGTGTGAATTCTAGTAGGTATGTATATATAGGTTATGTTAGTATGTTCAAATATATTACTCATTTCCTTGAAGTTGTGAAACACACTGTCCAATCAACCCATCAATTGCTCTAATAATTTATTTTGGGAAATTCAAGGCATGGCTGTTTTATTTGCCATCAATTTTTTTATTTTTTTCCAAACGGTTCATTTTGCCTTTATAATGTATCCTTCCATTCCGTACTTATCTTTTTCCTTTACATTTCAAATATGGAACGTGTTGTCCAATCAGCAATTAATTGCTTTAATTTCTCAACTAAATCTAGGGTGACTATTGCCATCCTATAATTATTTTGAATATCAAAAAATATAAATCGTATACGTTTACGTTCAGTTCTTCTGTTTTAAAGTAATATATTTATTTCTTAAAAACGGTTGCAATGTGAAACACGTCTCTTCCAAATCTTCACGGTGCAGCCCAAGCAATATAATAAATTGCTTTAATAACGTTGCTGAATCAACGGTCATTTCAATTTATTATTTGTTGTACGTTTCCTTTTAGCTTAAAAATTGGCTGCGTAAACATTAATTCAAAAATAGGAAGAAATCATTCATTTCCTGTAGCCACTTCATTTTCTTTAATTATTTCATGTGATTCAAGCTGGCGACCGTGTCCATTCACTCAACCTTTATCTATATTTTAGTTTTAATTTTCTTTCCTCTGTTCACTAGGGTAATTATGGTATGATTCTCAGGCTATTGGTCTGCCTTTCCTTCTTTCCTTTGGAAAAAAACATTTTTATAGACAATCAATTAGTTAATTGCATGTTGTAATCTGTTCACGCCTATTTGTTTCATAAAAATTATTAAGCATTTTTACCCAGAGCAGCCAACTCACCTACATCGTTCTATATCTATTTATTTGCGTACAAGTTCAAACTTTTCCATTTTCTTTGATTGATAGATCTGTTGCCTTTATCTATTCTTTCTCTCCCTGTCTTAATTGCTTAAAGGAAAACAATCCATCAAAACGTGAATATTTGATTATAGCCAGCCGTTACCTATACCCAAATTTCCATTTTTATGACCGTCATTCGAATATCAAACTTATATACTTTTTGCATTCATTTCGCTCATTCAATTTTACGTTTCTTATTCCAACTTTTAAATATTGAGGTCCACCCTTATATTTCTCTGTGGCCTTTACTTCTCCTCTTTGTTCCTTCTTTTTTTTGCTCCCCCTCTGTTAGCTTCTCAAAACCATCACTCCGCAGCTCCTTCCTGATTTTCCACCCCTCGTGCTCCTCCGTAGCAACTTAGACCGTGAACTCCTTCTTTTGCGTAAGTATTTTTTTTATAAACATGTGGTATATTATAATATATAATGTGTATGTTAGTTTATATGATTATATGTATATATACGTTGATGTATGTTTATGAAAGAAAATATGCATATATGACACACTATATTCTCTGTTTTGTTTTAAAATATATAAGTGTTATAGGGTATAAGGTTCACATATATAAAGTTATATATTTTATAAGAATATAAGTGGATTTGTACAGATAAAGCATGGGTTTATTGATAAATACTGATTTTATATAAACAGTTATATGATCTATTTTTATATATTATAGAAATTGGAAAATCTGGTTCGGCAATGAATATATGTTATACTGTTTATATATTTACAGTAATATATATTGATTTTCTTTAAGTATGATATAGATAGTGTTTATAAGTTTTTTTTTAAAAAAAAGTTATATTAGTTTGGATTTTACCTGTTGGGTTAGATAGGGTCAATGAGTATACATATTTATATAGTTTTACCTTATGTACGTTTGTATATATATATATATATATATATATATATTTGTTAATTATATTTTAAGTTATATGTTAGTTATAATATATTATGGTTTGTAGTATTCCTAATATTTTAAAACGGAAAATTTATGTTGTTGGAAACTTGTAATACAATCGTGTTTGTATATTTTCTATTTAAGTTTATATAACTTTATATATATGTGTGTATATATAATACAAAATTTTGTTCGTAAATGTCTATATGAGTATACATTAATTGGTTTTAAAAGATATAAATATATGGGGACTTTGTTTGAAGTGTTGAATTAAATTTTAATTTGAGATATAAGATTAAATTGATTTTAATAATAAATAAATAAAATTATATACATCATTTTCTGTCATATCAAGATGGTTCTAATTTGTTTTCACCAAATTCTTATCTCTCAGCTTTGTTGAATTCGTGCCAATCTAGCGTTGCTTCAAAATCCGTAGCTTGTTGTGTTGTCTATCTTCTCTAGCCTCTAACCGCAAAAGGTGAGCAATCACTCACGATTAACGTTCTTTTATTTATTAAATTTGGTTTTAATTGAAATGACAATTTAAATATACTGCTGAAGTTAGTAAATCTGTTATATATGCTATTTTCTGTAAACTGTCCACCTATGGGATATGACACCATATCCTATTGTTTAAACTTTATTTAATTACTGTTGATGTATGCCTTTTGTTATATTATTATCATATCCTGTTATATTATTATTATTATCTGTTATCACTCTGCAAGTTCCCTGTAGTTAAGAATTCACTATGGGTTGAAATGATACATACCCGAATGGACTTTAGAATAGGAAAATTTTGTTATGGGTTGAAACTATAAACCCAAGCGATTTTCATTAAATTGAATTTGGGATTACGGGTTGAAATGCTATCCACCCGTATATATTTAGTGTACGGATTGAAATGATAAATACCCATATCACTAAATTATATGATAAGAAATATAACAGACACCGTTGGTCCATATACAAATATTTTGAAAACAATTTCTATGGTTTTGGAAAGAAATATATGGTTTAATAAATGTAGATTCTTAAGACATTAGATAAATGATAAATTTTATATATAAATTTAGTAGTAATATTTGATTTAAATTAGATGGATTTAATACGTAGAATATGGTTAAGTATATATGTAAATCTATATTTCTATAGATTTTCTTGTAATAAATTGAATTAGTAAGGTTGGGAAGGTAAATTTGGGTTTACTGGAAATGGTATTTAAATAAGGATTTTAATTAATCGATTTGAAATTATTGAATGGGAAATTTAACTGTATGATTTTTTAACTAGATTTTGATTTAAGTGATTTAATGAATATTTCACATCTAAATAAAAAAAATGTTTAGTAAAATGTAAGTTGAGGTTACTTAAATGATATTGAATCTAATGAGGGAATATTTCAACACTAAATAATAATGGGGTTAAATCGAGATCTATATGAAACTGTCAATTGAACTTTGAATTGTAGAATATTAAAGCTTTGAACTATACTGGAATCTAATTAGTTCATTGGGATTCAGATCTGTATTCGAAATCAATGTAATTCGAATTTATTATTTAGGAAATGTAATTGAATAAAAATTTAGCTTGAAACATTGAATATTTAAGGTTTTGAAATAATATTGAAATGTAAAAGGGTATTTTGTGATTTCAAATCTGGATTTGAGATCTATAAAATGTGAAATGGTTATTTAGGAATTGAGTTGAATTTTAAATTAATAAATTGAGATTGGACTAAAATTTGAATTTGGAATTTGAATAGATTCGAATCGCAACTTTGAAAGTGATAAAATTCGAATATATATATATATATATATATATATATATTAGATGAAATGATATTTTGGTTTTGAAGTATAAATTAAATTGAAATGACCACGGTGTTATAGTGTATATTTCTACATTGTAGATAGTTCCACGGATCCTTAGAGAATGGTTATTCCATACATCCTCTAAGTTACTTGTATTTTAGTTGATATTTCACTTGAGTTGGTTTTATTGATATAAGAATGCTAATCTTGACTCGAGTGTTTTGTGTTTTGCTTTATGCTAGGGTCAGACTGAGTGATACAACATTTGAGACTCACCTTCGAAGTTGGAGCTTTGCTTGAAGATCAACTATCTATCCTTTCAGTCATCCAGTCGATTGGTTTAGAGAAGCCATTTGCCCGTACTGGAGACTTGACTGCATCTGGGATATTCTGATGTATTTTATTTCTAACTTTGTTTATATAGTAGCTTCATGAACTACTATTCATTTATTCCACTATGTATTATTGTACTACTCTGTATCTATGATTCTGTGATTGATTTATTTACTGCATATGTTTTGCCAAATTTAAGTTAACAATTCGGTATTTTGAATTATTCAAGTCGGACATGGATGGTTTTATTGTCGATTTGAATGGTTGAAATATCGGGCCGTTACACAAAGCCACGCTGTGACGCCCCACCTCTATACCCACGCTAGGCAAGGACACTACAGGGTAATGCCGTCAACTAACACGGAGAATAAGGCTGGTTAGGAGCGACCATCTATAGCCTTGCTCTAACTATCTATTGAATACATCGACAATATTCACACCAAACCGATCGACATATCGAATGAATATTTAGAACAAAACTATAGGTGGTTGAAGGATCTATCAGAACAGAATATAACAACTCAAATGTAATATACATCACAGAACAGTAGATCATCATATACACATATATTGATACATAACAGAGTATACAAAATAATAAATGTCGTGGTATAGCCAACCACAATATACAAACAATTCCAGAAGAATAAATATCAGAGTTTCAACATAATAGGACTACACAAAAGCTATGACAAAAAGAAGCTAGCGAAGTAGTCCATGCGGAAGCAAAATAGGCTAAGTCCAAAGTACCTAACCTGAAACATCTCGGTCTGACCCGAGTATAAAATACACGGGTCAGTCTAGCTAAACAAATCAGTTAGATAAACTGAACAACAATAAACCTGCAAGGTTACAAAGCATAACAAATATCTCTAAAAGAGATAACACAATCATCAAAAAAAGATGAATCATATAGAACAAGCCTCATATCATCGGCAACATATAGAAACAAAGGATACAAATATCCCAAATCAAGCCAAAAGGCAAATAACAAATACCCATAAGGTATACAAGTTCCACAAGGTATTCGCTATACTTCATGCGGCTCAAAATGACCAACATCGAAGGGCAATACCAAGGGAATTTACATATCAATGAAACATCATAAAATTTGCTCGAGCTCAGTACTGTACAAACAAGGATCCATGAGCCCGAAGACTCCAAACCCAATATCACCCATGCGGCTCATAACGACCAACATCGGAAGCGATACTAAAGGGCAACCCAATATCACCCATGCGTCTTATAACGACCAACATCGAAAGCGATACTAAAGGGCAACAAACCCGAAGTCGCAAACCCGAAGGCACATACCCGAAGGCAACAAACCGTAGTGGCGAAGGTCGAAGACCCAGTACTGGACACCACTAACTGGCAGAATGTGTCACAACTCTCGAAAAGGAATCCGAAAAGTGTTAACGTATGTCCCATAACCACTCGTTCGCACTAAACGGTTTACTATCCGTCAGCCACTTTCACACTCAAACCAGTACAAAGTTTACCTCATATCATCGATAAACCAAACCCGAAGGTCAAAACGATCAATCGAATATGTCGGGGACTAATCGAGAAGACAAACGCATGGATTCATGGTCCGTGTTTTACCTAACCATTTAATCTTCCTTCCACTTCGCTCGAAGTGCGAAATTGTGTGTGTGCATTATAAATAGAATTTATAATTTGGAGAAGGGAGCTTTTAATACGATTTAGAGAGATTATTTATAAAACCCGTGAATGAAGTCAAAAACAAGTCATCAAAGTCAAATATGCAATAACAACTAATTGGAATCAACACAAATTGATCGAAGTTGGAAATTAACTCAAAATTAGCCAAAATAGGAAAAACTGCGCATTTCAGACGTCTAAAATTACCTCCCAGACGTCTGAACCACTACCAGACTTCTGAATGGATTCCCAGACGTCTGGATTTTGTCTCTGCCTTTTTGCGTCTTCCCGGGACCAATTCCAGACGTCTGAATTTCCAAACCAGACGTCTGAATTCTGAAACCAGAAGTCTGAAATTAGAGTTCAGACGTCTGAAATCCCCCTGTAGGCAAAATAAACAGCCAAGCCCACAAAGGCAAAATCCAAATGAATTGCAAACGAACGAGCGATGGATGCTATGGGTTTATGTCATACGACAACCCAGCACTATTGGCTCTTTTATACACCTCCAAAAACATGATCAAATATCAAAGTTAGGATGTTTAAAGGATTGAACCCAAACACTAAAAATTTGGATATTCACCAGTACAATCCAAACCAACAGCAAGTGCATATGAACAAGGTGTTAGGAATTCATACCCAACATCAATGAAATCAAGAGAAGTATATGTGAGTTCAAAACTCACCTTTTTGCACACAAACAAAGATGAGAGCACAAACACAAGAAGGAGGTTAACCACTCTTCACTTCAACTCTACAATCTTCAATCTAAGAACCAAAACATATATTTCCCAAATTAGAGCTTAGGAATTTCTGAAATTGAAGAGGAGAAGAGATGGAGAAGATGAAGAGGAGGCTCACCTATGTCTTCTCTATGATTTTTGAGCAAGAAATCAAGTTACAAAGAAGAACTAGGGCTTGCAAATTTCCATTTCTCTTTCCGTTCCACCATTTTCAGTTTTTCTTAAGCTAAGAAATGAAATGAGGATGAATGGATGAAGATTTAGTGAGCTAGAGTGTTAAGAGGAGATTGGGGCCGAACCCAAACTCAAGCCCAAGTAGAAAAAGGGACAAAATTTCACAAACTCCAAACATATCAAAGATTATACTCAAAAAGATCGCAAACGCCATTTTGGACACAATGGAAGTGGTTTCGAGCTCCAATTCGACCATTTGCAAAAAGTAGCTTTTCGGACCTTAATCCGACTAACGACGCTATATTTAAATATAAAATCGTTAAATATGCGGGTTGTTACAGATCTCCCCTCCTTACAAAATTGCGTCCCTGCAATTCCTAGAAACGATATTTGTAACAACAACATACCTACAGGATTCAAAAGAAAAGGAAACAAGCTTGAGATGAAAAGACATACTCACCGTTTCAAAGCGAAGAAAGAAAACCTGGATAAGATCGCTCAATAAATTCTCTGGTTTCCCAGGTACAATCATTGGGATTAGCGGACCATTGAACTTTAACGAGCGGCACGTCCTTGTTTCGAAGGTGTCGCACCTCCGTGTCAAGTACACGAATAGGCTGCTGCACAATAGATAAGTCCGGTGAGATCTCAAGCTCTAGCAAATCAGGAGAAGTAATAACAGAATCCGACTCCGAAAGACACTTCCGAAGTTGCGAGACGTGAAACATGTCATGAATACCAGATAAATGAGCTGGAAGTGAAACACTATAAGCCACAGGGCCAATACGTTCAGTAATAGAAAATGGTCCTATAAAGTGAGGAGCCAATTTCCCAGTCGTACTGAAATGCATAACCCCTTTCAAAGGAGAAACACGAATAAAAACAAGATCGCTGATCGAGAACTCGAGAGGCTTCCTACGGCTATCCGCGTAGGATTTCTGGCGACTTTGCGCCTCTTCCATTCTCAATCGAATAAGATCAATCTTCTCGGAAGAATCACGAACAAAATCTGGGCCAACAATAAGCTTCTCCCCAGATTCCAACCAACATGAAGGTAATCGACACGGCCTTCCGTATAAGGCTTCGAAAGGAGCCATACCGATACTAGATTGAAAACTATTATTGTAGGAGAATTATACAAGAGGTAGGTGATCCTCCCAACTTCCGCCAAAATCAAAAATACAAATACGAAGAAGATCTTCCAAGATACGATTCACCCGTTCAGTCTGTCCGTCAGACTGCAGATGATAAGCTGTACTAAATTTAAGCTTTGCTCCCAAAGCTTGCTGAAGACTCTTCCAAAAATGACTCGTGAATAAAGGATCACGGTCACTCACAATAGAACTAGGAACACCGTGAAGTCTCATGATTTCCTTGACATACAACTTAGCCAAACGTAAAGCAGTTCTATAAGACTTAATAGGGACAAAATGAGCAGACTTAGTGAGGCGATCAACAATAACCCAAATGCTAGAATGGCCTTATCTCGAGCGAGGTAGGCCGTCAATGAAATCCATAGAAATCTGATCCCATTTCCATAATGGAATCTCAAGAGGCTGAAGAAGACCCGAAGGACGCTGATGTTCGGCCTTAACATGCTGACAAGTTATGCAATTACTCACAGAACCCGCCACATCGCGCTTCATGCCTTCCCAATAATAAAGACGACGCATATCGGCATACATCTTACTACTACCAAGATGAATGGTATACTTAGAACGGTGACAGTCATCAAGAATGTCATGCCTAAGTGCAAAATCAGAAGGCACAAAAAGACGGTTCTTCTTACGAAGACACCCATGAGAATCAACGCTGAAATCTTGCAACGCCTCATCACAAGATCCAGACTCACAAAGATGAATAAGATGCAAAAATTCAGGATCACGCCGCTGAGCATCAGCAATACGGTCCAATAAAATAGGTCGAGCTCCCAAACTAAATAATAGAATAGGAGAATCAGAGGATGAACCTCGATCACGAATTTCACAAAAAGATAGAGTCTCAAGAACATCCCATTCGGCAAGCATCATAGAAACAACAGCCGAATGTTTGCGACTAAGCGCATCTGCAACATGATTAACCTTACTAGGGGTATACTAGATATCAAAGTCATAGGAGGCAAGAAACTCAAGCCAACGTTGTTGTCTCGTATTGAGTTCCTTCTGAGTAAACAAATACTTCAAGGATTTATGATCGGTATAGAGAATGAAGCGCTCACCTAATAAGTAGTGTTGCCAAATCTTTAAGGCGAAGACAATGGTGGCTAACTCAAGATCTTGAGCGGCATAGCGAACTTCATTCAGACGCAATTGCCTAGAAGCATAAGCAACTACCCGATCCTTCTGCATAAGAACAGCACCGAGACCACTACCACAAACATCGGTGTAGACAACAAGATCATGATTCCCTTCGGGAACCACAAGAATAGGAGCATTAGTGAGAAGTTCCTTCAATGTCAGAAAGGAAGCTTCACACTTGTCGGACCAAACAAAATGAATGCCTTTCCGAGTAAGGCTGGTGAGAGGAAGCACCACACGGGAAGAGTCCTTAATGAACCGATGGTAATAACCCGCCAATCTAAGGAAACTACGGATCTCATGCACATTCTCAGGCCTCTTCCAATTCTGAATGGCTTCGATCTTTGAGGGATCGACAGATATGCCATCGGAAGATACAACATGGCCTAAGAACTTAACCCTATTCTCCCAAAAATGGCACTTGGAGAATTTGGCTTTAAGCTGATGATGACGAAGAGTGCTCAAGACAATTCTCAAGTGATTAGCATACTCAGCTTCAGACATAGAATAAATAAGGATATCATCAATGAAGATAAGGACGAACTTATCGATATATTCCCGGATAACTCGATTCATTAAATCTACAAAGAAAGTAGGAGCGTTCGTCAAACCGAATGGCATAACAAGCCACTCGAAAGAACCATATCGAGTGCGGAAAGCTGTAAAAGGTATGCTATCCTCCGCGACTCGTAATTGATGAAAACCTGTGGCAAGGTCGAGCTGAGAAAAGACCTTAGCACCTCTCAATAGATCGAACATATCATCGATCCTAGGCAATGGATACCTATTCCTGATGTTTAACTCATTAAGTTTGCGATAATCAATGCAAAGCCTAAGAGTTCCATCGGACTTCTTCACGAAGACGACCGCGGATCCCCACGGAGAAAAACTGGATTGAATCAACTGCTTGGACTCAAGCTCTAAAAGCTGCTTCTTGAGTTCCTCATTTTCCTTTGTATACATCCTCGTAGGAGGACGACTAACTGGCTGTGCGCCTGGAATGAGATCAATGTGGAACTCAATTGCCCGCTTGGGTGGCAAACTCGACACAGGCTCCAAAACATCAGAAAAGTCACAAGAAATAGGAATACGAGATATATCATCGTCATCTCATGAATCAAGAGAATATAAAGCCATTTCGGAATTATCCACATCCCCAAGAACAAGAGATAACTGAGTAGGCGAATCCGGATGTTGAAGATATATAATTCTCTCCGAACAAATAATCCTGGCATCGTATCTCACTAGCCAGTCCATACCCAAAATCATATCAAATCCCAGACAAGTGATAACGTGCAGATTTGCACGAAAAGAAAAACCACATAAACAATCTCAACATCATCACAAAGCAAACTGAGGGTCGTGGATCCACCAATAGGATTCGCAATCCTTAAAGAAGTAACCATACAAGAAACATCCAAAGATAAATCATCAACGAGCTTCTTCGATACGAAAGAATGTGAAGCACCCGTATCGAAAAGAACTCGAATACTATGATCATGAAATAAAATCGAACCTTCCAAAATGGATGGAGACATACCTTTAGGTTGAGAAGGACCTTCAGAAACCTTAGCAGCATAAAGCTTGCTGGACTTGGCACCAGCCGGAATAGTAGGGCAAGCTGAAACATGATGACCTTCCTTCTTGCAATAGCGACAGAAGAGAGGCTTAGAACATGCTCGAATCATATGATCAGGAGAACCACAATTGAAACACTTCCGAATGAATGGTGTTCCGAAAGACTGAGGATGAGAGCTAGAACTACCAGTCTTCTTCTTCATAGAAGGAAAAGGCCTGGACTTTTGAAATGGAATCAGCCTCTTGTTGGGGTTCTTGGAAACCTCAAAATCAACATCACTATCACAATCCTTCTCGACAGCTTCGAGATGAAGCGCCGAATCTACTAATTCTTCAAAAGAAAGCTTAAGCTGAAGCAACAAAGACTTCTTAAGATATTTCTGAAGACCAGAGACAAACTTCAAATTCTTCTTATAAGAAGTGCTAATAAATTCAAGACCATACTTAGATAAAGCCTCGAATGATGCAACATACTCAGAAACAGAAGACTTCCCTTGCTTCAACTCAAGGAAGCGACGGGTCAATAAAACTTTTTCAGATTCAGGAACGAACTTGAGTTCAAATCGCTCGCGAAACTGAGTTCGAGAAAGAGTAGACTCATCAATCTCGACTATAAGAAGCTCATACCAATCAAGGGCACGCTCTTGTAATAAGCTAGAAGTTAGAAGAACTCTATTATGGTCAGAAAGATCCGTACAAGAGAAGATAAGCTCGCATGTGCGAAACCAAGCTTGGACTTCAAGAACGGATTCAGAGCCTTTAAACGGCTTTCCTCCAAGATGAGCAAAATCACTGCACTGACGTGCAAAGGCAGACTTGCGAGGTGGAGACACTCGAGGGGGAACTGGAGGCTGAGTGCTCCTAAACAACTCCATAAACTGATCGATAGACATGTAAACACCATCCGGATGTATGCCACTGGATCGCCCAGCATCCGAACGTCGTCCCCTGCCTCTTCCAGCCATACGCTGAAGGTAAGATAAGAACGAGATTATTCACAAGGTATATATTACAATATGGGATACAACGGAATAAAATGCATTCCTAGACGTATTCCCAAATTCTATATAACCTTGATGGAATAGAGAGACACGATGATTCAAAGATTTGTATCACTTATACACTTTGATGTATCGTAATATGTGCTTCTATTCTATGTTTATCATACTTTGTTCTGAACTCAGCTCTGATACCACGCTGTGACGCCCCACCTCTATACCCACGCTAGCCAAGGACACTACAGGGTAATGCCGTCAACTAACACGGAGAATAAGGCTGGTTAGGAGCGACCATCTATAGCCTTGCTCTAACTATCTATTGAATACATCGACAATAATCACACCAAACCAATCGACATATCTAAAGATTATTTAGAACAAAACCATTGGTGGTTGAAGGATCTATCAGAACAGAATATAACAACTCAAATGTAATATACATCACAGAACAGTAGATCATCATATACACATATATTGATACATAACAGAGTATACAAAATAATGCATGTCAAGTGGTATAGCCAACCACAATATACAGTCAATTCCAGAAGAATAAATATCAGAGTTTCAACATAATAGGACTACACAAAAGCTATGACAAAAAGAAGCTAGCGAAGTAGTCCATGCGAAAGCAAAATAGGATAAGTCCAAAGTACCTAACCTGAAACATCTCGGTCTGACCCGAGTATAAAATACACGGGTCAGTCTAGCTAAACAAATCAGTTAGACAAACTGAACAACAATAAACCTGCAAGGTTACAAAGCATAACAGATATCTCTAAAAGAGATAACACAATCATCAACAAAAGATGAATCATATAGAAAAAGCCTCATATCATCGACAACATATAGAAACAAAGGATACAAATATCCCAAATCAAGCCAAAAGGCAAATAACAAATATCCATAAGGTATACAAGTTCCACAAGGTATTCGCTATACTTCATGTGGCTCAAAATGACCAACATCGAAGGGCAATACCAAGGGAATATATGTAACATCCTGCCTTTCCGCACACTTTAAACCGACACTTGTCCCAATTCAAAGCATACGCAAGGGCGGATTGTTATGGGGTAAATAAGAAAAATGGAGAAGAAATAAAACGAAAATAGAATCACACAGCGGAAGGATAAAATATAATAACAAATATACAGTTTCATAAACAGTTTACAAAAGCTTGATTCTTCTTTTACAATAAATATCAGAGTTACACATACCAATACAAGCAATGCAGCGGAATAGAAAGAGTGTGGTGCAATACTATATGTAAAATAATACTGATTCCTCGTCTTCGTCCTCCAATGCTAAAATCTGCTATCCTGAAACGCTCGGACTGACCCGAGCGAATTTGAAAAGACAAAAACACTCGAGTCAGACTAGAAAATCTTATGTGAGTTAAATAAACAGAAATAAATATGAATACAGTAACTCAAGAGATGCTCGGGATTTACATCTCCTAAGGATCCGTTAAACTATTTACTATGTAGTATATTGCGCTATTATAATAGTGTCTAATTGTAAAATAAACTTACTTTTAAATAGCGTTAAGGCTTTACATTTTCCACCTTAACACGTAAAATGCCAATAGTCTATACAGTACCGTAATACCTCCTGATCGGGAGGCTACCAGAGGATACTCCATAGGTACGACACAAATAGAAACTCGTGGTAAAGGCTCGATATGGTAGGTGACACGGCACAACTAGGCAATGCCAGGGTAGATATACCAATTGCTATCCAGGCTGGTGGAAACGCGTAGCCGCAGCTACCGCCCACCTCGGACTAACTCCCCAAAAATCAAAATATAGAAGTGGCCACTGAATCAAATCCAAGTCAAAGTATAATATCGAAGAGGAGCGTCCGATCAGAGGAATGACCTCATTGGCCTGAGAATCGCTCCTGTTTTAGCCACCTTATGCCAACTCACGGGAGTTGGGTCCACGTATTTACCTTACAGGAAACGTCGCCACCACCTACTTCATTCTGGAATCTCCACCGCGTACACGGTTAGTCAAAGTGGTTTTCGGTATCGACAGAGAGTATGTCCATATCCGATCCCGGTCTCTTTGCCAACCCATCGTTATTATAACACCGCGGTCATTTAAAAATAGTTTATACTTTAAAACCAGAATATAATCCATTTCAAAACCATAATATTACGATATCATTTCTTCTTTAAAACCCAAAAAGATTCATTTTGATATTATTTTATAAAACCCAAATCAATGATATCATTTCCCAAATATAAATCTTTTCCAAAAATTATGCCACTTTTAAAATTTATAATTCCTTGTAACCAAATATTTGAATATTAACTTTCAACATAATACTTCGAAATCCATAGTTTTTAAAACCATTACTTTCAAAACTAAATGGTTTGGATATTCAATAGTATATAAAATAAGTGATTTAACTTTATGGTTACTTTGTACGGAAAATAATTTACATGGCTTTGTGAATATTTCTTTACTCAATGTTAAAACCATAATCCAAAATATTATTTCAAGTCCCAACCATTCCAATTTTATATATTTTTATATCCATCTTGAGGGTTAATATTTCAACTAAAGTTGGATTTTTATTCTTTCAACAAATCAAATGTTCTATTAATTAGTTTTGAACATTCACATAAAATCCATAAATAATAAGACTTCAATTTCTAGTAATAAAATATATATATTTTCCAATTCAAATTATACTAGAATATTCATTTCAATTTATTTTGGGAAAAATCCAATTGTAAATATACTATCTTAAAATTTCCAACTTAACATTTAAACATAGGATATAAATTATCAAACTCCATTTTCTAAATTTTCTTCCATTTTAATAAAGAGATTTATACACCTTTTTATTTCAAAATTTTCAACTTCATATGTATATAAATATGGAATAAAATATTTATACAATATAAATTTAAGATTTATAGACCGTATTCAATCCAAACCATAGAAATCTCATTAAAAATAGTTATATATAGACCACGGTGCCTGTATATAGTTTTCTATCCTATGGTCAAGTGATACGGATATTTATCATTTCAATCCGCAATTTAAAAAATAAAACTGCGGTTGTATATCATTTCAAACCGCAATCCCGAATGAAATGTAAATGCATACTAACTTGCAGTTTAATGATATCCAAATAAAACATTCATTCAACAACACATCCATCATCCAACCACAACATCGATCAATATCAATCAATAACAATTATATATATGATCAGATATAACACGTGATAACTGGCAGTTTATTCAAATTAAATTTATCAACTATTAATCTAACAGTTTATTCAGTAATAATTTATACAACTGTTAACTAGCAATTCATATGCAACAAAAATTTCCAACAGTCAATTAATACACAATAAATCAATTAAAATAACAGTTAAATTTAATAAAATGCAATTCAACAGATATGAATGAAATAAACATGCCAAATACTCATAAATAAATTTCTATTCATTTCTAAAATTTATTTAACAAACATAAAAGCTTCTAGTAATTGTGAGTGGGTCAAAACACTCACCTTTTGAATTTAAATCGAATGTAAATCCGATTTAAACCCAAAATTTGACAGTCTCTAAATTTATCCAAACCAGCGTCATCAGATCCGGAATTTAATTACGATTCTAACAAAAGAAATTTCGTGTGAAGCGGAGTTCGTATGTGAAAGTTATCACAATTAAACGATTTGCAATTGAAAAAAAAATTAAAAATAAACAAAACAAAAATAAAATACCGTGCCACATCCACCTTCCCTCGTGAAAAACGCATATGCTTCTTCTTGATTGCTAACTTTGTTCCGTGATTTTTCTTTTATTTCGATTTACTTTAATTTTCCTCCTTATTATATGAGTGTATGTATTTTAAAAGGTTTGAAAGAAAAAGAAGATTTGAAAAAGAAGAATTGAAAAAAAATGATTGAAATAAGAACTGAAAACGGAAGAGAAGATCTAGATTTGAAAAGAAGAAAGTTTGAAATAGAAGTAAATTTGAAGAAGAAGAAGAAGAATATTTGAAGAGAAAGAAAAAAAAAATTAAAATGAGAGATAATAAGGAGCTTTGAGAAAAACAAGAAAAAAGAAGAAGAAGAAGAAGAATAGCATGGAGGCTAGGGTTAGAGTTAGGAGAAACAAAATGTAATAGAAGAATAAGAAGTATGTTATTTATAAGGTTAGAGTTAGGTTTAGGGACAAATAGATTTGAAAGGAGAGGCTGCTATTAATTAGAAATAAAGTGAATATGAACACTTGGTATTGAAATATAGCAAATATGAACAGTCCCTTTTTTTTTTTTTAAGTAGCAGGTACTAAAAAGAGGTATTTATTAATTAGAAAGAAAATGGATATAGAGGGACAAAAATAAATGACACGTTTCGTTAGTTTGATTCTAAATTAATTAAGTGCTAGATACAGAAAAATTTGAATACATCATATATATATATATTCATACTTTAACTGTGTGACAAAATTGCTAAACATACATCAAGTACGATTAATTGGTGACAATATATAGGAATAATCAACAATAAATGTGGATGCAATCACATAAGGATCTAATAGGGAAGGAGATAAAAGTAACAACGTTGATTAATTCCACTTTCCCACTTTAGCCAATCCAATTACAAAATTTAAAACTTTATAAAATTTCTCTCCTTTGATTTCTTAAACAATTTTAATAACTAACAACAAGTTCTATGTTAATTCAATCATTAATCATTTCACCAATTACCAAATTAAATTACAATTATTCGCAATAAATCAAATTATTAAATCATATACTCTTATACTCTCACTTAAATCCAATTAGATAAATAGATTTGATTTCCATTCCAACTCATTTGATTGCAAATAAACTTTTTACCATAAATAAAATTCCAAATTATTAATAACTTTATTCTCATTTCCTTCACACACAAACATCATATTATAAAGGTATCTATATTATTCTCCATTGGTTAGCCTTAACTTATTTAAGGTAACCTTACATTAATATCTATTGCTATGTTTTCAAATTATTCTTCCCTCATTCTTCTTTACTAATATTAATTCCACAACTTGTTCAATTTGAAAATCATTATCATATTTTCCAAATGTTACCTTAATTTAACACTTATGTAACGTATTATTAGATTCGTTGCAAGATTTCAATTTCAATCCCCATTTCTTAATATACTCAAATTCTGGACATTTTTATTTCCTTACCCATAAGTGTAACATTTATTGCCAATTCCATCCAAATTTAACAGGTAACCCTTAACAATGTTTTCAATCCAAAGGTTATACTTAAGTTTACGTTGTATTCTACAACTTATCATATTATGAAGAAAATTCACATTATTCCCCAATATTACCTTAATTCATATTAACTTAACATTAAATTTACTCTTCATTCTATTATTAACCTATTAGTATTAAATAGATGAAATTAACATTGGTTTTACACTCTATTACGTAGATATCCTTAAATTTTATCTAAGTTTATATTTACATAATATTCCAACATTAAATTTCATCCAATTTTTTTTTTCTTCCTTTTTATTTTAATTAAATTCAATTTCCCTAAAGTTACATTCAAACAAGTAAATTTTGATTTCCAATCAATCATTATACTATAACATTCTTAACATTTTTTTCATTACACTACTAAATTCTACCTTGATAAGTTTACGCTTTTATTGCTTTACTTTCACACTTCCGTTAAAATATAAATTAATTCTAAAGTAACGTTTATTGTTGACCCCGCCATTTTAATTACTCATATTTAGATGAACGTTATTTCAAATAAGTTCATTGACTCATTTAAATTAGGTAGTTTATAGTAGTTGTTATCCCACCCTTACAATTATTTCCTACTAACGTGCTACCAACTCCTTTAATTAAAATTTGAATTCCAAACCTTATTTAATATACTAAGTAAGATAAATAACATATATAGATTGCTACCAACTTTCCTTTTCTTGCATCTATGTGTTTATTACTTGACACACCAGTAAATATTACATATACACAAAATTCTGTTATCACTTGCCTAACAAGGTTATTATCACTTAAGATCTCACTGCATCCACATTTTCACATTTTCATTTCCTAGTTTCTTTACTTTATTCTACATAATTTATTACAAATGGGATTTTCTTTGGTTTACATCTTATTTGTATTTAACATTTCTCAATCACCAATTCATTTCACTATAACTGCGGTAAATTGGCGGATAAATTGAATTTGATTCCCAAAATCTAAATTAACAAGAAACAAGGGTAGGTAACATACAATAGTCATTACTCCAAATTCTAGTCACCTAAATAGGCTTTTATTCCTTGCAAATAAATGTTACTATTTATTTTCATAGTACAAATCTCAATGATTATTCCATCTTATATTGCTTAGGCCATTTATAGCCCACTATACATATCTACATAAATGGGTAATTTATTCAATTCATTAAGTGTCAATTCTATTAAGCCCTGTTTATATCTTTATGCATTCTTCTATTACTTTACAAAAGGGAATAACTTTTAAACTCATACACTTAATAACAAAACCGTTATAAATCCAATAAACTTCCAAATCCAAGTTTGTACACATTTTACACAACTATTATGATTTTTCACAAACGTTGCATTTATTAAATGACCATTTATTATAATTTAATTCCCTTAATTGAATCAAATGCTTATTATTATATATATTCTTTTCATTCTACCATTCCTTCCCATTTTAAATTCATTAACGTATTTACACATCTCTATCTTTCAAATATAAAATAACCAAACTGATTACAAACACTGTTTCTATCAATTTTCATAAGTTTGTTCAAAACTATACTTTTGTTTACATAAAATAAATTTTATGTTTCTATTAGTTTTCTTTTCCTTTCACTACAGGCATAAATTATTACTATCTACACTAATTACATCTTTGTATTAATGAACACCATTTAAGTTAATATTTATACTAACATTCACAAATTCAACATTTATTTGTTTCTTCAAAATTACTTTAAATCAAGTTGTGAAAATTTACATTATCCACATCTATTATCATAAAATTTTATAGTTACACTAAATTACAACCACTATACCAAATTTCTACATTTTTTTTTTAACCAAATTAGAAATTATATTAATTCATTTTATTAAATATCATAAATTTAACGGGTCGTTACAATCTCCCCCACTCAAAACTTTTCGTCCCCGAAAAGGAAAAAAGAAGGGAGGAGGAAGATTTACAGTGCATCTTATTTCAAATATTAACTTATAAACAATATTTTACTAGATAAATTTCCTTTAATGAAATATACTTGTTTTATAATCATTATATCCTTTAATACTTGAATTATTAAAGTTGGAAAAATACTTTCACAAAATTCTAAGTCCAAAATTTACGAATTTTTTTTGGCAAAGTCTCCTTTGTACGGAGGGACTCTGGAGAAAATATAATATCCAAATATACAAATATATTACACATATTATCCAAATAAAATATCCCAACACGGGAAAATATATAAAATAGCGCTTTATACGTAATCCGGAAACGTACCTATTTGTCGGGCAATACGCTTATTATTATGGAACCAAAAGCAGTAGCAGTTGCTTCCATAACCTGTATTTTCTTATAAGCCTAAAAGGTTAAATATTTATTTTAAAATGAACTATTCTAGTGGATTCAATCATTCATATCCTATCAAATGCAACAACCATACATTTTAACAAACAGCACACACCGCAAACAAAATCATTCAATCAAACAAACAATTAGTTGTTAGGTTCAAATTCCGAAATTGTACGAAATGTAAAATAACTATCAAGTGCATCCTTTACTCAACAGTCTTAGATGGAACAAAGATAGATTATTTCTCCATCCAACAACTTCAAAATTCCTTACCCAACAACCATACATCAACCAAACAATTCAAATCAACACCAAAATAGCTTATTATACATTTATTTCATACTTCAGTGGTTTGATTTTCTTCCCTTCATTTATGAGGGATTTCTTTGTTTCTTACAAGTTTTATTTTCCAACTATCACAAAATTCATTATATTTGTATTTCCTTTTATTACTTAAGTTTCCTTTTATTACCTAAGTTTATACCATTAAATTCTTATTATAACAGTAATTTATTGAATACTTCATTTTTCCTAAATTCCTACTTGTAAAATATTCAATTCCAGTTTCTCATTTAACACTTCAACTTTTATATTTGGGTAAGTTATTTATGTTAAGGAAATTGCAATTGAACTTATACAAGTTTAATCTCCATTCTTTTAATTAAATTTAATGTTTATCCATATTACCCTTTGTCTCATATGTATGCAAATTCCTCTTTATAGCTTTTCAATTATTCTCTTATTTCAATTAGAGGTTTCAATTCATTTATCACTTAACTTTTATTTCACTAACAATTTATTAATGGGAGATTTTAGAATTAAATTCCGGGTTAAATCTCAATTTATTTCAAAATAATAGATAAATAAGTTCTTACAACTCAATATCTCTAATTATATTTAGAACAATAAAAGAAATTTTTTAGAAAAGTTCAAAATAAATCTGCAGTAAAATTTACTACAGTAGCCTTTCCCCTTCGAAACCCGAAAATGAAAGTCGATGATGCGGCCGTCATCACCGAATTTATTTTCTAGCGACAGAGAGGAAAATACAGAATTTAGTCTCTCCAAATTCTTCTTTAAAACAATTCTTCCAAATTATACTAAATACTTATATAAGAAAATACTTATAAACCAAATCATTATATTTCATAAATCCTTTGAAAGCAGATTTTCAAAATCCCGGACTTAAGTTCTAAAATCTCCCATTTGATTTATTATAATTTCAACTTAGCTTCAATTTATTATAAAATATTTTTTTTCCTAACACCCAATTTATAGCAACCAAATATATATATATATATATATATATATATATATATATCTTTATAAAATATATTTATATATAGAAAATATAATGGGCAAAATTTTTTCATTCACCTATATTAAAACAAATATTATGTCGGTCTGTCCTATTAAGTGTTTAGAAATCCCTATTGATGACATAGCGTCCCATGCATCAACCAGAATTTATAAATACAAAGCGGAACAGATTAACACAATATAAAAATCTTTTTATTAATACTAACAAATACGCTCTCTCATATATACACTCAGCGACTCCCATAGGATATTTCTACCCTATTAACAAAGAGTCAAAACCCACAAAGCCAAGGTTTATCGCTAAACCAAAGCTCTGATACCAGATGTAACATCCTGCCTTTCCGCACACTTTAAACCGACACTTGTCCCAATTCAAAGCATACGCAAGGGCGGATTGTTATGGGGTAAATAAGAAAAATGGAGAAGAAATAAAACGAAAATAGAATCTCACAGCGGAAGGATAAAATATAATAACAAATATACAGTTTCATAAACAGTTTACAAAAGCTTGATTCTTCTTTTACAATAAATATCAGAGTTACACATACCAATACAAGTAATGCAGCGGAATAGAAAGAGTGTGGTGCAATACTATATGTAAAATAATACTGATTCTTCGTCTTTGTCCTGCAATGCTAAAATCTGCTATCCTGAAACGCTCGGACTGACCCGAGCGAATTTGAAAAGACAAAAACACTCGAGTCAGACTAGAAAATCTTATGTGAGTTAAATAAACAGAAATAAATATGAATACAGTAACTCAAGAGATGCTCGGGATTTACATCTCCTAAGGATCCGTTAAACTATTTACTATGTAGTATATTGCGCTATTATAATAGTGTCTAATTGTAAAATAAACTTACTTTTAAATAGCGTTAAGGCTTTACATTTTCCACCTTAACAAGTAAAATGCCAATAGTCTATACAGTACCGTAATACCTCCTGATCGGGAGGCTACCAGAGGATACTCCATAGGTACGACACAAATAGAAACTCGTAGTAAAGGCTCGATATGGTAGGTGACACGGCACAACTAGGCAATGCCAGGGTGGATATACCAATTGCTATCCAGGCTGGTGGAAACGCGTAGCCGCAGTTACCGCCCACCTCGGACTAACTCCCCAAAAATCAAAATATAGAAGTGGCCACTGAATCAAATCCAAGTCAAAGTATAATATCGAAGAGGAGCGTCCGATCAAAGGAATGACCTCATTGGCCTGAGAATCGCTCCTGTTTTAGCCACCTTATGCCAACTCACGGGAGTTGGGTCCACGTATTTACCTTACAGGAAACGTTGCCACCACCTACTTCATTCTGGAATCTCCACCGCGTACACGGTTAGTCAAAGTGGTTTTCGGTATCGACAGAGAGTATGTCCATATCCGATCCCGTTCTCTTTGCCAACCCATCGTTATTATAACACCGCGGTCATTTAAAAATAGTTTATACTTTAAAACCAGAATATAATCCATTTCAAAACCATAATATTACGATATCATTTCTTCTTTAAAACCCAAAAAGATTCATTTTGATATTATTTTATAAAACCCAAATCAATGATATCATTTCCCAAATATAAATCTTTTCCAAAAATTATGCCACTTTTAAAATTTATAATTCCTTGTAACCAAATATTTGAATATTGACTTTCAACATAATACTTCGAAATCCATAGTTTTTAAAACCATTACTTTCAAAACTAAATGGTTTGGATATTCAACAGTATATAAAATAAGTGATTTAACTTTATGGTTACTTTGTACGGAAAATAATTTACATGGCTTTGTGAATATTTCTTTACTCAATGTTAAAACCATAATCCAAAATATTATTTCAAGTCCCAACCATTCCAATTTTATATATTTTTATATCCATCTTGAGGGTTAATATTTCAACTAAAGTTGGATTTTTATTCTTTCAACAAATCAAATGTTCTATTAATTAGTTTTGAACATTCACATAAAATCCATAAATAATAAGACTTCAATTTCTAGTAATAAAATATATATATTTTCCAATTCAAATTATACTAGAATATTCATTTCAATTTATTTTGGGAAAAATCCAATTGTAAATATACTATCTTAAAATTTCCAACTTAACATTTAAACATAGGATATAAATTATCAAACTCCATTTTCTAAATTTTCTTCCATTTTAATAAAGTGATTTATACACCTTTTTATTTCAAATTTTTCAACTTCATATGTATATAAATATGGAATAAAATATTTATACAATATAAATTTAAGATTTATAGACCGTATTCAATCCAAACCATAGAAATCTCATTAAAAATAGTTATATATAGACCGCGGTGCCTGTATATAGTTTTCTATCCTATGGTCAAGTGATACGAATATTTATCATTTCAATCCGCAATTTAAAAAATAAAACTGCGGTCGAATGAAATGTAAATGCATACTAACTTGCAGTTTAATGATATCCAAATAAAACATTCATTCAACAACACATCCATCATCCAACCACAACATCGATCAATATCAATCAATAACAATTATATATATGATCATATATAACAGGTGATAACTGGCAATTTATTCAAATTAAATTTATCAACTATTAATCTAACAGTTTATTCAGTAATAATTTATACAACAGTTAACTAGCAATTCATATGCAACAAAAATTTCCAACAGTCAATTAATACACAATAAATCAATTAAATTAACAGTTAAATTTAATAAAATGCAATTCAACAGATATGAATGAAATAAACATGCCAAAAACTCATAAATAAATTTCTATTCATTTCTAAAATTTATTTAACAAACATAAAAGCTTCTAGTAATTGTGAGTGGGCCAAAACACTCACCTTTTGAATTTAAATCGAATGTAAATCCGATTTAAACCCAAAATTTGACGGTCTCTAAATTTATCCAAACCAGCGTCATCAGATCCGGAATTTAATTACGATCCTAACAAAAGAAATTTCGTGTGAAACGGAGTTCGTATGTGAAAGTTATCACAATTAAACGATTTGCAATTGAAAAATAAAATTAAAAATAAACAAAACAAAAATAAAATACCGTGCCACATCCACCTTCCCTCGTGAAAAACGCATATGCTTCTTCTTGATTGCTAACTTTGTTCCGTAATTTTTCTTTTATTTCGATTTACTTTAATTTTCCTCCTTATTATATGAATGTATGTATTTTAAAAGGTTTGAAAGAAAAAGAAGATTTGAAAAAGAAGAATTGAAAAAAAATGATTAAAACAAGAACTGAAAACGGAAGAGAAGATCTAGATTTGAAAAGAAGAAAGTTTGAAATAGAAGTAAATTTGAAGAAGAAGAAGAAGAATATTTGAAGAGAAAGAAAAAGAAAATTAAAATGAGAGATAATAAGGAGCTTTGAGAAAAACAAGAAAAAAGAAGAAGAAGAAGAATAGCATGGAGGCTAGGGTTAGAGTTAGGAGAAACAAAATGTAATAGAAGAATAAGAAGTATGTTATTTATAAGGTTAGAGTTAGGTTTAGGGACAAATAGATTTGAAAGGAGAGGCTGCTATTAATTAGAAATAAAGTGAATATGAACACTTGGTATTGAAATATAGCAAATATGAACAGTCCCTTTTTTTTTTTTTAAGTAGCTGGTATTAAAAAGAGGTATTTATTAATTAGAAAGAAAATGGATATGGAGGGACAAAAATAAATGACACATTTCGTTAGTTTGATTCTAAATTAATTAAGTGCTAGATACAGAAAAATTTGAATACATCGTATATATATATTCATACTTTAACTGTGTGACAAAATTGCTAAACATACATCAAGTACGATTAATTGGTGACAATATATAGGAATAATCAACAATAAATGTGGATGCAATCAAATAAGGATCTAATAGGGAAGGAGATAAAAGTAACAACATTGATTAATTCCACTTTCCCACTTTAGCCAATCCAATTACAAAATTTAAAACTTTATAAAATTTCTCTCCTTTGATTTCTTAAACAATTTTAATAACTAACAACAAGTTCTATGTTAATTCAATCATTAATCATTTCGCCAATTACCAAATTAAATTACAATTATTCGCAATAAATCAAATTATTAAATCATATACTCTTATACTCTCACTTAAATCCAATTAGATAAATAGATTTGATTTCCATTCCAACTCATTTGATTGCAAATAAACTTTTTACCATAAATAAAATTCCAAATTATTAATAACTTTATTCCCATTTCCTTCACACACAAACATCATATTATAAAGGTATCTATATTATTCTCCATTGGTTTGCCTTAACTTATTTAAGGTAACCTTACATTAATATCTATTGCTATGTTTTCAAATTATTCTTCCCTTATTCTTCTTTACTAATATTAATTCCACAACTTGTTCAATTTGAAAATCATTATCATATTTTCCAAATGTTACCTTAATTTAACACTTATGTAACGTATTATTAGATTCGTTGCAAGATTTCAATTTCAATCCCCATTTCTTAATATACTCAAATTCTGGACATTTTTATTTCCTTACCCATAAGTGTAACATTTATTGCCAATTCCATCCAAATTTAACAGGTAACCCTTAACAATGTTTTCAATCCAAAGGTTATACTTAAGTTTACGTTGTATTCTACAACTTATCATATTATGAAGAAGATTCACATTATTCCCCAATATTACCTTAATTCATATTAACTTAACATTAAATTTACTCTTCATTCTATTATTAACCTATTAGTATTAAATAGATGAAATTAACATTGGTTTTACAATCTATTACGTAGATATCCTTAAATTTTATCTAAGTTTATATTTACATAATATTCCAACATTAAATTTCATCCAATTTTTTTTTTCTTCCTTTTTATTTTAATTAAATCCAATTTCCCTAAAGTTACATTCAAACAAGTAAATTTTGATTTCCAATCAATCATTATACTATAACATTCTTAACATTTTTTTCATTACACTACTAAATTCTACCTTGATAAGTTTACGCTTTTATTGCTTTACTTTCACACTTCCGTTAAAATATAAATTAATTCTAAAGTAACGTTTATTGTTGACCCCGCCATTTTAATTACTCATATTTAGATGAACGTTATTTCAAATAAGTTCATTGACTCATTTAAATTAGGTAGTTTATAGTAGTTGTTATCCCACCCTTACAATTATTTCCTACTAACGTGCTACCAACTCCTTTAATTAAAATTTGAATTCCAAACCTTATTTAATATACTAAGTAAGATAAATAACATATATAGATTGCTACCAACTTTCCTTTTCTTGCATCTATGTGTTTATTACTTGACACACCGGTAAATATTACATATACACAAAATTCCGTTATCACTTGCCTAACAAGGTTATTATCACTTAAGATCTCACTGCATCCACATTTTCACATTTTCATTTCCTAGTTTCTATACTTTATTCTACATAATTTATTACAAATGGGATTTTCTTTGGTTTACATCTTATTTGTATTTAACATTTCTCAATCACCAATTCATTTCACTATAACTACGGTAAATTGGCGGATAAATTGAATTTGATTCCCAAAATCTAAATTAACAAGAAACAAGGGTAGGTAACATACAATAGTCATTACTCCAAATTCTAGTCACCTAAATAGGCTTTTATTCCTTGCAAATAAATGTTACTATTTATTTTCATAGTACAAATCTCAATTATTATTCCATCTTATATTTGCTTAGGCCATTTATAGTCCACTATACATATCTACATATATGGGTAATTTATTCAATTCATTAAGTGTCAATTCTATTAAGCCCTGTTTATATCTTTATGCATTCTTCTATTACTTTACAAAAGGGAATAACTTTTAAACTCATACACTTAATAACAAAACCGTTATAAATCCAATAAACTTCCAAATCCAAGTTTGCACACATTTTACACAACTATTATGATTTTTCACAAACGTTCCATTTATTAAATGACCATTTATTATAATTTAATTCCCTTAGTTGAATCAAATGCTTATTATTATATATATTCTTTTCATTCTACCATTCCTTCCCATTTTAAATTCATTAACGTATTTACACATCTCTATCTTTCAAATATAAAATAACCAAACTGATTACAAACACTGTTTCTATCAATTTTCATAAGTTTGTTCAAAACTATACTTTTGTTTACATAAAATAAATTTTATGTTTCTATTAGTTTTCTTTTCCTTTCACTACAGGCATAAATTATTACTATCTACACTAATTACATCTTTGTATTAATGAACACCATTTAAGTTAATATTTATACTAACATTCACAAATTCAACATTTATTTGTTTCTTCAAAATTACTTTAAATCAAGTTGTGAAAATTTACATTATCCACATCTATTATCATAAAATTTTATAGTTACACTAAATTGCAACCACTATACCAAATTTCTACATTTTTTTTAACCAAATTAGAAATTATATTAATTCATTTTATTAAATATCATAAATTTAACGGGTCGTTACAATATACATATCAATGAAACATCATAAAATTTGCTCGAGCTCAGTACTGTACAAACAAGGATCCATGAGCCCGAAGACTCCAAACCCAATATCACCCATGCGGCTCATAACGACCAACATCGGAAGCGATACTAAAGGGAAACCCAATATCACCCATGCGGCTTATAACTACCAACATCGAAAGCGATACTAAAAGGCAACAAACCCGAAGGCACAAACCCGAAGGCACATACCCGAAGGCAACAAACTGTAGTGGCGAAGGTCGAAGACCCAGTACTGGACACCACTAACTGACAGAATGTGTCACAACTCTCGAAAAGGAATCCGAAAAGTGTTAACGTATGTCCCATAACCACTCGTTCGCACTAAACGGTTTACTATCCGTCAGCCACTTTCACACTCAAACCAGTACAAAGTTTACCTCATATCATCGATAAACCAAACCCGAAGGTCAAAACGATCAATCGAATATGTCGAGGACTAATCGAGAAGACAAACGCACGGATTCATGGTCCATGTTTTACCTAACCATTTAATCTTCCTTCCACTTCGCTCGAAGTGCGAAATTGTACCTGTGCATTATAAATAGAATTTATAATTTGGAGAAGGGAGCTTTTAATATGATTTAGAGAGATTATTTATAAAACCCTTGAATGAAGTCAAAAACAAGTCATCAAAGTCAAATATGCAATAACAACTAGTTGGAATCAACATGAATCGATAGAAGTGGGAAATTAATTCAGAAGTAGCCAAAATAGGCAAAACTGCGCATTTCAGACGTTTAAAATTACCTCCCGACGTCTGAACCACTACCAGATGTCTGAATGGATTCCCAAACATCTGGATTTTGTCTCTGCCTTTTTGCGTCTTCTAGGGACCAATTCCAGACGTCTGAATTTCCAAACCAGACGTCTGAATTCTGAAACTAGACGTCTGAAATTAGAGCTCAGACGTCTGAAATCCCCCTGTAGGCAAAATAAACAACCAAGCCCATAAAGGCAAAATCCAAATGAATTGCAAATGAACGAGCGATGGATGCTATGGGTTTATGCTATACGACAACCCAGCACTATTGGCTCTTTTATACACCTCCAAAAACATGATCAAATATCAAAGTTAGGATGTTTAAAGAATTGAACCCAAACACTAAAAATTTGGATATTCACCAGTTCAATCCAAACCAACAGCAAGTGCATATGAACAAGGTGTTAGGAATTCATACCCAACATCAATGAAATCAAGAGAAGTAGATGTGAGTTCAAAACCCACCTTTTTGCACACAAACAAAGATGAGAGCACAAACACAAGAAGGAGGTTAACCACTCTTCACTTCAACTCTACAATCTTCAATCTAAGAACCAAAACATATATTTCCCAAATTAGAGCTTAGGAGTTTCTGAAATTGAAGAGGAGAAGAGATGGAGAAGATGAAGTGGAGGCTTACCTATGTCTTCTCTATGATTTTGGAGCAAGAAATCAAGTTACAAAGAAGAACTAAGGCTTGAAAATTTCTATTTCTCTTTCCCTTCCACCATTTTCAGTTTTTCTTAAGCTAAGAAATGAAATGAGGATGAATGGATGAAGAGTTAGTGAGCTAGAGGGTTAAGAGGAGATTGGGGCTGAACCCAAACTCAAGCCCAAGTAGAAAAAGGGACAAAATTTCACAGACACCAAACATATCAAAGATTATACTCAAAAAGATCGCAAACGCCATTTTGGACTCAATGGAAGTGGTTTCGAGCTCCAATTCGGCCATTTGCAAAAAGTAGTTTTTCGGACCTAAATCCGACTAACGACGCTATATTTAAATAAAACATTTAAATATAAAATTGTTAAATATGCGGCTTGTTACGCCTGCAGACTCGCCCTGACTCATGTCACGCACAGGCTTGAGCTCCTCCCATTGGCCTTCACCTAGCTTGTGCTGTCTCTTCACCATGCCTTCCTTTTCGCTTTGTTAAGGTATGTATATATAGTAACGTTGCGTATATATATAACAGTTCACTTTATAATTTTAGCTGTTTATTCTATTTTGACTTTATTCCTATAGGCTTTTAAGTATATATATATATATCAATATAGACCATAGTTATATATATTATATCAGTTTTTATAAGCAAAGTATACATATAGGTGTATCTGTTATTTTAGTATACTAATCCATTTAAACATAGATTTCTATTTTTTGTGTATATATATACACTTTTACTTACACTTGTTCTTTTAAACCAAGGCTGTTTGTTTCTTTTTCCTTTGTTTTACAGTTTATATTGCGAGAAAATTTAGTATATATATAGATTGTGAATTTAATCCTGTAATTATTTTATGTAAAATTTATTTGTATAAAATGATTTCATATGTTGATTACGAGTATTTGGTTTGTTAGTGTGTGTGTGTATATGTAAATACAGTTGATGGTTATATACATGAGTTATATATATGATGTATATATTTGCATCATTTTGGGTTGTGCTTCTGTTTTTATATATATATATATATATATATCAACTTTTGTAATAAAGGTATGGCTTTTCTTTTATATACGTTGTTTAAGATATAATATGTGTGTACGTTTTTTATGCATGTTGTTTTTTAGGTGCTTATATGTAGTCTGACTGTATATAATTGTATATAAATCTGGTATACAACAACTAACTTGATATTTTCAATACTAGCTATATATATATATATATATATATATATATATTCAAACCAGTTATTTATGTTATGGTAGTAGTTATATTTTGTATAGTACATACTTAAAGTATGCTTGATTTAATATATATATATATATGCTAGTTTATTTCATATTAGTTATATATATAATGATATGGCTGGGCGTATAAGCAATTATTTCAATGTTTATCGTGTGTGTATATATTTGACTGTAAAATAAGTTTAATTTAAACAAAGATTTTAAAATACATATATATTTAATATTTTAAAAGTTTGTTTGAATATAAAATATGGTTTTATATTTGTACATAGTTATAGATATATGTTCACTTATACCTTATCTACATCGATTCAGTTTTGATTTGATTTTGTCAATTCCTTATCTATCAACTTGTCCGTCGAATCCGTATCCATTTAGCTTGGATTTGGAATTTGTGCTTGGATTCCTAACTCATCTCTGTCTCGTTCATCTCTAGCCTCGAAAGGTGATCAATCACTCACGATTAATGTTCTTTTTCTATTAAATTTTGTTTCAATTGAAACGACAATTGAAATATGATGCTATTAGTTAGATAAATTGCTATATATAAGCTGTTATATGTATTTGTTCACCTGCGACATCTGACACCAGTTTACGTTATTTATATTGATGAAATATGCTTGTTATATTATTATCATATTTGTTATCACTCTGCAAGTTCCCTATTAGTATAGAATTAACTATGAGTTGAAATGATACATATCTAACGATCTGTAGAATAGGAGAAAATCGTTATGGGTTGAAATGATAGACCCAAGCGATTTTCATTGAATTTCGGATTATGGTTGAAATGGTATATACCTGTATGTATTTAAATTACGGATTGAAGTGATAAATATCGATATCACTTGACCATAGGATAGAAAATTATATACAGATACCGTGATCTATATACAAAAATATTTTGAAATGATTTCTATGGTTTCGGGAAAAAATATGTTTTTATATAAATATTAATTTTAGATATTATACAAATGCTATTTTATATATATATTTAAATTCTTGTATAAATTTGTTTGATATAAAATAAGTTTAATAATAAAGTTGACTTTATTAAAATATAATATGGATAAGTATTTATTTAAACTATGATTTTTATAAATTAAGGTTGAGAAGATAGTTTTGAAGTTGATTTGAAATTTTATTTAATTAAGAATTATATTGAATAAGAATCCATTTGGAACTTATTAAAATTGAGATTTTAAAAGAATATGGTTTCATAACTTAATTCTGGTGTAAGGTGATTTAAATGAATATATCAAGTTTAAATTAATTGATGGAATATTCAGTTTTTTGAAATTTAGGGATTATTTAAATGATATTGGATTTTATTATGTGAATATTTCAAAGCTAAATAGTATTAAGGAAAACTTGATGAATATATGAAATTATCGAATTTAGTTTTGAAATTTTGGAATATGAAAGCTTTGAAATATATTGAAATTGAAACGATTTATTTTGTGGTTCAAATCTTTATTTGAAATCGACATTATTTGGAATGGTTTATTGAGAAATTGAATTAAATTGAAATTTATGATTTGGGATTTGATTAAATTTGAATCTGGAATTCGAGTTGATTTAGAAATGATTTGTGAATTTAAGGAACTATTTTTTATATAAAGTATTTTTAAATTTATTTAAACTATTTATATATTTTACTTTATAAATTAATTTCATATAAATTATTTTTGATATAAACTATTTTAAGATATACTATTTTAACTTATAACTATATAAACTATTTTATTTTATAAACTATTTTATTTTATAAACTATTTTATTATATATGTTATTATTAATAACTAAACTGTTTAACGGGAAGCGTTGTGGTTTTTCGAAGTAATTATGATTTCTAAAGTTTTATGATTTCCAGATGGCTATGATTTCCAAAGTGTATAATTTCAAGTGTTTTTGTTTCGAAGTGTTATAACTTTGAAGTGCTATGATGTTGAAAAGATATATTTAAAATGGAAATTATATCGTATTTTGTTTTGAAATGGAAATGATATCATATTGATAAGGTTTTGAAATGGCAATGATAATTTGGTTTTGAAGTACAAACTATTTTGAAATGACCACGTTGTTACAATAACGTTTGGTTGATAAAGAGATCGAGATTGAAAGTTGTCATACTCTCTACCAACTCCGAAAACCACTTTAACAACTATATACGGGGTGGAGATTCCAGAATGAAGTAGGATGGTGGGACGTCCTATTAAAAATATATACGTGGACCCGACTCCCATGAGTTGGCATAAGGTAGCTAAAATAGGAGCGATTCTTGGGCCAATGAGGTAGCTCCTCTGATCGGACGCACTCCTTCGATACTATATTCTGACTTTGTGATTGATTTGGTGGCCACTTTTGATTTTTGGTTTTAGGAGTGTAGCTCGAGGTGGGCAGTAGCTGCGGCTATGCTTTACTCCTAGCCCGGATGCATAATTGGTATATCTACCCTGACATTGCCTTGTTGTGCAGTGACACCTACCCTAGCGCGCTTTATACGATTTTGTTTTGTATCATACCTATGGAATCCCCTTTTGACGACGCCCGGTACAGGGGAGATTACGGTTGTATAGACTATGGGAATATATAAAATGTGTTAAGGTGGAAAATGTAAAGCCTTAACGCTATTTTTAAAATATATTATACTTTACTTCAGACATTATTATAATAGCTTATATTACTACACAGTAGATAGTTTAACGGATCCTTAGAGGATGGTTATCCCAAACATCCTTTGAATTACTTGTATTTCAGTTGTTATTTCACTTGAGTTGGATTTATTGATATAAAAATGTTAACCCTAACTCGAATGTTTTGTGTTTTGCTTTACGCTCGGGTCAAAATGAGTGATATAACTTTTGAGACTCACCTTTTGAGTTGGAGCTTCATTTGGAGATCCACCTACGTCCTTTCAACTTGGAGTTATTCTGTTGATTCCAGTGATGTATTCTGATCTTGTATTTGAGTATTGTATTCAAAACTTCTATTGTAACTTATTTAACTCTGATATATAGTAGCTTCATGAACTACTATTCATTTTGTTTCCGTTGCATGTTGTATATTACTCTC
This sequence comes from Allium cepa, assembly GCA_030765085.1. Taxonomy (NCBI): domain Eukaryota; kingdom Viridiplantae; phylum Streptophyta; class Magnoliopsida; order Asparagales; family Amaryllidaceae; genus Allium; species Allium cepa. The sequence continues at coordinate 935,007,037 of CM060943.1, read as the reverse complement.
TATCTGTGATTCGGTGATTATTTATTTACTATACATGTTGAGTTTTGCCAAGTATAAATCAACAATCTATTATTTTGAGCAATTCAAAACCGGCATGTGTGGATGCGAATGGTTGAAAATATCAAGATGTTACATATTTTTTACTTTATGTATATATAAATGTATAAATTTGTAAACTATACTTATATGGATATATGTATATGTTAGGTTGTGTATTTATGTGTTATATATTTGTACATGACATATAAACAACGTTGCATTAACTCTGAACCACTTCTGTTCGATAAACCGTTGCTAACCGGAGAACCGATTCCCGGTCACATTTCCAAATATAAATGAAATTACATGTATTTGTAAACAAAACTTGAAAACCAATTTCTAATCATATTTAATTAATAAAAATGATCTTATTTGAAGTATAAAATCCTATAAATCAATATTAACAATTATTTAAAAAAATTGCTATTTACCTATAAAGCGACATCAATTTTCCTTATAGTTTCAAATCAGTTATATAACTTTATAAAACTATTATAAATTATTTATTATCACTTTATAATTATTTCAATTGAATTAAACAATATAAATTGTCATAATTATATCTAGTCACATCACAAATCATTTATAATATATATATAATTATGCTTAGTCATATCACTTTCTTATATATATATATATAATTATGTCTAGTCACATCACTTTCTTTTTGATATATAATTAGCATGTCAGTCACATAACTTTATTTTCCAAATTAATATAAGTTAGTGTACTTCTAAGTGTATTGTCATCTATTTAATTAACTCTATATATATGTATATATAGTGCATAAAGAAGAACAACGTTCCCGACAACTTTCTAATGCGGAAATTTCGAAAAACATTCTTCGGTCACATTTTCTGTTTTTCTGTGAGCTATTTAGTTTGGTAAACAAATTTTGAAAACAATTTACCATCAATATTAATTAATTAAAATGACTTTATTTTCATTATAAAAATTATATGTTGAATATTTAAAATTAATTAAATATTCACCAAACAAAGTAGTGAAATTCCAGGTCATTACATAAAATATCTTAAATTTCAAATAAAAGGGATTTATTTGAATATATGGTAATTGATCAAAGATATTAAATGGTGAATTTAAATAATTGGAACTATATAATAATTGAATCTTGGATTTAATTTGAATAAGAATGGTACTAGTAAACTTTTAAAATTTAGATTCAAAAGTGATTTATTTGGTTTTAATAAAAAAATTCATTTTTATTAACGTGTGAAAATAGCCTTCTAGGACATTGTCTTAGATTTGGACGAAATCAATTTCATTAGATCCATAATAATGTATTGTTATATGTTAATGAATTCCATGGCGATCGAGTGTATGTTTGGTCATGCGAGATCGAAACGCGAAGAAATTAATTACAGGTATTTAAATTAACAATTTGATTTTAAAGAGCTAACTTCTGTATATGATAGAAAGCCCATCCTGATACTAGTTTCATTGTGTTTAGAATAGGGGTATTACCTATAAAACGCTAGGCGGCATGCCTTATTTGAGGTTTGAGATTTTTGGGCACATCGAGCTAGATATTTTGAATATAATATATATATATATATGTATGTATGTATATATTCACCATGCGAACTGGAATTAGATTGGAGACTGCTGAAGCTTGTGGAATTTTTCATTGAATTCAAACGTCGTTCAAATTCAGACGAAAACCAGAAGGCATCGGCGACAACTAGAATAATGTTGAGTTAAACTCACCTTTTTGGTTAATCAGTATGATATTACAATGATATATAGATGATAAAAATTTAATAATCGGATCTTTGGATGATTTACTATGTAACGACCCGCAAATCCGTACCCCTTGAGTCAACACTACTCTACAACAATTAACTCAAGTTGCACAGAAATACGAACCATTTGGGTTTAAGAAGAAGAGGTAGAAGAAGAGAAAACAAAATCAACATCAGAATCTAACCATCGCAGTGAAATAAAATATAATAAATAGTAAATAATCTTTACTTAAAATCAAATATATCAGTTTACATATATTACATCATCAGAGTACATCAGTCACAGCTCACATCAATAACATACAAAGAGTACACAACAACTCAACACAGCGGAAATATATATATAACAAGTACGACTAAACGTATCGTCATCCAGCTAGTCTCCTGAGCTCCACAGCATCATATCCTGTATCCTATAATACTCGGTCTGACGCGAGCATTACAGTTAAATAATACCCGAGTCAGTCTGGAATACCAGCGTGAGAAAATCACACTCAATTGATTATTAAAGTTTCAAAATCCTTTGAAAACAAAAGCATCTCGTAAGACCACGCCACAAATAAACATGTCGGGTTTTTACCTTACGATAGCTAAAACAATTTTTATAGAAATCCTCTGATATTATAATAGGGTCTATATACAAATACATATAAAATAGCCGAAATTGTTACATGATTAAATTCCAGCTGCTAGCCACATAGTGGGTAATACAAACAAACTCGTACAAGGCTCGTAGGGTGAATGGATTTCCAACCAATGACTAGGCATTGGGGTACCACCTGTCACAGTACGGGGCCTAGATCACCGTACCGAGGATTACTCCGTTCATCCCCCGCAACACAAGGCCGGAACCATTCCTTACTGAACAGTCTCGAACAAGATAAACCCAGTGGTTGGCGCGACCAACCACCCACTAAGCCGAAATATATAAGGGACATATAGACAGGGGAATTATCTTGTCCTGCTTGGGCATGACCCACCTAACCTTGCTGCATATCCCCTGATTTTCAGTCATTCCCATTTGGTGAGGCTTGAGGCTAAACGTTACCTTTAGAACGTTTTCACTTAGAATGCCCATCGTCCACCTGGCGATGTTTCGCAAGCATTCATCCATACAAGTCCATCCTGGGTTCGAACGGAACCGAAGGCACTATTCCTACTACATCCATTTTGGAAATATCCTCAGGATTAGTAGCGACTAGCCCTTGCTCTTCACTGCTCCATCTTCGACTCCGTACACGTTTTTTGCACGAAACGTGCAAAACGGATCGAAGTGGTTTTCGAGAAATAAATCTCGATCCCGGTCTCTTCGAAATGATCAACGCATTTGTCCAATATTGATAGTCGGTGATTTAACTATCAATTAATATTCACAAACAACCATCCAACAAATAAATAATTTCTCAAATTAATTATTACCTTCAAAATATCTTTACAAGATATATTTTTATTTTCAATCCTTTGAAAACAGCTTCAAAACCATCTTTCTTTTCATAATAAACTTTTCCAAATATTTTCTATCTCCTCTGAAATTACCAAGCACAAAACCAGATTTGTAAATAATTTAAAACACTTTACTTTGAAATATATACTTTAAAACACTTTGGAGAAAATTACTTAAATAATTTGTTAAAAATACATACTATATGAATTTGAGGAAAATAAGGTTACTATATAAAATATAAAACCAGGTTTTCACTTTTAAAACAAATACTAAGTCACTTTTAAATAATTAATGCTATAATATATTAAAAGGAAATACTTGCCTTAGAAATTAAATATTAGAAATAATAAATTTTACAAAACGTGATTTCTTTAAAAACAATTTTAAAACATTTAATTTATATTTACAAATTTACTTTTAAAAATAAACGTGAACTTATCATCCAGAGAAATTTCCAACTTCAAGCACTTAAATAAATTTCCCGAATTGATTCCCAATTTATTCCATTCGAAATAAGTTTCCTTTAATTACTCAATTCATCTCAAATTTTCATTAATTATGCACTTAATTATTATTGTTAATATTTTCCATTTGACTTTAAATCTTTAACCGAAATATACACATTTCAGCTTTTCCCAACCTCTTCTTTATTTCTTTTAATAATTTAAATCTTAAATTTTAAATAAATGTTTTATTCTTTTAATTAGTATCACTGAAGATTCAAATTCATTAACTCTTTGTTTATTCAAAATTACCCATTCTATACTCAAGATTTATTTACTAGAATTCTTAAAGTCACTTTATTGCTTTCCAATTCATTTAAAAATTTATTCAAATTTCTATAATTATTTTACTTACAATTTCACTTTTTTTATTATCTTACCAAAATCCAATTTATATATTTTTAGTAATTCATCATACCCAATAATTTCCAATCAAATCATAGCATTCAATATTTCAATATAATCCATCATAGCATATCAAATAATCACAACAGAGGGTATTAAATAATTTTAAATAAATGTTGAGGGGTCCAGTTGGATCCCTCCAACCTGTTTCCCCCTGCATCCACAGACGTTAGCACAGTAATATGCCAATTCCATAATATACCATAACATAGCACATCAATCAATTTCAATCATTCAAACAATTATTTAAATTTAATCATTTTAAATTTAAATTTAAACTGAGTGAGATTAACTCACCTTTGATTCTTGTTTTGCAACCCGACCCAACCCGGCTTGCTTCTATCAGATTTTAACCTTGTATAACAATCATACGATTTATTAACACTTTGAAATAGCTTGAACAATTTATTTCCATTTTATAAATTTAATTAACCAATGATTCTATTTTAACTAATAAATTTTAAGTTTAAACTAATCCTCTTTTTAACATATTTATTTTAGCAATCAATTAACTTAATAAGTTAATTAAATAAATAAATTTCCAACAATACACTATTTTAAAATAACCTAGTAAATTATAGCATGTACATTTAAAATTCAATCCCTTTTAATATACCCTATATACTTAATTATAATTAGCCATTTCAAAATTAAAAAGCAAGACTAGCTACTATTTTCCCTTAATGAATATTTTCTTTTTTCTTTTTTTTTCTGTAAAAACTATTATAGTTTTATTTACTTGTTTATTTCAAAAATTCAAATACAAAATAAACAAGAAGTCATACCCCAAACGAACACGATGTCGTATATTCCCCACCTCCATGTGAACAGCCCCCATCTCGAAGCTCGCGCCTCCAGCCCCGAGTTTATCTCCAGAAAACATCGCATCACCCACCAAGCTCGCGACCTCAGGCTCGAACACGAACCTCCCAATCGCTTCAACCCTCGACCACACGGTCCACTTCAACCAAAATCACTATCGCCTCCTTTGAATCCCACGCAACTTCACCACTGGCTGTCATCACGCTGACGCACTCACCCCTATCCACATCTTTGAACACGTCGAAAAGCAATTCTCAGGCAAACGCCTCCCTTTCTCGAGTTCACGATGTCGGCCTTTGGCTTCGAATCGCCATCGATTCGAACGCGGTCCCTTTTCTTATTTTTATTTTTTTACTTTTACGAATGAATTCGTATGAAGAGGAAAAGGAAAATGGAATTTCGGTTTCGTGAAATTGGAAAGGGGAGGAAATATGGTTTCGATTTCTGAAGGAATATATGAGAAAAGCTCGGCCATTATATAAAGCTTTCCCCTTTTTTTGTTTTCGGCCGTTCAAACAAGAGGATATAGATTGATTTTATAAAAGGGGAAATGAATTGAATAACGAAGAAGGAACAGGCAAAATTTAGAGGAACGAGAAGCGTGTGATGGAAGATAAAAATGGGAAAGAGTGGCGTATAAGAGAAGACTTCTATATTATTTTTTTACAAATTTCATTAGATTAATACCAATTAGATGTCCAGCGCGTTTACATATCGTACACTCACACCCTAACTCCAATCAAAATGAAATTTGAAATTCGATAATAATAAAATATTACAGATCCAATGGAACCAGTTTCGTCGAATTCCGAGGCTGCGCCTCGGAAGGCTATTTTTAAATTCAATTTAAACGATGAAATTTCAAAACTAAATAAATCACTATTAAATTTAATTTTAAAATTCCTATTATCTTCAATATTATCAATATAAATTTCATAAGTCTTCTAATTATTTTTAATCGGCTTAAAATTTTAAATTCAATAATTCTTTCCCAACTTCAAATTATTTAATTTAATAATTCAATTACCAAATAAATTGTGATATTCGTAATTCAAGTTAAGATTGCTCTATTGAATATTTAAAATCAACCAAATATCCCGGTTTTAAATGCTCGAAAATTCCGGGTCGTCACATTCCTCCCACCTTAAAAGAATTTCGTCCCCGAAATTACTAACTTGGAAGAATGGTCCAATACCCGTTTATTATTTCCCTAAACCAAACAGTTTTCTAACAATTCAACATCTCACCAATTATCTTTTATATAAAAGACTCATTATCTTTCTTACTAACTTCCAAACCTTTCTCTACTTCCAAACCATACCATTTGTTTAACCATTCAAGTTTCAATTTAAAACCAAATTTTGACTTATCAAAATTTTCTCAAAATTTTTCTAACTCCCTAAATTTTCAAAATTTTTTGCCAGCGTCTTCTTTGCGCGGCTAGCTCGGTACAACTACAAAATGGCTCTACGACCTCCCAAATCCAAAAGAAAACAAAAAGCCAAGTGGCTCAATCCAAATCCAAATCCCAATCAAATTTCATACCAAATTTAAATACATACCTTTTGTCGGGCAATTCAAATTTATCTTCTGAAATCAAAATCAATTCTCCTTTCACTTTATATTACCTGCATATCCTGTTTAGCACCAGTATCCAATCACAATATTCCCAAAACATTTTATCGACTTTCCTACAAAATGTCAATATCTATTCATTTCAATATTATCTTAATATATTTGTATTATCAATTTCCAATCTAGAATTTACCATTCCTTTCTTAAGTTAGTATAAACATTTTATATGTTCCTTTATTTATTTTCACCTTACCATTTTAGTTTATATCCATCCTATTCAAATTGATACTTTCATTTGCATATGAATTCAATTTATCTTTCACTCTGCATATATAAATTTATTTGTCATTTATTACTAATCCATGTCATCACTTTAAATTAGTTTCATTTACTAACTTATTTCAATTCTTAGTTTGAAATTGTTTTGTCGTTAATAAAATTTTTCAAAATTTTCAAAAAATTTCTAACTCCCAAAATTTCTGAAAATTTTTGGCAGAGTCCTCTTTGTACGGAGGAGCTTTTGCAATTTGACAAAAGAGATAAATATATATACATCGACCCACACGGTCGGAAAAACCAAAAACAGTTCATATTTCCTATTTTAATTGCGTAGGCGTACCTTATTTAGCATTTTAAGCAAGCGGCTTATTATTTTTAGCAAATAGCACAACCAAATCCAGCCACATGGCTTCCAGGTACCTGTACTTACTCAATTTAAACATGTAAGTGCCAAATATATGCAGTTTAACTATATTTCACTTATTTACAATAGTTAAAACATATGAATTCTAAAAGAATCTCATACCAAACATTTTTCCGTAAGAAATTAATATATTTTCATGCTAATTCAACTGTTTCAATTAATTTATAAACCATTCTCATCCAATGTGAATGTTTTTCAATCCATTTGTATATAACTTCATTAATTTGAATGGTTTAAAAATCAATTGCTTACATTTAATTTATTTTTAAGCAAATTGAACTCATATTTAATTCAATTGCTTTCAAAATCAATTTATTTTACTTCCACCAACTCATAGAATTTAATTACTTCCATTTACATCCAATGACAATTTATTCTATGCAATTTGACAAGATTTATGTGAACAAATAAGTATTTATGTTTATAACCAATTTAAATTGACTCCAACCCAATTTATACTTAATTCTATTCCATTTCGGAATTATTCACAATCCATATGTTCTTAGTTTCATTGCATTTCGATTTTATTAACCAAAATTAGTTCATTCAAAACCATTAACAATTTAGGTACATCTCCATTACCAATTAAATTTTCCTTCTTATTTTAATTCATTCACATCCATTCATTTACATTTAATATAATTAGTTTATCCACATTCACTTAAACCATTCTAATAAACTCGAAACATTCTATTTTCCTTATTGTCTCAAGTTATTTCAATTCCTTAATAATTTAAATGGTTTACAATTATTTATTTAAGCATTTTCATCCTATTAAATATTATCGGCAGCTCACCGAATTCTATTTCAATTAAAATTTATTTTTACTTGATTTAAATCCAGTCCACTATTATTAAACTTAATGTTTAGTTGAATTCAATTCAACTCTTTTCCACCTTTTAGCTTAAGTTTAGTCACTCCAATTTTATACTTAAGCTCATTTCATTCCAAGTAAATCTTTCTCTTCCATTCAGTTTAACTTGATTCTATTTCAGTTAAATCTCATTTTAAAATTTACAATTTCATTTGATTTGTTATTATCAAATTTACCTTTCAGATTCAGTTCATCCAATTTATTACATGGTCATTTCCAATTTATTTCCACTTATTCGGATTTTTATTTGCAATTCATACCATTAGTATTTTAATCCATTTCATTTTTATTCTATACTTCCCTAATTATATTTACTTTGTTTACACTTAAGTCTAATTTTAATTAATAACTCAAGTTCTGATTCTATTATTCACCTTTTATTTACCATCCAATTTATTAACTCACAATTCAGCTTCATTCTCAATTTCTTTCACTTCATCAACAATTTGAATCAATTTTAATTTATAACTTGAGTTTATTTCCAACTTCATCATAAACTTACAATACAATTCCATTAACTAATTTATTATCCAATTAGTTCTCCCCTTATTCATAAACCAACACTTGAATTTTTATTCCAAATATCACTCCATTTAATTTTCTTAAGTTCAATATTTATTTTATACTTCAAGTTTGGATCCTCATTTCATTTTCCAATTTAACAAAATATTGATTTTGGGCATTGTATTCCATTTTCAATTTAATAAGTCACAACTTATTATTTTACAAATTTCCATTCATTATAGGCTTGAATATATTCTTCTTTTATTTTTAACTCAAGCCTATGTCTATTTATAACCCAAGCATATTTTATTTCCATAGATTTTGATTCCTTCACAAGATATTCTAATTTATTCACTTCAATCCAATCCTTAACCAATTTTAATTTCCATTTATCCAGGTATGTATTTAATTCCATTCAATTATTCAGTTGAATTCTTATTCCAACTCGATTTTATTTTAACTCGATTTTATTTTACTCAATTCGATTTCAACTTAATTCGAAAAACGACTGGATGTTATTTTTCAGCCTAATTAATTAATTTCAATCCAGTTAAGTTTTTTTTATTTTTCCAATCCAAGTTAACCTCAATTTGTCCTTTTAAATTTAAATTCCATTATCCGAAGCTTATATTTCCTTCAGGATTTAAAATCATCTCAATTTATAAGCTTACAACTATCTCATCAGGATTTTTAAACACCCGGCTTTGGTTTAGAATCATCTTTAAATCTCCAACATCTCAAATCACATTTCCCAAAAGTCAAACAATCCCGGTTTTATTTCCAACAAATTTCCTTTAAAAATTTCAAAAACAACTAGCTTTCAGAACAAATAAATTTGGTAGCAATCCGTCACTTAGAAATTCGAAAATGAATACTGATGATGTGGCCGTCATCATCAAAATTATTTTCCAATAATCAAAGTGATTTCAATAATATATCACTTTCAAAATACCTTTAAAACAATTTCCTTCAGAAATACCTCCAAAATACTATCATTTATCTTCAAATATTTTCAAATCTCCGGGATTTTAAATTCCCAACTCTTACTTAAATCAATTTGAACTCTAATTCATTTGTACAATTTATGCTCATACAAATTCTTATTTGATTATATTTCAATTTATAAATTTCACTTATAATTCATGTTTATGAATTTTATATTTTATAATGTGTTTATTTCCTTAACTTTGGTTATAAGTTCCAATTTCTTATTCAATTTCTTCACAATAGTGTTAATAATTTAATATTATCATTCCTTAACAATTAAGCATCCAAATAAAATAATACTTTACAAAAATGATATCTTTCATATACAAAATAATTTGGGTAAAATTATTTCATTTACCATGTTTAAAACAATATTGTGTCGAATTGTTCTATTCAAGTGTTTAGAGATCCCTATCAATAACGTTAATTACTCGTATTGACCAGAATCCATAAACTACTCAATAAACCAATCAACATAATATAAAATCTTTTTATATTCACTAACAAATACGCGCTCATATCTATTAATACGCTCAAACTCATTATAGAGTAATTCCCAACAGAGCCAAGGTTATCGCCAACCTAAGCTCTGATACCAGGTGTAACGACCCGCAAATCCGTACCCCTTGAGTCAACACTACTCTACAACAATCAACTCAAGTTGCACAGAAATACGAACCATTTGGGTTTAAGAAGAAGAGGTAGAAGAAGAGAAAACAAAATCAACATCAGAATCTAACCGTCGCTGCGGAATAAAATATAATAAATAGTAAATAATCTTTACTCAAAATCAAATATATCAGTTTACATATATTACATCATCGGAGTACATCAGTCACAGCTCACATCAATAACATACAAAGGGTACACAACAACTCAACACAGCGGAAATATATATAACAAGTACGACTATACGTATCGTCATCCAGCTCGTCTCCTGAGCTCCACAGCATCATATCCTGTATCCTATAATACTCGGTCTGACACGAGCATTACAGTTAAATAATACCCGAGTCAGTCTGGAATACTAGCGTGAGAAAATCACACTCAATTGATTATTAAAGTTTCAAAAATCCTTTGAAAACAAAAGCATCTCGTAAGACCACGCCACAAATAAACATGTCGGGTTTTTACCTTACGATAGCTAAAACAATTTTTATAGAAATCCTTTGATATTATAATAGGGTCTATATACAAATACATATAAAATAGCCGAAATTGTTACATGATTAAATTCCAGCTACTAGCCACAGAGTGGGTAATACGAACAAAACTCGTACAAGGCTCGTAGGGTGAATGTTTTTCCAACCAATGACTAGGCACTGGGGTACCACCTATCACAGTACGGGGCCTAGATCACCGTACCGAGGATTACTCCGTTCATCCCCTGCAACACAAGGCCGGAACCATTCCTTACTGAACAGTCCCGAACAAGATAAACCCCGTGGTTGGCGCGACCAACCATCCACTAAGTCGAAATATATAAGGGACATCTAGACAGGGGAATTATCTTGTCCTGCTTGGGCATGACCCACCTAACCTTGCTGCATATCCCCTGATTTTCAGTCATTCCCATTTGGTGAGGCTTGAGGCTAAACGTTACCTTTAGAACGTTTTCACTTAGAATGCCCATCGTCCACCTGACGATATTTCGCAATCATTCATCCATACAAGTCCGTCCCGGGTTCGAACGGAACCGAAGGCACTATTCCTACTACATCCATTTTGGAAATATCCTCAGGATTAGTAGCGACTAGCCCTTGCTCTTCACTGCTCCATCTTCGACTCCGTACATGTTTTTCGCACGAAACGTACAAACCGGATCGAAGTGGTTTTCGAGAAATAAATCTCGATCCCGGTCACTTCGAAACGATCAATGCATTTGTCCAATATTGATAGTCGGTGATTTAACTATCAATTAATATTCACAAACAACCATCCAACAAATAAATAATTTCTCAAATTAATTATTACCTTCAAAATATCTTTACAAGATATATTTTTATTTTCAATCCTTTGAAAATAGTTTCAAAACCATCTTTCTTTCCGGAATAAACTTTTCCAAATATTTTATATCTCCTCTGAAATTACCAAGCACAAAACCAGATTTGTAAATAATTTAAACACTTTACTTTGAAATATATACTTTAAAACACTTTGGAGAAAATTACTTAAATAATTTGTTAAAAATACATACTATATGAATTTAAGGAAAATAAGGTTACTTTATAAAATATAAAACTAGGTTTTCACTTTTAAAACAAATACTAAGTCACTTTTAAATAATTAATGCTATAATATATTAAAAGGAAATACTTGCCTTAGAAATTAAATACTAGAAATAATAAATTTTACAAAACGTGATTTCATTAAAAACAATTTTAAAACATTTAATTTATATTTACAAATTTACTTTTAAAAATAAACATGAACTTGGTCATCCAGAGAAATTTCCACCTTCAAGCACTTAAATCAATTTCTCGAATTGATTCCCAATTTATTCCGTTCGAAATAAGTTTCCTTTAATTACTCAATTCATCTCAAATTTTCATTAATTATGCACTTAATTATTATTGTTAATATTTTCCATTTGACTTTAAATCTTTAACCGAAATATACACATTTCAGCTTTTCCCAACCTCTTCTTTATTTCTTTTAATAATTTAAATCTTAAATTTTAAATAAATGTTTTATTCTTTTAATTAATATCACTGAAGATTCAAATTCATTAACTCTTTGTTTATTCAAAATTTCCATTCTATACTCAAGATTTATTTACTAGAATTTTTAAAGTCATTTTATTGCTTTCCAATTAATTTAAAAATTTATTCAAATTTCTATAATTATTTTACTTACAATTTCACTTCTTTTATTATCTTACCAAAATCCAATTTATATATTTTTAGTAATTCATCATACCCAATAATTTCCAATCAAATCATAGCATTCAATATTTCAATATAATCCATCATAGCATATCAAATAATCACAACAGAGGGTATTAAATAATTTTAAATAAATGTTCAGGGGTCCAGTTGGATCCCTCCAACCTGTTTCCCCCTGCATCCACAGACGTTAGCACAGTAATATGCTAATTCCAGAATATACCATAACATAGCACATCAATCAATTTCAATCATTCAAACAATTATTTAAATTTAATCATTTTAAATTTAAATTTAATCTCAGTGAGATTAACTCACCTTTGATTCTTGTTTTGCAACCCGACCCAACGAGGCTTGCTTCTATCAGATTTTAACCTTGTATAACAATCATACGATTTATTAACACTTTAAAATAGCTTGAACAATTTATTTCCATTTTATAAATTTAATTAACCAATGATTCTATTTTAACTAATAAATTTTAGGTTTAAACTAATCCTCTTTTTAACATATTTATTTTAGCAATCAATTAACTTAATAAGTTAATTAAATAAATAAATTTCCAACAATACACTATTTTAAAATAACCTAGTAAATTATAACATGTACATTTAAAATTCATTCCCTTTTAATATACCCAATATACTTAATTATAATTAGCCATTTCAAAATTAAAAAGCAAGACTAGCTACTGTTTTCCCTTACTGAATATTTTCTTTTTCTTTTTTTTCTGTAAAAACTATTATAATTTTATTTACTTGTTTATTTCAAAAATTCAAATACAAAATAAACAAGAAGTCATATCCCAAACGAACACGATGTCGTATATTCCCCACCTCCATGTGAACAGCCCTCATCTCGAAGCTCGCGCCTCCAGCCCCGAGTTTATCTCCAGAAAACATCGCATCACCCACCAAGCTCGCGACCTCAGGCTCGAACACGAACCTCCCAATCGCTTCAACCCTCGACTGCACGGTCCATTTCAACCAAAATCACTATCGCCTCCTCTGAATCCCACGCAACTTCACCACTGGCTGTCATCACGCCGACGCACTCAACCCTATCCACATCTTCGAACACGTCGAAAAGCAATTCTCAGGCAAATGCCTCCCTTTCTCGAGTTCACAATGTCGGCCTTTGGCTTCGAATCGCCATCGATTCGAACGCGGTCCCTTTTCTTATTATTTTTTTACTTTTACGAATGAATTCGTATGAAGAGGAAAAGGGAAATGGAATTTCGATTTCGTGAAATTGGAAAGGGGAGGAAATATGGTTTCGATTTCTGAAGGAATATATGAGAAAAGCTTGGCCTTTATATAAAGCTTTCCCCTTTTTTTGTTTTCGGCTGTTCAAACAAGAGGATATAGATTGATTTTATAAAAGGGGAAATGAATTGAATAACGAAGAAGGAACATACAAAATTTAGAGGAACGAGAAGCGTGCGATGGAAGATAAAAATGGGAAAGAGTGGCGTATAAGAGAAGACTTCTATATTTTTTTTATACAAATTTCATTAGATTAATACCAATTAGATGTCCAGCGCGTTTACATATCGTACACTCACACCCTAACTCCAATCAAAATGAAATTTGAAATTCTTTTATTCATTCCGCTGTGAGTTCTCTGATGTTGTTCTGTTTCTTCTTTCTCTTTCTTTTCTTTTTCTATCCCTTTCTTTCTTCAAGATGATGCTATTTTCTGGGAGTAGGAAGTCGGTTCGTCTCACATTTCCAATTTGGAATTTCAAGAAGTTGGAATAGCCCTGCAACTTTTTGCTAGTCACTTTTGATCTTTTGACAATTTGCGCATCTGCTGCCATAAATTAAAATGTCCCTTTTCATACTTTTCCACCAAAATGTGTGCTTCATGTCTTGGTACATTTTTTAAATCCTCTGTGAATGTTAACTTTGGATTTGTGGCATCTAGTTAATACCTCCTGCTTAAGGCTTCCAACATTTGGAGCACAAATTCGTCCCATCAATCGCAATACTGGTTGTGTATTTCAAAGCTTGAATTCTGCCCTTCACGTAAATTTGTATAATTTTTCCTTAAAACTTCATCTTCCTTTTGTTTGCTGGTAATTCTTTCCAAAAGAGTTAGAGTTACTACTAGATAAGAAATAACGACATACTTCCTACTCAATGCATCTGCTACTATGTTGGCTTTCCTAGGCGTATCTAGAATGTCTAGATCATATGGCACAAAAAATTCTAGCCAATATTATTGCCTCATATTTAAGTCCTTCTGTGTGAAAAGATGCTTCAAAGATTTGTGATCCGTGAAGAGCCCAAACTTTTCACCCAGCAAATAATGCCTCCATATGCTTAATTCGAACATAACGGCTAATTACTCCAAGTCGTGCATTGCATAATTCTTCTCGTGATTCTTTAGCCACCTACTTGCATAAGCAATGATCTTCCCGTGTTGCATTAGCACCATGCCTACTCATTCTCCACAAGCATTAGTATAAACGGTTAAACATCGCTTCTATCAGCTCCAGCTAAGTCTGGAGTGCTAGTCAACCTTTGCTTCAACTTGTTAAATGCTTCTTCACATTTTGATGTCCATTCAAATTAACATTCTTCTTTGTTAAACTTGTAAGATGGGAGAAAATTTTCAAGAAGTCCTGGATGAACCTTCAGTAATATCCTGCGAATCCTAAATGGCTACGGATGTCTTTTGGAGTTTGTAATGTCTTCCGCTCTTGGACTGTTAGAATTTTCCCTGGATCAACCAAAACTCCTTCTCTTGATACCACATGCCCTAGGAAATTATTTCTATTTCCTCAAATTTGCACTTCATAAACTTGGCTTTAAGCACATTACTTCTTAATATTTCTAGCACAATCTCTAGATGCCTCTCGTGTTCCTCTTCAGTCTTCAAATATATAGAATATCATCAATAAAGACTAACACGAGTTTATTAAGCACGTCTCTCTATACTCTATTGATGATATCTACAAAATAAGCGGGGGCATTAGTCAACCCAAAAGCCATAACTAGCCACTCGTAAAATAAATCTGCACCTCTGAATGAAGTTAAATAAAATGCATTCTCTTGCTATTCTAAGTTGAAGGAATTTTAAGCCAAATCCACTTTTGAAAATACCCGAGCAGCATTAAGTTGATCAAACAAGTCATCTATGCGGGGTAGAGGGTACTTGTTCTTAATCGTTTTCTTATTCAGATCCGGATAGTCTACACATAGGGTTAGGGAACCATCGGACTTGGAAACGAAAACAACTGCTGCTCCCTAATTTGAGCGACTTGGTCTTATCAATCCCTTCTTCAAGAATTCATCGGTTTGTTCCCTCAACTCATATACCTCTTTGGGAGACATTCTTTGCTTTTTTTAACAACGGATCTTGCACTGGGAATTAAATCGATACGAAACTCAATTTCCCAATGTGGGGGAAAACTTTTTACCTCTTCAAAAACATCAGAGAACTTCTTAGCCATCGGTATGGTCTCAAAATTTCCTTGGGATGAATCAAGTGCATATTGGAAACTATCACTTACCGGACAAGGCTCCTTACAACATATTTCAACCATATTCCCTAACTTTGTGTTCACTGATACTGTCCTCCTAACGCAATCAAGAACTACTTCATAACTAGATAGCCAATCCATATCGAGCAAAATTTCAAATCCATTAAAATCAATGACAAACGTGTCACATGAAAAATAATGGGAAAGATAGGCAACTTAGACATTTTCACAAATCATACAAAGGTTTGTTGTACCACCTATGGGATTTAATACGCAAATAAGGGTATTTACTATTTTGGTGGTAAGCTCCAATTTTTCAACCAATTCTTTGGAAATAAAACTACGGAAAGCTCTAGTATCAAATAATACATTAACCACAATACCCTCAACACAAGTAGCACCCACTAGATCTCCTCTTTCTTTGGTTTCTTTCGAAGTAGTAGTTCTGCTTCTACGGCATATGCCTTAGTTAGCTGGACAATCTTCATAAATGGACAACCCATCATCCTATGCCCTTGCTGGTGGCAATTAGAGTAGAGTGTCATATAACAAATAGTATTTGCTTGTTGCTTCTTCCTACAATTCTCAGCTATATTCCATTTATTCCCATAAGGTCCACCCTTGGCACTTTTTGAATTCTTTCTCTTCTTCCCACCCTGTTACTTCTTTTCCTCTAGATTGAATTCCTGCTCATCGGGATAGTTGCTGCTATTAATAATATTCAGGAGTGATGTTGGCTTCTCCTTATCAAGAATTTCATATTGCAAACCCATATCTATTAGGTTCGTGAATGATCCCTTAAGGTGATCATTCATTTTATCTTGAAACTCTTTTCTCGTCCCAGCCACAAAATTTCATTCTTGTTAATTTGAGTATCTATCAGTCCGGGCCTAAAGAGAGATAATTCATCAAACTTCCTCAAGTATTCTTCCATCGACGTTTCTCCTTGCTTTAGATCCATAAAAAAATTATAGAGATAGGACTTCCCAACATCTGGTAGGTATCGTTCTTCAAAACGCTTTTTAAATATTTCGCATGAAATATCATCTTCCGGTTCATTGATAGTAATTGACTCCCATCAAGCCAAAGCTCCATCCTGCAATTGCCAAGACACCAAGAAGCGCTTTTGCTTATCCCTTATTTCTACTCCTTTAAAAATTATCTCACATGAGAAGAGCCAATTCTGAGCTTCAATAATTGATTTTGTACCCTTGAATGATTTCCCTCCTACGTTGGTACAAGTTAGGCAGAAAGTTGCCAGGTTAACCGGAGTTTGTACCAGAACTTTCCCTATATTTCCCTTTCTTCGTCTATAATGACCCAGAATTTCAGTCATTTTAAATTCATATATTTAATTGATTTGAAAAATTCACAAGTAAATTTTATAAGTTGAATAACTTATATTTCGAATATAAGGATTTAATTGGATAATTAAATTGTTAATTTAACATTTGAAATTGTAGAAATAATTGAAAATTGGATTTTATATGAATTAAAAACATTTATCAAGTTTAATTAAATTCTATTTGGATTAGAATAATGATAGAGAACTTTTAAAATTGAATTAAAAGTTAATTTATAGAAATTGAATATTCTAAAATATAATTAACGTGTAAAAATAGGCATTTTTCAAAAAGTCTCGGATTTCGACATAACCAGTTTCATTGCATCTGTAATATTATATTATTGTAAGATTTCAAATTTCATGTCAATCGGATTTACGATTTGTCCGAGGCAAGCTAAAATGCATAGAAATTTGTTTAAGTAAATTTTAAATTTTAATAATTGGAATTGAAAACCTATCTTCCAAATATGATTGAATTGGCTTCCAATATATATTCCATTGTGTTCAAAATAGGGGTAAAATGTTACAAATGCCAGGCGGCACGCTTTGTTTCGAGTTCAAGAAAATTTGGCGATGAATAGTGCTCGTAAATTTTCTGTAAAAGGCCTTGTTATTTTCTAATTTTCACAAAACCTAAGCTTCTAGGGTTTACTGCAGCCACTTACAAAATCAATGGCCGAGAACTTCAAATCTTCCTCCCCATTTATCCCCTCATCTGCAACAACCCAGGGTTTTGTAACTATTAAATATCGTCGTGAAACGATTAATGTTGATAGCTAATGGCTATTTGGAGTTTTTAATTTTGTTGAAATTCTTTTAATAATTTGTTAAGTGTCGGTGGGCTTTGAAAATTAAGTCTTGGCCCATGTTTTATTTTGGGTCTATGAAAATTTTCAAAGTAAATACCGATCCCCTTCATTCATTCGTCCAAAACCCTAAAAACAAAACATATGAAAGAAAAATGGCGGCTTGTACGTTCCTCTTTAACAAAAAATTAGGGTTTCGTTTTTCTTTTGGCTCCGCTCGATTTCTCGAGGACCACGGCTTCGTCTCTGAA
Source organism: Allium cepa (assembly GCA_030765085.1). Classification (NCBI taxonomy): domain Eukaryota; kingdom Viridiplantae; phylum Streptophyta; class Magnoliopsida; order Asparagales; family Amaryllidaceae; genus Allium; species Allium cepa. Next base: position 934,988,644 of record CM060943.1, on the reverse strand, counting down.
GTATGTAATCTTTGGGCGCATTCTTCGAAGCAAGGTGAGTGATCCTCACATCTAATTCAATACTATGCGTAGCGTTCGATTTGGTTTCGTCGTTGATGATTTCCGAGTTGATTTTGATTTGGTTCGATTTCTTGTACCATGGTTATTTTGTTTCTTTGACATTTTTAATTTGATTGCCAAGACGACAACTTTGTTTTCGTCGTCTTCGGCTTCGACTTTTTTGTCGATGATTGATTTTGTTTGACCTTGTTCGATTTTCTTACTGTTTCGTGACTTCGGCTATTATGTTTTGACTGTAGAGATTTGTTGAGTTCACTTGAGATTGAACTGCGTTTCGTTATTTGGTTCATGTATAGTTTGTGGTCCATTGTTCTTCGAGTGAGTGCATTGAGTCCTCATTCCCTTTAGTTTATACTGTATATCTATATATGCTAGTGGTTGTGCGCATTATACATTGATTCGAAGTTTAGATAATGTATCTTATACTTGTGTCTCAGTGATGCAATTGTATCCACAGTGGTTTCTTGCATTTTGTTGATCAAGTCTGTAGCTCCATGTTGCATTGAACTCTGTTGACATGAGTATTACATTTGAGTATTTTTCATTCACATTGCTACTTTATGCCTTTGGCCATTATGCATTTGATCCAAGATATTAAAGCCTTCCTCCTGGCTTTATTTTCGTAATATTGGCATGAATGCCACTTCCCGTTGTTGCAGTTCCTATCTAATTCATCGTAATCTGATTTTGGGTTTGCACTATCAATTTTCATGTAGTTGTTACTGGTGCCTTGTTTGGTTCATGTTACAATTACTTACATACTCATTGACATCACTGATGCACTAATTTTTGTTCGGCTGTGTCTTTGGTGCTAACTTGCACTGTCATTTCTGACTTCGGTCATATTGAAGTCTATTGCCTGATTTTGTTGAGTTTGATTATCCATTGTATCTTGTCTACATTGTGTCATGGTCGCTTGTTTTGTTTGCATATTTGTGCACACTAGCCTTTGTCTTTGTTGCTGTGTTGCCATATCTTTGATGTCGAGGCGGCTGCACTGTTGCTTGTTCCATTATGTAGTAGTTGTTTCACTGGTGCACCCCTTCTTCGTTGACATGTGCATTGCCTTCACTGGTCTTGCATGTGGTCCTCTTGTGTTGCAAGTGTTCATGTACCTTTTTTTGTGTGTCTGTATCATATTGAGATTGCTCATTGAGCTGCCGTGGCCTTCACTTGATATTGTCACAGATTTGTACACTTAAATTGGTTCATTGGGGATTGTTTATTCATATAGTTTAGTATCACTTTTTGAGAAAATTTGCATGTCTTGTACCACTTGTGTCTACACTTTGTTAACCTGTCTTGTGCGGTGGCATTCTTGTCTTGCTTGCATTATTCATTTCCCTGTTGCATATATGTTGCACCAGATTTGCTGTTGCATGGTGTTGAAGCTGCTTTCCTATATTGTTAAGTTCATGCATCTTGTTGTTCTTGCCTTCCTCGGCCTGGACTTATTTGGGCACTATGTACTTGTGTGTCCAGACCTGAATATGCAGTCTTGTATAGGTTTGAGTCATGGTGGCCGTGACTTGAACTGTTGGCCTTTGGGGTGTAATTTCTGATTCATCGGTGACTTTGTTGATTTTCGGATTAGCTTGTGGCCAATGCATTCTTGCCTTGACGTATTGTCATTCCTTTGGTGTAGTTTCATTTTGTTTGCAGTTGTGTTGAGTCATGACAGCCGCGACTTGACCTTTGCAGTTTCCGCTTGCTATTAATATTGAGTTGTGACGACATCCTATACTATAGTGGCGAGGCAGTGCACGCGAGCGTGTACTGCAGCCACACTGTATTTATTTTATTGATATTTCTTTTGCATTTTGATTCATTGGGCTTTTGTGTAATTCTTCACTGTAGTGGCGAGGCAGTGCACGCGGGCGTGTACTGCAGCAAGCCAGAATTGACATTTTTATTGATTTTTCAATTGTTTGAATTGTTTTGTGTGTCCAATTCAATATTTTGAAATTGTATTTTGATTTGGTTTGATTTGATCATTTTGTTGTTGTCTAATTATCTATTTGATAATTAGATTATGAGTTTCTAATTATTTATTTAATAATTAGATTTTGTTGTTATTGCCATTTAGGCAATTCTGTTGTTTTCTAAATCATCTTCATTGATAATTCTTTCATTTATCTTTGTTGATAATTTGAATTTTCTGATTTGTTGTTGAACACTGTTACTTGTTATATTTACCGTTATCCAATTTCCTTACTATAGGATTAGATAGGTAAGATTTATTGTGACTGTCGTCTATTTGATTAATTATTATTATTGCTTACGTGCATTAATAACTGAGTATGAATTAGACTGACCCTTGTATTATTTTCTTTGTAATCTAATACTCGGGTCAGACCGAGTTATTTAAGGTTGTAGATATCTTGCTTTGGGTTGCTGCTAGAGCTATGAAGTCTCTTTATATCTTTTGGAGTAGTTGTTGTCATAGTATAGGATGATGTGTATTTATGTGTATTAATTATATTAATGTACTTGTATATATAACTTCCAGTGTCGACTGTTGTAGTTGTATCATATGTATTGTATCACATGTATTGTAACTGACTTTAGTTATATATATATGAGATTTTACATTTTCTGTGTTATTATTATATATGTTGTCCTAAACTATTATGAACCATCGTAGTTTTTTTTATAGTGGAATTGAATATGTCGATGGGAGTAAATAAACAGAGATGAAAAATATATACCACTCCTATCGAGAAAATCAATACTAGTGTAAGGCCTAACTACGGATGGCTGTTGCTATCCAGCCTTATTCTTCATAATAACAGATAGTATTTTCTTCAATACTCTTTGTTATTGTGAGCATAGAGGTGGGGCATCACATCATCCACGCCCATATAGTCTTCGACATCAACTAAGAAAATGGAGAGGGTGAAGAGATCTATCGACTGTACGGTGGTGATCGTCTTTGGCGAAGCCGATCGACGACAAATCAGCCACAAACGTTCGGCATTCGAGCACAAAATATGAGACAAAGGTGGAACTGAGCTTCACGCAGTTATGGCCAATGGTGGAGCACGTGATGGGCAATGAAACAACGTTGCTCGATTGACGTATGGTAGGTCGTAGGAGTCGTGGCGGTTAGGGTTTTATGGCGGCTAGTGGGTTGATTGTGCGTGGATTACCTGGGGAAGAAGATGATTAGAACAAGCGGCCACAATCTTGTTTTCCAGAAAAGAATGGCCATATTAAAAAGGTTTTAAAAAATTAAAAAGAAAATATTGAATTATATTATATAAATTCGTACAATGTTTAAAATTATATAACTTCTTCACACGAGGTACGTTTTTGACGAAACAAGTTGCGTTGTGTCCGTATTTATGAGCATTAAATTTAAGAGCAAGTTTGGAGTTGATTGGAGCTAGTGCAAATTTTGGGTAAAATTAAACGGCTGTTTAATGTTATTTGGAATAAAACACTTCAACTACTATTGGAATCAATGTGAGTACAACTCACTCTTTCCATCTCGTTGATATTTTTATATAAGTGAGAATAAATGTTATTTTTACTGATGATGATTTTTTGGATGATATATGATGTATTGTGTGTGTGTGTGTATATATATATATATATATTTTATTGGTATTTGGATATATTCCTTCCTATTGGAGCAGATGAGACCCTAAACGTTCCGGTGTATGAGCGGATGACCCATTTGTACGCGCGTCTGCCTCAAAACGAACATTGTACATATTTTATAATATGTATATTTGATGAAGGTGACAGGTTGGAGGGATCCAGTTGGATTCATCACCAGTATCGGTTTATTTACAAATATCGTTATATATGCTATTATCATGTGATATATGGTATTTTGGATGTCGTGATTGATGTATTTAGTGCTGTTATAGCATTGGGCTATATTTTGTAATTTTAAAAATATTAAAGTGATGATTTCCAAATTTAAAAAGGATTTTCAAAGATATTATGAAAGTATATGTCATATAAATTTTAAAGTGTTAAAGGAATGAATTTATTTAAATAAATAGATGTTATAATTTTTATGTTATCAAAATTATGATTTTTTGGGAAATATAATAAGAATATGACTTTTGAAGTATAGACTTATTGATTTGATAAATAGTTTAAATTGAGATTATTGACTTATATAAATGGTTTATATATGAGATTTATACAATTGATATTTTATAAGTCAAAATATTGGAATTGTAAAGGAGTTTTATAAGTGTTAAAATGAAGTTATGAACGGATTTTATAAGTCAATAAGATTTATAAATTGACGAAGTTATAAAAAGAACGAATTTTGGAAATAAGAGAACTGTAAGTGAATTAACTTATAATTTTAAGTTTGGCATATAATTGAGGTATATACGAAATTGGTTAACAAAGGGAATTTATAACTTGAAGTTTTTATTAAAATACAAATGGGATTTATAAACATTGTTTTATAATTCCAAAATCAATTGAACTGGATAAGTTAAGTATGGAAGTTTATTAAAGGATATATACCCACGATTTAGGACAGTGGATAATCCTTTATTGAATATATAGAAGCGATGAATTTAGTAAATGAATTATATCCACGATTTTGGAAAGTGGACAATCCTTTAATGAATATGTAGAAGTAATGAATGTGGTAAATGAATTATATCCACGATTTTGGATAGTGGATAATTCTTTAATAAATGTGTAGAAATATTGGATTTGGTAAACGATTTATATTCACGATTTTGGGCAGTGAATATTCTTTTAAAATGCTTTGGAAAGTGGTATTTAAATTTAATTTAATTGGTTTGAAGATGTTTTTAAGTGTGTTAAGTATCGAAAACATAGATTTCAACTTTCTTTGTTTAAATTGTCATTTTCAAGAAATAAGGAAATGATGGACTATAACACTGTTGTTGTGGTAAATGATTTTTGAAAGAAAATGTTTTTGTATAGTAAAAAGGATTTGTATACCTATCTTATTTTCAAATCCCTATACTAGTGATTTTGGGTTGTCGTAACGATGTTTGATGCAACATTTGTTTTGACCTAACTAAATATGTTTAGAAGAATGTTTTCCTTAAAGAATAATAAGTACGTTTAATTTTTTCCAAGTGTGGAAAATAAAGAGGTTGTGAATTATTTATTATTAAATAAGTATATGGAAATGTTTTTCGATGTTGACAAGTTATAATGGTTTTGAGATTGTATCTTTTTAAAGATAATTTGAAGTGAATATTTGGCAAATGGTTTAATTAATAAAAGATTAATTAAAAGGGGCTAGTGATTGCAAATGGTGCTAAATATTTGTTTGTTTGCTTTGATAGTTAAATAACAGACTACCAAATTTGGCCAAAATATTAGTTCCTCGACTTGGTGTGGGAACTATTTACTCGTACACTTAGTACATCTTCTATATAGGCTTGATTATCATTTGTCTTGACGATGTTGATTCGAGTGGTGCAGAGTATTACACCAATCTATCGAGCTTCCTTCTTGGCCGAAGGATAGCAAGTTGGAAGTTGGAGACGTGATAAGTCTATGAGACTTAGTTTTTTTGTGAGGTTGAGAAACGCTTTTGCATTTTTGGTGTGAAGAGACGGGGATCGATTTATCCAAAAACCACTTCGGACTAACGTATATGCAAAGATTGTGCAGTTTGCTTGTGATGATATTGATATTCGGGATTTTCATAGTGGGGAACAGCTTAATGATCGTTTGGGGTTAAAAACTCAATATACATATAGTAGCAGTGGACTCTTCATTATGAAATATCCAATGCAAGGACTATTCGCTACTAATCTTAGGGATTTCCCAATAGGATGTGGTAGGAAAGTACCTTCGGTTTGTCATGTTCCTGGACAACTTGTATGGATGTTTGTCTGACATTGCATTTCTAAAGACTACGTACATTGGTTTTTACAAATACACATCAGTGGTGGCGGAGAAGGTATCTTCTCTTAGCTTAAAGCCCTCCTTGAGACGTATGAGCTTAAGGGTTGTATTTTTGTGGAAGGTGATTCGTAGTCAAAGGAAATGGCCGTGTGGCATTCTAAGTGATGTGATATGTGATATGTGAAAGGTAATCGTTACCTCAGGCCTCATTATCCGGAAATGATCAAAATAGGGTTAGATGCAGCAAGGCTAAGTAGGTCACTCCCAAGTAGGATATGATCATCCTCTTCTAAATATATCTTTGCATGCTATGACGTCGTGTATCTGATTATTGCGGTTTGTATGCTAAAGGGCCCTCGGTAAAGGTCAGTAATGACCAGAGGGTGGCATATTTAGCACCATCTACTTATAGAGGTGGGCCGGTCTTGTGTTGGTACAGGGCAGATTTTCTGTACCTCGGGACATCCATCTAGAGGTGCACCCATCGGAAGGTAGTCCCTTCACCTGGTCATTTGTATAGAAAACCAAACTCCACTATATACCTGCCATTTTGATTGTATTACCCATTTTAGGCTATAAGCTAGAATTCAATCAATGTAACAATTTCGGCAATGATTAATATAATTTATATACCAGACACTAGTAAAATATCAGATGATTTTATATGAAATGTTTTAGTTATGGTAAGGTAAAAACATGTCCGTTTTTATGTGTGGGCATGTCTTACGGGATACTTCTATTTTGATAAAGGAAAAGTTTGGTAATTAAATCAATTCAGTTGAGTGTGTTTCTCTCGATGGTTTACCACACTGATCCGGGCGTTCTTCCCTTTCAATGCTCGGGTCAGACCGAGTATATTTAGGTGTTCAAATTTGGTGCTTTTAGAGCTTCAGCCGGAGCCCTGGAGATCGTCATTTTCATATACACATATCTTTTATGATTATCCATTATGCTTAGTTATGTTTATGTTATTGGCAATTTTAAGGACATGTTATTTTAACTGTTCAAGCTGATAACTAGTGATTGATTGTTGAACTCAGATTGATGTATGTATATATAGTTTCTGTTATGTAAAAATCATTGTTATGATATTATATGTTTTCCACTGCGATGTGAGATTCTGTATTTTTCTTTTTGGTTTCATCTTCTCTCTTTCTTCTGTTCTCTTCTTCTCTCTTCTTTTCTTTATCTTGACTTTCCATCAGTCGCTGCTTTTTGGGATGGACATGTGTGGAATATTGTCGATTCAAAGGGTACGGATTTGCGAGTCGTCGCATTTGGTATCAGTGCTTAGATTTTGTATATTCCTAGGCTTTGATGTGTACTCAGTATAGATAGGGACAGTACCACCCTGAATTGAGTTTGAGTGTATTATATATATGTGCGCATATTTATCAGTGATATAAAATGTTTTATACTGTGTTTTCTTATCCGTTGATTTGTTTGTGAATTATAGTCGGTACGTTGGACGTCATGTTATCGATAGGGATTTCCAAACACTTAAACGAGGCAATTCGACATAGTATTATTTTTAAACTGGGTAAATGAAATAATTTTGCCTCGATTATATTTCATATATAAAGGGAATAATTTTTCAGGAATTATTAAAGTGTATATAAATTGATTGTTCGGTTGTTTGAAAATGTAAATATATATAAGTTAATAAAAGATGTTTGAATAATATAAATAGAAATAACAAATGTAAAAGAATAAATTATATTTTGAATAATATAAATAGAAATAACAAATGTAAAAGAATAAATTATATAAGTAAATGAATTATAAGTATAGAATTATAATTAATATGATTTGCAAATGAGAAATGATCTTATATATACAAGAAATGAAACTAAATGAGTTTATTTATAAATAAGAGTTGTAAACAAAAATGAATTTAAAATATGAATTTGAAAATTTGAATCACGTTTGTTTTGAAAGTTATTTTCCAAATTTAAAGAGGTTATATTGTTATAACTCTAAATAAGATACATAAATTTGGAATGATCTTATATAAGCGAAGTGAAATAGTGAAATTGTATAAGTAAGATTTATAATTGTAATTTATAAATAAAAGGAATTTTAAAAAGAATATAAAGCAATGAATTAACTATTGTTATGGGTAAATAATAAGGTTGATGACTGCAGCATCATCAGTATCATTTACGAGTTTCTATGTAATGGATTTGCTACGAATAGTATATTGAAAATTTAAACTTTGTTGTGATAAACAAATTTTAATTTAAAATCCAAGTTGAAATTGATAAATATAAGTAAAATGACTTTTTGGTTTATAATATGAAATAAGAATTTACTTTAGCAAAGTTAAATAATTTGAATTGGATTAAATGAGTCATTGAATTGGAAATGAAAATTAAACTTTTAAAGTGATTATATAATATGAATTAGGTAGTTTGGATAAATAAGCTTATAACTTACGGAATAAGAAAATGTAAGTAAAACCAATTGTTAAAGTGGTTAAACAATTTTGTTAGGAAAAACAAAATCTGAATTTGAATGGTGATATGAATTTGACTTAAGTAAAAGTTAAATAAAATAGAATTTAAATTAAATTAGAAGTTAAGTTTAGTAAGTTGTATAGTGGATGTAGATGCAGGTGGGAATTAAATTAAACATAGCTTAAGTAATGTTGAATGAAGGTGATTTTGATATCAAAATGAACTAATAAAGTGAAGAGATGAATATGAGCTTGAGTTATGTAATGAAATTCAACTTTAGTTGTAAAAAAATGCGAATATAGTGAATACTAAAATTCAATCCGAATTGAATATTAAACCAGTTGAAATTAAAAGTATTAAACCAAATTGAATATAAGCGATGTAAATACGAATGTTGAATATAAATTAAATAAATTTGGTAATGTTGAATATGCATTTGTTGTTAGACGGAAGTTAGTTGATTGTATAGAAATTCATATGAAATTGAATTAACGAAATTGAAAGCTAAATAGTTGAATTCAAATAGGAAGTGAAGCGAATTTAAATAGAATTGAATTTGATTTGAACTGAAAATGAACTAACTTGAATGTAAATTAGTGAATGTAAATTAATTGAATAAATAAATGTCAGTAAAATCCAATGTTAATGAATCAAATGTGATTTAACTAAAAACCAATTTAATGAATATTAATAAGAAGTGAATGAATATTGATTTGGTTATGGAGTTGTTGGATGTTAGTTGGATGATAGTTGTGTGATTGTTGGATTTGCAATTTTTGGTGGCATTACTATATTGGCATATATAGTTATTGTATTAGTATATGTTGTATATTAATATTATTTTCTATATACATGTTTCTTATTTGTTTGTTGATATTTAGCAGTTACGGATGGCGTATGCTTCGTACTTGGAGCTCGCTTTCGTGCAATATTTGCCGTATATGCTCGCTAATAATATATAAGGTATATATCTTGGATTACATATCGTACTTTTACATTTTTTCACCTACTTGATGCTTCATAGTCGAAGATGAGATGTATATTTGTGAAATATATATATATATATATATATATATATATATATATATGGTGATCCTACTATGATCGAACCGCACAAAGGAGGCGCTGACGAATTTTTTTGAAAATTTGAGGTGCTAGAAATTTTTGCGAATTTTGGAAAAATATTTTTGACAACTAAAATTTTGATATTTAGCTAAAAGATATAGGACATTAGTTAGTTCTGAAAAGATAACTGAATATCGATTTGAAAACTTGGAAAAAAAGTTACAAGAAGTTTAGCCAAATGATTTCGAAAAGGTTAAAAGGTTTAAATGAATTTTATAACGACTCAATATTTTCAACCATTCGCATCCGCACATGTCGGACTTGAATTGCTCAAAATATCGCGTTGTAAATAAAATTTGCCAAATCTCAGAATATGCAGTAAATAAATAATCACACATCACAGGCACAAAGTAAATAATAATGCAGCGGAATTAAAACAGATAGCAATTCATGAAGCTACTATATAAAAATAAAATACATCAGAGTTAAACATGATACAACAGAAGAGGAACAAGAAACATCAGATACAAATCAGACTACAACACTGGAATCACTGGAGAAAGCAAAATAGATGGTTGGATCTTCAAGCAAAGCTCCAACTTCGAAGGTGAGTCTTGAATGCCGAATCACTCAATCTGACTCGAGCGTAAAGCAAATACAAAACGCAGGAGTCAGGACATAAATACTTATGAACTGTAAATCAACTCAAGTGAACAGTAACAAAATGCATCAGTAACTTAAAGGATGCTTGGGATCGCCCATCCTTTAAGGATCCATTAAACTATTTACTATATAGTAATACTGCGCTATTAGAATAACCCTAGAGTAAAATAAACTTACTTTTAAACAGCGTTAAGGAGTGACCCAATATTCCCCTTAACACGTAATACTCCCAGTAGTCCATCCAGTTTCAGCATATCTCCAGATTGGGAGACTACCCTAAATACTCCATGGGCTATGGGAGATAAACAAACTCGTAGTAAGGCTCGCTATGGTAGGTGACACGACACACAAGGTAATTCTAGAGTAGATATACCAATTACGCACACGGGCTGGTGGTAACGTAGCAGCCACATACGCCCACCTCGAAACACACTCCCAATCAAAATTGGAGGATGGCCATCTATTCAATCACAAGTAAGAGTATAGTATCTGTGATGACCCGGAATTTTGGGCAATATCAATTTAATAATTTGTATTAATAATCAAATTGATTTGATAATTTTGCTTTGTAATTTCAAATTAAATTGATAGATTTAATCTTTTTAAAGGTTAATAAATATTTAATCTAATGATTGTAATCAATATCTTTTTAACAATTTAAAAATTGATAAGAATTATATTCCAAAACTAATAAATTTTATTCTTTTTATAATATATATATTTGATATATATTGTGAATAGAATATCCTTTGTTTTAAATAAAAGATGAATTTTCAAATTGTAATATATATCTATGTATATGTTATAATTTGAGTTGTTTTGAAATTTAATTTAATCAATTGATAATTTATAATTGTAAGTTAAAGCTTTGTTTTGATTTATAATTTTTTCAAAAAGTTAATTTTGTAGTTTAAATCAAAGTTTTGTTTTGTTTTCTCTAAAATGCTCAAATTAAAATGGTTATAAATGATAAATATAAATGTTTTAGATTTTAAAATATATAAATAACAATTATTTGCATTTTAATTAGTTTTAGAATATTTTCTCTTAAAAGTAAATTTATAAATACATATGAAAACATTTATTAATTAAGGGATTTAAATATATAAGTTATATTATATTTAAAATTAAATAACGTTAATTAAAAATGTTAAGAACATGTGTAAATATGTTAATCAACTTGATAACACTTGTAAGAAAAATTAAATACTTTGATGACAAGTGTAAAACTTTGGAACAAGTGGCTTTTCTTTTACTTTTATTTGAAAATTTTGAACATAAAGAAGTTTGTTTTTCCTTTCTTCATTTTTCAAATTAATGACAAAATAGAAATTATTTTCTTCAAATCTGAAAATAAAATCCAAAGCAGAGAAAAATCTGAAGTTCTTCTTAATCAATCAAAGCAAATGAGAAATAAATCCTGCAAATCCAACTGAAAAAAAATTTGAAGATCTTCTCAACAATAAATCTGCAACTTCAACAACCTGCATTTCGAAGTTCAGGGTCAACAGCAAGTTATCTGTAGTTCAATTGCAATTTCAGCCTTTAAACAATTAAATTGAAAACATGCAAGGATTCACCTTTCAACAGCAAAGTAAAATCCATTTCTGCAAGTTATTCAAATCCTGGAAGTAATCAAAAATCTGCTCTGCTTTTAGTTTGAGGTGAGTAAATAATTTTAAAAACAGTTGACCTGGGTTATATTACATGCATGTGATGGTCCGAAACTTATCTTGATATTGCCTAAAAATCATTCAGTTTATTATTGAATTTATAGTTATGTTTACAACCCTGTGTATATATATGAAAAAGAGAAAAACATCGTGCTTCCTGTTTCTTTCAGACCGGTTCAATTCTTCAGAAAATTTAAATCTTCCACTAACCCCATTGTTTGATTATAATGATTAAATGAAATTTGTATGTAAATGATAGGTAGAAATTTTAAGAGTAGTTTCTGTAATTTTTAAATTACATATGATTCTAAAAAAAAATGAACTTGTTGTAAACTACTAATGCATGTCAAAAAATCAACTTCCAGGTTTTTTGATTTGGATTTCGTGAATATGTTAAGAACCAAAATATATGATTTTTAAAGTATATATCATAATTTTTATTTGAGGATTTGGTGTGAATTTTGGGTTTGAACATTTGGGTTGTTTTGATGAATTGCCGACGAACCACTTGATGATTTGAGTTGAAATTAGGAGTGACGCTAGCATTTGAAGTGTAGATGAAGGGAAAATTGTCGTAAATTTTTTCCTATGAATGATTTGTTCGAAATCGATTAAAATAGGGTTTAAGTTTGTTTCGTCTAGGCTTAACAATCGTGATTGTCCCGACTTGGTTTGGGAACCTGAATTGTTAGCATTTGGGGGAGATGTGGTTCGTGGTCATGGCACTTCGATGGAGTGGTCGACGAGGGTTGTACGACGTCGTGGCATTGGCCGTGTAGGGGTTTTGGGTCACGTTGTTCTGCAGTTTTTGGTATGAATTGTAACAACCCGCATATTTTACGATTAAATATTTTATTTTGATATTTTATCGTTAGTCAGATTTTAGTCCGATAAGTTACTTTTTGCATACGGTCAAATTAGGACTCGGAACCACTTCCATTGAGTTCAAAACACCGTTTGCAATCTTTTTGAGTGTAAACTTTGATATGTTTGGAGTTAGTGGAATTTTGTCACTCTTCCACTTTGGGTTTTGGGTTTGGTTCAGCCCATTAGCTTAAACTATTTACTCTAACTCAACCCCCTTCTCTTTATAACTTTACTTACATCTCCTAACACTCAAGCTTCACCAAAAATGGAGGAAGGAATGGAAAATTAAAACTCCAAGCTCTAGTTAATTTGCAAATTCAATATCCAACTCCAAACTCAAAGAGAAGCCATTGATTCAAGCTTCTTCTGTTGAGATTCAAGTGTGGTTGACTCCTCGTTTTCTTTTAGGCTTCTCCTTCATTGATTTTGTGTAAATGTGAGATTTTTATCTCACATCTTTCTCTATAACTATCTTTGATTGTTGGGTATGAATTCCTAAAACTTATTCATGTGCATTTGCTATTGATTTGGATTGAATTGGTGAAAATCCCAATTTTTAGTGTTTTGGGTTCATATCTTTAAAAATCCGTTCTTTGATGTTTGAACACGTTTCTGGTGATGCATCGAGTAGCAAATACGACCGGGTAGCCGATAGGCGTAATCCCTTAGCGTTCGTGGTCGATCGGTTGCAAATTGAGTGAGTTTTGAGCTTCAAAGCCCTTAGGTCGCTCGGCCTGCACAATGGTGATTCTCGGCCTGCAGTTAGGTCGTTCGTTCCTTAGCTCGCTTGGCCTTAGGTCGTAACCCATAGGTCGCTAGGTCGCTCAGACCTCTTTTCCTTAAGTCGCTCGGCATACATTCGCTCGGCATGCAACCACTAAGTCGCTAGGTCGTTCCACTACTAGGTCGCTCGTGCTTAGGTCGCGCCTTGGATAGGTCGTTGCACCATTTTCTCAGCTCTCTGCAACTAGGTCGCTCCGTGTTAGCTCGCAACTGCTAGGTCGCGCCTTGTTCTCTAGGTCGCATATTCCTTAGGTCGCTTTATGACCGCATGCACCATTCTTAGGTTGCTACCTCTTTAGGTCGCGTACCCCTTAGGTCGCACTACCTTGGCAACATCTCCTTAGGTCGTATGCACGTTAGGTCATGCATGAGTTAGGTCGCTCGGCCATTTCCTTAGGTCGTTTGCACGTTAGGTCGGCCATGTGTTGGGTCGCACCATACCTTAGGTCTTTCGGCCTGCACTATTGCCGCAACCACTTAGGTCGCTCAGCTGCTAGGTCGCGCCGTATTGTGTCGCTAGGCCATTCCCACTTTGATGAATTTGGAATTGAATTTCTTTGGATTTTATTCACGTCTTCGAATGTGAATTTTTATGATTTATTGTTTCTACAACCATTTATGTGATTTATCATTTCATCTCACTCGTACGAGAAATCTAGTTAAACGGCTTCATAAAACAAGTGGTATGAAACGCTTGCGTTTACTTTGTCGGTTAATTCTTAGACTTGTTTGATTGAATCTCTTGTGACAATTTTCTAGTGGAAATCTACAATTTGTTCATAAATATTTAAGTTAAGCTAGTGGTTTATGGAGCATGAGGCTAAGCTTTTATATTTACTAGCTTATTGTAATTGACACTTCTTGATGATCGTTGATGATCGTTTTTGTGATTTAGACTAGCGAATGTGCGATGTATATTTGTCTACGAGGGAGACTAAACCCCGTTTCTGTGGAGCTTCGGCTCAAATTGGTGGGGTAGCGATCCATGGTCTTCAGGCCGTTTTGTGGAGCTTCGGCTTAAAATTGATGGTTAGCAACCATGGAATAACGTTCCATTTTGTGATACAGGTGTTGGTGAATTTTCATGCTCCCGCTTTGTGATAGGCCTCCCCATTTTTTGTGATATCTGGATTTCCATTGTTGATTTCTAGAATTTTGTGTTTCACCAATTTTCATGATTTACATTGATAAGTTTTATCGATATTTGTGCATTGGTGAATTTGTGTGTCATTAACTTTAGTGATTGGCATTGATATTATTGTCAATATTTATAGTTTGGTGATTTGGTAAATAAGGAGTATGACATTCCTTTTGATCTTTGAGAAGATTCTCGTGATATTGATTAATCCCTAGTTGATTTTTCAATAAGGAGTATGACATTCCTTTTGATCTTTGAGAAGATTCTCGTGATATTGATTAATCCCTAGTTGATTTTTCAATTGCATACTTACCACAGTATGGCTTTATGGTTATTATATATTTAAGTCATATCTCTTATTCTTTATCATTTTATCTGATATTTATAGCTAGACTGATCTGTTTATTATTTTCTTATTAAATAATAATCGGGTCAGACCGAGATGTTACAGGTGCTTTTGCTTGACTTCACATCTGGGATTATCACCCTGACTTTTGGCTAACTACTTAGATTAGTAGTTTTTGTTGTATACATTTGAGATATAAACTCATAGATGTATCCATATTCTTTTGTCTAGCAATTGTAGCTATTCTTTTGTGATATTGTGGTTGTTTGACCACTACTCTGATGTACACTTTCATGTGTTATATATTCATATCTATTTCCGCCTTTGTGATATGGATGTCTATGACTAATTTGTGTTATGTTTATTTCTATGTTTGTTTTCGAAGAATATATATAGCCACTGTGAAGTAGCTTTGAGTTTGTATCGGTATGTCGGATTCCAAATGCATGTTGTACTATCAGACATATCGGTGCTCGCACAAACCAATTACATGAATGGTCGCTCCTCAACAGCCTTATCCTCCGCGCTACTTGACGACATTACCCTGTAGTGTCCTTGGCTAGCGTGGGTATAGAGGTGGGGCATCACAGCTTGATATCAGAGCCAATCTTTGGAACAATGTAGAATAATCTAGCAAGGATCATCGTCCTAAGTCCATCTAAGGAGTCGTGCTTTAGGATTTAATTCGAGTCTTCGTACCGATTCATCCTTTTTTCTTTATGATTCCTTGATTATCTATCAAGATTGCTTGATATTCATTTGGTGAATAACCTTATCCTTCTTCTTTCTTTCTTTCTAAAGGAAGAGAAATGGTTAGACCTGGCCGTCCCAGCGCTGGTCAATCTCGTGCTACTCCCCAAGATGGAGTATTTATGACTGCCCAGCAGCTTCTTGATCTAGTAAGGAATTCTCAAGCAGCCGAATCTAATCCGGAGTCTACTCATCCTAGGTCTGGATTTGCATGTTTGTGCAGCGATTACACCAATTTGGGTGGAAACCCATTCAAAGGTTCTGAAGCCATTATTGAAGTCCAAGCTTGGCTAAGATCGTGCAATCGAATCTTTTCTCGCATGAACCTTGTTGATCTTCACCGTGTTCAGGTGGCCTCTAACATGCTCCAAGAAAGAGCATTAGATTGGTATGAGCTTCTGATTTCTGAAATAAATGAAGCGAATCTTACTTGGGAGAAATTCTGTAACAATCCGAATATTTTAACGGTTTTAATTAATTTAATTAACTGAATTTGTGTGAATTTAATAAAAATAAATATAAAATTTTGAAATAAAAATTTGAAATTTGAAATGCTTCTAGTTAAACATAGCAACTGGTAAATTTTCGTCCGAAAATATGAAAGTTTATTTCGTGCGTAAATTTACGTCAATTTAATCAGTTAAAAAGCGATGAAAATAAAATGTTTTCGAAACCAAAATATTTTTACATAGAAAAATTCTAAAACATCTTCTGAGCAAGCCGTCAGTTTGTCGTTTTTTTAAATTCGGACATCTTTAGCTCAGTCGATCTTTTGTTCTGCGTTTTCTTGCATTTTCCACTATTATAAAATTCGAAATTTTATAATTCAATAATACCATTGATATCTGCATGCCGTTTTGATCGTCTCGCCACGCTGATCTCTACGGTATATTCGATTGTCAAATTCAGAGTCTGGTTCGCTACAATATCCATGAAAACGGATATCCATATCGGTAATCATTTAGAGATTTTGATATTTAATGACCATTCAATTTTCCAAGAGGCTGAATCTAAATGGTCACTACGTTTCAACTTTCTAGAATTTAATAATTCTGACTTTAACCATTCCCAACGGCCGCACGTTCATTTTTGCACACGTTCATATTTTTCCAAAAATATCAATTCAACTGTATATTGGCTTTTGATTTGGCTATTCATCACTTTTTAACCTTGCTCCTTTTCTCCACCATCAAAACACAGCCGCGTATATATAAAAGAAAAAAAAACCTACGCTATCCCACCTGACACCTTCACCGCCTCCGCACGCCGCACCCCATCCACGGCAATGGCGCTACAGAGCTCTTCCTCCTCCGGACATCCACTCCAATCGGACCAGTTCAGCTTCAGCCTTTAGTTTCAATTCTAAGGCTGGTATAGCCTGTAGCTCAAAGGTAATGACAAATTAATGATTCTAATGCTGACATCTCAAAATTTTGGTTGCCGACTCTCTTAAAAGCATAAAAGAAATAATTTTTTTTAGTAAACAAGACTACAAGAGTTAACTGATTGTTCCAACTCAAGGCTACAATAGCCTTAGATTGATGTTTACATTTGTATTTTTAGTGCGTTTTGTCATTTTGTGAGATTAATGAAAGGAACTACATACAACTTTGAACTAGGCTTATATAACTTACTGCGTGCAATAACGAGAATTGCACACCTAAATTGTTCTTTATACAACCATAAAATAGAACTTGACAATTAAAGTAGGCCATAATATATATTTATTAGCACGCAATATCCACTAGATACTAAATTTGTCAGTAAGAAATCGCTATCTTTTTTTCTACTATTTTGAAACAAAATGAATATGCTTAACCTTTTCTTCACTCAAAGAAAGGAAGAAAAAGAACTAGCGCATCACCACTTATAAAACATAATATAATTAAATCAAATATTAGTAAACTATTGTTGTTAATCAAACAACAATTTAAATAGTATGATTAACTCACAAATTGATTTTGCATAATCAACTACTAGAAGTGGAGCTAGTGGTGACAATTGCTGCAATGGGCGGTGCTGGCGATATTACAAAAGAGTGCGAAATTGACAATTAAAGTAACATGTGGAAAATTGAGAGTGGAGAAATTAATTATGGAACATCCCTAAATTAGTCGCGACCAAAATTTTGTTGCCCGTCTGGTATATGTTGCCCTAGGCAAATGTCTCGGCAGCCTTGGGCTAGGGCTGGGCCTGTATACATGCATTGCGTGCTGATGTACATATTAGAGTATGTATTTTACATGAGTAGTGTATGCGCGTGTGTTGCGTGTATGGTATACATGGATCATTATCATGTAGTTATATCTTAGTTTTTATTAAGCGTAACCAAGTTATGTATAATATGTTTAAATTTATATATACAAGCTTATATGAATTTTTTTTAATCTATATGTAAGTCCATATATGATTGCTGCATGTTATATGTATTGGTTTTGTATTTGTTTCTTTTTTTTAAAATTTAAAATATATTGGTCGCAATATATATGTTTAATGATTATTTATTTTAATATATACAGAGATTTTGATTTTTATAAAATGTGTTTTAAATTAAATACAAATTTTAATTTTGTCATGTATATATGTCACTGATACCATTTACTTCCATCGATCCTATTCTAATTTGATTTCGGAATTCATATTTAACAGCTTTGCTCGTCGATTCGTGCCAATCTAGTTTATTCCGAAAGTCGTGCTTGCGATCCGTGACTCGACTTCGTTGTCTATTCATCTCTCTAGCCTCGAAAGGTGGGCAATCACTAACGATTAATGTTCTTCTATTTATTAAACTTGTTCAATTGAAACGACAACTGAATTATGCTGTTGATAGCTATTTACACTGTTATATATGTTATTACCTGTATCAGTACACCTGTGACATTTGACACCATTATCTGTTAATTATACGATGATAATCCAGTTTGGTTGATGATTGATTGATTGTTTGTTGTTTATATTGGATGTAAATTGAAATGTACTAAGTGATAAATATTATGCAATTTAATTTGACGTAGCATAATAAAAAAATAAATTTAAAACGACATATGGGTATATTTGTTTGAATGACATTGTATAATATGACCCCTTTAAATGTTAAATTAATTGACACGTAGGATTTGGTTAATTACACCTCGAACCATTGAATGTATGTTGTTTAAATTAATGATGTATGAAATTTTAAATAGATGACAAGTGAAGAACCGTAATGTAATAATCTTTAGTCCACATGAAATGATAGTGTAGATTCTAGAAATAATTGTATTAATTTGCACAAACAACAATGCGAATTGATACGATTATTTCGGAATTATTTGAATTAATTATTGAATCGTTATTGTTTGTCGTTATTGCTTGTTTATTTACTTTGACACCATCCCAATTATCACACTACATGTTCCCTTTGTTATGCTTTGATTTTTGAATTGAATTGGAATCGGATTGAAATGATAGATACCCAAAATGAACTTGACTTAGGGTAGAGAATTAACTTAAACCCGATTGGTCAATAATTTGATAATTTGAAAAATAAATAAAGATTTTATTTGAATAATAATAAGGTTTTGAAATAAAATTGGAATTTAAATTTTAATGAAAGGAAATGTCAATATTTGAAATTTGATACAAAATATTAACGTAGTAATTGATGAAAGAACGTGTTTAATTTTTTATTTAATAATTAAATTTGGAATTGTTAATAAATAAGTTTGAAATTATTTAATAATTAAGTTGGAAATTATTTAAATAATTTAATTTGAAATTATTAAGTTTTGAAATTTTTAATAATTAAGGTTTAGGATTATTTAATAATTGAATAAGATTGAATTAATTGATAATTAAATAAAATTTGAATTCTTTGATAAGAGAAATTGAACTTTTGAATAAGTGTATTTGAACTTCGTTAATAAATAAAATTGGGTGTCTTTATTTATTATGTTTTGGAAAATTATTTAAGTAAGTTAATAAATGAAATTAAACTTCTTGAATATGTGGAATTTAGCTTCTTTATTAATTGAGTTTTGAAATTTATAAGTGAAATTGAATTTCCTTAAAAAGAAATAAAATGTTATTTATTGAAATTAATGTACGACTTGTAATTTAATGAATTTGATTTGTCAAATCTAATTTAATTAAATTTGTAAGCTTTGATTATGAAATTGAACTTAAGTAATTGACTTAATGTAGTAATTTAATAGAAATTGTTTTGAATGTTAAATTTACTTAACGAATATTGAATGTAATTGATAAATGAATTTAAAATTGATTTGAATGTTAAATTGAATTTATTTAAGATTACGGATTGAAACTTATATACGAACTTGAATAAATATTTGAATTGTTTAAATAAAATTTAAATTGAATTATAAGATTTTGAAATAGTAACTTGGAAGTTTTGAAACGTAAATTATGGAAATTGATTTAGAAAGACAAATGAAATGTGGATTTAAATTTTATTGAAATTGATTTGGTTTTGAAATATATAAATGACCAATCGGTGTAATGATTACGGAAGTTATTAAAGAAACCGGAATCGGTTACGGATATACTCTTTGTCTAAATCGAAAACCACTTTAATAACTATACATGGAGCGTGATCCAGAATGAAGTGGTTGGAATGATGTACGTGATGACTGAAGAAAGAGAACGATTATGGATTGCCTTGACACTTGTGTCAAATTGGAAATGACTAAAACAGGAGCCGTGCCGGACCAAATGGGGTTAGCCACCTCGAGCGAACACACTTCTTCGTAAACTACTCATTACTTGTTATTGATTGGTGCACCCTCGGAATTTCAGGAGTGTTGTTTTGCAGTGTTGCGATCGTTGCGGCGATGCGTCCTCACAAGTCCGGATCAGGCAAACTGTAGTTTCACTACCTTGGGTATTGCCTCATGTGCCTTGTCATACTTGTATCCCTATATACGCGACCAATACGAATTTGTTTTGTGTTATACCTATGGAGTACTCCCTGATATCCCACTAGTTTACGGTGGAGTTTACAGTGCTATATAGACTATAACGCTTATATAAAATGTGTTAAGGGGGATAATGGTAACGCCATAATACTATTTTGATATTTTATATTACTGATAGACATTATCTATTTAGCGTATATTACTACATAGTAGATAGTTTAACGGATCCTTAGAGGATGGTTATTCCAACATCCTTTGAGTTACTTGTATTTCAAATTTTATTTCACTTTAGTTGGATTTATTAATATAAGAATGTTAATCCGGACTCGAGTGTTTTGTGTTTTGCTTTACGCTCGAGTCAGACTGAGTGGTTCAGCTTTTGAGACTTACCTTTGGAGTTGGAGCTTCGCTTGGAGATCCAACTATCTATCCTGTTTTCAGATATTCTGTAGATTCCAATGATGTATTCTGATTCTTGTATTTGACTATTGTATTCGAGACTTCTGTTGTAACTTATTTAACTCTCTTATATATATAGTAGCTTTATGAACTACTATCTTTTGCTTCCGCTGCATATTATTACTCTGTGTTTGTGATTCTTTATTTACTGTATATCTGAGTTTCGCCAAATTTAAATTAACAATTCAGTATTTTGAATTAATCAATTCCGACATGTGCGGATACGAATAGTCCAAATTATCGGGTCGTTACAGCTGGTATCAGAGCTTTGGTAGCTCTAGGCAAAACTCAGCATATAGGGTAAATGTATTTACAGAACCACTCTCATTCGAGTATCAATCTCTTCCTTTTGACACAATTCCTTTTAATTCTGGAACGTTCCCTATGGTTCCAAAATTCATTCGTGTCCCTCACTATTCGCTTTCTTTCAATTCTGGTGCATCCCATAACTCCACTTCGAATGACCCTTATAGTGAATCGGAGGTCTCGTCAAACTTCGATTGATTTGTTAATGGGTGAAACTCCTTTACAATGGAATTGATTTACTGGAGATTTCTGTATCCTCGGTTTGCGATGCTATCTATTACCTGCTATACCTGAATTTTATCACTTGAGATCGAATGTTGATTTACCTTGGAATTCAGCATTTATCTTATTCTTGATGTTACGGTCGACCCGAACAAGGTTGCCCGTGAATTAAATAAGCTTATCCATCTCCCGATTCTGTTAACTGAATTGTCTTATCTTTTGTTTCGAACTTATTATCGAATCAAAATTCTCTTTAATTTGATTTCGTCAAATTTCAATCCCTATACTTATTTTGAAATCCATTCTTGTATCGCGAGCGAGGAAGTATATTTGTGAATTAATGTTAAAAATGATTTATATGTTGTGTTGTTTGAGTTGTTGATGTTGATTTGGACTTTTGATCGATTCGTCTGATCAATGCTATCGATAGGATTTCCAAAACACCTAAGCAGAGCAAACAGACACAATACTGTTTCAAATTTAGTAAATAAAATTATATTGAATGATTTTATTATATATAAATTTTTCTGAAATTAAAAAGTTATTGGATCTGTTGTCCGAAATGTGAAAAATAATAATTTTCATTTGATGTTTTATAAATCATTGACTATTTCATAAAATAAATAAAAGAATTTATAAAATTTGGTTATAATTTAATTTGGAGTTTGTAATGAATTTAAATCAAGAATTTGAGAATTTAAATTTCTGGTGATTTCAAACCTTGGATCTAAATTTTAAATGCATATTAAATAAAGTAATTTCGAAAATAAATTGTTTCTAAAGAATTTTAAAATGTCTAAAAACATTGCTCTTTTCTTTGTGGTTGTAAAATAATTTCGGTGATGGCGGCCGCATCATCGACGTTCATTTTTGAGTTTCGAATTGGAGAGACTATTCTGTAGCTTTGCTACGGTTTGTTTTGAAAAATAAATTGATTTGACTTCTTAAAGTATGATTTGATTTGTAATATATATATATATATATATATTGATGTATGATTTAAAATCTGATTTGATATATTATATATATTTATTTATCTCTAAATAAATTCAAAGTTACTCGAAAATTTAATTCTTAAATTTATTTTAAAGGATAATTTAAATTATAAAATGAAATCATAATTTTGAATAAAAATTTAAGCCTGAATAATTAAATTAGAAAATTTAACTTGTACAATACTCAATTGCATTATATACAATTTACCTAAATTTTCAAAAGTTAATTATGTAATTGAATATTATATAGTAAAAATGATGTCAAAAGAATTTTTTTAAATAAAATTTAAGTGGTATAATAGATGTTATACATTTAAATTTTAGTTATAAAAAGATTAATAGAGGCAAATAGAACAATAAGTTGATGGAATAATATCTAATATGAAATATTGTTAAGGAACTGATATAAATTTGAGTAGGTTATAATAGGCATAAATATACATAATATATGTGATAAGATATATCGAGTAGAATAAATTTAATAATAATTTGAGATAAAGAAGAATTTAAATTTGTCGAATAAAGTATAATTATAATAAATGATTATTAAAATTTACGATCTTTGAAATTTTTAATTTAAGAAAATTGGACAAATATATAATATAAATTGTCTTTATAGATAAAATGTGAGTACGTAAAATAAATGTTATTCGCTTAAATTTTAATTATAAAAAAGGTTTATGGAGATAAATAGAATAATAAGTTAATTGAACTATAGATGTGATTAGTAAAATAAAATTTTTGTTTTGGAAGTTAATAAATTGAATTAAATCAACTTAATGAGATATCTTGAATTAGTTGAGTTTATATTGAATTTCATTTGAAAGAAACCTTTTGTACCTAACATTAATAAATGAGAAATCAAATCAATTTAAATGAAAACCTTGAATTTAAAAACAAATTGTTAAATATAAATTTATTCAAATTGAAATTTATACGGTTTAAATTAATTGATTATTATGTAATTCATGTCTATTTCTTGTGGTTATTTCCATTCTCTTACCTCCTTCCTTTTCGGGGATGAAAAGTTTTGAGTGGGGGAGAGTGTAACAACCCGGATATTTTAACGTTTTAATTAATTTAATTAACTGAATTTGTGTGAATTTAATAAAAATAAATATAAAAATTTGAAATAAAAATTTGATATTTGGAATGCATCTAG
This sequence comes from Allium cepa, assembly GCA_030765085.1. NCBI lineage: Eukaryota > Viridiplantae > Streptophyta > Magnoliopsida > Asparagales > Amaryllidaceae > Allium > Allium cepa. The sequence continues at coordinate 934,964,921 of CM060943.1, read as the reverse complement.
TTAAACATAGCAACTGGTAAATTTTCGTCCGAAAATATGAAAGTTTATTTCATGCATAGATTTACTTCAATTTAATCAGTTTAAAAGCGATGAAAATAAAATGTTTTCGAAAACTAAATATTTTTACATTGAAAAATTCTTAACCATCTTCTGAGCAAGCCGTCAGTTTGTCGTTTTTTCAAATTCGGACATCTTTAGCTCCGTCGATCTTTTTTTCTGCGTTATACTTGCATTTTCCACTGTTACAAAATTCGAAATTTTATAATTCAATCATACCACTGATATTCGTATGCCTTTTTGATCGTCTCGCTGCGCTGATCTCTACGGTATATTCGATTGTCAAATTCAGAGTCTGGTTTGCCACAAATCCATGAAAACGGATATCCATATCAGTAATCATTTAGAGATTTTGATATTTAATGACCATTCAATTTTCCAAGAGACTGAATGTAAATGTTCACTACGTTTCAACTTTCCATAATTTAATAATTCTGACTTTAACCATTCTTAACGGCCGCACGTTCATTTTTGCTCACGTTCATATTTTCCAGAAATATTAATTCAACTGTATATTGGCTTTTGAGTTGGTTGTTCATCACTTTTTCACCTTGCTCCTTTTCTCCACCATCAAAACACAGCCGCATATATATAAAAGAAAAAGAAAACCTATGCTATCCCACCTGATGCCTTCATTGCCTACGCACGCCGCACCCCATCCCCGGCAATGGCGCTTCACAGCTCTTCCTCCTCTGGACATGCACTCCAATCGGACCAGTTCAGCTTCAGCCTTTAGTTTCAATTCCAAGGCTGGTATAGCCTGTAGCTCAAAGGTAATGACAAATTAACGATTCTAATGCTGATATCTCAAAATTTTGGTTGCCGACTCTCTTAAAAGCTTAAAAGAAATAATTTTTTTTAGTAAACAAGACTACAAGAGTTAACTGATTGTTCCAATTCAAGGCTACAACAGCCTTAGATTGATGTTTACAATTGTATTTTTAGTGCGTTTTGTCATTTTGTGAGATTAATGAAAGGTACTACGTACCACTTTCAACTAGGCTTATATAACTTACTGCGTGCAATAACGAGAATTGCGTACCTAAATTGTATTTTATACAACCATAAAAGAGAACTTGACAATCAAAGTAGGCCATAACATATATTTATTAGCACGCAATATCCACAAGATACAAAATTTGTCAGTAAGAAATCACTATCATTTTTTTCTACTGTTTTGAAACAAAATGAATTTGCTTAACCTTTTCTTCACTCAAAGAAAGGAAGAAAAAGTACTTGAGCATCACCACTTATAAAACATGATATAATTAACTCAAATATTAGTAAACTATTGTTGGTAATCAAAAAACAATTTAAACAATATGATTAACTCACAAATTGATTTTGCATAATCAACTACTGGAAGTGGAGCTAGTGGTGATAATTGCTGCAATGGGCGGTGCTGGTGATATTACAAAAGAGTGGAAATTGACAATTAGAGTAACATGTGGAAAATAGAGACTGGAGAAATTAATTATGGAAGATCCCTAAATTAGTCGCGACCAAAATTTTGTTTCCCATCCGGTTTATGTTGCCCTAGGAAAATGTCTCGGCAGCCTTGGGCTAGGGCCAGGCCTGTATACATGCGTTGCGTGCTGATGTACATATTAGAGTATATATTTTGCATGAGTAGTGTATGCGCGTGTGTTGCGTGTGTGGTATACATGGATCATTATCATGTAGTTATATCTTAGTTTTTATAAAGTGTATCCAAGTTATGTATAATTTGTTTAAATTTATATGTACAAGCTTATGTCAATTTTTTTCAATCTATCTGTAAGTCGATTTATGATTGTTGCTTGTTATATGTATTGGTTTTGTATTTGTTTCTTTTTTTAAAATTTAAAATATATTGGCCGCAATACATATGTTTAATGATTATTTATTTTAATATATGCAGAGATTTTGATTTTTATAAAATGTGTTTTAAATTAAATACAAATTTTAATTTTGTTATGTATATATGTCACTGATACCATTTACTTCCATCGATCCTATTCTGATTTGATTTCGAAATTCATATTTAACATCTTTGCTCGTCGATTCGTGCCAATCTAGTTTATTCCGAAAGTCGTGCTTGCGATCTGTGACTCGACTTTGTTGTCTATTCATCTCTCTAGCCTCGAAAGGTGAGCAATCACTCAAGATTAATGTTCTTTTATTTATTAAATTTGATTTCAATTGAAACGACAATTGAAATATGTTGTTGATAGCTATTTACACTGTTATATATGTTATTACCTGTATCAGTACACCTGTGACATTTGACACCATTATCTGTTAATTATACGATGATAATCCAGTTTGGTTGATGATTGATTGATTGTTTGTTGTTTATATTGGATGTAAATTTAAATGTACTAAGTGATAAATATTATGCAATTTAATTTGACGTAGCATAGTAAAAAAAAAACGACATATGGGTAAATTTGATTCATTGACATTGTATAATTTGACCCCTTTAAATGTTAAATAAATTGACACGTAGGATTTGGTTAATTACACCTCGAACCATTGAATGTATGTTGTTTAAATTGATGATGTATGAAATTGTAAATAGATGACAAGTGAAGAACCGTAATGTAATAATCTTTAGTCTACATGAAATGATAGTGTGGATTCTAGAAATAATTGTATTAATTTGCACAAACAACAATGTGAATTGATACGATTATTTCGGGATTATTTGAATTAATTATTGAATCGTTATTGTTTGTTGTTATTGCTTGTTTATTTACTTTGACACCATCCCAAATATCACACTACAAGTTCCCTTTGTTATGCTTTGATTTTTGAATTGAATTGGAATCGGATTGAAATGATAAATACCCAAAATGAACTTGACTTAGGGTAGAGAATTAACTTAAACCCGACTGGTCAATAATTTGATAATTTGGAAAATAAATAAAGATTTTATTTGAATAATAATAAGGTTTTGAAATAAAATTTGAATTTAAATTTTAATGAAAGGAAATGTCAATATTTGAAATTTGAAACAAAATATTAACGTAGTAATTGATGAAAGAACGTGTTTAATTTTTTTATTTAATAATTAAATTTGGAATTATTAATAAATAAGTTTGAAATTATTCAATAATTAAGTTGGAAATTATTTAAATAATTTAATTTGAAATTATTAAGTTTTGAAATTTTTAATAATTAAGTTTTAGAATTATTTAATAATTGAATAAGATTGAATTAATTGATAATTAAATAAAATTTGAATTCTTTGATAAGAGAAATTGAACTTTTGAATAAGTGTATTTGAACTTCATTAATAAATAAAATTGGGTTTCTTTATTTATTATGTTTTGGAAAATTATTTAAGTAAGTTAATAAATGAAATTGAACTTCTCGAATATGTGGAATTTAGCATCTTTATTAATTGAGTTTTGACATTTATAAGTGAAATTGAATTTCCTTAACAAGAAATAAAATGTGATTTATTGAAATTAATGTAAGACTTGTAATTTAATGAATTTGATTTGTCAAATCTAATTTAATTAAATTTGTAAGCTTTGATAATGAAATTGAACTTAAGTAATTGACTTAATGTGGTAATTTAATAGAAATTGTTTTGAATGTTAAATTTACTTAACGAATATTGAATGTAATTGATAAATGAATTTAAAATTGATTTGAATGTTAAATTAAGTTTATTTAAATGATTACGGATTGAAACTTACATACGAACTTGACTAAATATTTGAATTGTTTAAATAAAATTGAAATTGAATTATAAGATTTTGAAATAGTAACTTGGAAGTTTTGAAACGTAAATTATGGAAATTTACTACAACAAAAAGACCCTACGATAGCGCCCGAAAAACGCTATTAAAGGATATTATAGCAGTTCGATAAACGCTGTATAACGACATGTGATTAAAAACAACTAACTTTAGATACCACAAAAAAGCGCTATAAAAATTGTTAATTTCATTGCGCAAATATTGCGCTATGTTATTTATTTTTATAGCGGCAAAATAGGCGTTATTGATTAATATCACAGCGCTATTAGCCCGCTATGAAATTCGTTATTAGCCACAAAATACTTTTTGTTTTTTCTAGGATAGCACTAATATTGCGCTATAGAAAGTTTTAATAGCGGATTATTAGCGCTGTATTTGAACAGGTTATTGTAGACGGTGCCTTGTCACAACTCCAACATGCCGCTATAAAAAGTCAGCTACAATAGCGCTTGTACTATGCTATAACATCTTATTTTATAGAGCTTACTGACCTATCATTCATCATTATTTATAGCGCTTTTTGTAATACCATAGCGCTTTTTATGGTCTGCATCTTTAATACTAACAGATTTGATAGCGGTTTTGAAGTGCTATAATTTAATTTCACAATTCAAAAATTTTCTACATCCTACTAATAAACTGCAGTATTAAATACCAATATCAAAAAGCACAATAATAATCATAAAAGATAATAAATATAGAGATGTAACACATTACATTGAACATACCAAATATTCATACATATCAAAACGTAGTAGCAAATATTTTAAGCACACCCCAAAAAATAGTGGCATAGTTTAACAAAAAAAAACAAGTACATATTTGATTGTTTGCATTAAAATGAAGATCACAACTTTAGCATCTTCTTTTTTCACACACCTGCAAATAAGATAAATAATTACATTAAGAACGATACATAATTAATGATAGATGTTTTTATATGTAACAAAAAACTAAATTATTGCATATTATTGCATGTCTCATTTTATATTCGTACATGTTACTATCCATTTGAATCTACATCAAAATTTCTGGCATAATTTGGTAGCCAACTGACTTTTCTAGAGCTTGTTCTATTTCATGCTCAGATAGAGTATTAAATGATTACATTATAACATTTTTTGCCTGTACATGGTCACTGTCATGAACACTTCCAAGTTCATGTTCCAAATTTTGATTTATCATAAATTTAGCATCAACATCACAGATATGAGTAATTGCCATTTCATTCAAATGATCACTGGTATCTGCATTCACAGATTCACCAGAACTGATCGAGTTTTCTGGAAAATGCTCTGATTCATGCTCAGATAGAGTATTAAGTAATTGCATTATAACTGGTTTGTTCATGTATATATAGAAATATGGTTCATGAATTCAACATTTATACGTACATGCACATTCTCAGATGCTTGCACATAAAAAACTGCAATTACATTATTAGAAACATATTCAATAATCTGCTTTAAAATAGATGAATGCGAATTTTCTTGTACATGGTGACTGTCATTAACATTTCCAAATTCATGATCCAGTTTTTGTTTTGTCACAGAATTAGCATCAACTTCATATACAATAGCAATTGCCATATCATTCTTAACAAGCAAGTACATATTAACTGTAAAAATATAATTGGAATCTGCATTCATAGATTCAAGAAGAATAAAAGGTAACTGACTCGAATCATTTGAATTCACTCTACCTACACTTCTACAAAATTCCTTTATATCTAAATAACCTAGCTACACTTCTACAAAATTCCTTTATATCTAAATAACCTAGCAGTTCATATATCAATGTATTTAATGAAGGGAAAAATCACTTATCAATATTCCCCACAAAAATCAATTTTACTAATTTCACAATTACTACTCCAACCTCAAGCAATAAGCAAACCGACTCGTTTAATTTATATCCACCAGTAATAATTATGATCTTAAGTCTTAACATTGAGGAATTAACCCCAGTTTTAGAACATGAAATTTCACTAAATCACACTGCATCAACATTAGTTTTAGATACTGAATGCTCATTAAAGGATGAAAATTTATGTACAGGTACATGCTTGGTAACAATAGCATTGTCCTGTACAAGCTTACAATTCAGAGCATGCACCATACCCTCTTTATCAATATTGCAAGTCAATGTATCGGAGTGTATATCAGTGTCATTATCAGGGTTAGTATAATGATCCAATGTAAAATCATCATCTCCCAAATTTTTATATAACTTAATTAATGGTGTTAATTTTTAAAATTTAATTAATTTATTATTATTATTCTATAAATTTAACTAAGTTTTATAAAACTTAGTTAAAATTTTTAATACTTTATCATTTATCATTATTATCATTATTGTTGTTGCTGCTGCTATTATAAACTCAATTAATTTTTATGAAACTTAGTTAAATTTATGAACTTAATTTGTTTATTGGTATTATTATTATTATGATCATTATTGTTGTTAGTATTATTATTATAAATTGTAAGTTAATTTATTAATTTTATAAAAGTAAGTTAACTTGATTAATATTTTATAATTTATAACTTTATCACTATTGTCATTATAAACTTAGTTAAACTATGTTGTTATTATCATAAACTTAGTTAATTTTTATAAAAATTAATTGATGATGTTAATTTTTATAAACTTGGTTAATCTATTTTAATTATTAGTATTATTTTATTAAATTATAAACCTCACCGTTGCTTTTAGAAACATTATTACTGACCAAAAGTCATGTGCTACATCAACTACGTACTGCTTTCCATCAAACCTCATGTATAAAAGCGCATGCATGGTTATAGAAGAGCACAAAATATCGCAAAATGCATGAGGCCGCTCTTCAGGGTGGATGTGCCACTTAGAAACTAGAAAATGGTCCATAAAACTGTATTTGGGTCCCGACCCTAAATGGTAGAAATACAATGGAAGCACAAAATATGATTATCCATATGCCTAATAGGGTTGTTCAAAATAATTGTTTCAATATTTATTCCCTTGAAAAGTCTCAAAAGCTAACCAGGAAGAACTTGGGTGATTTTCCTCCACCATTCTCTTGCATAAACTGGTATAGGTATATAACACCATCACAAAGTGAATTTCTACATGACACACAATTAGTTAGGAAAGATAACCAAAAAATCATAAAATTTTATGACCGAGCACTTTGAACTATCCAATGAAGTTCAAATTCGAGGATGAACGGACTGAAATATATTCTCTACAATCACTTTATATGATGGTCTGCGATTTGATAAGAAATAGAAAGCACTAGTCATGTATATCAAAATTTACTTATATTCAATTGCATTGATCTTTCCATCCTTTGAGAGAAACAACTTACTTGATCCGGGCTAACTATACATTCTGGTCAAGTATTTCTAACTTTGTGATATTAATAACATTGACACTCACTAAATCTTCGACCGGCTCCTGAATCAAATTTAACTCGAAACTAACTTTGGAAATTTAGTGATATTTCAACCAGCTCAGAAAATAGTTATGCATTGTCCTTACTTATCTAAGCTAATCTAGCGATATTTTCATGCCTCAACACTTCATTTCCATGCTCCAGAACCATGCAATCCGGTTTAGTCAGTACATGCCAGTTTAGTGCATTAGGAACTCTATTTTCATCTCTGCATTTAAGCTATTAATGCATCTATAGATAAAGCAATTGCTCAGAAAATTATAAATTTAGGTGCCTTGTAACTCTTCTCATTTCATTAATTATACTACCACATGCCTAAGAAGACAACCGACTTTGTTCAATGAAACAATAAAGAAAATATAACCATGTAGGAAAACTTAAAGCACTTATAGCATGCACTGATTTTCACTGTTTTTTGCTAAGAACCGTAAACTTTATGTATGTACAAAAATTGAGACTGATTTTTACTATATCCAATAGAATCAATTGGGTTCTTTAATGTGCAGACCCAAGTATTTGTCCATGACACTCTGAAGTGTCTGGAAAACAAAAAAGAAAAAATAATAAATAAGATTTAGACGTTAATAAAGTTTAACTACAAATATCAAACACATTATAGAAGAAGAGCCGATACTTGAAAGGCAAATGCTTCTTTCCCTTTGATAATAGCAACCATTGCTGCATTAGGATCATAAAATACGCTGTAAAATAACTGGTGAAACTCACGCCTGCATTTGCATTTACAGCAGCATCTCATTAAATTTTCTGACCCTAAAAAACTATTTATCAGATGCATATAACTTGCTGAAAAACTTTAATGCACTTACTGATCTTCTGCGCTCATAAGATGGTCCATCTCTTCGAACTTACGAGCTAGTAGCTCTGCACTTGCAGGTGAAAGTGCATGCAGGATAAGCGCTTCCAAAGTTCTTGGAAACTGGTTCTGTAGTTATCAAAAGGTCCAGCAAATCATTTTAATAACAGAAAATAGATAAATATATGAAATAAAGAAGAAAAATGAGAAATAATACAAACTCCCATGACTGCTAAAACTTTCTTCAGCACAAGTGGTTCAATAGCACGAAAGATTTTAGCAATTAGATAGTCTCCAATAGAAGATGATTCATTCATTGCAGCTTGATTGCATCCATCTATTGGGCTACGAGATGTCTCTTTCAAAGAAGAGCAGGTGTTGGTTTCATTTTGACTGCCAACCTTAACGCCATAGTGAACCGTAGAAATGAGGCCATAAAGTATGTTGATAGCATATTGATCTAAGTGCTCCACTGTCTGACAATCAGTTTTACACATAGAAAGGAATATAACATGTAGTAAAACTTAAAGCACTAAAAGCACATATAGGTCATTGATTAATTTTTCAAAACTTAAGGCATGCAACCATGTATACATAGAAAGGAATATAACATGCATTGCCAACCAAATATAAATAAGGCAAAGACTAATACATTATGGATTATACTTAGCCTCACATTATGGCACAAGCACGAACATTTTCATCACTAAACAGCTTCATTCCATTCTCTTCATTGGAGTATCCCGACCCCTGACTGTATTCATGCAGATATGTCTCATCGCCATAACCATGTTTCTTATAGTTATACGAGGATGTGGAAGCATAGGCATAAGGATGAGCCCCATATGGCAAACGACATTCTGAACAACTCATTTACAGGTGATGATTGTTGTACTACTGATTATTACCATAACCGTAGTTGGATTCTGCATTGTACGGATGTGGCCAAAATATTGCGGTCCTTCCAGTTTTCCTCACTGCTTTTAGCGCCTTTTTCTGCTCTACGTATTCTGTAACTGTCACTTTCTGTCTCACCATATCTATGCTTATCTCATCAACACCTACATCATCATAGCACTAAATAAAAAAGAAGAAGAAGAAAAAGAAGAAATCCATGTTCAAACGGTTAAGAATAATAAATGAATATCTTGAGTTTTCACTATAATATGGGAACCAAATGCTTGTTGAAAAATATGCCTCTCAGCTTTAGAAGAGCCTTCCTTATTTTCTTCTCACAGCCTGCACTATCCATATGCACACACATCTCAACAATGTGCGTGTACAATACAAAATAAAATATAGTTTAGGCTTCTTTCATGTTAATAATAACTAAACCAGTATCAAAATGTTAAGAGAAAAGATGATCACATACAGTCATCTTGGCATTAGAGTAGAGATATATTGTTTCTCAGTCTTTTGATAGAAGCTAGTTTTCTTTTTTATGATTGAGTTTGTAGACGACATCACTTGGTTCTCAAACATGCTATATATACGTATACACATATATGTATATATACATACATATATATACACACACACACGTATATGTATATATATACATATATATAGGCTGTATATGTGTGAAACCGATTGACTACTCCAGTACTGAAACTGAAGATAACGTGTTTGAATCAAGTGTAGACAAATTTTAAAAGCGTCATTCAGAAGTAACTGCCACCGACTCTTCTCAAATTCATTTTATACGTACTCAACATTTTCCTATTGCAACAACATTACTCAAAACGGATGATAGATAGATGTATGATTAGGCACTTGGGCTAATATTTTTGTTCATGTCAATCCATTGAATATGTTTAGAAAATGTTTACTCCTTAGTGACCATGTACTTAATTAGTAAGCATGTGAAGTTTGCTAATTAACATTAGTCATAACAGTGAGCAAAATGTACAAGTAACCAACTATTAATTGACGTAAATATTAGGCTTAATTATATTTTACAGCAAATGATAAACCTAATATGACCAAAAATAAGTGTAGATATGCCAGTGGAGAACCTTGATAGCCATACTAAGCATACTGTACGAGGTCTATTGAAGTATATCGATCTCAAAAATTAGAGTAGATATTTGTTGAATATCTCCATTTGTTAATTTTCGATATTATTCATATTCTCCACACTTAAGAAATCTTCATAGCCAATAAACCCAGATCATATAATATTACCGGATTCAAGCTGTAACTAAATAGAAATGATTATCCGACCATGTAGTATAGGAAGAATATAAATTTATAACTTGTTTACTAAACTTATGTCGGTAGAACAAAAATACATCCTTTCTCACTTGTAACACTTACGAATGGAAAAGAATTTAGAAATTATAATAATATAGGAATACAAAGTAAGATCAACTGCTAGCTTTATCAGGGAATATCCATCGTAGTTTTGAAAAAGCAAGATAAATGATTGAGGTCTGCTTTCACTTTCTACACAATATACTTAATTCTTAAATAATGTTGGCATAAACATAAAGATCTACTTTCACTTTCTACACAATATTCTTAATTCTTAAGGCATACACTCAAGCGCTTAAATTATGCATGAATAACAATATTGAGGTCTTCTATAGGAGTACTATTGAGTATCATGAGCTGATTAATCAAGCATGAGTCTTTGCAATATGTATAATTAACTGCAGAATTGGTAATTTCGTACAAGTCTAATGATTCTAATAAATTTGTACTTTAGAAAAATCAGTGTGAAAAAAAGTCAAATGTTGTTGGATTAAATACCTTTTGAAATCCCAGTCAATGAAAAGAATTCCATAATATACAAAGCAAAGACCGAATAAATTGAATGACCCACCTAAATAATAGTCAACGTTCATACAAACCTTTTCATTACTATAAAAAAGTGGCAATGGAAACACCTAAAAACAGAATCCCCTTTTGTTGTTGCCCTAGGCTGCTCTTGCCTAACCCTAGTGGTTTGTAGAGGATGAGGCCGCTGCCTTGGAAATAGAAAATGATGTGGAAGAGGGTTTCGTTGGTGACAGGTTGATAGAGAAATTATGTTTGAGGATCGGGGTTGTGGAAGAGGGAAATGGAGAAATAGATTAGGGTTTGAGGAAGAAGGAAATGGAGAAATAATTTAGGAACGGGCGGTAATGAAAATAAATGCCTGCTTACAATGTGTTACATTGCCAATTTCTCTTTAAATGGAACAAACTAACTTATACAATAACACTATGAAATAAAGCGCTATGTATTGACGCTATGAAAATCGACTTTTCTTGTAGTGATTGATTTAGAAAGACAAATGAAATATGGATTTAGACTTTTAATTGAAATTGATTTGGTTTTGAAATATATAAACGACCAATCGGTGTAATAGTTACGGAAGTTATTAAAGAAACCGGAAGCGGTTATGGACATACTCTTTGTCTAAACCGAAAACCACTTTAATAATTATATGTGGAGTGTGATCCAATGAAGTGGTTGGAATGATGTACGTGATGACTGAAGAAAGAGAACGATTATGGATAGCCTTGACACTTGTGTCAAATTGGAAATGACTAAAACAGGAGCCGAGCCAGGCCAAATGGGGTTAGCCACCTCGAGCGAACACACTTCTTCGTAGACTACTTATTACTTGTTATTGATTGGTGCACCCTCGGAAATTCAGGAGTGTTGTTTCGCGGTGTTGCGATCGTTGCGGCGATAAGTTCTCACCAGTCAGGATCAGGAAAACGGTAGTTTCACTACCTTGGGTATTGCCTCATGTGCCTTGTCATACTTGTATCCCTATATATGCGACCAATACGAATTTGATTTGTGTTATACCTATGGAGTACTCCCTGATATCCCACTAGTTTACGGTGGAGTTTACAATGCTGTACCGTCTACAATGCTTATATAAAATGTGTTAAGGGGGATAATGGTAACGCCTTAACACTATTTTGATATTTTGTATTACTGATAGACATTATCTATTTAGCGTATATTACTACATAGTAGATAGTTTAACGGATCCTTAGAGGATGGTTGTTCCAACATCCTTTGAGTTACTTGTATTTCAATTGTTATTTCACTTGAGTTGGATTTATTAATATAAGAATGTTAATCCTAACTCGAGTGTTTTGTGTTTTGCTTTACGTTCTGGTCAGACTGAGTGGTTCAGCTTTTGAGATCACCTTTTGAGTTGGAGCTTCGCTTGGAGATCCAGCTATCTATCCAGTTTTCAGATATTCTGTAGATTCCAGTGATGTATTCTGAATCTTGTATTTGACTATTGTATTCGAGACTTCTATTGTAACTTATTTAACTCTGTTATGTATATATAATAGCTTTATGAACTACTATCTTTTGCTTCCGCTGCATATTATTACTTTGTGTCTTTGATTCTGTGATTCTTTATTTACTGTATATCTGAGTTTCGCCAAATTTAAATTAACAATTTGGTATTTTGAATTATTCAAGTCCGACATGTGCGGATACGAATAGTCCAAATTATCGGGTCGTTACAAATTCCGGGAACGCTTCGAATTAAAATTTGTGCCAGAAGCTGAGAAGGTGACTTTGGTTCGCCGACTCATTGACCTTGTTTAAGGTGAATCCCCCATGGCAGATTATGTCGCATCTTTCGAGTCACTTTCTAAATATGGGGTCGAATATATAAACACCCCATTGAAGAAAAATCAATGATTTGTCTATGGCTTGAATAAAAATCTCAAGAAGCCATTACTTCGAAAGTTGGAAGTTTCTTTTGATCAACTCGTTGATATCGCTCTTCGACTTGAAGAGGCAGATAAAGAAAGTGACGTTGAAGTTATGGGCGCCCAACCAAACTTCAACAACAAGAAAAGGCCTAATAAGTTTAAAGGTCCTTATCCCAACAATAAGAAAGGGAAGCAAGTCTCTCCGGCAACTAAGACTTCTACCCCAAGTGGTGGGCAATGCTACAACTGTGGTTCTAAGGACCATTATGCGAACAAGTGTTCAAAGCCTCGTACTTGTCGCTATTGCAAAAGCCCGGATCATTATTTATCTTCTTGTCCCAAACTTCAAAATAGGAAGGAGGGAAAGCTTAATGTTGCTCAAGCCCCTGACAACACATCTCATGGTAAAGGTATTTCTCATTCTATCCTTGATGGCATTATTTTATTTCATGATCATCCTATTTGAGTTCTTTTTGATATGAGTGCGTCCCATTCTTTTATTTCAAAAGAATTTGTTGATACCTTTTCTTTGGATGTTTTGTGTTTAATGACTTCTTTGAGAATTGCGAATCCGGTTGGTGGATCCGCAACAATCAGTTTATTATGTAAAGATGTCGAGATTATCTTGTGTGATTTTTCTTTCCGAGCCGATTTGCATGTTATGCGCTACTTAGTCTTTGGAATGATTTTGAGAATAGACTGGCTTAACCGCTATAAAGCCCAAATCCTATGTCCTAAGCGGACTCTTTATCTTCGACGTCCTCAATCTGTTAAGCAGATTTCTATTGACCTTAAAGATTCGGATTCCAGCTTAGTTGCATCTTTATATTCTTTAAATCCTCATGATGACGATAATGATGATGAGGAAGATATTATTTCTCTTATTCACGTTGTTCGTGAATTTTCCGACATATTTGATCCCTTTTTAGGATTACCGCCTAAGCGAGCAATTGAGTTCAGAATTAATCTCATCCCTGGAGCTCAACCTATTACTCGTCCTCCTTATCGTTCGTCCAATAAAGAAAATAACGAGATGCATAGACAATTATCCGAATTGGAGATGAAGCAATTTGTTCTCTCTAGCTCCTCGCCTTGGGCAGCTTCGGCTATTTTTGTGAAGAAATCTGATGGTACACTAAGGCTTTGCGTTGATTATCGCAAGCTTAATGATCTTACTACCAAGAATAAGTATACTTTACCTCGTATTGATGATCTATTCGATCAACTTATTGGTGCTAGAGTCTTTTCACAATTAGACTTAGCTACCGGTTTTCATCAGCTTCGTATTGCAGAGGATAGCATTCCTTTGACATCTTTCCGTACTCGTTATGGATCGTATGAATGGCTTGTTATGCCATTTGGTTTAACGAATGCTCCGGCTTATTTCGTTGACCTTATGAATAGAGTTTTCAAAGACTTCCTCGATCGGTTTGTTCTCATCTTTGTTGATGATATTCTTGTGTATTCTAAAACCAAGGAGGAGCATGAAAAACATCTTCGGATTGTATTAGAAACTCTTAGGAGTAATCACTTAAAAAGCAAAATTTTCTAAATGCCACTTTTGGCAATCTCGTGTGAAGTTTCTCGGTCATATTATTTCCGAATTCGGAATTTCCGTGGATCCTTCAAAGATTTAAGCGATTTGAAATTGGAAGAAACCGGAGAGTGTAACGGAAATTCATAGTTTCCTTGGATTGGCTGGTTGTTACCGCCGTTTCATAAAGGAATTTTCCAAAATTTCTGTACCTCTTACTAGTTTGACAAAGAAGGGAGTTAAATATATTTGGTCGGACAAATGTGAAGCTTCTTTTCAGAAGTTAAATGAACTCCTTTCTGATGCTCCTATTCATGTTATTCCCAAGGGGAATCAAGATTTTATTGTTTATACCAATGGTAGTGGCGTTGGTTTGGGTGCCGTTCTTATGCAAAGAGAACGTGTTATTGCTTATGCTTCTAGGAAATTGAAGCCACCCGAGAATAGATATGCCACGCATGATTTAGAACTCGCGGCTATTGTTTTCGCCCTTCATATTTGGCGTCATTATCTTTTGGGAGAAAAATTTATTCTTTACACCAATCATAAATCCTTGAAGTATCTATTTTCTCAAAAGGAACTTAATTTGCGTCAACAATGTTGGCTCGAATTTCATGCAGCTTATGATCTTGATATTCTTTATACTCCCGGAAAGGGAAATTGTCTTGTGGATGCACTTAGTCGTAAGCAACAAGCGGTTGTTTCTATAATGATATATGAATGGAATGATCTCGGAATTCTGGCCACTTGTGAGATTCGAGATCGTGTTTCCAATTTATGTTCGTCTCTTGTTTTATGTAGCCTTGAGGCTCATCCTTCTATTTCAGACCGCATTCGTGAAGCTCAAAAGCTAGATCCTGAATTGGCTCTTCTTGGCCAAAATCTTAGGGATAAAATTGATATTGAAGGTTTGAAAGACTTTGATATTGATTCTCGTGTCGGTATTCGAAAGTTTGGTAGACTTATCGTGTCAAATATTAGTAATCTTCGTAAAGACATTTAAGAATATTCTCATCGCTCTAAATTTCTCATTCATCGCGGTAGTCGTAAAATGTACGCAGATATGAAGTGACTTTATTATTGGGAGGGAATGAAATCTGATGTTACTAACTTTGTTAAGTGTTGCACGACTTGCCAACTTGTCAAGACCGAACACCAAAGGCCCGGTGGGTTATTGCAACCTTTAGAAATTCCAATTTGAAGTGGGATCAAATTTCCATGGATTTTATAAACGGCCGTCCCCGTTCTCATTCAGGTCATGATAGCTTGTGGGTGATATTCGACAGACTTACTAAATCCGCCCATTTTATTCCCGTTCCGTCCAACCGAACCGTTCCTCTCTTGGCCAAACTTTTTATTAAAGAAATTGTAAAATTGCATGGAGTTCCTTCTTCTATTGTTAGTGATCATGATCCATTGTTTACTAGTGGTTTTGGAAGAGTCTTCAAAAAGCTTTGGGAACGAAGCTTAATTTTGGCACCGCTTATCACCCCCAGTCCGATGGACAAACTGAGCGTATGAATCAAACTCTTGAAGATCTTCTTCGTGCATGTGTTCTTGATTTTGGTGGAAGCTGGGAAGATCATATTTATCTTGTTGAGTTTTCCTATAATAATAGCTTCCAATCTAGTATTGGTATGGCACTTTTCGAGGCACTCTGTGGAAGGCCATGTCGATCTCCTTCTTGTTGGCTTAAGGCCGGTAAGAAGATGGTTTTAGGTCCAGATCTTGTTCGTGATTCCACAGAGATGATTGACCTTATTCGCCATAGGATGAAAGAAGCCCAGAGCATGCAAAGATCCTATGCCGATAACTGGAGAAGGAAATTAGAATTTTCCGTGAGAGATCTTGTGTTTATTCGTGTTTCACCTATGAAGGGTGTTGTATGTTTCAGTCGATCGGGAAAATTAGCGCCTCGATATATTGGGCCATTTCCTATCACCGAATATATTGGTTCTGTGGCTTATCGCCTTTTATTACCGGCTCAATTTCTGCTATTCATGACGTGTTTCACCTTTCTCAATTATCCAAGTGCCTTCGTGATTTCGATTCTATTCTTGAGCCCGGTGTCGTGGAAGAAATTGAAGTTTCACCTAATTTAAATTATGAGCAACATCCTATTCGTATTATTGCTTCGGAGGTCAAGCGCCTTTGAAATGAAGATGTTCCGCTTGTTAAAGTCCAATGGTCCTCAAATCCTAAGGATTGCTCTTGGGAATCTAGAGAGTTCATCGAGCGAACGCATCCAGACTTACTTTCTCGTGCTCCATGAAGTGAATTTCATATTTCAAATTTCTTTTGTGTTTATATGCTTTCATGGTTGTTACCTTATATTTTCTTCTTAAATATTGCGAGGACCTAATCTCTTTAAGGAGGGGAGTCTGTAACAACCCGAATATTTTACGTTAAATATTTAAATATTTTATTTTAATATTTTATCGTTAGTCAGATTTTAGTTCGAAAAGTTATTTTTTGCATACGGTCAAATTAGGACTCGGAACCACTTCCTTTGAGTTCAAAACACCGTTTGCGATCTTTTTGAGTGTAAACTTTGATATGTTTGGAGTTAGTGGAATTTTGTCACCTTTTCACTTTGGGCTTTGGGATTGGTTTAGCCCATTATCTTAAACTATTTACTCTAGCTCAACGCCCTTCTCTTCATAACTTTCCTTTCATTTCCTAACGCTAAAGCTTCATCAAAAATGGAGGAAGGAATGGGAAATTAAAATTTCAAGCTCTAGTTCATTTGCAAATTCAACATCCAACTCCAAACTCAAAGAGAAGCCATTGATTCAAGCTTCTTGTGTAGAGTTTCATGTGTGGTTGATTCCTCCTTTGCTTTTAGGCTTCTCCTTCATTGATTTTTTGTAAAGGTGAGATTTTTATCTCACATCTTTGTCTATAACTATCTTTGATTGTTGGGTATGAATTCCTAACACTTATTCATGTGCATTTGCTATTGATTTGGATTGAATTGGTGAAAATCCCAATTTTTAGTGTTTTGGGATTATATCTTTAAAAATCCAATCTTTGATGTTTGAACACATTTTTGGTAATGCATAGAGTAGCAAATATGACCAGGTAGCCGATAGGCGTAATCCCCTAGCGTTCATGGTCGATCGGTTGCAAATTGAGTGAGTTTTGAGCTTCAAAACCCTTAGGTCGCTCAGCCTGCACAATGGTGATACTCGGCCTGCAGTTAGGTCGTTCGTTCCCTAGCTCGCTTGGCCTTAGGTTGTAACCCATATGTCGCTAAGTCGCTCGGACCACTTTTCCTTAAGTCGCTCGGCCTACGTTCGCTCGGCATGCAACCACTAAGTCGCTAGGTCGTTCCACTCCTAGGTCGCTCGTGCTTAGGTCGCGCCTTGGATAGGTCGTTGCACCATTTTCTCGGCTCTCTACAACTAGGTGGCTCCGTGTTAGATCGCAACTGCTAGGTCGCGCCTTGTTCTCTAGGTCGCGTACTCCTTAGGTCGCGTTATGACCGCTTGCACCATTCTTAGGCCGCTACCTCTTTAGGTCGCGTACCCCTTAGGTCGCACTACCTTGGCTGCATCTCCTTAGGTCGTATGCACGTTAGGCCGTGCATGAGTTAGGTCACTCGGCCATTTCCTTAGGTCGTTTGCACGTTAGGTCGGCCACATGTTGGGTCGCACCATTCCTTATGTCTTTCGGCCTACACTATTGCTGGTACCACTTAGGTCGCTCAGCTGCTAGGTCGCGCTGTGTTGTGTCGCTGGGCCATTCCCATTTTGATGAATTTGGAATTGAATTTCTTTGGATTTTATTCACGTCTTCGAATGTGAATTTTTATGGTTTATTGTTTCTACAACCATTTTTGTTATTTGTCATTTCATCTCACTCGTACGAGAAATCTAATTAAACGGCTTCGTAAAACAAGTGGTAAGAAACGCATGCGTTTACTTCGTCGGCTAATTCTTGGACTTGTTCGATTGAATCTCTTGTGACAATTTTCTAGTGCAAATCTACAATTTGTTCATAAATATTTAAGTTAAGAGAGTGGTCATGGGACATGAGGCTAAGCTTTTATATTTACTAGCTTATTATAAT
Organism: Allium cepa; assembly: GCA_030765085.1. Classification (NCBI taxonomy): domain Eukaryota; kingdom Viridiplantae; phylum Streptophyta; class Magnoliopsida; order Asparagales; family Amaryllidaceae; genus Allium; species Allium cepa. The sequence goes on along the minus strand of CM060943.1, from coordinate 934,946,587 downwards.
TGACACTTCTTGATGATCGTTGATGATCATTTTTGTGATTTAGACAAGCGAATGTGCGATGTCTCTTTGTCTACGAGGGAGACTAAACCCGTTTCTGTGGAGCTTCGGCTCAAATTGGTGGGGTAGCGACCCATGGTCTTCAGGCCGTTTTGTGGAGCTTCGGCTCAAAATTAATGGTTAACAACCATGGAATAGCGTTCCATTTTGTGATACACGTGTTGGTGAATTTTCATGCTCCCGCTTTGTGATAGGCCTCCCCTCTTTTTGTGATTTCTGGATTTCCATTGTTGATTTCTAGAATTTTGTGATTCCCCAATTTTCGTGTTTACATTGATAAGTTTTATCGATATTTGTGCATTGGTGAATTTGTGTGTCATTAACTTTTGTGATTGACATTGATATTATTGTCAATATTTTTAGTTTGGTGATTTGGTAAATAAGGAGTATGACATTCCTTTTGATCTTTGAGAAGATTCTCGTGATATTGATTAATCCCTAGTTGATTTTTCAACTGCATACTTATCACAGTATGGCTTTATTGTTATTATATACTTAAGTCATATCTCTTATTCTATATCATTTTATCTGATATTAATAGCTAGACTGATCTGTTTATTATTTTCTTATTAAATAATACTCGGGTCAGACCGAGATGTTACATGTGCTTCTGCTTGACTTCACATCTGGGATTATCACCCTGACATTTGGCTAACTACTTAGATTAGTAGTTTTTGTTGTATACATTTGATATATAGACTCATAGTGTATCCATATTCTTTTGTCTAGTACTTATAGCTATTCTTTTGTGATATTGTGGATCTTGTTTGACCACTACTCTGATGTACACTTTCATGTGTTACATATTCATATCTATTTCCGCCTTTGTGATATGGACGTCTATGACTGATTTGTGTTATGTTTATTCCTATGTTTGTTTCCGAAGAATATATATAATGTGACGCCCCACCTCTATACCCACACTTGCCAAGAACACTACGGTGTAGTGTTGTCAACTAGCACGGAGAATAAGGCTGTTGAGGAGCGACCATCCATGTAATTGCTTATCACATGGTGGCTATGAATAATCTTCGGAAACAAATATAGAAATAATCATAACACAAATCAGTCACAGACATCCATATCACAAGGGCGGAAGAAGATATGAATATATAACTAACACATGAAAGTGTACATCAGAGTAGTGGTCAGTAAGATCCACAATAATACAAAAGAATGGAAAGACGTGCTATACAAAAGAATACAACTATGAGTCTATATCTCAAGTGTATACAACAAAAACTGCTAATCTAAAGAGTTAGCCAAAAGTCAGAGTGATGAATCCCTGGGAAGAAGTCAAGCAGAAGCACCTGTAACATCTCGGTCTGACCCGAGTATTATTTAAGAAAATAATAAACGGATCAGTCTAGCTATAAATATCAGATGACATGATATAACATAAAAGATATGGCATAAACATAAAATATCCATAGTGACATACCACTATGAGTATGTAAATAATGATCACCAGAAGATCAATCAATAAGAGATAATCAATATCACAAGAATCTTCTCAAAGATTCGGAAAGGGCATCATACCCCAAACTTGTACTCATGTCAAGTCAATGACATATATTCTAGAAATCAATGCAAGAAGTCCAGAAATCATAGAAAAGAGAAAGAGGCCTATCACATGACGGTCCGAAGACCAAGGGGAGCTACCCCACATGTGTGAATGGAATCACACAGATTGAGGTCCAGACTAACCAAAAAGCAAAAAAGGTATGTGTGAGTGGAATCACACAAGTGGTGTCTAGTCTAACCTTGCAACAAGAGACATCGCACAGTTGCTAGTCTAAATCATCAGAATGATCGTCATGATCAACGAGAAGTGTCAATTACACTAAGCTAGTAAATATAGAAGTTTAGCTTCATGTCCCACAACCACTTGCTTAACTTAAATATTTACGAACAAACTGTAAATCTTCACTAATTAAATTTGTCACAAGTGGTTCAATCGAACAAGTCCAAGAATTAACCGACGAAGTGAACGCAAGCGTTTCATACCACTTGTTTTACTAAGCCGTTTAATTAGATTTCTCATCCGAGTGAGGTAAAGGTTTGTATATACTAATAGATTGGAAAACGGTTTAAGAAAAGAGCTTTGTTATTAAAAATAGGGTTGAAATTGTTTGTTAAAAGAGTTTTGATATTTACTACTAGTATTGAAACCTTTATATTCTTAAAATGACAAATCACAGAAGAGATTGTAGAAACAATCATCACAAAGATCACATTCGGAGATGTGAATAAAATCCAAGGGAATCAGCTCAAAAGCATCAAAGTGGAAGTTCCCCAACGACCAAACGTGGCCGAGATAACCAGAGGTAGTTTGTCTCGAAGAATGGTCAACTCAGCATCTCAACAAAGCAAGTTCTGTTGAATGTTTTTCAGATAAGATCCCCTACGGAGGGGGGGTCCAGGGGGGTGGCAACCCCCCAAGGTGGGGGTGCGGGGGCAATGCCACCGCTTACGGGGCACGACCTAGTGAAGACAAGCGGCCTACGACCTAAAACAAAAATGAGGTCTTACGACCTAAGGGGGGTGCGCGAACTAAGAAGGTTCGCGAGCTAAGGATGAGCGACCTAACAAGGTTCACGACCTAACGGAGACGAGGTCATGCGACCTAAAGTTGTTCGCGACCTAAAGGGGGACGACCCATCGAGTTATAGGTCTAACGATCTAACGGTTTAAAGGTTATGCGACCTAAAAGTGAAACGACCTAAGGTCGAAAACAAGGTCAAGCGACCTAAGGGGTTACGCGACCTAACGTAACACGCGTCAAACGACCTAAGGCATCACAGGACGAACGACCTAACTGCTTAAGGGACAGGCGACCTAAAGAGGTTCGCGACCTAAAGGTGCACGACCTAAGGTCTTTCGACCTAGTGGTATATAGGTAACGTGACCTAAAGATGTCGCGACCTAAAAATAGAAAGCATGGCCGAACGACCTATCGAAGTAGAAAGGCATGCGACCTAACGGTCAAAAGGCCAACGACCTACGACCTAAAAGCCATACGACCTACGGCCTAAAAGCCATACGACCTACGGCCTAAAAGCCATACGACCTACGGCCTAAAAGCCATACGACCTACGGCCTAAATGCCATACGACCTATGACCTAAAAGCCATACGACCTAACGTGAAACGACCTAACTCCGAAGTGAAGATTCAAGGCAGTTCGACTTAGCGCGATAACATGCGAACGACCTAAGGGTTAGGTCGCGAGCGACCTAACTCCGAACACCAAAAATGGCCAGAACGACCGAAGTGCAGAAAATTCACCAAAACGCTAAAACTTGGAGTTTTTCGCCAATCCAATCCAAACCAAATGCTAATATGCATGCAAATGTGATAGGGAATCATTCCCAACAGTCAAATATGGTTATAGACTAGAATTGTGAGATAAAAATCTCACCTTTGCACTAAAATTTATGAAGATGAAGCTTGAAAGCAAGGAGAAGCAATCCAAAGCTTGAATCCAATATCTTCTACTTGAATTTGGAGTTGAATGTTGGGGTTGCAATTGAATTTGAGCTTGGAGTTTTAATTTCCCATTCTCTTCACCATTAATGCCAAAGCTTGGGTTAGTTAGGAAATTTATGAAGAGTGAGGAGAAGAGGGTTGGAACTTGGGCTTAATAGGCTAAACTAACCCAAAGTCCAAAGCGGGAAAAGTTAGTGAAATTTCACTAACTCCAAACCTATCGATGTTTATACTTAAAAAAGTTGTAAACGACATTTCGAACTCAATGGAAGTGGTCTCGAGTCCTAATTTGACCGTTTGCAAAAAGTAGCTTTTCAGACCAAAATCCGATTAACGATTTAATATTTAAATAAAATATTTAAATATAAACTCGATAAATATGCGGGTTGTTACATATAGCCATTGTGTAGTAGCTTTGAGTTTGTATCGGTATGTCGGATTCCAAATGCATGTTGTACTATCTGACATATCGGTGCTCGCACAAACCAATTACGCGGATGGTCGCTCCTCAACAGCCTTATCCTCCGCGCTAGTTGATGGCATTACCCCGTAGTGTCCTTGGCTAGCGTGGGTATAGTGGTTGGGCGTCACACGAATGATCGAATTTCGAATCGCATACGTATTGTTTGATCTGGGCTTGGATTCTTGTTCGCGCGCGTTCAAGTAACCTGCGTCGACAATCGCGATGAACGTTGTTGGCCGGAGGGTGATGGGTAGGTGCACAGTGTACCTCGTGCACGTTTCATCTGTAAAGGTTGACGCTTCTGGGGAAGATGAGTTGAAGCCCGAAGATTTTCTCGTGATTGCATCGTGGTCGACTTGGGGTTGTTGAGGGCTGGGTTTGCTCGAGGTAGGCATGGGGTTGGTAGGTGTCTGTCTCGGGTTTTAGGACGTTTGCTTTGGTTAATACTATAATATCTAGGTTTGCAAATTTAAACCTGTTAATGAAATAAAGTTGCTAAGTAACTATAGTTGGATCAAATGAAACCGACTTGAGTTTTATAATAGAAGACAAGTTAAAACTTGTTGTTTTGAATTAAATTGTAAATAAAACTTTAAAAAAGTATTGATTGAATTTATTTTTAGTTTTAAATTTGTTTAAAATGATTTCTTTTTGAAGTAATTAACTTCATTTAATTTTGAATGTTAATTTAAAAAGAGAATATTTTGAATTTAATTATTTAATCATGTTTTAGTTTAAATTTTAAGTAATGATTTAAAACTAAAATTTCAAATTTTATTTGAAATAAATAAGATTAAATTAGATGTTTAAAGTGTTTTTAATTTTGAAATTTGTTTCTAAATTTCTTATTTTCAAATAGGGTTATTATTTTGAAATCCAAATAGGATAATTTATTTTTAAAGTTTTTAAAATTTGATTTATTTCAATTAATTGATTTATGAAGATAATTAAGGTTAATTTTATTATGGATATGAATTTAAGAATACTTATTTAATATGATTGTTAGTAAGTAAAGTTTAATTTAAGATTAATGTTTTTCTTTATTAATTAAGGATTTTTGAAATATAAGATGTTAATTAATTGATTATAATTAATTTTAAATAATTAGTTAATTATTTATTTAATTTTAAATAATCACTTAATTATGGATTAATTAAGTGTGATTACTTAATGAAGTAATCAATGGTTAATTATTGAATGTAATTAAGTATGGAAGTAATTACTTATGTAAGTAATTAGTAGAAATTACTCATGGGAGTAATTAGTAGAAGTGATTAAAGGATAATCACTTGATGTTATTTAATTAAGGAAATGATTAATATAATTGTTTTAAAGTTAATTAATTATGGAGTAATTAATTAATTAAAGTATTAAGGATTGTATAATGATGAAATTGATTACTTGTTAGGTAATTAATTAAGAGAGTAATCCAGATTTTATGTAAGTAATTAAGAGTTAATTACTAAATTAATTTAGTTAATTAATTAATGTGATTAATTGATTTAAGAATGAGATTAATTTACGATTAATTACTAAGGGTAATTAATTAAAAACGTAATTAATTAATAAAGTAATTAATTATGGATACTTAATGAAGTGATTAAAGATTAATTAAATTAGATTAATTAATCAAAGGCTTAATATAATTAAGAAGTTAATTAATTTAGATAAGTAATTATAAGTTGTTAATTACTGTTTATGTTAAATGAGATGATTAGTTACAAGTTAATTATTTAATTAATTAAAGGAATTATTAATTAATAAGGATCATTAATTAATATAACTAATGATATTAATCAAGGTTGATTAATAAAGTGATTAATTTAAGTGTGATTAATTTAAGTGTGATTAATTAATTGTAATTAATTAAGGTTTAATGTAATTAATTATAACTGATTAATTAATGGAAGCAAATAAAGGATAATTAATTATTGTAATTAATGATAGTAATTAAAGGTTAATTACTGAATATTATTAAGGTTAATTACTTGAATATAATTAAAAGGTGATTAATCAGGTAGATTAATTAAAGAAGATAATTAAGTGATGATTTTATTTGTAATAAATAAAAGAAGAAGGATTTAAGGTTGATCCAATTGATTAAGAGTTAATCGATTCTGTTTATGGATGATTGATCGATATTGGATGATTGTTGATATTGGGTGATTGGTTGATACGGGATGATTTGGATATCTCTGATATGTGATATGCTGCTTTGTGAGATGAATGTTTGATATGAATTATTTGTTGTGATAATATGATTCATCTATCTGTTTATATCATCCTGAATATAAGTTTAACTGTTTAGAAACCTTAATTACAACTTGGACATTAGAATGGAGTTGGTTTCGGAGAGACCGGGATCGGGTTTCCATATTTGGATAATCCGAAAAACACATCGATTCCAATTAAACATTAGGTCGTGAATCCAAGTGGAGCTTTGTGAAGACTCGAGGTGTAAGAACTATACGTCGGTATAACTCAGTGGGTGATTCCGTAATGAGTTTGACGGAATAGTATTTATAGGTTCGAGATGGTGATTTAGAGTTCAAGGGCTATGGTCGTTGACTCTGAGGGTGATTCCAAAATGAGTGCAACGAGATAGTGCCTTCGATTTCATTCGAACCCGGAAGGAACTTGTATGGATTGAATGCTTTCAGAACATCGTCAGGTAGACGATGAGCATTCTAAGATAGATGTGTTCTATAAAGGAAATCGCAGCATCAAGCCTCATCAACCAGGAATGGCTAAAAAAGGGGAGGTGAAGCAAGGCTTCGTGGGTAGCCCCTACTTGAGTGTAAGATTTACTCCTGTCTAGAGGTCCCTTTCTATTTCGGCTTAGTATGTGGTTGGTCGCGCCAACCATGGGGTGGTCTTGTTCGAGACTGTCCAGTAAGGGATGGTTCCGGCCTTGTGTTGTAGAGGAGTTAGGGTGGCTCCTCGGTACGTTGATCTACGCCACATACTTTAATGGGCGGTACCCCAGTAGCCCTGCCATTGTTGGAAACCCATTCTTCCTACGAGACCCTACAGTTTTGATTGTATTACCCACTTTTGTGGCTAGTAGCTGGAATTTAATAGATGTAACAATTTCGTCTATTTCTTATGTACTTGAAAACCCTAGACACTATTATAATATCACTGGATTTCCTATCAAATGTTTTGGTCGGCGTAAGGTAAAAACTTTTCCATGTTTATGTGTGGTCAGTCTTACGTGATACCTTTTCTTTTCAAAGGTTTTTCTAAAGTTAAGCAATTTTAAAACCGTTTACTCACACCAGACCCCTGTCTGACCCGAGTGTTTATTCTCTGTTTTATTAAACTCTTGGGTACTCATATTATGTATGAGTAGTCAAGTGATTCAGGTTTGCTTGACGAATTCTGGAGGAGATATGGAGCAGGAGTCTTCTACGTGTACATATATTATGGTTCCGCTGTGTTTGTTTGGTATCTGTGTCTATTGTATTTGAATTGTAAAGTTAGAAAAATGTTTATAACTGTCTAATATTTGTTTTATAAGTTGCGTACTCTGATGTAATATGATACTATGTAATATTTTATGTGATATATATTATATTTCGTTCGTTCCGCTGTGAGTTTCTCGGATGTTATTGTGTTTCATCTTTCTCTTTCTTTTCTTCTTCTATCCTTTTCTTTCTTCATTAATGATACGACTTTTTGGAGATAGGAAGTCAGGTCGTCACAGTTAGTATCAGAGCATTAGGTTGAGTGAATACCTAGGCTCTGGAGTGGTATCTTTCTTGAGAGAGTGTAATTGTATTTTTATATATAGCTATATCTATATATATCTATATCTAACTGATCTGTTGGGTTATCTGTTCGGATTTTTCGAACATAAATTTTAGAGGTAGATGGAGTAGTGGTTTGTGTGTATAACAGGACTACCACGGATGGAAGTGGTCCATGTGTTTGAGGTTGGATGTGTATTTGTCAAGACTGTAGACCTAATACCGTCTCGAGTGAGATTTGTAGTTTGGAGTAAGGATTTCTTTGATATCCGAAGGAAATCTTTTAAAAGATTCGGAGTTTATCTTTGAAGTGTGTGTTTGGATCTGTCGGAAGTGCAGAAGTAAGCGATGATATCTTGATGACTGAGTGATGAGATGCAGTATCCATGGATATTTCCGAAGATGTTTTCTTTTGAAGCAGTCTTAGAAGTAATTGAGGAGCAGTCTTTACCTGCCGCAGGGAAGATTCGTCTTTGTAGAAGTTGTGTGGATCTTTAGCAAGGAGGTTGGCTGTTTTAGAATATGAGACTAAGGTCTATGAGTTGCTTCGCTTCGGCATGGTCTCATTTGTCATCCCTTAAGGAGAGCGAGATGTTGATGCTTGGTTTGAAGCCTGAATTTCTTGAGGGGTTGTCTGCCATCTCGGAGGTCCGTTCTGTGGTTTGTTGATTGTCTCGGTTTTTGAGAGGCCTTTGGATTAGAAATCTTTGGTTAGCTGTGGTAGCAGTGAAACTCGAAGTGTTCGGTGTTCTGATGAGAATGTCTTTTAGCTCTGCAGTATCATCGACGTAGTGTTTGGAAGCAGCAGTGTGGCCGTTTCTTCTATGGTTCAGGAATTTTTGTGGTTCTTCTTTCTGCAGTCTGGGCAGATGGTGATGTTTTCTTGAAGGGTTAACCTTGTTTGGAGAAGATTGAAGCTGTTCTATTTGGTAAAGAGAGGACGGTTTCTTTGGAATCCGAATTGGGTAGGATCGCAAAAGTGACTTGTGATTAATTTAGGAATTTATCTTGGGCAATCTTTTGTTTGAGACTAAGGATTCTCAGGTAGAAGTAGGAGCTACTGAAGTAATCAGAAGTTTGTCTGCATATGGAGTTGAGTTCCATATTGTTTGGTTCCAGAAGTGATTCTGATGGTCAGCCTAGTAGTAGAGTTGGTGTAGCAGCTCAGAAATTTTTGGAATTAGGATTGGTCAGATCTAGATTTTGAGTTGGATTTCTGTTGTAAGGTTGTGTTACCGAGTCAAATGAGTCACTCAGATTTTATGGATTCGATGAACAAGTTTTCCCGAATATATTGGATAAGTTTGTACTCGTTTTCATCAACAGTATTCTCATCTATTTCAGAATCAGAGTTGTGCAGCGGAAGCGAAGTTGCAGCTGTACGAGGAAGAAAGCAAGTTCAGATTGCTATTGCTTGGGAAGTAGAGCCTGTGTTCTGGATTTCGATGGATTTTGGAAGACTTTCCTATTGGATAGGATCCAGAAACTGGTTTGCTTTGGTCTAGTTGTTTCTGGAAGTATCAGCATAGGTTGAGCTGATCAGGAATGATTGGCAGCCCAGGATTGTCTTTTGAGTTATACAGATATGAGATAAGGAGTTTGGAATTCGAAGTTGAAGACTTCATTGTTGTTAAGATTTCTCTGGTTAGGAGAGCAGTGATTGGATAAGACTAGATGGCCAGTTCTGAGATATTTGGGATTTTTATCTGTGTTTTTGATAGAATAAGATTGAATTTCCAGTTTGGATAGCTGGAATTCATTGTATTTCACGTATCTCTAAGGGAGTTCGTGTACGATTCATTGTTGGTTGTTGAATCTGTAGTTCAGTTGGATTTGGAAGTTGAGTTAGACTTGGGTATAGTCTGATGTTCTGTTCAGTTTGATGGATCTAGAGGTGAGAGGAGCTCTGGATTTTGGTAGTGTTGGTTGTTTAGCTTCTGTAGAGCGAGTCTCCCGATGATTTATACTTAGGAAACTCGAGGTAGTGTTAGAAGATTTATTCTGATTTGTGTCAGGATAATTAGTTAGGTTTGTTTGTTTGATTGATTGCTATAGTTGTTAGTAACTGGTTGATAGGTATGCTTTGCTGTTTGAAACTGAAATCTTTGCTGGGTTATTAAATTACATTTGCTTTTAAATTTCGGGGACGAAATTCTTTTAAAAGGGAAGGAATGTGACGACCCGAAATTTTGGGCAATATCAATTTAATAATCTGTATTAATAATTAAATTGATTTGATACTTTTTCTTTATAATTTTAATTTAAATTAATAGATTTAATCTTTTAAAAGGTTAATAAATATTTATCTGATGATTGTGATCAATATCTTTTTTACAATTTAAAAATTGATAAGAATTATTTTTCAAAACTAATAAATTTTATTCTGTTTATAATATATATATTTTATATATATTGTGAATAGAATATCCTTTGTTTTAAATAAAAGATGAATTTTCAAATTGTAATATATATGTATGTATATGTTATAATTTGAGTTGTTTTGAAATTTAATTTAATCGATTGATAATTTATAATTGTAATTTAAAGCTTTGTTTTAATTTATATTTTTTTTCAAAAAGTTAATTTAGATTAATTCAATTGTTTTAAAAATATAAGTTAGTTATTTATTTTTAAATATGATAGTTTAAATCAAAGTTTTGTTTTGTTTTCTCCAAAATGCTCAAATTAAAATGGTTATTAATGATAAATATGAATGTTTTAGATTTTAAAATATATGCATAAGAATTATTTGCATTTTAATTAGTTTTAGAATATTTTCTCTTAAAAGTAAATTTATAAATACATATGAAAACATTTATTAATTAAGGGATTTAAATATGTAAGTTATATTATCTTTAAAATTAAATAAAAATTTAATTAAAAATGTTAAGAACATGTGTAAATATGTTAATCAACTTGATAACACTTGTAAGAAAAATTAAGTACTTTGATGGCAAGTGTAAATCTTTGGAACAAGTGGCTTTTCTTTTACTTTTATTTGAAAAATTAAACATAAAGAAGTTTGTTTTTCCTTTCTTCATTTTTTCAAATTAATGGCAAAACAGAAATTATTTTCTTCAAATCTGAAAATAAAATTCAAAGCAAAGAAAAATATGAAGTTCTTCTTAATCAATCAAAGCGAATGAGAATTAAAACCTGCAAATCCAACTGAAAAACAAATTTGAAGATCTTTTCAATAATCAATCTACAACTTCAACAACATGCATTTCAAAGTTCAGCGTCAACAACAAGTTATGTGCAGTTCAACTGCAATTTCAGCTTTTAAATAATCAAATTGAAAACATGCATGGATTCACCTTTCAACAACAAAGTAAAATACATTTCTGCAAGTTATTCAAATCCTGGAAGTAATCAAAAATCTGCTCTGCTTTTATTTTGAGGTGAATAAATAATTTTAAAAATAGTTGATCTGGGTAATACTACATGCATGTGATGATCTGAAAATTATCTTGATATTGCCTGAAAATCATTCAGTTTATTATTGAATTTATAGTTATGTTTATAACCCTGTGTATATATGAAAAAGAGAAAAACATCCTGCTTCCTGTTTCTTTCAGACAGGTTCAATTCTTCAGAAAATTTAAATCTTCCACTAACCCCATTGTTTGATTATAACGATTAAATGAAATTGAAATTTGTATGTAAATGATAGGTAGAAATTTTAAGAGTAGTTTCTGTATTTTTTACATTACATATGATTCTAAAAAAAAAAATGAAATTACTGTAAACTACTAATGCATGTCAAAAAATCAACTTCCATGTTTTCTGATTTGGATTTCGTGAATATGTTAAGAACCAAAATCTATTATTTTTAAAGTATATATCATAACTTTTATTTGAGAATTTGGTGTGAATTTTGGGTTTGAACAGTTGGGTTGTTTTGATGAATTGCCGTCGAACCACTTGATGATTTGAGTTGAAATTAGGAGCGAGGCTAGCATTTGAAGTGTAGATGAAGGGAAAATTGTCGTAAAATTTTTGCTATGAACGATTTGTTCGAAGTCGATTAAAATAGGGTTTAAGTTTGTTTCGGCTGGGCTTAACAATCGTGACTGTCGTGACTTGGTTTGGGAACCGGAATTCTTAGCATTTAGGGAGATGTGGTTCGTGGTCATGGCACTTCGATGGAGTGGTCGGTGAGGGTTGTACGGCGTCGTGGCGTTGGCCGTGGAGGGGTTTTGGGTCACGTTGTTCTGCAGTTTTTGGTTCGAATGATCGAATTTCGAATCGCATACGTATTGTTTGATCTGGGCTTGGATTCTTGTTCGCGCGCGTTCAAGTGACCAACATCGACGATCACGTCGAACGTTGTTGGCCGGAGGGTGATGGGTAGGTGCAAAGTGTACCTCGTGCATGTTTCATTTGGAAAGGTTGACGCTTCTAGGGAAGATGAGTTGAAGCCCGAAGGTTCTCTCGTGATTGCATCGTGGTCGACTCGAGGTAGTTGAGGGCTGGGTTTGCTCGAGGTAGGCAAGGGGTTGGTAGGTGTTTGTCTCGGGTTTTAGGACGTTTGCTTCGGTTAATACTATAATGATTAGGTTTGCAAATTTAAACCTGTTAATGAAATAAAGTTTCTAAGTAACTTGTAGTTGGAACAAATGAAACCGAGCTTGAGTTTTATAATAGAAGACAAGTTAAAACTTGTTCTTTTGAATTAAATTGTAAATAAAACTTTAAAAAGGTAATGATTGAATTTATTTTTAGTTTTAAATTTGTTTAAAATGATTTCTTTTTGAAGTAATTAACTTCATTTAATTTTGAATGGTAATTTAAAAAGAGAATATTTTGAATTTAATTATTTAATCAAGTTTTAGTTTAAATTTTAAGTAATGATTTAAAACTAAAATTTCAAATTGTATTTGAAATAAATAAGATTAAATTAGATGTTCAAAGCATTTTTAATTATGAAATTTGTTTTAGATTTCTTATTTTCTAATAGGGTTATTATTTTGAAATCCAAATAGGATAAAAAAAATTTAAAGTTATTAAAATTTGATTTATTTCAATTAATTGATTTATGAAGATAATTAAGGTTAATTTTATTATTGATATGAATTTAAGAATACTTATTTAACATGATTGTTAGTAAGTAAAGTTTAATTTAAGATTAATGTTTTTCTTAGTTAATTAAGGATTTTTGAAATATAAGATGTTAATTAATTGATTATTTAATTAATTTTAAATAATTAGTTAATTATTTATTTAATTTTAAATAATCACTTAATTATGGATTAATTAAGTGTGATTACTTAATGAAGTAATCAATGGTTAATTATTGAAAATAATTAAGTATGGAAGTAATCACTTATGGAAGTAACTAGTAGAAATTACTCATGGGAGTAATTAGTAGAAGTGATTAAAGGATAATCACTTGATGTTATTTAATTAAGGAAATGATTAATATAATTATTAAAGTTAATTAATTATGGACTAATTAATTAATTAAAGTATTAAGGATTGTTTAATGATGGAATTGATTACTTGTTAGGTAGTTAATTAAGAGAGTAATCAAAATTTATTAATGAAGTAATTAGGGATAATTACTTATGTAAGTAATTAAGAGTTAATTACTAAATTAATTTAGTTAATTAATTAATGTGATTAATCGATTTAAGAATGAGATTAATTTAAGATTAATTACTAAGGGTAATTAATTAAAAGTGTAATTAATTAATAAAGTAATTAATTAGGGATTATTAATTGATGTAATTAAATAATTGATTACTTAATGAAGTAATTAAAGATTAATTAAATTAGATTAATTAATCAAAGGGTTAATATAATTAAGAAGTTAATTAATTTAGATAAGTAATTACAAGTTGTTAATTACTGTTTATGATAAATGAGATGATTAATTACAAGTTAATTATTTAATTAATTAAAGGAATTATTAATTAATAAGAATCATTAATTAATATAATTAATGATATTAATCATAGTTGATTAATAAAGTGATTAATTTAAGTGTGATTAATTAATTGTAATTAATTAACATTTAATGTAATAATTATAATTGATTAATTAATGGAAGCAAATAAAGGATCATTAATTATTGTAGTTAATGATAGTAATTAAAAGTTAATTACTGAATATTGTTCAGGTTAATTACTTGAATGTAATTAAAAGTGATTAATCAGGGAGATTAATTCAAGAGGATCATTAAGTGATGATTTTATTTGGAATAAATAAATGAAGAAGGATTTAAGGTTAATCCAATTGATTAAGAGTTAATCAATTCTGTTTATGAATGATTGATCGATGTTGGATGATTGATTGATACTGATTGATTGATATTGGGTGATTGGTTGATACTGGCTGATTTGGATATCACTGATATGTGATATGCTGCTTTGTGAGATGAATGTTTGATATGAATTATCTGTTGTGATAATATGATTCATCTATCTGTTTATATCATCCTGAATATAAGTTTAACTGTTTAAAATCCTTAAGTACAACTTGGAAATTAAAATGGCGTTGGTTTCGATGAGACCGGGGTCGAGTTTCCATATTTGGATAATCCGAAAACCACATCGATTCTAATTAAACGTTAGGTCATGAATCCAAGTGGAGCTTTGTGAAGACTCGAGGTGTAAGAACTATACGCCAGTATAACTCAGTGGATGATTCCGTAATGAGTTTGACGGAATAGCACTTATATGTTCAAGATGGTGTTTTAGAGTTCAAGGGCTATGGTCGTTGACTCTGAGGGTAATTCCAAAATGAGTGCAATGAGATAGTGCCTTCGGTTTCGTTCGAACCCGGAAGGAGCTTGTATGGATTGAATGCTTTCAGAACATCGTCAGGTGGACGATGAGCATTCTAAGATAGATGTGTTCTATAAAGGTAATCGCAGCCTCAAGCCTCATCAACCGGGAATGGCTAAAACAGGGGAGGTACAGCAAGGCTTCGTGGGTAGCCCCTACTTGAGAGTGAGACTTACCCCTGTCTAGAGGTCCCTTTTTATTTCGGCTTAGTGTGTGGTTGGTCGCGCCAACCATGGGGTGGTCTTGTTCGGGACTTTCCAGTAAGGGATGGTTCCGACCTTGTGTTGCAGGGGAGTTAGGGTGGCTCCTTGGTACGTTGATCTAGGCCACATAATGTGACGGGCGGTACCCCAGTAGCCCTGCCATTGTTGGAAACCCAGTCTTCCTACGGGACCCTACGATTTTGATTGTATTACCCACTTTTGTGGCTAGTAGCTGGAATTTAATAGATGTAACAATTTCGGCTATATCTTATTTACTTGAAAACCCTAGACACTATTACAATATCACTGGATTTCCTATCAAATGTTTTGGGTAGCATAAGGTAAAAACTTTTCCATGTTTATGTGTGGGAAGTCTTACATGATACCTTTTCTTTTCAAAGGTTTTTCTAAAGTTAAGCGATTTTAAAACCGTTTACTCACACCAGACCCCTGTCTACACGAGTGTTTATTTTCTGTTTTATTAAACTCTTGGGTACTCATATTATGTATGAGTAGTCAAGTGATTCAGGTTTGCTTGACGAATTCTGAAGGAGATATTGTATCAACCCGCATATTTATCGATTTTATATTTAAATATTTTATGTAAATATTTTGTCGTTAATCGGATATTGGTCCGAAAAGCTCCTTTTTTCAAACTGTCAAATTAGGACTCGAGACCACTTCCATTGAGTTCGAAATGCCGTTTACAACTATTTTTAAGTATAAACATTGATAGTTTGGGAGTTAGTGGAATTTCACTAACTTTTCCCGCTTTGGACATTGGGTTAGCTTAGCCATTATAACTCAAGCCCAACCCCCTCCTTCTCTTCACTCTTCATAAATCCCTATAAACTCAAGCTTTTGCATTAATGGTGCGTGGAAAGAGAAATTAAAACTCCGAAAGCTAAGTCTTCATTGCTAATCCAACATCAACTCCAAAACTCAAGTGAACACATTGATTCAAGCTAGTGGTTGATCCTTGCATAGCATTTCAAGCTTCATCTTTGTCCATTTTAGTGAAAAGGTGAGATTTTTATCTCATAAATCTAGTCTATAACTATCTTGGACTGTGGGAAATGAATCCCTATCATGTTTCTATGTACATTTGCATTTGGTTTGGATTGGATTGGACAAAAACCCCAAATTTTAGTGTTTTTGGTATAAAAAAACTACACCTAGGTCATTCTGCCTATGCTAAGTCGTTCGCGTGGAAAAGTATCGGCCTCAAAATAGCTCGTTTCCGACCTTAAAATGGCCTACAACGTTAGGTCGCTCGGCACTCGGAATTAGGTCGTAGGTCGTTTGGTTTTAGGTCGCTAGGTCGTTGGGCTTTAGGTCGAATGGACCTTAGGTCGTAGGTCGTATGGACCTTAGGTCGTAGGTCGTTCTGGCCATTTCTAATGTCTTCGGAGTTAGGTCATATGGACCTTAGGTCGTATGGCTTTACGTCGCTAGGTCGTATGACCTTAGGTCGTTAGGTCGTATGGCTTTAGGTCACTAGGTCGTATGACCTTGGGTCGTTAGGTCCTATGGCATTTTAGGTCGTGTGATCTTCTTACCTGTTAGGTTGTTAGACCTACATCCTGTTAGGTCGTTGAACCTTTAGCTCGTAGGTCGCTAGGCCTTATCTCCTTAGGTCGCGTGACCCATAATCTTTAAACCACTAGGTCGCTAAACCAAGTTTCCAGTTAGGTCGCAAGACCTTGTAAACCGTTAGGTCGCGTGACCTATATTCCGTAGGTCGTTGACCCACTTAAGTCGTTGTCCCTCATAGGTCGCGTTTCCTGCTTAGGTCGTTAGGTCGCGTGCCTTTAGGTCACATTCCTTTATTAGGTCGCGTGTCTCTGTTAGATCGTTGACCTCCTTAACTCGCATGACCTAACCCGTAGGTCGTTGGACCTCTATTTTATTTAAGTCGTTGTTTCTTATAGGTCGCTCGGCCCCTTATTTTCTTTAGGTCGTTTGAGTGTTTGGTCGCGAACCCATTTTAGGTCGCATGACCTTTACCATTTTGGTCGCTGGACCACTAGGTCGTGCCCCTTTAATCACTAGGTCGTACCGTTTTTGGACGGGGCGTTGCCCCGCACCCCGCCGTGGGCGCTGCCCCCTGGACCCCCGCGACCTGACCGGGCAGGTCGAACCCCGTAGCAGGGGCGTTGCCCCCGCACCCCCACTTTGGGAGGTTGCCACCCACCTGCACCCCTCCTCCGTAGGGGATCTTATCTGAAAAACATTCAACAAAACTTGCTTTGTTGAGATGCTGAGTTGACCATTCTTCGAGATAAACTATCTTGGGCTTCTCGGTCGATTTTATGGATTTTTGAATATCTATTTCGATGGATTCTTTATCGGTTTCTTTGGATTTTATTCACGTCTTCGAATGTGAATTTTTATGATTGATTGTTTCTACAATCACTTCTATGATTTGTCACTTTAAAATATAAAGGTTTTCAATACTAGTAGTAAATATCAAAACTCTTTCATCAAAACAAATTTAACTCTATTCTACTACAAAGTTTTTTTTTCCTTAAACCATTTTCCAAACTATTAGAATATACAAACCTTTACCTCACTCGTATGAGAAATCTAATTAAATGACTTAGAAAACAAGTGGTATGAAACGCTTACGTTTACTTCGTTGGTTAATTCTTGGACTTGTGCGATTGAATCTTTTGTGACAATTTCTAGTGAAGATCAATAGTTTGTTCGTAAATATTTGAGTTAAGCAAGTGGTTATGGGACATGAAGCTAAACTTTTATATTTACTAAATTAGTGTAATTGACACTTCTTGATGATCATGACGATCATTTTTGAGTTTTAGACTAGCAACTGTGCGATGTCTCTTTGTCTGCGATGGAGACTAGACCCCGCTCTTGCGAAGTTTCGCCATCGCATTTGTGTGATGTTTCGCCATCACATATGTGGGGTTGCGCCCCACGGTCTTTGGGCCATTCGTGTGTCAAAATTAATGGCTTGCAACCATGAGATAACATCTCGCTTTGTGTTACACATGTAGGTGAGTTTTCATACTCCCATTTTGTGAGTTTTCATGCTCCTATATTGTGATTTCTGGATTTCTTGTGTAGTCTTCTGAATTTATGCTTCACCTATTTTCATGACTTTCATTGTTATGATTTTCCAACTTTTATGTTTAGGTGAATTTGGATCTTTTAGAAGATTCTTTTGATATTGTTTGATCTCTTGATGATCTTCATTTACATGCTTATCATAGTATGTCTATATGGTTACTATATGTTCTTGCCATATCTACTGTTTATATCATGTTATCTGATATTTATAGCTAGACTGATCTGTTTATTATTTTCTTATAAATAATACTTGGGTCAGACCGAGATGTTACAGGTGCTTCTGCTTGACATCTCCCCCAGGGATTTACTACTTTGACTTTTGGCTGACCGTTTAGATTAGCAGTTTTTGTCGTTTACACTTGAGATATAGACTCATATATGTATTCTTTTGTATAGCATGTGTTGCTATTCTTTTGTATTATTGTGGATCTTTTTGACCACTACTCTTATGTACACTTTCATGTGTTAGTTATATATTCATATCTTCTTCCGCCTTTGTGATATGGATGTCTGTGACTGATTTGTGTTATACTTATTTTTACGTTTGTTTCCGAAGATTATTTATAGCCACCATGTGATAAGAAATCACATGGATGGTCGCTCCTCAACTGCCTTATTCTCCGTGCTAGTTGACAACACTACACCGTAGTATTCTTGGCTAGCGTGGGTATAGAGGTGGGGCGTCACAGCTTGGCATCAGAGCCAAACTTCGGAACAATGTAGAATAACTTAACAAGGATCATCGTCCTAAGTCCAGCTTAGGAGTCGTACCTTAGGATTAATTCGAGTCTTCGTACCGATTCATCCTATTTTTATTATGATTCCTAGTTTCACTTATCAAGATTGCTTGATATATCTTGTAGTGAATAACCTTTTTCTTCTCCTTCTTTCTTAAGGAAGAAAAATGGTTAGACCTAGACGTCCCCATGCCGGTCAATCTACTGCAACTCCCCAAGATGGATTTTTTATGACTACCCAGCAACTTCTTGACCTTGTCACGAATGCTCAAGAAGCTGGTTCTAATCCGGAACCTACTCACCCTAAATCTGGGTGTGCACGGTTGTGCAATGGTTACACCAGCTTGGGTGGGAAGCAATTTAAAGGCACTGAAACTATCATCGAGGTCCAAGCTTGGCTCAGAACGTGTGATAGAATCTTCTCTCGCATGAACCTCACTGACCTCCATCTAGTCCAGGTGGCTTCCAGTATGCTCCAAGGAAGAGCATTGGATTGGTATGAGCTGTTAATCTCAGAAATTGATGAAGTGGATCTCTCCTGGGTGCACTTCCGGGATCGCTTCGAATCGAAATTCGTGCCTGAGGCTGAAAAGGTAACTTTGGCTCGGAGATTTATTGACCTTGTTCACGGTCAGTCTTCTGTGGCGGACTACGTTGCACCATTCGAATCCCTTTCAAAATATGGGGTCGAATATATAAATACTCCATAGAAGAAGAACCAGAGGTTCGTTTATGGCTTAAATAAGAATCTTAAGAAGCCACTACTCCTGAAACTAGAAGTTACATTTGATCAACTCGTTGATATCGCTCTTCGTCTTGAAGAGGCCGATAGAGAGAGTGATGTTGAAGTGGTTGGCGCTAAACCAAACTTCAACAATAAAAAGAGGCCTAACAAATTTAAAGGTTCTTATCCCAACAAAAAGGGTAAGCAAGCAACTTCGGCTGCAAAGACACCTTCCTCTAGTAGCGGGCAATGCTATAACTGTGGTTCTAAGGACCATTTTGCAAACAAGTGTTCGAAGCCAAAAAGTTGTCGCTATTGCAAGAGCTCGGAACATTATATACGTATATGCCCCACACTAAAAGGCAGGAAAGAGGGAAGGTTAAACGTGGCTCAAGCCCCTGGCAACACATCTCATGGCCAAGGTATTTCTCATTCCATTCTTGATGGTATTATTTTATTTCATGATCAACCTATTAGAGTTCTCTTTGATACGGGTGCATCCCATTCTTTTATATCAAAAGAACTGGTAGACACTATTTCCTTAAGTGTTACTGCATTAATGACTTCTTTGAAAATTGCGAATCCTGCTGGTGGATCCGCAACTCTTAGTTTGCTTTGTAAAGATGTGGAGATTATATTATGTGATTTTTCTTTCCTAGCCGATTTGCATGTCATGCATTAATTAGGCTTTGGAATAATTTTGGGAATGGATTGGCTTAGCCGTTATCAAGCCCATATCCTCTGTCCTGAGCGGACTATTCATCTCCAACATCCACTATCTGTTATTCCGATTTCTGTTTATCTTAAAGATTCAGAATCCTTTTTGATTGCATCCTTATATTCTTTAAATCCTCGTGATGACGATGATGACGATGAGGATGATATTATTTCTCGTATCCATGTTGTTCGTGAATTTTCCGACATATTCGAGCCCGTTGTAGGTCTACCACCTAAGCGAGCAATTGAGTTCAAAATTAACCTTATTCCTGTAGCTCAACCTATTACTCATCCACCTTATCGCATGTCTAATAAGGAAAATGAAGAGATGCGCAAATAATTATCCGAAGTGGAGACGAAGCAATTTATTTGCTCTAGTTCCTCTCCTTGGGGAGCTTCGGCTATTTTCGTAAAGAAATCTGATGGTACTCTTAGGCTCTGCGTTGATTATCGCAAGCTTAACGATCTTACTATTAAAAATAAATATCCTTTACCTCAGATTGATGATCTATTCAATCAGCTCAGTGGTGCTAAGGTCTTTTCACAATTTGACTTGGCTACCGGTTTCCATCAGCTTCGTATCGTAGAGGATAGCTTCCTTTTACATCATTCCGTACTCGATATGGATCTTATGAATGGCTTGTTATGCCATTTGGGTTAACGAATGCTCCAGCTTATTTCGTTGACCTCATGAATCGAGTTTTCAAAGATTTCCTCGATTGGTTTGTTCTCATCTTCATTGATGATATCCTTGTGTATTCTAAAACCGAGGAGGAGCACGAAAAGAATCTTCAGATTATATTGGAAACTCTTAGGAGTAATCAATTAAAGGCGAAATTTTCTAAATGCCACTTTTGGCAATCTCGTGTGAACTTTCTCGGTCATATTATTTCCGAATCCGGAATTTCCATGGATCCTTCAAAGATTGAAGCGATTCAAGATTGGAAGAGACCGGAGAGTGTGACAGAGATTCGTAGTTTTCTCGGATTTGCGGGTTATTACCGTCGTTTCATTAAAGACTTTTCTAAGATTGCCGTTCCTCTTACTGGCTTGACTAAGAAGGGAGTTAAATACATTTGGTCGGACCAAATGTGAAGCCTCTTTTCAGAAATTGAAAGAAATCCTTTTCTATGCTCCTATTATTGTTATTCCCGAAAGGAATCAAGATTTTGTTGTTTATACTGATGCTAGTCACGTTGGTTTGGGTGCCGTTCTTATGCAAAAAGAACGTGTTATTGCTTATGCTTCTAGGCAACTGAAGCCGGCCGATACTAGATATGACACACATGATTTAGAAGTCGCGGCTATTGTTTTTGCCCTTCGAATTTGGCGTCATTATCTATTGGGAGAGAAATTTATTTTTTACACGGATCATAAGTCTTTGAAATATTAATTTTCTCAAAAGGAACTTAATTTGCGTCAACAGCGTTGGCTCGAGTTCCTTGCACCTTATGATCTTGATATTCTTTATACCCCGGTAAGGGTAATCATGTCGCCGATGCTCTTAGCCGTAAACAACAAGCAGTCGTTTCTATGATGATATCTGAATGGAACGACCTCGAGATTTTATCTACTTGTGAGATTTGAGAGCGCATATCCGATTTATACTCATCACTTGTTTTATGTAGCCTTGAGGCTCATCCTTCTCTTTTAGACCGCATTCTTGATGCTCAAGGGCTAGATCCTGAATTGGCTCTTCTTGGCCAAAATGTTAAGGATAAAATTGATATTGAAGGTTTGAAAGACTTTGATATTGATTCTCGTGGCGGCATTCGAAAATTTGGTAGACTTATCGGACCAAATATTGGTGATCTTCGTAAAGATATTTTAGGAGATTCCCATCGTTCTAAATTCACCATTCATCCCGGTAGTAGAAAAATGTACGCTGATATGAAGCGACTTTATTATTGGGAGGGAATGAAATCTGATATTGCTAACTTTGTTAAGTGTTGCATGACTTGCCAACTTGTCAAGGCCGAACATCAAAGGCCTGGTGTGTTATTGCAACCTTTAGGAATTCCAATTTGGAAGTGGGATCAAATTTCCATGGATTTTATAGATGGCCTTCCCCGTTCTCGTTCGGGTCATGACAGCTTATGGGTGATCGTGGATAGACTTACTAAATCCGCCCATTTTATTTCCGTTCGGTCTAACCGAACCGTTCGTCTTTTGGCCAAACTCTTTATCAAAGAAATCGTTAAATTGCATGGAGTTCCTACTTCTATTGTTAGCAATCGAGATCCATTGTTTGCTAGTGGGTTTTGGAAGAGTCTTCAAAAAGCTTTAGGAACGAAGCTTAATTTTAGCACTGCTTATCACCCCCAGTCCGATGGACAAACCGAGCGTGTGAATCAAACTCTAGAAGATATTCTTCGTGCTTGTGTGCTCGATTTTGGTGGAAATTGGGAAGATCATATTTCACTTGTTGAATTTTCCTATAATAATAGCTTCCAATCTAGTATTGGAATGGCACCTTTCGAGGCACTCTATGGAAGGCCATGCCGATCTCCTTTTTGTTGGCTTGAGGCCGTTCAGAAGCTAGTTTTAGGTCCATACTTTATTCGTGATTCCACAGAGAAGATTGAACTTATTCAACATAGGATGAAAGAAGCCCAGACAAGACAAAAATCCTATGCCGTAAATCGAAGAAGGAAATTAGAATTCTGTGGGAGACCTTGTTTTTATTCATGTTTCACCTATGAAAAGTGTTGTACGTTTCAGTCGGTCGGGAAAGTTAGCGCCTCGATATATTGGGCCATTTCCTATCACTGAACGTATTGGTTCCATGATTTATCGCCTTTCATACCGGCTCAGTTTTCTGTCATGCATGACGTGTTTCACATTTCTCAATTATGGAAATGCCTACGAGATTCCGATTCTATTCTTGAGCCTGGTATTGTGGAAGAAATTGAAGTTTCACCAAATTTAACTTATGAGCAGTAACCTATTTGTATTATTGCTTCGGAGGTCAAGCGACTTCGAAATAAAGATGTTCCGGTTGTAAAGGTTCAACGGTCATCAAATCCTAAGGATTGCTCTTGGGAATCCAGAGAATTCATCAAGCGAACACATCCGTACTTGCTTACTCCTGCTCTTTGAGGTGAACTTCCTATTTCAAATTTCTTTTGTGTTAATATGCTTCTATCTTATATATTGCGAGGACGCAATTTCTTTAAGGAGGGGAGTCTGTAACAACCCGCATATTTATCAATTTTATATTTAAATATTTTATTTAAATATTTTGTCGTTAATCGGATATTGGTCCGAAAAGCTACTTTTTGCAAACGGTCAAATTAGGACTCGAGACCACTTCCATTGAGTTCGAAATGCCGTTTACAACTTTTTTTAAGTATAAACATTGATAGGTTGGGAGTTAGTGGTATTTCACTAACTTTTCCCGCTTTGGACTTTGGGTTAGCTTAGCCATTATAACTCAAGCCCAACGCCCTCCTTCTCTTCACTCTTCATATATTCCTACCAAATCAAGCTTTTGCATTAATGGTGAGTGGAAAGAGAAATTAAAACTCCAAAAGCTAAGTCTTCATTGCCAATCCAATATCAACTCCAAAACTCAAGTGAAGACATTGATTCAAGCTAGTGGTTGATCCTTGCATAGCATTTCAAGCTTAATCTTCATCCATTTTAGTGAAAAGGCGAGATTTTTATCTCACAAATCTAGTCTATAACAATCTTGGACTATTGGGAATGAATCCCTATCATGTTTGCACGTACATTTGCATTTGGTTTGGATTGGATTGGCCAAAAACACCAAATTTTAGTGTTTTTGGTAAAAAACTGCACTTAGGTCATTCTGCCTATGCTAGGTCGTTCGCGTTGAAAAGTCTCGGCCTCAAAATAGCTCGTTTTCGACCTTAAAATGGCCTACAACGTTAGGTCACTCGGCACTCGGAGTTAAGTCGTAGATCGTTTGGTTTTAGGTCGCTAGGTCGTTGGGCTTTAGGTCGAATGGACCTTAGGTCGTAGGTCGTATGGACCTTAGGTCGTAGGTCGTTCTGGGCATTTCTAACGTCTTCGGAGTTCGGTCGTATGGACCTTAGGTCGCTAGGTCGTATGGCTTTAGGTCGCTAGGTCGTATGACCTTAGGTCGTTAGGTCGTATGGCCTTAGGTCGCTAGGTCGTTTGACCTTAGGCCGTTAGGTCCTATGGCATTTTAGGTCGTGTGATCTTCTTACCTGTTAGGTCGTCGGACCTACATCCTGTTAGGTCGTTGAACCTTTAGCTCGTAGGTCGCTAGGCCTTGTCTCCTTAGGTCGCGTGACCCATCTTCTTTAAACCACTAGGTTGCTAGACCACGTTTTCAGTTAGTTCACAAGACCTTGTAAACCGTTAGGTCGCGTAACCTATATTCCGTAGGTCGTTGACCCAATTAAGTCGCTGTCCCTCATAGGTCGCGTTTCTTTCTTAGGTCACTAGGTCGCGTGCATTTAGGTCGCATTCCTTTATTAGGTCGCGTGTCTCTGTTAGATCGTTGACCTCCTTAACTCGCATGACCTAACCCGTAGGTCGTTGGACCTCGATTCTATTTAAGTCGCTGTTTCTTATAGGTCGCTCGGCCCCTTATTTTCTTTAGGTTGTTTGAGTGTTAGGTCGCGAACCAATTTTAGGTCGCATGACCTTCACCATTTAGGTCGCTGGACCACTAGGTCATGCCCCTTTAATCACTAGGTCGAACCGTTTTTGGACGGGGCGTTGCCCCGCACCCCGCCTTGGGCGCTGCCCCCGGACCCCCGCGACCTGACCGGGCAGGTCGAATCCTGTAGCAGGGGCGTTGCCCCCGCACCCCCACCTTGGGGGGTTGCCACCCCCCTAGACCCCCCCTCCGTAGGGGATCTTATCTGAAAAACCTTCAACAGAACTTGCTTTGTTGAGATGCTGAGTTGACCATTCTCCGAGACAAACTATCTTGGGCTTCTCGGTCGATTTTATGGATTTTTGAATATCTATTTCGATGGATTCTTTATCGGTTTCTTTGGATTTTATTCACGTCTTCGAATGTGAATTTTTATAATTGATTGTTTCTACAATCACTTCTATGATTTGTCAGTTTAAAATATAAAGGTTTTCAATACTAGTAGGAAATATCAAAACTCTTTCATCAAAACAATTTTAACTCTATTCTACTACAATTTTTTTTTCCTTAAACCATTTTCCAAACTATTAGAATATACAAACCTTTACCTCACCCGTATGAGAAATCTAATTAAACGACTTAGTAAAACAAGTGGTATGAAACGCTTGCGTTTACTTCGTTGGTTAATTCTTGGACTTGTGCGATTGAATCTTTTGTGACAATTTTCTATTGAAGATCTACAGTTTGTTCGTAAATATTTGAGTTAAGCAAGTGGTTATGGGACATGAAGCTAAACTTTATATTTACTAACTTAGTGTAATTGACACTTCTTGATGATCATGACGATCATTTTTGTGTTTTAGACTAGCAACTGTGCGATGTCTCTTTGTCCGCGAGGAAGACTAGACCCCGCTCTTGTGATGTTTCGCCATCGCATTTGTGTGATGTTTCGCCATCACATATGTGGGGTAGCGCCCCGTGGTCTTCGGGCCATTCGTGTGTCAAAATTAATGGCTTGCAACCATGAGATAGCGTCTCGATTTGTGTTACACGTGTAGGTGAGTTTTCATACTCCCATTTGTGAGTTTTCATGCTCCTATATTGTGATTTCTGGATTTCTTGTGTAGTCTTATGGAATTTGTGCCTCACCTATTTTCATGACTTTCATTGTTATGATTTTCCAGCTTTTATGTTTAGGTGAATTTGGATCTTTTAGAAGATTCTTTTGATATTGTTTGATCTCTAGATGATCTTCATTTACATGCTTATCATAGTATGTCTGTATGGTTACTATATGTTCTTGCCATATCTATTGTTTATATCTTGTTATCTGATATTTATAGCTAGACTGATCCGTTTATTATTTTCTTATAAATAATACTCGGGTCAGACCGAGATGTTACAGGTGCTTCTGCTTGACTTCTCCCCCAAGGATTTACTACTCTGACTTTTGGCCGACCGTTTAGATTAGCAGTTTTTGTCGTTTACACTTGGGATATAGACTCATAGATGTATTCTTTTGTATAGCACATGTTGCTATTCTTTTGTATTATTATGGATCTTTTTGACTACTACTCTGATGTACACTTTCATGTGTTAGTTATATATTTATATCTTTTTCCGCCTTTGTGATATGGATGTCTGTGACTGATTTGTGTTATGCTTATTTCTATGTTTGTTTCCGAAGATTATTTATAGCCACCGTGTGGTAAGAAATCACATGGATGGTCGCTCCTCAACAGCCTTAATCTCCGTGCTAGTTGACAACACTACACCGTAGTGTTCTTGGCTAGCGTGGGTATAGAGGTGGGGCGTCAAAATTTGGCATCAGAGCCAAACTTCGGAACAATGTAGAATAACTTAACAAGGATCATCGTCCTAAGTCCAGCTTAGGAGTCGTACCTTAGGATTAATTCGAGTCTTCGTACCGATTCATCCTATTTTTATTATTATTTCTTGTTTCACTTATCAAGATTGCTTGATATATCTTTTAGTGAATAACTATTTTCTTCTCCTTCTTTGTTAAGGAAGAAAAATGGTTAGACCTGCACGTCCCCGTGCCGGTGAATCTACTACAACTCCCCAAGATGGATTTTTTATGACTACCCAGCAACTTCTTGACCTTGTCATGAATGCTCAAGCAGCTGGTTCTAATCCGGAACCTACTTACCTTAAATCTGGATTTGCATGTTTGTGCAATGATTACACCAACTTGGGTGGGAAGCAATTTAAAGGCACTGAAACTATCATCGAGGTCCAAGCTTGGCTCAGAACGTGCGATAGAATCTTCTCTCGCATGAACCTCACTGATCTCCATCGAGTCCAGGTGGCTTCCAGTATGCTCCAAGGAAGAGCATTGGATTGGTATGAGCTGTTAATCTCATAAATTGATGAAGCGGATCTCTCCTGGGAGCACTTCCGGGAACGCTTCGAATCGAAATTCGTGCCCGAGGCTGAAAAGGTAACTTTGGCTCGGAGATTTATTGACCTTGTTCAAGGTCAGTCTTCTGTGGCGGACTACGTTGCATCATTCGAATCCCTTTCCAAATATGGGGTCGAATATATAAATACTCCACAGAAGAAGAACCAGAGGTTCGTTTATGGCTTAAATAAGAATCTTAAGAAGCCACTACTCCTGAAACTAGAAGTTACATTTGACCAATTCAATGATATCGCCCTTCGTCTTGAAGAGGCCGATAGAGAGAGTGATGTTGAAGTGGTTGGCGCTGAACCAAACTTCAACAACAAAAAGAGACCTAACAAATTTAAAGGTTCTTATCCCAACAAAAAGGGTAAGCAAGCAACTTCGGCTACAAAGACACCTTCCTCTAGTAGCGGGCAATGCTATAACTGTAGTTCTAAGGACCATTTTACGAACAAGTGTTCGAAGCCCAAAAGTTGTCGCTACTGCAAGAGCTCGGAACATTATATACATATGTGCCCATACTAAAAGGCAGGAAAGTGGGAAGGTCAAACGTGGCTCAAGCCCTTGGCAACACATCTCGTGGCCAAGGTATTTCTCATTCCATTCTTGTTGGTATTATTTTATTTCATGATCAACCTATTAGAGTTCTCTTTGATACGGGTGCATCCCATTCTCTTATATCAAAGGAACTGGTAGACACTATTTCCTTAAGTGTTACTGCATTAATGACTTCTTTGAAAATTGCGAATCCTGTTGGTGGATCCGCAACTCTTAGTTTACTTTGTAAAGATGTGGAGATTATTTTATGTGATTTTTCTTTCCTAGCCGATTTGCATGTCATGCGTTACTTAGGCTTTGGAATAATTTTGGGAATGGATTGGCTTAACCGTTATCAAGCCCATATCCTCTGTCCTGAGCGGACTATTCATCTCCGACATCCACTATCTGTTAATCAGATTTCTGTTAATCTTAAAGATTCAGAATCCTGTTTGATTGCATCCTTATATTCTTTAAATCCTCGTGATGACGATGATGACGATGAGGATGGTATTATTTCTCGTGTCCACGTTGTTCGTGAATTTTTCGACATATTCGAGCCCGTTGTAGGTCTACCACCTAAGCGAGCAATTGAGTTCAAAATTAACCTTATTCCTGGAGCTCAACCTATTACTCGTCCTCCTTATCGCATGTCTAATAAGAAAAATGAAGAGATGCGCAAACAATTATCCGAATTGGAGATGAAGCAATTTATTCGCTCTAGTTCCTCTACTTGGGGAGCTTCGGCTAGCAACTGTGCGATATCTCTTCGTTTGCGAGAGAAACTAGACCCAGCTCTTGTGATGTTTCGCCATCGCATTTGTCTGATGTTTCGCCATCGCATATGTGGGGTAGCGCCCCACTGTCTTCGGGCCATTCGTGCGTCAAAATTAATGGCTTGCAACCATGAGATAGCGTCTCACTTTGTGTTACACGTGTAGGTGAATTTTCATACTCCCATTTTGTGAGTTTTCATGCTCCTATATTGTGATTTCTGGATTTCGTGTGTAGTCTTCTGGAATTTGTGCTGCACCTATTTTCATGACTTTCATTGTTATGAATTTTCAGCTTTTATGTTTAGGTGAATTTGGATCTTTTAGAAGATTCTTTTGATATTGTTTGATCTCTTGATGATCTTCATTTACATGCTTATCATAGTATGTCTTTATGGTTACTATATGTTCTTGCCATATCTATTGTTTATATCATGTTATCTGATATTTATAGCTAGACTGATCCGTTTATTATTTTTTTATAAATAATACTCGGGTCAGACCGAGATGTTACAGGTGCTTCTGCTTGACTTCTCCCCCAGGGATTTACTACTCTCACTTTTGGCTGACCGTTTGGATTAGCAGTTTTTATCGTTTACACTTGAGATAAAGACTCATAGATATATTCTTTTGTATAGCACGTGTTGTTATTCTTTTTTATTATTGTGGATCTTTTTGACCACTACTCTGATGTACACTTTCATGTGTTAGTTATATATTCATATCTTCTTTCGCCTTTGTGATATGGATGTCTGTGACTGATTTTTGTTATGCTTATTTCTACGTTTGTTTCCGAAGATTATTTATAGCCACCGTGTGATAAGAAATCACATGGATGGTTGCTCCTCAACAGCCTTATTCTCCGTGCTAGTTGACAACACTACACCGTAGTGTTCTTGGCTAGCGTGGGTATAGAGGTGGGGCGTCACAGATATGGAGCAGGAGGCTTCTATGTGTAGATATATTATGGTTCCGCTGTGTTTTTTTGGTATCTGTATCTGTTGTATTTGAGTTGTATAGTTAGATAGATGTTTATAACTGTCTAATCTCTGCAGTATAAGTTGTGTACTCTGATGTAATATGATACTATGTAATATTTATGTGATATATATTATATTTCATTCTTTCCGCTGTGAGTTTCTCAGATGTTGTCGTGTTTCTTCTTTCTTCTTTCTCTTTCTTTTCTTCTTCTATCCCTTTCTTTCTTCATTAGCGATACGGCTTTTTGGAGATAGGAAGTCGGGTCGTCACAGTATCGAAGGAACGTGTCAGATCAGTGGAATGACCTCACTTGGCCTGAGATCGCTCCTGTTTTAGCCACCTTATGCCAACTCACGGGAGTTGGGTCCACGTAATATACCTCAAGAACGTCGCCACCATCCTACTTCATTGTGGAAACTCCACCGCGTACATAGTTGTTAAAGCAGTTTTCGGAGTTGGTAGACAGTATGACAACTTCTGATCCCGGTCTCTTTAACAACCAAATGTTATTATAACGCCGTGGTCATTTCAAAAATCATAATACTTCAAAAAATCAAATCATTTCATTTCAAAACTATATCCCTTTCAAAATAGCTCACACTCAAAACCAAAACTATTTTTATTTAAAAACTATATTCAAATGAATACGATATCATTTCCATTTCAAACATATATTCATCTTTCAAAAGTCATAATACTTTCAAAGTCATAACTCTTTCGTAACCCAAAATACTTGAAATCATTACACTTTGAAAATCATAATATTTCGAAATCATACATTTGAAATCATGAAACATTCATTTAATCCAAATTTCAAAATTATTCAATTAAGCCCAAATTATTAAATTTCCAATTTAATTCAATTAAAAACATCGGTTTCAATTAAATTCAGTTTCCCAACAAAACATTTGAAATCATATCAATTTCAAATATAGATTGAATCCACAAAACAAACTTTTCAATTTTTAATATATTTCGAAGCTCTAATGTACCACATTTCAAAACTAAATTTATAATTTCAAATATCTCAAATTCAAGTTCATTCTTACTTAGTTTTGAAATGTTCATTTCATAAATCCAATATCTTTAAATAAACTCAAGTTACAGGTAAACCAAATGTCCTTTCATACAAATATAAACTTCAAATATCCATTTATCAAAATCAAATATCATTCCAAATTCACATTATCTATCAAAATAAAGATTATGTCATTTCTAAACCACTTCAAAATCATTAAAATATTATATCCTTTCAAAACCTCATTATCAAATCATTATTTGAATACAAATTCAAATATTCAAATTTAAATATCATTTTAAATTCAAATATGTCATTCATTTATTATTTCCAATATCATTATAAAACACATTTCAAAATTCCATTCAAAAATTCATTTAGCTTATTACATTTCATTCCATTTAACTCATAACAAAGTAAACCTTATTTAAATTGAAATTCAATTAAAATTACTTAAAAATTCAAATTTAAATATTAAACATATATTCAATCTCCTTAATTTCACAAATAACCAAATAAAATCATTTAACACTTTAAAATATAACTCAAATAGTGTTAAAATCTATAACATTTCAAAACATTGTCAAAATATAGCAACCACAGCATTTATAAAGTGCTATCGTAGCTTATAATTTCCAAAATATTTTAGTTTAGGAACAACGGCATTTATAAACTGCCGTAATCGATATTTATTTATTACAGCACAGTTAAATTCAAAACAACAGCCTTTTCAAATGCTATCATAAGACCACAGCATTTTTAGGAAATGCTGTTGATAAAATTCCAATTTTTATTATAACTTTTCAAAAACAATAAAACTTCAAATTTTCTATTTAAATTTATAAATCATATTTCTAGACTTCAGAATTTCACATTTAAATACCTTTAACATATGATTTATCATAATAAAATTTAAAATCTAATATCCAATAAAAATCCAATTCATTTGTTAAGTCAAAATTTGACTGTTTATTTACTTATTAAATTTAAACAAAAACTTAACATTTTACTTCAAATATCATTTCAAAACTTTGAATTTAATTTCCATTATTTACTTACATTTTAAAAATATAATTTAAAGCCAAATCACTTTTACTTCAAATTTACATCTTAAATTCACAAATTCAAAAAAATTAATATTTATCTTTCACCAACCATAAAATATATATTTTTAAACCAAAATTTATACTTTTTTTAAGAAAATACATATCTTAAGAAAAATAATTTAAAAATACACCATGGGGTCGGTATATAATTTTCTAACCTAGGTCAAATGATACGGATATATATCATTTCAAACCCGCAATCCCAAGTAAATAAAAATAAATACCAATCGCTCAGACCTATCATTTCAGCCCATAACGATTTTTCCCTATTCTAAAGTCCGTTCGGGTGCGTATCATTTCAACCCATAGTGATTCTATTCTAACAGGGAACTTGCATTGTGAATATACACATAAACAATATATACAATGTCAATGTCACAATATAATGTCATATATCATATGCCAGGTGATAAATAACAGAATTAACATGGTAATAACAATCATCATTAACTTGCATAAACATTTTATATTACTAAACACTTTTCATCAATTTACTAATTCATAAGTAAATATATCAGAGATGAGAAGGACTCAACTTTTCAAGCTGAAGACCTCTACAACAAACAAAACGATTTCAAAGGAACAACAAGCACGCTACAGCATGGCACAACACGACATTAGATTCAAATGAGAGAGATAACCAAGATATGATCTTGTAAACAACACCCAAACAAGACAAAACAACGTATTAATATAAAACACAAAACAATGTTGGACAAATTGAAAAATGAAAGCAACAAAGACAAGATAGCTTAACCTTGCCTTAACCACTCCAATGCTCGACCATAGAGGATCTTTTTCTCGGCCATTGATGTGTGTTTGGGTCAGGTATGGTATCATATAGGTCAGGTTGCAAGTGGATGAAGGTGGTGGAAGAGATATAACATGAAGCATACATGGGTTCAAGGCAAATAGTAATGATTTTGGTGCACACAAGGCTTGGCTTGATCACATATGAGCTCGTCCATGGGTCAATTGGGTCAGGCCAGGTCTGGAGCTTGCTGATGTGATGGCCAAAAGATGAAGTAGCTGTAGGTGGTGATGGCTAAGGGGTTGTCGAAACAAACTATGAAGGTGTGTGGTGAAATCAAGGCTTGGCTTGGCAATTTGTGGAGTGTTTGTGCAAATTTTATGGAGCTATCAACATCAAGTGGTCACGGCTTAACTTTTTGGTCAGAGGAGGGGCTGATGGCTGCTGTAGATGGGGGAGGTGATGGTGGAGATGATGGTGGAGAGTGGAGTAGAGGCTAGCCCGAGTAAACTTGCAAAGAATCAAAGGAAAAAATCAATGGGAAAGTAAGAAGAAAAAGAGGGAAAGAAAGAGGCCGTACCTTGATTTTTTCCTCATGTCCATGAGTTTTGAGAATGAGAAACATTTCTCACGTGAATTCTAGAGGAATACATGGCCATGGCAAAGGAAATGGTCGGCTAGTGACGCAGCGGATATTACGAAAACAAATGAAATCGATGAAATGTAGCAATTGGTGGATTGATGAATACCAAAATGCCCAAATTCGTTGATCCGAAAATACCGAATTCTAGTTATCCTCGTCACGTTGATCGCGCACGATACCGTGAAAGAAGATCTTCAATTCTTCAAGCGTTGATCAAGCGCACTTGATTCCGCGAATCGGCTTCAACAATCGTTGATTCGAGCGCACTCGAATAACCAAAAGTGGAGATAGGAGATTACACTCAACTACCAATTTAGGATGAAAGCACACAACAATCAAACAAGAATTTTATTCAAAAATCAACCACCTCTTAAATGTACAACACACTCCCTATTTATAGCATTTCACAATCTGACCCTTAAGTCGTTGCCGACTTAACTCCTCTTAAGTCGTTGCCGACCTAACTGACTCGAGTTACCCTCATAGCGACTTAGACCCAAGTACAACACAGTACAACAAATGACACGACTTAGACTTAAGTCTAACGACTCAACGAATTACAACACAGCACCCATTCGGCCGACTTATCAACATGCCGCCCTACAACTTATCACATACGAGTTAAAGCTTCACCGACTCATGACCTAACATAGGTACAACACAACGACTCAACACTTAAGTCGTAGACGACTTAAACACACAGCTTAAAGAAATACAGACTCATCACAACACTTAAGTCATATACGACCTAACGACTCATTATATGTCGGCCACGACTCAACGTACACGACTCAACACTTATTACATCACCTTTACATACATGACCGACTTAAAGATTCTTGAAGGAGTGGCACCTTCCAATGACCCAACTAAGTAAAGTCGTAAGCTGGTAGAGTTAGGTCGTTAACTCGGTACAACTTTCCCTCTGGTCTCCAGTTAGGTCGGAAACGGCTTAATTCTTCTTCATCAACTCGCATCTTTTCCCCACGTGACTCCTTAGGTCGAGAACGACCTATATCTTCCATACTAAGTCGTGGATGACTTAACTCCACCTTAAGTCGTGTATGACTTATCCCTTCTCTTCTAGCTTGAGCTGCATCATCCTCCCCTGGTTGAGCGAAATTCATCCTCGAATTTGTTAATTCTTTCATATCAGATTGTCCATCTCCATAATATGGTACTAGATGCTTAAAATTGAACACGTCAGAAGTGTACACATCCTCCGGCGGCTTCAACTTATAAGCATTTTCATTGATTTTCTTTAGAATTTCAACTGGGCCAATTTTCCGTGCCTTCAATTTATTGTACGTTCCCACCGGAAAACGATCTTTCGTCAACACTCCGTACACCAAATCACCTTCGTTAAATTCAACACTTCGTCCCTTCAAGTCTGTAGATCTTTTATACTTCTCATTTGCTTTCTCCAATCGCTCCTGAACGATTTTATAACATTAAGTCAATCCATCAACAAAATCTACAGCTCGTTTAACCGTCCCCTTCTGTTGTGGTACTACTGCTAAATTCAACGGTCCCCTGGGTAAATTTGAATATACAATATGAAATGGACTGAATCCCGTACTACGATTCACTGCATGATTATGAGAAAACTCTGCCTGGCATAACTTCATGTCCCAACTCTTCAGATTGTCCTTCACAAGACATCGCAATAAATTCCCCAGCGATCTGTTAACAGCTTCTGTCTGTCCATCTGTTTGCGGATGATAGGCGCTGCTAAAGTTTAACTTCGGTCCAACCATCTTCCACAAACTTACCCAAAAGTGACTCAGAAAACGAGTATCCATATCCGACACAATAGATTCTGGCAATCCATGAAGTCGATAGATCTCTTTGAAAAATAACTGAGCAACATGAACAGCATCCGCCGTCTTCTTACAAGCGACAAAATGTACCATCTTCGAGAAACGATCCACCACAACATATATTGAGTCATTTCCCCTTTGCGTTCTCGGCAAACCCAATACGAAATCCATACTAACATCCATCCAAGGTTTTGTAGGTATAGGTAAAGGCATATACAAACCCGCATTTGTAGCTGTCCCTTTCGAAACTTGACAAACATGACATCTCTGAACAAACCTTTCAACTTCCTTCCTCATCGATGGCCAATAGTAGAATTGAGAGATTAACTGCAATGTTCAGTCTCTACCCACATGTCCTTCCTCATGAAGCTCCTTTACTATCTTCATTCGCAAGCTACAATCCGGTACACACAATTGATTCACCTTAAATAAGAACCCATCAATCAACACAAATTCATCAGAACTTCCCTCCTTAACTTTCTCAACAAATTTCTTAAAGTAAGGATCTTCTTCAATCAGTTCTGGCAATAATTCAAACCCTGTCACCTCAACCTTCATTGTAGTCAACAAGTGATTCCTTCTGCTCAATGCATCTGCTACACGATTCGTAATTCCCGATTTATGTTTCACAAAAAACGTAAATTGTTGCAGGTAGGCAATCCATGATGCATGCCTTGCTGAAATTTTGTCCTGCCCCTGCAAATGCTTCAAAGCTTCATGGTCTGTGTAAAGAACAAACTCCTTATGGAACAAATAGTGTCTCCAATGTTTCACTGCTTGCCCTACGGCATAAAGCTCCACATCATACGTACTATATATCATCTTTGCCCCTGATAATTTCTCGCTAAAGTATGCAATAGGACGCCCCTTCTGACTCAACACCCCTCCAATCCCAACCTTAGAAGCATCAGTGTGTAACTCAAATAACAACTGAAAGTCTGGTAATACAAGAATTGGTGTTGTCGTCAAAAGTCCTTTAATTTGTTCAAAAGCAAACCCTGCTTCCTCCGACCAAGAAACTATTTCCCTTTCATACAATCAGTAACTAGAGCCATCACGCTACTGAAATATGGAATGAATCTTCGGTAGAATGACTCTAGCCCATGAAAACTTCTCACTTCTTTAATTGTTCTCGGTTGTGGCCAATTCCTGACTGCTTCAACTTTATTCTGGTCCACCAGTATACCTTCCTCCGAAACAACATAACCCAGAAATAAAACACTATGCGTCATAAACATGCATTTCTTCGTAGCAGTATAAAATTGTTCCTCACGAAGAATAATCAGCACTTCCCTCAAATGTTGAACATGCTCCTCCATACTCCTGCTATATATCAGAATATCATCAAAATATACCACCACGAATTTCCCAATGAATGGTCTAAAGATTTGATTCATCACCCGCATGAACGTACTAGGTGCATTCGATAAACCAAATGGCATAACCAACCATTCGTATAGACCCTCCCTGGTTTTAAAAGCAGTCTTCCACTCATCACCTGGTCTAATACGAATTTGATGATATCCGCTCTTCAAATCAATCTTCGAGAATATAGTTGCCCCACTCAACTGATCTAGTAAATCATCCAACCTCGGCATTGGGAATCTGTACCTCATAGTGATCTTATTCAATGCTCGACTATCGGTGCACATCCTCCACGTCCCGTCCTTCTTCGGTACTAACAAAGCTGGCACAGCGCACGGACTGAAACTCTCCTGCACTCGCCCCTGTTCAAGCAACTCTTCCACCTGCCTCCTCAACTCTTCATGTTCCTTCGGACTCATTCGATAATGTGGTCTATGCGGTAATACTGCTCCCAGAACAAGATCGATTTGATGTTGAATGTCTCTCAGTGGCGGTAACTCCTTAGGCAACTCTTCTGGAAATACATCCTCAAATTCTTTCAAAACTGGTTTCGCTTCTTCTGGAATTTCAACCTTTTCACTGCTCTCACGCCCTATCAACAAGTACACTTCAGGTTCCTCTTCGACTTCCTTAACAAACTCCTTCAAAGATAATAAGGTTTTCAGCTCTTCAATCTCCTCCAACTTGCTTTCCTTCTGTTGTTGCTTCTTAGGAACTAAAATAATCTTAGTACCTTCAAACATGAAACTGTAACTATTAGCACGACCATCGTGCTGTACTGCTCTATCAAACTGCCATGGTCTACCCAACAACAGATGACACACATCCATGTCTACAACATCACACCAGATTTCATCTTTGTACTTCTTCCCAATTGAAAAATTAACACGAGCTCTTCGTCCAACTTTCACCTCACCTCCCTTCCTTAACCATGCTAACTTGTATGGTTTAGGATGCTTCTCAGTTTTCAACTCCAACTTCCTCACTGCCTCTGTAGAGATAATATTATCACAACTTCTAGCATCAATAACAAACTTACAAACTCTTCCTAGAATAGTACAGGTAGATTGAAAAATGTTATGCCTCAACCAACTATCTTCCTCCTCTTGCATCGGTGTCAAGCAACTTCTCCTCATCATTAGATTATATCATTCATCTCCCGACAATAAGTCTTCCTCCTCAACTGGTAATGAATTAGTACATTTTGCCTCTCCATCATCAGCCTCCTCAACTTTTGCAACCATGGTTCTCTTCTTTGGCTTTGGACATTCATTGCTTTTGTGACCCAACTCCTGGCAATTATAACATTTGAAACCACTGTTAACCTTCGCCTTCTCAGCCTCCTTCACCACTGGTTTACTGATAGGTTTAGACATATTAGAACTTCCACTGGCACCCTTCACTGGATTATTGGAATTAGTAAACACACCACCTCCACGCCTTCCCTGCTTCTCCCAAGCCAATGCTTTCTGATGTGCTTCCGCCATAGATCTTGGATCGAACATATTCACCATATCCTGGATCTGCATTCTCAATCCTCCAACAAATCTAGCAGTCAGCTGTTCCTCTATCTCAATAATATCATTTCGAGCAATCAGTTGATAAAATTCATCAGCATAATCATTAACAGTCTTCGTCCCTTGCCTCAGATTCTGCAACCTCTGATACATGAGTGATTGATAGTTGTAAGGTAAAAATGTAGCTCTCAACAACTTCTTCATCTTATTCCAAGATTCAATCTTTGACTTTCCCATTCTCTCCCTTATAAGTTTGGTTTGCTGCCACCATGCTAAAGCTCTTCCCCTCAACCTAGTAGCAACCAACTTCACCCTCCTATGCTCGGGAATCCCCTTAAAGTCAAAAATCTCTTCCACATTGGACAACCAATCAAGAAATTCTTCTGCTACCATTCCACCTTTGAATTCAGGAATTTCCATCTTCATCCCCGATTCCCATCGACGATCATCTTCAACATCCCGATATGCATTTAGTACTTGGTCGCGATCTCGATAATGAACACTACATCTATTACCATCTTCATCAAAAAAAGACGTACTTCGATAACGATCTCGACCTCCCACGTCTCTATGATCACGCATATCCCTTCTACTTGGTCTTTCAACATCACGATATGGGTCATATTCATACTCCCTTGGAGTCCTTCTCCCTTCACTTCTATGCTCATAATGTTCTCTTCTCAACGAAACTGAAGATTCTCTTCTTTCTCAGCAAGATTGCGGTGATACTCTTCTCGCTTCCGTAACCGATGGAGAAACTCGGTTTCCTCCATGGTTCGAGACTGGTGATCTCCTCCTTTGAGTTTGATTCATATCAATCATCAGCTTCTCTAACTTTCCAATGCCTTCATCAAATTTCTCATTGATACGTTGTTCCATTTGCACGGCTTCTTCTCTTCGATACAACGCTTCAACATTTTGATGACGATTAGCTCTTCTTGGCGGCATGATTTCACAATCACAAACGCTTCGAAACTTCACAAATCTTCTGCAAATCAAACTTCAAAACAAACTTCACCTAGGCTCGGCTACTTCTCCCAAGTATACACGGCCTACTCTTCAAACTCTCGGCTTAAACAAGCGATGCACGACTCTACCCAACTTGGCTCAAATTCAAACACCTTTCCAACTTTGATCCAAAATGAAATGGATCGAAAGCTTCTAACTTGTTGCAACTTCAAGATGAACACGATGAACACCAAACTTCAAACTCCTTGGCTCCAAGACTCGGCTTAGCTATGATTGGCTAAGTCTAGCTCTGATACCAAACTGACGCAGCGGATATTACGAAAAAAAATGAAAACAAATGAAATCGATGAAATGTAGCAATTGGTGGATTGATGAATACCAAAATGCCCAAATTCGTTGATCCCAAAATACCGAATTCTAGCTATCCTCGTCACGTTGATCGCGCACAATACCGTGAAAGAAGATCTTCAATTCTTCAAGCGTTGATCAAGCGCACTTGATTCCGCGAATCGGCTTCAACAATCGTTGATTCGAGCGCACTCGAATAACCGAAAGTAGAGATAGGAGATTACACTCAACTACCAATTTAGGATGAAAGCACACAGCAATCAAACAAGAATTTTATTCAAAAATCAACCACCTCTGAAATGTACAACAAACTCCCTATTTATAGCATTTCACAATCTAACCCTTAAGTCGTTGCCGACCTAACTGACTCGAGTTACCCTCATAGCGACTTAGATCCAAGTACAACAAAGTACAACAAATGACACGACTTACGACTTAAGTCTAACGACTCAACGAATTACAACACAGCACCCATTCGGCCGACTTATCTACATGCCGACCTACGACTTATCACATACGAGTTAAAGCTTCACCGACTCATGACCTAACATAGGTACAACACAGCGACTCAACACTTAAGTCGTAGACGACTTAAACACACAGCTTAAAGAAATACAGAATCATCACAACACTTAGGTCGTATACGACCTAACGACTCATCATGTGTCGGCCACGAATCAACGTACACGACTCAACACTTATTACATCACCTTTACATACATGACCAACTTAAAGATTCTTGAAGGAGCGGCACCTTCCAATGACCCAAATAAGTTAAGTCGTAACCTGTTAGATTTAGGTCGTTAACTCGGTACAACTTCCCCTCTGGTCTCCAGTTAGGTCGGAAACGACTTAACTCTTCTTCATCAACTCGCATCTTTACCCCACGTGACTCCTTAGGTGGGAACGACCTATATCTTCCATCTTAAGTCGTGGACGACTTAACTACACCTTAAGTCATGTACGACTTATCCCTTCTCTTCTAGCTTGAGCTGCATCAGCTAGAGTCAATGCAAATGTTAATTGACAAATGAAAAGGCAAATGGCATATGTAAGGTCATGGCATATGAAAAGGTTTTGACCTTTTACATTTCCTTTTCTTTTAAACATATATATTTCAGTAAATAAAATATAAAAACTGAACAAAATAAAGTGGAAAAAGAAAATAAGTAAATATATTTTAGAAAAATATAAAATAATTATGTAAATCGCACAATAATAGAAACTAGGGTGAAAAATTGTAGATAAAATACAATAAGCTTTGGAAAATTATAACATCACTTTAAAAATATTTTAAAAATGAAATTGCATATATAACATGTCATATTACACATATATGCAAATTAGAACAAACAAAAATATTATTTATATAAACTAAAATAAACAATTTTGTTAAATAAAACAATGTACATGTAATATTGTAAAAAGCATAACTTTCACAATATAAATCGGATTTCAACGAAATGAAAAGCATCATTCTTGAAATTTTATTTAATTTAGTAATAAAAGATAAAATTCAAATTTTCAAATATTTAAAATTTAAATTTAATAGTCAAAGTTTGACCGAATTGACCAAAATTCACTTTTTTGCAAAATATTCAATATATTTAGGTTTGAAATTATTATTCGCATACCAATCAAAATTTATATTTAAAATAGAAAAATTAGTTCATTTTAATAAATAAAATAAAGTTTTTAAATCAGGAATTAAAATTAGAATAATTTAAATATACAATTAAAGTTATCACAAAATACAAGGTTGCTACACTCTCCCCCACTCAAAATTTTTCGTCCCCGAAAAGGAATGAGGTACAAGAAAGCATAGAAAAAGATAGAATGAAATAGGATTAATACAAGATGGTAAGAAGATTGAAATTATGCCTGATAACTATTGTTATAGGTAAGTTTAGCAATGTGAGACGGTTTTCTCAAGATCCTCCAGAATCAAGAACAAAAGCATAAAAAAGATCCTCAAGAATTTCATTCACTCTTTCCACCTGACCGATGGTCTGTGGATGGCAAGCAATGCTCAGATTCAAAAAAATTGAGTACCAAAAGTTATAGAAAGGTTACAGATATTTCTAAACAGAATGATATAAGCAATAGTTTCCCCATCCTGTAGCAAGATAAGGGAAATAAGGACAACCAAAAGACAATTTAGAAAACAAAATAAGATAATAAATTTGAAACCATGAAAATTTCCACTTAAATTTGAAAATAAATTTACATAAGTTAAATAAATCTTACTCATCTCAAATTTCATTATCTTATCATCAAATTATCTTAAATTAACAATTTCTAAAATTGTGGATTTGAAAAGAAATCATTTATTATACT
Organism: Allium cepa; assembly: GCA_030765085.1. Lineage (NCBI taxonomy): Eukaryota > Viridiplantae > Streptophyta > Magnoliopsida > Asparagales > Amaryllidaceae > Allium > Allium cepa. The sequence goes on along the minus strand of CM060943.1, from coordinate 934,905,390 downwards.
CAAAATGTACTCAATAAATTTAATTCTTTTTTATTCCTAATTAAAATTAAATTATTCCTCTCAATATATTTTATCACCCATGTTAAATATATTTACACTTATTATAATTGCTTTAATTTATTCTTAGTTCCTTTAACATCATTTTATATTGTAAATTAGTCCATTACCCTTTTTCTTTTTTTACCTCTATTTCCCTCCATTAACCTTTTTATATCTAAGGTTTAAGTGCATAACATTTATTATGACCACTCAAATTTTATTTATAAAATCTCTTTATATTATATATTATCCAATTACATATTCAACTTCTGAATATTTAGGTAAGTTATATTGGAATGAAATTGTGTATTATACAAATAAACTTTCTAATTCAATCATTTCAAACTTGAATATTTATCCAAATCTTGAGATTAAACTTAAAAATTATCTTTCAAGATAAAATTTAGGAATTAAATTTATGATAAATTCCAAACTATTTAAAGATAAATAAATGCACATATACTATTTATATATATATATCCATTCAAATTTAAATCATATATCAGCATATGTTATAAATCCAGTCTTATTTTAGAAATTCAAATCCATTAAATTTCCCAAAAAAAACTGTAGCGAGACTACAGAATGGTCTCTACACTTCGAAACTCGAAAATGAATATCGATGATGCTGCAATCATCACCGAAGTTATTTTCCAGCGACAAAGAGAAGAGCACTAATTTTAAACTAAAAATTCTTTGGAAACAAATTTCTATTCAAAAATACTTTAAATGATATATCATTTAAAACTTAAAACACAAATTTTGAAATCCATCGGAAATTAAATTCTCAAATTCTTGTTTTAAATTCATTTTAAATTTCCAAATAAATTTACAACCATGTTTATAGTTCAGTTATTTATATATGAAACAAAAGATAGTGATACATAAAATCAATTATTATTTCTAACAACCATTTCAATAAAATCCAAAAAAATTTATAATATAGTTACAAAATTTATTTTATTACTAAATTTGAAAACAAAAAACATATATTTGAAAACATATTGTGTCAGTATGCTCTGTTCAAGTGTTTCGGAAATCTTATCGATAACGTTGATCAGACGAATCGATCAAACACCCAAATCAATATCAACAACTCAAACAACACAACATATAAATCATTTTAAATATTACTTTACAAATACACTTCAAGAATGATTTGAAGATAAGTTTGAAACAAAGAGGAGATGATTAAATAATTGAATAGGAAAAATAAATAAGCTTATATAAATCACAGGCAACCCTAACCGGGTCAACCGTGACTTAAAGAATAAGATCGATGTGGATTTCTGGAGTAAATCAACATTCGATCTCAAGAGATAGAATTTAGAATTATAAAAGATACTGGCATCTAAACCGAGGATATAAAATCTTTGGTGAATCGATGCTATTGTAAAGAAATTTCACCCCTTTACAAAACAATTTGAGATTGGCGAGACCGCCAACTTACTGTAAAGATCATTCGAAGTGGAGTCATGGGATACTCAGAATCAAAAGAAGATGAATAGTGAGGGACACGAATGGGTTTTGGAACCGTAGGGAGCGTTCCAAAATTCAAGGGGATCGAGTCAAAAACAAGAGATTCAAACTCGAATGAAAGTGATTCTATAAATACACTTACCATATATGATGAGTTTGCCAAGAGCTACCAAAGCTCTGATACCAAATGTAACGACCCGATATTTCAACCATTCGCGTCTGCACATATCAGACTTGAATTGCTCAAAATATCGCATTGTAAATAAAATTTGACAAATCTCAGAATATACAATAATAAATAGTCACAGATCACAGACACAGAGTAAATAATAATGCAGTGGAATTAAAAGAGACAGTAGTTCATGAAGCTATTATACAAAAATAAAATACATCAGAGTTAAACAGGGTACAAAAGAAGAGGAACAAGATACATCAGATACAAATCAGAATACAACACTGGAATCACAGGATATAGAAAGCAAAATAGATGGTTGGATCTTCAAGCAAAGCTCCAACTCCGAAGGTGAGTCTTGAATGCTGAATCACTCAATCTGACTCGAGCGTAAAGCAAACACAAAACACTCAAGTCGGGACATAAATACTTATGAACTGTGAATCAACTCAAATGAACAATAACAAAAAGCATCGGTAACTTAAAGGATGCTTGGGATCGCCCATCATTTAAGGATCTGTTAAACTATTTACTATGTAGTAAAATTGCGCTATTATAATAATGTGTAAATTAAAATAAACTTACTTTTAAATAGCGTTAGGGAGTGACCCAATATTCTTCATAACACCTAGTAGTTCCAGTAGTCCATCCAGTATCAGCATATCTCCAGATCGGGGGACTACCCTAAATACTCCTTAGGCTACGGGAGAAAAACAAACTCGTAGTAAGGCTCACTTTGGTAGGTTACACGGCACACAAGGCAATGCCAGGGTAGATATACCAATTACGCACACGTGCTGGTGGTAACGTAGCGGCCACATATGCCCACCTCGGAACACACTCTCAATCAAAATCGAAGGATGGCCATCTAATCAACCACAAGTAAGAGTATAGTACCGAAGTAATGTTTCCGATCGGAGGAATGACCTCACTTGGCCCAAAATCGCTCCTGTTTTAGCCACCTTATGCCAACTCACGGGAGTTGGATCCATGCAATATACCTAAAGAACGTCGCCACCATCCTACTTCATTCTGGAAACTCCACCGGGTACACAGTTGTTAAAGTGGTTTTCGGTGTAGGCAGAGAGTATGACAACTTCCCATCCCAGTCTCTTTAACAACCAAACGTTATTATAACACCATGATCATTTCAAAATCATAATACTTCAAAAAATCAAATCATTTCATTTCAAAATTACATCCCTTTCAAAATAGTTTATACCTCGAAATCAAAACTATTTTTATTTCAAACTATATTCAAATCAATATGATATCATTTCCATTTCAAACATATATTCGTCTTTCAAAAGTCATAATAATTTCAAAGTTATAACTCTTTTGAAACACAAAATAATTGAAATCATTACACTTTGAAAATCATAACATTTCGAAATCATACATTTGAAATCATGAAACATTCATTTAATCCAAATTTCAAAATAATTCAATTAAACCCAAATTTTCAAATTTCCAATTTAATTCAATTCAAACCATCGGTTTCAATTAAATTCAGTTTCTCTACAAAACATTTCAAATCATATCAATTTCAAATGTATATTGGATCCACAAAACAAACTATTCAATTTTTAATATATTTCAAAGCTTTAACATACCTCATTTCAAAACTAAATTTATGATTTCAAATATCTCGAATTTAACTTCATTGTTACTTAGTTTTGAAATGTTCATTTCATAAATCCAATATCTTTAAATAAACTCAAATCACAAGTAAACCAAATATCCTTTCATACAAATATAAACTTAAAATATTCATTTATCAAAATCAGATATCATTCCAAATTCACATTATTTATTAAAATAAAGATTATGTCATTTCCAAACCATTTCAAAATCATTAAAATATTATATCTTATCAAAACCTCATTATCAAATCATTATTTGAATTCAAATTCAAATATTCAAATTTAAATATCATTTTAAAATCAAATATGTCATTCATTTATAATTTCCAATATCATTATAAAACACATTTCAAAATTCCATTCAAAAATTCATTTATCTTATTACATTTCATTCCATTTAACTCATAACAAAGTAAACCTTATTTAAATTCAAATTCAATTTAAATTCCTTAAAAATTCAAATTTAAATATTAAATATATATTCAAACTCCTTAATTTTGCAAATAACCAAAATTCAAAAAAAAATTAAATCATTTAACACTTTAAAATATAACTAAAATAGTGTTAAAGTCTATAACATTTCAAAACATTGTCAAAATATAGCAACGACACCATTTATAAAGTGCTATCTAGCTTATAATTTCCAAAATAGTTTAGTTTAGGAACAACGGCATTTATAAAATGCCTTAATAGATATTTAGTTATTACAACATAGTTAAATTCAAAAAAACAGCATTTAAAAATGCTGTCATAAGGCCACAACATTTTTGGGAAATGTTGTTAATAAAATTCCAGATTTTATTATAACTTTTCAAAAACAATAAAGCTTCAAAATTTTCTATTTAAATGTATAAATTATATTTTTAGACTTCAGAATTTCACATTTAAATACCTTTAACATATGCTTTATCACAATAAAATTTAAAATCAAATATCCAATAAAAATCTAATTCATTTGTTAAGTCAAAATTTCACTGTTTATTTACTTATTAAATTTTAAAAAAACTTAACATTTTGCTTCAAATATCACTTCAAAACTTCAAATTAAATTTCATTTACTTAAAATTTACATCCTTAAATTCACAAATTCAAAAAAATTAATATTTAGCTTTCACCGGCCATAAAATATATATTTTTAAATCAAAATTTATAATTTTTTTTTAAAAATAAATATCTTAAGAGAAATCATTAAAAATATATCAGGGGTTCTGTACATAATTTTCTTATCTAGGTCAAGTGATACGGATATATATTATTTCAATCCGCAGTTTAAAAAGAAAACCCGGGTTCTATCATTTCAAACCCGCAATCCCAAGTAAATAAAAATAAATAAAAATCGCTCAGGCCTATCATTTCAGCCCATAATGATTTTTCCCTATTCTAAAGTCCGTTCGGGTATATATCATTTCAACCCATAGTGATTCTATTCTAACAGGGAACTTGCAGTGTGAATATATGCATAAACAATATAAACAATGTCAATGTCACAATATAATGTCATATGTCATATGTCAGGTGATAAATAACAGAATTAACAGGGTAATAACATGGCATAGCATATCATATAATAATCATTAACTTGCATAAACATCTTATATTACCAAACACTTGTCATCAATTTACTAATTCATAAGTAAATATGTCAGAATGAGAAGGACTCACCTTTTCAAGATGAAGACCACTACGACAAACAAAACGATTCCAAAGGCATGACAAGAACGATACAGCATGACACAACCCGACATTGGATTCAAATGAGGGAGATAGCCATGATATGATCTTGTAAACAACACCCAAACAAGACAAAACAACACATATATATACAACACAAAACAATATTGGACAAATTGAAAAATGAAAGCAATAAAGACAATATAGCTTCACCTTGACTTAAGCACTCCAATTCTCGACTATAGAGGATCTTTTGCTTAGCCATTGATGTGTGTTTGGGTCAGGTATGGCATCATGTAGGTCAGGTTACAAGTGGGTGATGGTGGTGGAAGAGATACAACATGAAGCATACATGGGTTCAAGGCAAATAGTAATGATTTTGGTGCTCACAAGGCTTGGCTTGATCACACATGAGCTCGTCCATGGGTCAATTGGATCAGGTCAGGTTTGGAGCTTGCTGAAGTGATGGCCAAAAGATGAAATAGCTGGTGGTGGTGATGGCTAAGGGGTGGCCGAAACAAACTATGAAGGTGTGTGGTGAAATCAAGGCTTGGCTTGGCAATTTGTTGAATGTTTGTGCAAATTTTATGGAGCTATCAACATCAAGTGGTCATGGCTTAACTTTTTGGTCAGAGGAGGGGCTGATGGCTGCATTAGATGGAGGAGGTGATGGTGGACCTGATGGTGGAGAGTGTAGTAAAGGCTAGCCTGAGCAAACTTGCAAAGGATCAAAGGCAAAAATCAATGGGAAAGTAAGAAGAAAAAGAGAGAAAGAAAGAGGCCATTACCATGATTTTTTCCTAATGGCCGTGAGTTTTGAGAATGAGAAACATTTCTCACGTGAAAGCTAGAGGAATACACGACTAGGGCAAACGAAACGGTCGGCTAGAGTCAATGCAAATGTTAATTGACAAATGAAAAGGCAAATGGCATATGTAAGGTCATGGCATATGAAAAGGTTTTGACCTTTTATATTTCTTTTTCTTTTAAATTAAAATAAACTATATATATTTCAGTAAATAAAATATAAAAAATTAAAAAATAAAGTGGAAAAATAAAACAAATAAATATATTTTAAAAAAATATAGAATAATTATGAAAATAGCACAATAATAGAAACTAAGGTGAAAAATTGTAGATAAAATACAATAAGCTTTGGAAAATTATAACATCACTTTAAAAATATTCTAAAGATTGAATTACATATATAACATGTCATATTACACATATATTTAAATTTGAACAACCAAAAATTTTATTTATATAAACTAAAATAAACAATTTTGTTAAATAAAACAATGTACATGCAATACTGTAAAAATCATAACTTTCATAATATAAATCGGTTCTCAACGAAACGAAAAGCAGTATTCTTAAAATTTTATTTATTTTCATAGTAAAAGATAAAATTAAAATTTTCCAATGTTTAAAATTTAAATTTAAAAGTCAAAGTTTGACCAAATTGATTAAAATTCACTTTCTTTGCAAAATATTCAATATATTCAGGTTTGAAATTATTATTCACATACCAATCAAAATTTATATTTAAAATAACAAAATTAATTCATTTTAATAAATAAATAAAGTTTTTAAATCAGGAATTAAAATTAGAATAATTTAAATATACAATTAAAATAATCACAAAATACAGGGTTGTTACAAATTTGGTAATCCAATTTGAACGAATTGCTTTGAAAAGTTAATGGATTTTGTGACTTCTTTGTACTTGACACGGACGAAATCCTTTTAAGTATGGGAGAATGTAATGACCCAAAATTTCAGTCATTTGAAATTTATGAATTTAATTGATTTTAAAAAATTCACAAGTAAATTTTATAAGTTGAATAACTTATATTTCAAATATAAGGATTTAATTGGATAATTAAATTATTAATTTAATATTTGGAATTGTAGAAATAACTGAAATTTGGATTTCTATGAATTAAAATGATTTATAAAGTTGAAATAAATTTTAATTGGATTAGAATGATGACAGAGAAGATTTAAAATTGAATTAAAAGTTAATTTATAGAAATTAAATATTTTAATGTTTAATTAACTTGTAAAAGTAGCCATTTTTCATACCTTCTCGGATTTCGACGAACTTAGTTTCATTGGATCCGTTATGTTATATTATTGTAAGATTTCAAATTTCATGTCAATCGGACTTACATTTGTCCAGGGAAAGCTAAAACGTATTGAAATTTGTTTAAGTAAATTTTAATTTTAAATAATTCGATTCGAAAACCTATCTTTCAAATACGATCGAATTGGTTCCCGATATATATTCCATTGTGTTCAGAATAGGGGTAAAACAATATAAATGCTAGGTGGCACGCTTCATTTCGAGTTCGAAAATTTGGCGATGAATAGTGCGCGTAAATTTTCTATAAAAGGCCTCTTTATTTTCTAATTTTCACAAAACCGAAGCAGCTAGGGTTTATAGCCGCCACATACAAAACCAATAGCCGAGAACTTTGAATCTTCCTCCTCGTTTATGCCCTCATCCACGCCCCTATAGCCTTCGACCTCAATTAAGAAAATGGAAAGGGTGTAGAGGTCGATCGACTGTATGGTGGAGATCATCTTTGGCGAAGCCGATCGACGGCGAATCGGCCACAGACGTTCGACATTCGAGCACAAAATATGAGACAACGGTGGAACCGAGCTTCACATGGTTATAGCCGAAGGTGGAACACGAGGTGGGCTCTGAAACGGCGTTGCTCGATCGACATATGGTTGGTCGTAGGAGTCGTGGTGTTAGGGTTTTATGGCAGCTAGTGGGTTGATCGTGTGTTGATTACCTGGGGAAGAAGATGAGTAGAACTAGCAGCCATGATCTTGTTTTGTAGAAAAGAATAGCCCAAATTAAAAAGGTTTAAAAATTTAAAAGGAAAATTGTGAATTATATTATATAAATTTGTACAATGTTTAAAATGCTATAACTTATTCACATGAGATTCATTTTTGATGAAACAAGTTGCATTGGGTTCGTATTGATGAGCAATACATTTAAGAGCTGGTTTGGAGTTGATTGGAGCTAGTGTAAATTTTAGATAAAATTAAACGGTTGTTTAATTTTATTTGGAATAAAACAGTATAACTGCTATTGGAATCAATGTGAGTACAACTCACTCTTTGAGTCTCACTGATATTTTTATATAAGTGAGAATAAATGTTATTTATGCTGATGATGATTGTTTGGATGATATATGATATGTTGTGTGTGTGTGTGTATTGATTGGTATTTGGATATATTCTTGCCTATTGGAGCAGATGAGACCCTATATGTTCCCGCGCATGAGCTGATGACCCTTTGTACGTGCGTCTGCCTCGAAGCGGACATTGTACATATTTTCTAATATGTATATTCGTTATAGGATATATGTTAGAGGGAACCAACTAGATTCCTCACCTGTATTGGTTTATTTACAGATGTTGTTATATATGTTATTATCATGCGATATATGATATTTTGGATGCCATGACTGATGTATTTAGTGCTGTTCCAGCATTGGCCCATATTTTGTAATTTTAAAAATATTAAAGTGATGATTTCCAAATTTAAAAAGGATTTTCAAAGTGATATATGATATCATTGTTTTCACTAGAGCCAATGCACAGACTGCAATGGCTATTAGTGATCTCTTTCAAACCATGAAGAGAGTTATCAGACTGGAACTAAGTTGTGAAAAATCAAGTGTATTCTTTGGAAATGGAGTAGATCATTGCACTGATATTAGCACCATCCTTAATATACAACAATCAGATCTCCCAATAAGATATTTGGGCATTCCGTTGTCTAGTGCAAATCTGAGGGATAAGGATTGTTCCCTTCTGATAGAGAAGATCAAGTTAATAATTGGAGGATGGGAAACTAGAATGCTAAACTTGGCTGGGAGACTCGAACTCATAAAATCTACCATATATCCCATAATTCAATTCTGGATGCAATGTTTTTGTCTCCCAGTCACCACTGTTCAAAAAATTAAACACCCGATTCTTAATTTTCTTTGGAAAAGTCGGAGTAGTAAGATTCCCTGGGAAATCTTGTGTAGGCAAAAATAAGAAGGTGGAATGGGATTGAGAGATCTAGAAGAGATGAATCGAGCGTTTTACATTAAATTGATATGGAAAATAATTAATGCAGAGGGAATTTGGGCTGATCTCATGCATTGTAAATATATTGGATGTAAAAGTTTTTGGGAAATTAATCAACGATCGAACGACTCGGGAGTGTGGAAATACATTTTTAAAAATAGACAAGAAGCTTTGAAATGCCTCTCTCTTAACATTGCCGATGGTAAAACTATTTCTCTATGGTACGATCCATGGTTAAACGGAAGTTATATTATGGAACGTATCAGCAGAGACACAGCTTTCAGAACCGGTACGGAAAATTTGCTTCTTAGCAAGATTTTAAAGAATGGTGAGTGGAAATGGGACTCATATAGCTTTTTATTTCAAATACATGCAGAAATAGAAGGAGTTAAAATTCACAAAGATAGGGAAAGGGACTTTTGGTCTTGGAAATGTACTAAGAATGGTTTATACCAGTTCAAAAACATATGGAACACAATTAGAACCAGTTTTGAAAACAAATATTGGTCGTCCTTGGTCTAGAATAAAATTCACGTTCCTAAAATGGCGATATGCCTGTATAAAATCGTAAATGACTATCTACTTACAAAAGAAAGACTTCTTCAGAAACAGATAGTCGTGGATCCTTTATGTGTTTTCTGTAATAACCACATTGAAATTATAGATCACCTATTTTTTCAATGTAATTATACAGAAAACGTATGGCTTTGGAGCTGTAATAAATTTTTTAAATCTTCGAAAAGTTTATTTTCCTTTTCTCTGATGGAGGATTTACAGAAAATCATTTCTTACGCAAGAGTTAAAACTATAATTCAGATTTGTTTCAACTCTCTTTCTTAGTCTGTGTTTGGCATATATAGAGAGAAAGAAACGAAAGGATTTTTCAGAATCGGAATACAACAATCTCTCAGATTTGTACCAGTATTTATCAGACATTGAACATCAAAATGACAAAATCCAAACATTTTAAGAACATTTCTGGCATGAATGAAAAATTAGCAATGAAATGGGGATATACCTCCCAACGCTGTATTGGGGCTACATCTGCATAATCATATGATTCGTTCTCCTGCAACCTTCTCGTATCTCTGTCCCTGGCTTAGGCTAACCTGCACCTGTATTATTTAAATAGACCTCACCCTCCCTCTTTTATATTACATTATAATTTACAATTAACAATAATAATTGATCTAGATAGTTTAGTTGCAGATTGCAGTCAATCCTAGAACTATGCTAGCTGACATCCTCCTTCACTTGCTGGTTTTGGACTTGAATAATCTAAACGCAAAGATCTTGGTCAGTTTCGTATTTTCAGTCACATGGCATTGATTGTCAGATAATTACCTTTTGAAGGTTTTGCTTTTTCCTGAGGAGTTACGGCTTCTGGTGTCTAGTTTTTGGGTTTGTAATTTGCACAGAACTGGTAGTAGGAGATAATGCTTTGAGTGTCTTCTGACTTTGAACAGTTTTTTTTCATTTTCTCGGAGAGATACGGAGTATCCTATCATAAAAACTTAATTAGATTGTTATAAAAGCTTAAAGACATCATTTTTAGGGAGCCAGAGTATTATCTTGCTAAGATCTCTATTTTCTGGAATTACGAACGTCTGTTGGAGATCTTTTGCTTGCTAAGGACTGGATTTTGTACAGATCTGGAAGAAGTCGTTGATGTTGAAGTGATTCTCCTCCACTTTAACTCCGAGCAACCTATCTGCAAAAAAGCTTAATTAGTTTGTCTCCTACAAAGTTCAAAGATTTCATTTTTAAAGTGACAGTAACTTATCTTGTAAAGATCTGTGTTTTTCGACTAGAAGGGGAGCTCATCTTCCAGATTTGCTTTCTTTGGATATCCTCTGGCCTGTAATATTGCTTTGTCCAGGAAACAGTAGCAGTTGAGATGAGATTTGTTGATATCGAAGAGTAAATTGAAAAGAATTTCATTATTTTTCTCTTGCCGCCATTAAAGGAATATCTCTGAGATGAGTTAATGAAGTATCTGGAAGTGTCGACCTGCCTTTTTTGTTTGAAGAGATATCTCGAAACTTCGAATAATTGGGCTTGATTGTGCAGGCTTCGGGTGTATTATTTTGAATAAGCATTGTAGGCCTGTTTAGCGTTTTGGATTAGTGATATCGTGATCATGCATTATGGCGTTTGTACATATTGTTATTATTGCTTTAATAGAAAAGTTAGAGCACGCTTTCAAAAAAAAATGTTTTATAAATTTAAAAGTGTTAAAGGAATGAATTTACTTTAAATAAATAGATGTTGTAATTTTTATGTTATAAAAATTATGATTTTTAGGAAATATAGTAAGAATATGATTTTTGAAATATGGAGTTAATGATTTGGTAAATGGTTTAAATTGAGTTTTTTGACTTATAATAAATGGTTTATATATAAGATTTATAAAATTGATATTTTATAAATCAAAATATTGGAATTGTAAAGGAGTTTTACAGGTGTAAAAATGAAGTTATAAAGGATTTTATAAGTCAATAAGATTTATAAATTGACGAAGTTGTAAAAAGAACGAATTTTGGAAATAAGAGAATTATAAGTGAATTGACTTATAATTTGGATTTTGGCATGTAATCGAGGTATATATGGAATTGTTTAACAAAGCCAACTTATAACTTGAAGTTTTTATAATTACGAAATCAATTGAATTGGATAAGTTAAATATAGAAGTTTATTAAAGGAGATATATCCACGATTTTGGACAGTGGATAATCCTTTGATGAATATATAGAAGCAATGAATTTGGTAAATGAATTATATCGACGATTTTAGACAGCTGATAATCCTTTAATGAATATGTAGAAGTAATGAATATGGTAAATGAATTGTTTTCACGATTTTGGACAGTGGATAATTGTTTAATAAATGTGTGGAAATATTGGATTTGGTAAACGACTATATTCACGATTTTGGACAGTGAATAATCTTTTAAAATGCTTTGGAAAGTGGTATGTAAATTAATTTAAATGGTTTGAAGATGTTTTCAAGTGCGTTAAGATCGAAACCATTGATTTCTACATTCATTGTTGAAATTGACATTTTTGAGAAATAAGGAAATGATGGACTATAATAATGTTGTTACAGTAAATGATTTTCGGAAAAAAATGTTTTTGTATGGTATATGGGATTTATATGTCTATGTTATTTTAGAATACTTCTACTAGTGATTTTGGGGTGTCTTAACGATGTTTGACGTAACATTCGTTTTGACCTAATTAAATATGCTTCGGAGAAGTTTTCCTTAAAGAATAAAGTATATACTTAATCGTATTTAAGTATATAAAATATTTTCCAAGTGTTGAAAATTAAGAGATTGTGAATTACTTATTATTAAATGAATATATGGAAATGTTTTCACATATTGACAAATTTAAATGATTTTGAGATTATATATTTTTAAAGATAATTCGAAGTGAATATTTGGCAAATGGTTTAACTAATAAAAAATTAATTAAAAAGGCCTAGTGATTGCATATGGTGCTAAATATTTTTTTGTTTGGTTTGGTATTTAAACAACCGATATCAAATTTTGCCAAAATTTTAGTTCCTTGACTTGATATGGGAACTATTTAGTCGTACACTTAGTACGTAGCCTTCTATGTAAGCTTTATTATCGTTTGTATTGAGGATGTTGATTCATGTAGTTCGGAGTATTACTCCAATCTATCGAGCTTCCTTCTTGACCGAAGGATGGTAAGTTGGAATTGGAGACGTGATAAGTTTATGAGACTTAGTTTCTTTGTGAAATTGAGAAATGCTTTTGCATTGTTGGTGTGAAGAGACTGAGACCAGATTATCCGAAAACAACTTCGGATCAACGTACATACGACGATTGTGTAGGTTGCTTCTGATGATATTGATATTCAGGATTTTCATAGTGGGGAACTGATTCTTGATCGTTTGGGTTTAAAATCCCAATATACATATAGTAATAGTGGTCTCTTCATTATGAAATATCTAATGCACGGACTATTCACTACTAATCTTATGGATTTCTCGACAGGATGTGGTAGGAAAATACCTTCGGTTTGTCGTGTTCCTGGACAACTTGTATGGATGTTTGTCTGACATTGCATTTCCAAAGATTATGTACATTGGTTTTTACAAACGTGATTAGTGGTGGCGGAGAAGGCAATTTCTCTTAGCTTAACACCCTCCTTAAGGCGTATAAGCTTAAGGGTTGTATTTTTGTGGAAGGCAATTAGTAGTCAAAGGAAATGGCCATGTGGCATTCTATGTGATGTGATATGTGATATGTGAAAGGTAATCATTACCTCAGACCTCATCAACCTGAAAAATAAGGTTAGATGCAGCAGGGCTAAGTCGGTCGCTTCCAAGTAGGATACGATCATCCTCATCTAGATATACCTTTACACGCTATGACATCGTGTATCTAATTATTATGGTTTGTATGGTAGTGGGCCCTTGTTAAAGGTCGGTAACGACCAGAGGATGACATATTCGGTACCATCTAGTTATAGAGGTGGGTCGGTCTTGTGTTGATAGAGGGCAAATGTTCTATACCTCGGGACATCCATTTAGAGGCATACCCATCGGAAGGTAGTCCCTTCACCTGGTCATTGGTATGGAATGCCAAACTCCACTACGTACCTACCATTTTGATTGTATTACTCATTTTGGGTTATACACTGGAATTTAATCAATGTAACAATTTTAGTTATGATTAATATTACTTGTATACTAGACACTAGTATAATATCATATGATTTTATATGAAATGTTTTAGTCATCGTAAGGTAAAAACGTGTCTAAGTTTATGTGTGGGCGTGTCTTACGAGATAATTTTGTTTTGATAAAGGAAAAGTTTGGTAATTTAATAAATTCAATTGAGTGTGTTTCTCATGCTGGTTTACCAGACTGATCCGGGCGTTCTTTCTTTTCAATTCTTGGGTCGGACCGAGTATATTTACAGGTTCAGATTTGGTGCTTTTAGAGCTTCAGTAGGAGAGCTGGAGATCTTCGTTTTCGTATACACGTGTCTGTTTTGATTATCCACTGTGCTTAGTTATGTTTATATTATCGGCAATTGTAAGGACATGTTATTGTAACTGTCCAGGCCGATAACTAGTGATTGATTGTTGAACTCTGATTGAAGTATGTATATATAGTTTCTATTGGATAAAGATCGTTGATATAATATTATATGTTTTCCACTGCGATGTGAGATTCTATATTGTTCTGTTTGGTTCTATCTTCTCTCTTTCTTCTCTCCTCTTCTTCTCTCTTCATTTCTTTCTCTTGACTTTCCATCGGTCGGTGCATTTTGGGTCGGATATGTATGGATCATTATCGATTCAAAGGGTACGGATTTGTGGGTTGTCACATCATCCCTTCGTAGTATTCATTTCCTACTACCTAAGTATGGTAAGATACCTTTTTAGAACACATAGAGGAGATTATCTTAGGGAGTGGGTTTTGAGTATTGATAATTCCAATATACTTATCCGGATAAAGATTTCTAATATGCTCTCTCTTACTCTAAACTCATTATTGGGCATTACTAACCCTATCTCTAATGAGTTACCCCATCAAGGCTTAGGTATTCGCTTAACCATAATCTCTGATACCAAATGAGACGACCTGCCTTCTCAATACTCAAAAATCAATACTAATCCATCCTTGGTATTCATGTGCCGTAAGCTATGTACTGGAGAGGAAGATTATCATAGGGTGAAAAATAATTAAGATGGAAAACAAGACGGTGATAGATCTATCTCACATCGTATTCAACTTATAATCATACATGTTGTAACTTCAAATTACTCCATCAAAGTTAATACAAATCCAGCTGGGATAGTTATAACTGCGTATCCTTACATATTCTAGTAACTACATAACACAAAACATAGCGGAATAAATAGGTGGCTTCTATGAAAAATCCAAAATGCTCCAGGCACAATGCTCCATTCCAAAATTCTCCAAGCTTTTCTAACTACTTGGCTACCTGGAAAAATAGGGCACGCGGAGTTTAAAGGAAAAAGAATATAAACTCTAGGTTAGTTATGGAACTGGTGTGAGAACTCAAAATATGATGTTTGAATACAAAAAAGGTATCTCATAAGACCATGCCGACCTTAAACACGAAACGAGATTCTACCTAATGATAACCAAAATCTATACTACGCGAAATTAAGCGATATTATCTTTAATGATATTGTTTGAAAAACATTTCCAAATAAACTTATTAATCATAGCCGAAATTGTTACATTATTAAATTCCAGCATACCACCTTCTAATGCCAGGCTTTTTACATCCAAAATTGTACAAGCATTTATTGGAGAATGGATTTCCATACAAATGAAAAGGTAAGGGACTACCTTCTGATAGTACACCTCTAGATGGATGCTCCTAGGGTCCAGATACTAGGCGTCTAAAACAACACAGAACAAGCCTACCACTTCGTTGGATAGTCGATCATTACCGACCTTTAATAGGATCCCGAGTCATACATTCACCACATACATAGACATGTGTAAAGTAATCTAGAAGGGTGATGACATCTCCTGATGGGAGGAACCAACTTAGCCCTGCTGCTTTTGCCCTGTTTCTGTCACTTCTAGGTGAAGAGGCCTGAGGTAACAAACATTTCACATAACACATCTTCTTTCTTCTTTGAATGCTACGTTTGCATTCCATAATCACATGACTGATTTCTACAAATATATTACCTTTGAGCTGGTATGTCTCAGAGAAAGGTGTTAACCTAAGAGAAATTTCCGTCTCTGCCACCTTGTAAATATACATTTTATGGAGATCCCTCAATCCAATTTAGAATGCAATGTCATACATTCGTCTATACAGGTTGTCCAGAAACAGCACAAACCAAAGGTACCTTCCAACTCCATAGTAGCGAGAAGTCCTTGCATCAGAGATTTTCACAATAGAGCACTACGGCCACCATATTATATGGTAATTTTCACCTTGAGGGACTGTGCCAAATAGCCCTACATCACGAAGGTCACTATCTTTAAAATCATTTGTCTTCAATTATGTTTTACTTCGGATGTAAATTGGTTCGAAGTGGTTTTTGGATAGGAATCACCCAAATTTGACCTTGGTTCCTTCAAACCCAATCGTCGATAAAAATGATATTTTATAAGTAGATAATTATCGGTTAATTGATTCATTCCTCTTTATCAAGATATCTTCAAGAGATATATATTTAGAATCTTCTTCTTTAAATATGGAATCATTTAATCCTCTCTTTTGAATATTTGGCAAATCATTTTAGAGAGTATATTTAAGGAAATTGGATTATAGGAATCACTCTACATTTATTCACTATCAACTTCTGTATTCAACAAGTGCTATGGGCGGAATAACGGTGAGGTTGCCTTTTAAATTCCACGAATAAGATGAGTTCCCTCGTCGAATTTTAATAACGAGTATAAGACGATTATTTCTATAAAATCCAAGTTGAGCACCGGGCTTTCCCTTTGATCTATTACACCCCTCGTCTAAAAGATAAAGGGAAGGCCAGGTATGTTTAAGGCAATGGTCGCTCCATTCCTAACCTTAGTTACACACCTTATTTTACCCTTTAGCTCTCACAAGCGGGACAAATGTACTAATCATTTCTGCATACTCATTTTCCCTTTATAAATCTTTGAGGTAATTTTTGTTTGTTTAAATCTCTTTTAAAATACTTTATTATTTACTGAAAATTATTTACGAAGGATTTGGGAAATAATTTTTATGTTTCAAACTTTATTTCAAAAGTTATAGAAAAGTGTTGCGAAAAAGTGTCACAAATAGTGTTTTAAAATCTATACTCTTTAAAACGACTTTTATATCATTTGGAAATCCATCTTTTAAACTTAAATAACTTTTAAAACTTTTTCAAAGATTTCTTTAATTTATTTCATATTTTTAAAACATTTAAAATATTAATTTTAAACTTTGGTCACTTTACTGCAAAAGCGTGATTTTTCTAGAAAATTGTTTTGGACATATTTTAAAATCTACTTAATGAAATCTTGATTATTTATTTAAAAGATATGGATATAATAGTCTAGAACTTTCTTATCTCAAAGAATTCCAAGCTAAATTCCATTCCATATACGTATTTCAAGTTTTCGGTGTGAAATCGCGAACTACCATTGCGCGACGCGCCTAGTTTTGACATATTTCATGTTTTTCATCCAAACTTTGTTAAAAAAAGTTTATATGTTTATAAAACATTTGTAATACATTTTTAATCATTTTAGAGGGCATCAAATGTTCCATATCACTTTTCAATTTATTTTGGAAAGTGTTTTCCTTGTGAATCAGTGTCGTGTATATGGTGACTTGTTTCAATATTTACATGCAATAAACAACAAAGGGAAATCAATATCATAACCAAAACATATAAACAAACATATCACACATCACGACCAAATATATACAAATAAATTAGGTGTTCTCATCTTAGTTGCAAATAAACTAACTTTAAACTGATTATAACTTTCCTAACTTTAATCAAGTGCTCACGAATGCTCGTTTTAAGGCTTCTAAGTGGCATGACTTGACTTGTGGAGGAGGAACTTGCCCAAAGCCATGATTGTAGGGAGTTTTTGGGCTGGTTTGATGGTGAAGGGATGGGTCGTGGGTTGTATAGGAAGGAGGAGGAGTTTTGGTGAGTATTTAAGGTGGTTTAATGATTACTTTCTTTAGTATGTTTTTGGAAAAAAATTTGGCATTATTTTATTAAGGTTGAAGGCCATTAAAAGAGTGAGAAGAAGCTTGAAATTTTGAGAACAAGAAGTGTGGAAAAAAGTGAGAAAGTAGGTGTGTATTCACAGAAAATTTTTGGATTAAAATACTATTTTGTAAAACGACGAAAATACCATTTTATTATACTTTAAACAAACTAATTTTTTAACACTTAGCATCACATTCCAAATTATTAATTTATGTAATTTTCACTTAAGTATTAAGTAAAGAAAGTAATAATTATGTTTGCTTGATTTGATATTTAACATTTGACTTTTAGAACTCTTTTTGTCTTTCTATGCCTACTTTTTGTTAATAATATTCTAGAATTTTCTGTGTATGTTTAATAAAAGTAAACTTGATTAGTAACTTGAATAATACTTATACTATTTGAATATATGTTCATATATAAGAAAATAGAGATGCAAAGAAGTTGTGACCACTTTAAATCGACAAAATGTTTTACGGTCACGTTTTGACGTTTTAGTTAAACTATTTATTTATGTAAACCAAATTTAAATTTAAATTTTCATATTGCTATTTAAAAATACAAACGCTTTTAGTTAATAAAAATAATTTATTTAACCAATGAAACTTATTTTTCTGAAATCAGGATTTTGTCACTTTCACCGATATAAGTAGTTGTTCCTATTTTTGTGTATATTTCTATTTCCAGATCCTAGCTAATATTATTTGAATCATATACCCTTATATATTTTATATTTAAAATCACTTTAAATATTATATTTTGGAGTGTTCAAATTCTGGGCTGTTGCAGGTTATAACTGCCATGGCTTATGGTAGTACTTTTTTTGCAACTCTGATGACTCAATGATAAGGACTAACTTTATCTATTATCATATTGTTATTTTATAATTGACCATTCCTAATGAGTTTTATGTTCTGTTCTTTTATTTTACTCCACCACAACTCATCTTTTGGATGCTTGGGCATTGGCACACAAATACTGTGGATGTACTAAGTGTCATTCCCAAGGGTTAGAAGGGTGGGTCCTCACAGTTGTACTTCTAATATGGTTGTGTTGTGAGATGCAAGCAACACAGCTTTTTTTATTTATATTCTAAATCTTAACACTATCAATAATATCGCCTTATTTACTTATTAAATGGTTTTGGTTCGTTCGAGGGAAACCTGTTATGGTGATTCAAACGGCATTAATGGATAGTATTATATTAGAAGATGTTGCTTGAGTTTCTCACACCTAACCTTTGCTGATATTCTGAGCTTCAACGGACGAGTTGGATGCTTCCGTTCACCTATAGTAGTATTTTACTTCCACTACACTACTATTATGTATATATCAGCATTTGCGAGAACAACTGTTATTACCGTCTAAGTTGAGAATAGTACTTAGGATTGTAACTCTGAAATGCTATATATCTTAGAGTAGCACTTTATACTGTTATTTGATATTATATTTTATCGTTTCAATGCGAGATTCTGATATTGTGTTCTTCCTTCCTCGTTCTTTTATTTTTCTTTTTATTTTACCCTCATAAATTGTCTTTCTGACACTTTAGTATTGAGCATGTTATTATTTGTATGTAATAGTGTAGATATTTGGAAGTCAAAAGGGCGACCTGTTACAATTCGCATGTCAATATTTGCCATATTTAACTGGCAAATATTTGATAGAGCTTTGTTATTGTTGATTTTTCATTTCACCTGTTTATTTATTTTGTTATTTTTTGTTAAATTAGTATTATAAATGTTTTTTTATTTACCTTGCAAACTTTTTCATATGTTCTAATTTATTTGTTATATTTGCTAATTTTGCTTGTTAAATATTTGCCATATTTGTATGGCAAATTTTTGACATACCAATGTTTTTGTAATTCGTATATTTTGTGCTTCTATTTTTATTTTATGGACCTAACCTATGTATTCTTCATTATTTTATGATATTTCCCACTAGTTTTCGGCATTGTATGTAGTGAAGGTGAACTTAATTAGTATATGTTTTTAACAAAGCTTAGGAAAATTTTATGTGATAATGATCGTGTTTTTACCTTTATATCTTATCGACACCTTGGTCTTTGGCTTGTCGATCCTCAAGTTTTTTCCAGAATCAGCTAATGGTTCTTGTTATTAGCATTTGAAGAATAATTTAAAGAGTTTTTTTTTAACTATATGTATCCTCTAGGAAGAAATAAATTATTTCTTTATTTTATCGAGCTACTAATGCCGCTACAATAGATGTATTTAATCGAGCTTTCTTTGAGTTTAGAAGTACTAGTGGGGCTGAAATAGAATTTTTTTGCATGACTTATCTTTTTAAAAGTTATATCTGGTTTTTTTGTAGGAAATCAATATTGGAAAAAGAGTTCTAATCGTGCAGAAATTTTTAATTGCTGGATTTTAGAGGAAAGATATTTACAGATCACTACATGTTTAAATTGAATTTGTTTGAAGCGCATGAAACTTATGTCTGATCGACTTGAGTTAAGTAAAATTTGGATAGTAAATTGTGGTTTGTTTTAAAAAATCATTTAAGTGGTCAATATTTCAAGGGTATTTAATGAAAGTTGCTAGATCTAATGTTGATGTTTAATAAGTTCGATTATCTCAATCTTATTGTGTAGATTTGAGTGCTCGGCATATAGTTGTAACTTATGGCGCATTGAGGGGTTTCCATATGCTCATGCTATTAGATACATTGTAACAACCCAATATTTTGTGATTATTTCTATTTGTTTGTTTTAATTATTTTATTTGAATTCCTGATTTAAAAACTTTATTATATTTATTAAAATGAATAAATTTTGTTATTTTAAAAGTATATTTTGATTTTTGTGTAAATTATAACTTCAAACCTGAATAAATAGAATATTTTCTAGAAAAGTGGATTTTTGGTCAATCTGGTCAAACTTCGACTTTTAAATTTAAAATTTAAATTTTTGAATTTTTGAATTTTATCTTTTATTATGAAAATTAAATAAATTTCAAGAATACTGCTTTTTGTTTCATTGAAATCCGATTTATATTGTGAAAGTTATGTTTTTTACAATATTGTATTTAAACTGATTTATTTAATAAAATTGCTTGCTTTAATTTATATAAATATTATTTTTATTTTTCATATCATGTTATAATATGTTTTATATCATATGTTAGGTATATATTTTATTTTAAAACATTTTTAAAGTGATGTTATAATTTTTCCAAAACTTGTTGTATTTATTTTAAATTTTTATAACCTAGTTTCAATTTTTAAGCTATTTTCTTAATTTATTTATATTTATCTGTAATTTTTTTTTATTCATACATTATTTTTTTGTGTTTTTATTTTATTTATATTCAATTTTCATTTTTTTTAAATGCAAGAAGAATAAAAGAAATTTGAAGAGTTTAAACCTTTTATATGCCTTGACTTTTCACCTCCTTTACCTTCTCAATTCCAAACAACATTTGCATTTGATTTTGGCCAACTTATCTACTATCTTTAGCCGCATATCATTTCTTTCTTATGTGCAAAATTTATTTTCTCAACCCTAAAATTTTCGGCCTTCATTCCTGAACAAAAAAAAATTAGTAAATGTTTTCATTTTTTTTTCCATTCTTTCCTTGTTTTATGCATTTATCTTGCCTTGCTTTCACTTTGGGTGTTCAGCCTATAGCCTCCTCCATCACCACCTTACTAGGCTATCAACTCCTCCAGCACCTCTGACCTACATGGCCGTGGTCATCCTTGTTGTGAAGATCCACAAAAAAAATGCAAAGCACCACTTGAAAATGCATTGCTTCCTATGGCCATCACCACTTCATACAACCTCATGGCTACCTTTACACCACCTTCCACCAGCCCCTACCTGACCCAAAGTCATTGCCACAACATTCTCTAGACTCCATCAGGTCTGGTCGTGGCATTTAAGGCCATGGCCGAAGCATATATTTGCGCAAAAATCCACTTTGTTGCCTTGTACTTATATTTTCATACATAATGTGACGCCCCACTCTATACCCACGCTAGCCAAGAACACTACGGTGTAGCGCTGTCAACTAGCACGGAGAATAAGGCTGTTGAGGAGCGACCATCCATGTGATTGCTTATAACACGGTGGCTATAAATAATCTTCGGAAACAAACATAGAAATAAGCATAACACAAATCAGTCACAGACATCCATATCACAAAGGCGGAAGAAGATATGAATATATAACTAACACATGAAAGTGTACATCAGAGTAGTGGTCAAAAAGATCCACAATAATACAAAAGAATAGCAATACGTTCTATACAAAAGAATACAACTATGAGTCTATATCTCAAGTGTATACAACAAAAACTGCTAATCTAAATAGTTAGCCAAAAGTCAGAGTAGCAAATCCCGGGAAGAAGTCAAGTAGAAGCACCTGTAGCATCTTGGTCTGACCCGAGTATTATTTAAGAAAATAACAAACGGATCAGTCTAACTATAAATATCAGACGACATGGTATAAAATAAAAGATATGGCATAAACATAAAATATCCATACTGACATACTACTATAAATATGCAAATGATGATCAACAGAAGATTAGTCAATAAGAGATAAATCAATATCACAAGAATCTTCTCAAAGATCCAAAGAGGTCATCATACCCTAAACTTGTACTCATAACAAGTCAATGGCATAAATTGCAGAAATCAACACAAGAAATCCAGAAATCACAGAAAAAGGGAAAGAGGCCTATCACATGACGTTCCGAAGACCATGGGGAGCTACCCCATATGGGTGAGTCGGAATCATCCAGATGAGGTCTAGGCTAACCAAAAAGAATAAAGTTAGGTGTGAGTGGAATCACACAAATGGTGTCTAGCCTAACCTCGCAACAGAAAGGTGTGTGTGAGTGGAATCACACAAATGGTGTCTAGACTAACCTTGCGGACAAAGGGATATGTGTGAGTCGGAATCACACCCATGAGGTCTAGTCTAACCTTGCAAACAAAGAGACATCGCACAATTGCTAGTCTAAATCATAAAATGATCGTCATGATCAATGAGAAGTGTCAATTACATTAAGCTAGTAAATATAAAAGTTTATCTTCGTGTCCCATAACCACTTGCTTAACTCAAATATTTACAAACAAAATGTAAATCTTCATTAGAAAATTGTCACAAGAGGTTCAATCGAACAAGTCCAAGAATTAACCGACGAAGTGAACGCAAGCGTTTCATACCACTTGTTTTACTAAGCCGTTTAATTAGATTTCTCATCCGAGTGAGGTAAAGGTTTGTATATACTAGTAGATTGGAAAACGGTTTAAGAAAAGAGCTTTGTTATTGAAAATAGAGTTGAAATCATTTTGTTGAAAGAGTTTTGATATTTACTACTAGTATTGAAACCTTCATATTTCTAAAGTTGTTATCCCGCCTTTTTAGCAAGGCCGTGATACCATAAAATCGACCAAGAATCCCAAGATAGTTTGTCTTAAAGAATGGTCAACTCAGCATCTCAACAAAACAAGTTCCGTTGAATGTTTTTTAGACAAGATCCCTCTACGGATGGGGGTCCGGGGGGTGTGGGGGCAACGCCCCTGCTACGGTGTTCGATCTGCTGAAGACCTAAGGGGAAGATAGGATCGAGCGACCTACAAGTATAAAGGGTCGAGCGAACTAGAGGTGTTCGCGACCAAACGACCTAAACAAGGTCGAGCGAGTTAAGGTGATGCGCGACCTAACGTGTCTCGCGACTTAACGAAGGCAAAGGCCGAGCGAGTTAGGGTGATGCACGACCTAACGTGTCTCACGACTTAACGAAGGCAAGGCCGAGCGAGATTGGGTGATGCGCAACCTAACGGGCTAACAACCCAATGAAACAAGGTCCAACGACCTAAGGAAGATAGGTAGTCATGCGACCTAATGGTGTTCGCGAGTTAAGCAAGGCAAACGACCTAGTGGTTGCCGACCTAAGAGAGAATAAGGTCCAACGACCTAAGGGTTCACGCGAACTAGTGGAACACGCGACCTAAAGGGTAAACGACCTAAGGTCCAACGACCTAACTCATTCGAGCGACCTAATGGTTTAAAGCCCTAACCCATGTGAACAACTTAAGGTCATACGACCTAAAGGGGAATGACCTAAGGTCACGCGACCTAACGAGGTAGGCAAGGCCGAGCGACCTAAAGGGGCATGACCTAAAGGCGAGCGACCTACGACTTACGACCTTGCGACCTAACTCCGTGGCGAATTTTCCACCAGAACGACCTAACTCCGAGGTAGTGCGACCTAAATGCAGGTTTTCACCAAAATCACTAAAAGTTGGAGTTTTGCGCCAATCCAATCCAAACCAAATGCAAATGTACATGCTAAAGTGATGGAGAATCATTCCCAACAGTCCAATATAGTTATAGACTAGATTTGTGAGATTAAAATCCCACCTTTGCACAAATTCAATGAAGAAGAAGCTTGAAGTCAATAGAGAAGCAACTACAAGCTTGAGTCCAATGTCTTTACTTTGATTTTGGAGTTGGATGTTGAATTTGCTAATGAACTTGGGCTTGGAATTTTAATTTCCCTTTCCACTCACCATTAATGCTAAAACTAGGGTAAGGTAGGAATTTATGAAGAGATGAGGAGAAGGGGTTGGAACTTAGGTTTAATAGGCTAAACCAACCCAAAGTCCAAAGTGGTAAAAGTTAGTGAAATTCCACTAACCCCAAACATACCAAAGTTTATACTTAAAAAGATTGTAAACGGCATTTCGAACTCAATTGAAGTGGTCTCGGGTCCTAATTTGACCGTTTGCAAAAAGTAGCTTTACGGACCAATATCCGATTAACGACAAAATATTTGAATAAAATATTTAAATATATAATCGATAAATACGCGGGTTGTTACAGACTCCCCTCCTTAAAGAAATTGCGTCCTCGCAATATATAAGATGGAAATAAAAAGTAACAACCATAAAAGCATATTAACACAAAAGAAATTTGAAATAGGATGTTCACCTCAAGGAGTAGGAGTAAACAAGTCCGGATGTGTTCGCTCGATGAATTCTCTGGATTCCCAAGAGCAATCCGTAGGATTTGAGGACCATTGAACCTTCACAAGCGGAACATCTTTATTTCGAAGTCGTTTGACCTCCGAAGCAATAATTCGAATAGGATGCTGCTCGTAAGTTAAATTTTGCGAAACTTCAATTTCTTCCACAATACCAGGCTCAAGAATAGAATCGGAATCTCGAAGGCATTTCCGTAAATGGGAAACGTGAAACACGTCATGCATGGCAGAAAACTGAGCCGGTAATGAAAGGCGATAAGCCATGGAACCAACACGTTCAGTGATAGGAAATGTCCCAATATATCGGGTCGCTAACTTTCCCGACCTACTGAAACGTACAACTCCTTTCATAGGTGAAAAACGAATAAAAACAAGATCTCCAACAGAAAATTCTAATTTCCTTCTTCGATTATCGGCAAAGGATTTTTGTCTACTCTGGGCTTCTTTCATCCTATGTCGAATAAGTTCAATCTTTTCTATGGAATCACGAATAAAGTCTGGACCTAAAACCAGCCTCTCACCGGCCTCAAGCCAGCAAGAAGGAGATCGACATGGCCTTTCGTAGAGTGCCTCGAAAGGTGCCATACCAATACTAGATTGGAAGCTATTATTATAGGAAAATTCGACAAGTGAAATATGATCTTCCCAACTTCCACCAAAATCAAGCACACAAGCTCGAAGAAGATCTTCAAGAGTTTGATTCACACGCTCAGCTTGTCCATCGGACTAGGGTTGATAAGCAGTGCTAAAATTAAGCTTCATTCCTAAAGCTTTTTGAAGACTCTTCCAAAATCCACTAGTAAACAATGGATCTCGATCGCTAACAATAGAAATAGGAACTCCATGCAATTTAACAATTTCTTTGATAAAGAGTTTGGCGAAAAAGGAACGGTTCGGTTAGATCGAAAGGGAATCCCAAGATAGTTTGTCTCGAAGAATGGACAACTCAGCATCTCAACAAAGCAAGTTCCGTTGAATCTTTTTCAGATAAGATCCCCTACGGAGGGGGGTCCAGGGGGGTGCCAACCTCCCCGCTACGGGGTTCGACCTGGTGAAGACCTAAGGGGAAGATAGGATCGAGGGACCTACAAGTATAAGGGTCGAGCGACCTAGAGGTGTTCGCGACCTAACGACTTAAACAAGGTCGAGCGAGTTAAGGTGATGCACGACCTAACGTGTCTCGCGACTTAACGAAGGCAAGGCCGAGCGAGTTAGGGTGATGCGCGAGCTAACGTGTCTCACGACTTAACAAAGGCAAGGCCGAGCGAGCTAGGGTGATGCGCAACCTAACGGGTTAACCGTCTAACGACCCAAGGAAACAAGGTCCAACGACCTAAGGAAGATAGTGGTCATGCGACCTAATGGTGTTCGCGAGTTAAGCAAGGCAAACGACCTAGTGGTTGCCGACCTAAGAGAGAATAAGGTCCAACGACCTAAGGGTTCACGCGACCTAGTGGAACACGCGACCTAAAGGGTAAACGACCTAAGGTACAACGACCTAACTCATTCGAGCGACCTAATGGTTTAAAGGCCTAACCCATGTGAACAACTTAAGGTCATACGACCTAAAGGGGAAAGACCTAAGGTCACGCGACCTAACGAGGTAGGCAAGGCCGAGCGACCTAAAGGGGCACGACCTAAAGGCGAGCGACCTACGACTTACGACCTTGCGACCTAACTCCGTGGCGAATTTTCCACCAGAACGACCTAACTCCGAGGCAGTGCGACCTAAATGCAGGTTTTCACCATAATCACTAAAAGTTGGAGTTTTTCACCAATCCAATCCAAACCAAATGCAAATGTACATGCTAAAGTGATGGGGAATCATTCCCAACAGTCCAATATAGTTATAGACTAGATTTGTGAGATTAAAATCTCACCTTTGCACAAATTCAATGAAGAAGAAGCTTGAAGTCAATAGAGAAGCAACTGCAAGCTTGAATCCAATGTCTTTACTTTGATTTTTGAGTTGGATGTTGAATTTGCTAATGAACTTGGGCTTGGAATTTTAGATTCCCTTTCCACTCACCATTAATGCTAAAACTAGAGTAAGGTAGGAATTTATGAAGAGATGAGGAGAAAGGGTTGGAACTTAGGTTTAATAGGCTAAACCAACACAAAGTCCAAAGCGGGAAAAGTTAGTGAAATTCCACTAACCCCAAACATATCAAAGTTTATACTTAAAAAGATTGTAAACGGCATTTTGAACTCAATGGAAGTGGTCTCGGGTCCTAATTTGACTGTTTGCAAGAAGTAGCTTTTCGGACCAATATCCGATTAAAGACAAAATATTTAAATAAAATATTTAAATATAAAATCGATAAATATGCGGGTTGTTACCGACTCCCCTCCTTAAAGAAATTGCGTCCTCGCAATATATAAGATGGAAATAAAAAGTAACAACCATAAAAGCATATTAACACAAAAGAAATTTGAAATAGGAAGTTCACCTCAAAGAGTAGGAGTAAGCAAGTCCGGATGTGTTCGCTCGATGAATTCTCTGGATTCCCAAGAGCAATCCGTAGGATTTGAGGACCATTGAACCTTCACAAGCGGAACATCTTTATTTCGAAGTCGTTTGACCTCCGATGCAATAATTCGAATAGGATGCTGCTCGTAAGTTAAATTTGGCGAAACTTCAATTTCTTCCACAATACCAGGCTCAAGAATAGAATCGGAATCTCGAAGGCATTTCCGTAATTGGGAAACGTGAAACGCCTCATGCATGGCAGAAAACTGAGCCTGTAATGAAAGGCGATAAGCCATGGAACCAACACGTTCAGTGATAGGAAATGGCCCAATATATCGACTCGCTAACTTTCCCGACCGACTGAAATGTACAACACCTTTCATAGGTGAAAAACGAATAAAAACAAGATCTCCAACAGAAAATTCTAATTTCCTTCTTTGGTTATCGGCATAGGATTTTTGTCTACTCTGGACTTCTTTCATCCTATGTCGAATAAGTTCAATCTTTTCTGTGGAATCACGAATAAAGTCCGGACCTAAAACCAGCCTCTCACCGGCCTCAAGCCAACAAGAAGGAGATCGACATGGCCTTCTGTAGAGTGCCTCGAAAGGTGCCATACCAATACTAGATTGGAAGCTATTATTATAGGAAAATTCGACAAGTGAAATATGATCTTCCCAACTTCCACCAAAATCAAGCACACAAGCTCGAAGAAGATCTTCAAGAGTTTGATTCACACGCTCGGTTTATCCATCGGACTAGCGGTGATAAGCAGTGCTAAAATTAAGCTTCGTTCCTACAGCTTTTTGAAGACTCTTCCAAAATCCACTAGTAAACAATGGATCTCGATCGCTAACAATAGAAATAGGAACTCCATGCAATTTAACAATTTCTTTGATAAGGAGTTTGGCCAAAAGAGGAACGGTTCGGTTAGATCGAACGAGAATAAAATGGGCGGATTTAGTAAGTCTATCAACGATCACCCATAAGCTATCATCACCCGAACGAGAACGTGGAAGGCCTTCTATAAAATCCATGGAAATTTGGTCCCACTTCCAAATTGGAATTTCTAAAGGTTGCAATAACCCACCAGGCCTTTGATGTTCGTCCTTGACAAGTTGGCAAGTCATGCAACACTTAACAAAGTTAGCAATATCATATTTCATTCCCTCCCAATAATAAAGTTGCTTCTTATCGGCGTACATTTTACTACTACCGGGATGAATGATGAATTTAGAACGATGGGAATCTTCTAAAATATCTTTACGAAGATCACCAATATTTGGTATGAAAAATCTACCAAATTTTCAAATGTCGTCATGAGAATCAATATCAAAGTCTTTCAAACCTTCAATATCAATTTTATCCTTAACATTTTGGCCAAGAAGAGCCAATTCAGGATCTAGCCCTTGAGCTTCAAGAATGCGGTCTAAAAGAGAAGGATGAGCCTCAAAGCTACATAAAACAAGTGATGAGCATAAATCAGATACGCGCTCTCGAATCTCACAAGTGGATATAATCTCGAGATCGTTCCATTCGGATATCATCATAGAAACAACTGCTTGTAGTTTACGGCTAAGAGCATCGGCGACAAGATTACCCTTATCGGGGGTATAAAGAATATCAAGATCATAAGGTGCAAGGAACTCAAGCCAACGCTGTTGACGCAAATTAAGTTCCTTTTGAGAAAATAAATATTTCAAAGACTTATGATCCGTGTAAAGAATTAATTTCTCTCCCAATAGATAATGACGCCAAATTCGAAGGGCGAAAACAATAGCCGTGAGTTCTAAATCATGTGTGGCATATCTAGTCTCGGCCGGCCTCAATTGCCTAGAAGCATAAGAAATAACACGTTCCTTTTGCATAAGAACAGCACTCAAACCAACGTGACTAGCATCAGTATAAACAACAAAATATTGATTCCCCTCGGGAATAACCAGAATAGGAGCATCGGAAAGGAGTTCTTTCAATTTCTGAAAAGAGACTTCACATTTGTCCGACCAAATGTATTTAACTCCCTTCTTGGTCAAGCCAGTAAGAGGCATGACAATCTTAGAAAAGTCTTTAATGAAACGACGGTAATAACCCTCCAATCCGAGAAAACTACGAATCTCTGTCACACTCTCCGGTCTCTTCCAATCTTGAATCGCTTCAATCTTTGAAGGATCCACGGAAATTCCGGATTCGGAAATAATATGACCGAGAAATTTCACACGAGATTGCCAAAAGTGGCATTTAGAAAATTTCGCCTTTAATTGATTACTCCTAAGGGTTTCCAATACAATCCAAAGATGCTTTTCATGCCCCTCCTTGGTTTTAGAATACATAAGGATATCATCAATGAAGACGAGAACAAACCGATCGAGGAAAGCCTTGAAAACTCGATTCATGAGGTCAACGAAGTAAGCCGGAGCATTCTTTAAACCAAATGGCATAACAAGCCATTCATAAGATCCATAACGAGTGTAGAATGATGTCAAAGGAATACTATCCTCAGCAATACGAAGCTGATGAAAACCGGTAGCCAAGTCCAACTGTGAAAAGACCCTAGCTCCGCTCAGCTGATCAAACAGATCGTCAATCCGAGGTAAAGGATATTTATATTTAATAGTCAAATACGTTAAGCTTGTGATAGCCAACGCAAAGCCTAAGCGTACCGCCGGATTTCTTCACGAAAATTGCCGAAGCTCACCAAGGCGAGGAGCTAGAGCGAATAAATTGCTTCGTCTCCAATTCAGATAACTGTTTGCGCATCTCCTCATTTTCCTTATTAGACATGCGATAAGGAGGATGAGTAATAGGTTGAGCTTCAGTGGTAAGATTAATTCTGAACTCAATTGCTCGTTTAGGTGGTAAACCTAAAACGGGCTCAAATATGTCGGAAAATTCACAAACGACGTGCATTCGAGAAATGACATCTTCCTCATCATCATCATCATTATCATGAGGATTTAAAGAATATAAAGATGCAGTCAATGCAGAATCCGAATCTTTAAGAATAATAAAAATCTGATTTACAGATTGTGGATGTCAGAGATAAATAGTCCGCTAAGGACATATGATATGAGCTTCATAACGATTAAGCCAATCCAGTCCCAAAATCATTCCAAAGCCTAGGTAATGCATAACATGCAAATCGGCTAGGAATGGAAAATCACATAAAATAATCTCCACATTTTTACAAAGCAAACTAAGAGTTGCGGATCCACCAACAGGATTCACAATTCTCAAGGAAGTCATTAAAGCATCAACATTTAAAGAGAAAGTGTCGACAAGTTCGTTTGATATAAAAGAACGGGATGCACCCGTATCAAAGAGAACTCTAATAGGTTGATCATGAAATAAAATAATACCATCAAGAATGGAGTGAGAAATACCTTGGCCACGAGATGTGTTGCCAGGGGCATCACGTTTAACTTTCCCTCCTTGCCTTCGCGTTTGAGGCATTGATGTATGTAATGATCCGGGCTCTTACAATAGAGACAAGATTTGGGCATAGAGCACATATTCTCAAAATGATCCCCAGATCCATAGTTGAAGCATCTCGCACCGCTAGGAGAAGGAGACTTTGCCGCAGGGGTTGCATGCTTACCCTTTTTGTTGGGATAAGGGCCTTTAAATTTACTGGGCCTCTTTTTGTTATTAAAGTTTGGTTTGGAAGCTACTACTTGAACATCACTTTCTTTATCAGCCTCTTCCAAACGAAGAGCGATTTCTATAAGTTGGTCGAAAGGAACTTCTAACTTTAGAAGTAATGGCTTCTTGAGGCTTTTGTTTAAGCCATAAACGAACCTCTGGTTCTTCTTCAATGGGGTGTTGATGTATTCAACCCCATATTTGGAAAGCGACTCAAAGGCTGCGACATAATCAGTCACAGAGGACTCACCTTGAACAAGGTCTATAAAACGTCGAGCCAGAGTTACCTTCTCTGCTTCTGGTACAAATTTTAACTCGAAGCGTGTCCGGAATTGCTCCCAAGTAAGGTCCGCTTCGTTGACTTCTGAAATAAGAAGTTCATACCAGTCCAATGCTCTCTCTTTGAGCATACTGGAAGCCACCTGAACACGGTGAAGATAGACGAGATTCATGCGAATGAAGATTCGATCGTAGGTCCTCAACCAAGCCTGGACCTCGATGATAGCTTCAGAACCTTTAAATGGCTTCCCACCCAGGTTGGTGTAATCATTGCACAAACGTGCAAACCCAGATTTAGGGTGAGTAGGTTCCGGATTAGAACCAGCTGATTGAGCATTCGTGACAAGGTCAAGAAGTTGCTGGGTAGTCATAAAAACTCCATCTTGGGGTGGAGCACTAGATGGTTCAGCTCTGGGACGACCAGGTCTAACCATTTCTCTTCCCTAAGAAAGAAAGAAGAGAAAGAAGAAGATTATTCACTAATGAATATCAACCAATCTTGCTAGATTAAACAAGGAATCGTAAAGGATATAGGATGAATCAGTACGACGACTCGAATTAATCCTAAGACATAACTCCTAAGGTGGACTTAGGACGATGATCCTTGTTAAGTTACTCTGCATTGTTCCGAAGTTTGGCTCTGAGACCAAGCTGTGACTCCCCACCTCTATACCCACGCTAGCCAAGAACACTACGGTGTAGCGCTGTCAACTAG
Source organism: Allium cepa (assembly GCA_030765085.1). Classification (NCBI taxonomy): domain Eukaryota; kingdom Viridiplantae; phylum Streptophyta; class Magnoliopsida; order Asparagales; family Amaryllidaceae; genus Allium; species Allium cepa. Next base: position 934,873,440 of record CM060943.1, on the reverse strand, counting down.
CACGGAGAATAAGGCTGCTGAGGAGCGACCATCCATGTGATTTCTTATCACACGGTGGCTATAAATAATCTTCGAAAACAAACATAGAAATAAGCATAACACAAATCAGTCACAGACATCCATATCACAATGGCGGAAGAAGATATGAATATATAACTAACACATGAAAGTGTACATCAGAGTAGTGGTCAAAAAGATCCACAATAATACAAAAGAATAGCAACATGTGCTATACAAAAGAATACAACTATGAGTCTATATCTCAAGTGTATACAACAAAAACTACTAATCTAAATAGTTAGCCAAAAGTCAGAGTAGCAAATCCCGGGAAGACGTCAAGCAGAAGCACCTGTAACATCTCGGTCTGACCGGAGTATTATTTAAGAAAATAATAAACGGATCAGTCTAGCAATAAATATCAGATGACATGGTATAAAATAAAAGATATGGCATAAGCATAAAATATCCATACTGACATACTACGATAAGTATGCAAATGATGATCAACAGAAGATCAATCAATAAGAGATAAATCAATATCACAAGAATCTTCTCAAAGATCCAAAGAGGGCATCATACCCTAAACTTGTACTCATAGCAACTCAATGACATAAATTCCAGGAATCAACACAAGAAATCCAGAAATCACAGAAAAAGGGAAAGAGTCCTATCACATGACGGTCCGAAGACCATGGGGAGCTACCCCATATAGGTGAGTCGGAATCACCCAGATGAGGTCTAGGCTAACCAAAAAGAAAAAAGGTATATGTGAGTGGAATCACACAAATGGTGTCTAGCCTAACCTCGCAACAAAAAGGTATGCGTGAGTGGAATCACACAAATGGAGTCTAGACTAACCTTGCGGACAAAGAGATATGTGTGAGTCGGAATCACACCCATGAGGTCTAGTCTAACCTTGCAAACAAAGAGACATCGCACAATTACTAGTCTAAATCATAAAATGATCGTCATGATCAATGAGAAGTTTCAATTACACTAAGCTAGTAAATATTAAAGTTTATCTTCGTGTCCCATAACCACTTGCTTAACTTAAATATTTACGAACAAACTGTAAATCTTCACTAGAACATTGTCACAAGAGGTTCAATCGAACAAGTCCAAGAATTAACCGACAAAGTGAACGCAAGCATTTCATACCACTTGTTTTACTATGCCGTTTAATTACATTTCTCATCCGAGTGAGGTAAAGGTTTGTATATACTAGTAGACTGGAAAACAGTTTAAGAAAAGAGCTTTGTTATTGAAAATAGAGTTGAAATCATTTTGTTGAAAGAGTTTTGATATTTACTACTGGTATTGAAACCTTCATATTTCTAAACTTGTTATCCCGCCTTTTTAGCAAGGCCGTGATAACATAAAATCGACCGAGAAGCCCAAAATATTTTGTCTCGAAGAATGTTCAACTCAGCATCTCAACAAAGCAAGTTCTGTTCAATGTTTTTCAGATAAGATCCGCTACGGCGGGGGGTCCACGGCGGGTGGCAACCCCCCAAGGTGGGGGTGCGGGGGCAACGCCCCCGCTACGGGGTTCGACCTAGTGAAGTCTTGAGGGGAAGATAGGATCGATGACCTACGAGTATAAGGGGTCGAGCGACCTAGAGGTGTTCGCGTCCTAACGACCTAAACAAGGTCGAGCGAGTTAAGGTGATGCGCGACCTAACGTGTCTCGCGACTTAAAGAAGGCAAGGCCGCGCGAGTTAGGGTGATGCGCGACCTAACGTGTCTCGCGACTTAACGAAGGCAAGGCCGAGCGAGTTAGGGGGATGCGCGACCTAATGGGATAACGGTCTAACGACCCAAGGAAACAAGGTCCAACGACCTAAGGAAGACAGGGGTCATGCAACCTAAAGGCTTGCGACCTAACAGAGTTCGCGAGTTAAGCAAGGCAAACAACCTAGTGGTTGCCTTCCTAAGAGAGAATAAGGTCCAACGACCTAAGGGTTCACGCGACCTAGTGGAACACGTGACCTAAAGGGTAAACGACCTAAGGTCCAACGAACTAACTCATTCGAGCGACCTAATGGTTTAAAGGCCTAACCCATGTGAACAACTTAAGGTCATACGACCTAAAGGGGAACGACCTAAGGTCACGCGACCTAACGAGGTAGGCAAGGCCGAGCGACCTAAAGGGGCATGACCTAAGGGCGAGTGACCAACGACTTACGACCTTGCGACCTAACTCCGAGGCTAATTATCCACCAGAACGACCTAATTCGGAGGCAGTGCGACCTAAATGCAGGTTTTCACCAAAATCACTAAAAGTTGGAGTTTTTCACTAATCCAATCCAAACCAAATGCAAATGTACATGCTAAAGTGATGGGGAATCATTCCCAACAGTCCAATATAGTTATAGACTAGAATTGTGAGATAAAAATCTCACCTTTGCACAAATTCAATGAAGAAGAAGCTTGAAGTCAATAGAGAAGCAACTACAAGCTTGAATCCAATGTCTTTACATTGATTTTGGAGTTGGATGTTGAATTTGCTAATGAACTTGGGCTTAGAATTTTAATTTCCCTTTCCACTCACCATTAATGCTAAAACTAGAGTTAGGTAGGAATTTATGAAGAGATGAGGAGAAGGGGTTGGAACATAGGTTTAATAGGCTAAACCAACCCAAAGTCCAAAGAGGGAAAAGTTAGTGAAATTCCACTAACCCCAAACATATCAAAGTTTATACTTAAAAAGATTATAAACGACATTTCAAACTCAATGGAAGTGTGATGCAGCGCAAGCTACAGATTCACAAGGCTTAAGTCAGCCACGACCTAAAGGAGGAGTTTTGGGGCATTTGCGACCTAAGGAGTCACGAGATAAGAAGTCACGACTTAACCAAGTCTTAAGTCGCTCGATATCTTTAGGTCGTCTACGACCTATAGAAATGGGAGCTATCAAAGAGGCGGCACGAGTTAACAGCCAATGACCTAACGGTGAAGACTTAAGTCACTCAGAAGGTGGGGACGAGCTATGAACTAAGTTGAACGAACTAACTCCTAGGTCGCTGAAAGAATTCCTGTGCCACTTCGTTAGGTCACGAACGACCTATGAGGAGTTGCTGAAGAGTTAAGCCGTTTGGAAGTTAAGTCGCTGATGATTTAAGTCGTGTCATTTTTAACTCGTTAAGTCGTAAGTCGTGTGTTTGTTTATACTGTGTTGTACTTAAGTCGTGAGTCATTTGTAACTCGTTAAGTCGTAAGTCGTGTCGTTTGTTTGTACTGTGTTGTACTTAAGTTGTGAGTCGTTTGTAACTCGTTAGGTTGTAATGTAAGGCCGTGTATGACCTAAGTGTGGCGCGTTGTGTTGAAGCCTATAAATAGGCATGTAGATTCATTTGAAAAAGGGGTTGATTTTTGAATAAAACTTTGTTTGAGTACTTTTTGCCTCTTTGAAATTGGTAGTTGAGTGTAATCTCCTATCTCCACTTTCGGTTAATCGAGTGCGCTCGATTCAACGATTGTTGAAGCCGATTCGCGGTATCAAGTGCGCTTGAGCAACGCTTGAAGAATTGAAGATCTTCTTTCACAGTATCGTGCGTGATCAACGTGACGAGGATAGCTAGAATTCGGTATCTTTGGATCAACGAATTTGGGCATTTCAGTATTCATCAATCCACCGATTGCTACTTTCACCGTTTCATCTAGTTTTCGTAAATCCGCTGCGCCAGCTTGGTATCAGAGCTAGACTTAGCCAATCATAGCTAAGCCGAGTCTTGGAGCCAAGGAGTTTGAAGTTGGTGTTCATCGTGTTCATCTTGAAGCTGCAACAAGTTAGAAGCTTCCGATCCATTTCATTTTGGATCAAAGTTGGAAAGGTGTTTGAGTTTGAGCCGAGTTGGGTAGAGCCGTGCATCACTTGTTTAAGCCGAGAGTTTGAAGTGTAGGCCAAGTTTGTATTGAAGTGTTGAGCTTGTGCGAGCTTGTTGAAGTTTGATTAGTAGGAGATTTTTGAAGTTTTGAAGTGTTTGTGTTGATTTAATCATGCCACCAAGGAGAGCTAATCGTCATCAAAATGTTGAAGCGTTATATAGAAGAGAAGAAGCCGAGCAAATGGAACAACGCACTAATGAGAAATTTGATGAAGGTATTGGGAAGTTAGAAAAATTGATGAATGACTTGAATCAAAGTCAAAGGAGAAGGTCGCCAGTCTCGAACCATGGAGGGAACCGAGTTTCGCCATCGGTTACGGAAGTGAGAAGGGTGTCACCACAATCTTTTAGAGAAAGAAGAGAAACATCAATTTCATCAAGAAGAGATCACCATGGATATAGACGTGAAGAGAGAAGAACTCCACATGAGTTTGAAGATGAACCATATCGAGATGAAGAGAGACATGGTAGAAGAGACATGCGTGATCGAAGGGATGTTGATGGTCGAGATCGATATAGACATACATTTGAGTTGGACGAAGAGGGTGATAGAGCTAGCATTCATTATCAAGATCGAGACCAAGTTCGAAATTCATATCGGGATGTAGATGATGATCGTCGATGGGAATCAGGTATGAAAATGGAAATTCCAGAATTCAAAGGTGGAATGATTGCAGAAGAATTCTTGGATTGGTTGTCTAATGTTGAAGAGATCTTTGATTTCAAAGAGGTTCTGGAAAATCGTCGAGTGAAGTTGGTTGCTACTAGGTTGAGGGGTAGAGCTATGGCATGGTGGCAGTAAACTAAACTTACACGGGAGAGAATGGGAAAGTCGAAGATTGAATCATGGGAGAAAATAAAGAAGTAGGTGAAGGGCACATTCTTACCTTAAAATTATTAATCACTCATGTATCAGAGGTTGCAGAATCTAAGGCAAGGGACGAAGACTGTTATTGATTATGCTGATGAATTTTATCAACTGATTGCCAGAAATGATATTATGGAGACAGAAGAACAGTTGACTGCTAGATTTGTTGGAGGGTTGCGAATGCAGATCCAGGATATGGTTAATATGTTTGAACCAAGATCTGTGGCGGAGGCACATCAGAAAGCATTGGCTTGGGAAAAGCAGGGAAGACGAGGTGGTGGTGTGTTTACAAATTCTAACAATCAAGTGAAGAGTGCTAGTGCGAGTTCCAATGTTTCTAAAGCTGTTACAAAACCAGTTGTACAGGAGGTTACGAAGGCAAAGGTTAACAATGGTTTCAAGTTCTATAACTGCCAGGAAGTGGGTCATAAAAGCAATGAATGTTCAAAGCCGAAGAAACGAACAATGATTGCAGAAGTTGAGGAAGATATAGAATCTGAATGTTCTACTTCACCATTTGTTGAGGGAGAAGAAGAGCTGTCCGGAGATGAGGGTTGTAATTTGATGATGAGGAGGTCTTGTCTAACACCGAAGCAAGAAGATGATTCTAGTTGGTTGAGGAGCAACATTTTTCAGTCAACATGCACTATTCTGGGGAAGGTTTGCAAGTTTTTTATTGATGCTGGAAGTTGTGATAATATTATTTCTACCAAGGCTGTGAAGAAGTTGGCATTGAAGACCGAGAAACATCTGAAACCTTACAAGTTAGCTTGAGGAAGGGTGGTGAAGTGAAGGTTTGTCAAAGAGCTTGTGTTAATTTTTCGATTGGAAAGAAATACAAAGATGAAATTTAGTGTGACGTTGTGGACATGGATGTGTGTCATCTGTTGTTGGGCAGGCCATGGCAATTTGATAGAGCAGTGCAACATGATGGTCGTGCTAATAGCTATAGTTTCATGTTTGAAGGTACTAAAATCACTTTAGTTCCCAAGAAGCAACAACAGAAGGAAAGCAAGTTGGAGGAGATTGAAGAGCTGAAAATTTTGCTATCATTAAAGGAGTTTGTCAAGGAAGTTGAAGAGGAGCCATAAGTCTTTTTGTCGATTGGATGAGAGTGTAATGAAGTGGTTGAAATTCCTGAAGAACTGAAGCCAGTACTGGAAGAATTTGACGATGTATTTCCCGATGAGCTGCCAACGGAGTTACCACCGATGAGAGACATACAACATCAAATTGATCTAGTGCCAGGTGCAGTTTTACCGCATAGACCACATTACCGGATGAGTCTGAAGGAACAAGAGGAGTTGAGAAGGCAAGTGGAAGAGTTACTTGTACAAGGGCGCATACGAGAGTGCTTAAGTCCTTGTGCTGTGCCAGCATTGTTAGTGCCTAAGAAGGATGGTTCGTGGAGAATGTGTACCGATAGTCGGGCATTGAACAAGATTACTGTTCGTTACAGGTTTCCTATGCCTAGACTGGATGATTTGCCAGATCAGTTGAGTGGAGCTATTATATTTTCAAAGATTGATCTTAAGAGTGGTTATCATCAAATTCGAATCAGACCAGGAGACGAATGGAAGACAACATTCAAGACGAGGGAAGGATTATATGAATGGCTGGTTCTGCCGTTTGGTCTATCGAATGCACCAAGTACATTCATGAGGGTAATGAATCAAATTTTTAGGCTGTACATTGGGAAGTTTGTGGTAGTTTATTTTGATGATATTATGATCTATATTGCTAGTACAGAAGAGCATATTCAGCATTTGCGAAAGGTGTTAATTATTCTTCGTAAAGAGCAGTTCTATGCAGCAACAAAGAAGTGTGTGTTCATGACTCGAAGTGTTTTATTTCTGGGGTATGTTGTATCTGAGAAGGGTATCCAGGTGGATCAAAGTAAAGTTGAAGCTATTAGAAATTGGCCACAGCCCAGGACTATCACTGAAGTTAGAAATTTTCACGGGTTGGCATCATTCTACCGAAGGTTCATTCCACACTTCAGTAGCGTGATGGCACCAGTTACTGATTGTATGAAGGGAAAGCAATTTTTATGGTCAGAGGAAGCGGGATATGCTTTTGAGCGAATCAAGGAACTTTTGACGACAACACCAATTCTTGTGTTACCAGATTTTCAGTTGTTGTTCGAGCTACATACTGATGCATCTAAGGTTGGGATTGGAGGAGTGTTGAGTCAGAGGGGGCGTCCTATCGCATATTTCAGTGAGAAGCTATCAGGAGCAAAGATGAGGTATAACACATATGATGTGGAGTTTTATGCAATTGTTCAAGCCGTGAAACACTGGAGACACTATCTATTTCAGAAAGAGTTTGTTCTTTACACTGATCACGAGGCGTTAAAGCATATGCAAGGGCAGGATAAGATTTCAGCAAGGCATGCATCGTGGATTGCCTATTTGCAGCAGTTTACTTTTTTTGTTAAGCATAAGTCAGGAGTGACGAATCGTGTCGCTGATGCTTTGAGCAGGAGGAATCATTTGTTGACAACAATGAAGGTTGAGGTGACAGGATTTGAACTATTGCCAGAATTGATTGAAGAAGATCCTTACTTTATGAAATTTGTTGAAAAGGTCAAGGAGGGGAGCGCTGATGAATTTGTGTTGATGGATGGTTATCTGTTTAAAGGAAATCGATTATGTATACCAGAATAGCAGCTTGAGAATGAAGATTATCAAGGAGTTGCATGAGGAAGGACATGTAGGACGGGATCGCACGTTGCACTTGATCTCTCAATCTTACTTTTGGCCGTCAATGAGGAAAGAGGTTGAATGGTTTGTGGAGAGATGTCATATCTGTCAGGTTTTGAAGGGAACATCGACTAATGTAGGATTGTATGTGCCGTTACCTGTACCGACTAAACCTTCGGTTGATGTGAGTATGGATTTTGTTTTGGGGTTGGCTAGAACTCAAAGGAGGAACGATTCCATTTATTTAGTGGTTGATCGATTTTCGAAAATGGCACATTTTATTGCTTGAAAGAAGACGGCGGATGCTGTTCATGTTGCTCAGTAATTTTTCAAAGAGATCTATCGACTACATGGATTGCCAGAGTCTGTTGTGTCTGATAGAGATACTCGCTTTCTGAGCCATTTTTGGCTAAGTTTGTGGAAGATGGTCGGAACGAAGTTCAAATTTAGCAGCGCTTACCATACACAAACTGATGGGCAAACAGAGGTGGTTAATAGATCGTTGGTAAATTTATTGAGATGTCTGGTAAGAGATAATCTGAAAAGTTGGGACGTGAAGTTATGTCAAGCGGAGTTTGCTCATAATCATGCAGTGAATCGTAGTACAGGTTTCAGTGCATTCCAGATTGTGTATTCAAGCTAACGTTAGATTTGACAACAGTGCCATATCAGAAGGGAATTGTTAAATGGGCTAGTGAATTCGTAAATGAGTTACAGGAGTGCCACAGAACTGTTTATGAACGGTTACTTGCATCAAATGAAAGGTATAAACAACTAGCGGATAAGAAGCGGAGAAGTGTGAAATTCGAAGAAGGTGATTTGGTTTATGCAGTGTTGACAAAAGATCGTTTTTCGGTGGGAACGTACAATAAATTGAAGGCACGGAAAATTGGTCCAGTGGAAATTTTGAAGAAAATCAATGAGAATGCATATTAATTAAAATTACCATATGATGTTCATACTTCTGATGTTTTCAACGTCAAATATCTAACTCTGTATTGTGGGAATGAGATTGATGTGGAAGTAGATGGTGCAAACTCAAGGTCGAATTTCTGTCAACCAGGGAAGGATGATGCAGCGCAAGCTACAGATTCACAAGGCTTAAGTCGGCCACGACCTAAAGGAGGATTTTTGGGGCATTTGCGACCTAAGGAGTCACGAGACAAGAAGTCACGACTTAACCAAGTCTTAAGTCGCTCGATATCTTGAGGTCATCTATGACCTATAGCAACGGGAGCTATCAAAGAGGCGGCACGAGTTAACAGCCAACGACCTAACGGTGAAGACTTAATTAGCGCAGAAGGTGGGGACGAGCTACGACCTAAGTTGAACGACCTAACCCCTAGGTCGGCCGAAGAATTCTCGTGCCGCTTCGTTAGGTCGCGAACGACCTATGAGGAGTCGCTGAAGAGTTAAGCCGCTTGGAAGTTAAGTCGCCGATGATTTAAGTCGTGTCATTTTTAACTCGTTAAGTCGTAAGTCTTGTGTTTGTTTATATTGTGTTGTACTTAAGTCGTGAGTCATTTGTAACTCGTTAAGTCGTAAGTCGTGTCCTTTGTTTGTACTATGTTGTACTTAAGTCGTGAGTCGTTTGTAACTCGTTAGGTTGTAATGTAAGGCCGTGTACGACCTAAGTGTGGCGCGTTGTGTTGAAGCCTATAAATAGGCATGTAGGTTCATTTGAAAAGGGAGTTGATTTTTGAATAAAACTTTGTTTGAGTGCTTTGTGCCTCTTTAAAATTGGTAGTTGAGTGTAATCTCCTATCTCCAATTTCGGTTAATCGAGTGCGCTCGATTCAACGATTGTTGAAGCCGATTCGCGGTATCAAGTGCGCTTGATCAACGCTTGAAGAATTGAAAATCTTCTTTCACGGTATCGTGCGCGATCAACGTGACGAGGATAGCTAGAATTCGATATCTTCGGATCAACGAATTTGGGAATTTCAGTATTCATCAATCACCGATCGCTACTTTCACCGTTTCATCTAGTTTTCGTAAATCCGCTGCGTCAAAGTGGTCTCGGGTCCTAATTTGACCGTTTGCAGAAAGTAGCTTTTCAGACCAATATCAGATTAACGACAAAATATTTAAATAAAATATTTAAATATAAAATCGATAAATATGCGGGTTGTTGCACATAACAACTTCCATAACTTCATACCATAGCTAGGCCAACCTTGGCTTGACCATACTTGACCAAATACACCCCATGGCCATGCCTTATCACTCTTTGGCAGAGCATAGTGTTGGTGAAAGCAAGTGCAAGCCATTTAACTGTTGTTCCTTAATTTCTAGCTTGTTAGTATGATATTTGGTGTTGTATATTCATTTTATATATATTGTTTTGCTTCATATGCACAAGACAAATAGCTTTGGCTCTCCCCTAGGTTGAATCCATAGTCGTGCCATCATGCTTTCCGAGTCTTTGTTTTTGTGTCAGAATCTGTTATCTCTAGCCTATAGAGGTAAGTATTTCTCACCATACATTTTGTACTTATATAAGTAGTAAATTGACAACCTGTGAATCTGTAGATATTATTATCACGTCATAACTGCCTTTGCGATGATCATATGATGTACACTCTATTTATACACCTTTCGTATCATCTGTTACTGTTATATAATGCTATTCTGTTTATTTATATCAGTTTATCACACTGCAAGTTCCCTATAGATTAGAATCACTATGGGTTGAAATGATACATACCCGAACGGACTTTAGAATAGGGAAAATTCATCATGGGCTGAAATGATAGGCCTGAACTATTTTTATTTGTTTCATTTAACTTGGGATTGCAGGTTTGAAATGATAGAACTCGGATTTTTCCTTTGTAAATTACGGATTGAAATGATATACAAACCCGTTGTTAATATATATTTTTCTAAAAATTTTAAAATATTTTAAAAATGCAAATATGATGATATTTTTTATTTAAATTTAATTTAAAAATGATTTTTATAAAAATTAGAGATTTTCTATAATTTAATAAGTGAAATAAATAAATGGTAGAGTAGAATTTGAAAAATAAGTTAATTTTGGAAATTATGATTTTGTTTATAAATGTAGTTTGAATTAAGTAAGAAAATATGATAATTTGATTTTAATTTTAATTTAAAAAGATTTTATAAAGTGTTATTGATTTTTCTATAAATTAAAAATAGTTAAATAAATAAATGTTCAAAATTGAAATTTGAAATATAACTTAACTTGGAAAATGTGAAATAGTTTTAAATTTAAAAGTTAAGTTAAGAAAAATAAAATGGAATTTAAATTAAATTTATGAAATGGTAAATTTAATTAAAATGTAAAGTAAATGAAATGTTATATAATTTTTCATTAATTTAATAAGTAGATTATTAACAATTATTTTTTATGAAAATCTCACTTTATATAATCATAAATTAAAGGGTATTTTAATACTTGTTTTAAAGTGAGAAATTATGATTTTTGTAAGTTAAAGATGATTTAAATTAAAATATAATTGTTTATGAAACTGTATTGAAAAGCTTGAATTTTAATTAACAGCATTTCTAAAATGCTATCATTTCTTAAGTAAAGTATAATACAACGTTTGTAAATGTTGTATTTGATACTAATGAACTATAACTAAAAATAAACTAAGGGCTATTACAGCACTTTGTAGGTGCTGTAATTGTAGAAACTTAAACTTGAACTAAAGCCTATTACAGCAGTTTAAAATGCTATCATTGTTAAAATGAATGGTTTTCAAGTGTAACTTTCCGTAGCATTTTCTAAGTGCTGCGAAAGTTGAGATTTTATTGTTTTAATAAATTTAAGCGAATAAATGAATTCCGAAAGCATCAAATTTTTAGGAATTTAATATTTGACTTTTAAATATAATAACTTCATTTTTTTAGTGATTTGAATGGAATATTTTGATTTGAAAATAAACCATTTTGAAATGTGATTTGAAATTGTATTTAAATTAAATAAAAATGAATGTTGTTTTGGAAAGATATGATATTTTGACATTTTGAAATAAATTTGAAGTGATATTGCATTTTGAAATGATATTTGATTTAGAAGTATAAATTACCATTTTGGAATTTTAACCACGGGATGTATTTAATATATGGTTTAACTGATCCTTAGAGGATGGGCTATCCCAAGCATCCTTTAAGTTATTGTGCACTGCTGCAGTTCACTTGAGTTGGTTTACATTATATAAGTATGTAGTCCTGAATCGAGTGTTTTGTGTTTTACTTTACGCTTGGGTCAGCCTGAGTATTTACAACTTAGCTTTAGATTTATTTTCTGGAGCTAGGAATCGCTGGAGATTCTGCTTGTCTAGTTATCTATTCTCTTTCAGTTTCAGTTGTTCTGTTTCAGCTTTGGTATTTATTAACATTTATGTGTTTGAGATTTCTATTTTATATGTTTTTCAAACTAATATTATGTATTTGTTTTGAGATTTTGTTATAGTAGCTTCATGAACTACTATGGTTTTTTAATTTCTGCTGCGAGTTATTCTGATATTTCTGTGTCTGTGATTCTACGATTGTTTTAACTTGCTCCAAATTTATTTACAATGTAGTATTTTGAGAAATTCAAGTCCGATATGTGTGGATGGAATGGCTGAAAATACATTTGGTATCAGAGCTTTGGTTTTTAGGCAAACCATTGCCCGCGGAGTAAAACCTCATTAGAGATAGGGTAGAAATTCCCTAGAATGAGTGAAATCAATCTCAGAATCCTTTCTTTGTGAGAGAACGTATTTTCGAAGTATAAAATGATTTCCAAATGATTTTTAATGGATTTTCAAGGATTATACTGGTACAAAATTTTCCTTATTTTGAAATCAAGATTTTTTAAATTTCATTCCTTTGGTATCCACCTTGTTAGAAATCCCTTGGTTAGGATTCTTATCGATTAGGATTCCTTGAACTTTGGAATGCTCCCACTGGTTCGGAAATCCAGTCTTGTCTTTCCTATTTTACTCTTCTCATTTTGGGCGTTCCATAACTCCACTTTGAATGACCTCTATAAAGATCGGTGATTCCGCAAATCTTTGAATGATTTGTAAAGGGGTGAAACTCCTTTACAATTGACATTGATTCACTGGAGATATCTATATCCTCGGTTTATGATGCTATCTATCTCCTGCTCTACCTGGATTCTACTTCTGGCAATCGAAAGTCGATTTGCCTTAGATTTCCACATTAATTATATTCCTGAAGTCACGGTTGACCGGTTATGGTCGCCCGCGATTTATGAAGGCTTATCCATCTTCTGTTTGGTAATAGAATTATCTCATCTTCGTTCGAGCTTATCTTCGAACAGGAATTCTATTTGCTTAGAGTTCCCCTAAATTTGAATCTCTGTTTGTTTTGAAATCCATCCTTGAAAAAAATCCATTGAAAATTTGTGTTTAATTGTATTTTGAATTTGTGCATACATCGAAATTATTATTTTGATTAGGATGACCCTATTTTGTATAAAAAAGTGAAATGTTTGCGATAAAGATTTTATATCTTTTAAAAATGAATATTTGAAGCTTTGAAAGGATTTGAAATCTAAAAAATTCATAAGAAATTTGATTTAAATAAAAATGATTTATAATTGAAGGGTTTTGAATTTGAATTTCGAGGAATCGAACTTCGATGTTTTGAAATCGGTTTTAACACTTTGCAAATATATAATAATAATATGATTTAAAAATATTTTTTCGAATAAGAAATGTTTAAAATGTATTTGTATGAATTCCAATGATTTCGAAGAGTTTCAGGAAAATAAAAGTCCAAAACCATTTATGTAGCTGGAAAATAAATTCGTTGATGAATGCATGCATCATCGACATTGATTTTTGAGTTTCTGAGTGAGGAAGAGGCCACTCTAGTAGCTTTGTTATGCGAGTGATTTTGTGAAACCAAATTTTGATTTTAGATTTCGAAGTATGATTTGATTCTTGACGGATATATATATTTATATATATATGTGTGTGTGTGTGTGTGTGTATGTATGTATGTATGTATGTATGTATGTTTGAAATGATTTAAAGTAAGCCGGCGTTCAGTCCTCGAGTTTTAGATTGTTTTAGTATAACCTTATCTATTGGAATTGATTTACTGATTTGTTGGTGATATCCAACTTTTAGATTTTAATACGATTTCTTCTACTATTTTAAAAGTTCGAGAACTTCAAAATCAAAGTTTAATTTTTCAAAGCCAAGTAATCCTGGAAAAATATAAATTATTCGATTAGGTAAATGAGTTTAAACTATTATGTTAAGTAAATGAATAAGACTATTTTGAATTATACTGATACGGAATTGGAATGTTTTGAATAAATTTAGTTTTAAATGGTTTGATAAGGTAAATTGATCTTTTGAATAGAAATAAATAGTTTAAAGGTTTTAAAGGGATAGTTATAACTGGGAAATCATTTTGGGTATAATTGATTTGAGAAAGATATTTGGTTTTGAAAGTAGATTGGATAGTAAAACCCAGTATATATATGATGGTTTTTGAAATGAATTTGTTTGACCTAAATTTTGTTGATTTGGAAATTTGGCGTAACAACCCTAGGTTTTACAACAATTAATTATCGTTGTTTGACGATTAATATTGGTTGTTAATTGCTGTTGGAGTTTTTTTAAAATCAAGTTTAAATTCTTTTAAATATTCGTTAAGGGTGTGGCCTTTATATTGAATTTTGGCCACTCTTCTTTTCTTTATTTTTGGGCCGTGTTATCTCTAGAATACCCGATCCTCCCTCTCTCCATTATTCAATTAGCAAACCCTAAAACAAAATATTCGAAAAGAAAAATAATGGCAGCTCGTATTCGTTCCTCTCCGTACCAAATTAGGGTTATGTTGGAAATTGAAGGCGATGCTTTCAGATGTTCGATCGAAGGATGCATTCGACCTTGCTTTCGTCGAATTGTTTAGCTGCTCGTAAACAAGGAGAGTTAATTTTGATTTCACTCACATCTACTTCAAAATGCTGGTTATATATGTTTCGAGATCTTGATTTCGTTTATATCCGTTCGTTCTCCTTTATTTGTGTTTGGATCTGTATGCTTGGATTTGCCAACCGATTGCTCGGTTGTTTGAAGTTGTTGGATATTGGTGATTTCTTTGATTTTATGAATTTCGTATAATCTGATACTTGAATACACGGACTTGATTTTGTCTTGGTTCGATTTTGAAATTTGTTTTCGACTGAGAGTTGCTTGGCTTCGTCTCGGCATTCGAGTATATTTTGTAGTTGATGATTTTTATTAGCCATCTGATTTTGTTCTAACGCTTTGACGATGATGTTTTTTGTTTGACTTTGGCTATATTGTTTACTACCTTAGGTAGTACTTTCGACCCTGTTCGATTTTACTTGTTGTTTCATAACTTCGGCCATTAGGTTTCTGACATGTTCACTGTCACTTGACTTCGAGTTGGGTAGCTCTGTTGCTTCTTGCTACATTGAACCCTTACTGACTTGTATTATGAACACATTGAGTTGTTGATACATCACATGTTGTCTTTCATCCTATTTGGCCTCGTTCCACCTGTTGTCATGTTGAATTGTAGTGTGTTTTGGACTTTGAGGCATATCATATTTTCATATGTGACTTCATATTTTCGTCACACGCGACTGCATCAAAAAATTAATGCTTGACTTGTTCATTTAAACTTGACCGTTTGCTTGAATTTTTAGCCCCAGTAGCATGCACGTAATTTGTATGCATATGTGTATAGGATGCCAGGTAGTTTTAGTTATGTTTTATTTACTTCTTGCGTGCATATGGAAATGCATGGTTTTTTTTCATGCATCTTATTATGATTGTTGCATATTCATACCATGAAAACAAAGCCTGGACCATGAAAAGCGAATATTATTTTCGACCTTGACATGTAAACTTTGCAAAAATTAGTGTCCAGGGGTTTTCTTATCCATGCGCGAAATATGAACAGGTATCATACCATGTTGTAGCTTGACCTTTGATGCAGTTTGTTTTGCATCTCCTTTTACTCTCGAGTTAGCCTGTAGCACGCATTGTTCATTGACATATATACCACGTCGATTGCATTATGTGGTCTGGCCATCCATGTTGGGTTGTCTGGTTGTCATTGTGTTCTTGGTCATATATTCATTTAGGAGCCTGACTTCATATACATACACATGCTGTTTCACACAAGTATGTATCTGATTTGTTTTGAAGTGTACTGGTTGTCTTCTTTTAGCCTTGCGTCATTGGTTCATCACTTGTGTCCACTGCCTACAGGTCTGCATATCAGTCACTTTGGTGCAGTTTCATGTTGTCTTCGAGCTCTGTCCTCTATTCTTCGAGGCATGTAGTTCAATGTGTATTTGTTGTCTTCATGTACCTAAATACATGTTGTTGCAATGCATTTGTAGTTGAATTGTGTGTGCTAGTGCGATTGTTATCGAATCTGATATTTGCACTGCCAGTTTCACAGTTGCAAACGTGTTGTCTCTTTGGTACACTTGGTTCGTGATTCACTGTTGCATTCCTGTATATGCACTTGAATAATTGTGTTGCACTAAGCTCATGTGGTCTTCACTTAGGTGCAGACTGCACTTGCATCTGTTTTAGGTTCTGACTCTTTGTTCCTTAGCTGGTTCTTTCATGTTGTTGTACCGGACTCATTATTGTTGTATGTAATGTTACATTCATTGTTGACTGCAGTTTTGTATGGTATGCAGTCCTACCCTTGTTGTTTTGCATTGCATTGACGAAAATGGTTTGTTTTCTGACTACACTTGAGTTGAATCCAGCTTAAACGCTTGGGTTTGACCTTGTGTTCGTTTGTGAATTTTCATTGCGTACATCATCACTGGTGGCAAGGCAGTGCATGCAAGCGTGAACTGCAGCCACACGGTATTGATTTTATTGGTATTTCTTGTGCTTTTTATGAGTTTATCTTTTGTGTAATGTAAGTTGTAGTGGCGAGGCAGTACACGCGTAGCCCTACCCGAGTTGGTATTTTAAATGGATATTTCAAATGTTTGATTGGTGTTTTGATTTGGTTTAATTTAAACATTTTGTTGTTGTCTAATTATCTATTTGATAATTAGATTATGAGTTTCTAATTATTTATTTAATAATTAGATTTTGCTGTTAATTGTCGATTAAGAAATTCTGATGTTTTTCTAAATTATCTTCATTGATAATCTTTTCATTTATCTTCGTTGATAATTTGGATTTGCTGATTTGTTTTCTAACACTGTTACGTGTTATAAACATCGTTATCCGATTTCTTTATTTAAGAATTGGATAGACGAGATTTATTGTGACTATCGTCTATTCATTATTTAATTATTATTGCTTCTGTGCACTAATAACTAAGTTTGAATTAGACTGACCCATGTATTATTTTCTTTTGAATTTAATACTTAGGTCAGACCGAGTTATTACAGGTTGTAGATATCTTGCTTTGGGTTGCTGTTAGAGCTATGAAGTTTCTTTATATCATTTGGAGTAGATGTTGTCATTGCATAAGATGTTGTATATTCATGTATATTATTCACGATAATGTACTTGTGTATATAACTTTCTGAGTCGACATTTGTAGTTGTATCATATGTACTGTATCACATGTATTGTAACTACCATCAGTTATTATCTATATATGAGACATTTTTGTTTTATCTGTGTTCCGCAATTATATTATCTGTGTTATTATTATATCTATTGTCCTAAACTATTATGAACCATCGTAGTTTGTTTTATACTGGAATTGGATATGTTGATGGGAGTAAATACATAAGAGATGAAAAATAAAAATTTATACCACTCCTATCGAGATAAACAATACTAGTGTAAGGCCTAACCACGGATGGCCGCTCCTATCCAGCCTTATTCTTCGTAATAACGGACAGTATTTCTTTTAATACTCTTTGTTATTGTGAGCATAGATGTGGGGCGTCACAGTTGGTATCAGAGCTTGGGGTTTATGGACATAATATAAAACATAACTTAGATGGAACATGTGTTACAACTATTAGTCGATGTTTTATTTGTGCTATGAGTCAAAACTAAAGTTTTGAAATTATGATGAAATTTTTAAATTTCCTTATTTAAAAATAAAAGTGAAGTTGTGTTTTGATGATTGATTGAATTGTGTTCTATTTATCAGAGTGCGCAGCGAAAACAGTGAAACTGCATCGCTGAGTACAGCTAATAATTATTTTAATTTAAAATCGAAATATGAAAATGAATTTAATTTCATTATGCTGTTTAACCAGTGGTTAGATTTGTTGAAATTCTTGCTAGTTTTCTTTGGTGCTAATCATATCAGATTAGATTTTTGCTGTTTTAAAAATATCTTAATTGAAGATATAGTAGAATGCTTTCTTTGTTTATTTAGTAGTGTGCGTGCAAACATGAGTTGCACGTTACTGCATTATTTTTACGTCGAACCGACGTTTGGTTCTAAACGTATTTTGTTGCCGTTATTTTTATAACCGGATTTTTACACCCATGCTAAATTTTTGAAGCCTGGTGTTTTGTTGACATTTTAATGAATGAAAATTCTCCGGTAGTATATTTTGATGCGAATTATTTTGATGAGATTTTGACGTATAAAAATTATTGTCGCTTTGACTTCAGTATCCGTCATATTTTAAAGTGGATTTTCAAGCGGTTATCCCGCAATGCTGATTTTGAGATCTGTTTCTACTATGTTTTGAGAAGTGCAATTTCCTTGTCGAAATTGTCACTAATATTGCTGTTTTTATCACGGATTTGCAAATCGTTTTAAAAATAAAATTGTTTCCAACAATTTTATAATTTACGCTTTCAAAATAATAAGGAAGCGATTTAAACGATTCAGCAAAATCGAGGACTATAAACCCTTTCTTTTACCGATTCGCTTAATTCCGGACTTGTCCATTTGAGAATGTAAATTATTACTTTTATAAAATAAATGAAATTGTTTTCATAAGTTTTGGAGTTTGCGCTTTCAAAGGAATGAGGAAGCGATTTAAACGTTTCAGCAAAATCGAGGATTATGACCCCTTTCTTTTACTGATTCGCTTAATTCCGAACTTGTTCGTTTGAGAATGTGAAATGTTATTTTTGGAATACACAATTTTGCACTTTCAAGGAAACGATGAAGAGAATTAAACGATTTAGTAAAACTCGTGGTTATGGGACATGTGTATTTGCTATTTTGGTTAATTCCGGACTCGTTAATTGAAATATTTGATGATTTTCATGTGCTTTCGAGCCACTATGATGGACCTTCGGGTCATACGATGGACCTTCGGGTCAAATACCAGTACCAGACCTTCAGGTCATATGTTGGACCATCGGGTCATATGGTGGGCGCCAAAATTATGATGACGGTACTTGGTAGGCTTCGGCCATATGAGATGCACGTGCGGCGTAGCTAAAACTCGACGTATGTTTGGATCGATCCACCATTTATGTTGATTTTCTAGAGCATCTTAATTGATTTCTAGATATTTGTTGAATCTAATTATCTGCAGGTAATTAGATATTTGATGTTATGAGTTCTGATTATCGTTTTTGATAATCGGATATTTGTTGTTTTTGATTATCGCTTGTGATACTTAGATATTTGATGTTATGAGTTTTGATTATCGTTTTAGATAATCGGATATTTGTTGTTTCTTATTATCACTTGCGATAATTAGATATTTGATGTTATGAGTTCTGATTATCGTTTGTGATAATTAGATATTTGATGATATGAGATTTGATTATCGTTTTTGATAATCGAATATTTGTTGATTTGAGATTTGATTATCGTTTTTGATAATCGAATATTTGTTGATTTGATTATCGTTTTTGATAATCGAATATTTGTTGATTTGATTATCGTGTTTGATAATCGAATATTAGTTGATTTGATTATCGTCTTTGATAATCGAATATTTATCGATTTGATTATCGTTTTTGATAATCGAATATTTGTTGATTTGATTATCGTTTTTGATAATAGAATATTTGTTGATTTGAGATTTGAGTATCATTTTTGATAATCCAATATTTGTTGATTTGATTATCGTTTTTGATAATCGAATATTTGTTGATTTGATTATCGTTTTTGATAATCGAATATTTGTTGATTTGATCATCGTTTTTGATAATCGAATATTTGTTGATTTGATTATCGTTTTTGATAATCCAATATTTGTTGATTTGAAATTTTATTATCGTTTGAGATAATTAAATATTTGTTGATTTGAGATTTGATTATCGATTGTGATAATTAAATATTTGTGGATTTGAAATTTGATTATCGATTGAGATAATTAAATATTTACTGATTTGAGATTTCTGATTATCGTTTTTGGTAACTAGATAATTGCAGTTTTGGCGATTTGTAATTTGTGTTTCCTAATTATATTTGTTGATAATTAGATTTAGCTGTTTTCTTATTATCGTATCGATAATTAGATATTATTGTTTTTTGATTTCTGTATTCTAATTATCTAATTGATAATTTAATATTGCCGATAAGTGTATTTATTCAGTTTTGTTGCTTTCTGATTATCTAATTGATAATCAGATTTTGTTGAGAATTTGTGAATTTCTTTTATGAAATTAAATGATTTATTTGGTGTTTGTGTTCTCGACCTTTAATTTTCTAGCTTAACCAGTTTATGTTAGAAAAATAATTGTTATTGACACCTTTAATTATGAAAATTGTGGGGACGCAATTTTTATAAGGAGGGGAGTCTGTAAAAACCCTGGGTTTTACAACAATTAATTATCATTGTTTGACGATTAATATTGGTTGTTAATTGCTGTTGGAGTTTTTCACGTTCGAAAATCGACATCCATACTTCATATCGTACTCGAATGCCGTAGATTCGACCGTTCAAATCCGAGTCGCAGGAGCTTATAACACAATTAAGTAAACAACACAGCGGAAGAAAAAGAACAATACATTGATATACAACATTGATACAATATCTGATACAACAGATGATACAATAGATATTAATATACATCAGAGATATGATATAATAAAATAGCAGTGGAAAAGAAAATAGATAACATCAGCGGCGGAACACATAACTCTAAGATAGTCCTCCAGAGAGAACTCCAACAGCAGCTCGATCAAACATCACGATGCACTAAGACAAGCAAGTCTTGTCCACCACCAAAGATTGAACTAGCTCTAGATAATCTACTAAACCTAGCTATCTGAAAAACCCAACTCTAGACTGCCCGTGTAGAAAAAATTTGAGCACCCAGAGTTTAGGAAGAAACAATAAACTCCAGGTCAGTCATGAGACTGGTATGAGTAACAAAAACAGTTTATCTTCAAAAACAAACAAAGAAATATTTTTAAATTTGTTTCGTAATGCTTTTAGAAAATGAGACTACCATACGGCCTCCCGCACACGCACACAATGCAAACGCAGAATCGGAGGAGAATTCTCCTTATGATAGTCAAACATGCTTGATACGCAAATTTCATTGATATTATTAACATAAGTGCAAAGTGCAGGAAAACATTTCGAAAGTATAATATAAATCTTAGCCAGCATAAACATTTCACACTTATGCCTATTATGGCTACCATGTTCAATAGCAGGTTACCGCCACATTTCATGGCAGGTTATACAACTAAAACCGCACAGGGCTCGTATTGTTTCTTAAGATTTCCAACTAATGGTCAGGCTAAGGAACTTTCCATTGTCACATGGGTACGCCACTGGAAGGACACCCCGAGACTCCTAACCGGATCTCTGCCAACACAAGGCCGGCTACCCCCCTTCCCGGGGAATAAAGAAAACCTCAGATATGCCACCCCCGGTCCTTAGGGACCTTTATACGAGAGCTTTCTAAATCAACATCATCACAAAGTAATAAAATAGAGCGTCCACATGAGTAAGTATCTGGGCTCCATACCATGATACTACCCTTTTCCAGAAGGAATGGCCATACACTTGTGAAGCTACCCCCGAAACCTTGCTGCATATTTCCTGTTTTGACCATTACCGGGTTGTGAGGTTCGATGAAGTCTCGTCCACAAAGCTACGATTTTCACAAAAGCCACACTTTGATCAACAAATGATCAGCAGCACTCAACATGCCACGTTACCAAATTGGGAATATATCGTCGATAACTTCCAACTACATAACCTCTGAGCTCGTACGTCTCAGAGAAGGGTGTTAAGCTAAGAGAATAAATTCTCCGCCACCAACAGAAATGTATTTGAAGAAATCTGTTTTATATCTCAAATTGTAATGTCAGACATGCAATCCATTAAAGTCTATTCTGGGTTCGAACAGAACCGAAGGCACTTCCGAAGAAGTCCTTCTAATCCGGGTATTCACAATCCGGGAATCTCTATACCGGCGCGACTCAGTGCAGATACAATCGATAGGTCATCCTATCGCTCTCGCAAATACCCAGTCTTCACCACAGGTCTTCAAATGCTATCCATAACGTGGAATCATATATTCGGAATGGGTTATACGACACAAAGGTCCTCTCTCGGCTAAACCGAATAGTGAGCGCAACATTTAAAACATATGGATACGAGATTTCAATTAAATCACAACTTAATAATTTAAAACTTTCTTTCAAATGGTTTAAACCAGTTACTATTTCAAATCTTTTAAACAAAAGATTTATTTCATCATGTTCACCTAGTTTCACAAAGATTCCTTCCCGGATTTCAGAACAATTCCATTTCAATTGGATTAATTCATTAAATCTTTAAATCAAGATTTGTCTCATAGCTTTCAAATCGTTCCC
Organism: Allium cepa; assembly: GCA_030765085.1. NCBI lineage: Eukaryota > Viridiplantae > Streptophyta > Magnoliopsida > Asparagales > Amaryllidaceae > Allium > Allium cepa. The sequence goes on along the minus strand of CM060943.1, from coordinate 934,851,259 downwards.
AAATATTCATTTTCAAAACTCGTTTCCAAATATTCATCTATAACTTGGAAAACTATTTCAGTTTAAACTTGAAATCCCTTTAATAAAATTTGAAATGAAAGCTTTTTATCATTTAGAAACAATAGTTTTATTTTGGAAAAAAAACACGATTTCATCTATACAAGTTACAATCTTTAGGTAAATTCAAATTACCAAAAACAATACTTAAAAAATGGTTTAACCCATATATAACTAATATAACATCTTTAATCCCTAATTTCAAATCATAGAATTCAATTTCAGATCTTTTGTTTATGTTTAAATCAAATTATTTAAATTCTAAAACTTAATCAAGTTATTCAAAATAAATTTCATATTTGAAATTCCATTTCAAAAGCTTTTAACTTTAAACCCAATCCATTTCCAAAACATTTGAATTTAAAATTCAAATTCAAAACTATTTCAAAAATCTGCGACTTAACCAATTTCCTCGTGAAATCCATATTTGTGTGTGTATAAGTGTGGTCCAGGGGTTTAACACTGTAGTGCAACATCGTTCAATCATCACAGATTAAAACACCAAAATATAGTTGATAAGCGATATAAACTATAACACTTATCGTCCATTCACAAATTCACAGATAATATGCAAATGTAAGTAAATGAATAAATTATACACAGCTCAATCCACAGAACAAAATATTACAGATCAGATAGGACAATCAATTCAAGGCATCTCATATAATACAATCATTCATAAGTAAGGTCAAACGTTCAATAATCGTTTATAAGTAGGATTAATTAATTGGTTAATCCTAATTAATTCGATTAATTTCCAATTAAATTAATTACTTATGAATTAAGTATCCAATCCTGAATTATTAAATACAAATCATTTGATATAAATTAATTAATAAATCACTTTAATTATTTATTCTTAATTAATAAATTATTCTTTATTAATCATATCAATTAACCTATTACATAATTTATTAGCCTTTTAATTAAATTTTTAAAAGAAATTAAATCTTTAATTACTTACCATAAAGTAATTATACTTACGCAATTTTATAAACGATTATCTTTAATTAATCTAATCCAATTGATTGTCACAGTTTATCACATTTGTGAATTACTCAAATAAAATATTAGTTAATTACCTTTCTAAAGAGATTTACTTATATTAATCATTATAAATCGATTCACCATTAAGAACTCATTTGTTAATGAATTAGAAATCATTAATCTTCATTACTTAAAGTCACTCATTCGTGATAAAAATATGTTCTTTACAACATGTTAAAAACGTTGTTTCAAATTCCTTTTTTTAAATCCATTTTTTTTTAAACTTAAGTTCTAAAACAAAATTAATTTAAAAATCTAGAAATTAGATCTAAAATTTAATTTGTTTAAATTTCCATTTACAAATTTCAAATCTATTTTAAATTCAACTTTGTTCAAACATTTAATTGCTTTTGAGTTATTTAAACAATTTGAATTTTAAACTTTATTTATGTTCAAACTAAATTTCAATTCAAACTTGAATTATATATGTATTTTAATTTAAACCTCAGCTTAACACCTTGCTTTATAAATTTGAATTAAGTTTTCAAATTCAGGAAACAAAAAGCCGGTTCAAGTTGAAAAGCCTAGGACAAAATTTGACTCGAGCACTTCCTATTCCAGCTTCAAGTAAACTACTCGATTTACTCGAGTATCAATTCAAGTCATTTATCCATCTTCCCCGAGACTCCCTGTATGCAACCCATCTTCTTCATCTTCTTTTTTTGTTAGGTAAAACCGCAGTACCTAAAATAACACGCACGCACCCTAAATAATACTCGAAACTGTGCACATGCACTCACCGCCGACGATGCTTCGGCGCCTACGACGACCACCAACAAGTCCACGATCGATCCCTCCTTCGACCAAAACAACCCAAATACCCAAACCCATCTCGAATCGAAAATCGAGTAGAACAAATGAAACCAGGAACAGAAAAGAACAACTCCGACCAACCTGGCAACGCACCATTCTCAAAGCCTCGACGACCGTTTGCTTAGCGATTCCAGCCTCATCCCGCCACCATCTCCCTCTACCCCTCCCAAAGTCTCGGGAAGCTCGGTTGAACCATGGCGACGTAATCATCGAAGATGCAGACCTTAAAAATATTCGAACCCAAACCCTACTTTTGAACAGTTCCAAATTTCCATGTATTCGAATTTTTTTTTAACATTTTTGCTGTGTTCCCGAATCAGCAATCTAGCTGCACCATAAATTTCAACATCAATAATTGATTGAATCGATAGGAATTGACGAAAAAGCTTTTTCGGTTCCTTTACAAACTGTACTCTGAATGGTTGTCTAAAAATCATAATTCTTATTTCAAAAATCATACTTTTGAATGTTATTTCAAGATATAAATTCAAACTTACAATTTAAATTATTCGAATTTTAACCATTTATTTACTTTATACTGTATATTTGAATTTACAGTTTTTATATTGCACAGCCAACCTTTAAACAAATTTCCAAGCTTTGATCTTTAGTTTAAACAAGTTTATTTAACCTAAACTCCTAACTCTAAGTGTTTGCAAGAAGAAGCATTGAAGTTTCCATTATTCTTTGCTCTGTACACAAACATATAAAAGAACATGGCATAGAAGATTTTACAGAGCAAATTTTCTTTACAGAATTGTTTTATTTAAAAACTATACAGCAAGCATATATCATTCAAAGCAATACACAAGTTTTAACTTTGAAAAACAGATGTTTACTCACCTTGATCTGAGAAAATGAACATACTCTATGATGAAACATGTTTTGAACTTGCTAACTGAAGCCTGTTTATTTTAATTTTAATTGTTGTTTGAGTTTTGAAGATGGTATGACTTCAGTTTTAAAATGGTGCTCGAACTAAAATGAAGAGGAAGTTTGATATATAGAAGATGAGTTGTACAGGTGATAATATATTTTGTACAATAGGGCGATATTATAATGCTTTGTACAATATTAGGCGGAGATATCTTCTTAATAGGGTGGTTGATGATACTTGTTGCACTAGCATTTAATGTCAAGGTATGTGTCTCCATACTTACCTTATTCTTGTTTCATAAACTAACATATTTATTTACTCGCCTTGCATTACTTTACTCAGCTGAGACGACGTAATTGGTGCTGGCATTTATTAAACTTGGTGGCTAAAGTACACATATTGTGGTAGAAGTGATACTGCACTTATAAATGGTTCGATGGCCGAGATGATATATACTTTCATATATATATATATATGTGTGTGTGTGTGTGTGTGTGTGTGTGTGTGTGTGTGTGTGTGTCTACTTGTTTTAGTACTTGAGCATGTATTTCTTTGTTTTCTTTTACTTTGTTTATGTTTTGTATGTATTTTATTTTGTCTTTGTCTTGCTTTTTGTACATATATGTTCACTTGTTTCAACATTAATACTTAGATATATTTGTTTTCTTATACTTTTTATGCTAGATATTTATATATGCTCATTTATACTTGCTTTGTAATTCAATGAATTTCTCTAATTTTTCATATATATATATATATATTTAAATTGCTATTTTAAACATGTATTTCTTACTTAATATTTTACATAACCAAAATCTTAAGATATTTGTTTTTAACTTATATATTTTTCGTCTTATCTTACATTTTCATTCATTCGTTATTTAAATATTAAATTCTAAAAGAAATCATTTTTAAAAATTAATAAAATAAACATATATTTTTTATACGAATTTTAAGAAATTCAAGGTAATTTACAAATAAATTTCAAAAAATTTATTCAAAATTAAAAAAAGTTTGTCAATTTAAAAATTAATTAAAACTCGAGATCGTTGCAGTTTCCCCTCCTTCAGAAATTTCGTCCCTAAAATTTGCAGGCACGAAGACAACAAAGATAGACGAAGAATGTTTCATCAAATCAAGCTGAATATCTACTCTGCGTTTGGCTTACAAAATCAGAATATCAACAACAGATACGAGAACGAATCTATTTAAATTTTCACAAGATACTCGGTTTATCAAGATCTATGAAATATGCAGTAGCACTGATTAGTTCGAAGGATAACAAATCGTCCGTAGAATATATCGAAACCCTAGATAGATAGATAGATACAATTTCTACAATTTCTCAAACACAAGATATGGATTCTAAATCCAAGTCGGAATACCCAAAGTATATACCGACTTGTCCCTCTTCGAACTTCGATATACCCAAGAAATTACAATAGATTTTCAAATTCGGTTTTGAACGAAATTGTTTTATCGATTCAGTTCAAATTTATCTTCATATTCTATTAACCAATTTAACTCAATTTAAATTTCCAATTTTATAATTTATTTATTTCAAATTCACATTCATTAGAGTTTAAATCGAAAGACTGATAACGAGAATACAAGGTAAAATCTTATCTATACGATTCGCAGGCCATCATCACACCGAAACTTCTTCTGGAGTTGGTATGAAGCAATCCAAAGAATTTGGAACCGAATCAAAGGAGATTGAAAGAGAAATAATGTTTCCATTATCGCAGGGTATCGACCATTAATACTCGTACTCCCCTGTCCCCTATCTCGTTCTCTTCTGCAATCATACTCACTATCGATAGATAGTAAGAGAATTTACTGAGGCATTCGAACGAATATCTTAGGGATATACTCATTCTAGGGTATACTTCACCCTATCTCTAATGAGCAGCTACTTAACGTTTTATACTCCTAATGTAAAGTTCAACCTTAACTCTGATACAAATGTGGCGAAATGGATTTTCGCGTTCGAAAATCGACATCCATACTTCATATCGTACTCAAATGCCGTTGTTAACCCAATTTCCTCTACGAGTTAAGGAGTCTACGAGATAAGGATCTATGACTTAAGGCCTCTACGGGTTAAGGAGTCTACGAGATAAGGATCTATGACTTAAGGCCTCCACGAGTTAAAGAGTCTACGAGATAAGGATCTACGACTTAAGGCCTTCACAACCTAAGAACATTACGGCCTAACGACCTAAGGTCTGCACAATCTTACTAGTTAAGGATGGCATGACTTAAGGAAGTTTACGACTCAAAAGATAAGTCGTTCACGACCTAAGACTTAGAAACAAGTTCAATACCATGCTGTAATGAGGTGACTCGCTGACGACTTACGACCTATGATGAGTCGTGTACGACTCATGCTAGCATAAAGAAAGTTGCATTTGGTTAACTCGTGAAAGACTTAGAACTTGTATCATTCAATCAGATGGGTTCATAACTTTGGACCAAGCCGTGAACCCAGTAAGTCAACCGCGACCTACCATGAGTCATCTACGAGTTACGAGTCATTATGAGTCCTGTACGAGTTACGACTTATGGTGAGTCGTGTACGAGTTACGACTTATCATGAGTCGTGCACGAGTTACGACTTAAATCCGAAGATGCCTATAAATATGACCCTAGCTCCAACTAGCAAAGGACTTTCTGGCTCATTTTCTTCAAAGACCGTTACTCTACTGCATTCCAAACCAATCCAATCCAACACTTGAAGCTCTCAAGACATTAAGAACGCTACAAACAACTTCAAGAAGAGATCACATACATCCAACATGGATTCGAAAACTCTCATCTTCATCGAAGTTTAGGCTACTTGTTCTAAGTCTCTTGTAATTCAAAGTGTATTGTATTTGGGAAGAATTGTATCAGCTTGTAACGAGATTATTAATAAAAGTACTTAAAGTGGACGTAGGCTATACCCTTAAGCCGAACCACTATAAAATTGTTGTTGTTTACCGCTTTTCTGCTATTATCTGCTTGTAATCTGTTCCCGAGTCGTCGGGTGGTGCTTTCACAACTACAACTCATACACCGGGGTGTTAGCGTTCAAATTTTAGCGTTAACATTTTTGGTGCTTTCACTGAGAATTGAACTCAGGCAAGTTATCATCATTGCTTCACAGAGGTTTGTAGAGAGAATTTCCCTGAAAACCAGAAGTCTATCCGAGATAATGGCTCCTGGAAGGAAGAGTAGATCTGTCAGATCTGGGAATATTCAAGAGGAACCTCCGCTTCTCCTGTACCTAATCAACCCACTACGTCTGCTGGGGTTACGAAAGCGGAGTTGGATGCTGTAATATTAGGGCTGAACCAGCAGATAAACGCCCAGAATGCACAATTAGAGGCTCAGAGTGCCCAAAATGCTATAATTCTGAATAAGTTGAATAATTTGCTCGGGGCAAACAATCAACCAGCTGGTAATGGAAGGAATTATGCTGGCAACATTAATGATGCTAATGAAAGGAATGCTCTAGAAAGGGCTTCCAGTCCCTTTGAGCAAACGCTTCCTGAAGTTGGTGGATCTGGAACTCGACATGATGAGGAGTATCTTTCTGGAATGGTCCGGCAAATCATGAAAGAAAGTATGAAAAGGGTTAAAGATGAGAAAGAATGGGGTTTCGCCCCAAGTAAAACTCCATTTACTGAGAAAATCTTAAAGGCGGAATTTCCAGGGAAGTTTGTCCCTCCAACTATCCCAGCTTACAAAGGGACAAGTGATCCGAATGAATTCTTGTATAAATATGATTGGCACATGACAGGTGTCAGAGCCTCTGACGAGATAAAGTGCCGATATTTCCCCGTGTACCTTGAGGGTGTGGCTCTACTGTGGTTCACCAAGTTGCCAGTCCGATCTATTGATCAGTTTTCAGACTTGACCCGAAAATTCAAGGAGCAGTTCAGACTATATGCTTCAAAGGCCAAGGACATCATGTCATTGTCAAGTATAGAACAGAATCCCGGTGAATCTATCAGATCTTTCTTGAACCGCTTTAATATAGCACTGGCAGAGGTGGACAATGCTGAACCGCGAATGATATTGACTTATCTGATGAGGGCTGTTGATAAGTCGAGCGAATTTGGGAAATGGCTAAACATGAAGGAGCCAACCTCCCTCGAAAAGTTCTACAAAAAGGCAGATGAATTCATACGCCTGGAAAGCCGTCCTGTACCGGTGAAGGCAGTGTCGGAAAAAGCTGAAGATAACACTGTTGCTCCACGCAAGAATGAATCTGTAGGGCAAAAAAGGGAAAATAACAATGGGAAGAAACAGAGTAATCTGAAGAAGCCCCGATCCTTCAAGCCATCAGAGTATACTCCTTTATCAGATACGCCGGAGCATATCTACCTTGCCATTAAAGATTCTGTTGACCTCCCTAAACCTATCCCTTTGAGGACCGGAAAAAAGGCTATACAAAGTGGGAAGTTCTGCCGCTTCCATAATTAACCCGGTCATGAGACCGATGAATGCCGCCAGTTGAAAAATCTGATTGAAGAATTGCTAAGAGAAAACAAGCTGCAGCAATTCGTGAAAAAGAATAGCAACAATCCTGCATCGTCAAGTCAGGGGCAACAGGCTCCTGTTCATCAGCCTAGGATAGGTGAGAAAGCTACGGGGCATGAATCTGGAAGGCCCATTATCAATGTCATTACAGGAGGACCACACCCAGCTGGCAAGAGCTGGGGTGAGATGGAGAGATATACCAGGGCTTTAAAATATGTTCCAGCCAAAGAAGACGTCTTTGTTTTAGAAGACACTACGCCCCTAAAACAACAGAAAACTTTCAGTGATGATATTATTTTCGAAGCCAGAGATTCCTCAGGTATCGAAGCTCCTACCCTAGATCCCTTGGTCATCTCAGCTGGTAACGGACCGGCCATTGTCAGAAGAGTTCTCATTGACTGCGGAGCATCATGTAATATCCTCTTCAAGAAGACATTCGACCAAATGAAAATCCCTATGGTCGATGTACAAGCCTCATCGCAGAAGATCGCTGGCTTCACCGGGGAGCCAAAGCAACCAATAGGAACCATCGATCTGCTTGTAGAACTTGGGGAAGGAGAAAGGAAAGTAGTCCGCAAGCAAACATTTGTGATTGTCGATGAATTTTCTGCTTATAATGCTTTCCTTGGCCGTCTAACGCTCGCAGCGTTCAAAGCTATCCTAGCCCCGTGGTGCCTCACTATTAAATTCCCTACAGACAATGGAGTAGGATTTATAAAAGGGGATCAAAATGCTGCGCGAGAGTGCTATTTGACAGAGTTGCGAGAGTCAAGAAAAAGGAAAATGGGAAAGGATGCGGCCACCCCGGTCCGCATCAAAGAGCCAGCCTTGTAGCAATTACGGGGCGGACCCTGCACTGGCGAGCATAGCGGGGCACGGAAAGAGATGGATCCCAGAAAAGCCAGTGTAGGGGAGAATAGAGTAGTGCCGGTTGAAACGACGGTGCCGGTACCTGTTGACCCGAAGGACCCAAATAAGGTGTTGAATGTGGGTTCACAGCTTAATGTGTCAATTCAGAATATCTTGATATCTTTCCTGAAAGCAAATCTGGATGTCTTCGCTTGGACTCATGCTGATATGTGTGGAATATCTCCAGAAGTTGCAGTACACGCTCTGAATATTGACCCAAAGTTTACACCAGTAAAACAGAAAAGAAGAACCCACGGTCCAGAAAGGTCAGCAGCATTAAAAGAGGAAATTGATTGACTCATGGAAAATAACTTCATCAAAGAATCTACATATCCAAATTGGGTTTCAAATCCTGTGCTGGTTAAGAAAGCTAATGGAAAATGGAGAGTGTGCATCGATTTTTCAGATCTGAACAAGGCCTGCCCCAAAGATTGCTTTCCTTTACCCAGGATTGATCAACTGGTAGATGGAACAGCGGGACATGAATTGTTATCTTTCATGGATGCCTACTCCGGATATAACCAGATCATGATGCATGAACCGGATCAGGAGGACACGAGCTTTATCACCGATGTTGGTCTTTATTGCTACAGAGTTATGCCCTTCGGATTGAAGAATGCAGGGGCAACCTACCAAAGACTTGTTAATGCTATGTTCAAACCGCAATTGGGCAAAACTATGGAAGTCTACGTCGACGACATGTTAGTAAAGTCTAAGAAAGCAGCGGATCACATTGAACACTTGGAAGAAATGTTCCCAGTCCTCCGGAAATACAGAATGAAGCTTAACCCTCTGAAATGCACGTTTGGGGTCGAGTCCGGAAAGTTCTTAGGGTTTATCGTCAGCGCTAGGGGCATTGAGGCTAGTCCAGCTCAAATTACTGCCTTGAAAGAAGTCAAAGCTCCTAGAACAAAGAAGGAATTGCAAAGTCTCAATGGAAAAGTTGCCGCCTTGAGTCGGTTCATTTCCAAAGCCACAGATAAATGCATCCCATTCTTTGACGCCCTAAAGAAAGGAAAGAAAAACTTCGATTGGACTCCCGAATGCCAAAAAGCCTTTGATGAATTGATTCGCCATATGGAGACGCCTCCAATACTTTCTAGGCCTGGCGATGGCGAGGATCTTCTTATATACTTGGCAGTATCATATCACGCTTTAAGTGCAGCGCTGATACGGGAAGACAAAAGGATTCAACATCCAGTTTACTATATCAGCAAAAGACTCACTGGGGCAGAAATGAATTACTCTAAGTTGGAAAAACTCGCCTATTGCTTACTAATTGCGTCTAGGAAATTGAGGCAATATTTTCAAGCTCATCCTATCAGAGTCCTCACTGATCAACCTTTAAAGTAAGTCCTGTTTCGCCCTGAAACTTCGGGTCGTCTTCTAAAGTGGAATATTGAACTCAGTCAGTATGACATCACTTATCATCCCCGGAAAGCAATCAATGGACAAGTTTTAGCGGATTTCATTGCAGAATTTACAGATAAGGGTAACAATGAGGAAGAAACGTTCGACAATTCCCCTATCCAGTGGAAGTTATATGTCGATGGTGCAAGAAATGATTACTGTTCTGGAGCCGGAGTTGTACTTGAGACTCCTGAAGGTCGGTCATTATGCTATGCACTAAGATTGGAATTTCCTTCAACAAACAATGAAGCAGAATATGAAGCTCTTATCGCAGGACTGAAAATCGCTAAAGAACTAAACATACGAGCATTACAGATCTTTAGTGATTCTCAGCTTATTGTATGCCAAGTCAAGAAGGAATTTCAAACGAAAGGGGGAAACCTGCCCGCTTACTTGTCAAAGGCTTGGGAACTTCTGTGTGAGCTCGATCACTATTCAATAAGCCACATTCCTCGGGAAGAGAATATGAAGGCAGATTCCCTCGCAAAGTATTCAAGTTCTGGTGAAGCTCAACTATTGGGATTGGTCCCCGTAGAAGTCCTTTCAGCACCAAGTATAGACGAGATGGATATTGACTGGATTATGAATGTATCTCAAGAACAAGAGTCATGGATGACTCCAATACTGGACTACCTACTCAGAGGTTCTCTACCAGAAAATTCGATAGAGAGACGGAAGCTACTAAGGAAAGCCTCTCGCTATGTAATTCAGGATGGCCGATTATACAGACGGGGATTCTCAATGCCATTGCTTCGATGTGTATCCAGGGAAGAGTCCAAAACAATCCTAGCTGAGGTACATGGAGGAGAATGTGGTGATCATTCAGGTGGTCGAACATTAGCAAAGAAAATTCTTCGATACGGATATTTTTGGCCAGAAATTAATCATGATGCTGCAAGCTATTCCCGAAAGTGTGACAGATGCCAAAGATTTGCCAAAATTCCTAGAGCGCCTTCAACTGAACTCACACAAATGGTCAGTCCATGGCCATTTGCAATTTGGGGAATGGATCTCATTGGGCCGCTACCGACTGCCAAATCAGGGACTAAATATGCTATTGATGCAGTTGATTATTTTACTAAATGGGCTGAAGCTGAACCATTGGCTACTATCACCTCTAAGAAGATGATAAGTTTCGTGACCAAGAATATCATTTGCAGGTATGGTGTGCCTCAGAAAATAATCACAGACAATGGTACTCAGTTTGAAAGCGAGGAATTCCAAGATTTTTGCAAGCGATTCCAAATCCAGAAAAGCTTTTCAGCAGTTGCTCATCCGCAGGCAAACGGGCAAGTGGAAGCAGTAAACAAGATCATCAAATCAACCATCAAAAAGCAACTTGAAAGTGCAAAAGGTGGTTGGGTCGATAAGCTACCACTTGCACTATGGGCATACAGAACCACTCACAAAACTGCAACTGGGCACACTCCTTTCTCATTAGCATACGGGTCGGAAGCAATGATCCCGGTAGAAACAGAGGTTCCTTCACACAGAAGGATCCATTTCAACCAAGCAGAGAATGAAAGGCTACAGCTTGAAGCGCTAGACTTCCTTGATGAAAAAAGAGATGAGGCTAATCTTAGAATTGCAGCTCATCAGCAAAGAATAGCCAGACATTTTAATTCCAAAGTTCGCCAACGCAGCTTTGAGATTGGAGACCTAGTCCTGAAGAGAATTATGACAGCGACAGGTGTGTTTGGGCCAAATTGGGAAGGACCGTATGTAATAGGTCAGAAGCTTCTTGACGGCACTTTCAAACTCACCACTGTTGAAGGAGATCAAATTCCAAGGGCATGGAACAGCAACCATTTGCGTCCATACTTTACTTGAAAATTTTGTTGAAATATTGTAAAAAGAATTATGAATGTATGATTCTTGTAATTGAAAGCAATTGTAAAACTGATGCATGTAAATAATGAAAGAATATAAAGTGGATGTAGGCCCAATTTCCTGGCCGAACCACTATAAATCTTGTGTTCCTTATTATTATTACATGTTTGCTTTATTTTCGATATGAAAGGTACATAGAATGTATTGCTGAAATGTCGATTTAAATTTTTGCAGACAGTGGAAGTGAAACTTGCACATAAAAAGACCGAGTGATCTCGCCAAATTTCAAGTCACAAAAGCCCCGAATTCAAATCCTAGATAGGAAGTACTTCAATTGAACGGCCTATGATTTCGACAGAAACGGGTCTTTGCTAATAAATTGAGATCGTTTGAACAAACAAACGTCCAATTAAGAAGCTAGTGCTCGTTCTCACGAAATTGCCTGACAATGAAGCGCACTTCCTTGGATTAAACAAGTTACTTAAAAAAAAAAAAAAGGAGCAGGCAGAGGATCATTAAAAAGGCATAAGCAAGTGAACAGAGGAACAACCAAAGCCATCATCGGCAGCACAAGTCCTCTTCGGAGACACAACTCTTCGGAGGATAAAGACCTCTAATGGGTCATACGCCACAAAAAAGAAAGTTCTCTACTCAACAAAAAAAGATTGGAGGAGTCATGACCCTCCAACCATGAGAGAGTAACTTCCAGGCGATGAAAACCCTCTCTGAGGCACATTTCACCAGGAGTTGAAGTGTTATGACCCCTCTTCGGGATTTCACTTCACCAGAGTTGAAATGCAAACGAAATAAAAGCCCTCTTCGGAGGCCACAATGACATAAAACTTCCAAGTGTTGAAACGTGAAAAATCCCTCCTCAGAGGTACAACTTTGTATATATATATAAAAAAAAAGAAGAAGTTAAAGTGCCCTTCAGAGGTCCGCTTTACCACACAGAAGAATTCACTTGGTAAAATATGCACATAAGCAAAAGAAAAAAGTGATTTCTTCGAACGACAAAGCGTAGAAACTTATACGAAGGGAGTTGTACTCTACAAAAATTTTCTTTAAAAAGAATAAAATAATTATTCTTTAGCAAATAAGAGTGCAAGTCCCCTCGAAGTATAAAATATTGCAGCAAGCTTAAGGTATGGGGGCAACATGGTATAATGGTATAGCTGCATCAGTAAAGTAATACTCAAACAACATACCATAAGCCCGCGGCAATATCATATAAATAAACTTGTGCAAAAATGAATAATAAATGAATTCTCAAATTCAAACAGAAGTCTGTACAAACAAAGGATCATTTTATTCAATTGAAATGCAGGTACAGGTTTCAAAATAAAGAAAAGCCGGGGCCGGTACCCGCACAATTCTCGACCAGTACATACAAAAGGCAAAAAGCTAAAATGTTCACTTCTTTTTACTACCTTTGGACCCTTTTCCCGGCCGAATGATTAGCTTTTCAGGCCGGTCAGTTGGCACAAGGGAAGAAGGAGGGGTAGGCGCAGCTGGTCCAACTTCTGGCTCCCCTTCAGTAACAGTGATTATCTTCCCCCTCCTCTTTGACGTTCCGTGCTTTTTCCTCCTCTTTGAGGAAGGCTCACTTCCCGGAGTGGCAAGTTTAGACAAAGTTATGTCATCTGAAGGGGTCCGCTCCGGAGATATCTCACCTCCCTCAAGTCCCTCGTCTCTATGCTCTTGCGAAGCGATGGGATCGTCTAAACCGTGAAGGGCTTCTATTTGTTCCTCTTGCGACCCGGGCTGAGAAGCAGAAGGAGGAGCCACCTGGAGAGACGGAGGAGGGATAACCGGAGGAGGAGAAATCTGAGCGGTGCTTGATACTTTCTCTGTAGAAGAAAAGAGGTTAAAGTCAGTAAAGAGAGGAGATGAAGGCTCATCAAGGTTGAGAAAATAGTCAAGGAGCTCATTAAACCCATGTGAAATAAATGAGCAATCCACTTGAGCGAAATTTACAGTGGAATTACCTGTAGAAGTTGTCTTTATTACGTCAATTTCATAGTCCGGGGCTTCAGCACTCTCTTGTGATTCATCTGTGACTTGACTAATTTTGGCCCCGGTATCAGTTTGAGCAGGGATCGGTACATAAGAGCTAGAGCCAATAATGCCAGCATCGGCCGAAGTTTAAGGAGGGACAGGAACAGTCAAATTTGTTTCTTTTTCTTGATGCTCTTCCCCCACTATTTCAACCCGCGATCTGGCGAGTTGCTCCTTCCCTCTGGCAAGGGCTGCGCGAGCCTCAAAGTCTAAGTAGTGCACTCCAACTCCTCTTCAGTGTATCCGGCCCCTTTAAACATATCTAGTGCGGCCTCCCACACTTCGGCCAGGGTAATCTCATACTTGGGGCCCAGGAATGCAAGAATGCCACGCCCTAATATACATTGCAAGTAGAAATCAAATAGTGTCGAGCCAATATCAGCTTTGGTGGCTTCATGGGCCTCTTCAGCTGTAATTCTACTCGCAACAGCCTCATCTCGCTCTCTTTCGACTTTGGATAACTGGGCTTTCAATTTTTCAATCTCTGCAGCCTGAAGGCTAGTTTGTCCTCGTAACTGAGTAATATCAGTACGGTTGCCCTCTATAATCTACTCCAACCCATCAGCCTTGGCCTCAGCATCCCTTTGCGCGGCATGAGCATCCCGCACCTGTTGAAGAAGCACACTCTCCCTTTGAGAATAAGAAGTGGAAGAAGTAGAAAGCTCCTCTTTAAGTTTCCCAACTTCTGCCTCAAGTTTCTCATTATAATCGGCAATACTCCTCATTTCTGCATCATGCTGTTTAAGGATCTTTTGCCATTTAGTTTTGTCGTTCTCCATGGTAAGCATAGCTTCGAGATTGGCCCTATTCACCCTTTGGAGCTCATCAACGAGTTTCTGCCAAGATGACATCCTCTCAATATCGGTTCTGACTGCATCAAGGTTCCGTAACATAGCACTTTTATCTATGGGAACCAGATCGAGGTCAAAGCGAACTCCTTTTAAACACCAATTAGGAAATCGGCGTTGAAGAGTGGCTGGACCTGGTCCAACTTGGTAAGATGGCCTATTGATGATTGCTTGGATATCAGTAGGGGAAGGGGCAGGAGATTGAGAAGAAGTAGGAGCAGTAATCTTCTCTGAAGGCGCAGGCATTGGCTCCTCAATAACTTTGGCTCGTTTGCTCGAGTCATCAGTTGTGTGACTCTTCCCTCTATCATCATGAGATTTGCGTTTAAGGGAGTCACTCTCTCTGTGGGAGGAATCATGTCGACTATCTGGTCTTCCAAAGCGTTCTTCATAATCACGTCTTTCCCGAGCCATCCGGGCTGCCCTTTCTTCATCAGCCTCTCTATGAACAGGAGGATAGGATTGATAGCCATACTGGCTGCGTTTCCCATATCGCTGAAAGTCATCATAGTACGAGCTGCCTCGCCTCATTGGAAAACCTAAAATTTAAAAAAAAGAAACAAAACTTGAGAATCCTTCAAACGTTAAAAAAAAAAGAGCATAAAAGTGCCAGGAATTCTAAGTGTGTGTGATGTGCAAACTACGCGCATCAATCTACGAACCACTCTTTAATTGGGGAGTAGTTGTGGGTGTAATAGATAGCGTCAACTCTTGAGTCGACGGCGACTGTTGCAAAGTAGAAGTAGCTTCAACTACTGAAGAAGAAATCCCGGCAGTGATAGGATCTTCTTTAAAGATCTCTTGTGAAGTAGCAAAAAGGTCGCTCAGTCCTTCGAAAGTATCGTCCCTGCTCTGCTTAACAGGACTGGATTTCTCAACTTTTTCACCAGATTCTTGTGAATGATGGGAAGATCCCTGAGGCTCTTCTTCCTCGATAACCGGGGCAAGTTTGTCAGATGGCCCCGCAGCATCAACAGAAGTGGAACACTTCACTAGCGAAGCCTCAGGAGCGGGTCCTTTAGATATGGATGTGCTAGTAGAAACTGAGGCATCCAACACTCTAGCTGGGGAGTCTGGAATTTCATGAGGACGCGTAGAACGAGAAGTATGCAAAAGTCCGTACTGATGCAAAAATTCATCTTTCAACAGAAATTGAATATCTCTCTCCTCAACCGGCACGGCCTTAAGCCTCTCAAAAGTCGACTTGTGACTGGGATTCCTAGAGGGAGGAGGCAGCGCTGAAAATAAAAAGAAGCAGAGTTAACACTTAGCAGGTCAGTCTCACAAAGGCCAGATAACAAACGAAGCAAGGATGGGTGATCTTACTTCCTTCCCTCCACAGAGCATAAAACCCCGGGGGGCAACGAACAAAGAAGAACTGGGCTAGAAACCCGTGAGCAGTGTCAGGAAGGCCAACAATTAATTTGCGGTTTCGGGCACTTCTCACAACAGTAATAGAAGGATGATCTTTGGTCCGGGTAAAGGAGCATAAGTAACAAATTTCATCAAAGCTCGGAAGTCGATCAAGTGTTCTCCTAAATAGCACACACAACCCCATTAGAATGGCGTAGCCATTGGGGTGTAGTTGGGATGGAGCAATGGCCAATTGATGAAGAAGTTGTTGGAAAAAGTCATTGAAAGGAGGAACGCCCCCACTTAGGCACATTAGTCGGTTAACTGTCTGATGCAGATCAGGCCAAAGGAATGAATCATTCACGAACTAGGATAGTACTTATGAGTCGTTTCCGACTTAAAGGCTCACGGGAGAAAAGCCTACGAGTTAAGATAAGTCGTTCACGACTTAAGGAGTTGGCTATAGGTCGTTTCCGACCTAAGGGAGAACTTTTGGACCGTCCACGACTCAATGAAACACAGGAAGAAAAGGCACGAGTCACTGAGAAGGAGCTGGAGGCGGTCATGAGTCGGGACCGACCTAAGGAGAAAGAGCTACGAGCTAGTGAAGCCGAGTTACGAGTTAATGAAGCACGAGTTAAGAGCCTAAGTCGGCTACGACTTAACATGAGAGGAAGCAGCCACGACCTAACTGAGTCATGCGGCAAGGAACTGGGAAGCTTGAGTCGTATGAGTGTTGAGTCGGTCAGTTGATGAGTCGGTTGAGTCGTGAGTCGCTTGGCAAGTTGAGTCGTTAATTGTTTTCTTGAGTCGGAGGTGTGGCCATAAGGCTGGGCTTGTTGAGTCGTATACTTTTGAGTCGGTCAGGTGTGTTACTATGTTGAGTCGTGTATCTGGAGTTAGTTAGGTCGGTAACGACCTTGCGTAAGTCGTTTGCCTATTGTTTTGTTGTAAGGAGATGAGTCGTATAGTGTTAAGTCGGTCACGACCTAAGTTGGGTCGTGAGTCGGTGCCGACCTAAGAGTTGGGTGTTGCTTGTTGCGTTGAGTTGAAATTCTCTATAAATAGCGTGTGTGTTGTAATTTTTGAGGTTGTTGATTTTGAATAAAATTTCTCTTTTGTTAGCTTTGTGCTTTCATACCAATTGGTAGTTGAGTGTAATCTCCTATCTCCACTTACGTCATTCGAGTGCGCTCGAATCCACGTTTGTTGAAGCCGATTCACGGAATCTAGTGCGCTAGATCAACGTGCGAAGAATCGTAGATCTTTGAACACGGTATAGTGCGCTATCAACGTGTTTGAGATAGCTAGAGTTCGGTATCTTTGGATCAACGAACTTGGGCATTTTGGTATCTTCAACTCACCGATTGCTACATTTCATCGATTGAAGTTTTGTTTGATTAATCCGCTGCGTCAGTTTGGTATCGGAGCCATACTTAGCCAATCATAGCTAAGTTGATTCTTGGAGCCAAGTGTTGAAGTTTGAAGTTGTGTTCGTTGTGGTCATCTTGAAGTTGCAACAAGCTTGGAGTATTTGATCTATAGCATTTTGAATCAAGTGTTGGAGAGTGATTGAATTTGTGAGGAGATTTTTGCGCGCCAAGATTTGAAGTGTGGAGCCGTGCCGACTTAACCATAAGTCGTTGCACATTGAGCCGAATCAAGTCATAGCCGAGACATTGTTGGGCCGTGATTTGTTGAAGTCTTGTGATTGAATTGTTGAAGTTTGTGAAGTTTTTCAATCATGCCACCAAGGAGAGCCAATCGTCATCAAAACATTGAAGCACTATATCGAAGAGAAGAGGCCGATCAAATGGAGCAACGTATGCACGAGAAGATTGATGAAGGCATTGGCAGGTTGGAGAAGCTTATGATTGATATGAATCAAAGTAGAAGAAGAAATTCACCTGAATCCATTCATGGAGGAAGTAGAGTTTCACATCATTCAGATCGGGAGAGGAGAGAAAGTCAGGATCAACGGAGTGTTGATAATCGAAGTAGGAGGAATGTTGATGACCATGATAGACGGGATGTTGGTTGTAGGAGTGGTGGTAGAGATGTTGGAGGGCGTGAAAGACAACGATATGCATCAGACTTTGATGAGGAGTTTGACGGTGATAGGGGAAGTGTTCATTTCAGAGACCGAGATCAGGGACAACGTCAGTATCGGGTTATTGATGATGATCGACGTTGGGAATCGGGTATGAAGATGGAGATTCCGGAGTTTAAAGGAGGGATGGCAGCTGAAGAATTTCTTGATTGGGTATCAAATGTTGAAGAGATCTTTGATTTCAAGGAGGTTCCTGAGCATAGGAGAGTAAAGTTGGTTGCTACTAGGTTGAGGGGGAGAGCTTTGGCGTGGTGGCAGCAAACTAAACTTACAAGGGAGAGAATGGGGAAGTCAAAGATAGAATCGTGGGATAAGATGAAGAAGTTGATGAGATCTACTTTCTTACCTTACAACTATCAATCACTTATGTACCAGAGGTTGCAGAATCTGAGGCAAGGGACAAAATCTGTTAGTGACTATGCTGATGAATTTTACCAACTCATCGCCAGGAATGATATCATGGAAACAGAAGAACAGCTAACTGCTAGATTCATTGGGGGCTTGAGAATGCAGATCCAAGATATGGTTAATATGTTTGATCCTAGATCAGTAGCAGAGGCACATCAGAAAGCGTTAGCTTGGGAGAAACAAGGAAGGCGTGGAGGTGGTGTGTTTACTAATTCCAATAATCAAGCAAGGGGTGTTGGCGGAAGTTCTAATGTTCCTAAACCTGTTACAAAGCCAGTGGTCAAGGAGGTTGAGAAGGCGAAGGCTAGTAGTGTTTTCAAATGTTATAATTGTCAGGAGTTGGGTCACAAAAGCAACGAATGTCCGAAGCCGAAGAAGAGAACCATGGTTGCAGAGGTTGAAGCAGATGATGGTGAGGAGGCAGAGTATTCAAATGTACCTTATGTTGAGGAGGAAGAAAAAGTGTCGGGTGATGAAGGTTGTAATCTTATGATGAGGAGAAGTTGTTTGACACCTAAGCAAGAGGAGGATTGTAGTTGGCTGAGAAGCAATATTTTCCAATCGACATGTACTATTCTGGGAAGGGTCTGCAAGTTTGTTATTGACGCGGGAAGTTGTGATAATATTATTTCTACAGAAGCAGTGAGAAAGTTGAATTTGAAGACCGAGAAGCATCCTAAACCATACAAGCTAGCATGGTTAAGAAAAGGAGGTGAAGTGAAAGTGTGTCGAAGAGCTTGTGTGAATTTTTCGATTGGGAAGAAGTACAAAGATGAAATTTGGTGTGATGTTGTGGACATGGATGTTTGTCACTTGTTATTGGGCAGGCCATGGCAGTTTGATAGAGCAGTTCAGCATGACGGTCGTGCCAACAGTTACAGTTTCATGTTCGAGGGTACTAAAATCACTTTGGTTCCTAAGAAGCAACAGCAGAAGGAGAACAAACTGGAGGAGATTGAAGAATTGAAAACTCTGTTGACTTTGAAGGAGTTTGTTAAAGAAGTGGAGGAAGAACCGGAAGTGTTTTTGTTGATTGGGAGAGAGAGTAGTGAAGAAGTTGAGATTCCCGAAGAAGCAAAGCCAGTTTTGGAAGAGTTTGAAGATGTCTTTCCAGAGGAGTTGCCAAAGGAGTTACCACCACTTAGAGACATTCAACATCAGATTGATCTTGTTCCGGGGGCAGTGTTACCACATCGACCACATTATCGTATGAGTCCGAAGGAACATGAGGAATTGAGAAGGCAGGTGGAAGAATTACTTGAACAGGGTCGTATTCAGGAAAGTTTGAGTCCGTGTGCTGTACCTGCATTGTTAGTACCAAAGAAGGACGGAACTTGGAGAATGTGCACTGATAGTAGAGCTTTGAATAAGATCACTGTTCGTTACAGATTTCCTATGCCGAGGTTGGATGATTTGTTGGATCAGTTGAGTGGGGCAACTATATTCTCGAAAATTGATTTGAAGAGTGGTTATCATCAAATTCGTATCAGACCTGGAGACGAATGGAAGACAGCTTTCAAAACTAGAGAGGGGTTGTACGAATGGTTGGTTATGCCATTTGGTTTGTCTAATGCACCTAGTACATTCATGCGGGTGATGAATCAAATTTTTAGACCACTCATTGGAAAGTTCGTCGTGGTTTATTTCGATGATATTTTGATTTATAGCAGGAGTACGGAGGAACATGTTCTACATCTGAGAGAAGTGTTGTTTATTCTTCGTGAAGAACAATTTTATGCTGCTACAAAGAAATGTGTGTTTATGACACCTAGTGTTTTATTCCTGGGGTATGTTGTTTCAGGGGAAGGTATTCAAGTTGACCGGAGTAAAGTTGAAGCAGTCAAGAATTGGCCACAGCCAAAGACAATTACAGAAGTGAGAAGTTTTCATGGGCTAGCGTCATTCTACCGAAGGTTCATACCACACTTCAGTAGCGTGATGGCTCCAGTGACTGATTGCATGAAGGGTAAACAGTTGGTATGGTCAGAGGAAGCGGGGGTTGCCTTTGAAAGGATCAAGGAATTGTTGACGTCTGCACCAATTCTTGTTCTACCTAATTTTCAGTTATTGTTTGAATTGCATACTGATGCTTCGAAGGTTGGTATTGGAGGAGTTCTGAGTCAGAATGGGAAGCCAGTTGCTTATTTCAGTGAAAAGTTGTCAGGGGCGAAGATGAGATACAGTACATATGACGTTGAGTTTTATGCTGTTGTACAGGCTGTTAAGCATTGGAGACATTACTTATTTCAGAAGGAATTTGTTCTGTACACTGATCACGAAGCTTTGAAACATTTACAGGGGCAAGATAAGATTTCTGCGAGACATGCGTCATGGATTGCTTATTTACAGCAGTTTACTTTTGTCGTTAAGCACAAATCAGGGGTGACAAATCGAGTAGCTGATGCTTTGAGTAGGAGGAGTCATTTACTAACGACAATGAAGGTTGAAGTAACGGGGTTTGAATTACTACCAGAGATGATTGAAGAAGATCCTTACTTTGTGAAATATGTTGAAAAAGTGAAGGATGGGAGTACCGATGAATTCATGTTAGTTGATGGTTTTCTGTTTAAAGGAAATCGTTTATGTATTCCGGACTGTAGTTTGAGGATGAAGATTGTGAAGGAATTGCACGATGAAGGACATGTTGGCCGTGATCGTACTTTACAGTTGATTTCGCAGTCTTACTTTTGGCCGTCGATGAGGAAAGAGGTTGAAAGATTCGTGGAGCGATGTCATATTTGCCAAGTTTCAAAAGGGACAGCAACAAATGCAGGGTTGTATATGCCGTTACCAGTACCATCTAAGCCATGGGTTGATATCAGCATGGATTTCGTTTTGGGTTTGCCGAGAACTCAAAGGGGAAATGATTCGATATTTGTTGTGGTGGACAGGTTTTCAAAGATGGCACATTTTGTTGCTTGCAAGAAGACAGCAGATGCAGTTCGAGTGGCACAGTTATTTTTCAAGGAGATTTATCGACTTCATGGTTTACCAGAATCTATTGTTTCTGATCGAGATACTCGTTTCCTGAGTCACTTTTGGCTGAGTTTGTGGAAGATGGTCGGAACAAAGCTGAATTTTAGTAGCGCTTACCATCCACAAACTGATGGGCAGACAGAAGTTGTTAACAGGTCATTGGGAAATTTGTTGCGTTGTCTTGTACAGGATAATTTGAGAAATTGGGACATTAAGCTATGCCAGGCAGAATTTGCTCATAATCATGCAGTAAATCGTAGCACGGGATTCAGTCCGTTTCAGATTGTTTATTCAAATTTACCCAGGGGACCGTTGGATTTGGCAGTAGTACCACAGTCGAAGGGGACAGTTAAACGAGCTGCTGATTTTGTTGATGAGCTGACTGAATGTCATAAAATCATTCAGGAACGGTTGGAGAAATCGAATGAGAAGTATAAGAAGTCTGCAGATTTGAAACGTCGAAATGTTGAATTTAAAGAAGGTGATTTGGTTTATGCTGTATTGACAAAGGATCGTTTTCCGGTGGGTGCTTATAACAAGTTGAAAGCGCGAAAAATTGGTCCAGTTGAAGTTTTGAAGAAAATTAATGAGAATGCTTATCGATTAAAGTTACCGAATGATGTTTATACTTCTGATGTTTTTAACATCAAACATTTAATTCCATATCATGGAGGTGAGATTGTTGAGGAAAAATTTACAAATTCGAGGTCGAATTTCTGTCAACCAGGGGAGGATGATGCAGATCAGGCCAAAGGAATGAATCATTCACGAACTAGGATAGTACTTATGAGTCGTTTCCGACTTAAAGGCTCACGGGAGAAAAGCCTACGAGTTAAGATAAGTCGTTCACGACTTAAGGAGTTGGCTATAGGTCGTTTCCGACCTAAGGGAGAACTTTTGGACCGTCCACGACTCAATGAAACACAGGAAGAAAAGGCACGAGTCACTGAGAAGGAGCTGGAGGCGGTCATGAGTCGGGACCGACCTAAGGAGAAAGAGCTACGAGCTAGTGAAGCCGAGTTACGAGTTAATGAAGCACGAGTTAAGAGCCTAAGTCGGCTACGACTTAACATGAGAGGAAGCAGCCACGACCTAACTGAGTCATGCGGCAAGGAACTGGGAAGCTTGAGTCGTATGAGTGTTGAGTCGGTCAGTTGATGAGTCGGTTGAGTCGTGAGTCGCTTGGCAAGTTGAGTCGTTAATTGTTTTCTTGAGTCGGAGGTGTGGCCATAAGGCTGGGCTTGTTGAGTCGTATACTTTTGAGTCGGTCAGGTGTGTTACTATGTTGAGTCGTGTATCTGGAGTTAGTTAGGTCGGTAACGACCTTGCGTAAGTCGTTTGCCTATTGTTTTGTTGTAAGGAGATGAGTCGTATAGTGTTAAGTCGGTCACGACCTAAGTTGGGTCGTGAGTCGGTGCCGACCTAAGAGTTGGGTGTTGCTTGTTGCGTTGAGTTGAAATTCTCTATAAATAGCGTGTGTGTTGTAATTTTTGAGGTTGTTGATTTTGAATAAAATTTCTCTTTTGTTAGCTTTGTGCTTTCATACCAATTGGTAGTTGAGTGTAATCTCCTATCTCCACTTACGTCATTCGAGTGCGCTCGAATCCACGTTTGTTGAAGCCGATTCACGGAATCTAGTGCGCTAGATCAACGTGCGAAGAATCGTAGATCTTTGAACACGGTATAGTGCGCTATCAACGTGTTTGAGATAGCTAGAGTTCGGTATCTTTGGATCAACGAACTTGGGCATTTTGGTATCTTCAACTCACCGATTGCTACATTTCATCGATTGAAGTTTTGTTTGATTAATCCGCTGCGTCACTGTCACAAAGCCAGAAGGTGCTATGTCAGCAGTGTTACTTCTCTCAGGAAGAATGACATCTGATTCAGCAATGACAAACTGAGCACACAACTGGCGAAAAACTTTGTATGATAGTGTAGTAGGAACTCTTACGGGAGGATTAACTAGTGGAGCTGGAAGAACAGTTGCCTCTCCCGTCTGAACTGTTGCATCTTCTTCCTGAGAAGTCATTCTACACAAGCAACTGGATATTCAAATATGAAGGTGCACGTTTCCTAAAAGTGTGAAGTGTCATGCAAAACTGATAAAAATAACAAGTAAATATAACTGGAATTAAACTGGTCGACGATTGATCGACTGCGGTAATTTCAGAACTTGTTAATTTAAAGTTCAAGCATAATATTAGTGCAGGCTGGTCAGTTTCAATTGACTATTTCAGTGTTGCTTTAATATTCTACTTGAAATCGATAGCACTTCGTTCACACAATTTATTTAAGTTAATTATCTGTTATTAACTAATCTGTCATTTGATGTGGGCGGTCGATGGCAGTATATTCGTCCCAATTTTCTGTAAATATCATATTAAACAGATTGTTAACCCACAAGTTAAAGTAATCTGTAAAAGAATGCAGCAAAGTTCAACAGTTCAAAATCCATGCAACAGTTCAAGGTCTAAGCAGAGTTTAAAAATTCAAGTGCTAAGTCGTAGATGACTCAAGAGCTAAGTCGTAAACGACTCAAGTGCTAACTCGGCAACAACTTAAGTGCTAACTCGTCTACGAGTTAAGAATTTTTCCTTCGGGTTAAGTTAAGTCGTTGGTTCTCTGGTTGACTCGTCCACGACCTAAAGGATTATGAGGAGAGACAGGATAGGTCGCTTCACTTTTGAGTCGTTGATGCCTTGAGTCGGTAGTCCTTTGAATCGTGAGTCATAAAAGAGAGACAAGACTTCAAGTCAGAAAGATACGAATTCTTCAAAGTCTTAACTCAGTTACGACCTAAAACTCATGCCTTAACTAGTCGAATAACCTTATCTCCACTCCTAAACCCATAAACCGTCTCACCCCTAAACCGATGAACCCACTAACTATTATCTCGTCTTCTCCAAACCCCTAACAGCCAAAAAAAAATATAATATATTGAAACCCATTATCTTCTCCTCGCGAATTATCCAAAACCTAATCAAACTTCCTCGAGCTCACCAGCAATCGATCGTGGCAACAATCGTGATGAAGCGTGGTATAAGGAACTGGATTAAAGTTGTCAATGAGGAGTCCAGATTCGCAAGTTAATGGCTATCGCGGAATCAAATGAACTGCGGATTTACTTACGCGATGCGATGATGAGGATTATAGGGACTGAATCAACGGTAGGATGAACTGGTTGAATTTGTTTTCGAAAGCTCGAGGACGTGTTAATGGCAGAAATAGCTTAGGGGTAAGTAATGAGAAGAAGGAAATAGGAGGAACGACCCAAGCATTTGATACCTCAGGGAAGTGGAACTCGAATCGGCACACCCGGGTTATGATGAGTCGAAGCACACGACTTACGACTTAAGGCATGTGCTTCGAGGGGCAAGTGTTAACCCAGTTTCCTCTACGAGTTAAGGAGTCTACGAGATAAGGATCTACGACTTAAGGCCTCTACGGGTTAAGGAGTCTACGAGATAAGGATCTATGACTTAAGGCCTCCACGAGTTAAAGAGTCTACGAGATAAGGATCTACGACTTAAGGCCTTCACAACCTAAGAACATTACGGCCTAACGACCTAAGGTCTGCACAATCTTACTAGTTAAGGATGGCACGACTTAAGGAAGTTTACGAATCAAAAGATAAGTCGTTCACAACCTAAGACTTAGAAACAAGTTCAATACCATGCTGTAATGAGGTGACTCGCTGACGACTTACGACCTATGATGAGTCGTGTACGACTCATGCTAGCATAAAGAAAGCTGCATTTGGTTAACTCGTGAAAGACTAAGAACTTGTATCATTCAATCAGATGGGTTCATAACTTTGGACCAAGCCGTGAACCTAGTAAGTCAATCGCGACCTACCATGAGTCATCTACGAGTTACGAGTCATTATGAGTCGTGTACGAGTTACGAATTATGGTGAGCCGTGTACGAGTTACGACTTATCATGAGTCGTGCACGAGTTACGACTTAAATCCGAAGATGCCTATAAATACGACCCTAGCTCCAACTAGCAAAGGACTTTCTGGCTCATTTTCTTCAAAGACCGTTACTCTGCTGCATTCCAAACCAATCCAATCCAACACTTGAAGCTCTCAAGACATTAAGAACGCTACAAACAACTTCAAGAAGAGATCACATACATCCAACATGGATTCGAAAACTCTCATCTTCATCGAAGTTTAGGCTACTTGTTCTAAGTCTCTTGTAATTCAAAGTGTATTGTATTTGGGAAGAATTGTATCAGCTTGTAACGAGATTATTAATAAAAGTACTTAAAGTGGACGTAGGCTATACCCTTAAGCCGAACCACTATAAAATTGTTGTTGTTTACCGCTTTTCTGCTATTATCTGCTTGTAATCTGTTCCCGAGTCGTCGGGTGGTGCTTTCACAACTACAACTCATACACCGGGGTGTTAGCGTTCAAATTTTAGCGTTAACAGCCGTAGATTCGACCGTTCAAATCCGAGTCGCCGGAGCTTATAACACAATTAAGTAAACAACACAGCGAAAGAAAAAGAACAATACATTGATATACAACATTGATACAATATCTGATACAACAGATGATACAATAGATATTAATATACATCAGAGATATGATATAATAAAATAGCAGTGGAAAAGAAAATAGATAACATCAGCGGCGCAATACATAACTCTAAGATAGTCCTCCAGAGAGAACTCTAGCAGCAGCTCGATCCAACATCACGATGCACTAAGACAAGCAAGTCTCGTCCATCACCAAAGATTGAACTAGGTCTAGATAATCTACTAAACCAAACTATCTGAAAAACCCAACTCTAGACTTCCCGTGTAGAAAAATTTCGAGCACCCAGAGTTTAGGAAAGAAACAATAAACTCTATGTCAGTCATGAGACTGGTATGAGTAACAAAAACAGTTTATCGTTAAAAACAAACAAAGAAATATTTTTAAATTTGTTTCACAATGCTTTTAGAAAATAAGACTACCATAAGGCCTCCCGCACACACACACAATGCAAACGCAGAATCGGAGGAGATTTCTCCTTATGATAGTCAAACATGCTTGATACGCAAATTTCTTTGATATTATTAACATAAGTGCAGGAAAACATTTTGAAAGTATAATATAAATCTTAGCCAGCATAGACATTTCGCGCTTATGCCTACTATAGCTATCATGTTCAATAACAGGTTACTGCCACATTCCAGGGCAGGTTATACAACTAAAACCGTACAGGGCTCATATTGTTTCTTTGGATTTCCAACTAAGGGTCAGGCCAAGGAAATTCCCATTGCCACATGGGTATGCCTCTGGAAGGACGCCCTGAGACTCCTAACCAGATCTCTGCCAACACAAGGCCGGCTGCCCTATTCCAGGGGAATAAACAAAACCTCAGATATGTCACCCCCGGTCCTTAGGGACCTTTATACGAGAGCTCTCTAAACCAACAACATTACAAAGTAATAAAATAGAGTGTCCACATGAGTAAGTATCTAGGCCCCATACCATGATACTACCCTTTTCCAAAAGGAATGGCCATACCCTAAGGAAGCTACCCCTGAAACCTTGCTGCATCTTTCCTATTTCGACCATTACCAGGTTGTGAGGTCCGACGTAATCTCGTCCACAAAGCTACGCTTTTCACATAAGCCACGCTTTGATCAACAAATGACCAGCAGCACTCAGCATGCCACATTACCAAATTGGAATATATCGCTGATAACTTCCAACTACATAACCTCTGAGCTCGTACGTCTCGGAGAAGGGTGTTAAGCTAAGAGAATAAATTCTCCGCCACCAACATAAATGTATTTGAAAGAAATCTGCTTTATATCTCAAATTTTAATGTCAGACATACAATCCATACAAGTCTGTTCTGGGTTCGAACAGAACCGAAGGCACTTCCGAAGAAGTCCTTCCAATCCGGGTATTCACAATCCCGATCGGACTTCCCATCACTTAGGGAATCTCTATACCGGTGCGACTCAATGCGGAGACAATCGATAGGTCATCCTATCACTCTCGCCAATACCCGGTCTTCACCACCGGTCTTCAAATGCTATTCATAACGTCGAATCACATATTCGGAATGGGTTATACGACACAAAGGTCCTCTCCCGGCTAAACCGAATAGTGAGCGCAACATTTAAAACATATGGATATGAGATTTCAATTAAGTCACAACTTAATAATTTAAAACTTTCTTTCAAATGGTTTAAACCAGTTATTATTTCAAATTTTTTGAACAAAACATTTATTTCGTAAAGTTCACCTAGTTTCACAAAGATTCATTCTCGGATTTCAAAACAATTCCATTTCAATTGGATTACTTCATTAAATATTTAAATCGAGATTTGTCTCATAGCTTTCATATCGTTCCCAAATATTCATTTTCAAAACTCGTTTCCAAATATTCATCTATAACTTGGAAAACAATTTCAGTTTAAAGTTGAAATACCTTTAATAAAATTCGAAACGAAAGCTTTTTATCATTTAGAAACAATAGTTTTATTTTGGAAGAAAACCTGATTTCATTTGTACAAGTTACAATCTTTGGGTAAATTCAAATTCCCAAAAACAATACTTAAAAAATGGTTTAACCCATATATAACTAATATAACATCTTTAATCCCTAATTTCAAATCATAGAATTCAATTTCAGATCTTTTATTTATGTTTAAAATCAAATTATTTAAACTCCAAAACTTAATCAAGTTATTCAAAATAAATGTCATCTTTGAAATTACATTTCAAAAGCTTTTCACTTTAAACCCAATCCATTTCCAAAACATTTGAATTTAAAATTCAAATTCAAAAACTATTTCAAAAATCTACGACTTGGCCGATTTCCTCGTAAAATCCATATCTGTGTGTGTATAAGTATGGTCCAGGGGTTTAACACAATAGTGCAGCATCGTTCAATCATCACAGATTAAAACAAAAAAATATAGTTAATAAGCGATATAAACTATAACGCTTATCGTCTACTCACAATTTCACAGATAATATGCAAATGTAAACAAATGAATAGATTATACACAGCTCAATCCACAGAACAAAATATCACAGATCAGATAGGATAATCAATTCAAGGCAACTCATATAATACAATCATTCATAAGTAAGGTCAAGCGTTCAATAATCGTTTATAAGTAGGATTAATTAATTGGTTAATCCTAATTAATTTAATAAGTTTCCAATTAAATTAATTACTTATGGATTAATTATCCAACCCTTATTTATTAATTACAAATCATTTGCAATAAATTAATTAATAAATCACTTTAATTAATTATTCTTAATTAATAAATTATTCTTTATTATATCAATTAACCAATTACATAATTTATTAGCCCTTTAATTAAATTTTTTAAGAAATTAAATCTTTAATTACTTACCATAAAGTAATTGTACTTACACAATTTTATAAACGATTATCTTTAATTAATCTAATCCAATTGATTGTCACAATTTATCACACTTGTGAATTACTCAAATAAAATCTTAGTTAATGACTTCATTAACTATTGAATTCATTAATTACCTTTCTAAAGAGATTTACTTATATTAATCATTATAAATCGATTCACCATTAAAAACTCATTTGTTAATGAATTAGAAATCATTAATCTTCATTACTTAAAGTCACTCATTCATGATTAAAATATGTGCTTTACAACATGACAAAAACGTTGTTTCAAATTTCTTTTTTTTTAAATCCATTTTTTTAAACTTAAGTTCTAAAACTAAATTAGTTTCCAAATCTTGGAATTAGATCTAAAATTTAATTCGTTTAAATTTCCATTTACAAATTTCAAATCTATTTTAAATTCAAATTTCTTCAAACATTTAATTGCTTTTGAGTTATTTAAACAATTTGAATTTTAAACTTTATTTATATTCAAACTAAATTTCAATTCGAACTTCAATTATATTTTTATTTTAATTTAAACCTTGTCTTAACACCTTGCTTTATAAATTTGAATTTAGTTTTCAAATTCAGGAAACAGAAAACAGGTTAAAGTTGAAAAGCCTAGGACAAAATTTGACTCGAGCACTTCCTATTCCAGCTTCGAGTAAACTACTCGATTTGCTCGAGTATTACTTCAAGTCATTTATCCATCTTCCCCGAGACTCCCTTTACGCAACCCATCTTCTTCTTCTTTTTCTTTTTTGTTAAGTAAAAACTACAGTACCTAGAATAATATGCACGCACCTAAATAATACTCGAAGAAAAATCGAACTTTTCCCGAGCGTACCCCCGAGAACCCAGGGCTTCAAGATGTCAACCGTGCACGCGACCAAACTATGCACATGCACTCACCCCCGACGGTGCTTTGGCACCTGCGACAACCACCATCAAGTCCATGATCGATCCTTCCTTCTACCAAAACAACCCAAATACCCAAACCCATCTCGAATCGAAAATCGAGTAGAACAAATGAAACCTAGAACAGAAAAGAAAAACTCCGACCAACCTGTAAACGCGCCATTCTCAACGCCTTGACCACCGTTTTCTTAGCAATTCCAGCCTAACCCCGCCATCATCTCCCTCTACCACCTCCCAAAGTCTCGTGAAGCTCGGTTGAACCACGGTGACGCAATCATCGAAGATGCAGACCCCAAAAATATTCAAACCCAAACCCTACTTTTGATCGGTTCCAAATTTCCATGCATTCGAATTGTTTTTAACATTTTTCCTGTGTTCCCGAATCAACAATCTAGCTCCACCATAAATTTCAACATCAATAATTGATTGCATCAATAGGTATTGACGAAAAAGCATTTTCGGTTCCTTTACAAACTGCACTCTGTATGGTTATCTAAAAATCATAAATCTTATTTCAAAAATCATACTTTTGAATTTTATTTCAAGATATAAATTCAAACTTACAATTTAAATTATTCGAATTTTAACCATTTATTTACTTTATACTGTATATTTTAATTTACAGTTTTTATATTGCACAGCCAACCTTTAAACAAATTTACAAGCTTTGACCTTTAGTTTATACAAGTTTATTTAACTTAAACTCCTAAGTCTAAGTATTTTCAAGAAGAAGCATTGAAGTTTCCATTGTTCTTTGCTCTGTACACAAATATATAAAAGAACAGGGCATAGAAGATTTTTCAGAGCAACAAAAATTTATAGAATTGTTTTATTTAAAAACTATAAAGCAACATATATCATTCCAAAGCAATACACAAGTTCAAACTTTGAAAAATAGATGTTTACTCACCTTGATCTGAGAAAATGAATAGAGTCTATGATGAAACAGGTTTTGAACTTGCTACCTGAAGCTCGTTTATTTTAAGTTGAATTGTTGTTTGAGTTTTAAAGATGGTATGACTTCAGTTTTAAAATGGTGCTCGAACTAAAATGAAGAGGAAGTTTGATATATAGAAGATGAGTTGTACAGGTGATAATATATTTTGTACAATAGGGTGATATTATAATGCTTTGTACAATACTAGGCAGAGATATCTTCTTAATAGGGTGGCTGATGATACTTGTTGTGCTAGCATTTAATGCCAAGGTATGTGTCTCCATACTTACCTTATTCTTGTTTCATAAACTAAAATATTTATTTATTTGTCTTGCATTACTTTACTCGGCTGAGATGATGTAATTGGTGCTGGCATTTATTAAACTTGGTGGCTAAAGTACACATATTGTGGCAGAAGTGATACTGCATTTATAAATGGTTTGATTGCCGAGATGATATATACTTTCATATATATATATATATATATATATATATATATATATATATATGTCTACTTGTTTTAATACTTGAGCATGCATTTCTTTGTTTTGTTTTACTTTGTTTATGTTTTGTACGTATTTTATTTTGTCTTTGTCTTGCTATTGCTTTATATATATATATATATATATATATATATATATATATGTTCACTTGTTTGTATATTAATACTTAGATATATTTGTTGTCTTATACTTTTTTGCTAGTTATTTATATATACTCATCTATACTTGCTTTGTAATTCAATGAATTTCTGTAATTTTTCATATATATATTTATATTGCTATTTTAAACATGTATTTCTTACTTAATATTTTACATAACCAAAATCTTAAGATATTTATTTTTAGCTTATATATTTATCGTCTTATCTTACATTTTCATTCATTTATTATTTAGATATTAAATTCTAAAAGGAATCGTTTTCAAAACTTAATAAAATAAACACATATCTTTTTATACGAATTTTAAGAAATTCAAAGTAATTTGCAAATAAATTTCACATATTTTATTCAAAATTAAAATAAATTATCAATTCAAAAATTAATTTAAATTCGAGATCGTTACACTGTGGATTCATTATATCGATATCATTCTCTCTGATTTGGTCCGGATATGATACTTGAGTGTCCATCGAATTCCATAGATATCTCCATGGTCTTATGAGCGCGACTTCATAGCATAATTCGCCTGGCTGAGATGGCCTGAGGCTACGGATGTTTCCTGGAGGATCCAGGCGTAAGCATTGTGTATCATGCGATCTTTGTAGGTCGTATTAGTAGCGAAATCCGCTGGCTGAGATAGCTTAAGGGTATGGATGTTTCCTAGGGAATCCAGGCGTAAGCATTCTGTATTTGTGGTCTACTAGTCATCCTGGCGTAATTCGCAGGCTGAGATAGCTTACATGTATGGATGTTTCCTGGTGGATCCATGCGCAACCATTGTGTATCTACGATCCATGGTTGGACAAATGTTTTGGTTTGGTTTTTTTTTTGGATTGTACTTTCCATATCTGTTTTTAAAGGTTTTCAAGTATTTTCACTGGGTGTCGAAATAAATCTACTAAGTACCTGGAGAATTCTAGATTTGCGGCTGGTCAACGCATGGCTAGAGTTTGCAGGAAGGAAAGTAAACTTGTTAAGACATCAAGTCATAAAAAAAGTATTTTTATAAAGTATTATATAAAGGATATTTTGATCATTTATTTTACCTTTCTAAATAATTTAAAAATGTTTTAAATATTGTTTACTTCGAATTATCAAATTTGAATCAAATGACTATTCATCATATTATAAAATGTTTAAAATGTTATAAATATAAAATTTTAAATTGAAATTTATATAGTTTTAAAATATGGTTCATCCTTTTCTTTCAACCTATTCTCCTTTCTAGCTATTTCTACCTTCTTCTTCTTTGTG
Source organism: Allium cepa (assembly GCA_030765085.1). Lineage (NCBI taxonomy): Eukaryota > Viridiplantae > Streptophyta > Magnoliopsida > Asparagales > Amaryllidaceae > Allium > Allium cepa. The sequence continues at coordinate 934,818,870 of CM060943.1, read as the reverse complement.
GGTCCTTTCCGTATTATGGAAAGAGTTGGTTCTTTGGCTTATCGTTTGGATTTGCCGAGAAACTTTCTTGAGTTCATGATGTATTCCATGTCTCACATCTTCTCTGATATCTTCATGACCCATCTTGTTTTTCCTTCTACAATTGATAGTTGGATATTGAGCTTAATCTGACTGTCGAGTATCAGCCACTTCGTATTTTCAGTAGAGATATAAAGCAGCCAAGAAAGAAATATGTTAGACTGATCAATGTACAGTGGACTAATGATGATTGGTATTGAACCTCGGAGACGGAGAAGACCATTCGTGCTTCGAATACGGGATCGTTTTTTTCAGGTACTATTTGTTTTCTATCTTGTTGTTTTCTTATTTTTCTTATTTGTTCTTTTCGAGGACGAAAAGTTTTGAGTGGAGGAGAGTGTAACAACCCAGTATTTTATGATTATTTCTATTTGTTCATTTTAATTATTTTATTTGAATTCCTTATTTTAAAACTTAATTATATTTACTAAAATTAATAAATTTTATTATTTTAAAAGTATATTTTGATTTTTGTGTAGATTATAATTTCTGTGACGCCCCACTCCGAGAGCCTCGTTAACAAAGAGTATTACATAGATAATACTGTCGGCTAACGCGGACAATAGGGTATAATGGAAGCGACCATGTGCAATCTTACCTTAACTATTCACTAAATATGTCGAAAAGTAGAAACACATTAAAATTCGACCTATTCAATAAATATTTAAAGCAAAACTACAATGGCTATAGGATCTATCAGAAGAAAATATAACAACTCAAATGTAATATACATCACAGAACAGTCGATCATAATATACACATACACAGATACACCAAAGAGTATACAAAATAATACATGTCAAGTGGTACAGGAGACCACCATATACAGACGAGACGAAAGAGTATAAATCAGAGTTATAACAGATAAGGACTACAAAAGACGCTATAACAAAATGAAGCTAGCGAATAGTCCATGCGGAAGCAAAATAGGCTAAGTCCCCAAAAGCACCTAACCTGAAACATCTCGGTCTGACCCGAGAATAAAATACACGGGTCAGTCTAGATAACAAATCAGTTAGATAAACTAAACACTAATAAACCTGCAAGGTCATACAGTATAATAAATATCTCTAGGGGAGATAACACAATCATCAACAAGAGATGAATCATATAGGACAAGCCTCATGTCATCGGCAACATATAGAAACAAAGGATACAAATATCCGAAAACAAGCCAATAGGCAAACAACAAATACCAATAAGGTATAAAAGTTCCACAAGGTAAACGCTATACTCCATGCGGCTCAAAAAGACCATTACCGAAGGGCGATACCAAGGGAATATACATATCAATGAAACATCATAAAATTTTCTCGAGCTCAGTACTGTACAAACAAGGATCCATGAGCCCGAAGACTCCAAACCCAAGTATCACCCATGCGGCACATAAGGCCAACATCAAAGCGAAACTATATAGGGCAACAAACCCGAAGGCACACACCCGAAGGCAACATACCCGAAGGCAACAAACCTAGGGAGACAGTCCGAAGACACTATCCCAGAGGCAACAAACCGTAGTGGTGAAGGTCGAAGACCAAGTACTGGACACCACTAACTGGCGGAATGTGTCACAACTCTCGAAAAGTAATCCGAAAAGTGTTAACGTATGTCCCATAACCACTCGTTCGCACTAAACGGTTTACTATCCGTCAGTCCCTTTCACACTCAAAGCAGTACAAAGTTTACCTCATATCGTCGATAAACCAAACCCGAAGGTCAAAACAATCAATCGAATAGGTCGAGGATTAATCGGGAAGATAAACGCACAAATTCATGGTCCGTGTTTTGCCCAACCATTTAATCACCCTTCCACTTCGTTCGAAGTGCGAAAGTGTGTGTGTTTTAAATAGAATTTATAAATTAGAGAAAGGAACTTTTAAATGCGATTCGAGAGATTATTTTATAAAAACCCGTGGATTAAAATTAAAAGGAACCATCAAAGTCAAAACAATTGATAATCATACATAGGATCATCATGAATCGATTCAAATTGAAAATTCAATCCAAAAAGGCAAAGTGGGCTGAAACAGCAGGTTCAGTCGACTGAACAGAGTTTTCAGTCGACTGACCCTATACCTGGAAAATTTTCCAGGTTTAGGAAACTTTCTGTTTCTAGGTTCAGTCGACTGTGCAGAGTTTTTCAGTCGACTGAATCATGCCTGGAAACTCTCGGGTTTCAGGTTCAGTCGACTGAACAGAGTTTTCAGTCGACTGAATCATGCCTGGGCTGTTTTTCAGCCTTATTCAAATGAAGAGCAAACTCTCCCGAAATGCAATCGGACGAACATTGGCTCTAAGGGCTTATGCCAATCGACAACCCGGCCCTATATGTTCCTCGATGCATCACCAAAACATGATTAAAACATCAAAGTTAGGATTTCAAAGATTTGAACCCAAAACACTAAAAATTGGAATATTCCCCAATTCAATTGCAAATGCATATGAACAAGGTGTTAGGAATTCATACCTAACATCAATGAAATCAAGAGAAGTAGATGTGAGTTCAAAACTCACCTTTTTACACAAAACAAAGAAGATGAAGAAGCACAATTGCAAGGGATCAACCAACTACACTCCACTTCAACACTACAAGCTTCAATCTAGAATCAAAAGCAAGTATTTCCTAAGTTAGGGTTAGGAAATTACTAAAATTGAAGAGGAGAAAAGATGGAGAAGGTGGAGATGAACTTACCAATGGATTCTCTTTGATTTTGGAGCAAGAATCAAGTTACAAAGGAGAAACTAGGGCTTGCTAATTTCTATTTCTCTTTCCTTTCCCCCATTTCAGTTTTTAGTTTGAGAAATAAAATGAAATGAAGATGAAATGAAGAGAAGGGTTGAGCTAGGGGTTAAGTGAGCTAGTGGGCAGAACCCAACCCCAAACCCAATAGGAAAAGCAGCCAAAATTTCACAAACTCCAAACATATCAAAGATTATACTCAAAAAGATTGTAAACGCCATTTTGGACTCAATGGAAATGGTTTCGAGCTCCAATTCGGCCATTTGCAGAAAGTAACATTTCGGACCCCAAAATCCGAATAACGACGCTATATTTAAATCAAACATTTAAATATAAAATCGTTAAATATGCGGGTTGTTACAATTTCAAACCTGAATAAATATAATACTTTCCAAAAAAGTGGATTTTTGGTCAATCTGGTCAAACTTTGACTTTTAAATTTTAAATTTAAATATTTTAATTTTATCTTTTATCTTTTATTATGAAAATAAATTAAATTACAAGAATACTACTTTTTGTTTCATTGAAATCCGATTTATATTGTGTATATTGTATGTAAATTGATTTATTTAATAAAATTGTTTGTTTTAATTTATATAAATATTATTTTTATTTTTCATATCATGTTCTAATGTGTGTTATATGACATGTTAGGTATATATTTTATTTTAAAACATTTTTAAAGTGATGTTATAATTTTTTCAAAAATTATTGTATTTATTTTCAATTTTTATAACATAGTTTCTATTTTTAAACTATTTTCTTAATTTATTTATATTTATCTAAAATTTATTTATTTATTTTTATTCATACGTTATTTTTTTGTGTTTTTGTTTTATTTATATTCAATTTTCATTTGTTTAAAATGCGAAAAGAATAAAAGAAATTTTAAGAGTTTAAACCTTTTATATGCCTTGACTTTTCACCTCCTTTACCTTTTCAATTCCAAACAACATTTGCATTTAATTTTGGATGATTTATGCAATATCTTCAGCCGCATATCATTTCTTTCTCACGCACAAATTTTTTTCTCAACCCTAAAATTTTCGGCCCTCATTCCTGAACAAAAAAAATTTGGTAAATGTTTTCATTTTTTTCCATTCTTTCCTTGTTTTATGTATTTATCTTGCCTTGCTTTCACTTTGGGTGTTCGGTCTATAGCCTCCTCCATCACCACCACATCTGTCACCACCTTATTAGGCTGACAACTCCTCCAGCACCTCTGACCTACATGGTCGTGGCCATCCTTCTTGTGAAGATCCACAAAAAAATGCAAAGCACCACTTAAACGTGCATTGCCAAGATCCTATGGCCATCACCACTTCATACAACCTCTTGGCCACCTTTGCACCACCTTCCACTAGCTCCTACCTGACCTAAGTCACTGCCACAACATTCCCTAGAATCCACCAGGTCTGGCCGTGCCATATAAGGCCATGGCCGAAGCTTATATTTGCACCAAAATCCACTTTGTTGCCTTGTACTTGTATTTTCATACATAAATACTTCCACAACTTCATACCATAGCTAGGCCAACCTTGGCTTGACCATACTTGACCAAATACACCTTATAGACATGCCTTATCACAATTTGGCCGAGCATAGTGATGGTGAAAGCAAGTTCAAGCCATTTAATTATTTTTTGTTCCTTAATTTCTAGCTTGTTGGCGTGATATTTGGTGTTGTATATTCATGTTATATATATTGTTTTGTTTCATATGCATAAGAAAATAGCTTTGGCTCTCCCCTCACTTGGATCCGTAGTCATGCCTTCGTGCATTTCGAGTCTTCGTTTGTGTGTCAGAATCTGTTATCTCTAGCTTGTAGAGGTGAATATTTCTCACCGGACATTTTATACTTATATAAGTAGTAATTGACACCCTATGAATCTGTAGATATTATTATCATGTTATAGCTGCCTATGTGATGATCATATGATGTTCACTCTGTTTAAACACCTGCCATACCATCTGTTTGTGTTATATAATGCTATTCTGTTTATTTATATCAGTTAATCACACCGCAAGTTTCCTATAGATTAGAATCACTATGGGTTGAAATGATATATACCCGAACAGACTTTAGAATAAGGAAAAATCATTATGGGCTGAAATGATGGGCCTGAACGATTTTTATTTATTTCATTTAACTTGGTATTGGGGGTTTGAAATGATAGAACCTTGATTTTTCCTTTTTAAACTACGGATTGAAATGATATGTTATCCGTATCATTTGACTTACGTTAGTAAATTATATAAATAACCGTGGTTAATATATATTTTTCTAAATTTTTTAAAATATTTGAAAAATGCAAATATGATGGAATTTTTTATTTAAATTTAATTTAAAAATGATTTTTATAAAATACTAGTGATTTTCTATAAGTTAAATAAGTGAAATAAATAAATGGTAGAGTAATTTTCGAATTTATGATTTGGTTTATAAATGTAGTTTGAATTAATTAAGTAAATATGAAAATTTGATTTTAATTTGAATTTAAAAAGATTTTATAAAGTGTTATTGATTTTTCTATAAATTAAAAATAGTTAAATAAGTAAATGTTTAAAATTGAAATTTGAAATATAACTTAACTTGGAAAATGTGAAATAGGTTTTAAATTTAAATGTTAAGTTAAGAAAAATAAAATGTAATTTAAACTAAATTTATGAGATGGTAAATTTATTTAAAATGTAAAGTAAATGAAATGTTATAAAATTTTGCATTAATTTAATAAGTATATTATTAAAAATTGTTTTTTATGAAAATCTCACTTTGTATAATCATAAATTAAAGGGTATTTTAATAATTGTTTTATAGTGAGAAATTATGATTTTTATAAGTTAAAAATGATTTAAATTAAAATATAATTTTTTATGAAACTGTATTGAAAACCTTGAATTTTAATTAACAACATTTCTAAAATGCTATCATTTCTTAAATAAAGGATATTATAACATTTGTAAATGCTATAGTGATATTAATGAACTATAACAAAAAATTAACTAAGGGCCACTGTAGCACTTTGTAGGTGCTGTAGTTGTAGAATCTAAACTTGAACTAAAACCTGTTAGAGCAGTTTAGAATGCTTTCTTTGTTAAAATGAATGGTTTTCAAATGTAACTTATGTAGCATTTTCTAAGTGCTGCGAATGTTGAGATTTTACCGTTCTAATAAATTTAAGTGAATAAATGAACTCCGAAAGGATTAAATTTTTGGGGATTTAATATTTGATTTTTAAATATAGTAACTTCATTTTTTTATTGATTTGAATGGAATATTTTGATTTGAAATATAAACCATTTTGAAATTTGATTTAAAATGGTATTTAAATTAAATAAAAATGAATGTGGTTTCGGAAAGATATGATATTTTGATATATGAAATGGATTTGAAGTGATATTGAATTTTGAAATGATATTTGATTTAGAAGTATAAATTACCATTTTGGAATTTTGACCATGGGATGTATTTAATTTACGGTTTAACTGATCCTCAGAGGATAGGTGATCCCAAGCATCCTTTAAGTTATTGTGCACTACTACAATTCACTTGAGTTGGTTTACATTATATAAGTATGTATGTACCGACTCGATTGTTTTGTGTTTTACTTTACGCTAGGGTTAGCCTGAGTATTTATAGCTTAGCTTTGGATTTCTTTTCTGGAGCTAGTAATCGCTGGAGATTCTGCTCGTCTAGTTATCTATTCCCTTTCAGTTTTAGTTGTTCTATTCCAGCTTTGGTATTTATAAACTTCTATGTATTTGAGATTTCTATTGTATATGTTTTTCAGACTGATATTATGTATATGTTTTGAGATTTTGTTATAGTAACTTCAAAAACTACTACGGTATTTTAATTTTCCCTGCGAGTTATTCTGATATTTCTATGTCTGTGATTCTGTGATTGTTTTCATTTGCTTCAAATTTATTTACAACGCGGTATTTAGAGAAATTCAAGTCTGACATGTGTGGATGCGAATGGATGAAAATATCGGGTTGTTACAAACATTTGATTTTTTGGTTTGTATATTTATTCTTATATTAAGGACTAGTTTATACTATTATATTTTCAAGCATTTTATTCTCACCGGATTCATCCACTTACTGATTTTCATGGAAGATGTTTTGGCAGGAGATGTTGAATTTTATCCATTTAAGAAAAGATGTGGTGCATAAAAGCCTCCTTCTTCTGAAAGGATTAAGTTAGTTGGCGAGGTGAATAAGTGAAACACTATAGTTTGCACAAGAAATTAGGCCATAACAAAAGATTTTGTTTGTTAAGAAATGAAGTGTAGGTTTTTACCTTATAGGTTTTATTTTTTGTAGACTATTAATGTAATTTCATGTTCTGTTTAATTGAAGTAAATGGTTTATTCATTATTTTATTTATTTGTTTACATAATACTGTAATTTGGTTTACTCGGCAAATAATAGCATAGAAAATAATGATCTGGCAAATATTTTCTAGGAAAATATTTGCCAAGCTAATATTTACCATTAAAATAAATTACCCAAGATAAATTTGGTAGTTTTTACTTGCTTATTATATATCATTCATACATATATATTTTTTCATAATATGTTCTATTATTTATGTATAGAAGCCATATATACCCGATTATGTTGTGCACCTGGTTAGCTTTTTCATTTATGACTAGCTCAGCTAACCATTGTTGTAACTTTATTACATATTGGTTTCATATGTACTCAACTAGGTAATGCATTTGGTTAGCTTTTATATTAGCTTCTCTATCTATATATACCTGATTATTGTGCATCCGATAGCTTTTACATCCATGATTAGCTTGGTTATTTATTGTCTAACTCGGTTATATATTGATTTTTATATATAACTGATTAGGTTATGCATCCATTTATCTTTTCCATCCATATGTACCAATTAGACTGTGCATCTGGTTAGGTTTTGCATCCATATGTACTAGATTAGGTTGTGCATTCGGTTAGCTTTTGCATTTATATATATCCAATAAGGTTATGCATTTGGTTAGCTTTTGCATTCATGATTAGGTCGGTTAACCATTTGTGACTCCCCACCTCTATACCCATGCTAGCCAAGAACACTACGGAGTAATGCCATCAACTAGCGCGGAGAATAAGGCTGTTGAGGAGCGACCATCTGTATAATTGCTTTGTGCGAGTATCGATATGCAAGATTAAAATATACCTTTCATCTCAACAGGAAATCCGACATACCGACACAAACTCAATGCTACTACACAGTGGCTATAATATCTTCGGAAACAAATATAGAAATAAGCATAACATAAATCAGTCACGGATATCCATATCACAAAGGCGGAAACAGATATGAATATAACACATGAAAGTGTACATCAGAGTAGTGGTCAAACAAGATCCACAATGTCACAAAAGAATAGATATAAGTGCTACACAAGAGAATAAGTATAAGTCATAGAGTCTGTATCTCAAATGTATACAACAAAATGAACTACTATTCTAAGTAGTTAGGCAAAAGTCAGAATAGTAAACACCAGAAGTGGAGTCAAGTGGAAGCACCTGTAACATCTCGGTCTGACCCGAGTATTATTTAATAAGAAAATAATAAACGGATCAGTCTAACTCTAAATATCAGATAAAATGATATAGAATAAGAGATATGATAAAAACGTAAGATAACATAAAGTCATACTATGATAAGTACGCAATTGAAAAATCAACAAGAGATTAATCAATATCACAAGAATCTTCTCAAAGATAAAAAGGAATGTCATACTCTATATTTTTATTCACAAAAAGTTAATGACACACAAATTCACCAATGCACAAATAATGATAAAGCTTATCAATGTAAATCACGAAAATTAGTGAAACACAAATTCTAGAAATCAATCAATAGAAATTCAGAAATCACAAAAAGGGGAAAGAGGCCTATCACTAGAACGAGAGCATTAAATCTCACCAACATGTATATCACTAAAACGAAAAGCTATTCCATGGTTGCTAACCATTAATTTTGAGCCGAGGCTCCACTTAAATGCCCCAAAGACCATGAGCCGAAGCTCCATTAAACCGGCCCGAAGACCATGGGTTGCTACCCCACCAAGCCGAAGCTTCACTAAAAAGGGTGTTTAGTCTCCCTGCAGACAAAGAGACATCGCACGTTGCTAGTCTAAATCACAAAATGATCATCATTGATAGATAAGTGTAAATTACACTAAGCTAGTAAATATATGAGCTAAGCTTCATGTCCCATAACCACTAGCGTGACTTAAATATTTACGAACAAATTGTAGATTTCCACTCGAAAATTGTCACAAGAGATTCAATCGAATAAGTCCAAGAATTAACCGACGAAGTAAATGCAAGTGTTTCATACCACTTGTTTTACTAAGCCGTTTAATTAGAATTGTCATAGGAATGAGGTAAAGGTTTGTATATACTAATAGGTTGGAAAAAGGTTTACGAAATGAGCTTTGTAATAAAATAGAGTTGAAATCGTTTTGATGAAAGAATTTTGATATTTACTACCAGTATTGAAAACCTTTATATTTTGAAGTAACGAATCACAAAAATGATTGTAGGAACAATCAATCACTAAAATTCACATTCGAAGACGTGAATGAAAATCCTAAGAAATAGATACCAAATCCATCATAGTGGAAATACCGAACAATTCCAAAAATAGAAGTTATCAAAGTCGACAAAGGCGATAACAACTAATCGGAGAATAAGAATCGATTAAAGATTGGAAAAGCAAAACAAAATGAGCATAAATAGGCAAAACAGGGAAACAGGGGAATAGGAGCTGGTCGGTTGACCGGACTTCCTGAGTCGGCCGACCGAAATAGGCTAGAAAGTTTTGGGCTTCGGTCGACCGACACAGGGGGTTCGGCCGGCCGAACTGCAATTTCTGCAATTCCTACCCAATTTAATAGAAGTGCAAATTCTCACTCAATTTGCAACTGGTCGAGCTCGGACGCTAAGGGATTACGCCCATCGGCTACCCAGTCCTATTGGCTGCTTGTTGCATCACCAAAAACATGTTCAAACATCAAAGTTAGGATCTTTAAAGATTTGAACCCAAAACACTAAAAATTGGGATATTCAGCAATTCAATCCATACCAAAAGCGAGTGCACAAGAATAAGTGTTAGGAATTCATACCCAACAATCAAAGATAGTTATAGACAAAGATACGAGATAAAAATCTCACCTTTTAACAAAATCAATGAAGGAGAAGCTTGAAAGCAAAGGAAGAATCAACCACACTTCAAAACAACCCAAATGAGCTTGAACCTAAGCTCAAAAGAAGAACACTCCCAAAGTTAGGTTTAGGAATTTCTAAAATTGAAAGGAGAATGAGTTGGAGAAGAAGAAGATGATGCTTACCAATAGCTTCTCTTAGAATTTGGAGCAAGAGCTTGGATTTTGCAAATGAACTAGGGCTTGGAGTTTTAATTTCCCATTCCTCTCTCCATTTTTGATGAAGCTTGAATGTTAGGAAATAGAAATGAAGTAATGAAGAGAAGAGGGGTGAAGCTTGGGTCTAATGGGCTGAAACAAAAACCAAAGCCCTAAGTGAAAAAGTAGAAAAATTCCACTAACTCCAAACATATCAAAGTTTGTACTCAAAAAGGTCGCAAACGTCATTTTCAATTCAATGGGGGTGGTCTCGAGTCCAAATACGCTATTTGCACAAAGTAGCTTTTCAGATTACAATCCGACTAACGATAAAATATATAAATAAAATATTTAAATACTCAATCGTAAAATATGCGGGTTGTTACAGACTCCCCTCCTTAAAGAAATTGCGTCCTCGCAATATTTAAGAAGAAAATATATAGTAACAACCATAAAAGCATATTCAACACCAAAGAAATTCGAAATAAGAAGTTCACCTTAAAGAGCACGAGAAAGTAAGTCTGGATGTGTTCGCTCGATAAATTCTTTAAATTCCCAAGAGAAATCCTTAGGATTTGAGGACCATTGAACTTTAAAAAGGTGAACATCTTTATTTGGAAGGCGTTTGACCTCCGAAGCCATAATACGAATAGGATGTTGCTCATAAGTTAAATTAGGCGAAACTTCAATTTCTTCCACAACACTAGGCTCAAGAATAGAATCAGAATCTCGAAGGCATTTCCGTAATTGAGAAACGTGAAACATGTTATGAATAGTAGAATATTGAGCTGCTAATAAGAGGCGATATGCCACGGAACCAATACGTTCAGTGATAGGAAATAGACCAATATATCATGGTGCTAACTTTCCCGATCGACTGAAACGTACAACACCCTTCATATGTGAAACACGAATAAACACAAAATCTCCCATTGAAAATTCTAGTTTCCTTCTCCGGTTATCGGCATAGGATTTTTGCCTACTTTGGGCTTCTTTCATCCTATGATGAATAAGATCAATCTTTTTAGTGGAATAACGAATAAAATCTGGACCTAGAACCAGCTTCTCACCGGCCTCAAGCCAACAAGAAGGAGATCGACATGGTCTTCCATAGAATGCCTCAAATGATGCCATACCAATATTAGATTGGAAGCTATTATTATAGGAAAACTCAACAAGAGAAATATGATCTTCCCAACTTCCAACAAAATCAAGAACACATGCACGAAGAAGATCTTCAAGAGTTTGATTCACACGCTCGGTTTGTCCATCGGACTGAGGATGATAAGCGATGCTAAAATTAAGCTTCGTTCCCAAAGCTTTTTGAGGACTCTTCCAAAATCCACTAGTAAACAATGGATCACGATCACTAACAACAGTAGTAGGAACTCCATGCAATTTAACTATTTCTTTGATAAAATGTTTGACCAAAAGAGGTACGGTTCGATTGGACTGAACGGGAATAAAATGGGCGGATTTAGTAAGTCTATCAACTATCACCCACAAGCTATCATGACCCGAACGAGAACGGGGAAGGCCGTCTATAAAATCCATGGAAGTTTGGTCCCACTTCCAAATTGGATTTCTAAAGGTTGCAGTAACCCACCGGGTCTTTGATGCTCGGCCTTAATGAGTTGGCAAGTCATGCAACACTTAAAAAAAGTTAGCAATATCATATTTCATTCCCTCCCAATAATAAAGTTGCTTCATATCCGCGTATATTTTACTACACCGGGATGAATGGTAAATTTAGAACGATGAGAATTTTCTAAAATGTGTTTACGAAGATCACTAATATTTGGCATGATAAGTCTACCACATTTTCGAATACCGCCACGAGAATCAATATCAAAGTCTTTCAAACCTTCAATATCAATTTTATCCCTAAAATTTTGGCCAAGAAGAGCCAATTCAGGATCTTTCTTTTAAGCTTCAATAATGCGATCTATTAGAGAAGGACGAGCCTCTAGGCTACATAAAACAAGAGATGAACATAAATTGGAACCACGATCTCGAATCTCACAAGTGGATAAAACCCCGAGATCATTTCATTCGAATATCATCATAGAAATAACCGCTTGTTGCTTGCGACTAAGTGCATCGGCAACACGATTTCCCTTTCTGGGAGTATAAAGAATATAAAGATCATAAGATGCAAGGAACTCAAGCCAACATTGTTGACGCAAATTAAGTTCCTTTTGGGAAAATAAATACTTCAAAGATTTATGATCGGTATAGAGAATAAATTTTTCTCCCAAAAGATAATAACGCCAAATTCGAAGGGCGAAAACAATAGCCGCGAGCTCGAAATCATGAGTGGCATATCTAGTCTCGGCTGGCTTTAATTGCCTAGAAGCATAAGCAATAACACTTTCTTTTTGCATAAGAATGGCACCCAAACCAATGCGACTAGCATCGGTATAAACAATAAAATATTGGTTTCGTTCGGGAATCACAAGAATTGGAGCATCGGAAAGGAGTTCGTTTTATTTCTGAAAAGAAGCTTCACATTTGACCGACCAAATGTATTTAACACCTTTCTTTGTTAAGCTAGTAAGAGGCACGACAATTTTAGAAAAGTCTTTAATAAAACGACGGTAATAGCCCGCCAATCCGAGAAAGCTACGGATTTCCGTCACACTCTCCGGTCTCTTCCAATTTTGAATTGCTTCAACCTTTGAAGGATCCTTGAAGGATCCACGGAAATTCCGGATTCGGAAATAATATGACCAAGAAATTTCACATGAGATTGCCAAAAATGGCATTTAGAAAATTTTGCTTTCAATTGATTGCTCCTATGAGTTTCCAGCACAATCTGAAGATGCTTTTCATGTTCCTCCTCGGTTTTAGAATACACAAGAATATCATCAATAAAGATGAGAACAAATCGATCGAGGAAGTCTTTGAAAACTCTATTCATAAGGCCAACAAAATAAGCCGGTGCATTCGTTAAACCAAATGGCATAACAAGCCATTCATAAGATCCATAACGAGTACGAACGATGTCAAACGAATGATATCCTCTCCAATACGAAGCTGATGTAAACCGGTTCCCAAGTCCAATTATGAAAAGACTCTAGCACCACTAAGTTGATCGAGTAGATCATCAATTCGAGGTAAAGGATATTTATTCTTGATAGTAAGATCATTAAGCTTGCGGTAGTCAACGCAAAGCCTAAGTGTACCGTCGGATTTCTTCACAAAAATAGCTGAAGCTCCCCAAGGAGAGGAACTAGAGAGAATAAATTGCTTCGTCTCCAATTCGGGTAATTGTTTGCGCATCTCCTCATTTTCTTTATTGGACATATGATAAGGAGGACGAGTGATAGGTTGAGCTCCAGGGATGAGATTAATTTTGAACTCAATTGCTCGCTTAGGTGGTAATCCTAAAACGGGCTCAAATATGTCGGAAAATTGACGAACAACGTGAATAAGAGAAATAATATCTTCCTCATCATCATTATCGTCATCATGAGGATTTAAAGAATATAAAGATGCAACAAAGATGGAATCCGAATCTTTAATATCAATAGTAATCTGCTTAACAGATTGAGGATGTCGAAGATGAATAGTCCGCTCAGGACATAGGATTTGAGCTTCATAGTGGTTAAGCCAATCCATTCCCAAAATCATTCCAAAGCCAAGGTAACGCATTACATGCCAATCGGCATGGAAAGAGTAATCACATAAAATAATTTCGACATCTTTACACAATAAACTTATTGTTGCGGATCTACCAACCGGATTCGCAATTCTCAAAGAAGTCATTAAAAACATAACATCCAAAGAAAAGTTGTCAACAAGTTCTTTTGAAATAATAGAGTGGGACACACCCGTATCAAAAAGAACTCGAATAGATGACCATGAAATAAAATAATGCCATCAAGGATAGAATGAGAAATACCTTGACCACGAGAAGTGTTACTAGAAGTTTGTACCACATTAAGCTTTCCCTCCTTCCTGTTTTGAAGTTTGGGACATGAAGATATATAATGGTCCGGGCTTTTGCATTAGCGACAAGCACGGGGTTTTGAAAACTTATTCGCATAATGGTCCTTAGAACCATAGTTGTAGCATTGCCCACCACTTGAGGTAGAAGTCTTAGTTGCCGGAGAGGCTTGCTTCCCTTTCTTATTGTTGGGATAAGGACCTTTGAACTTATTAGGCCTTTTCTTGTTGGTGAAGTTCGGTCTAACACTCCCAACCTCAACATCACTTACTCTATCATCCTCTTCAAGTCGAAGAGTGATATCAATGAGTTGATCAAAAGAAACTTCTAATTTTAGAAGTAATGGCTTCTTGAGATTTTTGTTCAAGCCATAGACAAATCTTTGGTTCTTCTTCAATGGGGCGTTTATGTACCCGACCCCGTATTTATAAAGTGACTCGAAAGATGTGACATAATCTGCCACAGAAGATTCACCTCGAACAAGGTTAATGAAGCGACGAGCCAATGTCACTTTCTCAGCTTCTGGCACAAACTTTAATTCGAATCGTTCCCGGAATTTCTCCCAAGTAAGATCCGCTTCAATAATTTCAGAAATAAGAAGCTCATACCAATCTAATGCTCTTTCTTAGAGCATACTAGAGGCCACCTGAACTCGGTGAAGATCAACAAGATTCATGCGAGAAAAGATTCGATCGCATGATCTTAGCCAAGCTTGGACTTCAATAATGGTTTCAGAACCTTTGAATGGCTTCCCACCCAAATTGGTATAATCGTTGGACAACGAGAAAATCCTGACTTAGGGTGAGTAGACTCCGGATTAGAACCGGCTGCTTGAGCATTCTTTACTAAATCAAGAAGCTGTTGGGCAGACATAAATACTCCATCTTGGGGAGTAGCGCTAGAATGACCGGCGCTGGGACGACCAAGTCTAACCATTTCTCTTCATTAAGAAAGAAAGAAGAAGAAGAAAAAGGTTATTCACAAAATGAATATCAAACAATAATGATTGATAAAACAAGGAATTACAATAGAAAATAGGATAAGACAGTTCAATGACCCGTATAAAATCCTAAGGCACGACTCCTAAGATGGACTTAGGATGATGATGCTTGTTAAATTATTCTACATTGTTTCGAAGTTTGGCTCTGATACCAAGCTGTGACGCCCCATCTCTATACCCATGCTAGCCAAGAACACTACGGAGTAATGCCGTCAACTAGCACGGAGAATAAGGCTATTGAGTAGCGACCATCTGTATAATTGCATTGTGCGAGTACCGACATGCCAGATAAAAATATAACCTTTCATCTCAAGAGGAAATCTGACATACCGACAAAAACTGAAAGCTACTACACAATGGCTATAATATCTTCGGAAACAAATATAGAAATAAGCATAACATAAATCACTCACAGATATCCATATCACAAAGGCGAAAACAGATATGAATATAACACATGAAAGTGTACATCAGAGTAGTGGTCAAACAAGTACCACGATATCATAAAAAAATAGATACAAATGCTACACAAGAGAATAAGTATACATCATATATTCTATATCTCAAATGTATACAACAAAATGAACCACTAATCTAAGTAGTTAGGCAAAAGTCAGAATAGTAAACTCCAGAAGTGGAGTCAAGTGGAAGCACCTGTAACATCTCGGTCTGACCCGAGTATTATTTAATAAGAAAATAACAAACGGAACAGTCTAACTATAAATATCAGATAAAATGATATCGAATAAGAGATATGACAAAAACGTAAGATAACCATAAAGCCATACTATGATAAGTATGCAATTGAAAAATCAACAAGAGATTAATCAATATCACAAGAATCTTCTCAAAGGTAAAAAGGAATGTCATACTCTATATTTTTATTCACAAATAGTTAATGACACGCAAATTCACCAATGCACAAATAATGATAAAGCTTATCAATGTAAATCACGAAAATTGGTGAACACAAATTCTAGAAATCAATCAAAAGAAATCCAAAAATCACAAAAAGGGAAAAGAGGCCTGTCACTAGAATGGGAGCATTAAAACTCACCAACATGTGTATCACTAAAACAGAAAGCTATTCTATGGTTGCTAACGATTAATTTTGAGCCGAGGCTCCACAAAAACGGCCCGAAGACCATGAGCCGAAGCTCCACTAAAACGGCCCGAAGACCATGGGTCGCTACCCCACCAAGCCGAGGCTTCACTAAAAAGGGGGTTTAGTCTCCCTCGCACACATAGAGACATCGCACATTGCTATTCTAAATCACAAAATAATCATCGTTGATCAATAAGTGTAAATTAAACTAAGCTAGTAAATATATAAGCTAAGCTCATGTCCCATAACCACTAGCTTAACTTAAATATTTACGAATAAATTGTAGATTTCCACTCGAAAATTGTCATAAGAGATTCAATTGAACAAGTCCAAGAATTAACCGACGAAGTAAATGCAAGCGTTTTATACCACTTGTTTTACTAAGCTGTTTAATTAGATTTCTCATATGAATGAGGTAAAGGTAGTATATACTAATAGATTGGAAAACAGTTTAAGAAACGAGCTTTCTAATAAAATAGAGTTGAAATCGTTTTGATGAAAGAATTTTGATATTTCCCACTAGTATTGAAAACCTTTATATTTTGTAGTGACAAATCACAAAATTGATTGTAGGAACAATCAATCAGTAAAATTCACATTCGAAGACATGAATGAAAATTCAAGGAAATCGAAACCAAATCCATCAAAGTGGAAATATCCAAAAATTCCAAAAATAGAAGTTATCAAAGTCAAAAAAGGTGATAACAACTAATCGGAGAAGAAGAATTGATTAAAGATTGGAAGCAAAGCAAAATGAGAATAAATAGGCAAAACGAGGAAATAGGGGAATAGGAGCAGGTCGGTTGACCGGACTTCCTGATTCGGCCGACCGAAATAGGCTAGAAAGTTTCGGCTACAGCTTCGGTCAACCGACACAGGGGGTTCGGCCGGCCGAACTGCAATTTCTGCAATTCCTATCCTATTTAATAGAAGTGCAAACTCTCACTCATTTTGCAACCGGTCGAGCACAGACGCTAGGGGATTACGCCCATTGGTTACCCAGTCCTATTGGCTCCTCGATGCATCACAAAAACATGTTCAAACATCAATGTTAGGATTTTTAAAGATTTGAACCCAAAACACTAAAAATTGGGATATTCACCAATTCAATCCAAACCAAAAGCGAGTGCACAAGAATAATTGTTAGGAATTCATACCCAACAATCAAAGATAGTTATAGACAAAGATGTGAGATAAAAATCTCACCTCTTCACAAAATCAATGAAGGAGAAGCTTGAAAGCAAAGGAAGAATCAACCACACTTCAACACAACCCAAACGAGCTTGAACCTAAGCTCAAAAGAAGAACACTCCCAAAGTTAGGTTTAGGAATTTCTAAAATTAAAAGGAGAATGAGTTTGAGAAGAAGAAGACAATGCTTACCAATAGCTTCTCTTAGAATTTGGAGCTAGATCTTGGATTTTGCAAATGAACTAGGGCTTGGAGTTTTAATTTCTCATTCCTCTATCCATTTTTGATGAAGCTTGAGTGTTAGGAAATAGAAATGAAATGATGAAGAGAAGAGGGGTGAAGCTTGGGTCTAATGGACTGAAACAAAAACCAAAGCCCTAAGTGAAAAAGTAGCGAAATTCCACTAACTCCAAACATATCAAAGTTTATACTCAAAAAGGTCGCAAACATCATTTTGAACTCAATGGGGGTGGTCTCGAGTCTAAATTCGACTGCTGCAAAAAGTAGCTTTTCGGACTATAATCCGACTAACGATAAAATATTTAAATAAAAATTTAAATACTCTACCGTAAAATATGCGGGTTGTTACACCATTGTTCTAACTCGAATATAGATTGTGTTTCATATGTATTCGATTGGTTTAAGCATGCGATTAGCTTCTGCATCTATACATACCCGATTAAGTTGTGCATCCGGTAAGTTTTTGCATCAATGTATGCCCAAACAGGTTGTGCGTCTACATGGCTATCACATTCATGATTAGTTCAGTTAACTATTATTCTAATTAGGTACATATTGGTTTTCATATGTACCTAATTAGACTGTACATTCAGTTAGTTTTTGTATTCATACGTATTCGAATAGGTTGTGCAATCGGTTAGCTTTTGCATCCATAGGTGTTTGATTAGGTTGTGCATTCAGTTGGTTTTTGCATCCATATGTACCTGATTATGTTTTGCATCCAGTGTACAATTGCATTTATGACTAGCTCGGTTAACCATTGTTCTAACTTAGTTAAAGATTGATTTTTGTATGTACCCGATCAGGTTGTGCATTCGCATCCATACACACTTAGTTAGGTTGTACATCCGGTTAGTTTTGCATGGATATGTATCCGGTTAGATTATGCATTCAGTTAATTTTTTCATTTATGATTAGCTCAATTGTCCATTGCTGTAACTTTGTTATATTTTGGATTTCATATGTACCCAATTAGGTTGTGCGTCCAATTGTCTTTTGTCTCCATACATACCCAATTAGGTTGTGCATCTAGTTTGCTATTTCATCCATGCATGCTCGATTGGGTTTTGTATTCAGTTAGCTTTTTCATTCATGATTAGCCGTTAGCCACTACTCTAACTCGGCTATAGATTAGTTTTCATATATACTCGATTAGGTTGTGCATTCTGTTATCTTTTTATCCATATGTACTCGATTAGGTTAGTTAGTTGTTACATCCATACATACCCAATTAAGTTATGCATTTGGTTAGCTTTTGCATAATTATGTACCCATTTAGGTTGTCCATTCGGCTAGCATTTGCATTCATGATTATCTAGGTTAACCATTATTCTAGCTTGGCTACAATTTCGTTTTAATATATACCTAATTAGGTTGTGCATCCGACTAGTTATTGCATTCATGATTAGCTCAGCAACTAACTATTGTTTTAGTTTGGTTACAGATTGTGACGACACATAATTTCGTACCCTTTGAGCTGACAAATAAAACCCTCATGTCCGACCCAAGTTGTGCGGAAGTATGGATGCTCAAGGGTAATAAAGAAAAATAGACGGAACAGAATCTCACACGAATGGAATAACATATAATATTGAACAAATATCTTTATAGCAGGAAACTTTTAAATACATATATCAGAGTGTAACCTAAATTTAACTTGGATAGGTATAAACATCTATCCTTACAATTGCTGACAAACATCAACTAAAACAAACTAAGTGCAGCGGATAATAGAAATGTCCATACGTAGATGAATATCTCCAGCTCTCCTTTGGAAACTCCAAACGTCTTCGACTAAACCTAAAACTACTCGGATCTGACCCGAGTATTGAAAATACCTAGATCAAGCTTGATAAACTAGCATGAGAAAATCTCAACAATGAATGACAGTGTCATATATCAGCCTTTGAGTAAAATCCTTTAAAAAGAAAGAGTATGTCATAAGACCACACCCACACATAAATACGGACGGGTTTTTACCTTATGATAACTAAAACACTTTTATATCAAAACCTTTGATATTATTTCTAATGACATTCTTAAAAAACATTTGCAAATAAACTTACTAATCTTAGCCAAAATTGTTACCATTATTAAATTCCAGCATACTAGGCTCTACAAACAAAACCCTGTGTTCTTATTGGAGGATGGATTTCCATACAAATGACCAGATGAAGGATCTATGTGACGACCCGGAAATTTTAACATTTGAAGTTGAGATATTTATTTAATTTCAAATAGTTGGAAGTTATTTAAAACTTGAATTTCAATTTTAACTACGGATTTGGCAATTAAGTTATTGAATTTAATTTATTAAACTTGGGTAAAAATTTGAATCTTCAGTTTTAAGCCTGTTGAAAATAATTTTCGAGGCTTAGGAAAATTTATATTGATAATAATGATGATAATGGAAGCTTCAGAGTTGAAATTGAAAATGTTTTATTTGGTTTTGAAATTTTATCATTTAAATCGGTATTTAAAAATAGCCTTCCTAGGCACAGTCTTGGAATTCGACGAAACTAGTTCCATTAGATCTGTAATATTGTATTTTTATTGGATTACAATTTTTGTAGTGTTTGGAGTGATCGTTTGGTCGTACAATAAGTAAACGTATTGAAATTTTATTGAAAATTTAATTTTATGACTAGGTCCAAAAATCTATCTTCTCCATACGATCAAATTTGGACTCGGAACCTTTTCTATTGCGTTCGGAATAGGGGTTTAACATTATAAATGTCTGGCGGCACGCTTTGTTTGGAGTTTGAAAATTTAAGTTGCGTAATTCAAGATGATTTAAATTTGAATTTAAATTTAAAAACAATTAATATTATTACAATGCAAACCCTTGCAACACGTACAAGAATTTTGTCTACGTGTTTTGTTTTCTCTGAAAATTGAAACATGCATCTCCTCTGATTAGAAATCTGCCGGCCGAACTCTTCAACACAAAAGAAATATAGTTGCCAACTTTTTATCTTCAGATCAAAACAATAAAATAAAAGCTCGTTCAAAAGAAGAAAAATGACCATGTTTCCTTCTTTAACTCGAAATCAGATAGCCATTCAAATACAAATCCCGTTCTTTCTTCCTTCAATCGATTCGAGAAATCGTGAAAAAAAAAGAAAAAAGTAAAAAAAATTATCAATGGCCGAATGAAAAAATCTTGCTCGAAATCGAAGAAGGCAAAATATCATTTCAAACCCAATTCGCCTATTCCCTTCAGCGAATCGTATGACCCGGAAGGCATCTGTCGCAATCGAGGCACGATGGCGTGTGGGGGTATTCGAGTAGTTCCACGACATCGCGTTGGCACAGCAACGATGTTGGCATCGCGTCATGGGAATTCACGACTGAAGCAATCGATGTGTGGCAAGCAGCTCGCGATGGTGGGTGTTGAAGCGTTGCGCTCGAACTCGATCAGGAAGCAATGGCCTCGCGTGCATGGAGTAAAGGTCGATGGTGACGTCATGGTCTCGAAGGCGAGGCGACGCGCGAGGCAGGGGGTTCAACTTGAAATGGCTAGGGTTTCAATCGTCTTGAGCTTAATAATGAGGTATTTCCTATTTTGTAAATTTAAATAGAATAAATAAATATTTATTTCTATGTAGAAAATTTATTTTAAAGTAGGTGTGTATATATATACAAATTTATGATATATATATAGACAAATGTATATGGATATAGGCAGAAACACATGCAGTAAATATATTTTGTTCTGCGGTGAAAAGTAAAACAGTAAAGGGAGTTTTGTTTAGTTTGAAAATATGTATATAAGTTTTGAAAAACAGGATTTTATTTTACAAGTGGAAAATAATAAAATAAAAACATATAGGGTATATATATACGAAATTTGACTTATATAAATTGTCATTATATGCAGTTTTAAAATTAAAATAAAATGATCTATTAAAGAAAATTTAATTTTCAATTTAATTTTTAGTTAAATAAATTAGTTAAAAGGGATTTGTTTAAAAAAATTAAAGTTTTTAGTTTGAAATTAAATCACGGGTAAATTAAATTATCAAATGGAATTCAGTTGTTTGATTTGTTCGAATATTAACAAATTGTATAATTGTTTATACAAGGTCTAAATTGTAAAGAAAATAAGCTGGAATGGAAATGGGTTGCATGCGTAAGCAAAGGTGAGATCTTCTCACTCAATCAAATTTTTCTGATTTAATTTTAAATAGTTAAATTTAAAATTGATTGATTGTATGCTTGGATGATAAATAATTATCAGTTGTATTGAATTAGACACTATGTGCCACATAATAGCGGATGATATTGTATTAAACACATATACCACGATATTCCACCTTGAAGTGGAACTGATATTATATATGTATTTGGGGTGATTGATTTCCCACATTATATAGCGGATGAGACCCTATGCGTCGCATAATAGTGGATGATATTTTATAAATAACATATACCGTGATATTCCACCTCGAAGTGGAATTGGTATATAGTTGTTGTGCTGACGTTTGTGGATGCAGGAAAATAGGTTGGAGGGGTCCATCTCGATTCCTTAAATATTTTAATTAGTTTCAATATTGTATGTTGATTATTTATAATTTGTGTGTGATTATATGTGATTGAAACCGTTGAACGCTATAGTTTGGCTGAATATATTTTTGGTACCATAGGATACTAGAAATAAATAAAATTGGATTTTGAAATTTAAGTAGAAAATCAATAGTGAAATTTATTGAATAAAATTCTAAAATATGGGAAAAAGTTTAATAAATGGGTATTCGAGTAATATTGTTTAATTATTGAAGAATTTATTTAAAATACGGATTTTAAATAGTTTGAAAAAGATAAAGATGTTTATTTTAAAAGGAAATAAATTTAGGAATCAACTTTGGAATTTAATTTGATATTTGAAATAATTTTAGGAAATCAATTTGGAATTTGATTCCGTGTTTAGAACAAATTTAGGAATCAAATATGGAATTTAATTTTATATTTGAAATATATGTTTGGAAAATCAAATTGGGATTTGATTTGGTGTTTTGAAAATAAATTTTTCAAATCAGTTTGAAAATTGATTTGGTGTTTAAAATAAACCTTTAAGAAATAGATATGAAAATTGATTTGTTAATTGAAATAAATTTTAGAAATCAATTTGGAAATTTATTTAGTGTTGAAAGTGCATATTTGGGAATCAATTTGAAAATAATTTGAAAATTAAAATTCACAATGGGAATTTTATAAAAGAAAGGGGAATTTATTTTAAAAATAAATATTGTTTTATTTTTAAAATACGGAAAGGAATATACAGATTTGAAACATAAAATAAAATAGATCCAGAAAGAATTAACAATTTGATTTGAATAAACAATTTTAGAATGGAATGTGTACTTTCCCTGGAAAGCCGAGTATGTTTTCAATATGGTTTATAAATTAAACTGAAGTTGTAAAGATGGTTTTGAGGGAAGAATATTTTGGAAAAATTATTTACTTGGGTTATTTTGAAAATCTTTAAAGTAAAGATATAATTTAAATTATTATAGAGGTGATTATTTAAAGTTTTAATTGATATTTGTTTTAGAAATTGGATACTTAAATAGTTATATCCTATCTACTAATTTTATTTTAAAAATTAGTTTGGACTTGAATTTTTATATGAGATATTAGTATAATATTTTCATAACTAATATTTAAGCAAGTGTTTTAAAATAGTTTATTTTGAATGTTTCAAAGTATCTGGTGGATAAGTATTTTTAATTATTTTGAAAGTATTTGAAGTCGACAAATTTTCAGTGGAATTAAATATATATTTGGAAATTTATTCCACGTGAGGAAGGTGATTCGAAATTTGTTTTCAAAATATTAAAATGTGAAAAGTGATTCAAAATTTTTTTTCAAAATTTGTTTTCAAAAAATTGAAAGGGGAAAAGAGAATCGAAATTTGTTATCAAACGTTTGAAATGTGAAAAGTGATTCGAAATTTGTTTTAGAATGATTGAAAGGTGAAAAGTGATTTGAAATTTATTTTCAAATGGTTGAAGTGTTAAAATTATATCTTGCGAAGATATTCTGAAATTTATAATTAGGGGAAAATCATTTGATATCCAGTTATGGTTGTGAATGATGATTGATAGTTAAATAACCGACTATCAATATTGGCCTTTTTAATGGCATTTGAACATCGATGCAACCGGGTTCGGATTCTAAATGGATATTCTAAAACCACATTAAACCTTTGTGATTGTGATGGATCTTTTGTTTAAAAGGTCAAAATGGAAATTGGTTGTGATTTGTTTGAAATCTGAATGTAACGATTAATTTTAAAAATAAGCGCTAACTATTCGGTTTAGCTGGGAGAGGACTTTATGTCATATTACCCATTCCGAATAGTGATACGACGAAATGGATAGCATTTGAAGATGGTGGTGAAGACCGGGTGTTTCCGAGAATGATAGGATAACCTGTCGAATGATTCTGCACTGAGTTGCTTCGGTATAGAGGTCACCATATGTGATGGGGAGTCTGATAGGGATTGTGGATGCCTGTATTGCAATGACTTCTTTGGAAGTGCCTTCGGTTCTGTTCGAACCCGAAACAGACTTGTATGGTTGTATGTCTGACATTACACTTTGAGATATAAAGACGATTTCTTTCAAATACATTTCTGTTGGTGGCGAAGAATTTATTTTCTTAGCTTAACACCCTTCTTTGAGTCATATGAGCTCAGAGGTTATGTAGTTGAAGGTTATAAGTGATGTACTCCCGATTTGGTAGTGTTGCATGCTGAGTGTTGCCTGCTGAGTGCTGCTGATCATTTTTTGATCGAAGCATGGCTTTTGTGAAAAGCGTGGCTTTGTGGACGAGACTTCGTTGAACCTCACAACCCATTAATGGTCGAAACAGGAATGTCGCGGCAAGGTTTTTAGGGGTCGCACACCTTGGGATGTCTATTTTCTTTTGGATAAAAGGTGATACCATGGTATAGAGCCCAGATATTTATTTGTGTTGTTGTTGCTATTTATTGGTGAATCCCTTGATAAAGGTCGGTAACGACCGGGGATGGCTTACTTGTAGGTGTTACCTAGTAACAGAGGTAACCCGGCCTTGTGTTGGTAGGGAACCGGTTTGGTTCTTAGGAGCATCCCTCCAGAGGCATCCCATTTTTAAGGAAGTTCCTTAGCCTGACCATTTGTTGGAAATCCAAACAAAATAATATGAGCCCTTTACGATTGCAATTGTATAACCAGCCTCCTCAGTAGGTAGCTATAGCAGGCATAATATAATGGTACCTATGCCGGCTAAGATTTATATTATACTTTCGAAATGTTTTCCACACTATGCACTAATAATAATATCAAAAAGATTTTGTGTATTAAGCATGTTTGACTATCATAAGGAGAAATCACCCCCAAGTGTGTGATTGAATTGTGTGTGCGCCATGAGGCCTTATGGTAGTTTCATTTTCCAAAAGCATAGCGGATTTCTTTTATTTTCTTTAGGAAAATAACTATTTTTAAGACCTCACACCAGTCCCATGACTGACCTTGCTTAATACAACATGATAGGGGGTTCTTGCTTTGCGTTAGGTGGCGAACGGGAGACTCTTACCCCTATATGTCCCCGGGGTGTGGTTAGTTAACCGAGTGGGTGAAGAAGTCGAAAGTCCAGCCGTAAAAGAAAAGGCAGGGTACCTTATATGCCACGACGGGGCTGGGATGGTTGAAAAGCCTACCAGTCGAGAGTGGCCGCTGTCGATGGTTAAAAAGCCTAAACCGTTACAATGTGGTATCAGAGCATTTGGTTAAGCAACAACCTTGGCTCTAGTGGGGAAATTACTCATTGGAGATAGAGTCAGTAGTATCTAGAATGAGTATGAGTATATTAATAGATATGAGTGCGTATTTGTTAGTGAATATAAAATTATTTTATATTGTGTTGACTTATCGCTTTATTGTTTATAGATTCTGGTCGGTGCAGTTTGGCCAACTATATCGATAGTGGTTTCTAAACTGTTAAACAAGATAAACCGACATAGTATTGTTTTAATGGAAATTAGCTAGTTTCTAGGACATACAACTGAAATAATTACCTTTGAGGACAAAATACAAAATAATAAGTTTCTAAGTCCCAAAAACCTACGAAATTATGTCCTTGAAAGTAATTGGACTGCTGACTTTGTCCTTAAAAGTAATTATTCTGTTGACTTTGGCCTTGAAATTAATTTTTATGGATGTGTGTCGTAGAAACTAATTGGACTACAAAATTTGTCCTTCTAGTGAAATGCCCCATTGTTTTAAATCGGGTAAATGAAATAATTTTACCTAAAATATTTTTTATATAAAAGGAATAATTTTTCGTAAATTATTGGAGAAGTATATGGTTGCTTGGATGTTAGGAAGTGATAATATCTAAATTATTATCATTGATTATTGAATAAGAAATTGAAATAGTAATAAAAAACTAAGGAATAAAATCCATATAAAAATGAAGATTTATAAATATCGTAAATGTGATTCGTAATTCGAAAATAGAATTCCAGAGAATTATTTGAAAGAGATTGAAAGGATTTGAAGATTAGGAGATTTGGAAAATTTTAAATTCCTTTTTAGTTTGAAAATGGTCTTCAAAGGTTTTGGAAAAATATTTTTGAAGGGATAAATGCTCTAAACTCTTTTCGGTCGCTGGAAAATAATTCCGATGATGATCGCGACATCATCGGTGTTTATTTTCGAGTTTCAAAGAGAGGAATTGCTGTCAAATTATTTTAAAAGGAAGTTGTTTGGAAAACTGGTTTGGATTTTGGAATTCAAAAGATAATTTGGATTGATTTTCAAAAATCATTTAAAACGTTGGAAAGACTTTGGAATCTGATAAAAATAGTTATGGAATAAAATTTATTAAGACGGAAAATAAATGGTGAATGAATGAATAAATTTACAATTGCAATTAAATGAAAGAGAAATTGAATGTTGAAATTCATTTCGAATTTGTAAGTAAATAAATTTGGAATTGGAATTGAATTTGATTTGTGATAAACAAAGCAAAGTATTGATATCCAATTATTGAGTGAAGCTAATTGAAGGAATGACAAATTTCATATGGTTCGAAATGAACTGAATTCAATACTTACAAATAAAAGGTAAATTAAATTCATATGGAATTTGAAATCCAGTATAAATATAAGTGGTTGTAAACCAAAATGGTGAATTGAAATTGAATTGTGTTTGGGAATGAATAAATGAATAAAACTGGAATTGAAACTGAATATTGAAAACGAATTTGAATTTTGTGAAACGAAATGAAGTTGTAAAATTGGTTCGAAGTGAACTAAAGATAATAAAAGTGGAAATAAAAAAATGGTTTGAGATTAAATGTATTGGAATTTGTAATGAAATAGTAAATGAAACTAATTTAAAATACTGATATGAATCAGTTGGGAGTGAAAGATAGTTGATAAAAATTCATTGTTTAGAAGGCAAATTGAAACAAAATAGTATTGAAAGTGTAAATTGAATTCAAATAAAACTGAAAATGTAAGATTGAATGAAAATGGATATTTAACTTCAATACTGAAGTAAAAATGGTATAAGAAGTAAGTATTCAAACTTCTGTAATGAAATACGCAAAATGATTTTTGAATGTAGAAACTGGATTTGGTTTTTAAATAGCATATAGGTGATATAAAGAAAACGGTATTGGATTTGATTTTGAAGATAATTTAAATTGTTCGAAAAAGGTATGTATTTAAATTTCAGTACGAA
This sequence comes from Allium cepa, assembly GCA_030765085.1. Taxonomy (NCBI): domain Eukaryota; kingdom Viridiplantae; phylum Streptophyta; class Magnoliopsida; order Asparagales; family Amaryllidaceae; genus Allium; species Allium cepa. The sequence continues at coordinate 934,791,453 of CM060943.1, read as the reverse complement.
ATTTGATGACTTTCTTGTCTAGCTGTAACGACCCGATTTTACGACTTTCGAAAGTCGACATTTATACGTCCACTGTATCAAACGCCGCGCAATCGAATGCCAGAAAACCAAACCGTTAGGGTTTAAGAAGAAGAAGATAGAAGAAGAACAGAAACAATAATAGAATCTCACATTTCGCAGCGGAACAAATATAATAGATAAATAAATATCTTTAAACAGAACCACTATATCAGTTATTACATTACATCACATTACATTATCAGAGTGTACAACAACAACAGAAGAATATATAACATATACTAGCGATATGCTACGCCATCCAGCTTGCTCCTGATTTCCACAACAACTCCTGAATTCCAAAATGACCCGATGACCTGACCTTTGGCTGCCAGTGTGGAAAATTATGGGCACGCAGATTTTAGAAGTGGAACAATAAACTCCAGGTCAGTTATGGGACTGGTGTGAGATCTTAAAACAATTATTCTTTTATAAAAGAAAAACAAAGGAATTTAAAAGAAATCCACAATGCATTTTAGAAAATGAAACTACCATAAGGCCTCCCGCCACGCACACAACGCAATCGCACACTTGGGGAAGATCTCTGCTTATGATAGTCAAATATGCTTACTACGAGAAAACTCCTTTGATATTATTATTATTAGTGCATAGTGGAAAAATATTTTGAAAATATAATATTAATCTTAGCTAGCATACGTACCATTATTGTAACGACTCAGAATTTTATTAATTTAAATTTGAATATTTAATTAATTTTAAATATTAATAAGTGAAATTTATAAGTCGAATAAATTTTATATTGAATTATTGGATTTAATTGAATAATTAAATCGATAATTTAATATGTTAAATTATGGAAATAATTGAAAATTGGGTTAAATATGATTGAAAATGATTTGTAAAATTTTATTTTATCATATTAAAGTTAGAATGATATTTTAGAACTTTTAAAATCGAATTAAAAGTTAATTTGTGAAAATTGAATATTTTAATATTTAATCGACTAGTGAAAATAGCCAATTTTTGAATAGTCTCAGAATTGAACGAAACCTGTTACATTGGATCTGTAATAGTTAGTTATTAACGGATTTCAATTTTCGTCGCAATCGGAGTTATCGTTTGATCGTGGCAGCTCGAAACGCATCGAATTGTTTTTAATATTAATTTGGCGAGTTAAAATAGCCATTTTTCAAAAAGTCTCGGATTTCGACGAAACCAGTTTCATCGGATCCGTAATGTGATATTATTGTAAGGTTTCAAATTTCAAGTCAATTGGATTTACCGTTTGTCTGGTACAAACTAAAACGCCTAGAAAATTGTTTAAATCAGTTTTATTTAAATCGATCGTTTGTTGCCATATCTCGCACAGATGACCGAATTAGCTTCCGAAACCTGTTCCATTGTGTCCGGAACGCGGGATAAACCCTAGGAATATCGGTCACTGCGCGGAAATCGGAGTTTGGAAAATCGAAATGAATAGTGTCGTTTTATTTCCTATAAATAGCCTCTCTCTTCACATAAATTTAAAAAAAAAAACCCTAATTCCTAAACCTAGCCGCCACCATAGAAACCAAAGGCCAGAAAGTTTCGAATTACATTCATTAATTTCTTTGAATCCATTCATCGATTAAAAGATCGTTCAACATCAAAGTTGAAGAGCACGCAACGATCTTCATATCTATATGGCTATGATGGGTTTTGGAGCGACGTGGAGGGTGATAAAAGGGGCCGTCGGCCTTGGGTTGCGCACGACATTCCACAAACTATGGGGGGCCGAGCTCAAGGGGGAGGTAGGCGTGGGTAGAGGAGGAGATGAGCTTCGTGTTGCAAGTTCCTGATCAACCTCTAGTGCGTCGTGGAGGCTTGGAAATCAAACCCTAAGTGAAGCTCATGGGTTCGGTTCTATACGTGCTCGACCTGGAAAGAAGACGTGGGGGAAGAGAAGGGTCATGCGGCCTGGATAGCTTGGGGTTGGATCCAAGGGCTAGGATTGAATAGGTTTATAAATAGAAAATTTAAGTTGTAATTTATATATTAAAAATCGTGTAATCTTAGAAAATTCATATCTTTTTCATACGAGGTCGAAAACGCGCGAAACCAGTTGCATTGGAATCATATTGACGAGCACTACGCGAAGGAGATGGATTGGAGTCGTTTGGAGTTAGTGAAAATTTTGGGTAAAATTAAACGTACGTTTAATTTTATTCGAAATAAATCGCTAAAACGAAATTAAAAATCAAGGTGAGAACTTCTCACTCAATCGAATCGGTTTCGATTTTATTTTGAATAGTTATATTTAAAATACTTGAATGCATGTTTGAATGATGATGGTTATCTATTGATTGTTAAAATAGACATTATGCGCCGTTAGTAAGCGGATGTTATTTATTAAAAACATATACCGCGAATATTTCATAAACAGTGAAATTGGTATTATAAATAATAACAATATATATATATATATTGGCATATGTATATATTGCAGTTGTTGATTTCCGACATTTATTAGCGGATGAGACCCTATTGCGCCGCATAATAGCGGATAATATTTTAAATCCCATATACCGCGATAATTCCGTACTGGAGCGGAATTGGTATTGTGCTAATGTTTGTGATGCAGGAAACAGTTTAGAGGGACCCAACTGGATTCCTCAACTGTATTGATTTATTTACAGATATTGTGATATTTGTTGATTATCATATCGATATATGATATTTGAAGGTCGTGATTAACTATTTGGTGATGTTACATCATCGGATCCGTTTTAAAGTTTAAAAATAATGATTTGGTTTAGAAAAAAAAAGGTTTTAAAGTGATTTTTGAAAGTATATGTTTTATTTAAAATTTTGAATTGATTTATTTTAAATAAATTAACGTTATAAGTTTAATGTTATAAAAGTTATAATTTTTGTAAAATATAACCAAATTAAGATTTTTGAAATAAATAGTGATTTATTTATAAAATGGTTTAATTGGGATTTTTGAATCATTATAAACGATTTATATAAAAGATTTAAATTATTGATATTTATGGATTAAAAATATAGGAATTGTGAAACCCGTTTTATAAGTGTTAAAAAGAAATATAAATGGATTTTATAAGTGAATGAAAATTTATAGATTTATAAATCGTGAAGTTATAAATATAAATAGGTTTTGTAAAATAAAAGATTTATAAGTAATCAACTTATAAATCGGGATTTGGGCATTTAAAATGAGATATAAAAAGGATCTTTATAAATAGAAGTTTATAAAAATATAAATGGAGTTTATAAACGTTGTTTATAAATCCGAAATCAATTGAATTTGATAAGTTGGATATAGGAATATATGAAAGGAATTATATTCACGATTTTGGACAGTGAATATATTATTAAATGAAATGGATATGTTTTGGGGAAGGAACATTATGAAATGAAGTGAATGATTTTAAAGACGTTTTAAAATGCATTAAGTATTGAATACATAGATTTCAACATTTATTGTTGAAATAGACGTTTTCGAGAAATAGAAGGAAATGGTGGACTATAACACTGTTGTTATAGTAAATGGTTTCCGAAAGGAAATGTTTTGCATAGTATTGGGATTTATATATCTATTTAATCTTTAAATCCCTATACTAGTGATTTTTGGGTCGTCGTAACGATGTTTTACACAACATTCGTTTTTGACCCAAATAAATGTGTTAAGAGAATGATTTTCTTAAAGAATGAAATATATACTTAATTTCAATATTAAGTATATGGAATATTTTCTAAGTATTGAAAATAAATAGATTTGTGATGTACTTATTATTAAATAAGTATGGAAATGTTTTTCCAATGTGAAATGAATGTTTAGAATTTATCCTTGTAAGATAAATTGAAAGTGAATATTAAAAATCGATTGAAAATCGTATATCATAGATATTTTGGGATTATAAATTCACTATGGAATTTATAAAAGAAAGTGGAATTAGTTTAAAAATAAACGTTGATTTATTTTTAAAGTGTGAGAATAAATTTACGGATTTCGAACGTAAATATATAAAATAAATCGGTAGGGATTTATTAATTGGTTTAAATGAACCGTGTTGAAATGAAAGAAATTCCGCGTAAGGAAAAGTGATTTGAAAATTTGTTTTCAAATGGTTGAAGTGTGGAAAATTATATATTCTAGTAAAGATATTTTGGAAAGTAAATAATTTGGGAAATTATTTGGATTTGGTGATGTTGAGCATGCCTATTGATAGTTAAATAATCCGACTATCTATATTTACCTTTAAATAGGTATTTGTTGTGAATTGCTTTAATTTGAATGCCACACTTATTTTTGAATAAGCGCTCACTATTCGGGTTAACCGGGAAAGGACCATGAGGTCGTATAACCCGTTTCGAGTATGTGATATGTCGTTATGGATTGCATTTGATGACCAGTGTTGAAGACCGGATGTTTGTGAAAACGGAAGGATTACCGTCGAGTTACTCTACATCGGCTGATCTCCGATATAGAGGTTTTATCACCCTTAGTGACGGGAAGTCCGGTCGTGATTAGTGAATATCCGGATTGCAAGGACTTCTGTGTAAGTGCCTTCGGTTCTGTTCGATCCCGTAACAGACTTGTATGATTGTATGTCTGACATTACAAATTGAGATATAAAGCTGATTTCTTTCAAATATATTTCTGTTGGCGGCGGAGAATTTATTCTCTTAGCTTAACACCCTTCTCAGAGACGTACGAGCTCAGAGGTTATATAGTTGAAGGTTATTAGTGATATACTCCCAATTTGGTAGTGTGGCATGCAGAGTGTTGCCGTGAAATGATCATTGTGTTGATCATTTGTGATAGGATCATTTATTTGATCGTTTATCTTTGTGATCATTTCTATGATCATTTGTGGACCCAAAGCATGGCTTTTGTATAAAGTATGTTTTTGTGGACGAGACTTCGTTGGACCTCACACCCCGGAAATGATCAAAACAAGAAGGATGTGGCAAGGTTATTAGGGGTAGCGCCCTTTAGTGTATGTCATTCCTTATGGATAGAGGTGGTATCATGGTATGGAGCCCAGATATTTAACCTATGTTGTTACTGCATATTTTGTGGTTGTTGGAAATCGAGGATCCTCGGATAGATCGGTCACGATCGGGGGATGACATATTCGTGTCAGTAGTTACCCAGTTAGGGGTAACCCGACCTTGTGTTGGCAGAGATCCGGTTTGGTTCTCGGGGATGTCCTTCCAGAGGCATTCTCATGTGTCAATGGGAAGTTCCTTGGCCTGACCATTTGTTGGAAATCCAATTCCCAATACGAAACCCTGTACGGTTTTAGTTGTAGAACCTGCCATTCACTTATGGTGGCGCCCCACTGTTTGAATGGTAGCTATAGTAGACATAGTTCGAAATGTCTATGTTGGCTAAGATTTATATTCTATTTTCGAAATGAATTTTGCCTACACTATGCACTAGTAATAATATCAAATGTTCTTTTAATGCGTATCAAGCATCTTTGACTATCATAAGGAGAAATCTCCTCCGATTCTGCGTTTGCATGTGTGTGTGTGCGGGAGGCCTTATGGTAGTCTCATATTTTTAAAAGCATTGCGAACTGAATTAAAAATATTCCTCTATTTTGATTTTAAAGAAAAATAAACTGTTTTGAGTTCTCACACCAGTCTTATGACTGACTCGGAGTTTATTGTTTTCCTTCCTAAACTCTGGGTGCCCACCAATTTCCACACGGGCAGTCAAGAGTTAAGGTTTATTCAGGATATTCAAGAGTTGCTGGAGGCAAGCTGGACGGCATGGCGTATTACTAATTTATATAGTATTTCTTTTTGCGCTGCATTGTTTGTTGTTGTATGTTGTTGTACACTCTGATGATATGATGTAATGAAATGAAATGTAATGTAATAACTGATATAGTTCTTTGTTTAAAGATTATTCATTTATATATTATATGTTGTTCCGCTGCGAATTGTGAGATTCTGATGTTGTTCTGTTATTTCTTCTGTTCTGTTCTATCTTTTTCTATCTTCTTCTACCTCTTTCTTTTTCTTAAACCCTAATGGTTTGTATTTCTGTTCATCTTGAGTTAATCTATGGAGATTAGTGTATATTCAAGGGGTACGGAAAAGCGGATTATCACATTTGGTATCGGAGCATATGGTTAAGCGACAACCATGGTTCTGTTGGGTGATACTCATTAGAGATAGAGTTAGTAGTACTCTAGAATGAGTTTGAGTGTAATAATAGCTATGAAAGCGTATTTGTTAGTGAATATAAAATTGTTTTATATTGTGATGATTGGTTTATTGAGTGGTATATGAACCTTCGTTAGCACGGTCTCGACAACTATGCCGAAGGGGTTTCTAAACACTTGAATAGAACAATTCGGCACAATATTGATTTTAAATTGGGTAAATGAAATAATTTTACCTTGATTATATTTCTGTTAACGCTAAAATTTGAACGCTAACACCCCGGAGTATGAGTTTAGTTGTGAAAGCACCACCCGATAACTCGGGAACAGATTACAAGCAGATAATAGCGGAAAAGCAGTAAGCAACAACAATTTTATAGTGGTTCGGCTTAAGGGTATAGCCTACGTCCACTTTGAGTACTTTTATTGATGATCTCGTTACAAGCTGATACAATTCTTTTCAAGTACAATACACTTTGAATTACAAGTCACTTAGAACAAGTAGCCTAAACTACAATGGAGATTAGAGTCTTCAAATCCATGTTGGATGTGTGTGATCTTTTCTCGAAGTTGTTTGTAGCGTTCTTCGTGTCTTGAGAGCTTTAAGTGTTGGATTGGTTTGGAACGCATCAGAGTAACGGTGCTTGAAGAGAGTGAGCAAAAAGTCCTTTTTTAGTTGGAGTTAGGATCATATTTATAGGCATTTTTCAGAATAAGGTCGTAGGTCGTGACCGACCTAAGACCTCGCATGAGTTAAGAGTTACTCGATCTAAGAACTGCGCAACCTAACTTCCTTGTGACATAGGCTTTAGGTCGCGGCCGAGCTAACACTAGGACGAATTTGTAAAGCCTTATCCTTTACTTTGCACAGCGCGACCTAAGAAGGCTCCGACCTATGCTAGGTCGCTGGACGACCTAGGACTTGCGAAATCTTGAGACAACTTTGATTGAACTGTTTAAACTTTGAACTATATGGACTTGAATTCTGTTGCACTTTGTTTTAGGTTATCTCTAATGCTAATAACCTGTTAAACATAACATTTGCAGAAAACTGGGACGAATATACTGCCATTGACTGCCCACATCGAATGACAGATTAGTCGATAAAGAATAATCAATTTAAATGAACTGTGTGAATGAAATGCTGTGAACCAATGAATTCAAGTGAAGTGTTAAAGCAAAACTAAAATATCCAGTTAAAGCTGATTCGTTCGCATTAACACTACACTTGAGATCTATATTAACAAGTTCTAAAATCTCATAGTCGACTAATTGTCAACTAGTTTGATTTCAGTTATGTTTGCTTTTTTTTTTTTTAGTTCTGCACAACACTTCACACTTTTTAGGAAACGTGCACCTTCTCATCTGAACATCCAGTCGCTTATGTAGAATGATGTCTCAACAAGAAGAGATGATAGAACACGTTGAAGGGGTTTTCCCGATTGCTATTCCACTAGAGAATCCTCCGGAAAGAACTCCTACCCTTTTGAAACAGTGGGCGCTTAATCAATTATGCGTTCAATTTGGCATTGCCGAGGCAGAAGTTTTACTCCCTGGACCAAATGACTCTGCTGATAGACCACCTTACGGTTTTGTTGCCATTAATCGACAAATGTGCTTGAGTGGAGCAATTCCTCCTTTAAATGAATTTCTCCGACAAATCCTCCTTCGACTGACAATCTCTCCTTTTCAGCTGCACCCCAATGGCTATGCTATTTTGATGGGATTGTGTGTTCTGTTCAGGAGGACTCTTGACCGTCTCCCGAGTTTTGAGGAAATCTGTTACTTGTGCACTTTTGCGAAGAACAAGGACCATCCTTCAATTGTACTTGTAAGAGGTGCGAGGAACCGCAAACTTATTTTGGATTTGCCGGAGAGTGCACACCGTTTCCTGAATCAATACTTCTACATTCGTTGCCCCGTAGAATTTTACGCAGACTGGAGAGTAGGAAATGAGATCTTTTTTCTCTTCTTTCTTTAATTTTATTCTAAGTTTTACCTGGTTCGTATTGCTAGATGCTGATTCCATTCCTTATTTTTATAGCACTTCCTCCTCCTTCTAGAGATTCCAGCCATAAGTCAGTTTTTGAAAGGCTAAGCACTGTGGCCGCTGAAGAAAGAAGCGCAAAATTTCTATTGACAGAAGAACTTCTTCATCAGTTTGAGTTTCTACATACTTCTCGTTCCACTCAAATACATGAAGTTCCAACGGAGGTTCCTGATTCTCCGACGAACACTCCTGATGCCCCAGTCTCCACTAAAGAGCACTTGCAGGGAGGAACCTCTATAGAAACTTCACTAGTTAAGTGTTCAATTCCGAAAGATGTTGCGGGGCCATCTGACAAGTCTGTACTTGCCCCAGTTACCGAAGAGGAAGAACCCCCTCGATCTTTTGAAAAATCTACTAGCGAAGGAGTTAAGAAAGCAAGCTCCAAAAAACGAGATGGCGATGATGTTTTTGAGGGGTTGAGCGATTTAATTGTGACATCTCAAGAACTTTTCAAAGATGATGTTTCTAAAACTATCTCTTCTGTAATCGAGGCGACATCTTCTTTACAACAAATGTCAACTCCTCCTACTCAAGTTATCACTACCTCTATTCCACAGAGTGGTTTGTAACTCGATGCGCATAGTTTACACGTTACACGACACTTTGGATTTCTCATTACTTCTACGCACTTATCTTCTTGTACTTTAAAGATTTCTAAAGCTTATTATTTTTATTCCAGATTCTCCTATGGGGCGCAGCGGCTCGTACTATGATGATTTCCAGCGCCACGGGAGGCGTAGCCAGTATGATTACAGGCGTTACCTCCCGTCTTACAGAGAATCGGATGAAGAGAGGGCCATCAGGAAAGCCGACGAGAGACGAGCATATGAAGAACGTCACCGAAGGGAACAAGAAAGACACGACCCTCCCCACAGAGATGATGATACTCAAAAGAGAAAAGCTCACGATGAGAGAGGTAAAGGTCACATAGACGATTCTTCTAGCAAGCGGGCTAGACTTACCGAGGAAACAATGCCGACAGCTTCTGAACATGTTCCTGCTCAATCTCCTGCTCCCGTTCGTTCCGACATTCAAGCAATCATCAACCGGCCCGCATACCAAGTCGGGCAAGGTCCTCCCACTCTTCAAAGTCGATTTCCTCAGTGGTGCTTGAGAGGGGTTCGATTCGATCTCGACTTTGTTCCTCTCGACAAACCGGCTATGCTGCGAAATCTTGATACTGTCAGGACCGATATTGAAAGAATGTCGAACTGGCAAAAACTTGTCGACGAACTTCAGAGGGTTAACCGAGCCAATCTCGAGGCCATGCTCACAATGGAGAATGATAAGGCTGAGTGGCAGAAGACTCTCGAACAGCATGACGCCGAAATGAGAAGTATTGCTTCCTATAATGAAAAGTTGGAAGCGGAAGTAGAAAAGCTTAAGGAAGAATTAGCTACTTCGTCTACTTCCTATTCTCAAAAGGAGAGCATACTTCAGCAACAAGTACGAGATGCGCATGCCAGTCAAAGGGCAGTCGAAGATAAGCTTGCATTTAAAGAGAAGGTCATAGAAGAGTATCGCGCTGAAGCTTCACAGCTGCGAGAACAGACTGGCTCTCAAAGCTTGGAGATAGAGTTGTTAAAAACTCGACTTGCTATGGCCGAAAAGGAGCGTGACGAGGCTGTTGCTGGTAAACTTGCGGCCGAAGAGGCCCATCAAGCAACCAAAGCTGACGTTAGCTCCACATTATTTGATTTCTATCTGCACAGCATTCTGGGGCATGGCAGCCTTGCCTTTCTAGGCCCTAAATACGAAATTACATTAGCTGAAGTCTGGGAGGCAGCACTTGATATGCTAGGTGGTAAAGGTGTTGGCTACGTTAAGACAGCTCTTGAAGAGCATTATCTCGAAGACGATGCTCGCGCCGCTCTTGCCAAGAGAAAAGAGCAACTCGCCAAGATACGGGCTGGAATGGCGGAAGGGGAACGTTCTGAGAAAGAAATACCGCCTACCACTTCTGAACGTCCTTTAGTTTCTCCCGAAGTGGACATTACTGGCTCTAGTGCTCATTCACCGCCTTCTATAAGAACCGAGGTAATCACCCCTACTGATGATGAGGCTTTGGAGGATATCGGGGCTCAGAATTATGAGATTGAACTTACGAAGCAAACATCTTCAGGTAATTTTGATATTGATCCGATTCAGGTGGATCGCTTGCTTACTCCTCAAAAGTTTGATGAGCTTCTCGATTACTTCTTGAATCTCGACGAACCCATATCTCCCTTCTTTCGGGGAGATACTAATATTTTTAATTTCTCTTCTTCTACAGTTGAAACGCCAAGTGTTGTGCAGACTTCACTTCCTCCGGTTATCCCTCCTCCGTCTCTTCAGGTGACTCCTTCTGCTTCACAACCCGGGTCACAAGAGGAACAGATTGAGGCTCTTCATGGCTTGGATGACCCTATCGCTTCGCAAGAGCAGAAGGACGAGGGACTTGAAGGAGGCGAGATCTCTCCGGAGCGGACTCCCTCTGATGACGTAGTTTTGTCTGCTCTTGTTACTCCAGGGAGTGAGTCTTCTTCGAAGAGAAGAAAGAAGCACGGAACATCGAAGAGGAGGGGGAAGAAAATCATCACTACTGAAGAGGAACCGGAAGTCGCACCGGTTGCACCTCCCTCTCCTTCTTCCCTTATGCCTATAGATAGACCTGAAAAACTAATCATTCGGCCAGGCAAAGGGTCCAAGGGTGGCAAGAAGAAATAAAGACTTTAGCTTTTAGCTTCTCGTCTTTTGCATGTATTGGTCGAGAATTGTGCGGGTATCGGCCCCCGCTTTTCTTTTTGTTAAAACTTGTACCTGTATATAGAGTAATGTTGAATAAAATAATTCCTCTTTCTTTGTACAAACTCCTGTTTGAATTTGAGAATGCATTTATTATTCATTTTTGCACAAGTTTATTTATATGACATTGCAGTGAGCTTGTGGTATGTTGTTTGAGCGTACTTTACCGATGTAGCTATACCATTTTGTATGTAACTATACCATGTTGCCCCCATACCATGAGCCTACTGCAATATCGTATACTTTGAGGGGACTTGCACTCTCATTTTCTGAAGAATAATTACTTCATTCTCGAAGAGAATTTTCGTAAAGTGCAACTTCCTTCATATAAGTTTTTACGCTTTGTCCTTTGAAGAAATCACTTTTTCCTTTTGCGTATGTGTACATTTTGCCAAGTGAATTCTTCTATGTGGTGAAGCGGGCCTCTGAAGGGTACTTTAACTTTAATTCTTCCTTTGAAAGTTAAAGTATGCCCTTGATGAGGATTTTTTTTTTTAAAAAAAAAAATAGAAATTTGCGCCTCTGAGGAAGGATTTTTTCACGTTTCAACACTTGGAAGTTTTATTTCAATCTTGATGAAACGTGTTCCTCCAAAGAGTTGTGCCTTTGTAGAAAGCCTTTTCACGTTTCAACACTTGGAAGTTTTATTTCAATCTCGGTGAAACATGGGCTTCTGAAAAGGTCTTTCCTTTTAATTGTGTCCCCGGGAGGGTGTTGTACCTCTAAGGAGGGATTTTTCACGTTTCAACACTTGGAAGTTTTATTTCAATCTCGGTGAAACGTGTACCTCCAAAGAGTTGTGCCTTCGAAGAAAGACTTTTTACGTTTCAACACTTGGAAGTTTTATTTCGATCTTGGTGAAACGTGGGCTTCCAGGAAGGTCTTTATTTTGTTTTGCATTTCAACTCTGGTGAAGTGAAATTCCGAAGAGCGGTCATAACACTTCAACTCCTGGTGAAATGTGCCTCCGAAGAGGTCTTTATTTTGTTTGCATTTCAACTCTGGTGAAGTGAAATTCCGAAGAGCGGTCGTAACACTTCAACTCCTGGTGAAATGTGCCTCCGAAGAGGTCTTTATTTTGTTTGCATTTCAAATCTGGTGAAGTGAAATTCCGAAGAGCGGTCGTAACACTTCAACTCCTGGTGAAATGTGCCTCAGAGAGGGTTTTCATCGCCTGGAAGTTACTCTCTCATGGTTGGAGGGTCATGACTCCTCTAATCTTTTTTGCTGAGTAGAGAACTTTCTTTTTTGTGGCGTATGACCCGTTAGAGGTCTTTATCCTCCGAAGAGTTGTGCCTCCGAAGAGGACTTGTGCTGCCAATGATGGCTTTGGTTGTTCCTCTGTCCACTTGCTTATGCCTTTTTCAATGATCCTCTGCTTCCTCTTTTTTTTTTTAGCTTTCATTCCCTTTTCTCACAAGTAACTTGTTTAATCCAAGGAAGTGTGCTTCATTGTCAGGCAATTTCGTGAGAACGAGCATTAGCTTCTTAATTGGATGTTTGTTTGTTCAAATGATCTCAATTTATTAGCAAAGACCCGTTTCTGTCGAAATCATAGGCCGTTCAATTGAAGTACTTCCTATCTAGGATTTGAATTCGGGGCTTTTTTTTTAAAATTTGGTGAGGATCACTTGGTCTTTTTATGTGCAAGCTTCACTTCCATTGTCTGCAAAAATTTAAATCGACATTTCAGTAATACATTCTATCTACTTTTTATATCGAAAATAAAGCAAACATGTAATAATAATAAGGAACACAAGATTTTATAGTGGTTCGGCCAGGAAATTGAGCCTACATCCACTTTATATTCTTTCATTATTTACTTGCATCAGTTTTACAATTGCCTTCAATTACAAGAATCATACATTCATAATTCTTTTTACAATATTTCAACAAAATTTTCAAGTAAAGTATGGACGCAAATGATTGCTGTTCCATGCCCTTGGAATTTGATCTCCTTCAACAGTGGTGAGTTTGAATGTGCCGTCAAGAAGCTTTTGACCTATGACATATGGTCCTTCCCAATTTGGCCCGAACACACCTGTCGCTGTCATAATTCTCTTCAGGACTAGGTCTCCAATCTCGAAGCTGCGTTGGCGAACTTTGGAGTTGAAATGTCTGGCTATCTTTTGCTGATGAGCTGCAATTCTGAGATTAGCCTCATCTCTTTGTTCATCAAGAAGATCTAGCGCTTCAAGTTGTAACTTCTCGTTTTCTGCTTGATTGAAATGGATTCTTCTGTGTGAAGGGACTTCTATTTCTACCGGAATCATTGCCTCTGACCCGTATGCCAATGACAACGGGGTGTGTCCAGTCGCAGTTTTGTGAGTGGTTCTGTAAGCCCATAGTGCCAGTGGTAGCTTATCGACCCAACCACCTTTTGCTCTTTCAAGTTGCTTCTTGATGGTTGACTTAATAATTTTGTTGACGGCTTCCACTTGCCCGTTTGCCTGCGGATGAGCCACTGCTGAGAAGCTTTTCCGGATTTTGAATCGCTCGCAAAAATCTTGGAATTCTTCACTTTCAAACTGAGTCCCATTATCTGTAATTATTTTTTGAGGCACACCGTATCTACAAATGATGTTTTTAGTCACAAAATCTATCATCTTCTTTGAGGTGATAGTAGCCAGTGGTTCAGCTTCTGCCCACTTAGTAAAATAATCTACAACAACAATGGCATATTTAATTCCAGATTTGGCAGTTGGTTACGGTCCTACAAGGTCTATTCCCCATATTGCAAACGGCCATGGACTGACCATCTGTGTGACTTCAGTGGAAGGAGCTCTAGGAATTTTGGCGAATCTTTGACATTTGTCACATTTTCGGGAATACTCTGCTGCATCTCGATTAATTTCTGGCCAAAAATACCCGTATCGGAGAATTTTCTTTGCTAATGTTTGACCACCTGAATGATCACCACATTCTCCTCCGTGTACCTCTGCTAGGATTGCTTTAGACTCTTCTCGGGTTACACACCGAAGTAATGGCATTGAGAATCCCCGTCTGTATAACAGACCATCCTGGATTATGTATCGAGAGGCTTTTCTCAGTAGCTTTTGTCGTTCTTTTGAGTTCCTTGGTAAGGATCCATTGAGCAGATATTCTATTATCGGAGTCATCCATGATTCTTGCTCTTGAGACATGCTCATGATCCAATCAATGTCCATTTCATCAATGCTAGGAGTCGACAGGACCTCTACTGGAGTTAGCCCCAGAAATTGAGCTTCGCCTGTGCTCGAATACTTTGCGAGAGAATCTGCTTTCATGTTTTCTTCTCGAGGAATGTGACTTATCATGTAATGATCGAAATCACCCAGGAGTTCCCAAGCCTTTGACAGGTAGGCGGGCAGATTCCCCCCTTTTGCTTGGAATTCCTTTTTGACTTGGCATACAATAAGCTGAGAATCGCTGAATATCTGTAACTCTCGGATGTTTAATTCTTTAGCAATCCTTAAGCCAGCGATAAGGGCTTCGTATTCTGCTTCATTGTTTGTCGAAGGAAATTCCAATCTTAGTGCATAGCATAATGATCGACCTTCAGGAGTCTCAAGTACAACTCCGGCTCCAGAACAGTAGTCGTTTCTCGCACCATCGATATATAACTTCCACTGGATCGGGGAATTGTCGACAGTTTCTTCCTCACTGTTACCCTTATCTGTAAATTCTGCAATGAAATCCGCTAAAGCTTGTCCATTGATTGCTTTCCGGGGATGATAAGTGATGTCATACTGACTGAGTTCAATATTCCACTTTAGAAGACGACCCGAAGTTCCAGGGCGAAACAGGACTTGCTTTAAAGGCTGGTCAGTGAGGACTCTGATAGGATGAGCTTGAAAATATTGCCTCAACTTCCTAGACGCAATTAGTAAGCAATAGGCGAGTTTTTCCAACTTAGAGTAATTCATCTCTGCCCCAGTGAGTCTTTTGCTGATATAGTAGACTGGATGTTGAATCCTTTTGTCTTCCCGTATCAGCGCTGCACTTAAAGCATGAGATGATACTGCCAAGTATATCAGAAGATCCTCGCCATCGCCAGGCCTAGAAAGTACTGGAGGCGTCTCCATATGGCGAATCAATTCATCAAAGGCTTTTTGGCATTCGGGAGTCCAATCGAAGTTTTTCTTTCCTTTCTTTAGGGCGTCAAAGAATGGGATGCATTTATCTATGGCTTTGGAAATGAACCGACTCAAGGCGGCGACTTTTCCATTGAGACTTTGCAATTCCTTCTTTGTTCTAGGGGCTTTGACTTCTTTTAATGTAGTAATTTGAGCTGGACTGGACTCAATGCCCCTAGCGCTCACGATGAAACCTAAAAACTTGCCGGATTCCACTCCAAATGAACATTTTAAAGGATTGAGCTTCATTCCGTATTTTCGAAGGACAGCGAACATGTCTGCTAAGTGTTCTATGTGATCCAGTGCTTTCTTAGACTTTACTAACATGTCATCGACGTAGACATCCATAGTCTTGCCCAGTTGCGGTTTGAACATAGCATTAACGAGTCTTTGGTATGTTGCCCCTGCATTCTTCAACCCGAAGGGCATAACTCTGTAACAGTAAAGACCAGTGTCGGTGATAAAGCTTGTGTCCTCCTGATCTGGCTCATGCATCATGATCTGGTTATACCCGGAGTAAGCATCCATAAAAGATAACAATTCGTGTCCCGCTGTTCCATCTACCAGTTGGTCGATTCTGGGTAATGGGAAGCAGTCTTTGGGGCAGGCCTTGTTTAGATCTGAAAAATCGATGCATACTCTCCATTTTCCATTGGCTTTCTTAACCAGCACTGGATTTGAAACCCAATTCGGATAAGTAGATTCTTTGATAAAATTATTCTCCATGAGCCGATCAACTTCTTCTTTTAATGCCGCTGACCTTTCTGGACCTTGAGTTCTCCTTTTCTGCTTCACAGGCGTAAATCTTGGGTCAATATTTAGAGCATGCATTGCAACTTCTGGGGATATTCCGCACATATCGGCATGAGTCCAAGCAAAAACATCCAGATTTGTCTTTAAAAAAGATATTAAGATATTTTGAATTGACGCATTAAGTTGTGAACCCACATTCAACACTTTGTTTGGGTCTTTTGGGTCAACAGGTATTGGTATTGTCGTTTCCACGGGTACCACTCTATTTTCCCCTGCACTGACTTTTCTAGGGTCCATCTCTTTCCTTACTCCGCTGTGCTCGCCAGTGCAGGGTCCGCCCTGTAATTGCTACAAAGCTGGTTCTTTGATGCGGACTGGGGCTGCCGCATTCTTTCCCATTTCTCTTTTTCTGGTTTCTCGTAACTCTGTCAGATAGCACTCTCGCCCAGCATTTTGATCACCTTTTATAACTCCTACTCCATTGTCTGTAGGGAATTTAATAGTGAGGCACCACGGGGCCAGAACGGCTTTGAACGCTGCCAGAGTTGGACGACCAAGGAAAGCATTGTAAGCAGAAAATTCGTCGACAATCACAAAAGTTTGCTTGCGGACCACTTTTCTCTCTCCTTCTCCAAGTTCCACAAACAAATCAATGGTCCCTACCGGCTGCTTTGGCTCCCCAGTGAAACCAGCAATTTTCTGCGATGAGGCTTGAACATCAGCCATAGGGATCTTCATTTGGTCGAATGTTTTCTTAAAGAGAATATTGCAGGATGCGCCACAATCAATGAGAACTCTTCTGACAATAGCTGGTCCGATACCAGCCGAGATGACTAGAGGATCCAAGGTTGGAGCTTCAATACCTGCGGAATCCCTAGCTCTGAACACAATATCATCATCGAAAGTTCTTTGTTGCTTCAAGGGCGTAGCACCTTCCAAAACAAATACATCTTCCTCGGTTGGTACATAATTTAGAGCTCGGGTATACCTTTCCATCTCACCCCAGCTTCTGCCTGCTGGGTGAGGTCCTCCTGTAATGACATTAATAATGGGCCTTCCAGAATCATGCCCTGCAGCCTTCTCAATCGTCCTAGGCAGTTGAGTAGGAGCCTGTTGCCCCTGACTAGATGAAGCAGGATTGTTGCTATTCTTTTTTACAAATTGCTGCAGTTTGTTTTCCCTTAGCAACTCTTCAATCAGATTTTTCAACTGACGGCATTCGTCGGTTTCGTGACCGGGTTGATTATGGAAGCGGCAGAACTTCCCACTCTGTATAGCTTTTTTCCCGGTCCTTAGAGGAGGAGGTTTAGGAAAGTCAACAGAATCTTTAATGGCAAGGTAGATATGCTCCGGCGTATCTGATAAAGGAGTATACTCTGATGGCTTGAAGGATCGGGGCTTCTTCAGATTACTCTGCTTCTTCCCATTGTTATTTTCCCTTTTTTGGCCTACAGATTCATTCTTGCGTGGAGCAACAGTGTTATCTTCAGCTTTTTCCAACACTGCCTTTACCGGTACGGGACGGCTTTCTAAGCGTATGAATTCATCTGCTTTTTTATAGAATTTTTCAAGGGAATTTGGTTCCTTCATGTTTAGCCATTTCCCAAATTCACTCGACTAGTCAATACCCTTCATCAGATAAGTCAATATCATTCGTGGTTCTGCATTGTCCACCTCAGCTAACGCTATAGTAAAGCGGTTCAAGAAGGATCTGATAGTCTCTCCTGGATTCTGTTCCAAACTTGACAGTGACATGATATCCTTGGCTTTTGAGGCATATAGTCTGAACTGCTCCTTGAACTTCCGGGTTAAGTCAGAAAACTGATCGATAGATCGGACTGGCAGCTTGGTGAACCATAGCAGAGCTACGCCTTCGAGATACACAGGGAAATATCAGCACTTTATTTCATCAGAGGCTCTGGCACCTGTCATGTGCCAATCATATTTGTATAGGAATTCGTTCGGATCACTTGTCCCCCTGTAAGCTGGAATGGTTGGAGGGACAAACTTCCTTGGGAATTCAGCCTTTAAGATTTTCTCAGTAAATGGAGTCTTACTTGGGGCGAAACCCCATTCTTTCTCGTCTTCAACCCTCTGCATACTCTCCTTCATGATTTGTCGGACCATTCCAGAAAGATACTCCTCATCATGTCGAGTTCTAGATCCATCAACCTCTGGAAGCGTTTGTTCAAAGGGGCTAGCAGCCCTTTCAGGAGCATTTCTTTCTTCAGCATCATGAAGGTTGCCAGCAAAATTCCTCTCATTACTAGTTGGTTGACGGTTTGCCCCAAGCAAATCGTTCAACCTATTTAGAATTAGGGCATTCTGGGCATTTTGAGCCTCGAGTTGTGCATTTTGGGAATTGATCTGTTGGTTCAGCCCTAAAATTGCAGCATCCAGCTCTGCCTTTGTAACTCCGACAGCTGGAGTGGCTTGATTCGATATAGGGGAAGCGGAGGTTCCTTCTTGAATATTCCCAGATCTGACAGATCTACTCTTCCTTCCAGGAGCCATAATCTCGGATAGACTTCTGGTTTTCAAGGAAATTCTCTCTACAAACCTCTGTGAAGCAATGATGATAACTCGCCTGAGTTCAATTCTCAGTGAAAGCACCAAAAATGTTAACGCTAAAATTTGAACGCTAACACCCCGGAGTATGAGTTATAGTTGTGAAAGCACCACCCGATAACTCGGGAACAGATTACAAGCAGATAATAGCGGAAAAGCAGTAAGCAACAACAATTTTATAGTGGTTCGGCTTAAGGGTATAGCCTACGTCCACTTTGAGTACTTTTATTGATGATCTCGTTACAAGCTGATACAATTCTTTTCAAGTACAATACACTTTGAATTACAAGTCACTTAGAACAAGTAGCCTAAACTACAATGGAGATTAGAGTCTTCAAATCCATGTTGGATGTGTGTGATCTTTTCTCGAAGTTGTTTGTAGCGTTCTTCGTGTCTTGAGAGCTTTAAGTGTTGGATTGGTTTGGAATGCATCAGAGTAACGGTGCTTGAAGAGAGTGAGAAAAAGTCCTTTTTTAGTTGGAGTTAGGATCATATTTATAGGCATTTTTCAGAATAAGGTCGTAGGTCGTGACCGACCTAAGTAAGGTCGTAGGTCGTGACCGACCTGAGTAAGGTTGTAGTCGACCTGAAGAGCATTGGCCCCTCCTTCCTCACGCATGCTGATTTGCACATTACTAGGTCGTGAGCGACCTATCCCCTTGTGGCATTGCATAGTCTTCTATATTCTGGTGTTTAGGTCGTTAGCGACCTAACCTAAGTCGCGAGTACTTTCCTGCAGCCATAGTTAATCTTAAGTCGCTGAGTCCCTTAGGTCGCGACCTTCCTTAGGTCGCGGAGCTCCTTAGGTCGGTGGATAGTTAAGTCGCGGAGTTCCATAGGTCGAGTCCATCTTCAGGTCGCACTCACTCTTAGGTCGCGACCTCCTTTAGGTTGTAGCTTTCTGTTAGGTCGCAACAGTCCTTAGGTTGCAACACTTTAGGTCGCAGCTACTCTTAGGTCGCTGGGTTCTGCTAGGTCGCGGCCTTCCTTAGGTCTGAGCACACAGTTAGGTCGTTTGAGTGCTATAGGTCGTGGAATTCTATAGGTCGGTGCTTCCCTTAGGTCGCAGAGCTCTGTAAGTCGGTGCTTCCCTTAGGTCGCAGATACTTTTAGGTCGCTTGATGAGTTAAGTTGCCATGCCATTCCTGTAGTTAGGTTGCTCCATGTCTTTAGGTTTTAGGTCGCTAATGAAGAGGAATTAACAATTTCATATATAAAGGAATAATTTTTCAGAATTATTAAAGGAATGTATATAAGTTGATTGTTTTGTTGTTTGAATAATCTAAATAAGAGAAAAATTGTATAAGTAAAAAGAATTATATGAATTGAATTATAATTAATGTGATTTACAATTGTGAAATAAACTTATATATATATATAAGAAGTGAAACTATATGAATATATTTATGAATATGAGTTGTAAATGAAAATGAATTTAAAGTTAAATGGAAGTATAACTTAAGAGAAGTTGAATGAAGTTGATATAGGTATCAAAGTAAATTAATAAAGTTAAGTGATAAATGTGAACTTGAGTTATGTAAGTGAAATTCAACTTTATATTGATAAAGGAATTAGCTATCGAAATAATGAATGAATTGAATGTAAGTAAATTGAATGTAAAAATAAAGTTGATATGGAAATAATGAATGTAAGTGTTAATTCATTAAATTCTAATGTTATTGGAAGTTGAATAAATTGGAATGGAAATCAATTTAATGTTAAACCAAATGGAATTAAATGGGTTGAACCAAAATGAATGTAAAGTGAAATAATTTGGTTGTATTGATTAAACATTGGTTGTTATTTGATTGTTGATTGATTATCTATGAATTCATTAAGTATTAATGAAATTGAGTTAATGAAATTGGAAGCTAAAGTAATTGAAATTCAACTGGAAGTTAAGTGAATCTTGAATGAAATTGAATTTGATTTGGAAGTGAACCAACTTGAATATGAATTAGTGAATATAAACTAATTGAAAATGAATGTTAGTAAAAACATCCAATGTTCATGAATCAAATGTGATTTGAATTGAAAACCATTTCATTGAATATTAATGAGAATATGAATGAATATTTATTGGTTAGTTGGATGATAGTTGGTTGATGTATGCATTCGTTGTTTGTTGCATTTGCTATGTTAGCATATGGAGATATATGTTGTATATTGAGATTACTTTCATATATGCATGATTCTCATGTTGTTGTTGTTGAGTGTTTAGTAGGTGCGGATCGCGTTTGCTTCGCTTTTGGAGCTCGCTTTCGTGCTATATTAGTGTATATGCTTGCTAATAAAATATAAGGTACATATCTCGGATTAAATATCGTACTTTTACACTTTTTTCCCTGCGGGATGCCTCATTACTTGATGAGATGTATATTTGTGATATATATACCGTCTTTTTTTTTTCGGATCGAGCCGCACAAAGGAGACTGTGGCGAATTTTTCCGAAAATTTAAGGCGTTAGAAAATTTTGAGAAAAATTGGGAAAATTTTGAAAACTTTAACTTTGATTTTGGAGTTGAAAGTTAAACAATAGTAATTGTTTTTGAAAAGATAACTAAGTGGGATTTGAAAACTTAGTAATGATTTGTAAGAAGTTTAACTATGGATTTTGGAAAGTTAATAGATTTTGCAACTTTCTTACTTTGTAATTTCGAGGACGAAATTCTTTTAAGGGGGGAAGATTGTAACGACCCAGAATTTTTATTAATTTAAATTTGAATATTTAATTAATTTTAAATATTAATAAGTGAAATTTATAAGTCGAATAAATTTTATATTGAATTATTGGATTTAATTGAATAATTAAATCGATAATTTAATATGTTATATTATGGAAATAATTGAAAATTGGGTTAAATATGATTGAAAATGATTTGTAAAATTTTATTTTATCATATTGAAGTAAGAATGATATTTTAGAACTTTTAAAATCGAATTAAAAGTTAATTTGTGAAAATTGAATATTTTAATATTTAATCGACTAGTGAAAATAGCCAATTTTTGAACAGTCTCAGAATTGAACGAAACCAGTTCCATTGGATCCATAATAGTTATTTATTACCGGATTTCAATTTTCGTAGCAATCGGAGTTATCGTTTGATCGTGGCAGCTCGAAACGCATCGAATTGTTTTTAATATTAATTTGGCGAGTTAAAATAGCCACTTTTCAAAAAGTCTCGGATTTCGACGAAACTAGTTTCATCGAATCCGTAATGTGATATTATTGTAAGGTTTCAAATTTCAAGTCAATTGGATTTACCGTTTGTCCGGTACAAACTAAAACGCCTAGAAAATCGTTTAAATCGGTTTAATTTAAATCGATCGTTTGTTGTCATATCTCGCACAGATGACCGAATTAGCTTCCGAAACCTGTTCCATTGTGTCCGAAACGCGGGATAAACCCTAGGAATGTCGGTCACTGCGCGTAAATCAGAGTTTGGAAAATCGAAATGAATAGTGTCGTTTTATTTCCTATAAATAGCCCCTCTCTTCACATAAATTAAAAAAATAATAATAAACCCTAATTCCTAAACCTAGTCGCCACCATAGAAACCAAAGGCCAGAAAGTTTCGAATTACATTCATTAATTTCTTTCAATCCATTCATCGATTCAAAGATCGTTCAACATCAAAGTTGAAGAGCACGCAACGATCTTCAGATCTATACGGCTATGATGGGTTTTGGAGCGACGTGGAGGGTGATAAAAGGGTCCGTCAGCCTTGGGTTGCGCACGACATTCCACAAGCTATGGGGGGCCGAGCTCAAGGGGGAGGTAGGCGTGGGTAGAGGAGGAGATGAGCTTCGTGTTGCAAGTTCCCGATCAACCTCTAGTGTGTCGTGGAGGCTTGGAAATCAAACCCTAAGTGAAGCTCATGGGTTCGGTTCTATACGTGCTCGACCTGGAAAGAAGACGTGGGGGAAGAGAAGGGTCATGCGGCCTGGATAGCTTGGGGTTGGATCCAAGGGCTAGGATTGAATAGGTTTATAAATAGAAAATTTAAGTTGTAATTTATATTTTAAAAATCGTGTAATCTTAGAAAATTCATATCTTTTTCATACGAGGTCGAAAACGCGCGAAACCAGTTGCGTTGGAATCGTATGGACGAGCACTACGCGAAGGAGATGGATTGGAGTCGTTTGGAGTTAGTGAAAATTTTAGGTAAAATTAAACGCGCGTTTAATTTTATTCGAAATAAATCGCTAAAACGAAATTAAAAATCAAGGTGAGAACTTCTCACTCAATCAAATCGGTTTCGATTTTATTTTGAATAGTTATATTTAAAATACTTGAATGCATGTTTGAATGATGATGGTTATCTATTGATTGTTAAAATAGACATTATGCGCCGTTAGTAAGCGGATGTTATTTATTAAAAACATATACCGCGAATATTTCATAAACAGTGAAATTGGTATTATGAATAATAGCAATATATATATATATTGGCATATGTATATATTGCAGTTGTTGATTTCCCACATTTTTTTAGCGGATGAGACCCTATTGCGCCGCATAAAAGCGGATAATATTTTAAATCCCATATACCGCGATAATTCCGTACTGGAGCGGAATTGGTATTGTGCTAATGTTTGTGATGCAGGAAACAGGTTGGAGGGATCCAACTGGATTTCTCAACTGTATTGATTTATTTACAGATATTGTGATATTTGTTGATTATCGTATCGATATATGATATTTGAAGGTCGTGATTGACTATTTGGTGATGTTACATCATCGGATCCGTTTTAAAGTTTAAAAATAATGATTTGGTTTTAAAAAAAAAAGGTTTTAAAGTGATTTTTGAAAGTATATGTTTTATTTAAAATTTTGAATTGATTTATTTTAAATAAATTAACGTTATAAGTTTAATGTTATAAAAGTTATAATTTTTGTAAAATATAACCAAATTAAGATTTTTGAAATAAATAGTGATTTATTTATAAAATGGTTTAATTGGGATTTTTTAATCATTATAAACGATTTATATAAAAGATTTAAATTATTGATATTTACGGATGAAAAATATAGGAATTGTGAAACCCGTTTTATAAGTGTTAAAAAGAAATATAAATGGATTTTATAAGTGAATGAAGATTTATAGATTTATAAATAATGAAGTTATAAATATAAATAGGTTTTGTAAAATAAATGATTTATAAGTAATCAACTTATAAATCGGGATTTTGGCATTTAAAATGAGATATAAAAAGGATCTTTATAAATAGAAGTTTATAAAAATATAAATGGAGTTTATAAACGTTGTTTATAAATCCGAAATCAATTGAATTTGATAAGTTGGATATAGGAATATATGAAAGGAATTATATTCACGATTTTGGACAGTGAATATATTATTAAATGAAATGGATATGTTTTGGGGAAGGAACATTATGAAATGAAGTGAATGATTTTAAAGACGTTTTAAAATGCATTAAGTATCGAATACATAGATTTCAACATTTATTGTTGAAATAGACGTTTTCGAGAAATAGAAGGAAATGGTGGACTATAACACTGTTGTCATAGTACATGGTTTCCGAAAGGAAATGTTTTGTATAGTATTGGGATTTATATATCTATTTAATCTTTGAATCCCTATACTAGTGATTTTTGGGTCGTCGTAACGATGTTTTACACAACATTCGTTTTTGACCAAAATAAATGTGTTAAGAGAATGATTTTCTTAAAGAATGAAATATATACTTAATTTCGATATTAAGTATATGGAATATTTTCTAAGTATTGAAAATAAATAGATTTGTGATGTACTTATTATTAAATAAGTATGGAAATGTTTTTCCAATGTGAAATGAATGTTTAGAATTTATCCTTGTAAGATAAATTGAAAGTGAATATTGAAAATCGATTGAAAATCGTATATCATAGATATTTTGGGATTATAAATTCACTATGGAATTTATAAAAGAAAGGGGAATTAGTTTAAAAATAAACGTTGATTTATTTTTGAAGTGTGAGAATAAATTTACGGATTTCGAACGTAAATATATAAAATAAATCGGTAGGGATTTATTTAATTGTTTTAAATGAACCGTGTTGAAATGAAAGAAATTCCGCGTAAGGAAAAGTGATTTGAAAATTTGTTTTCAAATGGTTGAAGTGTGGAAAATTATATATTCTAGTAAAGATATTTTGGAAAGTAAATAATTTGGGAAATTATTTGGATTTGGTGATGTTGAGCATGCCTATTGATAGTTAAATAATCCGACTATCAATATTTACCTTTAAATAGGTATTTGTTGTGAATTGCTTGAATTTGAATGCCACACTTATTTTTGAATAAGCGCTCACTATTCGGGTTAACCGAGAAAGGACCATGGGGTCGTATAACCCATTCCGAGTATGTGATATGTCGTTATGGATTGCATTTGATGACCGGTGTTGAAGACCGGATGTTTGTGAAAACGGAAGGATTACCGTCGAGTTACTCTACATCGGCTGATCTCCGATGTAGAGGTTTTATCACCCTTAGTGACGGGAAGTCTGGTCGTGATTAGTGAATATCCGGATTGCAAGGGCTTCTTTGTAAGTGCCTTCGGTTCTGTTCGATCCCGGAACAGACTTGTATGATTGTATGTCTGACATTACAAATTGAGATATAAAGCTGATTTCTTTCAAATATATTTCTGTTGGTGGCGGAGAATTTATTCTCTTAGCTTAACACCCTTCTCTGAGACGTACGAGCTCAGAGGTTATATAGTTGAAGGTTATTTGTGATATACTCCCAATTTGGTAGTGTGGCATGCAGAGTGTTGCTGTGAAATGATCATTGTGTTGATCATTTGTGATAGGATCATTTATTTGATCGTTTATCTTTGTGATCATTTCTATGATCATTTGTGGACCCAAAGCATGGCTTTTGTATAAAGTATGTTTTTGTGGACGAGACTTCGTCGGATCACACACCCCGGAAATGGTCAAAACAGGAAGGATGTGGCAAGGTTATTAGGGGTAGCGCCCTTTAGTGTATGTCATTCCTTCTGGATAGAGGTGGTATCATGGTATGGAGCCCAGATATTTAACCTATGTTGTTACTGCATATTTCGTGGTTGTTGGAAATGGAGGATCCTCGAATAGATCGGTTACGATCGGGGGATGACATATTCGTGTCAGTAGTTACCCAGTTAGGGGTAACCCGGCCTTGTGTTGGCAGAGATCCGGTTTGGTTCTCGGGGATGTCCTTCTAGAGGCATTCTCATGTGGCAATGGGAAGTTCCTTGGCCTGACCATTTGTTGGAAATCCAATTCCCAATACGAAATCCTGTACGGTTTTAGTTGTAGAACCTGCCATTCACTTATGGTGGCGCCCCACTGTTTGAATGGTAGCTATAGTAGACATAGTTCGAAATGTCTATGTTGGCTAAGATTTATATTCTATTTTCGAAATGAATTTTGCCTACACTATGCACTAGTAATAATATCAAATGTTCTTTTAATGCGTATCAAGCATCTTTGACTATCATAAGGAGAAATCTCCTCCGATTCTGCGTTTGCATGTGTGTGTGTGCGGGAGGCCTTATGGTAGTCTCATATTTTTAAAACATTGCGAATTGAATTAAAAATATTCCTCTATTTTGATTTTAAAGAAAAATAAACTGTTTTGAGTTCTCACACCAGTCTTATGACTGACTCGGAGTTTATTGTTTTCCTTCCTAAACTCTGGGTGCCCACCAATTTCCACACGGGCAGTCAAGAGTTAAGGTTTATTCAGGATATTCAGGAGTTGTTGGAGGCAAGCTGGACGGCATGGCGTATTACTAATTTATATAGTATTTCTTTTTCCGCTGCATTGTTTGTTGTTGTATGTTGTTGTACACTCTGATAATATGATGTAATGAAATGAAATGTAATGTAATAACTGATATAGTTCTTTGTTTAAAGATTATTCATTTATCTATTATATGTTGTTCCGCTGCGAATTGTGAGATTCTGATGTTGTTCTGTTATTTCTTCTGTTCTGTTCTATCTTTTTCTATCTTCTTCTACCTCTTTCTTTTTCTTAAACCCTAATGGTTCGTATTTCTGTTCATCTTGAGTTAATCTATGGAGATTAGTGTATATTCAAGGAGTACGGAAAAGCGGATTATTACAATTATAGTATGCCTACTATAGCTACCATACTAGATGGCAGGTTCTACAACTAAAACCGTACTGGGTTCGTATTGGGAATTGGATTTTCAACAAATGGTCAGGCTAAGGAACTTCCCATTGCCACATGGGTACGCATCTGGATAGACGCCCCGAGAACCTAACTGGATCTCTGCCAACACAAGGCCGGTTTACCTCTACAAAAATAGGTAACTACTACACGAGTATGCCATCCCCCGGTTGTAAACAACCTTTATCCGAGGATCCTCAACTTCAACAATCACAAAGTAATATATATTTGCGACATTCACATAAGTTAAGTATCTAGGCTCCATACCAGGATACCACTTCTATCCAGAAGGAAATGTACATATCCTAAGGGGCGCTACTCCCTATAACCTTGTTGCATTCTTCCTGTTTTGACCATTCCGCGGTGTGAGGTCCGACGAAGTCTCGTCCACAAAGCTACGCTTTTCACAAAAGTCGTGCTTCGATCAACAATTGATCAGCAGTACTTCATATGCCACATTACCAAATTGAGAATGTATCACTAGTAAACATCAACTACATAACCTCTGAGCTCGTACGTCTCAGAGAAGGGTGTTAAGCTAACAGAATAAATTCTCCGCCACCAATAGGAATGTCTTTCATAGAAACCGGCTTTACATCTCAAAGTGTAACGTCAGACACACATCCGTAGAAGTCCGTTCCGGGATCGAACGAAACCGAAGGCACTTTAAAAGAAGCCCTTGCAATCCGGATATTCACTAATCACGTCCGGAATCCCCATCACAAAGAGTGATAAAATCTCTATACCGGAGCAACCCAGTGCAGAGACATTCGACAGGTATCCTTTCGCTTTCGAAAATACCCGGTCTTCAACACCATCTTCAAATGCAATCCCATTTCGTCGTATCGTTATTCAGAATTGGTTTTATGACACAAGGTCCTCTCCCGGCTAATCCGAATAACGAGCGCTTATTTTAAAAATAAGTGTTCGTTTAGATTCCAACAATTCACAATAATTTCATTTTGATCTTTTAAACAAAGATCCATCACAGGCATAAAGGTTTGATGTGGGTTTCGAATATCCATTTGAAATTCGACTCTCGGTCGCATCGAAATTCAATTGACATTTAAAAAGGCCAATATTGATAGTCGGTTATATAACTATCAATTGTTATTCACAACAGTTGCTGGATTTCAAATAATTTTTCCCCAATTATTATTATCTTCAATATATCTTCGCAAAATTTCACACTTCAAACTATTGAAAAATAAATTTCAAATCAATTTCCAAACATTTATTCATTTCCACTGAAAATCTGCCGATTTCAAATATTTTAAAATAATATAAAAATACTTATTCAAAATATACTTGGAAATATTTCAAAGAAACTATTTTAGAATATTTTCTTATGTATTAGTTATGAAAAATATTATACTAATATCTCATATAAAATCCAAGTCCAAAAACTAATTTTAAAATAAAATTAGTTGATAGAGTATAAATATTTAAATAACTATTTTCTAATCAAAAATCAATTTAATCTTTTAAATACTCCTTATATAATTAATTAAATAAAAAAATTATTTAAAACAATCTCCCAAACTAATTTCTCTAACAATATTAATTTTAAAACCAAATCTAAAAAATTTAGATTTTATTCAAAGGCTATTTTAAAAATATAATCGGCTTTCCATGGAAGAATTCTTTTTTTCCCAATATAAATTGGTCCATTCAAATAAATTAATAAATCTTCTCAATTTATTTTAAATTTACATTCCAAAAATCAACTGATATATGAATTTAAATCGATTCCCAAATATCATCTTCACACCCAATCGAATTCCAATTTGATTTCTAGTTTATCTGAAATACAAAATCAACTGCCAATTTGATTTCCTCAAATTAGTTTTCTGATATCAAATCAAATCAATTTCAAATTGATTCCAAATTTATTTCCAAAACACTAACCAAATTTCCAAATATCGATTCCTAAGGTTTATTTTAACCCCAAATTAATTCCTGAATCGATTTCTAAATTTAATTTCAACTCTAAATTAAATTCCAAATTTAATTTCTAAATTTATTTCCTTTTGAAATAAATTCTTTATCTCTTTGAATTATTTAAAATCCATATCTTAAAGAAAATTTTCAACTTTTTAACAACCTTACTCAAAATTCCTTTATAAAAATATTTCCCATATTTTTGGAGTTAATTCGATAAGTTTTCAAAGATAAAACTTTATCTATTTAAATTTCCTTCTTTTAAAATTCACCCAATTCCTTTGAGTGAATTCATTATAAATTTTCTATCCAAATTTCAAATAAATTAACTATCTATTTCAGGTATCCTTTGATACCAAAAATATTATTTGGCTGTATTACAGCCTTTACGATTTCAATCACAAACATTCACACGAATTAAAAATAATCCACACACAACATAAGCAACAAATTAAACATTTGAGGAATCAAGTTGGATCCCTCCAACCTGTTTCCCTACACCCACAGACATTAGCACACAATTAAATACCCACTCCACTTCAAGGTGGAATATCGCGGTATTTAGGATTTATAAAATATTATCCTCTATTATGCGGCGCAATAGGGTCTATTTCAAATAGATAATCAATTATCATCCAAGCAAACAATCAACTCAATCAAGCAATTTTAAATCAACTATTTAAAATTTAAACAAAACCCTTTTGAGTGAGAAGATCTCACCTTTGATTTAAATTTGCAGTCCATTTCCTATTTGACCATTTCTTCTTGGTTTCAGACCTTGCATAACAATTACATGATTTTATTAATATTCGAAATAAATCGAATAATTCAATTACCATTTTGAAATTTTTAGTTCGACTAATATTTTAAATTTTTAATATACCAAAATTTTACCAATAAATAAATTAAATTGACCAATAATTTAATTTAGACTAATCATCTAGTTTTAAACTAATAATCTGAATTTAAACTCATTTTCCTTTTAAATCCATAGACTTGTAAAATTAATTTATATAGATTTGTAAAATACATTTTCCTTTCAACCAAACAAATTCTGTATATATGTAAAAACTGGAACTGTGTATATATATTTTCAAAAATCATATTTATTTGTTTAAATTGGAAGAAAAATAAGAAAAATAATTATACCTCACTGACGAAATTATCACGGCATTGATCTTCTCAGGACAACGCGACGAACACTATCTCGATGCTCAAGACTAGCGACAAACCGACCGGGGTCGTTCCCCTCCGATTCACCGACGAACTCATCGAGCTCCAGGTCGTCGTTTCCTTCACCAATCCCACGCACCTCGATAGCACGAGCATCCTTCACGTCTTTCATAATCGTACGCTCCCACCTCCTCCACGAAGTCGATCACGGCTCTGACTTCATCTTCAGATCGACAAATCATCCTGTCTTGCTGCAAGCATCCAGAACACATCGCACAAGAAAAGCCCCTTGGCTCCGTTCTCAACCCGAAAGAAAGATTAAAAAGGGCATTTCTTGATTTCGATCCACTGAAGAATTCAGAGAGAGACGACGAAGATGAGACGATCGCCGCCATTTATGTCGAGCTGAGCACAGCAATTCCCACGTTATACGAGAATTTCTTTGGAATTTGGTAGCCGAGAATTTTTGATTTATTATTCGTCCCTCTTCTCCTTAGGAATGGACTGAATGATTTGAAGGATATACGATTTATAGAGACGATTACTTTGCTTCGCCGTTATTAATTTTCTGGTTTCGATTTTTCATTTTGAAGATAATGACGGACCCGGTCTCTTTTGATTTTACTATTTGTGTTTATTTTGTTTTTCTTTTTTTCTTTTGACAGACGCATGTGAAATTATGAAGGACACGTGCATCAAATTTCTATACGTGTCGACAAGGCTCGCCACAATATGTTAATGTAATAATATCATTCATATTTTAAATTTAAAAATCAAATTTGAATCATTTCAAATTACGCAACTCAAAATCTCGACCTCCAATCGAGGCGTGCCGCCAGGCGTTTATAATGTTATATGCCTATTCCGAATGAAATGGAAAAGGTTCCGGGTCCAAATTCGATCGTATGGAGAAGATAGCATTTTGGATCAAGTTATTAAATTGGACTTTCGATTTAAATTTCAACGCGTTTGCTTATCGTACGGCCAAACGACAACTCCGAATGCTACAAAAATTGAAATCCAATTATAACACAAAATAACGGATCAAATGGAACTGATTTTGTCGAATTCCGAGACTGTGCCTCGGAAGGCTATTTTTAAATATCGATTTAAACGATGTAAATTCAATACTGAACAAAATAGTTTCAAATTAAATTCCGAAGCTTCTTTCAACCTCAGTATCATCAATATGAATTTTCTAATCCATTAAATTATTTTTAACAGGCTCAAAATTGAAGATTTACAATTTCACCCAAATTTCTATAAATTAATTTGATAATTAAATTGCTAATTTCATAGTTAAAATTGAAACTCAAGCTTAAAACAACTTCTAATATCTAGAGTCAATTAAATAATTTAATTTCAAATGTTGAAAATTTTGGGTCGTCACATCCTTCCCCCCTTAAAAGAATTTCGTCCTGATTACAAGTTAAGAAGAATGGACTCTAAACCGTGTAATATTTTCCAACCCAAACAGTTTATCAATTTATCAACCCAAATCTTTTTATTAAAGATTCATTTCAACTAACTTTCCAAGTTCAATTATAAATTCCAAACAATTTGTTTACTTCCCAATTCAAATTTAGATTTGAATCAAATTTCAAACTTTCAAAATTTTCTCAAAAATTTTCTAACACCCTAAATTTTCGAAAAATTTCGCCAGCGTCTTCTTTGCGCGGCTAGCTCGGTACGACTACAAAATGGCACCACAGGCCCTCAAATCCCAAAAGAAAACAAAAGGCCGAGTGGCTGGACAAGAAAATCACCAAATTTCTTATTGAAATCGAAATACATACCTTTTGTCGAGCAATTGAATTTTTTCTTTAAAATCAAAATCCATTTCCCATTTCCTTAAACATACCTGTATACCCTGCTTATCATAATATCCAATTACAATGTTCAAATATCATTTGCACCTTTATTACAAAATTTTCAATATATATGCTTCTTATACCATTTTTACTTCACTATTGAAGTTACATATCCATTTTCATTCAATCTTGCATTTTCAATTTTATTTTAATTCAATTTACACTACAATTCTATTTTAGTTAATTTATCTTCTACTATGAATATTGAATTTTATCTTTCAGTTATAACTGATTCATATTATTATTTTAAATCAGTTTCATTCACTAATTTACTTCAATTTCAATTTGAAATCGTTTGTCCCTAACAATTTTTTTTTTCAAAATATTTTCTAACTGCCAAATTTTTCGAATATTTTTGGCAGAGTCTCCTTTGTACGGAGGAGCTTTTGCAATTTGACAAAAGATATAAATATATAAACATCGACCCACCCGGTCGGAAAAAGCAAAAACAATTCATATTTCCTATTTTTATTACGTAGGCATACCTTATTTAGCATTTTTAAGCAAAGCGGTATATCATTAGCAATTTAGCACGACCAAATCCAGCCAAACGGCCCTCTTGTACGTGTATTTACTCAATTTAAACACATAAGTGACATACATAAGAAATTTATTCACATTTCACTTCTTTCCAATAGTAAACACATAGTTTTCACAAGCAATATATTCAATATAGTTCCCATAAGCAGTTTATATGGTTCCGATACAAATTTAATTGCTTATAATCAATTCACATACCATTTCTATTTAATTCAAGTGATTTACAACCCTCTTTCTTTCATTCAATTTTTTTTTTAAGCGAAATGAACTCATATCTATTTCAATTGATTCAAAAATCAATATGATTTGCTTTCATTAACTCTTAGAATTTTATACATACTCGTTTGCGTCAAACAACAACCATTTCTATGCAAATTTCGACACTATTTACTTATTAGAATATCCAGTCTATTTTATAACTAATTTTAAATTTATACAAACTCAATTTACTCTTTATTCTATTTCGTTTCCAATTGATTCCGTTCAATTTATTTTGCATTCCATATTCACATTTATTTTAATTAAAACCATTTCACAATTTCCAGTTTATCCTCCAATTATTAATTTAGAATATTTCTCTACTCTAAATTTTTACTTAAGAATTTTACCATTTATTTCTTATGTTCATGATAATTATTCTATATACTTCTTATATTAAGACTGGATTCCAAATTCCATATGAATTCATTTTACCTTTCATTTATAAATGTTGAATTCAATTCATTTCAAACCATATTACATTTGTCATTCTTTTAATTAGTCTCACTAACTAATTTAAATTCCATTATTAGCATTTAGCTCAATATGATCCAATATTTACTTATTTCAATTCAAAATTCAAAATTTTTCCTTGTAAAACTTCCCAATTTAAATCCTTAATTCTATTTTCATTTACCAAATTCACTCCATCTACTAATTTAATTAAATTAGTTTTACTCACTTATCCATTTAAATTTCAACTTTCCTTTCTCAATTCATCTCGCATTTATTTAATCCATAACCGGGAAATTTTCAATTTATATTTCTACTTACTTGAATTTTTTTCTACAAATTGAAAACACTTTTATTCAATTCACAATTCAAGTTTTGATTTAACTAATTCGACTTTCCTATTCCATGAATTGGTTAATTATCATATTAGTTTACTTGGATTCAATCCATTTAATTTTCTATTTCCCCAAATTTGGATTTTTATTCAACTTGATCCAAGACAAATCGCATTTCAATTTATAAAACCCATTTATACATTCACATTACCAATTTTATTCCATCAATGAATTTTATTCCAAATTATAAATTTTATTTACAAATCTCATTTGTATTTTTATTTTCTTAACTTTTGGTTTTGATTTCAATTTCTCACAATGATGATAATAATCTAATATTATCGCTTCCTAACAACCAAGCAACCATATATTATAATAATTCACAGAAAATTTATTTCATTTATATATGAAAATAGTTTTGGGTAAAATTATTTCATTTACCCTATTTTAAAACAATATTATGTCGGTTTATATATCTTGTTTAAAAGTTTAGAAACCCCTATCGATAACAGTTGGCCAGACTGCACCGACCAGAATCTATAAACAATCAACCGATAAGTCAACCCGATATAAAACAATTTTATATTCACTAACAAATACGCGCTCATATCTTATTATTACACTCAAACTCATTCTAGAGTACTACTGACTCTATCTCGAATGAGTAACACCCAACAGAGCCAAGTTTTGTCGCTTAACCAAATGTTCTGATACCACATTGTAAAGACCCGATTTAACGACTTCCGAAAGTCGACATTTATACGTCCACTGTATCAAACGCCGCGCAATCGAATGCCGAAAAACAAACCGTTAGCGTTTAAGAAGAAGAAGATAGAAGAAGAACAGAAACAATAATAGAATCTCACATTATGTAGCGGAACAAATATAATAGATAAATAAATATCTTTAAATAGAACCACTATATCAGTTATAACATTACATCGCATTACATTATCAGAGTGTACAACAACAGCAGAAGAAAACATAACATATACTAGTGATATGCTACGCCATCCAGCTTGCCCCTGATCTCCACAGCAACTCCTGAATTCCAGAATGACCTGATGACCTGACTCTTGGCGGCCCATGTAGAAAATTATGGGCACGCAAAGTTTAGAAGGGGAACAATAAACTCCAGGTCAGTCATGGGACTGGTGTGAGATCTTAAAATAGTTATTCTTTTACAAAAGAAAAACAAAGGAATTTAAAAGAAATCTGCAATGCTTTTTAGAAAATGAAACCACCATAAGGCCTCCCGCCACGCACACAATGCAATCGCACACTTGGGGAAGATTTCTCCTTATGATAGTCAAATATGCTTACTACGAGAAAACTCCTATGATATTATTATTATTAGTGCATAGTGGAAAAATATTCCAAAAATATAATATTAATCTTAGCCAGAATACGTACCATTATAGTATGCCTACTATAGCTACCACATTAGATGGCACGTTCTACAACTAAAACCGTACTGGGTTCGTATTGGGAATTGGATTTTCAATAAACGGTCAGGCCAAGGAACTTCCCATTGCCACATGGGTACGCCTCTGGATAGACGCCCCGAGAACCTAACCGGATCTCTGCCAACACAAGGCCGGGTTACCTCTACAAAAATAGGTAACTACTACACGAGTATGCCATCCCCCGGTTGTAAACAACCTTTGTCCGAGGATCCTCAACATCAACAATCACAAAGTAATATGTATTTGCGACATTCACATAAGTTAAGTATCTGGGCTCCATACCATGATACCACTTCTATCCAGAAGGAAATGTACATACCCTAAGGGGCGCTACTCCCTATAACCTTGCTACATTCTTCCTGTTTCGACCATTCCGGGGTGTGAGGTCCTACGAAGTCTCGTCCACAAAGCTACGCTTTTCACAAAAGCCGTGCTTCGATCAACAATTGATCGGTAGCACTTCATATGCCACATTACCAAATTGAGAATGTATCACTAGTAAACACCAATAACATAACCTCTAAGCTCGTACGTCTCAGAGAAGGGTGTTAAGCTAAGAGAATAAATTCTCCGCCACCAACAGGAATGTGTTTGATTGAAACTAGCATTACATCTCAAAGTGTAAGGTAAGACACACATCCGTACAAGTCCGTTCCGGGATCGAACGGAACCGAAGGCACTTCAAAAGAAGCCCTTATAATCCGGATATTCACTAATCACGTCCGGAATCCCCATCACAAAGAGTGATAAAATCTCTATACCGGAGCAACCCGGTGCAGAGACATTCGACAGGTATCCTTTCGCTTTCGAAAATACCCGGTCTTCAACACCATCTTCAAATGCAATCCCATTTCGTCGTATCGTTATTCGGAATGGTTTTTATGACATAAGGTCCTCTCCCGGCTAATCCGAATAATGAGCGCTTATTTTAAAAATAAGTGTTCATTTAGATTCAAACAATTGACAATAATTTCATTTTGATCTTTTAAACAAAGATCCATCACAGGAACAAAGGTTTGATGTGGTTTCGAATATCCATTTGAAATTCGACTCCCCGTCGCATCGAAATTCAATTGCCATTTAAAAAGGCCAATATTGATAGTCGGTTATATTACTATCAATCATTATTCACAACAGTTCCTGGATTTCAAATAATTTTTCCCAGTTATTATTATCTTCAATATATCTTCACAAATTTCACACTTCAAACTATTGAAAAATAAATTTCAAATCAATTTCCAA
This sequence comes from Allium cepa, assembly GCA_030765085.1. Taxonomy (NCBI): domain Eukaryota; kingdom Viridiplantae; phylum Streptophyta; class Magnoliopsida; order Asparagales; family Amaryllidaceae; genus Allium; species Allium cepa. Next base: position 934,755,521 of record CM060943.1, on the reverse strand, counting down.
ACATTTATTCATTTCCACTGAAAATCTGCCGATTTCAAATATTTTAAAATAATATAAAAATACTTATTCAAAATATACTTGGAAATATTTCAAATAAACTATTTTAGAATATTTTCTTATGTATTAGTTATGAAAAATATTATACTAATATCTCATATAAAATCCAAGTCCAAAAACTAATTTTAAAATAAAATTAGTTGATAGAGTATAAATATTTAAATAACTATTTTCTAATCAAAAATCAATTTAATCTTTTAAATACTCCTTATATAATTAATTAAATAAAAACTTTACTTTAAAACAATCTCCAAAACTTATTTCTCCAACAATATTAATTTTAAAACCAAATCTAAAAACTTTTAGATTTTATTCAAACGCTATTTTAGAAATATACTCGGCTTTCCAGGGAAGAATTCTTTTTTTCCCAATATAAATTGGTCCATTCAAATAAATTAATAAATCTTCTCAATTTATTTTGAATTTACATTCCAAATATCAACTGATGTATGAATTTAAATCGGTTCCCAAATATCATCTTCACATCCAATCGAATTCCAATTTGATTTCCAGTTTATCTCAAATACAAAATCAACTTCCAATTTGATTTCCCCAAATTAATTTTCTGATATCAAATCAAATCAATTTCAAATTGATTCCCAAGTTATTTCCAAAACACTAATCAAATTTCCAAATATCAATTCCTAAGGTTTATTTTAATCCCAAATTAATTCCTGAATCGATTTCTAAAATTAATTTCAACTATAAATTAAATTCCAAATTAAATTTCTAAATTTATTTCCTTTTGAAATAAATTCTTTATCTCTTTAAATTATTTAAAATCCATATCTTAAATAAATTCTTCAACTATTTCACAACCTTACTCGAAATTCCTTTATAAAATTATTTCCTATATTTTTGGAGTTAATTCGATAAGTTTTCAAAGATAGAACTTTATCTATTTAAATTTCCTTCTTTTAAAATTCACCCAATTTTTTTGAGTGAATTCATTATAAATTTTCTATCCAAATTTCAAATCAATTAACTATCTATTTCTGGTATCCTTCGATACCAAAAATATTATTCGGCTGTATTGCAGCCTTTACGATTTCAATCACAAACATTCACACGAATTAAAAATAACCACACACAACATAAGCGACAAATTAAACATTTGAGGAATCCAGTTGGATCCCTCCAACCTGTTTCCCTGCACCCATAGACATTAGCACACAATTAAATACCCATTCCACTTCAAGGTGGAACATCGCGGTATATGGGATTTATAAAATATTATCCGCTATTATGCGGCGCAATAGGGTCTATTTCAAATAGATAATCAATTATCATCCAAGCAAACAATCAACTCAATCAAACAATTTTAGATCAACTATTTAAAATTTAAACAAAACCCTTTTGAGTGAGAAGATCTCACCTTTGATTTAAATTTGCAGTCCATTTCCAGTTTGACCATTTCTTCATGGTTTCAGACCTTGCATAACAATTACATGGTTTTATTGATATTCGAAATAAATCGAATAATTCAATTGCCATTTAGAAATTTTTAGTTCAACTAATATTTTAAATTTTTAATCTAATGATTTATTAACATTTGAGATAATATACCAAAATTTTACCAATAAATAAATTGAATTGACCAATAATTTAATTTAGACTAATCATCTGGTTTTAAACTAATAATCTGAATTTAAACTCATTTTCCTTTTAAATCCATATACTTGTAAAATTAATTTATATAGATTTATAAAATACAATTTCCTTTCAACCAAACAAATTCTGTATACATATAAAAATTGGACTGCGTATATATATTTTCAAAAATCATATTTATTTGTTTAAATTGGAAGAAAAATAAGAAAAATAATTATAACTCACTGACGAGATTATCACGGCATCGATCTTCTCAGTACAACGCGACGAACCCTATCTCGATGCTCAAGACTAGCGATAAACCCACCGGGGTCGTTCCCCTCCGATTTACCGACGAACTCATCGAGCTCCAGGTCGTCGTTTCCTTCACCAGTCCCACGCACCTCGATAGCACGAGCATCCTTCGCGTCTTTCAGAATTTTACGCTCCCACCTCCTCTACGAAGTTGATCACGACTCTGACTTCATCTTCAGATCAACAAATCATCTTGTCTTGCTGCAAGCATCCAGAACACATCGCACAAGAAAAGCCCCTTCGCTCCGTTCTCAACCCGAAAGAAAGATTAAAAAGGGCATTTCTTGATTCCGATCTACTAAAGAATTGGGAGAGAGACGACGAAGATGAGACGATCGCCGCCATTGAAGTCGAGCTGAGCACAGCAGTTCCCACGTTATACGACAATTTCTTTGGAATTTGGTAGCCGAGAATTTTTGATTTATTGTTCGTCCCTCTTTTCCTTAGGAATGGATTGAATGATTTGAAGGATATACGATTTTTAGAGACGATTACTTTGCTTCGCCATTATTAATTTTCTGGTTTTGATTTTTCGTTTTAAAGATAATGACAGTCCCGATCTATTTTGATTTCACTATTTGTGTTTATTTTGTTTTTCTTGTTTTCTTTTGACAGACGCATGTGAATTATGAAGGACACGTGCATTAAATTTCTATACGTGTCGACAAGGCTTGCCATAATATTTTAATGTAATAATATCATTTATATTTTAAATTTAAAAATCAAATTTGACTCATTTCAAATTACGCAACTCAAAATCTCAACTCCAATCGAGGCGTGCCGCCAGGCGTTTATAATGTTATATGCCTATTCCGAACGAAATGGAAAAGGTTCCGTGTCCAAATTCAATCGTATGGAGAAGATAGCATTTTGGATCCAGTTATTAAATTGAACTTTCGATTTAAATTTCAATGCTTTTGCTTATCGCACGGCCAAACGACAGCTCTGAATGCTAAGAAAATTGAAATTCGATGATAACACAAAATTACGGATCCAATGGAACTGATTTCGTCGAATTCCGAGGCTGTGCCTCGGAAAGCTATTTTTAAACATTGATTTAAACGATATAAATTCAATACTGAACAAAAAAGTTTCTAATTAAATTCTGAAGCTTCTTTCAACCTTAGTATTATCAATATGAATTTTCTAAGCCAGTAAATTATTTTTAACAGGATCAAAATTAAAGATTTACAATTTCTCCCAAATTTCTATAAATTAAATTTGATAATTAAAATGCTAATTTCATAGTTAAAATTCAAACTCAAGCTTAAAACAACTTCTAATATCTAGAGTCAATTAAATAATTTAATTTCAAATGTTGAAAATTTTGGGTCGTCACACTATCCGCTTGGGTTTTCATTTTCTTATTGAATCTGAGGGCCCGTGGTGCCATTTTGTAGTCGTACCGAGCTAGCCGCGCAAAGGAGATGCTGGCGAAATTTTTCGAAAATTTCGGGAGTTGGAAAATTTTTGAGAAATTTTTTGAAATTTAAAATTTGAATTGGTTAAGTAAACAATGTTGTTTGGAAACTTATGATTGAATTTGGAGAGTTAGTTGAAGAAATGATGGGTCTCAAATAAAAAGATTTGTTTTGGAAAGTTGATAAAACTGTATGGTTTTGGGAAAATATTAAACGGGTTGAGGATCATTCTTCTTAACTAGTAATTTCGAGACGAAATTCTTTTAAGGGTGGAAGGATGTGATGACCCGAAAATTTTAACATTTGAAGTTAAGATATTTAATTGATTTCAAATTTTTGGAAATTATTTTAAACTTGAATTTTAATTTTAACTATGGATTTGGCAATTAAATTATTGAATTTAATTTATTAAACTTGGGTAAAAATTTGAATCTTTAGTTTTAAGCCTGTTGAAAATAATTTTCAAGGGTTAGGAAAATTTATATTGATAATATTGAAGATAATGGAAGCTTCAGAATTGTAAATGGAAATTTTTTTTTGGTTTTGAAATTATATCATTTAAATGGTATACAAAAATAGCCTTCGGAGGCACAGTACCTGAATTCGACAAAACCTGTTCCATTGGATCTGTAATATTGTATTATTATCAGATTTCAATTGTTGTATTGTTTGGAGTGATCGTTTGGCCGTACGATAAGTAAACGCGCTATAATTTTGTTGAAAAATTAATCTAATAACTGGGTCAAAAAGCTATCTTTTTTCATACGATCAAATTTGGGCTCGGAACCTTTTCCATTGCATTCAGTATAGGGGATTAACATTATAAACACCTTGCGGCATGCTTTGTTTAGAGTTTGGAAATTTAAGTTGCGTAATTCAAGATGATTTAAATTTGAATTTAAATTTAAAAACAATTAATAATATTACTATGCACACCCCTGCAACACGTACAGGAATTTTGTCTACGTGTTTTATTTTCTTTGAAAATTGAAACACGTGTCTCCTCTGATTAGAAATCAGCTGGTTGAACTCTTCGAAACAAAAGAACTATGGTAGCCCACTTTTTGTCTTCATATAAAAAAAGCTCGTTCAAAAGAAGAAAAAATGGCCGCGTTTCCTTCTTTGATTCGAAATGAGATAGCCACTCAAATACAAATCATGTTCTTCCTTCCTTCAATCGATTCGAGAAATCGTGAAAAAAAGAAAAAAAATCAATTGCCGAATGAAATCATCTCGCTCGAAATCGAAGAAGGCGAAATATCATTTCAAACCCAATTCGCCTATTCCCTTCAACGAATCGAATGACCCGGAAGACATCTGCGGCAATCGAGGCGCGATGGTGTATGGGGGATTCGAGCAGTTCTAGGGCATCGCGTCGGCACAACAACGATGTTGGCATCGCGTCATGGGAATTCTTGACTGAAGCAATCGATGCGCGACAAGCAGCTCGCGACGGTAGGTGCTGCAGCGTTGCGCTCGAACTCGATCAGGAAGCGATGGCCTCGCGTGCGTGGTGTAAAGGTCGATGGTGTCGTCATGGTCTCGAATGCGAGGCGACGCGTGAGGCGGGGGTTCAATTCGAGATGTGTAACAATCTACAAATTTCACGATTGTATATTTAATTATTTTATTTAAATAAAGCATCGTTGGTTGGAATTAAGTCCAAAAAGCTACTTTTTGAAAATAGTTGAACTAGGACTTGAGACCCCTTCCAATGAGTTCAAAGTGACGTTTGCGACCTTTTTGAGTATATACATTGATATGTTTGGAGTTAGCTTGAATTTTGACATTTTCACTTAGGGCTATGGGTTTGGTTTCAGCCCAATAACCTAACATAAGACCCTAGCTCCATCCCCTCTCCTCTTCATTCATTCTCATTTCCTAACACTTCAAGCTTCAAGCAAAAATGGGAGGAGAGAAAAGAGATCAGGAATTCCTAAGCCCTAGCTTCATTTGCAAATCCAAGTTCAGCACCAAAATCAAAGAGAAGCTTAGGTAAGCATCTCCTTCTTCTTCTCCATCTCAATCTCTCTCCCATTTCAGAAATTTCCTACAACCTAATTTGGGATATTATTGTTTATGATCTTAGATTGGAGCTTTTAGAGTTAAGATTGAAGAGCGGTTGATATTCCTTTGTTTTCAAGCTTCTCTTCCTTGTTTTTGTGAAAAAGGTGAGTTTTTGAACTCACATCTATGTCTATATCTTTGATAGTTATTAGGTATTGATTCCTAACATCTATTCCTTGTCCCTTTGTTTTGGATTGAATTGGTTTTATGAATATTCCAATTTTTGGTGTTTTGAAGTTAAATCTTTAAAAGATCCTAGCTTTGATGTTTGATCATGCTTTTGGTGGCGTATCGAAGAGCCTATAGTGCTGAGTTTCCGATTGGCGTACACTCCAAGCGCCCATCGCTCGATCGATCACAAATTGTTTGGAATTTTCCCCCTAGGGGCTGGGCAGAGAATGCTGGAATTTCCAGTTTAGTCGACTAAAATAGAAGGTCAGTCGACTGAAACGAACCTGGGAATTTTCCTGGGCCAGTATCAGTCGACTGACCACTCTGGGTCAGTCGACTGAGCTTGGAAACCGAAAGTTTCCAAGCATAATTCAGTCAACTGACCATCCAGGTTCAGTCGAATGAACCTGGAAATAGAAAGTTTCCAGGATTTGTGACAATCGACTGGCCAATCTGGTCCAATCGACTAAATCTCTGTCTCTTTCTATTTTGCCTTTTATGTTTGAATTTTCAATTTTTGATTGATTCTTGTTTCTCCAATTTGTTGTTACCACCTTTGTTGACTTTGATAACTTCTTTTTTGGGATTTTTGGGAATATCCATTTTGATGAATTTGGTATCGATTTCTTTGGATTTAATTCAGGTCTTCGAATGTGAATTTTTGGTGATTAATTGTTTTTACAATCATTTTTGTGATTTGTCACTTTAAAATACAAAGGTTTCTATACTAATAGTAAATATTCAAACTCTTTCTCATATATGATTTCAAATCTATTTTTAATAAAAGCTTGTTTATAAAACCATTTTCCAATCTATTAGTAAACACAAACCTTTACCTCGATCTTTTGAGAATTCTAATTAAACGGCTTAGTAAAATTAGTAGTATGAAACGCTTGCATTTACTTCGTTGGTTAATTTTTGGACTTGTTCGATGGAAACTCTTGTGACAACTTTCGAGTGGAGATCTACAATTTGTTCATAAATATTTAAGTTAAGCCAGTGGTTATGGGACATGAAGCTAAACTAATTTATTTACTAGCTTAGTGTACTTGACACTTCTTGATGATCGATGATGATCATTTTGTGATCAAGACTTGCGATATGTGATGTCTCTTTGTCCACGTAGGGGACTATACCTCTTTTTTATTGAATTTCGCCTCATTTCTTTTATAGGCTAATGAACTATGCATTCTTTGGAGTACGACTCATTTTTGTGGGCTAGCGACCAATGTTCTTTTTTGGAGTTCGGTTCATCAAGAATAAAGCTGTACTACGTCTTTGTTCCGTATTATTGGAGTTTGGTTCATCAGGCGTAGCGCAGTACTACATCGTTGTACCGTATTATTGGAGTTCGGTTCATCTGGCGTAATGCTGTACTACGTCATTGTTCTGGATTATTGGAGTTTTAGGTCCATCGGGCATAATGTTGTACTACGTCGTTGCACTGGCTCTATGGTTAGCGACCATGGAATATCGTTCCATTTATGATACACGTGTTTGTGAGTTTTCGTGCTTCCATTTTGTGATAGGCCTCCCCCTTTTGTGTTATCTGGATTTCTAGCTGAAGTTTTTATAGAATTTACGATTCACCAATTTTATGATTGGCATTGATATTTGTCAACATTTGTGGTTTAGTGAATAAAATAAAGAATATGACATTCTTTTTGCTGTTATGAGATTCTTGAGATATTGTATGATTTTTGTGTTGTCTAATGTATACTTTTCATACTATATTGTTATCATACGTTTTTGTCATATCTCTTCTTCTATCTCATTTCATCTGATATTTATAGCTAGACTGATCCGTTTATTTTTTTCTTATTAAATAATACTCGGGTCAGAACGAGATGTTACAGGTGCTTCTGCTTGACTCCTCTTCTGGGAACATTACCTGACTATTGACTAACTACTATAGTTTAGTAGATTTTGTTTTTATACATTCGAGATAGAGAATCCTTGATGTAGATGTATTCCTTTGCCTTGCACTTGTACCTGTTCTTTTGTGATATTGTGGATCTTATTTGACCATTACTCTGATGTACACTTCTATGTGTTATATTCATATCTGTTTCCGCCTTTGTGACATGGATATCTGCGACTGAATTATGTTATGTTTATTTCTATTTTTTTTTTTGAAGACCACAAAGCCACTATGTAGTAGCTTTGAGTTTGTATCGGTATGCAGATTTCCTCTTAAAATGTAATGCATGTTATACTATCTGGCATGTCGGTGCTCGCACAAAGCAATTACACGGATGGTCACTCCTCTACAGCCTTATTCTTCGTGCTGGTTGACAGCGATACTCCATAATGTCCTTGGCTAGCGTGAGTATAAAGGTGGGCCGTCATAGCATGGCATCAGAGCTGAACTTCGTAACAATGTAGAATTGTCTAGCAAGGATCATTGTCCTACGTCCTTCTTAGGAATCGTGCGTTAGAATTTATCCGAGTCATAGGACCCGTTCTATCCTATTTTCTTTTATGATACCTTGTTTTTTTTTATCATGATTGTTTGACCTTCATTTTGTGAATAACCTTTTTCTTCTTCTTTCTTTCTATTTTAAAGAAGAGAAATGGTTAGACAGGCCGTCCCAACACAGGTCAATCTAGTGTTGCTCCCCTGGATGGAGTATTCATGTCGGTCCAGCAACTTTTAGATCTTTTAAAGAATGCTCAAGCTGTCGGACCCATTCCAGATCCTACTCATCCTAGATCCTGGTTTGCATGCTTGTGCAGAGAATACACCGATTTGGGTGGAAGGCCATTCAAGGGATCCGAAAGTGTTATAGAATTTCAAGTTTGGCTTAGATCATGTGATCGCATCTTTTCTCGTATGAACCTTGTTGATCTCCATCGAGTCCAAGTGGCTTCTAGTATGCTCCAAGAAAGAGCATTACATCAGTATGAGCTTTTGATTTTGGAGATTATCGAAGCGGATCTTACTTGGGAGCAATTCCGGGAAAGGTTTGAGTTGAAATTTGTTCCAGAGGCTGAAAAGGTATCTTTGGCCTGGCGTTTTGTTGACCTCATTCAAGGTGAATCTTCTATGACGGATTACGTCGCATCTTTCGAATCTCTCTCTAAATATGGGGTCGAGTACACTAATAACCCATTGAAGAAAAATGATTTGTTTGTCTATGGGTTGAATAAGAATCTTAAAAAGCCTTTACTTAAGTTTCTTTCGATCAGCTTATTGATGTCGCTCTTCGACTTGAAGAGGCCGATAATGAAAGTGATGTTGAAATTGTCGGTGCCAAACAGAACTTCAACAATAACATGAAGAGGCCTATTAAATTCAAAGGCCCCAATCCCAACAAGAAAGGGAAGCAACAAACACCGGTAGCAAAGACTCCTACCTATAGTCATGGACATTGCTACAAATGTGGTTCCACGGACCATTATGCTAATAAGTGTACGAAACCTCTCTTTTGTTGTTATTGCAAAAGTTTGGGTCATCCTATATCTACGTGTCCCGTACTTCAAGTAGGAGAGAGAGAGCTGAGTGTTGTGCACGCTCCCTATGACACTTCTCTTGGTCAAGGTATTTTTCATTCTATCTTTGATGGCATTAATTTATTTCATGGTTATTGTCACGACCGCCCATGACTCCCGCACCAAAACAATGGAATAGTGCGCTGAAAGGCGTGCCAGGTAGTCATGGACGATAGTCAGGGTAAAATAAAACAGCAACCTCTATCGTACAACTCACAGCGCTTGGATAAAATACAATAGAGAAATATATATTGAAGCTCCATAACAGAAAAATCATCATATAAGCATCGTAAGTAGATTTATACAAACATGAAGCATCCATACATCAAAGCCTCACTACAACACTCAACCAGATATAATAGCGGAACACCCAGTACATATAGTAAGAAAACTAGTATGCAAAGCCTCCTGCTCGTCTTCGTCATCATCAGCGTAGATCTCTAAGAACAGCACCTGTCACCTGCTACCTAGTCTGCCCATCCCAACATGGATGAACAGCCCAAGGTAATAAGAGGAGACATAAAACCTTGAGTCAGACAAAGTCTTAGTGAGCAGTAAATCAACTATCAAACATACCAAAAGAGCATAAAGGATAAAAGGAATAGGAACCAAACCATCCCACTCCACCTCTTTCTACAGTGATAGCCCCCAGACACACACCAAGGAGAAGTAAGCATAACACAGCAGACAATTAAGGTAAAGCAATACTCACTCGAGTCAAGGGCGATGTTTTCCAAATACAAACCCCCAAGGCCTAAACCAAGATCAGATAAGCACCTAGAAAATACCGCTCTTGAGACCGAATGATGATACAACCAAACGTCCAAACATCCATGACTCTGGCTATCACTGTTATCCTTGCTTCGATTTCACCGTTGATTAAATGACCATCCGTCAAGGGCTAATGGTAACCCCGGTTCCAGACATAACTCCGCACATTGCCTTGTGCCTAGGACTTATCTACTTTGCCCAGAGTACTCGACTACCTACCTGTAGTCTTTTGGTTGTCCCGACTACCTACCTGTAGTCGTTATGGGCACCCAATGTACTCTTGCTTTTGAGCATGCTAGAACCTTCAACAACGATGAGATCCAAGCCTCCTAGTCATCCTCCTTGACGACTATCCTCATACTAGCTCAAGCTACCTCTCGAGCAATCCATTATCAACCAACTCGAACCATCCCTCGAGTTATCAACATGCTTGGAATGATCCCTGCCTGGATTACGCCAAGTCTACATCACATCATACTTCGCTTTATTACACCATAGCAAAGTCTCAACTCAACAACATGGTTTGCCTCATCGCATCATGGCAAAGTTCCATCTCAACATCATTCAATCCATACATATGAGCTTCCACATCCGCCACATATGCCTTTAGCAGCTTTCACCATTCAAGAGCCTCTTCTGTAGCTTTTGAATCATCTTTGACCATACTTGTCCAAATCTATCAACTAGATAGCTCATTCACAACAATCAATCAAGGCAAACATTAATCCAAACAAATAAGTATTCAATCAAGATCTAATTAGGCATTCATAACTACAATGGCAATTTCGTAAATAAATGAACATAGAACTAACATACATGAATCATGGGTTTTTAGCATAGATCTAGCAAATATAAAACATGGGTTTTGTTTCTATAACTTAATAAATGAGCTTGCATAGGTAAACATCTTCACAAACAATGGATCTATACTTGGATCTAAGGAAAATGCACAAAATCACTATCTACAACACTCCAACAAACCACCAATCCAATATACTCCTTTGGGTCCGCGTGAGAGATAACTACCACTCACCAAATCACCTAAACACCTCAAAAACTAAAAACTTCAGATCTGGACAGCGAAGATCAAGGCTTGATCCGGCGAAATCTCGCTTAAAACGATGAAATCTAGCTTCGTTGGATGAAGATCTTCAACTTTGTCTCTTGGATCTTCAATCTCGATCTTCGATCTTGGATGGATGTTAGAATTAGATTGGAATGGAGAAAAGAAGATGAAGAAATGTTGTAGTCGAGTTCCCAAAATGGCAGCACTTCGTTGCTTCAAAAACCGGTGCCAAAAAGTGAGCCGAACCCCTCTATTTATAGGCTGGAAAAACCCTTATCTCGGCCGTCCCTAAGTCGCCGTCGACCTAACCTCGCCGACCTAACCTTGCCGACCCAACACTCTGCCGACCTAACACATAAACCACTCCAAGACTCAACAGGTACACGACCTAACGTCCTAACAGAGATACCACATGGCCGACCTAACACTAAGTCGTTCTGCGACTTAACAAAAGACACGAGGCCACACGACCTAGTTATAACACGGCCTAACCACATACAGGGGTAACCACTAGGTCGCTATATGTTAGACCAGTAACTCCCTTAGGTCGGTCAGTTCTTAACTCGGCCAAACTTTAACTCGCTCGCTTCTTAAGGTTGCCCAAACCCCTAAACCACTTATCCCGTTAAGTCGGCAACACTGTTAAGTCGGTCTCCCTTATGAGCCGGCCAACCTTTAAACCACTAACCTCCTTAAGTCGGTCAAGCACTATAGGTCGGTCACTACCTTATCTCGATGACCCTTTAACTCGGTAATACGTTAGCCTTACTAACCCGGCCATCACGACCCAAGCTTTAGGTCGTCTACCCCTTAACTCGGCTAAGCCTATAAGTCGGTCACGACTCAACACTACACATGAGTTAACTCCCCATTCGACTCATGCTAGAGACAACATAAACAATACTAACGACCTGTAAATTCTACGATTTATCGACACGTAAAATACGGGTCGTTACATTCTCTCCCCCTTAGGAATTTCGCCCCCGAAATTCCAAGCAAACATCAGCAATCAAAAATATTCTGCATGCCTACCATCCATAGCAATCAACAAACCATGCATCCAATTCTAGCCTAGCATGCAGAATTCTAAGACTTAGAACAAGCTACAAATTCATGAGATGTCACAACACTTTAGGGCCATACCTCGAAGAGTCCGGGATGAGCTGCCTTCATCCTCTCTTCCTCCTCCCACGTACAGTCGTTAACATCATCACTCCATTGTACCTTGAGCAACGTAATCGTCTTCCTCCTAAGCTGTTTCGTATCGGTTTCAACAATACGAAGCGGCTTACGAGGTTTCGTACCCACTGGATCAACCTCCAAATTTTCACAGTTATCAGCAGAAACCACTGTAGTTGGATCATGCACATACTTCCGTAGATAAGATACATGAAAAACATTGTGCACACCCGCCATCTTTTCCGGTAACTTTAATCTATAAGCGAGCTTTCCAATTCGCTCTATAATTGGGAATGGTCCAACAAATCTCGGAGTTAACTTTCCTTTCTTTCCGAAACTAATAGCACTCTTTAATGGAGAAATCTTCACAAAAACCATCTCACCTACGTCGAATTCCAAATCCTTACGACGATTATCGGCATAACTTTTCTGACGATCTTGGGATGCTCTCATTCGTTGCCGAATGATCTCTATACAATCCGAAGTTTGTCGAATCATCTCTGGCCCAAGTATCAGCTTTTCTCCAGTTTCCAACCAACATGTCGGAGAGTTACACGGTCTTCCATATAATGCCTCATATGGTGCCATACCAATGCTCGACTGATAACTGTTGTTATATGCAAATTCCACCAAATGAAGGTGATCTTCCCATGATCCTCCGAAGTCCAAAACACAAGCTCTGAGAAGATCTTCCAAAACTCGGTTAACTCTCTCAGTCTGACCATCTGTTTGAGGGTGATAAGCTGTACTCAAACACAACTCAGTTCCCAAAACTTCCTGGAAGCTCTTCCAAAATCCACTAGTGAACAATGGGTCTCGATCGCTCACTATACTCTTCGGAATATCGTGGAATCGAACTATCCACTTAACATACAACTCAGCCAACTTCGATGCAGTCCTAGTTGATCGAACAGGAATGAACCTTGCACTCTTGGTCAAACGATCTACTATGACCCAAATTCCTTCATTTCCTGCTCTTGTCCTAGGTAGACCATCGATAAAGTCCATCGACACTTGCTCCCACTTCCATGTAGGAACTTCTAATGGCTGAAGTAATCCACTGGGCTTCTTCTGCTCAGCTTTCACTAACTGACAGTTCATACACTTGGAAATAAAATTTCCAACATCCTTCTTCATGCCTTCCCAGTAGTAAGTTCTCTTCATATCCCGATACATCTTATTTCCACCTGGATGAATTGTCAACTTCGAGTGATGACCTTCTTTCAGAACTTCATCTCTCAATCCATCTACATCGGGAACAACCAATCGTCCTTGCTTCCGAAGCCAACCCTCTCGATCGACCTCGAATCCCTTATCCTTCCCTGGGTCCAATCCAGATTCCAAATCTCGGATGATCTTGACAAGCTTATCGTCTCGCTTTTGGCTCTCACCAATTCTTTCCACAAGAGTAGGTCTTATCGATAAGTTTGCCAACATCTCAGGTTCTAATTCACATCTGGGCCTGAAATCAAATCCAGCCAAATACTCGAGACTCTTCCATTCCGAAAACATGGCTCCCAATCCTGCATGTCTTCGACTTAACGCATCAGCCACTGCGTTACCTTTTCCCGGAGTATAGGCTATACCAAAATCATAAGATGCTAGAAACTCTAGCCACCGTTGCTGTCGAAGATTCAAATCCTTTTGGGAGAACAGATACTTCAACGACTTATGATCTGTAAACAACTCGAATCTAACTCCCAATAGATAATGTCTCCACATCTTCAAAGCAAACACAATTGCCGCTAACTCCAAATCATGAGTCGGATAATTCCTTTCATGCGGCTTCAGTTGTCGACTTGCATACGCAACAACTTTATCCTTCTGCATTAGCACTGCTCCAAGTCCAGTGCCACATGCATCGGTGTAAACCACCATCTCTTCATTCCCACTTGGAATAGTCAAAACAGGAGCACTTGTCAGTCGCTCTTTCAGAATTACGAAAGCTTGCTCACACTTATCATCCCATCTGAACACTTGGTTCTTTTTCGTCAATCCGGTCAACGGTGCAGCTATCTTGGAAAAGTCTTTAATAAACCGACGATAATATCCTGCTAATCCAAGAAAACTTCTTACATCAGACGCATTCTTAGGTCTAACCCAATCCTGGATTGCTGCCACCTTAGCGGGATCAACCGCTATTCCATTTCCCGAGATAACATGGCCTAAGAACCTCACTTCACTCTTCCAGAAGTGACACTTCGAAAACTTAGCCTTCAGCTGATGTTTCCGTAAGATCCCCAAAACAATCCTCAAGTGTGTCTTGTGCTCTTCCTCAGTTCTGGAATAAATCAGAATATCATCCACGAACACAAGCACGAACTTATTCAACTGATCTCTGAACACTCTATTCATAAGATCCACAAAATATGCTGGTGCGTTAGTCAACCCAAACGGCATTACCAGCCACTCATAAAAACCGGATGGTGTCCTGAAAGCAGTCTTCGGCACACTATCCTTAGCCACTCTCAACTGGTGAAATCCCGTTGCCAAATCCATCTGAGAAAACACCTTGGCCTCGTGAAGCTGATCAAACAAGTCATCTATTCTCGGCAATGGATACTTGTTCTTCTTAGTCAACTTATTCAGATCACGATAATCCACACACAACCTCAACGATCCATCCGCTTTGGTTGCGAACACAACTGGTGCACCCCATTCGGACACACTTCTCCGAATGAATCCTTTCTGCAAAAGGTCATCAACCTGCACCCTCAACTCTAGCTGCTCCCTAGGCGCCATCCGCCTAAGAGGCATCACAACAGGTCTGGCTCCCTCAACTAGATCGATACGAAACTCGATCTCCCTATGCGGCGGCAACCCTTTGACTTCGTCAAAGACATCCTCAAATCCATTCACAATAGGCACCGATGACAGTCCATCCCGTGGAACAACCAGCGAATACATGAAGCTCATGAAGACGTCTTCCTCATGCTTACATCGTATCACAACCTTTCGCCTTTCCACATTCCCGACTGTCACCTCAAGCCTCTCACAATCAATCCTTGCCGCATATTTCCTAAGCCAGTCCATACCCAAAATAATTCCGAACCCCGCAAAGTTCAGAACAAAGCAATCACAGACAAACGAGCAATCATGACTCGACACAACTAGACCACGGCATATCATACACAAACATGACGAACCCCCGACTGGATTAGTCACAACCAATGGCCTATCAACAATATCCGGTTTCAAACCTAACCGGCCTACCAAATCATTACAAACAAAAGAATGCGACGCTCCAGTATCAAACAACACTCTAACTGGAACACCACAGATAGAAAGAGTACCTTGAACCACCACACTCTTCCCCTTCTCTTCAGCAGTAGGAGCTTTTGAAGATGACGGCACAACTCCCAAAGCATAAGCTTGCACAATTTGCCTATCTTTCCTCGGCTCTGGGCAATCCTTCTTGATATGTCCCAGCTTATCACAGTTATAACACTTTCCCGGCACCTTGGGATTCTTACAATCTTTGTAAAGATGGCCCTTCTGTTGGCAGTTATAACAAGTCACTTCGCCTTTCGGCTTCTTCTGGCCATCCTTACTATTCTGCTGCTGCTGCTTCCTCCTCTTATTGCCATTCTGGTGTGGTTTAGATCCTTCCCTGGTTACAGCAACAACAGAACTTTCCTTAGGAAACAAACTCTCATGCCTAAGGGCTTTCTCCACAAGCTTCTCAAATGGATCGTCCAGATGATCCACCAACTGCCTCCCAAGATAAGCATCCAAACTAGTCACAAACTTCTCATTCTTCTGATAAGGAGAATCAATATACGATCTAGCATACTTGGACAAAGCTTCGAACTCAGAAATATACTCAAGAACTGGTCCCCCACCTTGCTTGAGCTCTACAAACCTCTTGAACAAAACAGACTTCTGAGCCGTAGAGATGAACTTGGCTTCAAATCTAACTTGGAATTGCTCCCAAGTGATCTCTTCTTCTGGAGTATCGATGGTGATAGAATTCCACCAATCCGCAGCTCTCCCTTGAAGCTGTCTCGATGCAAGCTTCCTCTTAGTTGCATCCTCAATCCCTAAATCACCAAAGATTCTTCGACATGCATCAATCCATCTCTGCACCTCAATGGTCGACTCTGTCCCCAAGAAAGCTTTTCCTCCAAGAGCAGTATAATCCTTACAAAGCTTAGCAAAATCCACCGGCCTTGGAGCTTGGACTTGAACTCCCACATCCACTGATGATCCTGAAGCTGGTATCCTTCTCATGATCGAAGTCATCATCGCTTCGAACATAGTTCCATAATCAACAGCTCCTTCATCGGCACGGCTTTCCCTTGCAGCTGGTCTCCCTCTTCGACTCATCCTTAATATCTGTAATAAGAATGATTAGAACACCTTAAGAAATAAATGCATAAGGAGTTCAAATCCTTCTAAGCTACTATATTATATGTAGTAATTATCCATCAAAATACAATTACGTCTCTCATACGTTGTTACGTCAGCGAGCGTTGGCTAAAATCGATTAACCTCGCTCTGATACCAAATGTCACGACCGCCCATGACTCCCGCACCAAAACAATGGAATAGTGCGCTGAAAGGCGTGCCAGGTAGTCATGGACGATAGTCAGGGTAAAATAAAACAGCAACCTCTATCGTACAACTCACAGCGCTTGGATAAAATACAATAGAGAAATATATAGTGAAGCTCCATAACAGAAAAATCATCATATAAGCATCGTAAGTAGATTTATACAAACATGAAGCATCCATACATCAAAGCCTCACTACAACACTCAACCAGATATAACAGCGGAACACCCAGTACATATAGTAAGAAAACTAGTATGCAAAGCCTCCTGCTCGTCTTCGTCGTCATCAGCGTAGATCTCTAAGAACAGCACCTGTCACCTGCTACCTAGTCTGCCCATCCCAACATGGATGAACAGCCCAAGGTAATAAGAGGAGACATAAAACCTTGAGTCAGACAAAGTCTTAGTGAGCAGTAAATCAACTATCAAACATACCAAAAGAGCATAAAGGATAAAAGGAATAGGAACCAAACCATCCCACTCCACCTCTTTCTACAGTGATAGCCCCCAGACACACACCAAGGAGAAGTAAGCATAACACAGCAGACAATTAAGGTAAAGCAATACTCACTCGAGTCAAGGGCGATGTTTTCCAAATACCAACCCCCAAGGCCTAAACCAAGATCAGATAAGCACCTAGAAAATACCGCTCTTGAGACCGAATGATGATACAACCAAACGTCCAAACATCCATGACTCTGGCTATCACTGTTATCCTTGCTTCGATTTCACCGTTGATTAAATGACCATCCGTCAAGGGCTAATGGTAACCCCGGTTCCAGACATAACTCCGCACACTGCCTTGTGCCTAGGACTTATCTACTTTGCCCAGAGTACTCGACTACCTACCTGTAGTCTTTTGGTTGTCCCGACTACCTACCTGTAGTCGTTATGGGCACCCCATGTACTCTTGCTTTTGAGCATGCTAGAACCTTCAACAACGATGAGATCCAAGCCTCCTAGTCATCCTCCTTGACGACTATCCTCATACTAGCTCAAGCTACCTCTCGAGCAATCCATTATCAACCAACTCGAACCATCCCTCGAGTTATCAACATGCTTGGAATGATCCCTGCCTGGATTACGCCAAGTCTACATCACATCATACTTCGCTTTATTACACCATAGCAAAGTCTCAACTCAACAATATGGTTTGCCTCATCGCATCATGGCAAAGTTCCATCTCAACATCATTCAATCCATACATATGAGCTTCCACATCCGCCACATATGCCTTTAGCAGCTTTCACCATTCAAGAGCCTCTTCTGTAGCTTTTGAATCATCTTTGACCATACTTGTCCAAATCTATCAACTAGATAGCTCATTCACAACAATCAATCAAGGCAAACATTAATCCAAACAAATAAGTATTCAATCAAGATCTAATTAGGCATTCATAACTACAATGGCAATTTCGTAAATAAATGAGCATAGAACTAACATACATGAATCATGGGTTTTTAGCATAGATCTAGCAAATATAAAACATGGGTTTTGTTTCTATAACTTAATAAATGAGCTTGCATAGGTAAACATCTTCACAAACAATGGATCTATACTTGGATCTAAGGAAAATGCACAAAATCACTATCTACAACACTCCAACAAACCACCAATCCAATATACTCCTTTGGGTCCGCGTGAGAGATAACTACCACTCACCAAATCACCTAAACACCTCAAAAACTAAACACTTCAGATCTGGACAGCGAAGATCAAGGCTTGATCCGGCGAAATCTCGCTTAAAACGATGAAATCTAGCTTCGTTGGATGAAGATCTTCAACTTTGTCTCTTGGATCTTCAATCTCGATCTTCGATCTTGGATGGATGTTAGAATTAGATTGGAATGGAGAAAAGAAGATGAAGAAATGTTGTAGTCGAGTTCCCAAAATGGCAGCACTTCGTTGCTTCAAAAACCGGTGCCAAAAAGTGAGCCGAACCCCTCTATTTATAGGCTGGAAAAACCCTTATCTCGGCCGTCCCTAAGTCGCTGCCGACCTAACCTCGCCGACCTAACCTTGCCGACCCAACACTCTGCCGACCTAACACATAAACCACTCCAAGACTCAACAGGTACACGACCTAACGTCCTAACAGAGATACCACATGGCCGACCTAACACTAAGTCGTTCTGCGACTTAACAAAAGACACGAGGCCACACGACCTAGTTATAACACGGCCTAACCACATACAGGGGTAACCACTAGGTCGCTATATGTTAGACCAGTAACTCCCTTAGGTCGGTCAGTTCTTAACTCGGCCAAACTTTAACTCGCTCGCTTCTTAAGGTTGCCCAAACCCCTAAACCACTTATCCCGTTAAGTCGGCACTGTTAAGTCGGTCTCCCTTATGAGCCGACCAACCTTTAAACCACTAACCTCCTTAAGTCGGTCAAGCACTATAGGTCGGTCACTACCTTATCTCGGTGACCCTTTAAACTCGGTAATACGTTAGCCTTACTAACCCGGCCATCACGACCCAACCTTTAGGTCGTCTACCCCTTAACTCGGCTAAGCCTATAAGTCGGTCACGACTCAACACTACACATGAGTTAACTCCCCATTCGACTCATGCTAGAGACAACATAAACAATACTAACGACCTGTAAATTCTACGATTTATCGACACGTAAAATGCGGGTCGTTACAGTTATCTTATTCGAGTTCGTTTTGTTATGGGTTCATCTCATTATTTTATATCAAAAGGACTTGTTGACTCTTTTTCCTTAAATACTTTGGGCTTGGTGACTACACTGAGAATTGCGAATTCGGTTGGTAAATCCGCATCACTAGGTTTACTTTGTTAAAATGTCAAGATTATTTTATGTGATTATTCTTTTCAAGCCAGTTTGCATGTTATGCGTTACTTAGGCTTCGGAATCGATTGGGAAAGGGTTGGCTTAATTATTATGAAATTCGATATCCTATGTCCCGAACGTACTATCCATCTTCGACATTTTCAATCTGTTAAGCATATTTCTATTATTTTTTAAATGATTTCGATTCCAATTTAGTGGCATCATTTTATTCTCGAGACCCACTTGTTGAGGAAAATGTTATTCTCCTCATTCAAGTAGTTTGTGAGTTTTTGGTATTTTTTAGCTTGTCTTAGGATTATCACCTAAGCAATCTTTTGAGTGGTGCTAAGGTCTTTTTCAGTTCGACTTTACCACCAGTTTTCATTAGCTACGAGTTGTGGAGGATAGCTTACCCCATTACCACATTCCGCACTCGTTATGATTCTTATCAATGAAACGTGATGTCATTCGAGTTGTCCAGCTTATTTCATCCATCTTATGAATTGAGTATTCAACGAATATCTCGATGAGTCCGTTTTTGAATTTATTGAGTTTGGATGAAAACAACAACTTAAAATTTTTGCAAATCTTTTTCATAAGATTTAATTATAAGTATAATTAGATTTTTATTCTTAAAACGGGCAAAGAATATTCGTAAAGTTTTTAAGAAATATTTTTATAATAAAGAAGATGATTTTGTGTTGTTTTGCCCATTAAGTGCTTTACGAATTTTGGTCGATGCGCTCGATTAACGTTATCGATAGGAATTTCCTAAACGTTCTGATGAGACAATCAGACACAGTAAATTGACATGGAACAAGTAAATTTTTTCTAGAAAGATGACTACATAAAGTTAAATATAATTTTGAAAGTTTTAGCTTTTTGGGAAAGAAGATCATTTAAAAGAACTCTTTTTCGATACTCCAGTTCTTGTGATTCCCGAAGGGAACCAAGACATCACTGTTTGTACTGATGCTAATCGTATTGGTTTGAGTACTGTTCTCTTGCAAAAAGGAACGTGCTATCATTTATGCTTTTGTACAATTAAAGCATTTTGAGACTAGGTATGCTCGTGATCTAGTGCTCGCAGCTATTGTTTTTGTTTTTAGAATTGGTGTCATTATTTTTGGGAGAGAAATTTGTTCTCTACACAGATCATAAATCTTTGGAGTATTTATTTTCTCAAAAGGAACTTAACTTGTGTCAACGACGTTGGCTCGAGTTACTGTCATCATATGATCTTGATATTCTTTATACTTTGGAAAGGGGAATTGTGATGCCAATGCCCTTAGTCGTAAACAACAAATGGTTGTTTCTTTGATGATGTCCGAATGGAATGATCCTTTTAACAGGTTCAACGGGCGTACCGTTATTATACTACGTCGTTGTCCAATTTATTTGTGTTTCGGGTACATTGGACGTACTGTTATTATACTACGTCGTTGTTTCGAATTATTCGGGCATACTGTTATTGAATTTCGCCATTTCACCAGCTCGATTTTCTACTATTCATGATATTTTCAACGTCTCTCAACTACGGAAATGCCTTATGGATTCTGATTCTATTCTTGAGCCTGGTGTTATTGAAGAAATTGAAGTTTCACCAAATTTGACTTATTAACAACTTACTCTCTTGTGTTCTTTAGGATGAACTTCTTACTTCGAATTTTCTTTTGTGTTGATATGATTTTATGGTTATTACTTTTTATTTTCTTCTTAAATATTATGAGGATGCAATTTCTTTAAGGAGGGGAGTCTGCAACAACCCGCATATTTTACGACTGTATATTTAAACATTTTATTTAAATATAGCATCGTTGGTCGGATTTAACTCCGAAAAGCTACTTTTTGTAAACAGTCGAACTAGGACTCGAGACCCCTTCCAATGAGTTCAAAATGACGTTTGCGACCTTTTTGAGTATAAACATCGATATGTTTGGAGTTAGCTTGAATTTTGACATTTTCACTTAGGGCTTTGTGTTTGGGTTTCAGCCCAATAACCTAACATAAGACCCTAGCTCCACCCCCTCTCCTCTTCATTCATTCTCATTTCCTAACACTTTAAGATTTAAGAAAAAATGGGGAGGGAGAAAAGAGATTAAGAATTCCTAAGCCCTTGCATCATTTGCAAATCCAAGTTTTAGCTCCAAAATCAAAGAGAAGCTTAAGTTAGCATCTCCTTCTTCTTATTCTCCATCTCAATCTCTCTCCAATTTCACAAATTTCCTATAACCTAATTTGGGAAATTATTGTTTATGATCTTAGATTGGAGCTTTTAGAGTTGCGATTGAAGAGTGGTTGATCTTCCTTTGTTTTCAAGCTTCTCCTTCCTTGTTTTTGTGAAAAAGGTGAGTTTTCGAACTCACATCTATGTCTATATCTTTGATAGTTGTTAGGTAGTGATTCCTAACATCTATTCCTTGTCCCTTTGTTTTGGATTGAATTGGTTTTATGAATATTCCAATTTTTTGGCATTTTGAAGTAAAATCTTCAAAAATCCTAGCTTTGATGTTCGATCATGCTTTTGGTGTCGTATCGAAGAGCCTTTAGGGCTGGGTTGCCGATTGGCGTAAACCCCTATCGCCCATCGCTCGACCGATTACAATTTGTTTGGGATTTTGCCCCTTGGGGGCTAGGCTGAGAAAACTGCAATTTCCAGTTCAGTCAACTGAACTAGAAGGTCAGTCGACTGAACCGAACCAAGAAAATTTCCTGGGCCAGTATCAGTCGATTGACCACTCTTCGTCAGTCGACTGAGCCTTGAAACCAAAAGTTTCAGGGCATGGTACAGTTGATTGACCACCCAGGTTCAGTCGTCTGAACCTGGAAACAGAAAGTTTCCAGGATCTGTGTCAGTCGACTGACCACCATAGTCCAGTCGACTGAATCTGTTGCCTCTGCCTATTTTGCCTTTTTTGTTTAAATTTCCAATTTTTAATCGATTCTTGTTTCTCCAATTTGTTGTTATCACCTTTGTTGACTTTGATAACTTCTTTTTTTGGGATTTTTGGGGAATATCCACTTTGATGGTTTTCGTATCGATTTCTTTGGATTTAATTCACGTCTTCGAATGTGAATTTTTAGAGATTGATTGTTTTGCAATCAATTTTGTGATTTGTCACTTTAAAATACAAAGGTTTCTATATTAATAGTAAATATTCAAACTTTTTCTCAAATATGATTTGAACTCTATTTTTAATACAAAGCTTGTTTGTAAAACCATTTTCCAATCTATTAGTATGCACAAACCTTTACCTCATTCATTTGAGAAATCTAATTAAACGGCTTAGTAAAACTAGTGGTATTAAATGCTTGTGTTTACTTCGTCGGTCATTTTTTGGACTTGTATGATTGAAACTCTTATGAAAACTTTCGATTGGAGATCTACAATTTGTCCATAAATATTTAAGTTAATCTAGTGGTTATGGGAGGTGAAGCTAAACTCATTTATTTACTAGCTTAGTGTAATTGACACTTCTCGATGATCGATGATGATCATTTTGTGATTTAGACTTGCGATATGTGATTTCTCTTTGTCCACGTAGGGGACTATACATCGTTTTATTGAGTTTCGCCTCATTTCTTTAATAGGCTAATGGCCTATGCATTCTTTGGAGTTTCGACTCATTTTTGTGGGCTAGCGTCCCATGTTCTTTTATGGAGCTCGGTTCATCGGGCGTAACGCTGTACTACGCCGTTGTTCCATATTATTGGAGTTCGGTTCATCAGGCATAATGCAGTACAACGTCGTTGTTCCGCATTATTGGAGTTCGGTTAAGTGGGCGTAATGCCGTACTACATCGTTGATCTGGATTATTGGAGTTTTAGGTTCATCAGGCATAATGCTGTACTTCGTCATTACACCGGCTCTATGGTTAGCGACCATGGAATAGCGTTCCATTTTGGATACACGAGTTGGTGAGTTTTCATGCTTCCGTTTTTTGATAGACCTCCCCCTTTTGTGATTTCTGGATTTCCAGTTGATGATTTTCTAGAATTTGTGATTCACCAATTTTGTGATTGGCATTGATATTTGTCAATATTTGTGGTTTGGTGAATAAAATAAGGAATATGACATTCTTTTTTCTGTTATGAGATTCTTGAATATTGTATGATTTTTGTGTTGTCTAAAGTGTACTTTTCATATTATGGCAATATTGTTATCATACGTTTTTGTCATATCTCTTCTTCCATCTCATTTTATCTGATATTTATAGCTAGACTGATCCGTTTATTATTTTCTTATTAAATAATACTCGGGTTAGACCAAGATATTATATGTGCTTCTGCTTGACTCTTCTTCTGGGAACATTATCTGACTATTAACTAACTACTATAGTTTAGTAGATTTTGTTTTTATACATTCGAGATAGAGAATCCTTGATGTAGATGTATCCTTTGCCTTGCACTTGTACCTGTTCTTTTGTGATATTGTGGATCTTATTTGACCACTACTCTGATGTACACTTCTATGTGTTGTATTCATATCTGTTTCTGCCTTTGTGATATGGATAACTTTTACTGATTTATGTTATGTTTATTTCTATATTTGTTTCCGAAGACCACATAGCCACTGTGTAGTAGCTTTGAGTTTGTATCGGTATGTCGGATTTCCTCTTGAAATGAAATGCATGTTGTACTATCTGACATATCGGTGCTCGCACAAAGCAATTACACGGATGGTCGCTCCTCTACTACCTTATTCTTCGTGCTAGTTAACAGCATTACTCCATAGTGTCCTTGGCTAGCGTCGGTATAGAGATGGGGCATCACAAGATGGCTAGGGTTTCAATCGTCTTGAGCTTAACAGTGAGGTAATTCATGTTTTATAAATTTAAATAGAATAAATAAATATTTATTTCTATGCAGCAAATTTATTTTGTAGTAGGTATATATATAAATATTTCTGATATATATTTGTAGATATATATATATATATGGATATAGGCAGAAACACATGTAATAAATGTATTTTATTCTGCGGTGAAAAGTAAAACAGTAAAGGGAGTTTTGTTTAGTTTAAAAATATGTATATAAGGTTTGAAAAACAGGATTTTATTTTACAAGTGGAAAATAAAAAAATAAAAAAATAAAAGGATTTATATATAGGAAATTTGACTTATATAAATTGTCTTTATATGCAGCTTTAAAATTGAAATAAAATAATCTATTAAAGAAAATTTAATTTTCAATTTAATTTTCAGTTAAATAAATTTGTTAAAAGGGATTTATTTAAAATTTTAAAGATATTAGTTCGAAATTAAATTACGGGTTAATTAAATTATCAAATGGAATTTAATTGTTCGATTTGTTCGAATATTAACAAATTGTATAATTGTTTATACAAGGTCTAAATTGCAAAGAAAACAAGCCGAAATGGAAATGGGTTGCATGCATAAGCAAATGTGAGATCTTCTCACTCAATCAGATTTTTTGATTTAATTTTAAATAGTTAAATTTCAAATTGATTGATTGTGTGCTTGGATGATAAATAATTATCATTTGTATTGAATTAGACACTATGCGCCGCATAATAGAGGATGATAATATATTAAACCCATATACCGTGATATGTATTTGGAGTGATTGATTTCCTGCATTATATAGCGGATGAGACCCTATGCACCACATAATAGCGGTTGATATTTTATAAATCCTTATACCGCGATATTCCACCTCGAAGTTGAATTGGTATTTAATTGTACTGCTAACGTCTACGGATGCAGGAAAATAGGTTGGAGGGATCCAAGTGGATTCCTCAAATATTTGAATTAGTTTCGAAATCGTGTGTCGATTACTTACAATCTGTGCGTGATTATTTGTGATTGAAACCGTTCAAGGCTATAGTTTAGCAGAGATATATTTTTGGTATCTTAGGATACCAGAAATAAATAAAATTGGATTTTGAAATTTAAGTAGCAAATCTATAGTGAAATCCTATTGAATAAAATTTCAAAATATGGGAAAAAGTTTATAAAATGGATTTCAAGTAATATTGTTTAATAATTGAAGAATTTATTTAAAATATGGATTTTAAATAGTTTGGAAGAGATAAAGAAATTTATTTTAAAAGAAAACAAATTAGGGAATAAAATTTGGAATTTAATTTGATATTGGAAATAATTTTGGGAAATCAATTTGGAATTTGATTCGGTGTTTGAAATAAGTTTAGGAATCAAATTTGGAATAATTTGGTATTTGAAATATATGTTTGGAAAATCAAATTGGGATTAGATTTGGTGTTTTGAAAATAAAATTTTGAAATCAATTTGAAAATTGATTTCGTGCTTAAAAATAAACCTTTAGGAAATCGATATGAAAATTGATTTTTTGATTGAAAAAAATTTTAGAAATCAATTTGGACATTGATTTAGTGTTGAAAGTGAATATTTAGGAATCAATTTGAAAATCGTATATTAGTGGATATTTGAAAATTTAAATTCACAATGGGAATTCTATAAAAGAAAGAGGAATTTGTTTTAAAAATAAATAATGCTTTATTTTTAAAGTGTGGAAAGGAATTTATGGATTTGAAACGTAAATTAAAATAAATCCAGAAAGATTTATAAATTGATTTGAATGAATCATTTTAGATGGAATGTGTACTTTCCCTGGAAAGCCGAGTATGTTTTCAATATGGTTTATAAATATAAATTGAAGGTGTAAAGATGGTTTTGAGGGAAGAATATTTTGGAATAATTATTTACATAGGTTATTTTGAAAATCTTAAAAGTAAAGATATATTTTAAATTATTATAGAAGTGATTATTTAAAGTTTTAATTGATATTTGTTTTAGAAATTGGATATTTAAATAGTTATATCCTATCTACAAATTTTATTTTAAAAATTAGTTTGGACTTGAATTTTTATATGAGATATCAGTATAATATTTTCAAGACTAATATTCAAGCAAGTGTTTTAAAATATTTTTATTTTGAATGTTTCCAAGTATATTATGGATAAGTATTTTTAATTATTTCTAAAGTATTTGAACTCAGCAAATTTTCAGTGGAATTAAATAAATATTTGGAAATTTATTCCACGTGAGGAAGGTGATTCGAAATTTGTTCTCAAAAGATTGAAAGGTGAAAAGTGACTCGAAATTTGTTTTCAAAAGATTGAAAGGTGAAAAGTGATTCGGAATTTGTTTTCAAAAGATTGGAAGGTGAAAAGCGATTCAAATTTTTTTCAGAAGATTGAGAGTTGAAAAGTGATTTGAAATTGTTTTCAAATGGTTGAAGTGTTAAAATTATATCTTGCGAAGATATTTTGAAAATTATAATTGTGGGAAAATTATTTCAAATCCAGTGATTATTGCGAACGATGATTGATAGTTAAATAACCGACTATCAATATTGGCCTTTTTAATGGCATTTGAATTTCGGAGCGACCGTGGATCGTATTCCAAATGGATATTCGAAAGACACATCGAACCTTTCTAATTGTGATGGATCTTTTGTTTAAAAGATCAAAGTGGAAATTGGTTATGATTTGTTTGAAATATGAATGTAACACTTATTTTTATGAATAAGCGCTCACTATTCGGTTTAACCTGGAAAGGACTTTATGTCATATAACCCATACCGAATGGTGATACGTTGAAATGGATAGCATTTGAAGATGGTGGTGAAGACCGGGTGTTTTTGAGAATGATAGGATAACCTATCGAATGACTTTTCACTGAGTAACTTCGGTATAGAGATCTCCATATGTGATGGGGAGTCAGATCGGGACTGTGGATGCCCGGATTGCAAAGATTTCTTTGTAAGTGCCTTCGGTTCTGTTCGAACCCAGAACAGACTTGTATGGTTGTATGTCTGACATTACACTTTAAGATATAAAGCTGATTTCTTTCAAATACATTTCTGGGTGGCGGAGAATTTAGTCTCTTAGCTTAACACCCTTCTCTGAGACATACAAGCTCATAGGTTATGTAATTTAAGGTTATTAGTGATATACTTCCAATTTGGTAGTGTGGAATGCTAAGTGCTGTTGATCATTTGTTGATCGAAGCATGGCTTTTGTGAAAAGCGTAGCTTTGTGGACAAGACTTCGTCGAACCTCCCAACCCTTTAATGGTCGAAATAGGAATGTTGCGGCAAGGTTTTTGGGGGTCGCACCCCTAGGGTATGTCCATTTTCTTCTAGAGAAGAGGTGATATCATGGTATGGAGCCCAGATATTTATCTATGTAGTTGTTGCTATTTATTGGTGAATCCCGAGATAAAGGTCGGTAACGACCGAGGATGGCTTACTTGTAGGTGTTCCCTAGTTACAGAGGTAATCTGGCCTTGTGTTGGTTGGGAACCAGTTTGGTTCTTGGAGGCGGCCCTCCAAAGGCATCCCATTTTTAAGGAAGTTCCTTAGCCTGACCATTTGTTGGAAATTTAAACAAAACAATATGAGCCCTTTACGATTGCAATTGTATAACCTGCTTCCTCAGGAGGTAGCTATAGCATGCATAATATAATGGTACCTATACTAGCTAAGATTTATATTATACTTTCGAAATGTTTTCCACACTTCGCACTAATAATAATATCAAATAGATTTTATGTATCAAGCCTGTTTGACTATCATAAGGAGAAATCTCCCCCAAGTGTGCGATTGCATTGTGCGTGTGCCGGGAGGCCTTATGGTAGTTTCATTTTCCAAAAGCATAGAGGATTTCTTTTATTTTCTTTGCGAAAATAACTATTTTTAAGATCTCACACAAGTCGCATGACTGCTCTAGAGTTTATTGTTCCCTTTCTAAACTCCGTGTGCCTATAATTTTCCACACGAGCAGCCTAGAGTCAGGTTATCATTATTCTAGAGCGAAGTCGAAAAAGATGTGCTGTGAAGATCTGGAGTTCAAGATGGATGGCGAGACGTATCACTTATATTATGTAGTGTCCGTTGCGTTTGGGTTGGTACAAGTCAAAAATTTCTATGTAAGCAAGTTAAAATAACTTCCAATGTTGTATTGTGTCGTTGTAAACTCTGATATTGTGATGAATGTAAACAGATATAGTGTTTTTGTTTTAAAGATATTCATTTATCTATTATACGTTGTTCCACTGCAAAATGTGAGATTCTACTATTGTTTTTGTTTCTTCTTCTATCTTCTTCTTCTTCGACCCTAACGGTTTGGTTTTTAGGCATCCGATTGTGCGACATTTGATACCGTGGACGGACTGATGTCGACTTTCAGGCATCGAAAAATCGTGTCCTTACAATCTACCTTCTGAATGGATACACCTCTAGATGGATGTCTCGAGAACCATCACAAAGGATCCTCTGCCAACACAAGACCCGCCTACCTCTGTAACTAAATAGTATCGAATATGTCATCCCCCGGTCCTTACCAACTTTTAAACCGGATGCCCAAGCTTACAAACCACATTAATTTACATCCTGGACGTCATAGCTGAAAGAAATATATCTAGAAGGTGATGACCATACCCTACTTGGGAATGACCCACTTAGCGTTGCCGCATCTAATCCTGTTTCGGCCATTTCCAGTTTGATGAGACTTGAGGCAACGATTACCATTTCACATAACACATATCATATCTCTAAATGCCAAACTGCCATTTCCGTTTACTACTAATTTCCTTTAAAAATACAACCCTTGAGCTCGTATGTCTCAAGGAGGGTGTTAAGCCAAGAGAAGTTGCATTCTCTGCCACCACTGATGTACGTTTGTAAAAACAAATGTATGTAATCTTTAGAAATGCAATATCTAACAAACATCCATAAAAATTGTCCATAAGCAGGACAAAACGAAAGCACTCTCCTACTACCACAAGTAGTGAGTAGTCCTTGCAATCTAAAAATCTCCACAACGAGGAGACCACGGCTATATATAACCACATAATGGGTGCGACCCCGAGCAAATCAACAAGCAGTCCTCATGCTATGAAGATCCATGGTCTTCAATAATCATCTACTTCAATATGTCGTCACGTTTGAATGTATACATTGGTTCGAAGTGGTTTTCGGATAGAAATCACCCAAATCCAACCACGGTTCTTTCGAAATCCAATTATCGAAAAAAAGTAAATATGAGTATACAGGATTATTAAGTCTCTTTTCACTTTAATTCTTTCCGGATGATTTCAAAATCTCTTTCTTTTAATGTAGAATAATTCTAAGTAATTCATATTTTTACTTTGGAAAATATATAAAATTTCCTCCCTTAACTTCTCAATCCAAATTCGTTAACTTTTAGGCGGGTCAAAAACAATGTTATTTACGGCACCGTTTACGATAAACCATAAAATAATTCTTAGCAAACATTTTTTTAGTAAATATGATCATAGAAATCATTCATTTTGGAGATTGCTTAAATTTTGGATAATACCAATCTTCTTTTATTTTGGAAACTTAATACGATCTTCTTATTTAAGAGCATCCAGGCATTCCTTTCGATCTGTTCCACCCCTCACCTAAGGAAAGAAAACATAGTTCATGTAAGTTCAAGGCACTAGTTGCCCCATTCCTAACCTTAGTTAAACACCTTGTTTTATCTTCCGAGATTTCACAGGTAGGACAAATGTACTAGTTGTTTCTACATACTCAAATTTTCAACTTAATTTTGGAATTGATTATAAAGAATCGAAATTATCTTTTAAATGCTCAATTTTTCTTTTAAAAATATTCACAATTGATTCTGCGAAAAATCGTTACAGTCAAACTCATATTCAAAAGTTATACCATTTGCTGCATAATAGTGCTGTGGAAAGTGTTATGTAAGCTTATTGGATTTAAACAACTTTTAAACATTTGATAATTCAAATTTTCAAATCCAAATCTCTTTTAAACCATTTAAATAGATTTATAAAATTTATTTCATAATTCTCCAATATTAAAAACGTTCACTTAAACGGATTTCCTGTTACGATCACTTAACTGCACTAACGCGATTTTTTTAGAAAATTGGTTTGGACTTAATTAAAAATCCACTCAACGAAACTTTGATTTTCTTTCTTCATTTAGAAGATATGGATATAATAGTCTAGAATTTTCTTATCTCGAAGAATTCCGAGATATATTCCACTCTACACATTCATTTGAACTTTTCGGCGCGAAATCGTGAACTACCGTTGCGCGACACATCTAGTTTTAACTTATTTATCAATATTTGAAATAATTTATTCAAATTGAATTTTATTATTTATAAAATCATTCAATATTTTCACCGTTTAAAGTATTCAAAAGGTATTTTCACTATTACCATGTTATAATATTATTATATTCCCATTATTTTAATATTAAATTTTAAATTCCAATTTCAATTCTATCTTCAAATTAAACACATTTAAAAATTAGATTTCAAATCTAATTTCAATTCAAACTTCAATTCAATCTTAATCTCAACTTTAATTTTCAAAATCAATTCCAATTTCAATTTCACTATTCATCTCAATTTAACTTCAACCTATCCTTTTCAAGCCCGTTTCACTTCACATTTCAAATTCTATTTTATTTTTACTTTAATTTCACTTCTAATTGAAAATAGACTTATTTTTTAAAAATATCTCATATCACTAAAATTCGATCTTTCGTAACATAGGGATAAATCAAAATGAACATAAACAGTGTCCATATTCACCACTAACATAACATCCATTCAACCAATCACATAACATATGATTTCAAATCCAGCATTCACTACTAATAGCATAACGGGATATATTATCATTATTCAATTTATCTAACCAACTATCAAACATCCATACTAACAATCAATTTGGTATAAATATTCACATGTCATGAGGGTATAAATGTGATTGTTTTAACATAACCAAAATATAATTTCAAAAGCGATCAGGATTTCTTGCCTTCATATCCACTCCATCAATCTTTTTGTAGGCTAATGTGCTTTTCGAACTACTGCGCTTTTTTCGAACATCTCGAATTCTCGACTTTATTTATTTTCCTTTCGAACTGCTTTTGTTTTCCTTTCTCTTTTTTATTTTGCCCTGAGCTTTGGAGGGGAATGGGGGTGTACGACCTTGGGTATGGCTTGTAGGTGCTCGGGCAGGTTTGTGTAGAGGTGTGTACTGTTTGGGGTGGTGGAGTATGGGCTCGGATATGTGATGTGGCTCAAGGTATGTGGGGGCATGCGTGAGTTTGGGAGGGGATGCGTAGGTTTTGTAGCTCGGGTTGGATTCTTGGGTGGTGAGTGTGGGTTGTCTGAAGAAGGTAGAGGGGTGTAGGCTTGGTTTTGGTGATGTAGAGGTGTGGTAATGTTTGGTGATGGAGGTGGAAGAAAATGAAGACATAGAGATGTAGTTTGGAAATTTTGTAGAATGGAAATGTAGTGAAAAATGAAGGGAGTTTGGCTTGTATTTATAGGTGGAGAATTGAGTGGAAAATGACGCTACTACCCTCTTTATATTTACATCTAATTAAAATTTTCTTTTATGTATGAAAGTAGAGATTTGATATGCATTAAAGGCAATGTTAAAGATAGGAATGATTTCTTACTTTTCCTTTCTTAAATTTTGAACTTAAAAAAAGACATTTTCCTTTGATTTGATTTGCATTAATGGTAAGCATATTTGTCACTAATCCCTTTGGTTAGCTTTCTTTTCATACTTTATTTTGCATAAATTCTATGTGTATAAGTCCCATCTTGCATAAGAGAAAAGAAATGTGTATAATGATGTTGTTTTCTTAGTTCACTTTTGCACTCTTTTGTTAAATCATGTATTAACATTATTTTTTATCATTTTTCTTTTATTAATTTATAAAAAGTGGTATTTTGATTTTATAAGATGTAAATGAAAATGTTTTATAGTTTTCAAAGTGATATTATATAAGTTATAAAGTGCATATGATCATTCAACGTTGCGACAACTTGTTTTGGTCGAAAATGATGTTTTGTCGACAAATTTTACAGTCAAAATTTAACGTTTTTGTTAAGCTATATATTGAAGTACACCAAACTTTAAAATGAACATTTTACTTCTGTAAATAAATTAAAACATATCTCTTTATATTTTAAAATCACAATTAATTAATATCCAAAATCTCTAATTTTACAGTGTATGTAAAATTGACAAAATGAGACAAAATTTGGTTATTTCTGTAAAACGATTATTACTATACTTTTAATTATATAACATACTTTTATTATCTTTATTAGATGTTTTAAATAAGATTTAATTTTTCAAATAAATATTTAAATCTATTTATTTAAGTATTGATTTATTTTTAATAAAACTTAACTTTTGTTGATATGTTCTAAAATTCAAATTTATACCTTTTTAATTATTAACATAAGTATAGTTAATTATTTATTATATATAACATATGTATTTAAGTTATAAAATCCTTTTAAACATAAAACGAACGAAATCTCTCATTTTCGAACTAGCGATATTACGGGTCGTTACAGATTGGTTTTCATATGTACTCGATTAAGTTATACATTTGTTAGATTTTGCATCCATACTTAGCCAAGTAGGTTGTGCATTCGGTTAGTTTTTGAGTCCATATGGACTAAATTATGTTGTGCACCTTGTCAGCTTTTGCATTCATTAATTTGTTAGGTTAAGCATTGTTCTAACTCGCTTATAAATTGGTTTTATTTATTACTCGGTTAAAGTTTACGTACGATTATGTTATGGTATTGGCGATAAGCTTGGTTAACCAAATGAAAATATTACATGTCCCTATTTTTACTAATTGCTTGATATTTTGGTGGTAGATATAGCCTGGTGTGATAACCCAGATTTTCTAGACATCTGATAAGTGGATAATTAACTGGTTATTCTGTTAAACAAATAAAATTCTGATATCTGAAACTATAAATAATTTTGAATCTATAATAAACTTTGAAATATAAATACCTAAAAATAATAAATTTTACAGTAAATTAATGTATAATAGATGTTTTCAAAATTCCATAATCTTAATTGTGTATATATATAAGATCATTGAGAAATAGTAAAGATATTAATATAATTCAAACAATTTAAAGTGCAATAATCTTGTTTGTTTATTATTAAAAAATTTGTAAAGTTGTTATTTTCATATAATAATAATAATGTGTTGTTTTAAATATAGATGTAAATAGATTTTAAATTATAATGATTATTAACTAAATTTATGTGTGTCTGTTCGAAAATATATATGAGTCTATTTAAATTTAATTTGAATTTGAGATTGAAATCCAAAGATAAATATCTTAAAATAAATTGAAAAAAAAAATATAAATAATAAAATAAAATAATGTATGTTTGACTTTTTTTGTGTATATAAGTAGTTCTATATTATTTTCTTTAAAAAGGTTTTATAAATAAGTTAGTAGAAAAGGTATTAATGTAATATGTAAACATAAAATATTAGTATGATACAAAAACACATATAAATAAATAAATATTAAATATAATTTAAAATTTTTATTAAGACATTTGTAAGCCTTATAATGCATAAGTTAACAATTGTAACTTGAATTAGCATGTAATGTAACAAGTGGCACTTTTATTTTTTAAAAAAATTTATGTAAAACAAATACAAAAAATATGAACTTGGCTTTA
Organism: Allium cepa; assembly: GCA_030765085.1. Lineage (NCBI taxonomy): Eukaryota > Viridiplantae > Streptophyta > Magnoliopsida > Asparagales > Amaryllidaceae > Allium > Allium cepa. The sequence continues at coordinate 934,721,508 of CM060943.1, read as the reverse complement.
TACAAATCAAAGTATTATCTTTCTCTCAAAGTAAAACTGAAAAATTGAATCGAAGGAATTCAATCAAAATAAATAAAATTAAAACTGATTAGTATTCTAGTTTTCAACCTCAAGCATATCAAATTCAGGTGCAAATTTCAGTTTTTCAAACCTGAAGCATCTTCAAGTTATCAAGCTTAGCAAATCGAAATCTAGAAGCAAATGAAAATTCAAGTTTCAGATCAGTTTCAAATCAGAGAAACAAAATGCAGATCATCTCAAAACAATAAGTAATTAAAATCAAGAGTATATCAAGAACAGTTTTCGATCTTTTAAAATTTCAAAATCTGCTTCTCTGTTCTTCAGCAATCAGGTGAGTAAATTCTTTCCAATTTTAAAATATAATCTTCTGTATAATATGATGGTGTTAAAGATGAGAGGAAAATACCAGTTTGAATATGCATATATGCCTGCATGTGGAATGTATAAATGCCTGTACGTATAAAAATATTGTTACCTCTGTTCTTGCTTCCCATTCTACTCAAGCTTTCAAAATTGAAGTTCTATTTATCTGAAAACTTTTAAGATGTAATGTTGGAAGGGAATGTGTTCATATTCAAGTATAGCTTGTTGTAAAAATAGATTTACAAATTTTCAAGAAGCATGGAGGCAATAAAACCCAAATGACGGTAAAACCACTTACAATTAAATCGAATGTCATGATTTAACCATTTGATTACGTGAGCGTATTTGTTATTGAATATAGTGATTTTAGGTGGTGGTTTGGATATTTTTAGTTGTGTATGGGAGAAGGAATTTTGGGATGAACGGAATTAGGTGAAAAACCAAATTCTGACATTGTGATATATTTCAAGGCAAGCCATTTGGCATGGAGTAGCTTGGGTCAGCAGCACATAAGGGGAAAATGGTGGAAGTATTGATCGATGGTCGTGGCATCGGTAGTAGTCAGAACTAGGGTTTAAGGACCCAAAGGAGACGTGGTCAGTATTTTTGAGATTTCGCTGTCGACATAGTGTCGAGTTGGGCTGGACATGGATGGAACATGTCTAGGTCGTGGAAGAAGGTGTGGACGGAGTGATGGAGTTTCAGGTGATAGGGATGGCCTGGTCGAGGCTGGTTTCTGGCGATGTTGTGTTTCCAGTCTCAACTGGGGATGTTCGATTTTGTTTTGGACTTCGAGGCAATGGATCGAAGGTCGGAGTCGATAGAAGTATTGAAAGTCGACACCCGGAAGATTTCATCGGTAGTCGTGGCACAGGATTGAGCTGTGCACGTGCACGACATTGTTGATTGTGCCTGGGTGTTGGGTTGAGTTTATCTCGAAGTGGTACTTGAGACAGTGAGGGTCAGGATCGGGTTATTACGCGTGTTCGTTGAGTTTTGTAACAGCAGTTTTTATGTTGACCAGAGTAAACAAATTAAGATGAAGAGGAAGAGGGGGAAAAAATCGAGGCCAGTCTCAGGTAAAGTTCGGGTTTAACCCAAAGTATTCAATAGGCAAGGTTTTAATAATGTTTTTAAAAAGATTTTAAAAGTAAATTTTGAAATGAAATGGTTTTAAACTTATCTTAAATAAATTCTTTTCCTTTTTAAATGTTTTCTTATATAAGTTTATTAAGAAATTATATGTTTGTTTAACTTAAGTTTATCAAGTAAAAATGTAACAACCCGCATATTTATCGGTTTTATAATTAAATATTTGTTTAGATATTTTATCGATACTCATAATTTAGTCCGAAAAGCCACTTTTTGCAAACAGTCGAATTTGGACTCGAGACCACTTCCATTGAATTCAAAACGCCGTTTGCGATCTTTTTAAGTGTAAACTTTGATATGTTTGGAGTCAGTGGAATTTTGCTACTTTTTCACTTAGGGCTTTGGTTTGGGCTGAGCCCATTAACCCCACTTATGTATTCAGTTCCAACCCCTTCTCCTCTTCATTACTTCATTCCTCATTTCCTAATACTCAAGCTTTTATAACAATGGAGAGTGGAAGAGGAAATTAAAACTCCAAGCCCTAGTCTTCATTAGCAAATCCAACTTCTAGCTCCAAATTCAAGAGAACCCACTGGTAAGCCTTCTCTTCTTCTTCTTCTCCAACTCATTCTCTTATCAATTTCAGAAATTCCTAAACCTAACTTTGGGAATGTTCTTCTTTTAAAGCTTAGAATCAAGCTTCTTGTGTTGGATTTGAAGAGTGGTTAATTCTCCTTTTCTTTCAAGCTTCTTCTTCATTTGTTTGGGTGCAAAGGTGAGATTTTTATCTCACATCTATGCTTATAATTATCTTCGATTGTTAGGTATGAATTCCTAACACTTATTCATGTGCATTTGCTTTTGGTTTGGATTGATTTGGTGAATATTCCAATTTTTGGTGTTTTGGGTTCAATTCTTTAAAAATCATAGCTTTGATGTTTTTATCATGTTTTGGTGATGAACCGAAGAGCTTCTATGGCCGGGTAGTCAATTGGCGTAAACCCTTAGTGCCGTTGCTCGACTGTTTGCAAATTGAGGAAGTTTGCACCTCTTTTAAAATAGGGTAGGAAGTGCAAGAATGCAGGTTCGGCCCACCGAACCACTGGGCCGGTCGACTGACCTGCTAATAAAAGTGCATAGCACTTCTCTGTCACAGGTCCGGTCGACCATCTACAGAGCTCAGTGGACCGACCTGCTTCCTGAGAATTTTTCTAGAACAGGGTCCGGTCGACCGAGCTCTGTAGCCGGCCAACCAACCTGATGTGTTTTCCCTATTTCGCCTATTTTGTGTGGTTTCCAAATTTAATCGATTCGTGTTATTTCCCTATTTGTTGTTATCATTTGTTATCGACTTTGATGACTTCTTTTCTTCGGGATTTTTTGGAATATCCATTTTGGTGGATTCGGTATTGATTTCTTTGGATTTTATTCACGACTTCGAACGTGAATTTTAGTGATTGATTGTTTCTACAATCATTTCGATGATTTGTCACTTTAAAAATATAAAGGTTTCAATACTAGTAGTAAATATCAATACTCTTTCATCAGATGATTTCAACACTATTTTTTTACAAAACTCGTTCTCTTAAACCGTTTTCCAATCTATTAGTATATACAAACCTTTTCCTCGCTCGTATGAGAAATCTAATTAAACGACTTAGTAAAACAAGTGCTATGAAACACTTGCGTTTACTTCATCGGTTAATTCTTGGACTTGTTCGATTGAATCTCTGGTGACAATTTTCTAGTGGAAATCTACAATTTGTTCGTAAATATTTAAGTTAAGCTAGTGGTTATGGGACATGAAGCTAAGCTCGTATATTTACTAGCTTACTGTAATTGACACTTCTTGATGATCATGACGATCATTTTTGTGATTTAGACTAGCAATTGTGCGATGTCTCTTTGTCTACGATTTAGACTAGACCCCATTTCTGTGTGATTTCGACTCACACATGTGGGGTAGCGCCCCATGGTATTCGGGTCATTCATGTGTCAAAAATTAATGGCTAGCTACCATGAGATAGCGTCTCGTTCGTGTGATACATATGTAGTTGGTTTTTCATGCTCCCGTTCGTGTGATAGGCCTCCCCCTTTTTATGATTTTTGGATTTCGTGAGTTGAATTTTGGAATTTATGCTTCACCAATTTTAGTGATTTTCATTGATATGATTTTACAATTTTTGTGCGTTGGTGAATTCGTGTGTCATTGACTTGTTGTGAATACAAGTTTTGGGTATGGTACCCTTTTTGGATCTTTGTGAAGATTTTTGTGATATTGATTAATCTCATGTTGAGTTTCAATTACATACTTATTGTAGTATGCCCATATGGTTATCATATGTTTATGCCATATCTCTTATTTTATATCATGTCATCTGATATTTATAGCTAGACTGATCCGTTTATTATTTTCTTATAAATAATACTCGGGTCAGACCGAGATGTTACAGGTGCTTCTGCTTGACTTCTCCCCAGGGATTCATTACTCTGACTTTTGGCTAACTATTTAGATTAGCAGTTTTTGTGGTATACACTTGAGATATAGACTCATAGTTGTATTCTTTTGTATAGCACGTGTTGCTATTCTTCTGTATTATTGTGGATCTTTTTGACCACTACTCGGATGTACACTTTCATGTGTTAGTTATATGTTCATATCTTCTTCTGCCTTTGTGATATGAATTATCTGTGACTGATTTGTGTTATGTTTATTTCTATATTTGTTTCCGAAGACACTATAGCCACTATGTAGTAGCTTTGAGTTTGTATCGGTGTGTCGGAATTCCTCTCGAAATCAAATCCATGTTATACTATCCGACATAGTTGTGCTCGCTCAAAGCAATTGCACGGTTGGTCGCTCCTCAACAGCCTTATTCTCCGTGCTAGTTGACAGCATTACTACGTAGTTCTTGGCTAGTGTGGGTATAGAGGTGGGGCGTCACAGCTTGGTATCAAAGCCAAACTTCGGAACAATGTGGAATAAGTTAGCAAGGATCATCGTCCTAAGTCTATCTTAGGAGTCGTGCTTTAGGATTTAATTCGAGTCTTCGTACCGATTCATCCTATTTTCCTTATGATTTCTTGTTTTATCTATCAAGATTGCTTGATATTCATTTTGTGAATAACCTTCTTCTTCTTCCTTCTTTCTTTCTTAAGGAAGAGAAATGGTTAGACCAGGTCGTCCTAGAGCTGGACCATCTAGTGCTCCACCCCATGACGGAGTTTTTATGACTACCCAGCAACTTCTTGACCTTATCACGACTGCTCAAGCAGCTGGTTCTAATCCGGAACCTACTCACCCTAAATCTGGGTTTGCACGTTTGTGCAACGATTACACCAACCTGGGTGGGAAGCCATTTAAAGGTTCTGAAACTGTCATCGAGGTCCAGGCATGGTTGAGGACCTGTGATCGAATCTTCATTCGCATGAATCTCGTCGATCTTCACCGTGTTCAGGTGGCTTTAAGTATGCTCCAAGAGAGAGCATTGGACTGGTGCAAACTTCTTATTTCTGAGATTATCGAAGCGGATCTCACCTGGGAGCAATTCTGGGAACGCTTCGAATTAAAATTTGTGCCAGAAGCAGAGAAAGTGACATTGGCTCGGCGTTTCATAGACCTTTTTCAGGGTGAAGCCTCCATGACTGATTATGTTGCATCCTTCGAGTCTCTTTCAAAATATGGGGTTGAATACATCAGCACCCCATTGAAGAAGAACCAAAGATTTGTTTATGGCTTAAACAAAAATCTCAAGAAGCCATTACTTCTAAAATTAGAGGTTCCCTTCGACCAACTCATTGATATCGCTCTTCGTCTTGAAGAGGCGGATAGGGAAAGTGATGTTGAAGTGGTGGGTTCCAAACCAAACTTCAACAACAAGAAGAGGCCAAACAAATTCAAAGGTCCTTATCACGGTAAAAAGGGTAAACAGGCAACTCCTGCTGCGAAGACTTTTTCCTCTATTGAAGGGAAATGCTTTAACTGTGGTTCAAGAGATCATTTTGCGAACAAGTGTTCAAAGCCTCGTGCTTGTCGCTATTGCAAAAGCTTGGATCATTTTATCTTCTTGTACCAAACTTCAAAATAGGAAGGAGGGAAAGCTTAATGTTGCTCAAGCCCCTGGCAACACATCTTGTGGTCAAGGTATTTCTCATTCTATCCTTGTGGTATTATTATATTTCGTGATCAACCTATTCGAGTTCCTTTTGATACGGGAGCATCCCATTCTTTTATACCAAAAGAGCTTGTTGATACTTTTTCTTTAAGTGTTGTTGCTTTAATGACTTCTTTGAGAATTGCAAATCCAGTAGGTGGATCCGCAAAGCTTAGTTTGCTTTATAAAGACGTGGAGATTATTTTATGTGATTTTCCCTTCCTAGCCGATTTGCATGTCATGCGTTATTTAGGCATTGGAAAGATTTTGGGAATGGATTGGCTTAACCGTTACGAAGCTCACATCCTATGTCCCGAGCAGACTATTTAACTCCGACACCCGCAATCTGTAAAACAGATTTCTATTATTTTTAAAGATTCGGATTCCACTTTATCTGCATCTTTATATTCCTTAAATCCTTGAGATGACGATAATGATGATGAGGAAGATGTCATTGCTCTTATTCACGTTGTTCGTGAATTTTTCGACATATTTGAGCCCGTTTTAGGATTACCACCTAAGCAAGCAATTGATTTCAGAATTAGTCTCATTCCTAGATCTCAACCAATCACTCGTCCTCCTTATCGTATGTCCAATAAAGAAAATGAGGAGATGCGTAAACAATTATCCGAATTAGAGACGAAGCAATTTATTCGCTCTAGTTCCTCGCCTTGGGGAGCTTCAGCTATTTTTGTGAAGAAATCTGATGGTACACTTAGGTTTTGCGTTGACTACCGCAAGCTTAATGATCTTACTATCAAAAATAAATATCCTTTACCTCAGATTGATGACCTATTCGATCAACTTAGTGGTGCTAGAGTCTTTTCACAATTGGACTTGGCAACCGGTTTTCATCAGCTTCGTATTGTAGAGGATAGCATCCCTTTGACATCGTTCCGTACTCGATATGTATCTTATGAATGGCTTCTTATGCCATTTGGTTTAATGAATGCTCCGCCTTATTTCATTGACCTTATAAATCGAGTTTTCAAAGATTTTCTCGATCGATTTGTTCTCATCTTTATTTATGATATTCTTGTGTCTCAAAAACCGAGGAGGAACATGAAAAGCATCTTCGGATTGTATTGGAAATTCTTAGGAGTAATCAATTAAAGGCGAAATTTTCCAAATGCCACTTTTGGAAATCTCGTGTGAAGTTTCTCGGTCATATTATTTTCCAATTCGGAATTTCCGTGGATCCTTCAAAGATTGAAGCGATTCAAGATTGGAAGAGACCGGAGAGTGTGACGGAGATTCGTAGTTTTCTTGGATTGGCGGGTTATTACCGCCGTTTTACCAAAGACTTTTCTAAGATTGTCGTGCCTCTCACTAGCTTAATGAAGAAAGGTGTTAAATACATTTGGTCGGACAAATGTGAAACTTCTTTTCAGAAACTAAAGGAACTTCTTTCTGATGCTCCTATTCTTGTTATTCCCGAGGGGAATCAAGATCTCGTTGTTTATACTGATGCTAGTCGCGTTGGTTTGGGTGTCGTTCTTATGCAAAGAGAACATGTTTTTGCTTATGCTTCTAGGCAATTGAAGCCGACCGAGACTAGATATGCCACACATGATTTAGAACTCGCGGCTATTGTTTTCGCTTTTCAGATTTGGCGTCATTATCTCTTAGGAGAGAAATTTATTCTTTACACGGATCATAAGTCTTTGAAATATTTATTTTCTCAAAAGGAGCTTAATTTGCGTCAACAGTGTTGGCTCGAGTTCCTTGCCCCTTATGATCTTGATATTCTTTGTACCCCCAGTAAGGGTAATCGTGTCGCCGATGCTCTTAGCCGTAAACAACAACTTGTTGTTTCCATGATGATATCTGAATGGAACGATCTCGAGATTTTATCCACTTGTGAAATTCGAGATCGTGTTTCCGATTTATGTTCATCTCTTGTTTTATTCAGCCTTGAGGCTCATCCTTCTCTTTTAGACCGCATTCTTGAATCTCAAAGGCTAGATCCCGAATTGGCTCTTCTTGGCCAAAATATTAAGGATAAAATTGATATTGAAGGTTTGAAAGACTTTGATATCGATTCTCGTGGCGGCATTCGGAAATTTGGTAGACTTATCATGCCAAATATTAGCGATCTTCGTAAAGATATTTTAGAAGATTCTCATCATTCTAAATTTACCATTCATCCCGGTAGTAGTAAAATGTACGCGGATATGAAGCGGCTTTATTATTGGGAGGGAACGAAATCTGATATTGCTAACTTTGTCAAGTGTTGCATGACTTGCCAACTCATTAAGGTCGAATGTGATATCCCGGAAATTGAGCAATATAAATTTAATAATCTTTGTTATAAATTTAATTTAATTTCATAATTTTAATAACTGATTTGGAATTTGATTTAATAATCATGTTTTAATAAATATTTAAATTAAAAGATTTTATCTTTTTAAATAAATACATTGTTTTCTGTTTATAATATATAATTGTGTATATTGTAAATTGATGAACTTTAATTTTAAAACCTAGTAAATGAATCAAATTTTATTTATTTTAATTTATTTTGGTAAATTTGAATTTGATTTAAATTTAAAAATTGACTTTTCAAAGCAATTTAATAAATACTTTTATGGTTTATACTTATGGAAAATCTTATTTGTTTAAATTTATATTTTTAATTAGCTTGAAGATGAATTTAAAATTTGATTAACATATAAGCTTTGTTTTTTTAAATATTGCTTGAAATTTTTATATAAGAATTTACAATACAAATCTCAAAATGATCTTAATTTAGTTACAATCTCTTTCATAAAATCATTTTTAATATTGTTTAATTTGTATTTTAGGTAAAAATTATAATACTTAGTTTTTCATAAAACATAAATAGATTTTGTAAGGAATAAAATTTGTTGTTTTTAATTTTTACAAGAGTTATGTATGCATCTATACATATATAACTTGATTATTAAAATTTGATTTTGATAAATTAATTTTAAATTTGATGTTTTGAAATTTAATAGAATAAATACTTAAAAGTATTTTAATAGGCTTTTATTTATAAAATTATTTTTTTTTTATGTATAAAAGAAAAGGGATAAACTCATTTATATATACACAAGAAATAAAAATAAGATTTAAAAGCTCTTATAAAAGAAATTAAAGTTGTATAAACAATTTAGAATTAAAATTTAAATACATAATTACATATGTAAGTTTATTACCATCTTAAAGGACATGTGTTAGTTATAAAATAAACTATGGTGACAAATGTTAAGAATAGAGACAAGTGTCTCATTTAAATTTCTTTTTCTTTTACTTTTAATTAAATCAAAATTTTTGTTTATATAAACATTTCTTCTTTGCCTCATTTTTTTCTTTTTCCTATTCTTCTTCAAACTTATGAAAATCTTTCAGATTCTAAAATCTGAACACGTCTACATTCTAAAACCCTCTCAAAAAAATCTGAAAACCAATTTCCTCTAACCAAAATAAATTCAAATTTGCAATTCAACTCTGCAAATCCATAAACCCGCAGTTCCATTTCTGTTTTGAAACAACATCAACCTGAAATGCGTGTAAACCTACAATCAATTTGCAAATTTGTGAAAAACCTACAAATTCTTTTCTGTCTCTAAAAAAAAATTATATCCAAACCTGCATGAAACTATAAATCTGGAAGTAGAAGCAAATTGCATTATTTTCTTGAAGCATGCATACATCAAGGATCAGAAGCATTACAACAAATGCAAGAATGGATGTTTTAAAAAGCATTTGCAATTTAAAAAGCAATCTGAAGTTCAAAATTTTCATAAGCAAAACAGGATTTTTAAAGTTTACAAAAATAAAGAAGCAACCTTGAAGTTTTGAATCAAAGCAACATTCCAGTGTCAAGCTTTTCTAAAACAGGGCTCTGCTCATATTTTTTCCAGGTGAGTAACATTTTATTAAATAAACTTAAGTATAATTTAGTTGCTTATTTACTCTGAAAATAATTGTGTTTGCATGCAATTTACAAGCTCATTACTGCTATATATAGATGAATGTTTGTAGTATGCAAGTTGTTGTGTAATTATTTTGCTGTACATAATATCCCAGGCTCAGAAATTGCTAAATCCATTCCCTTTGATTTAATCTGTGTAAAGCTTTAAGATTCGATCAATATGGTGTTGTAATATGAGTTTAAAGTTTAAAATTTTATAAAAATAAAAATAAAAAAATTCTGTAGTGCCTCTAAAATATAAATACAACATAGCACATTGAATATAAATAAGGATTTGATTTTCTAGATTCATTGGTTAAAGTTGATAAACTAATTACATTATGTAGAACTTGAATTTTAAAAATAAAATTAGAAATTTTAGTATGGAAATGGTAAAGCATTTCTGCTTTATCCAGAAAACATGTTTTGGGTGGAGTCTGTCAATTCAGAAAGACTGGGTGGCCATGGTTTTCTCTGATGATCGAGTGTGTATCGAAGTTGAATGGAAAAATGGTTGATGGTGGATTAAAGCGATAAGGCAGAAGTAACTAGGGATTGAAATTTTAAACCCTAGTTTCTGTTACTAGGAGGTGATTGATCACTGCGACCTGAATGAGTGACCGAGTCGTCTTAAATTCTTGTGGATGATTGATGAAGGGTGGGGAAGTATATGGCCGAAGGTGATAACTTTTTGGTGGTCGATGGCGAGGGAATTCTGGTGAACTTCAGATTCGACATTTTCCACTATTTGGAAACTCGAATGCTTAAATTCGAATTGGGGTTTCTGCCGTTGATTTTTGGGTTGGAATGGGACTGTGAGATGGCCGTTGACTTGCGTAGGGGGTCGCGATGGGTCGGAGATGGTCGCTGTGGTGGTGTAGGTGCATAGTTTTAGTGGAGTGTCAGTTGTATTGGGAAGATGACTTACTCGTGTTGTTACGGGTAAATTTGTGGGTTGCTCGAAGATTATGGTTGTTTTACTCGAAGCTTTGGGGTTAGGGACTCGTTGTAGATGATGATTAGGGTCGGGTTGGTTCAATTGTTACAGGTTTGTGAAAACCCGAGTTGTTTCTGAATTTAGATAAATTGCAAAATGAAAAAAATGATGATACTCAAGTTACTCTAGTGATTTCGAGTTTGCTCGAGCTAAATTGTTGCAGTTTAGAATTTGTCGTGTTTCAAATTTTAAACTAAATTTCAAAAATACTAAGTGAAGATTTTAATTAAGTTTTAAATCTAACTTTATGTTGTGAATTCAAGTTTTGGTTGGAATCATGTCCGGAAATAAATAAGCTTTTAAATTTAAACTTGTTTTAACTTTAAAGGGGGTTAAATATTTAAAAATGTTTTAAAAAATTTGAATTTAAATTTGAAATTTAAATATGAGGTAATGTTTAAACAAAGTGTAAAATTTGATTCAAATTTGGATTTGAATCTTTGTTTAAAAATAAATTTAAGTTTATAAATTTAAGTGTTTAAACCAAATTTGAATGTTAATGTAAAAAATTTAAATGGTTTAATTTTAAAAAGAAATTTATTTTAACTTTTTTAAAATTTACTTTATAATTAAGGAATTATTACCAATTATGGGTTTTAGATTGATTTTAAACTTGCTAAAGTTAATAATAAATTAAGGTTTTGTATTTCATTTAATTATTAGAGTAATTGAATGAATAACTAATTTATTTAATAAATTAATGAAATAAATAATTACTTAAAGTAATTAAGGTTTAATCTTAAGGGTTTAGGATTAATTATTCTTTGAATAATTAACTTGTAATTAAGAATAATTAATTAAATAAAATTAGTTTTTAATTAATGATTAATAATTAATTAATCAAGTAATAATGGATTAATTAAGTTTTAATTAACACTTAATTATTTAATTAATTAGGGATCTATTTAATGGATTAATTAATGATTAATTAATTTGTAATTAATAATGTTTAAAATAAGTTAATTATTTTAGAAAAATAATTAATGAATTGTTAATAGTTAATGAAGGTCATTAACTAAGGATTATTTAATTATTAATTAATGTGATTAATTTAAATTATTAATTAGATTAATTAATTTAAAGACAATCAATTGTGTAAGTTATTAAGTATAATTACTTATGGATGTAATTAAGGAATTAATTACTTATTGCAATTAATTGAGTTAATTTGATTAGTTTAAGTTAATTAATTCATTTTAATTAATTTAAAATTAATCATTTGATGATTTGTGAAGGATAATTACTTAATGTAATTTAATGAAGAGGAATTACTTAGAGAAGTAATTAATGGGTAATTACTGTATGTAATTAATTAGAAGTGATTTGATATTGAGCTATTTAAGAATAATTACTTTGTGAATAAATCAAGGAATTAATTAGAGATAATTAATTAAGGAGTAATTAATTTATTTGGTGAAGCAATTAAAAGTAGCTTATTACTGAATGGGGTTAATCAAGGGTGATTAACAATTTTGGTCTAAATTAAGGTTAATTACTTAAAGTAATTATTTTAAATAAGGTAATTAATTAAAATGTAATTAGAGATAATTAATTAATATAATTAATGATGTAATTAAGATTGATTAATTAAGATTAATTAATCAGTAATAAGTGATTAAAGGTAATTAATTTAGGTAATTAATTAAGGAAGTAATTAAAGGTTAATTACTGTATTGGTTAAATACAATTAATTTGAGAAATTAATTAGTGGATAATTACTTGAATGTAATTAAGGGTTAATTATTCAGGGATGATGAATTAAAATGAATAATTGGATGATGATAAATTAATTAATTGATAATTAATCAATAGTGATATGAGCAAGTCGATATTGGTGAAGTAATAATTTAATTTACTTTAAACTAATAGAATGATGTAATTAATTTAATTCATTTTAAATTAATTATTTTTGGTGTGGTTAATCATTGCTTATATAGATGGATGATGTTGTTTACTTTGGATGGTTAGAATATCAGATATGAGATAGATAATGTTGAGTGATTTGAATGCATTGGTTGCATGGTGATGTTGATATAGATTATCTTTTTGAATAATGATAATATGGTTTATCTGATATGATGATAATGTTGATTATCTGTTGTGAATCTGTGATTTACCTATTTGTATATATATAGATAATTGAATTGTTTTAAACCTTTAAAACAACTTGGTCTTAAAAGACACGCTTTGGATTTCGATGAGACCGGGATCGGGTTTCCATATTTGGATATCTGAAAACCACATCGATTCCAATTAAACGTTAGGTCGTGAATCCAAGTGGAGCAAGTGAAGACTCGAGGTGTAGGAACTATATGTCAGTATAACTCTGTGGGTGATTCCATAATTAGTTGACGGAATAGTGCTTATAGGTTCGAGATGGTGATTCAGAGTTCAAGGGTTATCGTCGTTAACTATGAGGGTGATTCCAAAAAGAGTGTAACGAGATAATGCCTTCGGTTTGGTTCGAACCCGGAACGAACTTGTATTGATTGAATGCTTTCAGAACATCGTCAGGTGGAGGATGAGCATTCTAGGAGATGTGTCCTCTAAAGGAAATCGTAGCCTCAAGCCTCATCAACCGGGAATGGCTAAAACAGGGGAGGTGCAGCAAGGCTTCGTGGGTAGCTCCCACTTGAGAGCAAAATTGATCCCTGTCTAGAGGTCCGTTTTTATTTCGGCTGTGTGGGCAGTTGGATGTACACCAACTGCGCGGTTGTCTTGTTCGGAACTGTTCAGTAAGGAATGGGTCCGGCTTTGTGTTGCAGGGGAGCGGGCGTACTCCTCGGTACGGTGATCTAGGCCACGTACTGTGATGGGCAGTACCCCAGTAGCCCTGCCATTGTATGGAATCCAAAATCCAATAAGTGCCGTACGTATTAGTTGGGCCCAACTATGTTGGAACGTGAGATGTAAGCATTCCAGCTATTTCTGTATTTTACTTGAAAACCCTAGACACTATTATAATATCACTGGATTTCCTATCAAATGTTTTGGTTAGCGTAAGGTAAAAACTTTTCCATGTTTATGTGTGGGAAGTCTTACGTGATACCTTTCTTTTCAAAAGGATTTTAAAAATTAAGCAACTTTAACATGTTACTCACACCAGACCCATGTCTGACCCGGAGTTTATCTTTTGTTTTCTTAAACTCTTGGGTACTCAAATTTTTACGAGTAGCCAAGGGATTCAGGTTAGGATTCAGGTTAGCTTTGACGAATATTGGAGGAGTAAGGGAGCAGGAGGCTTCTGCATGTAGATATATAGTATTCCGCTGTGTGATCTGTGATTGTCTCTGAGTTGTATTATGTTGTAAATACTAGACATGTGTTTATAACTGTCTAGTATGTGTTGTATATCTGTGTACTCTGATAGTGGTTGTAAACTATGTAATATTTTATGTTATTAATATAATTTATTCGTTCCGTTGTTTAGATTCTGATGTGTTGTTTCTTCTTCTTCTCTTTCTTCCTCTTTTCCATCTCTTTCTTTCTTCACAATGATACGACTTTTCTGGGGAGAAAAGTCGGGTCGTCACAGTTGGTATCAGAGCGTTAGGTTGAGTGAATACCTAGGCTCTGGAGTGGTGTCTATCTTGAGAGAGCGTATTTGTATTTTTATTATGTATATTTACTTCTACCTAATTGTTGGGTTACCTGTTTGGGTTTTCCAATATAGGTTATAAAGGTAGGTAGGTAGTGGGTGCATAACACGACTACTACCAATGGTTGGAGTTTTGAGTGTTAAAGTTTGAAGTGTATTTGTCGAGTCTGTAGATCTAATACCGTCTCGAGTGAGTTGTGCAGAGTGTATGATTTCATACATCTCTGAAGGTAACCTGTTAAGGTTCGGAGTCTATCTTTGAAATTGGATAAGTAGAGTTTGGATCTGTCGATTTGGCAGAAGAGAATGATGGATCTTGATATCTCAGGGAGTAGTAGCTGCGTGATGAGACGCAGTGACAATGGATGTCTCCGAAGATTTTTTCTTTGGAACAAGTTAAGGAGGTGAGTCTGCTTCAGTGTTGTGGTTAGATTCAGCAGGATGTTTCTGTCCAGTTTGAGGCCCGAGTTTCTCAAAGAGTTTTGGATTAGGAAGTCTTTGGCGTCGGTGTCAGCAATGCAGCTCGAAGTATTTTGTGTGCTGGCAAGAAGATTTTCTGGTTAACAGTTTTTCTGGAGATAGAGTTCAGAAGCAGCAGAATGGATTCCATTTCTTCGATGGATTGGATAGATAAGCGTAAGCTGTTCTGATTGGTAAAGGGAGAACAGTTTTCTTTGGATATTAGGCTGATTGATCGCAAAAGTGACTTGCGATAGTTTGAGTGTTCTCTTGAGCTATGAAGAGTTTGTCCGTACCTAGAGGCTGAGTTTTCTTATCGACTAGATTCTAGGAGTGATACCGGAGGTTCAGTGAAGCAGCTTTGGATCAGACGGGGCAACCGAGTTTTCTTTTATGGATCTGTTGAACCATATTTCTTTGATGTGTTATCCAGTTTGTGCTCGAGTTTATCTTCTGCTTCAGATCAGAGTTGTGCAGCGGAAGTAGATTGGAAGTGCTTTCGTTTTATCTTTTCCGGATAGGAGAAGTAAGTTAGTCTTCTGATGTTTGTGGAGTAGAGTTGGTGTTCTTTGTTTTGGATTTAATCTTGAGGAGATCACTTTGTTGGATTGCTTTGATCCAGTTTGTTTCTAGAGACATCGGCAAAGGTTGAGCTGATCAAGAGAGTTGAAGGTAACCTAGATTCGTTAGAAGTATTTTGTGGATAAGAGACGAAGGAATTTTTATTTCGGAGTCGGAGATTTGATCTTGAATAAGTTTTCTCCAATCTAAAGAGCTATGAGATTGAGTAAGATTGGGTAAGTCAGCTCTAGGATGTTTGGATCTTTTCTGTGTTCTTGTGAGAATTGGTGTTTGATTTTCAGGGTTGAATTGCCAGTTTGGATAATTGGAATTTGATGTGTTTTACGTATCTCTGAGGGAGTACGTGTATGGTTTATCTCTGATTGTGGAACCAACAGTTCAGGAGGATGTGATTGTTGATTCAGACTCGTCTGTAGTCAGATATATTGTTTTGTTGGTAGATATAGTTGGATAGGAGTTCTATAGCTTAATCGTATTGATTGTTTAGATTATATAGAGCGAGTATCCCGATATTCATACCGGGGAAACTCGTGAAAATTTTATCCAGATTTTTCTGGATAATTAAATTTGTTTTGGATGAATTGGTTGCTTGGTTGTTAGCATATGTCTGATAATATATGCTTGTGTTTTAAAATAAAATCTTAAGATAGATTATTAAATTATCTTTTCTTTTAAATTTCGAGGACGAAATTCTTTTAAGGGGGAAGGAATGTGATATCCCAAAAATTGAGCAATATAAATTTAATAATCTGTGTTATAAATTTAATTTAATTTGATAATTTTAATAACTGATTTGGAATTTGATTTAATAATCATGTTTTAATAAATATTTAAATTAAAAGATTTTATCTTTTTAAATAAATAAATTGTTATCTGTTTATAATATATAATTGTGTATATTGTAAATTGATAAACTTTAATTTTAAAACCTAGTAAATGAATCAAAATTTTTTTATTCTAATTTATTTTGGTAAATTTGAATTTGATTTAAATTTAAAAATTGACTTTTCAAAACAATTTAATAAATACTTTTATGGTTTATACTTATGTAAAATCTTATTTGTTTAAATTTATATTTTAAATTAGCTTGAAGATGAATTTAAAATTTGATTAACATATAAGCTTTGTTTTATTTTATTTTTAAATATTGCTTGAAATTTTTATATAAGAATTTACAATACAATTCTCAAAATGATCTTAATTTAGTTACAATCTCTTTCATAAAATCTTTTTTAATATTGTTTAATTTGTATTTTAGGTAAAATTTATAATACTTAGTTTTTCATAAAACATAAATCGATTTTGTGAGGAATAAAATTTGTTGTTTTTAATTTTCACAAGAGTTATGTATGCATCTATACATATATAACTTGGTTATTAAAATTTGATTTTGATAAATTAATTTTAAATTTGAATTTGATGTTTTGAAATTTAATAGAATAAATACTTAAAAGTATTTGAATAGGCTTTTATTTGTAAAATTGTTTTGTTTTTTTCTATAAAAGAAAAGGGATAAACTCATTTATATATACACAAGAAATAAAAATAAAATTTAAAATCCCGTATAAAAGAAATTAAAGTTGTCTAAATAATTTAGAATTAAATTTAAATACATAATTACATATGTAAGTTTATTACCATCTTAAAGGACATGTGTTAGTTATAAAATAAACTATGGTGACAAATGTTAAGAACAGAGACAAGTGTCTCATTTAAATTTCTTTTTCTTCTATTTTTAATTAAATCAAAATTTTTGTTTATATAAACATTTCTTCTTTGCCTCATTTTTTTTCTTTTTCCTATTCTTCTTCAAACTTAGGAAAATCTTTCAGGTTCTAAAATCTGAACTCATCTACATTCTAAAACCCTCTCAAACAAATCTGAAAACCAATTTCCTCTAACCAAAATAAATTCAAATTTGCAATTCAATTCTGCAAATCCACAAACCTGTAGTTCCATTTCTGTTTTGAAGCAACATCAACCTGAAATGCATGTAAACCTGCAATTAATTTGCAAATTTGAGAAAAACCTGCAAATTCTTTTCTGTCTATATAAAAAAAAATTATATCCAAACCTGCATGCAACTATAAATTTGGAAGTCGAAGCAAATTGCATTATTTTCTGGAAGCATGCATACATCAAGGATCAGAAGCATTACAGCAAAAGCAAGAATGGATGTTTTAAAAAGCATTTGCAGTTTAAAAAGCAATCTGAAGTTCAAAAATTTCATAAGCAAAACAGGATTTTTAAAGTTTACAAAAATAAAGAAGCAACCTTGAAGTTTTGAATCAAATCAACATTCCAGTGTCAAGCTTTTCTAAAACAGGGCTCTGCTCATATTTTTTCCAGGTGAGTAACATTTTATTAAATAAACTTAAGTATAATTTAGTTGCTTATTTACTCTGAAAATAATTGTGTTTTCATGCAATTAACAAGCTCATTACTGCTATATATAGATGAATGTTTGTAGTATGCAAGTTGTTGTGTAATTATTTTGCTGTACATAATATCCCAGGCTCAGAAATTGCTAAATCCATTCCCTTTGATTTAATCTGTATAAAGTTTTAAGATTCAATCAATATGGCGTTGTAATATGAGTTTAAAATTTAAAATTTTATAAAAATAAAAAGAAAAAAATTCTGTAATGCCTTTGAAATATAAATACAACAGAGCACATTGAATATAAATAAGGGTTTGATTTTCTAGATTCATTGATTAAAGTTGATAAACTAATTACATTATCTAGAACTTGAATTTTAAAACTAAAATTAGAAATTTTAGTTTGGAAGTGGTTGAGCATTATTGCTTTATCTAGAAAACATGTTTTGGGTGGAGTCTGTCAATTCAGAAAGACTGGGTGGCCATGGTTTTCTCTGATGATCGAGTGTTGATCGAAGTTGAATGGAAAAATGGTTGATGGTGGATTAAAGCAATAAGGCAGAAGTAATTAAGGATTGAAACTTTAAACCCTAGTTTCTGTTACTAGGAGGTGATTGATCACTGCGACCTGAATGAGTGACTGAGTAGTCTTAAATTCTTGTGGATGATTGATGAAGGGTGGGGAAGTATGTGGCCGAAGGAGATAACTTTTTAGTGGTCGGTGGCGAGGGAATTCTGATGATCTTCAGATTCGACATTTTCCAGTATTTGGGAACTCGAATGCTTAAATTCGAATCGGGGTTTCTGCCGTTGATTTTAGGGTTGGAATGGGAATGGGAGATGGCCGTTGACTTGCGTAGGGGGTCGCGATGGGTCGGAGATGGTCGCTGTGGTGGTGCAGGTGCACAGTGGTAGTGGAGTGTCAGTTGTATTGGGAAGATGAGTTACTCGTGTTGTTACTAGTAAATTTGTGGGTTGCTCGAAGATTATGGTTGTTTTACTCGAAGCTTTGGGGTTAGGGACTCGGGGTAGATGATGATTAGGCTCGGGTGGGTTCAATTGTTTCAGGTTTGTGAAAACCCGAGTTGTTTCTGAATTTAGATAAATTGCAAGATGAAAAAAATGATGATACTCAAGTTACCCTAGTGATTTCGAGTTTGCTCGAGCTAAATTGTTGCAGTTTAGAATTTGTCGTGTTTCAAATTTTAAACAAAATTTCAAAAATACTAAGTAAAGAATTTAATTAAGTTTTAAATCTAACTTTATATTGTGAATTCAAGTTTTGGTTGGAATCATGTCTGGAAGTAAATAAGCTTTTAAATTTGAACTTGTTTTAACTTTAAAGGGGGTTAAATATTTAAAAATGTTTTAAAGAATTTGAATTTAAATTTGAAATTTAAATATGAGGTAATGTTTAAACAAAATGTAAAATTTGATTCAAATTTGGATTAAAATCATTGTTTAAAAATAAATTTAAGTTTGTAAATTTAAGTGTTTAAACCAAATTTGAATGTTAATGTAAAAATTTAGATGGTTTAATTTTAAAAAGAAATTTATTTTAACTTTCGTAAAATTTCTTTTATAATTAAGGAACTATTACCAATTAAGGGTTTTAGATTGATTTTAAACTTGCTAAAGTTAATAATAAATTAAGGTTTGTATTTCATTTAATTATTAGAGTAATTAAATGAATAATTAATTTATTTAATAAATTAATGAAATAAATAATTACTTAAAGTAATTAAGGTTTAATCTTAAGGGTTTAGGATTAATTATTCTTTGAATAATTAACTTGTAATTAAGAATAATTAATTAAATAAAATTAGTTTTTAATTAATGATTAATAATTTATTAATCAAGTAATAATGGATTAATTATGTTTTAATTAACACTTAATTATTTAATTAATTAGGGATTTATTTAATGGATTAATTAATGACTAATTAATTTGTAATTAATAATGTTTAAAATAAGTTAATTATTTTAGAAAAATAATTAATGAATTGTTAATAGTTAATGAAGGTCATTAACTGAGGATTATTTAATAATTAATTAATGTGATTAATTTAAATTATTAGTTAGATTAATTAATTTAAAGACAATCAATTGTGTAAGTTATTAAGTATAATTACTTATGGAAGTAATTAAGGAATTAATTACTTATTGCAATTAATTGAGTTAATTTGATTAGTTTAAGTTAATTAATTCATTTTAATTAATTTAAAATTAATTATTTGATGTTTTGTGAAGGATAATTACTTGATGTAATTTAATGAAGAGGAATTACTTAGAGAAGTAATTAATGGGTAATTACTGTATGTAATTAATTGGAAGTGGTTTGATATTAAGCTATTTAAGAATAATTACTTTATGAATAAATCAAGGAATTAATTAGAGATAATTAATTAAGGAGTAATTAATTTATTTGGTGAAGCAATTAAAAGTAGCTTATTACCGAATGGGGTTAATCAAGGGTGATTAACAATTTTGGTTTAAATTAAGGTTAATTACTTAAAGTAATTAATTTAAATAAGGTAATTAATTAAAATGTAATTAGAGATCATTAATTAATATAATTAATGATGTAATTAAGATTGATTAATTAAGATTAATTAATCAGTAATAAGTGATTAAAGGTAATTAGTTTAGGTAATTAATTAAGGAAGTAATTGAAGGTTAATTACTGTATTGGTCGAATATAATTAATTTGAGAAATTAATTAGTGGATAATTACTTGAATGTAATTAAGGGTTAATTAATCAGGGATGATTAATTAAAATGAATAATTGGATGATGATTAATTAATTAATTGATAATTAATCAATAGTGAAATGAGCAAGTCCATATTGGTGAAGTAATTAATTTAATTTACTTTAAATTAATATAATGATGTAATTAATTTAATTCATTTTAAATTAATTATATTTGGTGTGGTTAATCATTTCTTATATAGACGGATGATGTTGTTTACTTTGGATGGTTAGAATCTCAGATATGAGATAGATAATGTTGAGTGATTTGAATGCATTGGTTGCATGGTGATGTTGATATAGATTATCTTTTTGAATAATGATAATATGGTTTATCTGATATGATGATAATATTGATTATCTGTTGTGAATCTGTGATTTATCTATTTGTATATATATAGATAATTGAATTGTTTTAAACCTTTGAAACAACTTGGCCTTAAAAGACACGCTTTGGATTTCGATGAGACCGGGATCGGATTTCCATATTTGGATATCCGAAAACCACATCGATCCCAATTAAACGTTAGGTCGTGAATCCAAGTGGAGCAAGTGAAGACTCGAGGTGTAGGAACTATACGTCAGTATAACTCTGTGGGTGATTCCGTAATGAGTTGACGGAATAGTGCTTATAGGTTCGAGATGGTGATTTAGAGTGCAAGGTTTATCGTCGTTAACTCTGAGGGTGATTACAAAATGAGTGTAACGAGATAATGCCTTCGGTTTCGTTCAAACCCGGAACGAACTTGTATGGATTGAATGCTTTCAGAACATCGTCAGGTGGACGATGAGAATTCTAAGAGATGTGCCCTCTAAAGGTAATCGTAGCCTCAAGCCTCATCAACCAGGATTGGCTAAAACAGGGGAGGTGCAGCAAGGCTTCGTGGGTAGCTCCCACTGGAGAGCAAGATTGATCCCTGTCTAGAGGTCCCTTTTTATTTCGGCTGTGTGGGCAGTTGGATGTACACCAACTGCACGGTTGTCTTGTTCGGAACTGTTCAGTAAGGAATGGGTCCAGCTTTGTGTTGCAGGGGAGCGGGCGTACTCCTCGGTACGGTGTTCTAGGCCACGTACTGTGACGGGTGGTACCCCAGTAGCCCTGCCATTGTATGGAATCCAAAATCCAATAAGTGTCGTATGTATTAGTTGTGCCCAACTATGTTGGAACGTGAGATGTAAGCATTCCAGCTATTTCTGTATTTTACTTGAAAACCCTAGACACTACTGTAATATCACTGGAT
Organism: Allium cepa; assembly: GCA_030765085.1. NCBI lineage: Eukaryota > Viridiplantae > Streptophyta > Magnoliopsida > Asparagales > Amaryllidaceae > Allium > Allium cepa. The sequence goes on along the minus strand of CM060943.1, from coordinate 934,699,935 downwards.
TTCCTATCAAATGTTTTGGTTAGCATAAGGTAAAAACTTTCCCATGTTTATGTGTGGGAAGTCTTACGTGATACCTTTCTTTTCAAAAGGATTTTCAAAATTAAGCAACTTTAACCTGTTACTCACACCAGACCCATGTCTGACCCAGAGTTTATCTTTTGTTTTCTTAAACTCTTGGGTACTCAAATTTTTACGAGTAACCAAGGGACTCAGGCTAGCTTTGACGAATATTGGAGGAGTAAGGGAGCAGGAGGCTTCTGTGTGTAGATATATAGTATTCTGCTGTGTGATCTGTGATTGTCTCTGAGTTGTATTATGTTGTAAATACTAGACATGTGTTTATAACTGTCTAGTATGTGTTGTATATCTTTGTACTCTGATAGTGGTTGTAAACTATGTAATAGTTCATGTTATTAGAATAATTTATTCGTTCCGCTGTTTTGATTCTGATGTGTTGTTTCTTCTTCTTCTCTTTCTTTCTCTTTTCTATCTCTTTCTTTCTTCATGATGATACGACTTTTCAGGGGAGAATAGTCGGATCGTCACACCGAACATCAAAGACCCGGTGGGTTATTGCAACCTTTAGAAATTCCAATTTGGAAGTGGGATCAAATTTCCATGGATTTTATAGACGGCCTTCCCCGTTCTCGTTCGTGTCATGATAGCTTATGGGTTATAGTTGATAGGCTTACTAAATCCGCCCATTTTATTCCCGTTCGGTGCAATCGGACCGTACCTCTTTTGGCCAAACTTTTTATTAAAGAAATTGTTAAATTGCACGGAGTTCCTACTTCTATTGTTAGTGATCGTGATCCATTGTTTACTAGTGGATTTTGGAAGAGTCTTCAAAAAGCTTTGGGGACGAAGCTTAATTTTAGCACCGCTTAACACCCCAGTCCGATGGACAAACCGAGCGTGTGAATCAAACTCGTGAAGATCTTCTTCGTACAAGTGTTCTTGATTTTGGTGGAAGTTGGGAAGATCATATTTCTCTTGTTGAGTTTTCCTATAATAATAGCTTCCAATCTAGTATTGATATGGCACCTTTCGAGCCACTCTATGGAAGGCCATGCCGATCTCCTTCTTGTTGGCTTGAGGCCGGTGAGAAGCTGGCTTTAGGTCCATATTTTATTCGTTATTCCACAGAAAAGATTGACCTTATTCGTCATAGGATGAAAGAAGCCCGAAGTAGACAAAGATCCTATGCCGATAACCGCAGAAGGAAATTAGAATTTTCTATGGGAGATCTTGTGTTTATTCGTGTTTCACCTATGAAAGGTGTAGTACGTTTCAGTCGATCGGGAAAATTAGCGCTTCGATATATTGGGCCATTTCCTATCGCCGAACGTATTGGTTCCATGGATTATCGCCTTTTGTTACCGGCTCAGTTTTCTGCTATGCATGATGTGTTTCATGTTTCTCAATTACGGAAGTGCCTTCGAGATTCCGATTCTACTCTTGAGCCCAGTGTTGCGGAAGAGATTGAAGTTTCGCCTAATTTAACTTATGAGCAGCATCCTATTCGAATTATTGCTTCGGAGGTCAAACGACTTCGAAATAAAGATGTTCCGCTTGTTAAAGTTCAATGGTCTTCAAATCCTAAGGATTGTTCTCAGGAATCTAGAGAGTTCATCGAGCGAACGCATTCTGACTTACTTTCTCATGCTCTTTAAGGTGAACTTCTTACTTCAAAATTCTTTTGTGTTAATATGCTTTTATGGTTGTTACTCTATATCTTCTTCTTAATTATTGCGAGGACGCAATTTCTTTAAGGAGGGGAGTCTGTAACCACCCGCATATTTATCGGTTTTATATTTAAATATTTTGTCGATACTCAGAATTTAGTCCGAAAAGCCACTTTTTGCAAACAGTCGAATTTGGACTCGAGACCACTTCCATTGAGTTCAAAACGCCGTTTGCGATCTTTCTAAGTGTAAACTTTGATATGTTTGGAGTTAGTGGAATTTTGCTACTTTTTCACTTAGGGTTTTGGTTAGGGCTTAGCCCATTAACCCCACTTATGTATTCAGTCCCAACCCCTTCTCCTCTTCATTACTTCATTCCTCATTTCCTAATACTTAAGCTTTTATAACAATGGAGAGTGGAAGAGGAAATTAAAAATCCAAGCCCTAGTCTTCATTAGCAAATCCAACTTCTAGCTCCAAATTCAAGAGAACCCATTGGTAAGCCTTCTCTTCTTCTTCTCCAACTCATTCTCTTACCAATTTCAGAAATTCCTAAGCGTAACTTTGGGAATGTTCTTCTTTTAAAGCTTAGAATCAAGCTTCTTGTGTTGGATTTGAAGAGTGGTTAATTCTCCTTTTCTTTCAAGCTTCTTCTTCATTTGTTTGGGTTCAAAGGTGAGATTTTTATCTCGCATCTATGCTTATAATTATCTTCGATTGTTAGGTATGAATTCCTAACACTTATTCATGTACATTTGCTTTTGGTTTGGATTGATTTGGTGAATATTCCAATTTTTAGTGTTTTGGGTTCAATTCTTTAAAAATCATAACTTTGATGTTTTGATCATGTTTTGGTGATGAACCGAAGAGCTTCTATGGTCGGGTAGTCGATTGGCGTAAACCCTTAGTGTCGTTGCTCGACCGTTTGCAAATTGAGGGAGTTTGCACCTCTTTTAAAATAGGGTAGGAAGTGCAAGAATACAGGTTCGGCCGACCGAACCACTGGGCCGGTCGACCGACCTGCTACTAAAAGTGCATAGCACTTATCTGTCACAGGTCCGGTCGACCAACTACAGAGCTCAGTCGACCGACCTGCTTCCCGAGAATTTTTCTAGAACAGGGTCCGGTCGATCGAGCTCTGTCGCCGGCCGACCAACCTGATGCTCTTTTGCCTATTTCGCCTATTTTGCGTGGTTTCCAAATTTAATCGATTCGTGTTATTTCCCTATTTGTTGTTATCATTTGTTATTGACTTTGATGACTTTTTTCTTCGAGAATTTTTGGAATATCCATTTTGGTGGATTCGGTATCGATTTCTTTAGATTTTATTCACGACTTCGAACGTGAATTTTAGTGATTGATTGTTTCTACAATCATTTCGATGATTTGTCACTTTAAAAATATAAAGGTTTCAATACTAGTAGTAAATATCAAAACTCTTTCATCAGATGATTTCAACCTTATTTTATTACAAAACTCGTTCTCTTAAACTGTTTTCCAGTCTATTAGTATATGCAAACCTTTTCCTCGCTCGTATGAGAAATCTAATTAAACGACTTAGTAAAACAAGTTGTATGAAACACTTGCATTTACTTCGTCGGTTAATTCTTGGACTTGTTCTTTTGAATCTCTGGTGACAATTTTCTAGTGGAAATCTACAATTTGTTCATAAATATTTAAGTTAAGCTAGTGGTTATGGGACATGAAGCTAAGCTCATATATTTACTAGCTTACTGTAATTGACACTTCTTGATGATCATGACGATCATTTTTGTGATTTAGACTAGAAATTGTGCGATGTCTCTTTGTCTGCGATTTAGACTAGACCCCGTTTCTGTGTGATTTCGACGCACACATGTGGGGTCGCGCCCCATGGTCTTCGGGCCATTCGTGTGTCAAAAATTAATTGTTAGCAACCATGAGATAACATCTCGTTCGTGTGATACATATGTAGGTGAGTTTTCATGCTCCCGTTCGTGTGATAGGCCTCCCCCTTTTTATGATTTCTGGATTTCGTGTATTGAATTATGGAAGTTATGCTTCACCAATATTAGTGATTTTCATTGACATGATTTATCAAGTTTTGTGCATTGGTGAATTCGTGTGTCATTGACTTGTTGTGAATACTAGTTTTGGGTATGATACCCTTTTTGGATCTTTGTGAAGATTTTTGTGACATTGATTAATCTCATGTTGAGTTTCAATTACATACTTATTGTAGTAAGCCTGTACGGTTATCATATGTTTATGCCATATCTCTTATTCTATATCATGTCATCTGATATTTATAGCTAGACTGATCCGTTTATTATTTTCTTATAAATAATACTCGGGTCAGACAGAGATGTTACAAGTGCTTCTGCTTGACTTCTCCCCAGGGATTCATTACTCTGACTTTTGGCTAACTATTTAGATTATCAGTTTTTGTGGTATACACTTGAGATATAGACTCATAGTTGTATTCTTTTGTATAGCACGTGTTGCTATTCTTCTGTATTATTGTGGATCTTTTTGACCACTACTGGGATGTACACTTTCATGTGTTAGTTATATGTTCATATCTTCTTCCGCCTTTGTGATATGAATTATCTGTGACTGATTTGTGTTATGTTTATTTCTATATTTGTTTCCGAAGACACTATAGCCACTGTGTAGTAGCTTTGAGTTTGTGTTGGTGTGTCGGATTTCCTCTCAAAATCAAATGCATGTTATACTATCTGACATAGCGGTGCTCGCTCAAAACAATTGCACGGTTGGTTGCTCCTCAACAGCCTTATTCTCCATGCTAGTTGACAGCATTACTCCGTAGTGTTCTTGGCTAGTGTGGGTATAGAGGTGGGGCGTCACAAAAAATGTTGGATATTTGAACTTAATCGTTATAAATAATTTAAGTGATAATTAATGGTTGAAAGTCTTTAAATAATATGATTAAGTAATTAATATAGATGATGATTTATCTTAAAGGTAATTAAGATTTTGATAATAAAAAAGAAGGAACTAAAGAATAATTACATAGTAGAAGTAATTAAATATTAATTACTTGGTGTAATTAATCAAAGGATTTGGTGATTGATGATTACCTAATGGAATTGATAATGTAGTTGATGGATAAATTATTAGTTGTAACTTAATATAAGGGAAATTACTTATGGGAAAATAATTAAAGGTTAATCACTTAGAAGAAGTAATTAAGGATTAAATTACTTAGTTAAATTAATTAAAGGATTAATATGACTGGTTAAGGCTAACTAATGAAAGTTATTAATGAACGATCATTAATTAATGTAAATAACTAAGTAGTGAAAAGATCAATTACTGTAAATGGTTAAGGATAATTACTTCGTGTAATTAATTGAGAGATAATTACTTATTGTGAATAAAGAATAATTAGTCAAGGGTGATTAATTAAGAATGATAAGTAAGGGTGACTGATTAATTGGTTTATTATTGATTAATATTAAGTAAATGGTAATCTAAGTAATTAAGATTAGTAATTAATTTAATTAGAGATAAATTGAATTAATTTTTGGAAGTAATCAATCTTGCTTATGAATGACTAGATAATAACTAAATGGCCTGAATTGATTAATACCCTAAATATGAAATGGTTCGTGATATGAGGTGTTGGGTGGGCAATGATAATGTGATTATCTATACATGATAAATTGCTATGTATAAGTGACATCCTATTTAAAGTTGAATTGTATTTAATTAAATAATTTGGGTTAGGATGGCATGGGGTTCGAAGAGACCGGAGTCGGGTATTTACTAAAACCCGAAACCACTTCGATTTGTAATATATACAAATTCTGTGCAGATTTGATATGTGAAATCAATAGGATGGTATGAAATGATTTTAGTGAGTTGGACCATTTAATCTAAGTTTTGGTACTTAGAAATCGATGTGCATGATAAGTGATGTCTATAACAAATTGTGAATTTGTAAATTGATACAAGGTACCCCGAGTTTATATAAATTGTATGTTTTTGTATTCCATGTTAGATGGGTTTACTCACGCTGGTTTCCAGCCTGACCCGGGTGTTACTTTGATGTAATGCTCAGGTCAGATGGAGTATTACAGATTTTCAGTATAGGACGTTTTGGAGCTCAGGTGGAGAGCTAGATGTCAGGAGCATATGGGGTGTATTCTGCTATGGTATTGTCGTTATCTGGACAAGATGTTATACAATCCAGTTTTTATCGGATATTGTAACTCTGATGTATATAAATATAAATTGACAGATATAGTTTTCTTTGTATAACTGTTATTATTATTTTTTATTATATTCCGCTGCGAATGTGAGATGTTGATGTATGTTTTTCTTTTCTTCTTTCTCTTTCTTCTTTTTCACTAACTATCTGGAATTTTTGGGAACGGAAATTTCCGGGTCGTTACATTTGGTATCAGAGCGAGAGGTTAAGCGAGAACCTTGGCTCTGGTGGAATTACTCACTAAGGATAGGTTCAATAGTACCCTATAATGAGTTGAGGGTATAAATATAAGAGAGCGTACTTGTTATTTTCTTATATAAAGGTTTTAAAATGGTTTCGAAAGTAAATGATTCTTATATAATTTTATTAAGAAATAGATTATCTATTATATTAAGGAAATTGGTTGTTGTATTAATTAAATTAAAAGTAATAGTAAGAATTAAGTGGTAATAGAATTACAACCAAATTGAAATTAAATTAAAGACAAGTTCGAAATGGATTCAAATTGAAATTAAATCTTGAAGTCAGGGAAGAATTTCAAAATAAGATGAATTAGAATTAGTTTCAAATAAGAGAAATAGAATGGTTATTGTGTTTAATAATGAGAAGATTGTTTTCTGATAAACAATAAAATGTTTTGAGGAAGTAACCATTTAAAAAAATGAATAACTTGTACATTTGAAAGGATGTAAATTAAAGTGGGTTTCAAATTGTGAAGTTCTGAATTCTAAATCTAAACATTTGAAATTGTTTTAAAAGTGTTAAAGGAAATAGTATTATTCAAACTATTTCGAATGTAATCTTATTATAGAATAAGAAGTTGTTTATAAACTTTAAAAGAATTTGTTTGAATTAAAAACCAAGGGTGGTTTAAATTTTAAAATTCGACTTGGTGGGCCAAGAAGAAAATATATATATATGTGAGGGATATACATAATATCAAAGATGGTTTGAAATAAACTCTAAATGTTGAGTTTTAAATTTGGAATGAGATGTGGAAACCCAAAGTGATAAGTTTTTGAACTTATAGATGGGAAAGTACTTTGAAATTTGAATGGGAATTCAAATTGTGTAAATTTGACTGGATTAAGTAAATTGAATTTAACTTGGAAGTAGTTAAATAAGTTGAATGATTAACCTGATTTGGAAATTTCAAGATGAAATTAAGATATAACTTAGGAAGTTAAATAGATGACTGGAATTGAGAGTTTGAGTGATCTCAAATTGGGTTTGAGATCCGGAAATTGGAAATGGATGAGTGTTTTAAAATAATTGGATGATATTACCCTATTGTTAGTAATAATCTTTAAACTGTGAATTGGACTGGTTTGAAGAGACGAGTTGTGGTAATATATCCATTAGTAAGATAAAATGGAATCATTTTGGACTTAAAATTTGAATGTTTAAAATAAAAGTTCGAAGGTTTAGTTTCAAAATTAAAATTTGATGATAAATTGAATTTCAAAGATTTAGTTGTTTAAAAAGGATTTGAATTATTATTTGAACTTTGAAATAAGTTTTAAAATGGAATTTTAGATTCAGAATTAAATGGTTTAAAGATATAAGTTGATTTGATTTAAAGGATTAAATCAACATTTAAAAATTTAACTCGAATTTATAATTCGAGATGGTTTAAAATTTAGATTTAAATTAAATTAGTTCAAATTGATTTTGATATGAATTAATTGGTATTGTGGTTGAAGAGGGATAAGTTTAAAAATTCAAATGGAAAATTTGAATTGGATTGATTTGAAATGAAATTGAAGTTGAATGAGTTTAAATTCAAATGGGAATTGGGAGCAATTAAAACTGGAATTGATATGAATTGAAATTGTTCAATTTGAAATTTATTTGAATTAATTGAAATTGCGATTAAAGTTGAATAAGTAAATTCAAATGGAATTTTATTTGAATTTAGAAAAGGAATTGGGGGTTAATTCAACTTGAATTGGGGATAAATCAATTTAAATGGAAATTGAAGTTATTTAAATTGGAACTAAGTCAATTTAAATGGAAGTGGAAATTTAAATTGAATTGATTGGAAATAGAGGTTGGGAATTGAATAGTTTGACTCTGGACTATTTTTAAAATAAATTGTTTTGATATAAAATCTATTTTTCCAAACTATTTACTATACAACTTTTCTTTTTAAACCTAAAACCTATCTTATACTTGTTTTACAATTATTTTTAAAACTATTTAACAACCTTTCAACTGTTTTAATAAACTAATTACTGTTTTTCAACTACTTGATAATTAATTACTATTTCACAACTATTTTGCAATTATTTAAAATTTCTGTAACTATTTGACTATTTTCAAACTTTTTACAATTATTTAACTATTTTACAGATATTTTACAAACTAATAATTATTTTTCGACTACTTATCTATTTTAAACTTCTATAGCTATTTTCTAAATCTAAGCTGGACAGAGTTCAAACTGTTTATGATTGAATATCCATTTGAGATAAGAATTGAGGTGATAATCCATATGGGATTGATAAAATTGTGGATAGATGAATAGAATCAAAGGAAATGTGAATGGAAAGGAGAATTCATTTGGTTAATCAATAAGGATAAATATGTAGGATGTACGTATATTTTTCTCTTCGCATAGTGAATTGATCCAAATTCGAGCACAGAATTTCAAGATAATTATGTCGATCCGAGTGGGATTTTTCACTCGATTTTCGACGGCGAACCTGGATATGGGTTGTTGATTGGTTCTGGATATTCTCTATCATAGTTATGGCTATGCAAGGAGAATGACGGTTTCTGATCAAGAAACCATATGTGTGTCCGCACTAGAAAGTCGGGTGGACGATACTAGTTCGGAAGGGAAATTGTGTGATCGAGTGAGCGATCAGATTGATATTGTGTACAAATGGTATGTGTACATCGTACGGATTGGAACGAAATTGATATTGAAAGTTCGTGGATAAGAACTGTAAAAAGGTTTTTGAAGTGGAAAATATATTTTGTGAAATATATGATGAAATAAAATAGAAATTGGATATTTCTATGGTAAAAATTTACTTTATGGAAGTAAGTAATATGATTAACAACTTTATAAAGAGTAATCAAATTTGAATATTTGATTTTGAATAAACAAAGTTATATATCTTTGTTATATAAGATAAATCTCCCCGGTTGAATCTATTCCTGGAAAAAAATGATTTTTGAAAGTGTTTGAAGTATAAAAGGAATTTTATACAAGCTTGAAATAATCCAAAGTTTTAAAAATTATATATATATATATATATATATATATAGGATTTTGGAAAAGGTTTTGGGAACCTTTGGATTTGTAAAGGCTTTTGATTTTTGGGTAAAATCAATATTAGTATTTGGAAAAGCCTAATCTGAGAATTATCGAATTTGGGATAATCGATTTTAAGAAAGGAGATTTATATGTGATTCATATAAGGTGTATGATTTGGAAGAAACTATATGTATATAGTATAAAGTGTTTTGATGATGGCTTTGGAGAAAAAGGCGCTCCCTTGAAATGAACTTCTCAGGAGTGCCACCGGGTGGTGCTGCCTTGAGCCCCAAGGGGCGGGGTTCTAAAGTTGATCCTGTGAGGATTCCGGACAAAACTAGTTCCTGAGAATTATGAGTAGTGTATGCCATAGCGGAAGTCGTGTGTGCTGCTGAGAGCCAATAGTCTGCGTTGATTTTATATCGGTAGACTGCGACCTATGGTAACATAGCGAAAGTCGTGTTTGCCGCTGAGAGCCAACAGTTACATGAACTTTTGCTGTGATGGCAAAGTAACCCTGGAATGTAATTGCGATCTGTTGTGGGTTCCATAGCATAATCGAGGGGCACGGAGTTCCTACGTTTACATGGACTTTTGCTGCGATGGCAACGTAACCGAGGATGTAACTGCGACCATGGATGGGAGTGATGATTTCCAGAGCATCCTCACCAAAGATATTTCCTCTACTTTCGAAAAAATAAACTTGTTTTATATATTTTCAATAAAATTATTTTTCCAAAATATTTTTTTCACTAGGTGTTGAAGAGGGTTTACCAAGTACTTATAGATTTTTAGTTCTACGCCTGATCAACGTATGACCGTATTTCTGTAAGAACGAGGATGGACTTGCTGAAACATCGAGTTATAAAAGTATTTTTATAAAAACTATTTTAGTAATACTATATGGATTTTAAAGTATTTTAGAAATGATCAAAGAAAATTTATCTGATTTTTAGTATTTAATAAATTCCGGCTTCGTTCCTTTTCGAGGACGAAAATATTCAAAGGGGAAGGAATGTGATAACCCGGATTTTCTAGACATCTAATAAGTGGATAATTAACTGGTTATTCTGTTAAACAAATAAAATTCTAATATCTGAAACTATAAATAAATTTGAATCTATAATAAACTTTGAAATATGATACCTAAAAATAATAAATTTTACAGTAAATTAATGTATAATAGATGTATTCAAAATTCCATAATCTTAAGTGTATATATATAAGATCATTGAGAAATAATAAAGATATTAATATAATTCAAACAGTTTAAAATGCAATAATCTTCTTTGTTTATTATTTAAAAATTTGTAAAGTTGTTATTTTCAAATAATAATAATAATGTGTTGTTTTAAATATAGATGTAAATAGATTTGAAATTATAATGATTATTACCTAAATTTATGTGTCTTTGTTTAAAAATATATATTAGTCTATTTAAATTTAATTTGAATTTGAGATTGAAATCCAAAGATAAATATCTTAAAGTAAATTGGAAAAAAATATAAATAATAAAATAAAATAATGTATGTTTGATTTTTTTGTATATAAGTAGTTCTATATTATTTTCTTTAAAAAGATTTTATAAATAAGTTAGTAGAAAAGGTATTAATGTAAAATGTAAACATAAAATATAAGTATGATACAAAAACACATATAAAAGAATAAACGGTAAATATAAATTAAATTTTTTATAAAGACATATGTAAGCCTTATAATACATAAGTTAATAATTGTACTTGAATTAGCATGCAATGTAACATGTGGCACTTTTATTTTAAAAAAAAATTATGTAAAACAAATACAAAAAAAAAATAACTAGGATTTATACAATTCAAAGTATTTTCTTTCTCTCAAACTAAAACTGAAAAATTGAATCAAAGGAATTAAATCAAAATAAATAAAATTAAAAGTGATTAGTATTCTAGTTTTCAACCTCAAGCATATCAAATTCAGGTGTAAATTTCAGTTTTTCAAACCTGAAGCATCTTCAAGTTATCAAGCTTAGCAAATCAAAATCTAGAAGCAGATGAAAATTCAATTTTCGGATCCGTTTCAAATCAGAGAAACAAAATGCAGATCATGTCAAAACAACAAGCAATTAAAATCAAGAGCATATCAAGAACAGTCTCCAGTCTTTTAAAATTTCAAAACCCGCTTCTCTATTCTTCAGCAATCACGTGAGTAAATTCTTTCCAATTTTAAAATATAATCTTCTGTATAATATGATGGTATTAAAGATGAGAGGAAAATACCAGTTTGAATATGCATATATGCCAACATGTGGAATGTATAAATGCCTGTACGTGTAAAAATATTGTTACCCCTGTTCTTGCTTCCCATTCTACTCAAGCTTTCAAAATTTAAGTTCTATTTATCTTAAAACTTTTAAGCTGTAATATTTGAAGGGAATGTGTTCATATTCAAGTATAGCTTGTTGTAAAAATGGATTTGCAAATTTTCAAGAAGCATGGAGGCAGTAAAACCAAAATGACAATAAAACCACTTACAAAGGACAGTAAATCGAATGTCACGATTTAACCATTTGATTACGTGAGCGTATTTGTTATTGAATACAGTGATTTTAGGTGGTGGTTTGGATATTTTTAGTTGTGTATGGGAGTAGGAATTTCGGGATGAACGGAATTGGGAGAAAAACAAAATTCCGACATTGTGATATGTTAACGCTAAAATTTGAACGCTAACACCCCGGTGTATAAAGTGTAGTTGTGAAAGCACCACCCGATGATTCGGGAACAGAGTATAAGTAGAAAGTCACAGAAAAAGTAGTGAATAACAACGATTTTATAGTGGTTCGGCTCAAAGCAAGCCTACGTCCACTTTAATTCTCTTTATTGCTAAACCGATTACAACTTTACAACAATCTTCAATTACAATTATGACGAGACAAACAACTAGAACTTTGGTAGAGAAGAATTCTTCGAATCCATGTAGATTGCGTTAGATTTTCCCTTGAAGTTAGTTGAGATGTCCTTCGAACTTGAAGTGTCGGGTAAGTTGAGAATTCGGCAGAGTATTGGCGCTTGAAATGATTGGCCAAAAGTCCCCCCCAAATGTTGGAAGTGGTCATGTATTTATAGGATTTTTCGGCCTTGAGTCGTGAGTCGTACCCAACTCATCGTTAACTCGTAGCAAAGTCAGGTTGGGTCGTGGACGACTCAACAGGTTGAACCCCAGCTTCGTACCAGAGCGCCTTCGATCCTCTGAATATAGCACAAGTCTTAAGTCGTCCCCGAGTCATTCCTCTTTGATATAAGTATCATGATAGCGGGCTGCGACTTAGTAACTTTAGGTCGTGGACGAGTCATGGTGAGTCGTCTCATGTTAACACGCTGCCGACCTACTGGGTTAGATCACGGCTTGGTCCAAAGTGATAAGTCGTTCACGAGTTAACCAAACGCAACTTTCTTGATGCTAGCATAAGTCGTACACGACTCATCATTGGTCGTAACTCGTCAACGAGTTATCTTATTTCAGCATGGTATTGAACTTGTCCTTGAAGTCTTGGGTCGTTCAACCGTAGCTGTTATTAGGTCGAATCATATTTAAAGTCGCACAACCTTTAAGTCGTGGGCCGTTCATTTTCTTAAGTCGTACATATCCTTAACTCGTTAAGTCTTAACTCGTACCAGCTCCTTGGGTCGTACGTTTCTTAGGTCGTAGAGAATTAAGGGTTAACATTTGCCCCTCGAAGTACATGCCTATGTCATAGGTCGTGTGCTTCGACTCATCCTAACTCGTACGTACCGACTCAAGTTTTACTGTCTCGAACTATAAAATGCTTGAGTCGTTTCTCCTTCTCATCACTTTATCCTTAATCCATTTCTGCCATTACCACATTCTCTAAACCTTTAAAGACGATCTCGACCCAATTTACACCCAATCCTCTCTAGCAACACACAATCGTAAGCGATTTCTTCTCTCTCTTCGATCGTTGATCATTATCACCTTACGCGCTTAATTCTCCGCCTCTGGTTCGCCCCTTCGAGCCCTATGAGTTTTGTTGGATTGATCGCTGATGAACTTAGGTCTGTCTGATTTGACTTATTGCGATTCGCCATTCGAGGCGATCCTGTAGCGTGATAGGGTTAAGGTTGTTGCTGTTGGAGTGGCCATTGGATTAACGGGTTAAGAGTTAGAGGGGGAAGCGAGTTGGCCGAATAGAGTGGGAGATTGCCCCATGTACGACTTAGCAACTTCCATGCGACCCAGTGGCCTTTGCAATTAACTTTAATCCGACCTAGCAAGTTTTGCGACTTAAGTCATGAGTCGTGACCGAGTTAGAACTTAGAAGATTTCTTGTTGTTTTTGAACCGAAGCCCTCCTTCTGTTCATTGACTTACGACTTAGAGCATAGCCGACCTAATGCATTGACGACTTAAGATTGAAACGGCTTAACTTTATTCGCCTCATAATCCCAAGGTTGTAGGCGAGTTAGTGCTTAAGTCGTCGCCGAGTTAGTACTTGAGTTGTCTACGACTTAGCACTTGCACTGTTGTATGGATTTTGAACTGTTGAACTTTGCTGCATTCTTTTACAGATTACTTTAACTTGTAAGCTAACAATCTGTTTGATACAACATTTACAGAAAATTGGGACGAATATACTGCCGTTGACTACCCACATCAAATGACAGATTAGTTAACAACAGATGATTAACTTAAATAAATTGTGTGAATGAAGTGCTTTCAACTTATCAATTTCAACCAAAATATTAAAGCAACACTGAAATAGTCAATTGAAATCGACCAGCTTGCACTAATATTATGCTTGAACTTTAGATCAACAAGTTCTGAAATTTTTACAATCGATCAATCATCGACTAGTTTAATTCCAGTTATATTTACTTGTCATTTTTATTAGTTTTGCACGACACTCCACACTTTTAGGAAACGTGCACCTTCACACTTGAATATCCAGTTGCTTGTGTAGAATGGCCTCTCAGCAGGAGGATACAACGGTTCAGACTGGGGAGGCAACTGTTATTCCAGCTTCACTAGCCAATCCTCCCGAAAGAGCCCCTACCACACTATCATACAAAGTTTTTCGCCAGTTGTGTGGTCAGTTTGGCATTGCTGAATCAGATGCTATTCTTCCCGAAAGAAGTAATACTGCCGACGTAGCACCTCCCGGCTTTGTGACAGTTAATCGACAAATGTGCCTGAACGGGGCCATCCCTCCTTTCAACAACTTTCTCGAGCATCTTCTTCGTCGACTGGCCATTTCTCCATCCCAGCTACACCCCAATGGCTATGCCATCCTAATGGGGTTGTGCGTGTTATTTGGGAGAACGTTTAATCGACTTCCGGGCTTTGACGAAATCTGTTACTTATGCTCCTTTACCCGGACCAAAGATCATCCTTCCATTACCGTTGTGAGAAGTGCCCGAAACCGCAAATTAATCGTTAGCCTTCCCGACACTGCTCATGGGTTCCTGACCCAGTTCTTCTTTGTTCGATGCCCCCCGGGGTTCTATGCTGTGTGGAGGAAAGGAAGTGAGATCGTCTATCTCTACTTCTTCTATTCTTTGAGTTTTGCGAATTCTGAATTATCAAGTGCTAACTTTGTTTTTCCATTTCAGCGCTCCCCCCTTCATCTAAAGATCCCAGCCACAAGCCAACTTTAGAGAGGCTCATGGCTATCCCAATTGAAGAGCGGGACATAAAATTTCTGTTGAATGACGAATTCCTTCATCAGTTTGGACTCCTTCACCCTTCTCGTTCCACTCAGCCTTGTGAAGTTCCCGATTCTCCAGCGGAGGCTGAAAAGCTTATGCCAAAAGATCCCTCCACTGAAACTTTACTGGTGAAGTGCCCCACTCTCACTGATGTTGCGGGGCCGTCTAGCAAGTCGACACTTGCCCCAGTTATCGAAGAGGAAGAACCTCCACGATCTTCCGGGAGTTCTGCTGACGAAGGAGTTGAGAAAGCAAGTCCCAAAAAGCATGTTGGTGATGATGTTTTTGAGGGGTTGAGCGACCTAATTGCGACTTCACAAGAACTTTTTAAAGATGATGTTTCCAAAACTATCTCTCCTGTAATCGAGGTGACATCTTCTCTACAACAAATGCCAACTCCTCCTACTCAAGTTATCACCACCTCTACTCCACAGAGTGGTCTGTAGCTTGATGCGTGTAGTTTACACATTACACAACACTTAGGATTTTTCAGCACTTGTTTGTGTTTGACTTCTTTTCTCTAAAGGCTTTTAAGACTTGTCTTTTTGCCTTTCAGATCCTTCAATGGGGCGTAGCGGCAGCGGCTCTTACTATAAAGACTTTCAGCGCTATGGAGGGCGTGGCAACTATGATTATAGACGCTACATTACTGGTCCCAGAGAAACCGATGAGCAGAGAGCTGCTCGAAAAGCTAGAGAGAGGAAAGAATATGAAGAATGCCATGAGAGTATAGATGTGCGACATGAGTCTTCTTCAAGAGGCGATGACTCTCACAAACGTAAAACACATGATGGTCGGGGGAAGAGCCACATTATTGAGGACCCGAGCAAGCGGGCCAAACCTAGTGAGAAGCACACATCTGTAATATCTGAAAAGTTTGACGCTCCCATCTCTATCGACATTCCTTCCAAATCCCCTGCTCTTGAAGGAAGCGCTATTCAAACACTTTTTAATAGGCCTTCATATCTTGTTGAAAGGGGCCCACCGACCCTACAGAGCTGATTCCTGAATTGGTGCTTGAAGGGGGTGCGCTTCGATCTTGATTTAGTCCCCATTGATAAAGAAGCCATGTACCAAAATCTTGATGCCGTCAGACTTGATATTGAAAGAATGTCTGGATGGCAAAATCTTGTTGATGAACTCCAAAGGGTCAATCGGGCCAATATCGAGGCGATGCTAACTATGAAGAACGATAAGTCGGAATGGCAGAAGATTCTTGACCAGCACAGCATCGAGATGAAAAACATAACCGAGTATAACGAGAAACTTGAAGCTGAAGTCAAGCAGCTTACAGACGATCTTACCTCCTCTTCTAACACTTACACTCAAAGAGAAGAGGTGCTACAAAAACAAGTGTGGGATGCACATGCTGGCCAAAGAGATGCCGAAGCTAAAGTTGAGAGGCTAGAAGAGGTCGTAGAGAATTACAGCACTGATGTCGCTCAGTTGCGGAGTAAAATGAGCGCCCAAGACATGGAGATTGAAGCGTTAAAAGATCAACTTGCTAAAACTGAAAAAGAACGAGATGAGGCCATGGCTGGTAAAATCGCAACTGAAGAATCTATTCAAGCCATGGAAGCCAACGTCAGTTCAAATCTATTCGACTTTTACTTGCACAGCGTCTTGGGGCACGGCAGTCTCTCTTTTCTCGGTCCTAAATACGAAATCACCTTGGCTGAAGTGTGGGAAGCCGCTCTCGACATGTTCAGAGGCGCCAGGTATACCGAGGAAGAGCTTGAGGCGCGCTATCTAGATGAGGAGACTCGTGCTGCTCTTGCGAAGGGAAAAGAGCAACTTGCCAGAGTGTGGACTGGGATGGCGGAAGAGGAACGTTCTGGAAAAGAATTACCGCCTACTACCTCTGTTCGTCCTTTAGTTTCTCCTGGGGTTGACATCACAGGTTCCAGTGCTCATTCCCCACCTCCTACAAGAACCGGGGTAATTACCCCTACTGATGATGAGGCTTTGGAGGATATTGGAGCTCAAAATTATGAGATTGAACTAGCGAAGCAAATATCTTCAGGTAACTTTAATATTGGTCCGATTCAGGTGGATTGCCTGCTTGCTCCTCAAAAGTTTGATGAGCTTCTCGATTACTTCTTGAATCTTGACGAACCCATATCTCCCTTCTTTTCGGGAGATACTAATATTTTTAACTTCTCTTCTTCTGCAGTTGAAACACCAAGTGCTGTGCAAACTTCACCTCCTGCAGCTATTATTCCTCCGTCTTCTCAAGTTACTCCCCTTCCTACTTCTCAACCAGGATCACAGGAAGAAAAGATAGGAGCTCTTCAGGGTCTGGACGATCCTGCTATTTCTCAAAAAGGAGAAGAACTCGAGACAGGCGAAGTCTCTCCGGATCGAACTACTTCTGACGATACAAAACTGTCCGCATTCATTACTCCGGAAAGTGAGTCTTCAAAGAGGAGAGCGAAGCGTACATCTTCGAAGAAGAAGAGGAAGAGTATTTTGATCACAGAAACAGATTTGGAAGTTACTCCGGAGGCTCCTCTTTCTCCTTCTTCCCCAACTCTTTTAAGCCGGCGCGAGAAGCTACCAATTAAACCAGGCGAAGGCTCAAAAGGTGGTGGGAGAAATAAGAAGTGATGAACCTTGCTTTTCCTTCCTTGTTTAGTTTTTGCCTTTTGCATGTATTGAAGCTTGTAATGACCGGATATTATGCGGGTACCGGCCCCCCACTTTTCTTTTGTTGGAACCTGTACCTATATATAGAATAGTGTTGAATAAAATGTTTCTTTTTCTTTGTATAAATTTCTGTCTATATCTGAGAATGCATTTACTATTTTTGTACAAGTTTCTTTGTACGATATTGCAGTGAGCTTGTGGTACATATTGTTCGAGCGCAATTTTACCGATGTAGTTACGCCATGCTGCCCCTATACCATAAGCCCATTGTAATATTTTATTTATGAGGAACTTGTGCTTTTATTTTTTTAGAGAATAATTATTCCACATTTGGAGGAATATGATTTCATTAAAAAATAGAGCACAAATAAGTTTCTACCCTTCAACTTTCGAAGATATCACTCTTTATTTTGTGCATATACACATTTTATTGAATGAAATCTTCTATGTGGTAAAGCGGGTATTTGTAAAGCACTTCAACTTCTTTTTGAGGAAGAGAATTTTCTAGAACAAGTAATTCACTCTTCCTTTGAAAGTTAAAGTGTGTTCTTAATGAGGATTTTTTTTTTAACTTGCCACAGTAAAGGGCTTCTTGATTTTTGTTTCTTTGAAAAGTTGCACCTCTGAGGAAAACTTTTTCATGTTTCAACACTTGGAAGTTTTACTTCAATCTTGGTGAAACGTGTGCCTCCGAAGAGTTCTTTTCTGCTTGATTGTGCCTCCGGGAGGAGGTCTTTTCATTTCTGCCTCTGGTAAGAGATCTTTCTGTCTTATTGTGCCTCTGGGAAGAGGTCTTTCTGTTTCTGCCCCTTGGGAGAGGCTCTCTCTTTTTTTTTGCATTTCATCTCCGGTGAAGTGAAACTCCGAAGAGCGGTTGTTACACTTCAACTCCTGGCGAAATGGGCCTCCGAAAAAGGCTTTTATTTTGTTTTACATTTCAACTCTGGTGAAGTGAAATTCCGAAGAGCGGTTGTAACACTTCAACTCCTGGTGAAATGGGCCTCCGAAGAGGGCTTTTATTTTGTTTTACATTTCAACTCTGGTGACTGGTGAAGTGAAATTCCGAAGAGCAGTTGTAACACTTCAACTCCTGGTGAAATGGGCCTCCGAAGAGGGCTTTTATTTTGTTTTACATTTCAACTCTGGTGAAGTGAAATTCCGAAGAGCGGTTGTAACACTTCAACTCCTGGTGAAATGGGCCTCCGAAGAGTTCTTTTATTTTGTTTTACATTTCAACTCTGGTGAAGTGAAATTCCGAAGAGCGGTTGTAACACTTCAACTCCTGGTGAAATGGGCCTCCGAAGAGGGCTTTTATTTTGTTTTACATTTCAACTCTGGTGAAGTGAAATTCCGAAGAGCGGTTGTAACCCTTCAACTCCTGGTGAAATGGCCCTCCGAAGATTGCCTGGAAGTTACTCTCTCATGGTTGGAGGGTCTTGACTCCTCCAATCTTTTTTGGTTGAGTAGAGAACTTTCTTTTTTGCGGCATATGCTTCGTTAGAGGTCTTTATCCTCCGAAGAGTTGTGCCTCCGAAGAGGACTTGTGCCTCCGAAGAGGGCTTTAGTTGTTCCTTGTCCACTTGCTTATTGCCTTTTCAGTGATCCTCTATATATATTTTTTTAAGCCTGCACTCCCTTCTCTTACAAGTAATTTGTTTAATCCAAAGAAGTGTACTTCATTGCTAGGCCAGTTCATGAGAACGGACATAAGCTTCTTAATCGGATGTTTGTTTGTTCAAACTTCTCAATTTATTAGCTAAAGCCCGTTTTCGGCGAAATCATTGACCGTTCAATTGAAGCTCTTCTTATCTAGGATTTAAGCTCGGGAATTTTGTGACTTGGAATTTGTTTGCTGAATGATAACAAGAATCACTTGGTCTTGTAATGTGCAAGTTTTGTTTTCGTTGCCTGCAAAAATTTAAATCGACGTTTCAGTAATACATTTAATGTACTTTTTATACCGAAAATAAAGCAAACATGTAATAATAATAAGGAACACAAGATTTATAGTGGTTCGGCCAAGAATTTGGGCCTACATCCACTTTATAGTCTTTCATTATTCACTTGCATCGGTTTTACAATCGCTTTCAATTACAGGAATCATACGTTCATAATTCTTTTTACAATGTTTCAACAAAGCTATCAAGTAAAGTATGGACGCAAGTGATTGCTGTTCCAAGCTCTTGGAATTTGATCTCCTTCGACAGTAGTGAGTTTGAATGTGCCATCAAGAAGCTTCTGACCTATGACATATGGTCCTTCCCAATTTGGCCCAAACACACCTGTCGCTGTCATAATTCTCTTTAGGACTAGATCTCCAATTTCAAAGCTGCGTTGGCGAACTTTGGAATTGAAATGTCTGGCTATCCTTTGCTGATGAGATGCGATTCTGAGCTCAGCCTCTTCTCTTTTTTCATCAAGGAGATCTAGTGCCTCAAGCTGTAGTTTTTCATTCTCCGCTTGATTGAAATGGATTCTTCTATGTGAAGGGACCTCTGTTTCTACCGGAATCATCGCCTCTGATCCGTACGCCAATGAAAACGGAGTATGCCCATCGCAGTTTTGTGGGTAGTTCTGTATGCCCATAGTGCTAGTGGTAGCTTATCGACCCAACCACCTTTCGCTCTTTCAAGCTGCTTCTTGATGGTTGACTTGATAATTTTATTTACTGCTTCCACCTGCCCGTTTGCCTGCGGATGAGCTACTGCTGAGAAGCTTTTTTGGATTTTGAATCGTTTGCAAAAATCTTGGAATTCTTCACTTTCGAACTGAGTACCATTGTCTGTAATTATTTTTTGAGGCACACCATATCTGCAAATGATACTTTTAGTCACAAAACTTATCATCTTTTTTGAGGTGATAGTAGCCAGTGGTTCAGCTTCTGCCCACTTAGTAAAATAATCTACAGCAACAATGGCATATTTAATTCCAGATTTGGCAGTTGGTAACGGTCCTACAAGGTCTATCCCCCATATTGCAAACGGCCATGGACTGACCATCTGTGTGAGTTCAGTGGAAGGAGCTCTAGGAATTTTGGCGAATCTTTGGCATCTGTCACATTTTCGGGAATAGTCTGCTGCATCTCGATTAATTTCTGGCCAAAAATATCCGTATCGGAGAATCTTTTTCGCTAAAGTTTGACCACCTAAATGATCACCACATTCTCCCCCATGCACTTCAGCTAGGATTGTTTTGGACTCTTCCCTGGATACACATCGAAGTAACGGCATTGAGAATCCCCGTCTGTATAACTGGCCATCCTGGACTATATAGCGAGAGGCTTTCCTCAGTAGCTTCTTTCGTTCTTTTGAATTTTCCGGTAAAGAGCCATTGAGCAGATATTCTGTTATTGGAGTCATCCATGATTCTTGCTCTTGAGACACGCTTATGATCCAATCAATATCCATCTCATCAATGCTCGGAGCCGACAGGACCTCCACTGGAGTCAACCCCAGAAATTGAGCTTCGCCTGTGCTAGAGTACTTTGCGAGAGAATCTGCTTTCATGTTTTCTTCTCGAGGAATGTGACTTATCATGTAATGATCGAAATCACCCAGGAGTTCCCAAGCCTTTGACAAGTAGGCGGGCAGATTTCCCCCTTTTGCTTGGAATTCCTTCTTGACTTGGCATACAATAAGCTGAGAATCACTGAAGATCTGTAACGCTTGGATGTTTAGTTCTTTAGCAATCCTTAAGCCAGCGATAAGGGCTTCGTATTCTGCTTCATTGTTTGTTGAAGGAAATTCCCATCATAGTGCATAGCATAATGATCGACCTTCAGGGGTCTCAAGTACAACTCCGGCTCCAGAACAATAGTCGTTTCTCGCGCCATCGACATATAACTTCCATTGGATTGGGGAATCGTCGATCGTTTCGTCCTCACTGTTACCCTTATCTGTGAGTTCTGCGATGAAATCCGCTAAAGCTTGTCCGTTGATTGCTTTTCGGGGATGATAAGTGATGTCATATTGACTGAGTTCAATATTCCACTTTAGAAGACGACCCGAAGTCTCAGGGCGAAACAGGACTTGCTTTAAAGGTTGATCAGTGAGGACTCTGTTAGGATGAGCTTGGAAATATTGCCTCAACTTCCTGGATGCAATCAGTAGGCAATAGGCGAGTTTTTCCAACTTAGAGTAATTCATCTCTGCCCCAGTGAGTCTTTTGCTGATATAGTAAACTGGATGTTGAATCCTCTTGTCTTCTCGTATCAGCGCTGCACTTAAGGCATGAGATGATACTGCCAAGTATATAAGAAGATCCTCGCCATCATCAGGCCTAGAAAGTATTGGAGGCGTTTCCATATGGCGAATCAATTCATCAAAGGCTTTTTGGCATTCGGGAGTCCAATCGAAGTTTTTCTTTCCTTTCTTTAAGGCGTCAAAGAATGGGATGCATTTATCTGTGGCTTTGGAAATGAACCGACTCAGGGCGGCGACTTTTCCATTGAGACTTTGCAGTTCCTTCTTCGATCTAGGAGCTTTGGCTTCCTTTAAAGCGGTAATTTGAGCTGGACTAGCCTCAATGCCCCTAGCGCTCACGATGAAACCTAAAAACTTTTCGGATTCCACTCCGAATGAACATTTTAAAGGGTTTAGCTTCATTCCGTACTTTCGGAGGACTGCGAACATGTCTGCTAAGTGTTCTATGTAATCCACTGCTTTCTTAGACTTTACTAACATGTCATCGACGTAGACTTCCATAGTCTTGCCCAACTGCTGTTTGAACATAGCATTAACAAGTCTTTGGTATGTTACCCCTGCATTCTTCAGCCCGAAGGGAATAACTCTGTAGCAGTAAAGACCAATGTCGGTGATAAAGCTCGTGTCCTCCTGATCTGGCTCATGCATCATGATCTGGTTATATCCAGAGTAGGCATCCATAAAAGATAACAATTCGTGTCCCACTGTTCCGTCTACCAGTTGATCGATCCTGGGTAATGCGAAGTAGTCTTTGGGGCAGGCCTTGTTTAGATCTGAAAAATCGATGCACACTCTCCATTTTCCGTTGGCTTTCTTAACCAGCACTGGATTTGAAACCCAATTCGGATAGGTAGATTCTTTGATAAAGTTATTTTCCATGAGCCGATCAACTTCTTCTTTTAACGCTGCTGACCTTTCTGGACCTTGAGTTCTCCTTTTCTGCTTCACAGGTGTAAATTTTGGATCAATATTCAGAGCGTGTACTGCAACTTCTAGGGATATTCCGCACATATCGGCATGAGTCCAAGCAAAAACATCCAAATTTTCCTTTAAAAAAGATATTAAGATATTCTGAATTGACACATTAAGTTGTGAACCCACATTCAACACCTTGTTTGGGTCCTTTGGGTCAACAGGTACTGGTATTGTCGTTTCCACTGGTCCCACTCTATTCTCTCCTGCACTGACTTTTCTAGGATCCATCTCTTTCTGTGCTCCGCTATGCTCGCTAGTGCAGGGTCCGCCCTGTTATTGCTACAAGGATGGTTCTTTGATGCGGACTGGGGCTGCCGCATCCTTTCCCATTTCTCTTTTCCTTGTTTCTCGTAGCTCTGTCAGATAACACTCCCGCCCAGCATTTTGATCCCCTTTTATAACTCCCACCCCATTATCTGCGGGAAATTTAATGGTGAGGCACCATGGGGCCAGAACAGCTTTGAATGCTGCGAGAGTTGGACGGCCAAGGAAAGCATTATAAGCAGAAAATTCGTCGACAATCACAAAAGTTTGCTTGCGGACCACTTTTCTTTCTCCTTCTCCAAGTTCCACAAACAAATCAACGGTTCCTATAAGCTATTTTGGCTCCCCAGTGAAGCCAGCGATTTTCTGCGATGATGCTTGCACATCAGCCATAGGGATCTTCATTTGGTCGAATGTTTTCTTGAAGAGGATATTGCGGGATGCGCCACAATCAATGAGAACTCTTCTGACAATAGCTGGCCCGATACCAGCCGAGATGACTAAAGGATCCAAGGTAGGGGCTTCAATACCTGCGGAATCCCTGGCTCTGAACACAATATCATCATTGAAAGTTTTTTGTTGCTTCAGGGGCATAGTACCTTCCAAAACAAATACGTCTTCCTCGGCCGGTATATACTTCAAAGCTCGGGTATACCTTTCCATCTCACCCCAGCTCCTGCCTGCTGGGTGAGGTCCTCCCGTAATGACATTGATGACAGACCTTCCGGATTCATGCCCTGCAGTCTTCTCACTTGTCCTGGGTTGATGAGCAGGAGCTTGTTGCCCCTGACTAGTCGAAGCGGGATTGTTGCTATTCTTTTCCACAAATTGCTGCAGCTTGTTTTCCCTTATGAATTCTTCAATCAAACTTTTCAATTGGCGGCATTCATCGGTATCATGACCGGGTTGATTATGGAAGCGGCAAAACTTTCCGCTTTGTACAGCTTTTTTCGCGGTTCTCAGAACGGGAGGTTTAGGATAATCAACAGAATCTTTAGTGGCAAGGTAAATATGCTCCGGCGTATCTGATAAAGGGGTATATTCTGATGGCTTGAAGGAACGAGGCTTCTTCAGATTTTTCTGTCTCTTCCCATCATTATTTTCCCTTTTCTGTCATACAGATTCATTCTTGCGTGGGGCAACAACATTATCTTCATCTTTTTCCAATGCTGCCTTTACCGGTATAGGACGGCTTTCCAGAGTATGAACTCATCTGCTTTCTTGTAGAATTTTTCAAGGGAATTTGGTTCCTTCATGTTAAGCCATTTTCCAAATTCGCTCGACTTGTCGATGGCCCTCATCAGATAGGTCAAGATCATCCGTGGTTCTGCATTGTCTACCTCGGCCAGCGCTATATTAAAGCGATTCAAGAAAGATCTGATAGTCTCACCTGGATTCTGCTCTAAACTTGACAACGACATAATATCTTTGGCTTTTGAAGCGTATAGTCTGAACTGCTCCTTGAATTTCCGGGTTAAGTCAGAAAACTGATCTATAGACCGGATTGGCAACTTGGTGAACCAAAGCAGAGCTACACCTTCCAGATATACAGGAAAATATCGGCACTTTATTTCATCAGAAGCTCTGGCACCTGTCATGTGCCAATCATACTTATACAAGAATTCGTTCGGATCACTTGTTCCTTTGTAAGCTGGGATAGTTGGAGGGACGAACTTCCTTGGGAACTCAGCCTTTAAGATTCTTTCGGTAAACAGGGTTTTACTTGGAGCGAAACCCCATTCCTTCTCATCTTCATTCCTTTGCATGCTTTCCTTCATGATTTGTCGAACCATTTCAGAAAGATATCCCTCATCATTTCGAGCTTTAGATCCACCAACTTCAGGAAATGTCCGCTCAAAGGGGCTAGCAGCCCTCTCAGGAATGTTTCTTTCTTCATCCTCATGAGTGTTGCCAGCAAAGTTCCTTTCATTACCCGTTGGTTGACGGTTTACCCCAAGCAAGTCATTCAACTTATTCAAAATTAGGGCATTTTGGGCGTTCTGAGCTTCCAATTGTGCACTTTGGGCATTTATCTGCTGGTTCAGCCCTAAGATTACAGCATCCAACTCCGCTTTTGTAACTCCAACAGGTGGAGTGGCCTGATTAAGTACTGGGGAAGCGGAGGTTCCCTCTTGAACATTTCCAAATCTAACAGATCTACTCCTCCCCGGAGCCATGATTTCAGATAAACTTCTAGTCTTCAGAGATGTTACTTCAACAAACTTCCATGGAGCAATGATGACGATTTGCCTGAGTTCAGCTCTCAATGAAAGCACCAAAAATGTTAACGCTAAAATTTGAACGCTAACACCCCGGTGTATAAAGTGTAGTTGTGAAAGCACCACCCGATGATTCGGGAACAGAGTATAAGCAGAAAGTCACAGAAAAAGCAGTGAATAACAACGATTTTATAGTGGTTCGGCTCAAAGCAAGCCTACATCCACTTTAATTCTCTTTATTGCTAAACGGATTACAACTTTACAACAATCTTCAATTACAATTATGACGAGACAAACAACTAGAACTTTGGTAGAGAAGAATTCTTCGAATCCATGTAGATTGCGTTAGATTTTCCCTTGAAGTTAGTTGAGATGTCCTTCGAACTTGAAGTGTCGGGTAAGTTGGGAATTCGGCAGAGTATTGGCGCTTGAAATGATTGGCCAAAAGTCCCCACCAAATGTTGGAAGTGGTCATGTATTTATAGGAGTTTTCGGCCTTGAGTCGTGAGTCGTACCCGACTCATCGTTAACTCGTAGCCGAGTCAGGTTGGGTCGTGGACGACTCAACAGGTTGAACCCCAGCTTCGTACCAGAGCGCCTTCGATCCTCTGAATATAGCACAAGTCTTAAGTCGTCCCCGAGTCATTCCTCTTTGATATAAGTATCATGATAGCGGGCTGCGACTTAGTAATTTTAGGTCGTGGACGAGTCATGGTGAGTCGTCTCATGTTAACACGCGGCCGACCTACTGGGTTAGATCACGGCTTGGTCCAAAGTGATAAGTCGTTCACGAGTTAACCAAACGCAACTTTCTTGATGCTAGCATGAGTCGTACACGACTCATCATTGGTCGTAACTCGTCAACGAGTTATCTCATTTCAGCATGGTATTGAACTTGTCCCTGAAGTCTTAGGTCGTTCAACCGTAGCTGTAATTGGGTCGTATCATATTTAAAGTCACACAACCTTTAAGTCGTAGGCCGTTCATTTTCATAAGTCGTACATATCCTTAACTCGTTAAGTCTTAACTCGTACCAGCTCCTTGGGTCGTACGTTTCTTAGGTCGTAGAGAATTAAGGGTTAACATGATAGATTTCGAGGTAAGCCATTTGGCATGGAGTAGCTTGGGTCAGTAGCGCATAAGGGAAAAATGGTGGGCGTATTGATCGATGGTCGTGGCATCGGTGGTAGTCAGAACTAGGGTTTAAGGAACCAAAGGAGGTGTAGTCGGTATTTTTGAGATTTCGCCGTCGACGGAGTGTCGAGTTGGGCTGGACATGGATGGAACGTGTCTGGGTCATGGAAGAAGGTGTGGACGGAGCGTTGGAGTTTCAGGTGATAAGGATGGCCTGGTCGAGGCTGGTTTCTGGCGATGTTGAGTTTCCAGTCTCAACTAGGGATGTTCGATTTTGTTTTGGACTTCGCGGCAATGGATCGAAGGTCGGAGTCGATTGAAGTGTTGAACGTCAACATGCGGAGGAATTCATAGCTTGTCGCGGCGGCAGGATTAAGCTATGCACATGCACGGCATTGTTGATCGTGCCTGGGTGTTGGGTTGAGTTTATCTCGAAGTGGTACTCGAGATAGTGAGGGTCATGCTAAGTTGGGCAAAGGATTAATATACTGGCACGCTTGCTCGGGTTATTACGCATGTTCGTTGAGTTTTGTAACAGCTGTTTTTATGTTGACCAGAGTAAATAAATTAAGATGAAGAGGAAGAGGGGAAAAAACCTCGAGGCCAGTCTCGGGTAAAGTTCGGGTTTGACCCGAAGTAGTCAATATGCAAGGTTTCAATAATGTTTTTAAGAAGATTTTAAAAGTAAATTTTGAAATGAAATGGTTTTAAACTTATCTTAAATAAATTCATTACCTTTATAAATGTTTTCTTATATAAGTTTATTAAGAAATTATATGTTTGTTTAACTTAAGTTTATCAAGTAAAAATTTAAGATATTTAAACTTAATCGTTATAAATAATTTAAGTGATAATTAATGGTTGAAGGTCTTTAAATAACATAATTAAGTAACTAATATAGATGATGATTTATCTCAAAGGTAACTAGGATTTTGATAATCAAAAAGAAGGAATTCAAGAATAATTACTTAGTAGAAGTAATTAAAGATTAATTACTTCCTTTAATTAATCAAAGGAATTGGTGATTGATGATTACCTAAGGGTATTGATAAAGTAGTTAATAGATAAATTATCAGTTGTAACTTAATATAAGGGAAATTTGAAATGACCCAGAATTTCTGTTATTTGAAATTCAGATACTTAATGACTTTAAATATCAATAAGAAAAATTTGTAAGTCGAATAGATTGTATTTTGAATATTTGTATTTAATTGGATAATTAAATCGACAATTTAATATTTGAAATTACAGAATTTTTTTTGTAATTTGGCTATAATGTGATTAAAAAAGATTTATAAAGTTATATTAAATCATATTGGAGTTAGAACAATGTTTGTGAACTTTTAAAATTGAATTAAAAGTTAATTTGTGAAAATTGAATATTTTAATATTTAATCGACTAGGGAAAATAGCCATTTTTCAAACGGTCTCGAATTTCGATGAAACTAGTTTCATCGTATCCGCAATGTCAAATTATTGTAAGGTTTCAAATTTCGTGTCAATCGGATTTACGGTTTGTCCGGGGCAAGCTAAAACACATAGAATTTTGTTTAATCGATTTAATTTAAATATGATCGTTTATTTCCGTAACTCGCAAATATGATCGAATGAGCTTCCGAAACATGTTCCATTGTGTTCGGAACGTGGGTTAAACCCTAGAAACTCTAGCCGGCATGCTTCGTTCGGAGTTCGGCAAATTTTGAGTGAATAGTGTTTCGTAGTATTTTCTATTTAAGGCCACAACGTTCTCCATTTTGCAAACAAGAAAACAAAACCCTAGGGTTTAAGGAGCCGCCGCCTCCCACTAGTTCAATGGCCGAGAAACACCCTTCTTTTTCCTCAAATTTCTTCAAATCTATCAGCTTTTAGAAAAAGTTATCATCTACAATATTGTAGAGGGGAGTGAGTTCTATAACTTCAACGGTTATGATCGATTTTAGAAGCATGGATAGTCGACAATCCGTACGAGAGGTCGCCGCGTTCTTCCTCGATTTTCGTGCAAAGGAGGCGACAGAGTTCAATGGGTCTCTGGCCGAGCATAGTGTTGGCGATGGCGCACGGAATGGTGGTCCCTGATCGAACCAGAAGTCGACGTGGTGGTGGAGGCTATTAGGGTTTTAAGGGTCGGCTATGGGTTCTATTGTACGTGAATAACCTGAAGATGAAAGGCGTGATGAAGAGGAAGCAAACAAACGTGACCGAGATTTCTGAAAACCAAATCAACGGCCCAGATTAAAGAGGGTTTGAAAATAAAATTAATTTGTAAATTAAATTATATCATAAATTATACAATGTTTAAAATACGATATCTTGTTCATACGAGGTCGGAATTGCTCGAAACGAATTGCATTGGCTTCGTTTTGCCGAGCACTACGCAATGGAGCTGGTTTGGAGTCGTTTGGAGCTAGTCAAAATTTCAGGTAAAATTAAACGCACGTTTAATTTTATTCAAAATAAAACGCTACAACTGTTATCGGAAACTCAACGTGAGAACTTCTCACTCAATCGAATTGTTTCGATTTAAATTTTAAATAGTTAGATTTAAAAATTGCTTGATTGTGTGATTGGACGATAGTTATTATATGTTGTATTGAAATAGACCATATACACCTCATATTAAGCGGAGGTTATTTATTAAAAACATTGTGACGCCCCACCTCTATACGCACGCTAGCCAAGAACACTACGGAGTAATGTTGTCGACTAGCACGGAGAGTAAGGCTGTTGAGGAGCGACCATCCATGTAATTGCTTTGTGCGAGCACCGATATGTCAGATAGTATAACATGCATTTCTTTATCAAGAGTGAAATCCGACATACCGATACAAACTCAAAACTACTACACAGTGGCTATATAAATCCTTCAGAAACAAATATAAATAAGCATAACATAAATCAGTCACAAATAATTCATATCACAAAGGCGGAAGAAGATATGAATATATAACTAACACATGAAAGTGTATATCAGAGTAGAGGTCAAAAAGATCCACAATAATACAAAAGAATAGCAACACGTGCTATTCAAAAAAATACAACAATGAGTCTATATCTCAAGTGTATACAACAAAATAACTACTAATCTAAATAGTTAGCCAAAAGTCAGATGAATCAATCCCAAGTGAGAAGTCAAGCAGAAGCACCTGTAACATCTCGTTCTGACCCGAGTATTATTTATTAAGAAAATAATAAAAGGATCAGTATAACTATAAATATCAGATGAAACGATATAGAGTAAGAGATATGACTAAACACATAATAATCACAATGCCAAGCTGTGATATATATATATATAAGTAATTGAAAATCAACAAGAGATTAATCAATATCACCAAATCTACACAAGAATCAAAGAAATGTCATACTCCTATTTCGTTCACCAAACCATAAATATTGACGATTATGTCAATGTCAATCACAAAAGTCAATGACACACAAATTCACCAATGCACAAATATTGATAAAACTTATCAATGGAAATCACGAAAATTGGTGAAACACAAATTCTAGAAATCATCTCAAGAAATCCAGAAATCACAAAAGGGGGAAGGCCTATCACAAACGGGAGCATAAAGCTCACCAACACATGTATCACAAACGGAACGCTAATTCCATGGTTGCTAACCATCACAAATTGAGCCGAAGCTCCACAAACGGCCCGAAGACCATGGGTTGCTACCCCACCAATATGAGTCGAAACTCCACAAAACGGGGTTTAGTCTCCCTCGCAGATAAAGAGACATCGCATATTGCTAGTCTAAATCACAAAGATGATCGTCATGATTAACGAGAAGTGTCAATTACACTAAGCTAGTAAATATATGAGTTTAGCTTCATGTCCCATAACCACTTGCTTAACTTAAATATTTACGAACAAATTGTAGATCTCCACTATAAAATTGTCACAAGAGATTCAATCGAACATGTCCAAGAATTAACCGACGAAGTTAACACAAGCGTTTCATACCACTCGTTTTACTAAGTCGTTTAATTAGATTTCTCATACGAGTGAGGTAAAGGTTTGTATATACTAATAGATTGGAAAACGGTTTAAGAAACGAGCTTTGTACTAAAATAGTGTTGAAATCATTTGAAGAAAGAGTTTTGATATTTACTACTAGTATAGAAACCTTTATATTTTTAAAGTGACAAATCACGAAGAAGATTGTAGGAACAATCAATCACTAAAATTCACATACGAAGATGTGAATAAAAATCTAACGAAACCGATAAAGAATCAATCGAAACAGATATTCAAAAATACCTAAAAAGGAGTCATCAAAGTCATAATAAATGATAAAAACAAATAGGAAACAACACGAATCGATTAAAGTTGGAAATTCAAGCTACTAGGCAAAATAGGCAAAATTGCATCAGGTCGGTCGGCCGGCTACAGAGCTCGGTCGACCGGACCATGTTCTAAAAAAATCTCGGGAAGTAGGTCGGTCAGTTGAGCCCTGTAGCCAGTCGTCCGAACCAGAGACAGAAAGGTGCCTACGCACCTTAGTAGCAGGTCGGTCGACTGGCCCAGGGGTTCGGTCGGCCGACCCTGATGTTCTGCAAATTGAAACCCATTTAATTGATGTGCAAACTCCACCAATTCGCAACCGAATGAGCACGGACGATAGAGAATTATGCCCAACGGCTACCCGATCCTATTGGCTCCTCGATGGGTCACCAAAAACACATTTGAACATCAAAGCTATGATTTTTAAGGATTGAACCCAAAACACCAAAAATTAGAAGATTCACCAAATCAATCCAAACCAAAAGCTAATGCACACGAATAAGTGTTAGGAATTCATACCTAACATTCGAAGATAATTTTAAGCATAGATATGAGATAAAAATCTCACCTTTGAACCCAATCAAATGAAGATGAAGCTTGGAAGCAAGGGAGAATCAACCACTCTTCAAATCCAACACAAGAAGCTTGATTCTAAGCTAAAAAGAGAAACATTTCCCAAATTAGGTTTAGGAATTTTCTGAAATCAAAGAGAGAAAGAGTTGGAGAAGAAGAAGAGAAGCTTACCAATGGGTTCTTCTATTAGTTTGGAGCTAGAGTTTGATTTGCAAAAGAAAACTAGGGTTTTGGAGTTTTAATTTCCCATCTCTCCCACCATTGATGCTTTAGAACTGAAAAGAGGAGAAAGTGATGGTGAATGGGGAGGAGTGGCTCAGATTTGAGTATAATTTAAAATAGGGCTGAACCCAAACCCAAACCCAAAGTGAAAAATTAGCAAAAATCAACTTACTCCAAACATATCGAAGCTTATATTCAAAAAGGTCGCAAACGACATTTTAAACTCAATAGGTGTGGTCCCGAGTCCTAATTCGACCTTATGCAAAAAGTAGCTTTTCGGACTAAATTCTGAGTATCGACAAAATATTTAAATATAAAAATCGATAAATATGCAGGTTGTTACAGACTCCCCTCCTTAAAGAAATTGCGTCCTCGCAATATTTAAGAAGAAAATATAAAGTAACAACCATAAAAGCATATTTAACACAAAAGAAATTTGAAATAAAAGGTTCACCTTAAAGAGCACGGGAAAGCAAGTTCGGATGTGATCGCTTGATGAACTCTTTAGATTCCTAAGAACAATCCTTAGGATTTGAAGACCATTAAACTTTCACAAGCGGAACATCTTTATTTCGAAGTCGTTTGACCTCTGAAGCAACAATTCGAATAGGATGCTGCTCATAAGTTAAATTAGGCAAAACTTCAGTCTCTTCCGCAACACCGGGCTCAAGAATAGAGTTGGAATCTCGAAGGCACTTCCGTAATTGAGAAACGTGAAATACGTCATGAATAAAAGAAAACTGAGCCGGTAATAGAAGGCAATAAGCCATGGAACCAATACGTTCGGTGATAGGAAATGGCCCAATATATCGAGGCGCTAATTTTCTCGATCGACTGAAACGTACAACACCTTTCATGGGTGAAACACGAATGAACACAAGATCTTCCACAGAAAATTCTAATTTCCTTCTCCGGTTATCGGCATAGGATTTTTGTCTACTCTGGGCTTCTTTCATCCTATGTCTAATAAGTTCAATCTTTTCTATGGAATCACGAATAAAATCTGGACCTAAAACCAGCTTCTCACCGGCCTCAAGCCAACAAGAAGGAGATCGACATAGCCTTCCATAGAGTGCCTCTAAAGGTGCCATACCAATACTAGATTGGAAGATATTATTATAGGAAAATTCAACAACTGAAATATGATCCTCCCAACTTCCACCAAAATCAAGAACACATGCACGAAGAAGATCTTCAAGAGTTTGATTCACAGGCTCGGTTTGTCCATCGGACTGGGGATGATAAGCGGTGCTAAAATTAAGCTTCGTTCCTAAAGCTTCTTGAAGACTCTTCCAAAATCCACTAGTAAACAATGGATCACGGTCACTAACAATAGAAGTAGGAACTCCATGTAATTTAACAATTTCTTTAACAAAGAGTTTGGCCAAAAGAGGAACGATTCGGTTAGACCGAACCGGAATAAAATGGGCGGATTTAGTAAGTCTAACCACTATCACCCATAAGCTATCATGACCCGAACGAGAACGGGAAGGCCATCTATAAAATCCATGGAAATTTGTCCCTCTTCCCAATTGGAATTTCTAAAGGTTGCAATAACCCACCGAGCCTTTGATGCTCGGCCTTAACTAGTTGTCAAGTCATGCAACGCTTAACAAAGTTAGCAATATCAGATTTCATTCCCTCCCAATAATAAAGTCGCTTCATATCCACGTATATTTTACTACTACCGGGATGAATGGTAAATTTAGAACGATGAGAATCTTCTAAAATATCTTTACGAAGATCACTAATATTTGGCACGATAAGTCTACCAAATTTCTGAATGCCGCCACGAGAATCGATATCAAAGTCTTTCAAACCTTCAATATCAATTTTATCCTTAATATTTTGGCCAAGAATAGCCAATTCGGGATCTAGCCTTTGAGCTTCAAGAATGCGGTTTAAAAGAGAAGGATGAGCCTCAAGGCTACACAAAACAAGAGATGAACATAAATCGGAAACACGGTCTCGAATTTCGCAAATGGATAAAATCTCGAGATCGTTCCATTCAGATATCATCATAGAAACAACAGCTTGTTGTTTACGGCTAAGAGCATCGGCGACATGATTACCCTTACCGGGGGTATAAAGAATATCAAGATCATATGGTGCAAGAAATTCGAGCCAACGCTGTTGACGCAAATTAAGTTCCTTTTGAGAGAATAAATACTTCAAGGATTTATGATCGGTATAAAGAACAGATTTCTCTCCTAAAAGATAATGACGCCAAATCCGAAGAGCAAAAACAAAAGTCGCGAGCTCTAAATCATGTGTGGAACATCTAGTCTCGGCAAGCTTTAATTGCCTAGAAGCATAAGCAATAACACGTTCTTTTTGCATAAAAACAGCACCCAAACCAATGCGATTGGCATCGGTATAAACAACGAAATCTTAATTCCCCTCGGGAATAACAAGAATAGGAGCATCAGAAAGGAGTTCTTTCAATTTCTGAAAAGAAGCTTCACATTTGTCCGACCAAATGTATTTAACACCTTTCTTCGTTAAGCTAGTGAGAGGCACGACAATCTTAGAAAAGTCTTTGATAAAACGGCGGTAATAACCCGCCAATCAAAGAAAACTACGAATCTCCTTCACACTCTCCGGTCTCTTCCAATCTTGAATCGCTTGAATCTTTGAAGGATCCACGAAAATTCCGGATTCGGAAATAATATGATCGAGAAACTTCGCACGAGATTACCAAAAGTGGCATTTAGAAAACTTTGCCTCTTCTTGTTGTTGAAGTTTGGTTTGGAACCCACCACTTCAACATCATTCTCCCTATCCGCCTCTTCAAGATGAAGAGCGATATCAATGAGTTGGTCGAAAGAAACTTCTAATTTTAGAAGTAATGGCTTCTTGAGATTTTTTTTTAAGCCATAGACAAATCTTTGGTTCTTCTTCAATGGGGTGTTGAAATATTCAACCCCGTATTTAGAGAGAGATTCAAAAGACACGACATAATCTGTCATGGAAGATTCACCTTGAACAAGGTCTATAAAACGGCGAGCTAAAGTCTCCTTCTCAGCTTCTGGTACGAATTTTAACTCGAAGCGCTCTTGGAATTTCTCCCAAGTGAGATCCGCTTCATTTATTTCGGAAATCAAAAGTTAGTACCAGTCTAATGCTCTTTCTTGGAGCATACTAGAGGCCACCTGAACTTGGTGAAGGTCAATAAGATTCATGCGAGAAAAGATTCGATCGCATGACCTTAGCCAAGCCTGTACTTCAATAACAGTTTCAGAACCTTTAAATGGCTTCCCGCCCAGGTTGGTGTAATCACTGCACAAACGTGCAAACCCAGATTTAGGTGAGTAGGTTCCGGATTAGAACCAGTTGCTTGAGCGTTCGTAACAAGGTCAAGAAGTTGCTGGGTAGTCATAAAAACTCCATCTTGGGGAGTAGCACTAGATTGACCGGCGCTGGGACGGCCAGGTCTAACCATTTCTCTTCCCTTTGAAAGAAATAAAGAAGAAGAAAAAGGTTATTCACAAAATGAATATCAAGCAATCTTGATAGATAAAATAAGGAATCATAAAGGAAATAGGATGAGTCGGTTTGAAGACTCGAATTAAATCCTAAAGCACGACTCCTAAGAAAGACTTAGGACGATGATCCTTGTTATAATATTCCATATTGTTCCGAAGTTTGGCTCTGATACCAAGCTGTGACGCCCCACCTCTATACCCACACTAGCCAAGAACACTACGGAGTAATGCTGTCGACTAGCACGGAGAATAAGGCTATTGAGGAGCGACCATCCATGTAATTACTTTGTGCGAGCACCGATATGTCAGATAGTATAACATGCATTTCTTTATCAAGAGGGAAATCCGACGTACCGATACAAACTCAAAACTACTACACAGTGGCTATATAAATCCTTCGGAAACAAATATAGAAATAAGCATAACATAAATCAGTCACAGGTAATTCATATCACAAAGGCGGAAGAAGATATGAATATATAACTAACACATGAAAGTGTATATCAGAGTAGTGGTCAAAAAGCTCCACAATAATACAAAAGAATAGCAACACGTGCTATACAAAAGAATACAACTATGAGTCTATATCTCAAGTGTATACAACAAAATAACTACTAATCTAAGTAGTTAGCCAAAAGTCATAGGAATCAATCCCAAGTGAGAAGTCAAGCAGAAGCACCTGTAACATCTCGGTCTGACCCGAGTATTATTTAATAAGAAAATAATAAACGGATCAGTCTAACTATAAATATTAGATGAAACGATATAGAGTAAGAGATATGACTAAACACATAATAATCACAATGCCAAGCTGTGATATATATAAGTAATTGAAAATCAACAAGAGATTAATTAATATCACCAAATCTACACAAGAATCAAAGAAATGTCATACTCCTTATTTCGTTCACCAAACCATAAATATTGACGATTATATCAATGTCAATCACAAAAGTCAATGACACACAAATTCACCAATGCACAAATATTGTTAAAACTTATCAATGGAAATCACGAAAATTGGTGAAACACAAATTCTAGAAATCATCTCAAGAAATCCATAAATCACAAAAGGGGGAAGGCCTATCACTAACGGGAGCATAAAGCTCACCAACACGTGTATCACAAACGGAACGCTAATTCCATGGTTGCTAACCATCACAAATTGAGCCGAAGCTCCACAACGGCCCGAAGACCATGGGTTGCTACCCCACCAATTTGAGTCGAAACTCCACAAAACGGGGTTTAGTCTCCCTAGCAGATAAAGAGACATCGCACATTGCTAGTCTAAATCACAAAGATGATCGTCATGATCAACGAGAAGTGTCAATTACACTAAGCTAGTAAATATATGAGTTTAGCTTCATGTCCCATAACCACTTGCTTAACTTAAATATTTACGAACAAATTGTAGATCTCCACTATAAAATTGTCACAAGAGATTCAATCGAACATGTCTAAGAATTAACCGACGAAGTTAACACAAGCGTTTCATACCACTCGTTTTACTAAGTCATTTAATTAGATTTCTCATACGAGTGAGGTAAAGGTTTGTATATGCTAATAGATTGGAAAACGGTTTAAGAAACGAGCTTTGTACTAAAATAGTGTAACAACCCTGTATTTTCTGATTCTTGTAATTGTATATTTTAATCATTTTAATTTAAATTCCTAATTTAAAAACTTTATTTTATTTATTAAAATTAATATATTTTGTTAATTGAAATATAAATGTTGATTTTGATGTGGATTAGAATTTCAAACATGCATAAATTGAATATTTCCAGAAAATGTTGATTTTGGTCAAAATAGTCAAACTTTGACTTTTAACTTAAAAAATTTAAAAGTTTGGAATTTTAAATTTTATCTTTTATTATGAAAATAGATTTAATAACTTGAACATTGCTTTTTGTTTCGTGGAAAATGGAGTTAAACTGCAAAAGATATGTACATTTCAATTTTGAGTATAAATTGTTTATTTTGCAATTTTGTTATTTTAAATTGTATAAATTTTATTTTTCTTTTTCATATTTTATTTTAATATGTTTTAATATGTTATATTATGTATATTTTGACTTTTAAATATTTTTGAAATGATAATAGAATTTTTCTAAAATTTACTATGATGATTTCCTATTTTTAAAAGGCTGTTTTCCTTTTTCTGCTATTTTCTTCATCTAAACTATATTTAAATTAAAATTTATTTATTTATTTTTGTGATTTCCTTTTTATTTTGTGTTCTTATCTTTATTTATAAATATTTTTAAGTACCTAAAAATTTTCCCAAGTTCATTGCACTTATTTTTCATATTTTCAAGACTAGTTGCAAATTTTGCTGTTTTATTTAATTAAACTATATATAATTAATAATTAATTAATTTATTTTTGTTTATTTACTATATTTTCGTATTTTAACTGAATTTATATATGTTTTTAAGTTATATAAAAATGTAAAAAGAAATAATGAATATATGAAGAGTTTGAGATCTTTTGTATGCTTAGTCCTTTTGCATTCCGACCTTTCACTTTCCAAACTCCATTCATCAATGCTTTGGCCGTACCCTACTCCATCTTTCAGCCACATTCCTCACTCTTTCTCACGAAAATTTTATCATCTTTCTTGAGAAAAAACTCATGGCCATTTGTTTTACAAAAATTTGGTAAATTCTATCGTCTTTCTTCTTGTTTTTATGATTTTCCTATTGATTTTTGCATTGATCCTTTTTGTATTTTGCTAGGCCTAGCCTCTACCACCACCACTACCATCCTATCCACCATCATCTCCAGCAGCTCATAAGCCTCTCCTCTGACCAAGACAGTAGCCATGACCATTCGTTGATGTTGCACCACAAAATTTGCACAAAAGTTCCACCAAACTAGCCTAGCCAAACCCTTAAGGCCATAGCCTTCATTTTTAACCTAAACCACCTCCATGGCCGCCGCCACCAATCCCTCCACCACCTCTGGCCGCTACTCCATCCACCACCTGACCATCCCCTTGCATGACCAAGCCCAAGCCATGGTAGGCCGAACCTATAGTTGCACCAAAAATCCACTTAATTGCCTTGACTTTTGTATTTCTCATGTCACAACTTCCACTCCTTCATATCCAAGTTAGGCCGAGCCATATGAACCCATATTGACCCAAACCTGAGCCATGTTGGCATCTAGGCTGAGCCTAGTATGATGAGAGCAAGCCCATTTGATCATGTGACAAGCTTATGTTGTCGTGTGCAAGTCTTTTGCTTCTAAGGTTTGGTCATCTATCTTGTTTTGCAACTGTTCTGCAAACTAAAGTTGTTGATTATATTTGTATGTCGATATCTATATTTGTGCTTATGTATGTTATATTTTGTGTTGTTTACAAGGGTCTCCATCTATTCAAATCAAATCGTGCTTGTCGTGCCTTTGGAATCGCTCTTGTGTGTGTTGTTTGTCTCTAGCTTTGATAAAGGTTAGTCTTTCTCACTCTGACATTTATACTTATGAAATAGTGAATCGATGACAAGTGTTTAGTAATATAAAATGTTATGCAAGTTAATGATGATCATATGATATGCTATGCCATGTTATTACCATGTTAAAACTGTTAATTATCACCCGACATGTGATATATGACATTATATTGTGACACTGGCATTGTTTCTATTGTTTATGCATATATTCACACTGCAAGTTCCCTGTTAGAATAGAATCACTATGGGTTGAAATGATACGTACCCAAACGGACTTTAGATTAGGGAAAAATTGTTATGGGCTGAAATGATAGGCCTGAGCGATTTTTATTGTATTTTATTTGACTTGGGATTGCGGGTTTGAAATGATAGAACCCGAGTTTTCTTTGTAAACTGCGGATTGAAATGATATATATCTGTATCAATTGACCTAGGTTAGAAAATTATATACAGACCCCGTGGTATATTTTTAAATGATATTTATTAAAATATGCATTTTTAAAAGTATGAAATTTTGATTTAAAAATATATATTTTATGGTTTTAAGAAAATTAAATATTAAGTCTTGAAATTGTGAATTTGAGTACGTAAATGTGAAATAATTGAGATTTTAGACTTTAAATTTTATTTTAAAATGTAAATAAATAATGGAAATTAAATTTAAAGTTTTAAAATTATATTTGAAGTAAAATTTTAAGTTTTATTTAATTTATATGTTAATAAACAGTGAATTTTGACTTAATAAATGAATGGAGTTTTTAAATTGAATATTTGATCTAAAAATTTTGTTGTGTTAAATCATATGTTAAAATGATTTTAAATGTGAAATTTTAAAGTCTAGAAATATGATTTATGAGTTATAATAAAATTTGGAGTTTTATTATTTTTTTGAAAAGCAAAAATGAAATCTGGAATTCATAGCATTTTCAAAATGTTGTAGTCTTTTGACAGCATTTTTAAATGCTATTGTTTTGAATCTAACAATGTTTGAAATAACTAAATATCTATTACGACATTTTATAAATGTCGTTATTCTTGAACTAAACCATTTTTGGAAGCTATAAGCTACGATAGCACTTTATAAATGCTGTCGTTGCTATAATTTGACAATGTTTGAAATGTTATAGTTTTAACACTGTTTGAGTTATATTTTAAAGTGTTAAATGATTTAAATTTTGGAAATTGATTAATTGTGAAATTTAAGAAGTTTTGAATATATTTTAATATTTAAATTTGAATTTTTTTAAGGAATTTAAATTTGAATTTGAATTTAAGTAAGGTTTACTTGGTTATGTGTTAAATGGAATGAAATGTAATGAGATAACTGAATTTTGAATGGAATTTTGAATGTATTTTGTAATGATACTTGAAATAACAAATGAATGACTTATTTGATTTAAAAATGATATTTATATTTGAGTATTTGAATTTGAATTCAAATAATGATTTGATAATAAGGTTTGGAAATGATTTGATCTTTATTTTGATAAAGAATATGAATTAGAATGATATGTACTTTTGATAAATGAATATTTGAAGTTTATATTGGTATGAAAGGATATTTAGTTTAATTGTAAATTGAGTTTATTTAAATAGTATTGGATTTATGAAATGAATATTTCAAAACTAAGTAATAATGAAACTAGATTTGAGATATATGAAATTATAAAATTTAGTTTTGAAATGCGGGATATTAAAGCTTTGAAATTTATTAAAAATTGAATAGTTTAATTTGTGGATCAAATCTATATTTGAAAATGATATGATTTGAAATGGTTATTGGGAAATTTAATTGAAACTGATGGTTTGAATTGAATTAAGTTGGAAATTGAAAATTTAGGATTAATTGAATGAATTGTAAAATGTAAAGAATTAAATGAATATCCGATGATTTCAAATGTATGATTTTGAAAAGTTATGATTTTCAAAGTGTAATTGTTTCAAGTATTTTTGGTTTCGAAAGAGTTATACTTTGAAAATATTATGATTTTGAAATGAATATATGTTTGAAATGTTTTTGGTTTTGAAGTATAAACTATTTTGATTGAATAAGTAGTTTTGAAATAAAAATGGTTTTGGTTTCGAAGTATAAACTATTTTGAAAGAAATATAGTTTGAAATGAAATGATTTGATCTTTTTAAAGTATAAACTATTTTGAAATGACCACGGCGTTATAATAACGTTTGGTTGTTAAAGAGACCGGGATCGGAAGTTGTCATACTCTTTGCCAACTCCGAAAACCACTTTAACAATCGTGTACACGGTGGAGATTTCAGAATGAAGTAGGATGGTGGCGACGTTCTTGAGGTATATTACGTGGACCCAACTCCCGTGAGTTGGCATAAGGTGGCTAAAACAGGAGCGATCTTGGGCCAAGTGAGGTCATTCCTCTTATCGGACACATTCCTTCGATACTATACTCTTACTGGTGATTGATTAGATGGCCATCCTCCGATTTTGATATGGGAGTGTGTTCCGAGGTGGGCGTATGTGGCTGCTGCGTTACCACCAGCCCGTGTGCGTAATTGGTATATCTACCCTGGCATTGCCATGTGTGCCGTGTCACCTACCATACCGAGCCTTTACTACGAGTTTGTTTTTATCCCGTAGCCCGTGTGGTATCCTCTGACAGTCACCCGGAGTGGAGATGGCATGATATTGGATGGACTACTGGGACTATTATGTGTGAAGGGTGATATGGGTAGCCCGGAACGCTATTTAAAAGTA
This sequence comes from Allium cepa, assembly GCA_030765085.1. Taxonomy (NCBI): domain Eukaryota; kingdom Viridiplantae; phylum Streptophyta; class Magnoliopsida; order Asparagales; family Amaryllidaceae; genus Allium; species Allium cepa. Next base: position 934,658,883 of record CM060943.1, on the reverse strand, counting down.
TGTTTATTTTACTGTAGACATTATTATAATAGCGCAATATTACTACATAGTAAATAGTTTAACGGATCCTTAAAGGATGGGCGATCCCAAGCATCCTTTAAGTTACTGATGATTTTTGTTACTGTTCATTTGAGTTGATTTATAGTTCATAAGTATTTATGTCCTGACTCGAGTGTTTTGTGTTTTGCTTTACGCTCGAGTCAGATTGAGTGAGTTAGTATTCAAGATTCACCTTCGGAGTTAGAGCTTTCCTTGAAGATCCAGCGATCCGTTTTGCTTTCTGTATCCAGTGATTTCAGTGATGTATTCTGATTTGTACCTGATGTATCTTGTTACTTTTTGTTGTATCATGTTTAACACTGATGTATCTTATTTTTATATAGTAGCTTCATGAACTACTATTTCTTTTAAATTCCGCTGCATTATTAAATACTCTGTGTCTGTGATCTATGATTATGTATGTACTGTATATTCTGAGATTTGCCAAATTTTATTTACAATGCGCTATTTTGAGCAATTCAAGTCTGACATGTGCGGATGCGAATGGTTGAAAATATCGGGTCGTTACAAATAGTGTCGAAATCATTTGTAGAAAGATTTTTGATTTTTACTACTAGTATAGAAACCTTTATATTTTTAAAGTGACAAATCACGAAGAAGATTGTAGGAACAATCAATCACTAAAATTCACATACGAAGATGTGAATAAAAATCCAATGAAACCGATAAAGAATCCATCGAAATGGATATTCAAAAATCCCTAAAAAGGAGTCATCAAAGTCATAATAAATGATAATAACACATAGGGAACAACACGAATCGATTAAAGTTGGAAATTCAAGCAACTTGGCGAAATAGGCAAAATTGCATTAGGTCGGCCGGCCGGCTACAGAGCTCGGTCGACCGGACCCTGTTCTAAAAAATTCTCAGGAAGCAGGTCGGTCTGCTGAGCCCTGTAGCAAGTCGACCGGACCAGAGACAGAAAGGTGCCTGCCCACCTTAGTAGCAGGTCGGTCGACCGGCCCAGGGGTTCGGTCGGCCGACCCTGATATTCTGCAAATTGAAACCCATTTAATTGATGTGCAAACTCCACCAATTCGCAACCAAACGAGCACGGACGATAGGGAATTATGCCCAACGGCTACCCGATCCTATTGGCTCCTCGATGGGTCACCAAAAACGCATTTGAACATCAAAGCTATGATTTTTAAGGATTGAACCCAAAACACCAAAAATTAGAATATTCACAAATCAATCCAAACCAAAAGCTAATGCACACGAATAAGTGTTAAGAAATCATACCTAACATTCGAAGATAATTATAAGCATAGATGTGAGATAAAAAATCTCACCTTTGAACCCAAACAAATGAAGATGAAGCTTGAAAGCAAGGGAGAATCAACCACTCTTCAAATCCAACACAAGAAGCTTGATTCTAAGCTAAAAAGAGAAACATTTCCCAAATTAGGTATAGGAATTTTCTGAAATCAAAGAGAGAAAGAGTTGGAGAAGAAGAAGAAGAGAAGCTTACCAATGGGTTCTTCTATTAGTTTGGAGCTAGAGTTTGATTTGCAAAAGAAAACTAGGGTTTTGGAGTTTTAATTTCCCATCTCTCCCACCATTGATGCTTTAGAACTGAAAAGAGGAGAAAGTGAGGGTTAATGGGGAGGAGTGGCTCAGATTTGAGTACAAGTTAAACATAGGGCTGAACCCAAACCCAAACCCAAAGTGAAAACGTAGCAAAAATCAACTTACTCCAAACATATCGAAGCTTATACTCAAAAAGGTCGCAAATGGCATATTAAACTCAATGGGAGTGGTCCCGAGTCCTAATTCGACCGTATGCAAAAAGTAGCTTTTCGGACTAAATTCCGAGTTTCGACAAAATATTTCAATAAAATATGTAAATATAAAAATCGATAAATATGCGGGTTGTTACAAACATATACCGCGATAATTCCAACTTGATATGGAATTGGTAATATATATGTACTTGGAGTTGATTTCCCGCATTATATAGCGGATGAGACCCTATTGTGCCGCCTAATAGCGGATAGTATTTTATAAATCCCATATACCGCGATATTCCGTCTCGAAGCGGAATTGGTATTGTGCTAACATCTTTGGATGCAGGGAAACAGGTTGGAGGGGTCTAACTGGATTCCTCAAATGATTGAATTTGTTTCAATGTTGGGTGTTGGTCTATTTATTGATCTATTTATAATCTGCGTGATTATCTTTGTGATTGAAATCGTTAAAGGCTAAATTTTAGCCGAATATATTTTTGGTATCGTTAGATGCCGAAAATAAATAAAATTGGATTTTTTTTGAAAATTTAAGTTGAGAATTCATATTAAAATTTAATTTTGGAATTGATTCATTTTTAATAAATAAAATGAAATATTTATGTTAAAAAAATTATTATCTTTGTGAAATATAACCGAAATGTGATTTTTGAAATAGTAGTTGATTAATTTATAAAATGGTTTAAATTGGGATTTTTGAATTACTATAAATGATTTATATAAAAGATTTATAAAATTGATATTTATAAATTAAAATATTGGAATTATAAAACGAGTTTTTATAAGTGTTAAAATGAAGCATAAATGGATTTCATAAGTGGATGAAATCTATAGATTTATAAATTGTGAAGTTATAAAATGAATAGATTTTGTAAAATAAAAGATTTGTAAGTAATTAACTTGTGAATTGGATTTTGGCGTGTAAATGGGATATGGACAGAATTTGTTAATAAAGTGATTTTATAAGTTGAAGTTGTTGTAAAATATAAATGGAATTTATAAACGTTGTTCTATAAATCCGAAATCGACTTATTTTAATAAGTTTAATTATTATAGCTTATTAAAGGAGACATATCCACGATTTTCGAAACAGTAGATAATCCTTTAAATAAAATATGTAGAAATTGAAATTGGTTAGCGAAGTATATTCACGATTTTGGACGGTGAAAAAATATTAAAGAAATATTTTATGAAAGTGATATTTTAAATAGAATTAAAACGATTAAAAAATGTTTTAAAATGTGTTAAGTATCAAAATCATAGATTTCAACATTCATTGTTGAAATAGACATTTACGGGAAACAGAAGGAAATGGTGGACTATAACACTGTTGTTATAGTAAATGATTTCCGAAAGGAAAAGTTTTGTATAGTAGTGGGGTTTATATATCTATCTTAATTTGGAATCCTTATACTAGTGATTTTGGGTTGTCGTAATGATGTTTTACGCAACATTCGTTTTGACCGAAATAAATGTGTTTAAGAGAATATTTTCCTTAAAGAATAAAATATATACTTAATTTGGATTTAAGTATATTGAATATTTTCCGAATGTTGAAAATAAATAGATTGGTGAATTACTTATTATTAAATAAGTACGGAAATGTTTTCCAATATGAAGTGAATGTTTTGAGATTATATCTTTTAAAGATAAATTGAAAGTGATTGATTGAAATCGATTTGAAAAATCATATAAAAAGTGAATATTTGGAAATGTAAATTCACAATGGAAATTTGCAAGGAAAAGGAGATTTGTTTAAAAATAAACATTGAAAATAAACATTGATTTATTTTTAAAATTGTGGAAATAAATTTACGAATTTGGAACGTAAATTTAAAGTAAATCGGTAAGGATTTATTTAATTGGTTTAAATGAACCATTTTGAAATGAAAGTTGTGAAGGTTAAAAGTGATTTGAAATCTGTTTTCAAATGGTTGAAGTGTGGAAATTATATCTTATAAATATATATTTGAAAATAAATAATTTTGGGAAATTATTTGAAACCGAGTTATGTTGTGAATATTGATTGATAGTTAAATAACCGACAATCAATATTGACCCTTAAATGGCTATTTGTTGTGAATTGATTGCTACACTTATTTTTAAATTATTGCGCATGTTATTCGTATTACCCATTCCGAATAGAGATACGATGTAATGGATAGCATTGAAGACCGGTGGTGAAGACCGGGTATTTGTGAAAATGATAAGATGACCTATCGATTGTCTCTGCACCGTTAGCTACGGTATGGAGATTTCCTTTGTGATGGGAAATTCAATCGGGATTGTGAATACTCGGATTACAAGGGCTTCTTTTGAAGTGCCTTCGGTTTTGTTCGAGCCCGGAACAGACTTGTATGGTTACATGTCTGACATTACATTTTGAGATATAAAGCAGATTTCTTTCAAATACATCTCTGTTGGTGGCGGAGAATTTATTCTCTTAGCTTAACACCCTTCTCTGAGACGTACGAGCTCAGAGGCTTGTAGTTGAAGGTTATCAGCGATATACTCCCAATTTGGTAATGTGGCATGCTGAGTGTTGCTATATAATGATTATTTATTGATCATTTATTGATCAAAGCGTAGGTTTGTGAAAAAGCGTAGCTTTGTGGACGAGACTTCGTCGGACCTCACACCTTGAAAATGGTTGAAACAGGAATATGCGGCATGGTTATGAGGGTCGTGCCCTTTAGGGTATGTCATTTCTTTATGGAAAAGGGTGGTGTCAGGTATGGAGCCCTGATGCTTATCCTATGTGGTTTCTCTAATCTCATTTTTCTGTGTCGTTGTTGCTTGGTGATAGAGGGCCCTCGGATAAAGGTCCCAACGGACCGGGGAGTGGCATACTCGAGTAGTAGTTACCTAGTTTCAAAGGTAACCCGACCTTGTGTTGCAAGAGATCCGGTTAGGTTCTCGGGACGTCCCGCTTGAGGCGATCCCATGTGGTAGTAGGCAGTTCCTTAGGGAAAATCCAAAGAAACAATACGAGCCTTGTACGGTTTTAGTTATAGAACCTGCTGTTTAATATGGCACCTATAGTAGGCATAATATAATGGTACCTATGCTGGCTAAGATTTATATTCTATTTTTGAGATTTTTTAATCACTATGCACTAATAATAATATCAAAAATGATTTGTTTTGCATAGTAAGCATCTTTGACTATCATAAGGAGAAATCTCCTGCAATTCTGCGTTTGCATTGGGTGTGTGCGGGGAGGCCTTATGGTAGTTTCATTTTCCGAAAGCATTGCGGATATTTTTCATTTCCCTTGTTGTTGTTGTTTTAAAAGATAAATAACTGTTTTGAGTTCTCACACCAGTCTTGCTTATCTAGGTGAAACGTAATGGGGGGTTCTCGCTTCGCGGTTAGGTGGCGAACGGGAGACTCTTACCCCTACACGTCCTCTTTACGGGGTTGGTTAGGCGTAAGCTGTGACAGTCGAAAGGCTGGCCGTAAAAGCAAGTTTGGGATACCAGTGTCAGCCACGGCGGGGCTGAGATGGTTGAAAAGCCTACCAGTCTAGATTGGCCGCTATCGATGGTTGAAAAGCCTAGACCTTGACAATGTGGCATCAGAGCATATGGTTAAGCGACAACCTTGGCTCTGTTGGGAATTACTCATTAGAGATAGAGTCAGCAGTACTCTAGAATGACTTTGAGTTCAATAATAGATATGAGCGCATATTTGTTAGTGAATATAAAAATTGTTTTATATTGTGATGATTGGTTTGTTGAGTGGTATAAGGATTCTGGTCGGTGTGGTCCGTACAACTCTATCGATAGGGATCTCTAAACACTTGTTCAGAATAATTCGGCACGATATTGTTTTAAATTGGGTAAATGAAATAATTTTACCTCGATTATATTTTATATATAAAGGAAATAATTTTTTAGAAATTATTAAAGTGTATATATAATTAATTGTTTGGTTGTTGATGATGTCAAAATATTTAAGTAAATTAAAGTTGTTCGAATAATTTGAATAAAAGCAACAATTGTAAAAGAATAAATTATATAAAAGCAACAATTGTATAAGTATAGAATTATAATTGAAATGATTTGCAATTATGGAATAATCTTGTATAAGTAAAGGGAAATAGTGAAATTATATAAGCAAGATTTATAAATGTGATTTATAATTTGAAGTAAAAAAATATCCAAAGAAGTGTTTGGAAATGTTTTGAAAAGAATTTGAAAATTTTGGAGATTTGGAAGGTTTATATCCTTTTTGGTTTGAAAACGATTTTCAAATATTTTGGAGAAATATTTTGGAAGGGATAAAAGCTCTAAACTCTTTCAGATCGCTGGAAAATAATATCGATGATGATCGCAACGTCATCGATGTTCATTTTCGGGTTTCCAAAGAGGAATTGCTGCCAGATTGTTTTAAATTAAAGTTGTTTGGAAAATACGGGTTTGGTTTTGGAAATTCAAAGGATAATTGAATTGCTTTCAAAAATGGTTTTGAAAGATTGAAAAGACTCTGGAATGTTGTATAAAATGATTGGAATACAATTATTAAGTTGAAAAATGAATGTTGAATGTATAAATAAAATTTGCAAGTGCAAGAAAATGAAATTGAAATCCATTTCAAATTTGTAAGTAAATGGAACTGGAATTGGAATCTGAATTGGATTTATAAGTGGAAATTTAAATTAAGTTACACAAATGATGTTTGAGATGGAATATAACTTAAGCAATGTTGAATGAAGTTGATTTTGGTATCGAAGTAAATTAATAAAGTGAATTAAATGGATGTGAACTTGAGTTATATAAATGAGATTCAACCTTATTTGTTGAAGGAATTAACAATTGAATTAATAAATGGATTGGATGTTAATCAATCTGATATAAATGAATTGATATGAATAATGGATATAAGTGTAAATTCATTTAAGGCTAATTGAATGTTAAACCAAGCTGAAGGTAAACAAAGTAAATATGAATATTGAATGTAAAGTGAATAATTCGGTTGTATTGGATATACATTGATTGTTAGATTATTGTTAATTGATTGAATAGAAATTCATATGCAATTGAATGAATAAAATTGAAAGCTAAAGTAATTAAATTCAAATTGGAAGTTAAGTAAATTTAAAATGAAATAAATTGATTTGAATTGAAAGTGAACAAATGTGAATGTAAATTAGTGAATGTAAACTAATTGGAAATGAATAATTAAATGTCGTTGTATATGAATCGGTCGTAAACAATTACAAGTAATGTTGAAATCATATAAGTTGCCTATAAACCTTGTTTAGTATGCATTTCTTTTAATATGCATGTGTTGTAGTTGCTTAAAAGAGCAAAATGTTAATAACTTCCTATATATGTCACTTACATATTTATATTGAGTAAGTACATGCACCGGGGCTAATGTTTGGCTGGTTATGGTTGCGCAAAATGCAAAATAAATAACTGCTTTGCTTAAAAATGCTAAAAAGTTACGCCTACGCAATAAAATATAGGAAATATGAACTGTTTTTCTACTTTCTGACCGTGTCGGTCGATGTATATATATTTATATCTATTGTGATATTGTAAAAGCTCCTCCGTACAAAGGAGGTTATGGCGAATTTTTTTGAAATTTTAAAGCGCTAGAAAATTTTCGGAAAATTTTGGAAATCTTTTGTGAAAACTAAGTTTTGATTTGAAGTTAAAGGTTAAACGATATAGTTGATTTTGAAAAGATAACTATATATGGATTTGGAAACTTAGTAAATATTTTGTAAGAAGTTTAACTATGGATTTTGGGAGAGTTAAACACTTAAGTGAATTTGAAATCTGAATTGAATTGTTTTGAAAAGTCAATGGATTTCAAAACTTTTTCTTACTTGGTAATTTCGAGGACGAAATTCTTTTAAGGTGGGAAGTTTGTGGCAATCCAAAATTTCTGTCATTTGAAATTCAGATATTTAATTGATTTTAAATATCAACAAGTAAAATTTGTAAGTCGAATAGATTGTATTTCGAATATATGGATTTAATTGGATAATTAAATCGACAATTAAATATTTGAAATAACAGAATTTTTTTTTTGGAATTTTGGTATAATGTGATTAAAAATGATTTATAAAATTATATTAAATCATATTGGAGTAAGAGCAATGTTTGTGAACTTTTAAAATTGAATTAAAAGTTAATTTGTGAAAATTGAATATTTTAATACTTAATCGACTAGTGAAAATAGCCATTTTTCAAACTGTCTCGGATTTCGACGAAACTAGTTTCATCGGATCCGTAATGTCAAATTATTGTAAGATTTCAAATTTCGTGTCAATCGGATGTACGGTTTGCCCGGGGCAAGCTAAAACGCATAGAATTTTGTTTAATCGATTTAATTTGAATTTGATCGTTTATTTCCGTAACTCGCACATATGATCGAATTAGCTTCCGAAACATGTTCCATTGTGTTCAAAACGAGGGGTAAACCCTAGAAATGCCAACCGGCACGCTTCGTTTGGAGTTCGGAAAATTATGAGTGAATAGTGTTTCGTAAGATTTTTTATATAAGGCCACAACATTCTCCATTTTGCAAATAAGAAAACAAAACCCTAGGGTTTGAGGAGCCTCTGCCTCCCACTATTTCAATGGTCGAGAAACACCCTTCTTCTTCCTCAGATTTCTTCAAATCCATAAGCTTTTACCCATAGTTATCATCTACAATATTGTAGAGGGCAGTGAGTTCTATAACTTCAACGGTTATGATCGATTTTAGAGCGTGGATAGACGACAATTCGTATGAGAAGTCGTCACATTCATCCTCGATTTTCATGCAAAGGAGGAGACTGAGTTCAATGGGTCTCTAGCCGAGCATAGTGTTGGCGATGGCGCATGGAATGGTGGTCCCAGATCGCAGCAGAAGTCGACGTGGTGGTGGAGGCTATTAGGGTTTTAAAGGTCGGCTATGGGTTCTATTGTACGTGAATAACCTGGAGATGAAACGCGTGATGAAGAGGAAGCAAAAAAACACGGCCTAGATTTCTCAAAACAAAATCAACAGCCCAGATTACAGAGGGTTTGAAAATAAAATTAATTTGTAAATTAAATTATATTATAAATTGTACGATGTTCAAAATACGATATCTTGTTCATACGAGGTCAGAATTGTGCGAAACGAATTGCTTTGGCTTCGTTTTGCCGAGCACTACGCAATGGAGCTGGTTTGGAGTCGTTTGGAGCTAGTGAAAATTTCGGGTAAAATTAAACGCACGTATAATTTTATTCGAAATAAAACGCCACAACTGTTATCGAAAACTCAAGGTGAGAACTTCTCACTCAATCGAATTGTTTCGATTTAAATTTTAAATAGTAAGATTGATTGGACGATAGTTATTATCTGTTGTATTGAAATAGACCCTATACGCCACATATTAAGCGGAGGTTATTTGTTAAAAACATATACCGCGATAATTCCAACTTGATATGGAATTGGTATTATATATGTACTTGGAGTTGATTTCCCGCATTATATAGCGGATGAGACCCTATTGCGCCACATAATAGCGAATAATATTTTATAAATCCCATATACCGCGATATTCCGTCTCGAAGTGGAATTGGTACTGTGCTAACATCTTTGGATGTAGGGAAACAGGTTGGAATGGTCCAACTGGATTCCTCAAATGATTGAATTTGTTTCAATGTTGTGTATTGATCTATTTATTGATCTATTTATAATCTGCGTGATTAGATTGAAATCGTTAAAGGCTAAATTTTAGCCGAATATATTTTTGTTATTGTTAGATGCCGAAAATAAATAAAATGTATTTTTTGAAAATTTAAGTTGAGAATTCATAATAAAATTTAATTTTGGAATTGATTCATTTATAATAAATGAACGTTGAAATTTTTATGTTATAAAAATTATGATTTTTGTGAAATATAACCGAAATGTGATTTTGAAATAAGTAGTTGATTTATTTATAAAATGGTTTAAGGTAGGATTTTTGAATTATTATAAATGATTTATACAATAGATTTATAAAATTGATATTTATAACTTAAAATATTGGAACTATAAAACGAGTATTTATAAGTGTTAAAATGAAGCATAAATGGATTTCATAAGTGGATGAAATCTATAGATTTATAAATTGTGAAGTTATAAAATGAATAGATTTTGTAAAATATAAGATTTGTAAGTAATTAGCTTATAAATTGGATTTTGGCGTGCAAATGGGATATGGATAGAATTTGTTAATAAAGTGATTTTATAACTTGAAGTTGTTATAAAATACAAACGGAATTTATAAACGTTGTTTTATAAATCCGAAATTGACTTATTTTAATAAGTTTAATTATTATAGCTTATTAAAGGAGATATATCCACGATTTTGGGATAGTGGACAATCCTTTAAATAAAATATATAGAAATTGAAATTGGTTAACGAAGTATATTCACGATTTTGGACGGTGAATAATATATTAAAGAAATATTTTGGGAAAGTGATATTTTAAATAGAATTAAAACGATTAAAAAATGTTTTAAAATGTGTAAGTATCGAAATCATAGATTTCAACATTCATTGTTGAAATAGACGTTTTCGAGAAACAGAAGGAAATTGTTAACTATAACATTGTTGTTATAGTAAATGATTTCCGAAAGGAAAAGTTCTGTATAATATTGGGGTTTATATATCTATCTTAATTTCGAATCCCTATACTAGTGATTTTGGGTTGTTGTAACGATGTTTTACGCAACATTCGTTTTGACCCAAATAAATGAGTTTAAGAGAATATTTTCCTTAAAGAATAAAATATATACTTAATTTGGATTTAAGTATATTGAATATTTTCCAAATGTTGAAAATAAATAGATTGTTGAATTGCTTATTATTAAATAAGCATGTAATTGTTTTCCAATATGAAGTGAATATTTTGAGATTATATGTTTTAAAGATAAATTGAAAGTGAATGATTGAAATCGATTTGAAAAATCATATAAAAAGTGAATATTTGTAAATGTAAATTCACATTGGAAATTTACAAGGAAAAGGAGATTTGTTCAAAAATAAACATTGATTTATTTTTAAAAGTGTGGAAATAAATTTACGGATTTGGAACGTAAATTTAAAGTAAATCGGTAAGGATTTACTTAATTGGTTTAAATGAACCATTTTGAAATGAAAGTTGTTAAGGTGAAAAGTGATTTGAAATCTGTTTTCAAATGGTTGAAGTGGGGAAATTATATCTTATAAAGATATTTTTGAAAATAAATAATTTGGGAAATTATTTGAAATCGGCTTATGTTGTGAATATTGATTGATAGTTAAATAACCGACTATCAATATTGACCCTTAAATGGCTATTTGTTGTGAATTGGTTGAAATTGAATGCTACACTTATTTTTAAATTATTGCGCTCGTTATTCGAATTACCCATTCCGAATAGTGATACGACGTAATGGATAGCACTGAAGACCGGTGGTGAAGACCGGGTATTTGTGAAAACGATAGGATGGACTATCGATTGTCTCTGCACCGTTAGCTACGGTATGGAGATTTCCTTTGTGATGACAAATTCGATCGGGATTGTGAATACCCGGATTACAAGGGCTTCTTTTGAAGTGCCTTCGGTTCTGTTCGAGCCCGGAACAGACTTGTATGGTTACATGTCTGACATTACATTTTGAGATGTAAAGCAGATTTCTTTCAAATACATCTCTGTTGGTGGCGGAGAATTTATTCTCTTAGCTTAACACCCTTCTCTGAGACGTACGAGCTCAGAGGTTTTGTAGTTGAAGGTTATCAGCAATATACTCCCAATTTGGTAATGTGGCATGCTGAGTGTTGCTGTGTGATGATTGTTTATTGATCATTTGTTGATCAAAGCGTGGCTTTGTGAAAAAGCGTAGCTTTGTGGACGAGACTTCGTCAGACCTCACACCCCAGAAATGGTCGAAACAGGAATATGCGGCAAGGTTATAAGGGTCGCGCCCTTAGGGTATGTCATTTCCATCTGGAAAAGGGTGGTGTCAGGTATGGAGCCCTGATGCTTAACATATGTGGTTGCTCCAATCTCATTTTTCTGTGTGGTTGTTGCTTGGCGATAGAGGGCCTTCGGATAAAGGTCCCAAAGGACCGGGGAGTGGCATACTCGAGTAGTAGTTACCTAGTTACAAAGGTAACCCGGCCTTGTGTTGGCAGAGATCCGGTTAGGTTCTCGGGACGTCCCACCAGAGACGATCCCATGTGGCAGTAGGAAGTTCCACATCCTGGCCATTTGTTTGAAAATCCAAAGAAACAATATAAGCCTTGTACGGTTTTAGTTGTAGAACATGCCATTTAATATGGTAGCTATAGTAGGCATAATATAATGGTACCTATGCTGGCTAAAATTTATATTCTATTTTTGTGATATTTTCATCACTATCCACTAATAATAATATCAAAAATGATTTGTTTTGCGTAGTAAGCATCTTTGACTATCATAAGGAGAAATCTCCTCCAATTCTACGTTTGCATTGGGTGTGTGCGAGGAGGCCTTTTGGTAGTTTCATATTCCAAAAGCATTGCGGATATTTTTCATTTCCCTTGTTGTTGTTGTTTTAAAAGATAAATAACTGTTTTAAGTTCTCACTCCAGTCCCATGACGGACCTGGAGTTTATTGTTCTCTTCCTAAAATCCGGGTATCCATAATTTTCCACACGGGCAGTCTAGAGTCAGGTTATTAGTTCATTCTGGATTTAGGAGTGCTTTGGAGCTCAAGTGGCGAGCTGGATGGCGAGACGTACCATGTGTATATGATATTATCTTTTCCACTGCATAATTCACTTCTAAGGGCATGCTTGCACAACTGTCCATTGTTTTATTGTGTTGTATATTGTTGTTGTACACTCTGATGATGATGTAATGTAATGTATTAACTGATATAGTGCTTTGTTTTAAAGATTATTCATTTATCTATTATATGTTATTCTGCTGCGATATGTGAGATTCTGATATTGTTCTGTCTTTTTTTCTTTTTTCTTCTACCTCTTCTTCTTTAACCATAACAGTTCGATTTTCCGGCATTCGATTATGCGGCATTTGATATAATGGACGTAAGAATGCCGACCTTCGGATCCCGACATAATCGCATATGTTACAAAGGTTAATCGCTTAGAAGAAGTAATTAAGGATTAAATTACTTAGTTAAATTAATCAAAGGATTAATATGACTGATTAAGGGGCACATTAATTAAGATAAATAAATTATAGTATGGTTAATTACTGTTAATGATTGATTAAGGATGACTAATGGAAGTGATTAATTAAGGATCGTTAATTAATGTAAATAATTAATTAGTGAAAATATCAATTATTGTAAATGGTTAAGGATAATTACTTCGTGTAATTAACTGAGAGATAATTACTTATTGTGAATAAAGAATAATTAGTCAAGGGTGATTAGTTAAGAAAGATAAGTAAGGGTGATTGATTAATTGGTTTATAATTAATTAATATTAAGTAAATGGCAATTTAAGTAACTAAGATTAGTAATTAATTTAATTAGAAATAAATTGAATTAATTTTTGAAGGTAATCAATCTTGCTTATGAATGATTAGATAATAACTAAATGCCCTTAATTGATTAATACCCGTGATATGAAATGGTTCGTGATATGACGTGTTGGGTGGGCAATGATAATGTGATTATATGTTAATGATAAATTGATGTGTATAAGTGACATCCTATTTAAAGTTGAATTGTATTTAATTAAATAATTTGGGTTGTGATGGCATGGGGTTCAAAGAGACTAGAGCCGGGTATTTACTAATACTCGAAACCACTTCGATTTGTAATATATACAAATTCTGTACAGATTTGTATGTGAAATCAATAGGCCGGTATGAAATGATTTAAGTGAGTTGGACCATATAATCTAAGTTTTGGTATTTAGAAATTGATGTGCGTGATAAGTGATGTCTATAACAATTGTGAATTTGTAAATTGATACCAGATACCCCGGGTTTATATAAATTGTACGTTTTTGTATTCCATGTTAGATGGGTTTACTTACGCTGGCTTCCAGCCTTACCCGGGTGTTAATTTGATGTAATGCTCGGGTCAGACCGAGTATTACAGATTTTCAGGATAGGATGTTCTGGAGCTCAGGAGGAGAGCTAGATGGCAGGAGCGTATAGGGTGTATTCTGCTATGGTATTGTCGTTATCTGGACAAGATGTTATACAATCCAGTTTTTATGGGATATTGTAACTCTGATGTATATAAATATAAATTGATAGATACAGTTTTCTTTGTATAACTGCTATTATTATTTGCTATTATATTTTATCCGCTGCGAATATGAGATGTTGATGTTTCTGTCTTTGTTTTCTTCTTTCTCTTTCTTCTTTTTCACTAACTATCTGGAATTTTCGAGAACAGAAATTTCCTGGTCGTTACACCTGGTACATAAACAATATGCATATATTTGCTTGAAAAACAATTTTCCACCATGTATTTGAGCAAATATCAAAATTTTACATTATTATACTGCAAAACAATAAGATTTCCTTTGAATATAAAACATTACATTTTAGATATAAAATATTTTACATTACATTTCGATAAAAAATACCTGACATTCAATATCTAACATCCAAAAGTGTTTTTGTAACATCCAACATGTACATTAGGGTTATGGCACGCGCTTTGCACATGATAATAGAACATGCTTTGTGAATAAATTTATTTTTTATAAATTATATGTATTCAACATTGTAAAGATTGGGCGATATTTCGACCCCCGCAAATGACACTAATACGTTCTCTGCATAGAGCCCCAAGCAGTCGAGTGCCGAAAATACCAGGTTGTTAGGGTTGAGAAGAAAAGGAGATAGAGGAAGAAAACAGAAAATAGCATCACCGAATACAATCATCAAACAAATAAGTGTGGACAGTTATAATAACTTGTCCCTAAATGCTGAAAATACAGCCTATAATACAGCGGAATATAGTCAAATACATGTAATATGTCTCTGCCATCCGGCTCGCCTCCTGAGCTCCAGAACTGCAACGACCCGGCTTTCTATGCCCAGAAAACCACTTCGTCTTGAAGAAAGAAAAGGGGTGAGAAAATAGAAAAGATAGAGAAGAAAGAACAACATCATCAGAATCTCACAGCGGGACGAATAATTATAATAATCACATAAGTATTTACATAATATACAACATCAATCAGAGTTATACAGACAATACATCACATACTAGACGGTTATAAACATCTGTCTAGTTAATACAGCACGATACAACTCAATACCCAAAACAACTCAAACAATACGATTCAGAGATACCAACACAGTGGAACTATATGTATCTACAACGCTGAAGCCTCCTGCTCCATTGCTCCTCCAGAATTCGTCAAAGCTAACCTGAATCCCTTGGCTACCCGTAAAAATTTGGTTACCCGAGAGTTTATGAAAAACAAAAATAAACTCCGAGTTAGACATTGGTCTGGTATGAGTAACAGGTTAAAGTTGCTTAACTTTTAAAAATCCTTTTGAAAATAAAAGTTATCACGTAAGACTCCCCACACATAAACATGGAAAAGTTTTTACCTTACGCTAACCAAAACATTTGATAGGAAATTCTGTTATATTATAATAGGTCTAGGGTTTTCAAGTAAATAGAAAATAGCCGAAATTGTTACATTATTAAATTCCAGCTACTAGCCACAAAAGTGGGTAATACAATCAAAACTTTTGGCACTTATTGGATTGTGGATTCCATACAATGGCAGGGCTACTGGAGTACCGCCCGTCACAGTAGGTGGCCTAGATCAACGTATTGAGGATCACTCCCGACCCCCTGCATCACAAGGCCGGAACCATTCCTTACTGAACAGTCCCGAACAAGATAACCCCGCAGATAGCCGTCGCTACTGCCCACTAAGCCGAAATAAAGGGATATCTAGACAGAGGAATATCCTTGTCCTGCTTGGGCATGACCCACCTAACCTTGCTGCACCTCCCCTGTTTTAGCCATTCCCGGTTGATGAGGCTTGAGGCTACGATTACCTTTATAGAATACATTTCTTAGAATGTTCATCGCTCATCTGACGATGTGTTGAAAGCATTCAATCCATACAAGTTCGTTTCGGGTTCGAACGAAACCGAAGGCATTATCTTGTTACACTCATTTTGGAATCACCCTCAGAGTTAACGGCAATAACCCTTGCATTCTGAATCTCCATCTTCATTTCAGATTCACGACCTATCGTTAATTTGGAATCGATGTGGTTTTCAGATGTTCCAAATGTGGAAAACCGATCTCGGTCTCATCGAAATCCAAAACGTGTCTTTTAGGGCCAAGTTGTCTATTTAGTCTGAACAGTTTAATTCAATATAATCAATATACACACAGATGGATAATTCATAATATCAAATAAATAATCACAGATAATCTCATAAACAAATAATCAATATTATCATCCAAACAGATAATATTATCATATTTAAACCAAGCATCCATATCACGTAGATAGTATTCAAGTCAGATTTGCATGTACAACCATCAAATGAAATATCCATATCAATTCATAAGCAATGATTTATAAAACATAATCTATAATTAATTTAAAATGAATTAAGTTAACTACATCTATCCCTAATTAATTTAAAGTAAATTAAATTAATTACTTCATCTATAAATCCTGCTATACAATTAATTTTAAATCAAATCAATTAATTAATCTCTAGATATTCATCTTGATTAAGCACCCTTGATTTATCACCTTCTAATTACAATAATTAATTAGTCTTTATTTAATTTCCCAACTAATTATTCTAAATCATTTATAGTAATTAACATTTAATTACTTCATTTATTGATTAAATACAATTAATTACATTATCCATAATTAATCACTACATTATTAATTATTTCTTAATTAAACTATTCTTAATTTCATTATTAATTACATTAATTAATGATCTCTAATTCAGATTTAAGTTAAATTACTTTATTTAATTTAAATCACATTAAGTGATTAATCTTTAATTAAACACAATTATTAACCACCTTGATTAATATCAACCAGTAACTAACTATCCTTAATTACTCATTACCAAATTAATTATCCCATAATTAATTATCTCCATTTAATTAATCCCTTGATTAATTACAAAAGTAATTATCCCAATTACTTTATTAACACATTATTTTCACTAATTACATTCAGTAATTACAATAATTACTTCCTTAAGTAATTATGCTCCATTGAATACACTAAGTGATTATACAAATCAAATCATCAAATGATTTCTCAAATTAATTAAACTAAATTAATTAACTTAAATAAATTAATTACAATAAGTAATTAATTTCTTAATTACTTTTATCAAGTAATTACATTTAACAATTCATAATGGATTATCTAATTAATCTGATTAATTATCAAAATTAATCACATATATGTATTTAATTAATAATCCTTTAGTTAATTATCATGATTACATTTTTACATTTATTTCTTAATTAATTCCTAATTATAAATTAATCTAAATTATTAATTTATAAATTAAATACATAAGTCATTCATTAATTAACTTATTCATTAAATCGTTTAACATCTTAGTTATCCTTAAGATAATTTATTTCTTTACTAATGACTTCATTAATATCTAAGTGTGTTAGAACTTTACCTTTCAAAATTTTAAATTTGAATTCCATTTGGGATTTAAGATTCAAAAATATTATTTATTTAAACATTAATCAAATTTAAATTCAATTTATAAACTTGTAAATAACATTAATTATGTACATATGAAACGTATATAAGAAAGCCTTTCAATTCAACTATTTGAATCATAATTTAAATTTAAATTTCCAAGGACATTCATATTTTAAAAACTGATTTAAACCTGCAGATTTAAATTCGAAGTAAACTTGAATCCATAAATTTTATCTTTGATTTAAAAACTTTGATTTAAACTTCCCTCCAACAACTTGATTTAAAACTTGATTTTTCGAATCCAAATCTATTTTAAAATCATAATTTAAATCATATATTTCAGCTTTTAGTTTTGTCAGGTTTTAAACCTGAACCCAACTTCCACCTTTTAACATTTAGTTCATTTTAAAAAAAATGAATTCAGAAATACAAAATTTGAATTCAAACTCAATCTGGATTTGACTTTCATTTAGATCTAACATCACACTAATTTAACTTATGGTTATGATTAGCTTGCAATTTGATTTGCTTTTAAATTTAGTCCACTTTAAAACTACAGCAGTTTTACACAACCTGTAGCAAAACTGCCCAACCCGAGTCCAGAGTAACAATGCTTCGGGTCAATGGTCTCCTTGCTTTGAGTCTTAGGCACGAATAACACGAGTACGCCCCGAGGCCAAAAACCCTGCACCACCCCCTAATGCTTCAGCACTTCACTGGGCACGGTGCACCTGCACCGTGGCCCCAGTCAACTCCGGCCACCCACACATGCTCCACCACAACGCAGACTTCCACCATACACCACCATGACCCCCAAAATCCATCGCCATGACCTCAAATCAAAAATGAGAAATAACAAAGAACCTGGAATAAAACACAACATCCCCTACTCAAACCTGTCGTCACCTCCTTCTGCCCACCCCGACCACCAGATGGTCGATAACTCCGGCCATGGACTCGCCTTCGACCAACCTACCACCTCTCGAGGCCTCGTGCAACTCGATGCACAGTAGAAGCCACGGCGTTCAAAAATTCAAACACCATAAAAACTAGGGTTGCAAACAACAAATCACTACCACCATCGCCACTGTGCTCAGACCTACCACCAAGCATTTTTCCCCACACCCTGGTAAGCTCCTCCACCTCTTCACCCAACCCGACCACCTCCAGTTGCATAGAACACCATAAATCACCCAAAAACCAACACTTGAACAAAGGCAAACTGCAACTAAATTACTTGACTAGAAAACATGATATTAATTTTAAAAATTATATTATGGTATGTGTATTTGATTCATAACCCTGAATTCATGAATTAAATTCATTGAGATTTAACTTAATTTAGTTTCTACTGTAGTATTATGTTTTCCAGAACAAAGAACATTGTTTTACCCTTAAACAATATTTAAATTCAAGTCTCTATTTATAACAGCATCTTATGTCAAACTTATGTCTTGTCTAAGCTTGAATTAAGAACAAAAAAAATGAAATTTTGTTGAGGATTTTTAAACCTGGAACTAAAGCAGAGGGAAACCAGAGATACTCATTCCAGTATCCTTACTTAACCCAGAGCAATGCAACTAAATTTCAGAGAAAAGGTTGCAACAGAACAAAAATATATTTAAACCATTAAATTTGATGTTACTACCCTTTAAAATCAGAGGTGATTACAGTATGTCAAACACACATACATGCAGTAACACATGAACACAGAGATTCATTAAGATATATACACATATCAGATCATAATTAAGCAACTTATATATACTTAAGTATTTTAAAATTTAAGTTACTCACAGGGAACACAAGATGCAGTATTTCATTTTGCAGATGGCCAGTGAAAGGAATATATATAGATTCACACAAATACTTTAAGCGTCCAAATGTTAGCTTGCAATAGATTAAACTTAAGAAATTCTTAAAAGTGTTACTCATCTTGCTTGTAAAAAAAAATGAACAGAGCATGCTTGCATGAAAACCTTGGATCTTGAAAACTGGAAAGTGGTTTGCCTGCATTTCCTAAATCTTCCTTGCTTATCTTCAGTTGTAAATACTATTGAGTTTGTATAAATGGAATTGTTTGTTGTTATTTCTTAGTTTCAGGTTTTATATGTTTTATGAATGAACTAAAAATAAGATGTATATAAAGAAGTTCAGGGGAAGGTGATAACTGGGTTAAGTATATGCAAGTACACTGTATATCTTTGTTTTTATCAGGCATAATCTTTTAATTAGGGCTGAAAAGATTTTTTTGAACAATTTCGAATAGACATAAGTTTGTGCTGAGCAAAAGTAAACATTAATTGTTAATGTACTCTTGTTTCCTACTTAGCTAATTTAATCATTTCTTATGTAGATATTTTATTTTACTTTGATTTCCCTTGCTTTGCATTTTTATCTACACGCTACATGCCTATTTTACTTACCTGGCAGCCTTATTTGATTTTATTTGTTATTTCTGCCTGCAACACTTTCATACAAATCCTACTTGCTTTACATAACCAGGCTTCACATACAAGATTCTTTTTATTTTATTCTTGCCTGCTTTTAATTTATATATTATGCGAGCATACTTATTTTACTTTGTTACTATACTTGCTTGCATACTTATTTACAGCTACACATATGTCCTTTTTATTTCTTATTTTACTTCTCTTTGTTTCATAATTTTGCATTTCTATTTTAAACATATTTATTTACAGGCCTATACATATATTTTTACTTGTCTGGATATGCCTTCTATCCTATGTACAAAGCTATTTTATTTTATCATGCTTTGTTTATGCTTATGTTTAATATTTTATAAGATTTATTTTATCATAGTATACTTGAAAGATTGTATATTCCAAATCATAGCTTTCCAAAACATATATATATATATATATATAAATTTAAAATAACAATTTCTTTTTATATAAAAATCTATTTGTAAAGATATTGCATTATTAATACTGTTTAAATATAACTCATTATTAAATCAAAATAATTTATAAAAGAAACAGTCTCTTCAAAATATAAATTACTTATTTTTATAAAGCTAAATTGAAAAGAACAAAACAATCCTTTTATTTAAATTTTAAACCTAGGCTAGAATACTTTTAAACAATTTAAATTTATCTTGAGTATTTAAAGTCAAATGATTATTTATTCAGTATTAAATAAAATCAAATTCCTAATTTACCAAAAATATTAGAGTTAGAAATCATGCCTTTATTTTATTAGACTTAAAACAAAGGTTATCTATTTACAATATATATAGATATATATATATATATATATATATATTATAAATAGAAAACAATTTAATTGGCTTTTAAAAGATAAATTATCAGTTAATTATTTATTTAAAAGAAGATTTAAATCAATTCAAATTATTATTAACAAATATTATTGAATCAATTCAATTTTTAATGCAGATTATTAAATTGATATTGCCCCAAATTTCCGGGATGTCACAAGAACATCCTAACCTAGAAAACTGTAATACTCGGTCTGATCCGAACATTACAATAAAATAACACCCGAGTCAGGCTGGAAACCATTAATCCACTTAAATTGAATACTTAAGTTATAAAATCTATTGAAAAACTAGGGCAACTAGTACAAACGAGATGAGTTTTTATCTTATTAGAACCAAAAAACATATACAAAAATTCATCAATATTGCCTTATTGGTCAAGTGCAATTACTTATTTAAATTGGTAAAATTCGGTAAATTTTATTCAAATTTCCACATATTAGACTCTATAATCCAAAACCATAAAGGTTCGTAGTGATCATTAAATTGAAGTGGTTCTGGATAACACTAATATTCGATCCCGGTCCCATCGAATTCAAGTAATATATTTTAAAAGGGTAAATTGTTTAAAATAAACAATTTATTATTTAGGGTGACAATATTCAAATATGGAAATTTATTACAGATTTTTATTTCAAATAAAACGTATCATCACTTTAATCTAACTATTTTAAATCCGTTTGACCATTTGATGGCACAGACAAGAATAATATGAAAAAGTGCTTAATAGAATCAAGCCAAGATATAGATTGTTATTAATTTAATGATCAGTAATTAATTATCAAAATAATTCACGCATCATGATTTAATTGACTTTAATTGACCGAATTTGTTTATGTTTTAATCCAAATAAATTACACATTCAAAAGATTATAAAATAATCTATTTTTAGTAAATGGAAAAGCAAGATTTTGTAAAATAATCTATTTTATTGATTAAGAATTTGATTCATTACTTATCTCAATTTTAATAAAATAATTTAATGTTTTCTTTGCACAAAATAATTTAAGCTTCAAATATAAAGAGATAGGATTTTGACATAACGAATTCATGTTGATTGAATTTATAACGTTAATCGAATTTAAGTTTTAAACATTTATGTTATAAAAAAATCCATTTGCTTCCCTTTTTTCCCTTCCTCTTATTTTCCCTTTTCCTTTTTTTTCTTCCTTTTCTTTTTTTTCCTTATCTTTTTTTTTCCTTTTTCCATTTCATTTCTTTTTCTCCTCCGGCGGATCCCCTTATCTTCCCTTCTCCGGTTTTTTTCCTTTTCCCATGTTTCTCTGTTTCTTCCTTTTCTAATTGCTTATCCTCTCTGCCTAGAACAACAGTGCACATATATGCACATGCACGACACTTTCGGCCGTGCCTACTCACCGACGATCGTCCCTTCCAGTCGCCCATCACATAGAAAACACGACAAAACCCATCGTTTGAATTTCGAACGTTCGTCCAAAACTAGACAACACCACATTCCCGAAAACACCTCATTCCACCATCTCGTACCACCGGCCGCCACCAGACTACACCAAGAAGATCGCCACCGCCTACTCTTCCATGTCCCCAACGACTGCACATCTATAGCCACCCCCGGTCGCAGTAGTTAGCTCAGAGTCGAACGCGAAAGGGAATTAATCTATAACCCTAAAACCGTTCGAACCCCATGCTCACACACCTATAAATTGTCGTAGCATTTTTCCTAGGTTCTCCACCACTTACGCTACCCTCTCCACCAACCCCGTGGCATTCCACCACCTTGACCGTAGAAAATGACCAATTCCATATTTTTGGTCATCGCCCTTTTTCTAATTCAATACACCACTAAAAACCACCAAATCACTTCAAAAAATCATCATTTTTTATTAAGTAAACAAGCTCATGAGGTCAATTTATTAATCTATGAAAATTTTATTTTTAGTCCTCCTAGTTTGTTTACTAACATATGCCTCTTTCTCCCTTTATGCTTAACGATGTCTAACGAAACTAATTTTAGAACAAACTGTACTCAAAGGCGAACAAGTTTCCTTTTGGAACCATGATCAAAAACTCACTGATAGAGAGGAATGATTTTTAAAATGGAAAGGTATCAAAATTTCTCAAGGAAACAGTGTGTAAGTGCTTGTTACTATGCTTTTCTACAGGGTATATTTCATGATTTCACATACTTATATGCAGCATAGAAAACTCATTTTACCTGGGTATTTGTCAAATAAAAGAATTCATTCAATCTACAAGCATATAGATGCACATGCTATTTTTAGCAAGTAAAAGATCATTTGTTTCTCACCTCTTTTGCAAAGATGATAGTCTTTTGCTTCACTTTTGTTTTTATTTAGCTTAAAGCCAGATTCTTTTCTTTTTTATTTCTCTTTCTTATAATATATATACGTACATACATCTATAACTGAACAAGTGAACATAAGAGGTCGTATATATATAGATGAAAAAGGGAAGGGAGATAGTGATGTAGAAAGTGGATATGTACAGGCTTCCGCACTTTCACTTATATTATTATTTTTATTTTGAACAAATGTTTTTGACTTGATTTGATTTCCTTATTTTAAGTGATTTGATTTCCTTGTTGACTTGATTTAATACAAAGTTGATTTTGATTTCTCATGTGACTTGAATTAATATGCGTTTATCACCATGTTCCCTTATGTATAAACATTTATATGCATATAAATTGATATGCGTATCAATACAATGTACATATTTATTTACTCATGTTACCATATATATCCACATAACTTTTCATACACTCATGTTTCACATATATAGATGTATATATATACATTCCCATATGCACTACATTTTATAGACATGTACGTGTATAAATATATATGTGTGTGTGTGTGTTCATAGTTTATACATTCATGTATGTATATGTGAGCATACGTACTTATTTTCATATACTATGTTTTTATAACCATGTATATCTAGAATTATATATATATTATTCATCATAATGCTTTTATATATTTATACATATAAATTTATGCGTATTTTATCTTAAGTTTGAATGATGGAGTTTATATACATTTCTATAATATTTTCCGTATTTAGAAATTTATAATTCAACGATTAATATAGTTTTTAATAATTTTATAGATTCAGATATTTTAATTATTATAAAATTTATCTATCTGACTTAAAAAAATTTATACCTCAGTAATTAAAATCAATTATTTACCAAATAACAGACGAAAGAAAACCCAGGTCATCACATTCCTCCTCCCTTAGAACTTTTCGTCCTCGAAAAGGAACGAACGAGAATTTGAGCTTTGATGTGTATTAATTTAAATTAATCATCTTTAAACATTTTAACTCCTTACAATTTTTAAGATACAAACACTTTAAATTACATAGTATTACCAAACTAGTCTGGATAAAAATACATACATTTTAATAACTCGATTCTTAACAAGTCCATCCTTATTCTCATAGAAATTTAGTCGTATGTTGATCAGGCATAGGACTAAAAATCTATAAGTACTTAGTAGACTGGTTTTCAACACCCAGTGAAAATACTTAAACATCTTTTTTTCAAAAATTCTATGGAAAGTATCACCCCCCCCCTTAACCACCATAGGTCGCAGTTAACGCAATGATTGCGTCGTCATCACGGCGAAATCAATAAGAAAACTGTAGGCATTCTCACCCCTCAACTTTTTCCATGGGAACACCACAGATCATAGCTACAACAAGGTTGCGTTGCTATCATAGAAAAACTATAAGTAGTCTGTAGGCAATCACTGCCCCTCGAATTACGCTGCCAAATGAAACTTTACACATAGATCGCAGACTACACAATGGTTTCGTCACTATCCCAGTGAAATCCAATGTAGGCTGGAGGCACTCACTACCACACGAATTCTGCTCCCACTCAAATAACTTTCGGATTAATAATATCTGATTCCACTTCATACTTATATAAACTTTATTTAGCATTTCAAATATCTTTTATGGGTCGTTTCTTCCTGGTTACAAATTCAACAGGGGTGTTTGAATATATAACTAACATTTATATTCCCATTAATGCCAAATGAAATTTTCAAGTTCGATTAATATTCAAAGTTATTTGTAATGTTTCTTACTACTTATAAAGTATGTTTCAGTTATGGTACTATCCAATCTTCATTTTAAATCATCATATTTTTCTCAAAATATACTATTTCACCTCAAAATCATTTTTGCCTTAATATCTCGATTTCGGTCCTAAATTCAAAATTGCTTCGTATTTCCATTTGGGTATAACTTCAATTTATCCCAATTCATATTTAAATCCATGATTCAAATATTTTCCACTCTGACCGTTTGAATTTAGAAAATAGCATGAATAGTTTTAAAAAAGTTAAATAGCTAATATAAGATAGTTCGAGTTTTAAAAAGAAAGTTTTTTTATAGTAAATAGCTTGGGAATATAACAAAATTTAAATATTCAAGAAGATAGATTTTATACGGTTTATATTAAATTAGTTTATTTGAAAATAGTTTCAAAGTAAAATTGATTCAATTTCCAACTTCCAATTCAAATCAATTTTCAATTCCCATCTCCATTTAGATCAATTCAATCCTGATTTCAATTTGAATTAACTTCGATTCCCATTCTAATTCAAGTCAATTCCCATTTTGATTTCAAATTAATTCAACTCAATTCCAATTAATATTAATTTCAATTCTCAATTTTCAACCATCTCAATTTATGTAAATCCAAGTTCGGTTTTCAAATACCGATTTAATCACTTAAATAAAATTAAGCCTTAATGTTTAATTTAGCAACCCAAGTCTTTAAAATAATTCAATTATGAGCCCAAATTTTAAATATTCATTTAAATTACCTCTACTTAAACTTATTTCAAGGTTCAAGTGAGAGTTCAAATCTTTTTAGAACAAATCAATTTTCAGAATTCAATTTATTTCCCAATTATAACTACAAGATTTTTAACCCAATTTTTTAAACGATTCCGAATGACAAGTTCATTTTTGCGTTTCAATCTCGAGTTCAAAATGATTCCATTTCCATTAATTCAATTTTATTTCTTAAAATCAATATCATTTACATAATTTCAATTCAAATTTTTACTTCAATTTAATTTCGACAATGGATATATATCATTCCAATCCACTTCTTAATTTATTCGAAATAATCTAAATTGCAGTTTTGTATATTGTAAATAATATATGGAATGATAACATGGTATATCAAATAAATAAACATCCAGATCATCTAAAACATCAATCAAGAGCATCCATAACAAATTTCCATAATTCGAAACCCATTTTATTTTCAAAATCATTTTGAAATCATTTACACACATACATTCTTCCTTTGCAACTCTCATTAAATCCATACCTTTTTCTTTTACAATTTAATTATTTAACTTCAATAAGTTAAATTTCAATTTCACCTTGAAATTTCCAATTCATGTTTTAATTCAAAATTTATTTAACTTGGCCTGAGTTAAATTCCCATTTAGTCAATTCCTTCAAACTTACTTAATTTAAATTTTACATTCCAGATCCAATTCTTATTAATATCACTTCCCACTAATAATTCAAAAACTTATTTTTCGTTGGGTTATACTTCTCATTTTAAGGGGGTTCCAGATTTCAAACACCGTTACTTATTTCAAATCTACTTTGAGATCATATATATATGTATATATGTATGTATGTATGTATGTATGTATATCCCATTTAGGTTTCAATTCACACTTCCAGTTTTAAATCAACCTTGTTTTCTATCCAAAACAAATTCATTCGGAATTTTTCAAAACAACTCTTGTTTTAAACAAAAATTCGATTCCAAAATATTCTAAATATTATTATTTATTATTTCCTCAAACACTTTGAAATGCATTTCAAAAAATTTCGGGACTTAGATTCAAAATTTCCCAATTTAATTCATTTTAATTTATAAGTCACATTTATAAATTCAACTTATATAATTTCACTTCCATTAACGTTTCACTCTATTTCATCCTTGTTTATTCTGTAATAAACATCTTTTATCAAGACATAAGAAACAATTTTTAATAATAATCAATATTATTAGACCTAGAAACCAAAATACCATATATTCTATAATAATTTTCCATAAAAATTATTTTTATACAAAATATAATCAGGGTAAACTTATTTTACTTCAAAGTAATTTGAAAAACACTTCCGAAATTTCCGAAACTTTATTTCTGGTATAAGTCCATTTTCAGCTTAACTTACTTGCGTAGTTAATTCTTACCCAAATTTCTGTTTATTCATGTAAATATTACCACTTAAATTTTATAATGTTATTTTATTATAATAATTACAGCCAGTCGCCTTAACATACTATTATAATTTAGAAAAATTATTTCTTTATATACAAAAATATAATCTTATATACAAATTATTTTAGAATCATTTTTAAAATCATTATATAAGAAAATAATAAGTACGCCCTCATATATAATACACTCAACTCTATCTAGGATACTACTAACCCTATCTCTAATGAGTAATTCCAGCCAGAGCCAAGGTTCTCGTTTAACCTTCAGCTTTGATACTACGTGTAATGATTAGGTGATTTTTCGACCCCCGAAAATCGACATCAAAACGTTCTCTATATAGAGTGCCGAGCAATCGAGTGCCGGAATACCAGGTTGTTAGGGTTGAGAAGAAAACGAGATAGAAGAAGAAAACAGAAAAAAGCAGAACGGTATCTCCCAATCGCAGCGGAATGAACTATAATATACAGTAACAGCATTTTTACGAAGGAAAGATGTAACATTGATATACACACCAGTTATAAGTGTACAATCATCAAACAAATAAGTTTGGACAGTTATAATAACTTGTCCCTAAATGCTGAAAATATAGCCTATAATACGTAGTGGCATATAATCAAATACATGTAGTACCTCTCTGCCATCCAGCTCGTCTCCTGAGTTCCAGAACATCCTAACCTGGAAATTGTAATACTCGGTCTGACCCAAGCATTACAATAAAGTAACTATCAAGTCAAATTGGAAACCCTCATGAGTAAACCCACTTAAGTTGAATACTTAAGTTATAAAAATCTTTTGAAAAACCAGGGTAATTCGTACAAACACGACAAGTTTTTATCTTATTAAAACCAAAACACTTTCACAGAAGTTCATCAATATTGCCATAGTGTCCAAGTACATTTACTTATTTAAAATGGTCAAATTCATTAAATTTTATCCGAATTTCAGCATATTAGACTCTATAGTCCAAAACCATAAAGGTTCGTAGTGATCATCAAATCGAAGTGGTTCTGAATAACACTAATATCTGATTCCGGTCCCTTCGAATTCAAGTAATAAATATTAAAATGGAAAATTGTTTAAAATAAACAATTTATTTTTTAGGGTGACAATATTCAAATATATAAATTTATTACATATTTTTATTTCAAATAAAACATATCATCAGTTTAATCTAACTATTTTAAATACGCCTGATCATTTGATGGCATGAACAACAATAATATGAAATAAATATCCAATAGAATCAGGCCAAGATATAAATTGTTACTAATTTAACGATCAATAATTAATTATCAAAACAATTCATGCATTAGGATTTAATTTACTTTAATTGACCGAATCCATTTAGGTTTTAATCAAAATAAATTACACATTCAAGAAATTATGAAATAATCTATTTTTAATAAATTAAAAATCAAGAAATTATAAAATAATCTATTTTATAAATTAAGAATTTGATTAATTACTTATCTCAATTATAATAAAATAATTTATTATTTTCTTTACACAAAATAATTTAAGCTTAAAATAAAAGGAAATAGGACTTCGATGTAACGAATTTATGTTGATTGAATTTATAATGTTAATTGAATTTAAGTTTTAAACATTTAAGTTATAAAAATAAATAAATAAATTCCATTTTCTTCCCTCTTTTCCCTTTCTCTTATTTTCCCTTTTCCTTTTTTTCCTTCCTTTTTTCCTTATATTTTTTTCCTTTTCCCTTTTGTTTCTTTTTCTCCTTCGACCCATTCCACCATTCCATTCTCCTATTTCTCCTTCTCCAGTTTCTTACCTTTTCCTTTGTCTCTCTCTTCCTTCCTTTTCTACTTCCTTATCCTCTCTGCCCAAGAAAACCGTGCACATACATGTCCACATGCACGACACTTCCGGCAGCGCCTACTCACCGACAATTACCCCTTCATGTTGCCCTCGAGTCCACGTCCATGCCCATCAACTGGAAAATGTGACAAACCCCATCATTCGAATTTCGAACGTCTGCCCAAAACTGGACAATGCCATATTCCCCAAAACACCTCGTTTCACCATCTCGTACCACCGGCCCCCATTAGACTACACCAACAAGATCGCCACCGCCTACTCTTCCATGTCCACCACGGCAGCTCATCTATAGCCACCGCCCATCGCCGCAGTTAGCTCAAAGCCGAACACGAAATAGAACGAACCTACCGTAAAACTATTCGAACCCCATGCCCACACGCCTGTAAATTGGCTAGCATTTTTTATAGGTTCTATACCACTTACACCACCCTCTCCACCAACCCCATGGAATTCCACCACCTCGACCGCTAGAAAATGACCAAAACCATATCTTTGGTCATCACCCTTTTTCTATTTCAATAGACTACTAAAAACCACCAAGTTTGTTCTAAAAAAACATCAATTTTGACAACAAACAAGCTTATAGGGACAATTTATTAATCTATGAAATTTTTATTTTTAGTTCTCCTAGTTTGTTTACTACACATGCCTCTTTCTCACTCTATGCTTAACGATATCCAACAAAAATAATTTTTGAACAATCTGTATTCGAAGACGAACAAATTTTCTTTTAGAGCCATGGTGTTAACGCTAAAAATTAAACGCTAAAACCCCAATGTATGTAGAGATTAAGTGAAAGCACCACCTGTGACCACGGGAATTAGAAACAAGTAGGAAAGTCATAGAGAAAGCAGTAAAAGACAACAATTTTACAGTGGTTCGGCTTTAGGTTAAGCCTACGTCCACTTTAATCCTCTTTATTACTAAATCAATCACAACTTTACAACAATCTTCAAGTACAATACTGATGAGACAAACAACTAGAACTCCAATGTAGAAGAATTCTTTGAATCCATGTTGATTGTGTTAGATTTCCTCTTGAAGGTAGTTGAGATGCCTTTCGTGTTTGAGTGAGTCAAGAATTCAGCAGAGTATCGGCGTTCCAAGAATGAGCCAAAAGAAGATCCATTTTTAGTTGGAGTAGGTGGGGTATTTATAAGAGAGTTCGGCATTAGGTCATAGGTCGCAAACGACCTTGGATAGGTTGTAGGTCGCTCGCGACCTAGTGGGAGTCGTTTACGGCTTATACGTGGTACACTTGATCGTTCTGGAGAAGCTAGCAAGTCGTAGGTCGTGGCCGACCAAGGTAGGAGGCGACATAGGAAGCTCCTTTGGTATATTTGGGTTGTGAACGACTTAGGTATAGGTCATAGATCGTGGGCGACTTAGTAGATACAGTTTACGGCCTAACAGGAACATCCCTTGATCATTCGAACAAGCCATAGATCATGGGCGACTTAGGGTAGGAACGTCATAAGGAAGACAAGTTACCTCGGCTTTGTATAGCTCGCTAGGTCGCTAGGTCGTTAGAGAGCTCCATTCCTGTTAGGTCGCGTCTAAGTTAACTCGTTCACACTTTAGGTCATTAACCCGCTGTTGGTCCATTAGTCCGTTAGGTCGTAATGCCTTAGCTCGCTGTAGAACTTTATCCCTGTTAGGTCGCTCCCCTTATTAACTCGCTAGGTCGCGTATACCTTTAAGTCGCTAGGTCACCTCAGTCCATAGGTCGTTGGTGCGCTAGGTCGCTCATTCCATTTAGCGACTAGGTCGTATAACTTGCTGAGCCGCTTTATGCGTTAGGTCGCTTACTCCCTTAGGTAGTTAGGTCGCGCCTTCACATAAGTCGTTAACTCGTTGACTAATAGGTCACTGAACTATCTACTCCTTTAGGTCGTTGGACCCTTCAATTCTTTAGGTTGCTGAGCTCTGTAAGTCACTGGCTAGTTGAGTCGCTACTTTCTTTAGGTCGCCAAGTCGTAGAAAGAAGAGGGTTAACACTTGCCCCTCGAAGTATACGCCCAAGAGTTAGGTCTTGTGCTTCGATATCTTTTAACCTGTGCCAGCTTAGGTCATTAATTCGCGGGCGACTTATGAAGGAGTTAGGTCGTTTATGTCGATTCGTGTTCCTTTCTCCCCCTTATATAAGTCGTTAGGTCGTTTTCTTCTTCCTTCACCTTATTGTATTCTGCTGCCGCCATTACCATCTTTGAGCTCGAGAATTTTTGAAGCCAATCTACTTGCTGATTTGATCATCATCTCCTCAATCTCACTACGTAAGTGAATTCGGCCATTATTCAACCACGACCACCATTGAATTGTGAATCCCCCAGTTTTCAGCCCTATCCCGACCTTTCATGCTGCATTTTGTCGTGGATCATGTCGCGGTTAACCTTTGATTGTTGTCACGTGATTCACGAGAGTACAACAGTGCATTGGGTTTGTGATGGATCAGAGGCGATTTGCGTTGGTTTTGGGTGATTTCGTGCCGTGGAGATACGGTGGATTTGATCGTAGAGGGGTTAACAGGTTATTGGGTTAACGGGTTAGGTGATTTGCTGAGAGGAGAAGAGTTAGCGAGTTAGGGGAGTTAGGTCATGCTCGACTTAGGAACCTTGAACGACTTAGGGCTTTACCGGTTCGAGACGTGAATCATGAGACTTAACTCGGCAAACGGCTTAAAGAATCGGCGCGACCTAAGGATCCTTATGACCCAAAAAAGGGGCTGAGCAATTTAACTCATAGCGACTTAAACTTTAGGTCGCGTGAGCGACCTAGACTTCAGGTCGCGTGAACGACTTAGTGAGTAGGTCGTGCGAACGACTTAGGACTTAAACAATTTTTGAGTTGCTTCTTGCGACCTAGACCAATCTCAATCCAATCTATTAGGTCGTGAGCGAACTTGAACTTAGAGAATTTTTTGACTTGGATTGTGACTTAAGGACTTGAACAAAACTTGAAAGCTTTAGAATTTTGATAGAACTTGACTGTATTTCTAACTTGAACTGCTAGAATAAACTGCTTGAACTTTGAACTGTTTGAACTTTGATTGACAGCACTTTAACTTGAATTCTTCATTTGAACTACCAAAATAACTTGCATGACCTTGCTGTACTTCTTAACAGATTATATTCACTTGTAAGCTAACAACCTGCTGATCACAACATTTGCAGTAAACTAGGGCGAATATACTGCCATTGACAGCCCACATCGAATGACAGAGTAGTAGATAAAAGATAATCAACTTAAAGAAATTATATGAAATGCTGTGAATCAACAAACTCAAGTGAAGTATTAAAGCAATGCTGAATTAATCAACCAAAGCAAATCTGTTTGCTTCAACATTGTACTTGAGCTTAGAAAACAAGCCCTGAAGCTTTTTAACTGACAACTATTAACTAGTTTAATTTCAGTTATATTTTCTCGTTATTTTATTAGTTCTGCACAATACTTCACACATTTAGGAAACGTGCACCTTCACATTTGAATATCCAGTTCCTTGTGTAGAATGTCTTCTCAAGAAGAGACAATCGAGCAATCTGAAGGAGTCTTCCCGATAGCCGACCCATTGGATAATCCTCCAGAAAGAACTCCAACAACCTTGAGTCAGCGGGCATTCAACCAATTACGTATTCAATTTGGGATTGCCGAAGCGGATGCTATACTTCCTGGACCAAATGATACTGCTGACAGGCCACCTCTCGGTTTTTTCGCCGTCAACTGTCAGTTGTGCCTTTGTGGTGCCATTCCTCCTTTCAATGAATTTCTTCATCAACTTCTTTTCTGACTAACCATCTCTCCCTTTCAACTGCATCCCAATGGCTATGCCATCCTGATGGGATTGTGTGTCTTATTCAAGAGGACACTTAAACGTCTTCCGAGCTTCGAAGAAATTTGCTACTTATGCACATTCGCAAAGAATAAAGACCACCCCTCCATTATACTCGTGAGAAGTGCCAGAAATCGTAAACTTATCACTGATCTTTCCGAAAGCGCTCACGGTTTTCTGAATCAATACTTCTTCGTTCGCTGCCCCCTAGGGTTTTATGCCATCTGAAGAATAGGAAGTAAGATTGGTCATCCCCGTTCTTTCCATTTAAGCCTTTCATGATCCGACTTGCTAAGTGCTAACGTCATTCTTTTCTTTTACAGCACTTCCTCCTCCCACTAGTAATCCCAGTCACAAGGTGACTTTTGATAGATTAAGTGTCATGCCGGTTGAAGAAAGAAGTATTAAGTTTTTGCTGAAAGATGAACTTTTGCACCAGTACAGGCTTTTGCACCCTTCTCGTTCTACCCAAACTAATAAAGTCCTCGACTATCCAGTAAAAACATCGGATGCCCCAGTTCCCGTTGGAGAACTTACTCTGAAAGAACATACTGTTGAGGCTTCCTTGGTAAAGTGTTCTACTTCAATTGATGTTGTGGGGCGATCTGGCAAACATGCACTTGCCTCGGTCATCGAAGAAGAGGAGCCACCTCAACAACCCGGGAAATCTGGTGACGAAGGAGCTGAGAGAACAAGTCCCGCTAGGCACAGCGGTGATGATACTTTTGAGGGGTCGAGCGACCTGATGATTACTTCACAGGATCTTTTTAAAGATGATCCTATCACTGCTAAAGTTACTTCTCCAGCAGTCAAAGCGACATCAGTTCTGCAACAAACTCCTTCAGCCCAAGAGTTGACACTGGCTGTTAAATCCATCATCACCTCCCAACCCAGGAGTGATTCGTGATTCGACGCACGTAGTTTGCACGTTACACACACTTAGGACTTTTCAGCACTTATATGCATTCAACTCTCTTGCTTTCAAGATTTCTGAGTTTATCTTTTCTTCATTTTTAGATTCTCCAATGGGAAGAAGTGGCTCCTACTACGACGATTTCCAGCGTTATGGGAAGCGCGGTGCTTATGACCCCAGGAGGTATCTTCCTGCCTCTTAGGAAACTGACGACGAAAGAGCTGCGAGGAAGGCTATTGAAAGGCGCGCCTATGACGAACGCCACGAAAGACGAGATGAGCGACATGATTCCTCCCAGAGGGAAGATGATTCTCATAAATAGAAATCCCATGATGATAAAGGGAAAAGCCACATCCCTGAAGATGCGAGTAAAAGGGCCAAACATGGCGAAAAGCCGGCGTCCGAACTTCATGAAAGGCCCGCTGCTCCTGTACCTTCTCAATCTCCTGCCCTTACTCGTACTAATATTCAAACAATTATTGGTAGGCCCTCATATCAGGTTGGACAAGGCCAGCCACTCTTCAAAGCCGGTTTCCGCATTGGTGCTTGAAGGGAGTGCGCTTTGATCTTGATTTGGTCCCGATCGACAAGCAGGCTATGCTGCGTAATCTTGATGCCGTCAAACTCGATATTGAGAGAATGTCGGGTTGGAAAAAGCTTATCGACGAACTCCAGAGGGTAAACCGTGCAAATCTTGAGGCCATGCTAACAATGGAAAACGACAAATCTGAATGGCAAAAAACTCTTGAGTAGCATGATGCGTAAATGAGGAGCATAGCCACTTATAATGAAAAGCTTGAAGCAGAGGTCGAAAAACTTAAGGAAGAGCTCGCCACTTCTTCCACTTCTTATTCCCAGAGAGAATAAGTGCTTCTAAAACAAGTGAGAGATGCTCACGCGGCGCAGAGAGATGTTGAAGCTAAATTTGAAGCACAGCAACAAGTTGTGGACAGCTACCGAGCTGATGCTGCTCAACTTCGAGAGAAAACCAACTCCCAGAACATAGAGATTGAACTGCTCAAAGCTCGACTTTCTAAAGCTGAAAAGGAGCGTGATGAAGCTGTTGTCGGCAAAGCTGCAGCCGAAGAATCTCATATGGCAACCAAAGCTGATGTCAGCTCCACTCTATTCGAGTTTTGCATCCATAGCGTTCTAGGGCGCGGTAGCCCTAAGTTTTTGGGGCCGGCATATGAAATCACTTTGGCCAAAGTGTGGGAGGCCATACTTGATATGTTTGGAGGAGCCGGATATGCCTAAGTAGATTTAATGGCGCATTATCTAGATGATGATGCATGTGCCGCTCTTGCCGGGGAAAGGAGCAACTTGCAAAAGAGAGAGCTAAAACGATAGAAGGAGAACATTTAGGAAAGACAATCTCAACCGACCCAGTTCTACCTTCAGTTTCGGCCGATATCGATATTGCCAGCTCCAGTTCCCATTCTCCTCCTCCTGCTCAAGCCGTTATTGAAAGTGTCACCGCCCACACTGGAGATGAGACTGAAGAAAGCGCTAAAGCGCAGGACTTTGACATAGTGAAGTCCACTTCTCCAGGTAACCTCAATGTTGATCTCGCTCAAGTGGACTACTTGTTCGCTTCGACCGAGTTCGATGAGCTCCTTTCTTATTTCTTAAGTGTCGATGATCCATTATCCCCTCTTTTTATGAGGAATACCGACTTTAACTTTTCATCTCCTGTAGAGAAAGCACCAAGTATTGCTCAGCCTTCCCCTCTTCCAATTGTTTCCTCTCCACCTCTTCAGATTACCCCCCTTCTGTTTCTCAAACGGGGTCACAAGAGGAGCAGATAGAAGCTCTTCAATGCTTGGATGACCCGGTCGTTTCTCAAGAACAGAAGGCCGAAGAACCAGAAGAAGGCGAGAGAACTCCGGAACAGACTGCTTCTGATGACATATCATTATCCACTCTTTTCTCTTCGGGCACTGAATCTTCTTCTAAGAAGAGGGGAAACGCGGAGTCTCAAAGAAAAAGGGAGTAGCTTCTGCTGGCGAGGAAAAAACAAAAGAACGCCCAATTGCACCTCTTCCTCTTTCTTCCACTACTCTCACAAGCCGGCCCCAAAAATTGATCATCCGGCCAGGCGTAGGCTCGAAAGGTGGCAGGAGGAAGAAATGATGGGCTTGGGACTTATGCTTCTTGTCTTGTTTTTCGCTTTTTTGCTTGTATATACAAAGACTTACGTTGATCGGCGATTGTGCGGGTACCGGTCCCCGCCTTCTTTTGTTTTGAAACCTGCACATATATAAAAAATTTATAGTATGGAATAAAACGATTCTTTTACTTGTACAAACTTCTGCCTGTATTCGAGAATGCATTTATTCTTTTTTTTATGTAAGTTTATTTATTTTATCTGTGTGATGTTGCAGTAAACCTATGGTATGTTGCTTGAGCATTGTTTTTATTTTTGCGACTATATTATATTACCCCCATACCATGGTTTATTGCAATCTCTTTCACATTGGCAGAATTTTGGAGAACAAACTCTTCTATTTCGAGAAGACTTGTGCTCTTTCTTTAGAGAACAACTTTTCCATTTCAAGGAGGTTTGCATCTGTACTTTATAGGATAATATTTCTGTTTTAAGGAAATATTTTTCTGGTTTAGTAGAATGCTCCTCGTATTGGAGAAGTTTTCTCTTTTTTTTGTGTCGCGAAGTTTTACACTTCACTTTTATAGTGAATTTTCCTTCGTGGTACAGTGGGCCTCTGAAAAAGGGCTTTGACCTGCATGTGCCTCCGAAGAGGGCTTTTGTTTGATTGTACCTCTGGGAAGAGGGCTTTTTGTTTGATTGTGCCTCTGGGAAGAGGGCTTTTTGTTTGTGCCTCTGGGGAAAGGGCTTTTTTGTTTCTGCCTCTGGGGAGAGGCTTTTATTTTTCCCTGCCCGTTGGGAAGCGGGCCTCCGAAGAGGGCTTTTCACATTTCGACTCGTGTGAAGTTTTATTTCATATCACGGTGAAATGTGTGCCTCTGAGTAGGGCTTTTGCCTGGAAGTTTGGAGTTTCCTTCTCTCGGTTGGATGGATTCACGGGGCGGACACAAGTTACTTGGATTGTTTATTTGCACAAACGTTCTCAGCTAGTTAACGAGTGTCCTGTGCCACCGGTCAGTCCACAACTTTCTGTCGAGAAAGAGAACTCTCTTTTTCTGGCTAGTCCCATTAAAGGTCTTTTAGCATTTCAACTATGGTGAAATGGGCCTCCGAAGAGGGCTTTTCACATTCCAGCACTTGTGAAGTTTTATTTCAAATCTTGGTGGCATGCGTGCCTCCGAGTAGGGCTGTTGCTTGGAAGTTTGGAGTTTCCTTCTCTCGGTTGGATGAATTCACGGGGCGGACACAAGTTACTTGGATTGTTTGTTTGCACAAACGTTCTCAGCTAGTTAGCGAGTGCCCTGTGCCACCGGTCATTCCACAACTTTCTATTGAGAATGAGAACTCTCTTTTTCTGGTACGTCCCATTAGAGGTTTTTATCCTCCAAAGAGTTATGCCTCCGAAGAGGGCTTGTGCCTCCGAGGAGGTCTTTTGCTGTTTGCTGCCTGCTCTCCCATGTCTTTTCGCCATTTTCTCATGTCAGCGGTTTCCAGTTACTATTTCCAAGCGCACATTCCTTTCTTTTGCAAGTAGCTTATTCTATCCAAAGAAGTGTACTTCATTGTTAAATGAGTTCGCAGGGGTAGACACGGGCTAACTAATCGAATGTTTGTTTGCACAAACGATCACAATTAGTTAGAAAGAGTCTACATCTGGCGGGACCACTAACTGTTTGCTTGAAGCACTTCTTATATAGTATTTGAATCTGGAATTTTTGTGGCTAGATATTCATTTGTTGAGTGATGTCAGGGATCGCTTGGTCTTATGATGGGTAAGCTTTGATTTAATAGCCTGCAATATTAAATCGACATTTTAGCAATACAATTGAAGTACTTTATATATCGAAATAAAACAAGCAGTAGAGAACACAAGATTTATAGTGGTTCGGCCAAGAACTGGGCCTATATCCACTTTATAGTTCTTATTATTCACTTGCACTGGCTTTACAATGGCTATGAACACAAGAATCATACATTCATTATTCTTTTTACAAACTTAAGAAAAGCTTTTAAGTAAAATATGGACGCAAATGATTGTTTTCCAAACTCTTGGAATTGGATCTCCTTCGGTAGTTGTCAGTTTGAAAGTGCCATCAAGAAGTTTTTGGCCTATGACATATGGCCCTTTCCAGTTTGGCGCAAACACTCCTGTTGCTGTCATGACCCTTTTCAAGACTAGATCTCCAATCTCAAAGCTGCGTTGGCGAATTTTAGAATTGAAATGCCTAGCAATTCTTTGCCGATGGGCTGCAATTCTGAGCTGAGCCTATTCCCTTTTTTCATCAAGGAAGTCAAGTGCTTTAAGTTGCAACTCTTCGTTTTCAGCTTGGTTGAAATGAATTCTTCTATGTGAAGGGACTTCTATTTCCACCAGAATCATTGCTTCTGATCCATATGCTAATGAAAATGGAGTGTGCCCGGTTGCAGTTTTGTGGGTAGTTAGATATGCCCATAGTGTTAGCGGAAGCTTATCAACCCAACCACCTTTCGCTTTTTCCAGCTTTTTTTTGATGGTTGATTTGATAATTTTGTTTACTGCTTCCACTTGCCCGTTTGCCTGCGGATGAGCCGCTGTTGAGAAGCTTTTCTGGATCTTGAATCGCTTGCAAAAATTTTGGAACTCTTCACTTTCGACTTGGGTTCCATTGTCTGTGATTTTTTATAGGCACACCATACCTGAAAATGATATTCTTAGTTACAAAGTTTATCATCTTTTTAGAGGTAATAGTAGCTAATGGTTCAGATTCGGCCCATTTAGTAAAATAATCAACAACAACAATAACATATCTGATTCCGGACTTGGCAGTTGGCAAAGGCCCGATGAGATCTATTCCCCAAATAGAAAATGGTCACGGGCTGACCATTTGTGTTATCTCAGTGGAAGGTGCTCTTGGGATTTTTGCAAATCTCTGGCATCGGTCACATTTTCGGGCGTAGCTTGCAGCATCACGATTAATATCTGGCCAAAAATACCCATAACGGAGAATTTTCTTTGCTAGAGTTTGACCACCTGAATGGTCTCCACACTCTCCTCCATGTACTTTAGCTAGAATTGTCTGAACTTCTTCCTTGGTCACACACCGGAGTAATGGCATTGAGAATCCCCGCCTGTACAATCGGCCATCTTGAATTATGTATCTGGAGGCTTTTCTTAGCAACTTTTGACTTTCTTTTGAACTTTCTGGTAGAGAACCGTTGAGCAGATATTCCATTATCGGAGTCATCCATGATTCTTGCTTTTGAGATATAGTCATGATCCAGTCAATATCCATCTCATCAGTGCTTGGAGATGACAGGACTTTCACATGAACTAATCCCAATAATTGAGCTTCACCAGTGCTTGCGTACTTTGCGAGAGAATCTGCCTTCATGTTCTCTTCCCGGGGTATATGACTTATCGTATAATGGTCAACATCATCGAGAAGTTCCCAGGCTTTTGACAAATAAGCAGGCAGATTTCCTCCTTTAGTTTGAAACTCTTTCTTGACTTGACATACAATATGTTGTGAATCACTGAAGATCTGCAACACTTTGACATTCAATTCTTCAGTAATTCTCAAGCCGGCAATAAGAGCTTCATATTCTGCTTCATTGTTTGTCGAAGGGAATTCAAATCTCAATGCATAGCACAATGACCGCCCTTCAAGGGTTTCAAGCACAACCCCAGCTCCGGAACAGTAATCGTTTCTTACACCATCAACATATAATTTCCACCGAATTGGGGGATTATCAGTCACTTCTTCCTCACTAACACCTTTATCTGCACATTCTGCGATGAAATCTGCCAAGGATTGTCCATTGATTTCTCTTCGGGGATGATAAGTGATGTCGTATTGGCTGAGTTCAGTATTCCATTTCAGAAGACGACCCGAAGTCTTAGGGCGAAACAGGACTTGCTTTAGAGGTTGATCAGTGAGGACTTTGCTAGGATGAGCTTGAAAGTACGGCCTTAACTTTCTTGACGGAATTAGTAGAAAATAGGCGAGCTTTTCCAATTTTGAATAATTCATCTCTGCCCCGGTGAACCTCTTGCCGATATAATAAACCGGGCGTTGAATTTTTGCGTCTTCCCGTACCAACGCTGCACTAAGAGCATGAGACGAGATTGCCAAATATACTAAAAGATCCTCACCATCGTCGGGCTTGGAAAGTATTGGAGGCGTCTCCTTATGACGAATCAATTCATCGAAAGCTTCCTGGCATTCAGGATTCCAGTCAAAATTCTTCCTTCCTTTCTTCAGTGCATCAAAGAATGTAATGCATTTATCAGTAGCTTTAGAAATGAATCGACTCAAGGCAGCAACTTTTCCATTAAGACTTTGCAATTCGTTCTAGGAGCTTTTACTTCTTTTAAGGCAACAATCTGAGTAGGATTAGCTTCAATGCCCCTAGCACTCACAATGAAACCCAAGAATTTTCCGGACTCCACCCCAAACGAACATTTCAAAGGATTAAGTTTCATTCCATACTTTCGGAGGATTGCAAACATTTCCGCCAAGTGGTCCATGTGGTCTAACGTTTTCTTTGACTTCACCAACATATCGTCAACATAAACTTCCGTAGTTTTTCCAATCTGTGGTTTAAACATAGCATTGACGAGTCTTTGGTAAGTTGCCCCTGCATTCTTAAGTCCGAAAGGCATGACTCTATAGCAGTAGAGACCAACATCGGTGATGAAGCTTGTGTCCTCCTGATCCGGCTCATGCATCATAATGTGGTTGTATCCGAGTAAGCATCCATGAAAGATAACAATTCGTGCCCCACCGTTCCATCCACCAACTGATCTATTCTGGGTAATGGGAAGTAGTCTTTGGGGCAGACTTTGTTTAAATCTGAGAAGTCAATGCAAACTGTCCATTTCCCATTAGGTTTCTTAACCAATACTGGATTTGAAACCCAATTCGGATAAGTAGACTCCCTGATGAAACCATTCACCATAAGCTGGTCAACCTCTTCTTTCAAAGCTGCTGACCTTTCGGGACCTTGGGTTCTTCTTTTCTGTTTTACCCGTGTAAACTTCGGATCAATATTTAGAGTATGTACTACAATTTATGGGGATATTCCGCACATATCAGCATGAGTCCAAGCGAATACGTCCAAATTTTCCTTCAAGAATGATATTAAGGAATTTTGAACCGTCACATTAAGTTGCGAACCCACATTCACCACTTTGTTCGGATCTTTCGGGTCAACAGGTACTGGCACCGTTACTTCCACTGGGACCACTCTATTCTCCCCTGCACTAGCTTTTCTGGGATCCATTTCTCTTCGTTGCCTGCTATGCTCGCCAGTACAGGGTCCACCCTGTAATTGCTACAAGGTTGGTTCTTTGATGCGGACTGGGGCTGCCGCATCTTTTCCCATCTCTCTTTTCCTTGCTTCACGCAGCTCTATTAGATAATATTCTCACCCAACATTCTGATCCCCTTTAATAACTCCAACGCCATTATCTGTGGGAAATTTCATGGTGAGGCACCACGGGGCGAGAATTGC
This sequence comes from Allium cepa, assembly GCA_030765085.1. Taxonomy (NCBI): domain Eukaryota; kingdom Viridiplantae; phylum Streptophyta; class Magnoliopsida; order Asparagales; family Amaryllidaceae; genus Allium; species Allium cepa. The sequence continues at coordinate 934,617,667 of CM060943.1, read as the reverse complement.
CTTAAAAGCCGGAAGAGTTGGTCGGCCTAGGAAGGCGTTGTAGGCAGAAAATTCATCAACAATTACAAAAGTCTGTTTTCGAACTACCTTTTTCTGCCCCTCTCCAAGCTCTACGAACAAGTCAATAGTTCCAATGGGCTACTTTGGTTCCCCAGTAAACCCAACAATTTTCTGAGATGAAGCTTGAACGTCAGCCATCGGAACTTTCATTTGGTCGAACGTCTTTTTGAAGAGAATATTGCAAGAAGCGTCGCAATCTACAAGCACTCTTCTCACAATAGCCGGCCCACTGCCCGCAGAGATGACCAAGGGATCCATGGTTGGAGATTCAATACCCATAGAGCCCCTTGCTCTGAACGCATATCATATTTAAAAGTTTTCTACTGCTTCAAAGGTGCAACATCTTCTAGTACAAAAACACTCCCTTCTGTTGGTGCGTACTTCAAGGCACGGGCATATCTTTCCATCTCGCCTCAGCTTCTGCCTGTTGGGTGAGGACGTCCTGTAATCCCATTAATAATAGGCCTTTCTGATTCATGCACAGTATTCCTCTCACCCGAGCCAGATGGATGAGCAGGAAGTTGCTGACCCTTAGTAGACAAAGTAGGGTCATTTCTACTTCTCTTAACATATTGCTGCAACTTGTTCTCTCTTAATAGTTCTTCAATTAAAATTTTCAGATGGCGACATTCGTTGTTGTCATGACCAGGTTGATTATGAAACCGACAGAATCTCCCAGTTTGAGAAGCTTTTTTGCTAACTCTCATCTCAGGCGGTTTAGGATATTCTACCACATCTTTGGTAGCAAAGAAGATATTCTCCGGAGTGTCGGTCAAAGGAGTGAAATCTGAAGATTTTAAAAAGCAAGGTTTCTTCACATCTTTCTGTTTCTTCCCACCATTGTTCTCCCTTTTCTGACTTTCGGATTCCTTTTTGATAACGGCAGCAGTATTATCCTTAACCTCTGTCAATGCCACTTTAACTGGTGGTCGAAGGCTTTCCAAGAGCATGAATTCATCAGCTTTCTTATAGAATTTCTCAAGCGAATTCGGTTCTTTCATCTTTAGCCACTTCCCAAATTCGCTTGATTTGTCGATTGCCCTCATCAGATATGTCAAGACCATTCGTGGCTCTGCATTGTCCACTTCAGCCAAAGCTATGTTGAAGCGGTTCAAGAAAGACCTGATAGATTACCCAGGATTCTGTTCCAAGTTTGACAGAGACATAATATCCTTTGCCTTTGAATCATACAACCTGAATTGCTCTTTAAACTTCCGAGTCAAATCGGCGAACTGGTCTATGGATCGGACCGGAAGCTTTGTGAACTAGAGCAAAGCCACTCCTTCCAAGTATACCAGAAAGGACTGGCATTTGATCTCATCAGACGCCCTAGCACCAGTCATGTGCCAATCGTACTTATATAGGAATTGATTGTGGTCGCTTCTTCCCTTATAGGCCGGGATGGTAGGAGGAACAAACTTCCTTGGGAATTCCGCCTTTAGAATCATTTCAGTGAACAGAGTTTTGCTTGGAGCAAATCCCCATTCCTTCTCATCTTCATCCCTCTGCATGCTTTCTTTCATGATTTGCCGCACCATGCCCGAAAGATATTCCTCATCATTTAAAGGATCTGCAGGACAGACTTCGGCCATTTTCTTGGAAGTTTGTCAGGACAAACGTTCGTGGAGAGTTGGCCGTGGTCTCGATCCTCCAGCTTGAGGAGGTGTTTCTTTGATGGGGCTAGCTGCTCTTTGAGGAATATTCCTCTCTTCAGGATCATGAACATCATCTGCAAGGTTTTATTCATTATTCACCGGTTGACGGTTAGCTCCGAGCAATGCATTTAACCTCTCAAGCATTAAAGCATTCTGAGTTTCCATCTGCTGGTATAATCCGGATACTGCAGCATCTAACTCCGCTCGTGTAATTCCGGCACTTGGTGCTGCTTGACTTGACGAAGAAGAAGTGGCAGTATTTTCACGGACATCACTAGGTCTTGTAGATCCACGCTTTCTTCCAGGAGCCATTATCTCTGATAAACTTCTTGTTTTAAGAGAGATCCTTTCGACAAACTTTTGCGAAGCAATGACGAAGATAGCCTGAGTTGGGTTCTCTGTGAAAGCACAAAAAATGTTAATGCTAAAAATTGAACGCTAACACCCTGGTTTATGTAGAGATTAAGAGAAAGAACCAACCGTGAACACGGGAATTAAAAACAAGTAGGAAAGTAAAAGAGAAAGCAGTAAAAGAAAATAATTTTATAGTGGTTCGGGTTCAGGTTAAGCCTACGTCCACTTTAATCCTCTTTATTACTGAATCAATTACAACTTTAGAACAATCTTCGATTACAATACTGATGAGACAAACAACTAGAACTCTAATGTAGAAGAATTCTTTGAATCCATGTTGATTGTGTTAGATTTCCTCTTGAAGTTAGTTGAGATGCCTTTCGTGTTTGAGTGAGTCGAGAATTCAGTAGAGTATCGACATTCTAGGAATGAGCCAAAAGAAGATCCCTTTTTTGTTGGAGTAGGTGGGGCATTTATAGGAGAGTTCGACATTAGGTCGTATGTCGCAAACGACCTTGGATAGGTCGTAGTTCGCTCGCGACCTAGCGGGAGTCGTTTACGGCTTATACGTGGTACACTCGATCGTTCTGGAGAAGCTAGCAAGTCATAGGTCGTGGCCGACCTAGGTAGGAGGCAGCATAGGAAGCTCCTTAGGAATGTTTGGGTTGTGAACGACTTAGGTATAGGTCGTAGGTCATGGGCGACTTAGTTGATACGGTGTGCGGCCTAACAGGAACATCCCTTGATCATTCGAACAAGCCATAGATCGTGGGCGACTTAGGGTAGGAACGTCATAAGGAAGATAAGTTACCTCGGCTTTGTATAGGTCGCTAGGTCACTAGGTCGCTAGGTCGTTAGAGAGCTCCATTCCTGTTAGTTCGCGTCTAAGTTAACTCGTTCACACTTTAGGTCATTAACCCGCTGTTGGTCCATTAGTCCATTAGGTCGTAATGCCTTAGCTCGCTGCAGAACTTTATCCCTGTTAGGTCGCTCCCCTTATTAACTCGCTAGGTCGCGTATACCTTTAAGTCGCTAGGTCACCTCAGTCCATAGGTCGTTGGTGCGCTAGGTCGCTCAGTCCATTTAGCGACTAGGTCGTTTAACTTGCTGAGTCGCTTTATGTGTTAGGTCGCTTACTCCCTTAGGTAGTTAGGTCGGGCCTTCACATAAGTCGTTAACTCGTTGACTCATAGGTCGCTGAACCATCTACTCCTTTAGGTCGTGTGACCCTTCAATTCTTTAGGTTGCTGAGCTCTGTAAGTCGCTGGCTAGTTGAGTCGCTACTTTCATTAGGTTGACGGGTCGTAGAAAGAAGAGGGTTAACACATGGTTAAAAAACTCACTAGATAGAGAGGAGATGATTTTTAAAATGGCAAGGAATCAAATTTTTCAAGGAAGCGGTGTGAAGTGCTTGTTACTGTTCTTTTCTACAAGGTATATTTCATGATTTCACAAACTTATATGCATCATTTAAAACTCATTTCACCTGGGTATTTTTCAAATAAAAGAATTCATTCAATCTACAAGCATATAGATGCATATGTGATTTTCAGCAAGTAAAAGATCATGTTTTTCTCACCTTTTTTGCAAAGATGATGGTATGTTGCTTCTCTTTTCCTTTGCTTTAAGTTAAAGCAGGATTCTTTTATTTTTTTATTTTTTTAATAATATATATACAATATACATCTATAACTGAATAACTGAACACAAGAGGCCGTCTATATATATAGATGAAGAAGGAAAGGAAGATTGTGAAGTAGAAAGTGGATATGTACAGGCTTCCACATTTTCACCTGTATTATTATTTTGATTTTGAACAAACATTTTTGACTTAATTTTATGTCCTTATTTTAAGTGATTCGATTTCCTTATTGACTTGATTTAAATATAAAGTTGATTTTGATTTCACATGTGACTTGAATTGATATGCATTTATCCCCATGTTCCCTTGTGTATAAACATTTATATGCATATATATAGATATGCATATCAATACAATGCACATATTTATTTACTCATGTTACCATATATATTCACATACTTTTCAATACACAAATGTTTCACATATATATGGATGTATATATATACATTCCCATATGCACTACATTTTATAGACATGTACCCATATATATATATTCATAAGTTTGAAAATGCCATTTTGGAGTTTATACATTAACGTATGTATATGTATATATACATACTTATTATCATATATTATGTTTTTATAGCCATATAAATCGAAAATTTTATTTATATATACATATATATATATATTAATCATCATAAAGCTTGTATATATTTATACATATACATTTATGGATATTTTATCTCAGTTTGAATGGTGGAGTAGTTATACATTTCTATAAAATTTACCATATCCTAAAATTTATAATTCAACATTTAATATAGTTTTTAATAAATTTGTAGATTCGGATAATTTAATTATCAGAAAATTTATCTATCTGACTCACAAAAATTTACACCTCAATAATTAAAATCATTTAATTACCCAATAACAGACGTCAGAAAATTCAGGTCATCGCGAACGTATTTAAAAGGAACAATTTTCTTAATTATGTAGCTACGTTTTTGCATTGGAATCATGTATAATCAGTTTTAATTTCATTTCTAAGTTAGAATGTTTAATTTTTTTGTTAGGTTGAATTTTTGTTTTTATTATCGAATAATAAGGAGCGAAGACGTATAGGAAGTTTAATTGTTAGATCATATATTTAGGTGACACTAAGTTTTGTAATATATGTAAAAGAGCATAAAAAATTTGTAAAATGGTATAGTTGCTAGATTTTATCTTTAAGTGATAATAAAATTTGTAAAATTTGTAGAGATGCGTTTCTGGAAGTTTTCACTAACAGCAAAACGGGAAGTGAAAATCGATAAGATAGAAAAAATTAATTATATTATTTTTTCAAAATTTTTGAATGATACATCACTTATCACTTAAGAGGTAAATTTATCATCCCAGCTAGAATCATTTTTTGAGGGGGACTTTTATCATCATTTGTTAATTTTTGGACATGTACACTATTTTCCATTGATGCTTTCGGTGATATATCTCCATTCGGAGTTAACCTTTACATATCGAAGTATTTAATATCCATTGGTTGGCTAATAAATTCTGTTGTATGTTGAAATTAATTTTTTAATATATGGATTAAAATAATATAACGTGGGGACTGATATGTACTTTGGAAGATTTTTTATAAGAAGCATAATCTTTATGCATATTTAAAAAAAAAATAACATGAAAATATGAATAAATTTTTATCGGTCAATTGATTTTATGCCCATAAGTAATATGTAAACATGATATTATTTTGAGAATACACTGAACAATGCAATTAAAAAAACAATACAAGCAAATTCTAAATGTGCAAATTACTTTTTATGTAAAAGAGAAGTGTAGAAGTTGTAGTTGCACAAATGATCGTTTTTTCCTTTGGAATAAGATTGAAATATATTTTAAAAAATAACATGATAAAAGAATAAGTTTTCATCGACCGGTTGATTTTATGTCCATAAATAACATGTAATCATGATATTATTTTGAGAATACACATAGCAATGCACTTAAATAAACAATACAACAAATTCTAAAAATTGCAAATTATCTTTTGATATAAAAATAAAGTGTAGAAGTTGCATCGTAGAAATGATTTTTTTCTTGTATAATAAGATTACTATAGTGTAAAGCACGGTTTAAGTGGTATAATCACACTAACTTGAAGTTGTGTGATATGTAGGTTAATGATGGAAAGCAACTCAATTACGCATGTCCATAAAGAAACAGTAGTGGTGAGAGATTAGAATGGAGGTGACATGAGAGAGAAGTAGAAAAGGAATAGAAGTGGAAAGAGATACGAATATGGATGGATAGAGTGATTGGCATTTATAGGATTTGGTAGATACTTCTAGAATGCTATATTTTTGTTATGAAGTTTGAATATTTCTATGTTGGATCGATTAAGGGTGATGTATATGCATGTCACGTCTATTTTAACTTATCTGCAGTATCTTAACTCATTCATTGACTCAGAAATTTTTGTACCAGGGTGGGAAAAGAAAATTTACAGTCTAGAGAAATCGTATATGACTGATATGGTCAAATATTATGTAGCATTATACATGGTATATGCTATCGAGCGATATCTAATGGCCATAAATACTCTAATAGGTTTTTTATTGAAAAGTTAATAGATCGGTATCATTGCTATACATATAACATATTATAGTTTCAGTTTACAAACAGAATTGTAAAACGTTATATGGTTATTGCCCTTAATTGTATAACGTTTTAGGGTTACTACCCTTAATTTTGCTATGCATTTATTTTCATAACTGTATAACATTATATCAGCTACTTGCTTGATAGTGCAGAAAATAGATATAATAACAGCATTATTGAATTATTAATGCAAATTAATGCTTATTAATTCCACTTTCCAACATTTTATTCATTTTTCCTTAAATCTATTTTTGCACTCATTAAGTTTCTCATACATATACATTTTGATATTTGTATCTATTTATAGTTTAATGCACAACCTTGAAATTCATAAATCTCCTAATATGGTATACAATAAATCAAGATATATATTCATTTGTTTAAATTAATTAACTAGAATCAACTAAGTAAATATTTTTCAACATTGTAGAACCATTTCCGTTTTGATATTTGTATCATTTATTCACAGTTTAATGCATTTCTTTATCATTCATAAATTATGGTATATATATAATAAATCAAGATATATTCATGTGTTTAAATTAATTTTACATTAACATATAATTTTCCATGTCCCATATTGTAACGACCCTTACTTTATACTATTTTAAATTATAAAATTTAATATGATTATTGAATAAAATTGGTTAGAAATAAAAATTTAATGTTTATTTATGTAATTTATTTGATATGAACTTAGATAAAATTTTGAAATAAACAATTTCGAAGATTTAGGCAATAATTAATATTGAAATGAAATTCTTTGTATTTAATGCGTTGTAATGAGTAACTTGAATTGAATACTGAGAAATGGAAATAGTTGTTTTATTATTGGGATTTTTTTTGAAAGTAAATTTTATAAGTTAAATGAATTATATTTCAATTATATTGATTTATTGGCAGATAATTGAATTGTTTAAACTTAATATTGGAAATTACGTAAATAATTGAATCTTGAATTAATGTAAATGAAAATGGTATCGTAAATTGATTTAAATTTTGTTTAAACAAGAATGAAGATCATTTACTTTTAAAATTGAATTTAGAGGTGAATAAGTAGAAATCGAAAATTTTATATTTTAATTAACGAGTTAAATAGCCATTTTGGCCACGGTTTCGGATTTTGACGAATTAAGTTTCATCGGATCCATAATAGTGAATTATTATAGGATTTCAAGTTTCGTAGCGATCGGACTTGTTATTTGGTCAGGCGAGTTTGAAACGCGTAGAAATTAATTTAAGAAATTCGATTAAAATCAATTGATTTTGAAAAGATATGTTCCACATACAATGGAATTAGGACTCAGAACAAGTTCAATTATGTTTGAAATTGGGATAAAACCTTATGAACGCCAAGGCGGCATGAGTCATTTGGAGTTCAAAATTTTCACGGGCAATTGGTTATAAATTTTCAAATATAATATTATATTTTCAGTCCACCTTCCATCTCGTACAACACGCCGCTCCTTTAGTAAAACTCGTCCCCTCACTATCTTTCTCTCATTTCAATTCATAGAGAAAATCGAGATAAAAAAGAAAAAAGGAACGAACAAAAAAATACACTAACGAGGATACGCGACTTCAATTTGGGAGCCTTGAGATGCGCACTATCGATGGATCTGGGCAAAAAAGGGGCGTGTTAGGGGTCGGTGGCGAGTATGCATTAGTGGTAGCTAGAGACTGGGGGTCATTGTGGCATAGGCACTCAACGAGATGGCACGCGTAAGGAGTAAGAGATGTAGGCGATGCGACGGTGATGGTTTCGACGAGGGGAGCGAGCTGTTAGGTCGACGTCATTTCGTTTTGGATTCCTTGATGGTCGTGCGTACGTGAGGCTGCAGTGGCGAGTATGCGGAGAACGGTAGCGGCCAGGTGGTGTGCATGGCGGCGTAAATGTCTTCCGCAACAAAAAAAGAAAAAAGAAGTCGCGATTATTGCCTGAGAAGGGAACATGGGTGAGGCCTTTACGCAGAAGCAGGATGGAAGAGGTTAGGATTGGTTTTATTATTATTACTTTGTTAATTAAAGATAATTATTACCGTATCGCTAATTATCATTATGAGGTCCATTTTGGACGAAACGAATCACGCTAGAATCGCATCGGCGAAGGCTACAGCTTAGAGTGGAAGTCAAATTTGTTTGAAGCTGAAATATTTTTAGCTTCAAATAAAAGATTAGTGTTTTATAACGCTCACGAAGTACTAGATTATCTTTATGTTAGTTAAATTAAAGTAGTTGTAATGATACGTAAACTTACCACTTTGAAAATATAATATTTAATTTATTTAAATATTCAAATGTGGAATTTTCAAACCTAAACAATCAACTTTTATATGACAAATAATAATAGTAAATTTAGTTTTGATATTGAATAAAGATTTTGGATTTCTATTGTAAAATTGACAAAAGTCGAATTCCAATAAAGTAGATAAATTTTCATGAAATTTATTTAAAGCAAAATAATTCTTTTTAAATACATATATAATCTATATTAAACTCATTTGATAATAATAGTAATTTAATTTATAATTGTTTGATAAATATATAAAACATGATTTATAAAAATTGACAAATTTCGTAGCATACCGATAAATCGATATGGTATTTTTACAAAAAGATTTGAATATTATTTTGTATTACTTTATACGTTAAATATGCTTTTTTTAATTATTTAAAGATAATAAGTAATTTATTTTGAAATTTGGTTTACATAGATAAATATTTTAAAAAAAAGTCAAAATATGACCGTAAAACGTTTTGCTGAAAATCAACCTTTTGTCGATTAAAAGTTGTCACAACATTGTCGTACCTTTGTTAACATGATTTAACATATACATTACATATTTTAATAATTAAGCATGTTTACATTACTAAATAAGATTAGAAAACTTCTAAAAGTCATTAGTAAAAGTAGGTAAGAATTAACAAAATTAAGAAAAAGTAAACATCAAATCAATATCACATCAAAACCAACATAATAATTATTTTACTTATCTTAGTTCTTAAGGGATTAAACATAAATTAAGAAGTGAAAAGATGTTTTTAAGTTTTGAAAAATTATAGTTTTCTTTAGGTCAAAGTAAGGTTAGTTTGGTAATTTGGTAAGAGATTATTGTGGTAAATTACCACTTCTTCCTTTTTCTATAAATGCCCACCTTCTTTTTCACTTTCATTCACGTTTCTACTTATTTTCTCAAGCTTCTTCATCTTCTTCCTCTTATCTTTAATGGCTTCCAAGATATAGGAAAAAATTATAAAGAAATAATGTTAAAATATTTACAAAATGTTTAAAAGATATCAATGTTCATTCCCTTTAAATAAAAGTCCTCCTTTCTTCATATTTCAATCTTCTTCCTTCGGCCATAAATTCTTCAAAACGGAACCAAAGTACAATTTTTTTTAAAATCATGTATTTTTCCAGTGACTACAACTTTGTGTTGTCTACTTTATCTTATTTAGAAGTTAACCATGTCAAAATCCACTTCATTCCGGTGCATTTTCTAGCCCAATTTTTAAGCCAGAGAATAGGCCATTTTGTTTTGATCATAACTAGATCATAACTAATCTGAATTAAGAAATTATTATTTTCAGTCCATATAAAATTCCAGCGGATACATTTCCGGTTTAGAGGATTGCTAAACCTGAAACTCAATTCTTTTAAGTACATTTTCGTGCTTTATTTTTGTGAATCCGAGAATAGCTATTTTTCTTTGATCATATCTTCCTCAAAATTAATCAAAATCAAGTGATTCTTTTTAAATTCAAGAGAAAAGAATTTGCAACAACTTTTCAGTTTACAAGTTTTTAAAATTTTAGATTAAAAGAGTCAAAAGCAAGAGAGAAGCTGACCTATTTTCGAGTCTAATTTTGAGAATTCAAGTTCAAAGCTCTACCGCTTGTTCTCTAATTTTTTACCAACCTCCATCTCAAGCCTCGATCATGCTGTTGGAAGAAAGAGAGTGATGTTTCCTAGTGTTTAATGGAGTACGAATTAATTAGTGAAGTGTTGGTTGATTAGAATGTTGGTATGAAGTTAATCGCTATGGTTTATGGTGAGAAACTCTATTTAGCATCTATATATATATATATATATATATATATATATATATGTTTGATGATATGTTACGATTGCTAAGGATGTTAACATATGCTTTGATCGTCAAGAATGTTTGTTAAAATTGATTTACCAAGTCAAGTTTACACACGTCGATAAGCACAAAGGAAATCATTTTCCTTTTGAAAAAGAAATGGTGTATATGGAATGCTTAAACATTTTGGAAATAGTTTTAAAATGAGTTAGAAATGTTTTGTAAACATTTAAATATGTTTGAATAAATAAAGAAAGAAAATAAATATTTCATCTTGTATATTTTAAAATATGTCCAAATTAATTTTCTAAAAAAACCACGCTTTTGCAGTAAAGTGATCAAAGTTTAAAACTGATATTTTAAATTTCAATAAAAATGAAATAAATTGTAAGAGTCTTTTAAAAATGTTTTAAAAGTTATTTAAGTTGAAAAAATGGATATCCAAATGATATAAAAATCGTTTTGAAGAGTATAGCTTTTAAAAATGCTATTTGCAACACTTTTCGCAATGCTTTTCGCAGCAGTTTGAAATATTTTTTGAAATTCAGTTTTGAACTTAACAATTCTTTCCTATATATTTTGTTAATGATTTTAAAAAAATAATTAAATCTTTTAAAGATGATTTGGATGCTTTAATGAGAGTTTGAAGAAATTGACAAGAGGAATTGTTTATACCACTTAAATAATAAGTAAAGAAGATTGAATATAATAACAAACTGAGTAATGCGGAAACGACTAGTACATTTGTCCCACCTGTGAGATCTAGGAAGATAAAACAAGGTGTTTAATTAAGGTTAGGGATGGAGAAACTAGTGCCATGAATTTAACTTTCCTATGTTTTTTTTATCTTAGGCGAGGGGTGGAACAATCGAAAGGAAAGCCTGGATGCTCTAAAAGATCATAATTAAATTTTTCTAAGATAAAAGAAAAAAAAAATCTTATTATAAATGGCCTATATATAAGATTTATAAAATTGATATTTTATAAATAAAAGTAATGGAATTATAAAATTGTTTTATAAATATTAGAAACGGGATTGTAATCAATATATGGGTTTGCAACTGAAATTGTGAAAAGAATTTATAATGGATTTTATAAATAATAAGATTTGAAAGGAATGAATTTCTAAATAAGAGTTTTATAAGTAACTAAATTATAATTGGATTTTGACTTATAAATGAGATATAAATGCAATTTGTTAGTAAGCAAATTTTGTATATGTAAGTTTAGAAAATATAAATGGAATTTATAAACACTGTTTTGTAAATCTAAAATCAATTTAAATTGATAAGTTAAGTGTGAAAGTATATTAGAAGAATTATATTCACGATTTTGGACAGTGGATAATCCTTTAAATTAAATGGATATTTTGGAAAGTGATATTATAAAAAGGGAATATTTTCCCTAAGTTAAAAGTTAAGAAAGAATTTTTTATTAAGATTTAATAAATGATTTGGTAATATTTTCCCTAAGTTCAAAGTTATAACTTGAATATAAGAAATCTTTGATTAAGATTTAAATAAATGTTTTGGATGTTCTGTGCCTTGGGACATCCATCTAGAGGTATACCCATTTTGGAAGGTAGATCCTTCACCTAGTCATTTGTATGGAAATCCATTCCCCAATACCTGCGGTTTTTTTGTATTGGCATAATGAATAGCCTTGAAATGCTATATGGGTAACCATTTCGGATAAGATTAATAAGTTTATTTGCAAATGTTTTCAAGGTGATGTCAATAAAAATCGTATCAAATGTTTTGATATAAAAGTGTTTTAGTTATCATAAGGTAAAAACCCGTCTGTGTTTATGTGTGCGCATGGTCTTTTGAGATACTCTTTATTTTCAAAGGATTTTATTCAAAGGCTGATATATGACACTGTCATTTATATTTGAGTTTCTCACGCTGGTTTATCAAGCCTGGTCCGGGTATTTTCAATACTCGGGTTAGATTCAAGTAGTTTTAGGTTCTGTCAAAGACGGTTGGAGTTTCCAGAGGAGAGTTGGAGATATTCATCTACATATGACATATTCTATTATCCACTGTGCTTTGTTAGTTTTAGTTTGATGTTTGTCGTCGATTGTAAGGATAGATGTTTATAACTGTCCAAGCTGAATTTAGGTTAGACTTCGGTATATGTATTTAAAAGTTTTCTGCTGTAAATATATTACTCAATATTTTATGTTATTCCATTCGTGTGAGATTCTGTTCTGTCTTATTTTCTATATTACCCTTCATGTTCCGTCTTTTCATGCAATTTGAGTTGGACATTCGTGGTTTATTGTCGATTCAAAGGGTACGAAAAAATAAGCTATGACAGCAGTGGAATAATTTAAATTTATTGATAGTTATTTGGAAAATTTAACTAACATGGAAATCGATGTAGAAATTCATATGTGAGAAATTTTGAATTAAAGGTTGAATTGAAATTAGTATTAAACTGCTAGTAAAATTTTCGATTGTTGATAATTGGTTAATTGTTGTGATTTATTGATTGTTTGGATGATTGTTGTGATGGATGCTATTGACTGATATTTTAGATATTTTGGATGTTTATTTATTTTAATACATCCACTATCATCCAGTATATTATTTCCAGTATATACAACTGTAAATTGAATTATTTCGAATAAATTAAGAAATAGGTTGAAATGATATATACCTATGACATTTATTTTGGATTGAAATGATATATATCCACCCTTAATTAAATTTCGATTCACTTCGCCATAGGACAGAAAATTATATACAGACACCGGATCGGTTAAATTAAATAATTTCAAAAGTTTTAATTGAAATTATTTAAATGATTACGATTTAAAGAAGTAAAAAAATCAGATTTTAGAAATCAAATTATTTTAGAAATTCAGCTCAAAACGGAGGAATCGTAAATTAGTTAACGAAATTGAATGAAATTTGATATTTTGAAGTTAAAATAAGTATGATTTGAATTCTGGAAATTGATTTATTACAAAAAGATTTGAACTTTCATTCAAAGTTCGAATTATTGTTAGGTAAAAGTAATATAATTGGATGTACAAAATTTGGACTCAAGAATGGAATTTATTTTAAATTTTGAATCAAAATTCGGAAGTTGAATTTTAATTTGAATTAAGTGATTGAAATCGATATTCTGAAATCAAACTCAAATTTGTATAAATTAAAATGGTTTAAATTTGAGAATTTAATTGAAATTAATTCAAATTAGAATTGAAGTTGAAATTAATTTGAATTGCAATTAAAACTAAAATTGTTTGGAGTTGAATCGAAACTTAATCGATTTGAATTGAAATGAGATTGAAAATGATTTGAAATGGAATACTTGAAATTGAATCTGTTTGATTCGAATTTGGACTTAGGTCCTAATTTGTTAAAATGGGAAGTGATAGTTTGATTGAAAAGAATCATTTTAATATAGACTGTTTAAAATCTAGTTTTTTAAATATTCAAGTTATTTGGATTTTTCCTATTTATTTTACTATATAAACCATTTTAAATACTCAAACTATTTTAAAATCTAGTTTTTTAAATATTCAAGTTATTTGGATTTTTCCTATTTATTTTACTACATAAACCATTTTAAATACTCAAAATATTTGATATCAAACTGTTATAACTTTTTAAACTATTTAAAAATTACTTAAACTATTTTCTAAAAATTCAAATTAGTTAAGCTAGAATGTGTTTGTTTAAATCGTTGATTTAAATGCGATTTGGTTAAAATGAAGTCATAACTCAAATGGAAATTTGAAACGATTTTGAAAGCGAAATTGAAACATTGGAGTAAAATTGTTTCAAATGAAAATGACTTATCGAACTGTATATGATATTTCTAAGTACATATGACGATTTTGAAATGAATTTTATTTTGAAACGAACATGCTATTTTGCTATCAAGTATGAACTATTTTTGAAATATAAAAGTACCAATCAGTGTGTAAAATTATGTTTGATTATTAAAGAGACCGTGGCCTCTTATTGGTATACTCTCTGTTAATATTGGAACCACTTTAACAACCGTATACGTCGAGGAGACTACAGAACGAAGTGGTTGGATTTTGCATTATTTGCTGGATTTGAAGAAAGAGAACGATGGTGGATAGACCCCGACACTTGTGCTAATTTGAAATGACTAAAATAGGATGGCTTGACAGGGCCAAGTGAGCTAATTATCCTTAGCGGACATTCATTCTTCGATTTTCTTGGCTCGTTCCATATTTTTACTCTTGTTGTTGGTTTCAATTGGCGCATCTTGATTATAGGATAGCTTCCCTTTAACTCGATATGGGATGGATGGATGCGGTGGGCGGTCGTGGCTAGGATGCGTTACCACTAGCCCTATGACCCAAAATGGTAGTATCCTACTGTGGTTCCCCACCTCTATACCCACGCTAGCCAAGAGGACTACGGTGTAATGCTGTCAACTAGCACGGAGAATAAGGTTGTTGAGGAGAGACCATCCGTGTAATTGCTTTGCGCGAGCACCGATATGTCAGATAGTATAACATGCATTTTATTTCAAGAGGAAATCCGACATACCGATACAAACACAAAGCTACTACACAGTGGCTATAATAATCTTCAGAAACAAATATAGAAATAAGCATAACACAAATCAGTCACAGATAATTCATATCACAAAGGCGGAAGAAGATATGAATATATAACTAACACATGAAAGTGTATATCAGAGTAGTGGTCAAAATGAACCTGAGTAATACAAAAGAGTAGCTACACATGCCGTACAAAAGAATACATCTATGAGTCCATATCTCAAGAGTATTCAACAAAATAAACTACTAATCTAAGTAGTTAGCCAAAAGATCATATGATAACCCCAGAAGAGAAGTCAAGCAGAAGCACGTGTAACATCTCGGTCTGACCCGAGTATTATTTAAGAAGAAAATAATAAATGGATTAGTCTAGCTATAAATATCAGAAGAAATGATATAGAATAAGAGATATGACTAAACGTATAATAATCACAATGCCAAGCTGTGATAAATAAATAATTGAAAAATCAATAAGAGATTAATCAATATCGCAAAGATCTTCTCAAAGATAAAAAGGAATGTCATACTCCTAATTTCATTCACCAAGCCATAATAAATGACATATTTATCAATGCCAATCGTAAATGTTGGTGAAACATAAATTCCAGAATTCAACACACGAAATCCAGAAATCACAAGAAAAGGATGGCCAATCCCGAAAAAATGAGCCGGAGCTCCTCAGGACAGGGTATAGTCACCCATTGCGGCTTTGAGCCGAAGCTCCTCCTAGTGAGTCAAAAACTCCTCCTGACAGGGTATAGTCCCCCATTGCTGACTTTGAACCGAAGCTCCTCCTGGTGAACCGAAGTTCCTCCTGACAGGGTATAGTCCCCCATTGCGGACATTGAGCCGAAGCTCCTCCTGGTGAACCGAAGTTCCTCCTGACAGGGTATAGTCCCTCATTGCGTACTTTGAGCCGAAGCTCCTCCTGGTGAGCCGAAGCTCAATAAAAACGACGTACAGTCCTCCACGTGGACAAAGAGACATCGCACAATGCTAGTCTAAACCATAAAATTATCGTCATGATCACCGAGAAGTGTCAATTACAGTAAGCTAGTAAATATATGAGCTTAGCTTCATGTCCCATAACCACTAGCTTAACATAAATATTTACGAACAAATTGTAAATCTCCACTAGAAAATTGTCACAAGAGATTCGATCGAACAAGTCCAAGAATTAACCGACGAAATAAACGCAAGCGTTTCATACCACTTGTTTTACTAAGCCCTTTAATTAGATTTCTCATACGAGTAAGGTAAATGTTTGTATATACTAATAGATTGGAAAATGGTTTAGGAAAACGAGCTTTGTAATAAAATAGTGTTGAAATCATTTGAAGAAAGAGTTTTGATATTTACTACTAGTATAGAAAACCTTTATATTTTTAAGTGACAAATCATAGAAGTGATTGTAGAAACAATCAATTCATAAAAATTCACATTCGAAGAAGTGAATAAAATACAAGAAATCGATACCGAATCCATCAAAGTGGATATATCCTAAATTCCCAATAAAATGTCATCGAAGTCGATAATAAATGATAGCAACAAATAGGAAACAACATGAATCGATTAAAGTTGGAAATTCAAGCAACTAGGCAAAATAGCATATTAGGCAGATAGGAGAAGGTCGGTCAACCGGACTCCCTGAGTCGGTTGGCCGAACCAGAGGTTGGAAGTGCTCGGGCACCAGGTCGGTCGACCGGCCCAGGGGCTCGGTCGGCCGAAGCCTGTAACCAGCACTTCCAAAACAGAGGCTGGAAGTGCCTGGGTAGAAGGTCGGTCGACCGGACCCTGAGCTCGGTCGGCCGAACCTGTATACTTGCACTTCCTACCCTATTTCATAAGAGGTGCAAACTCCCTCAATTTGCAAACCGTCGAGCAACGGCACTAAGGGTTTACGCCAATCGACTACCCGGCCATAGCAGCTCTTTGGTTCATCACCAAAAACATGATCAAAACATCAAAGTTATGATTTTGAAAGAATTGAACCCAAAACACCAAAAATTGGAATATTCACAAAAGCAATCCAAATCAACATCAAATGCACATGAATAAGTGTTAAGAATTCATACCTAACAATCGAAGGTAAATATAGACTAAGATGTGAGCTAAATATCTCACCTTTGAACCCAAATCAATGAAGGAGAAGCTTTAAAAACAAGCTAAGATCAATTCCTCTTCAATAACAACTCAAGAAGCTTCAATCTAAGCTTAAAAGAGAAACATTTCCTAAATTAGGTTTAGGAATTTTCTAAAATCAAAGAGAGAATGAGTTGGAGAAGAAGAAGAGAAGGCTTACCAATGGGTTCACTTGAGTTTGGAGCAAGAAGATGGATTTCTTAATGGAAACTAGGGCTTAGGATTTCCTAATTATTTTTCTCTTCCCCCATTTTTGATGAAGCTTGAAGGTTAGGAATATGAAATGAAGTAATGAAGGGTTGGAGTGGGTTGGGACTGAGTTAGTAAGTGATTAATGGGTTCAGCCCAAACCACAGCCCTAAGTGAAAAAGTAGCCAAATTCGACTACTCCAAACATATCGAATTTTATACTCAAAAAAGTTGCAAACGTCATTTTGAACTCAATGGGGGTGGTCTAGAGTCCCAATTCGACTGTTTGCAAAAAGTAGCTTTTCGGACCAAAATCCGACGAACGATAAAATATTTAAATATAAAATCGATAAATATGCGGGTTGTTACAGACTCCCCTTCTTAAAGAAATTGCGTCCTCGCAATACTTAAGAAGAAAATAATGAGTAACAACCATAAAAGCATATCAACACAATAGAAAATTGAAATAGGAAGTTCACCATAAAGAGCACGAAAGAGATAGCACAAACGGGATCGCTCGATGAATTCTCTAGATTCCCAAGAGTAATCCCTAAGATTTGAGAACCATTGAACTCTCACAAGAAGTATATCTTTATTCCGAAGGCGCTCAACCTCCGAAGCAATGATGAGAATGGAATGTTGCTCATAAATCAAATCTGGTGAAACTTCAATTTCCACAATATCACCGGGCACAAGAATAAAAACCGGAATCCCTAAGGCATTTCCGTAGATAAAAGACGTAGAACGTCAAGAATAGCAGAAAATTGAGCTGGTGCAACGACGTAGTATAATAACAGTACGCCCGAGAAACTAGAAACTCAAATAATTCAGGACATCAGCGTAGTACAAAAACGGTATGCCCAATGAACCAAAGCCCGAATAATTTCGAAACACCGACGTAGTACAAAAACGGTACGTCCAATGAACCGATAAACCGGAACAATGATGCAGTATAATAATGGTACATCCATTGATCCAGATAAGACAGAACATCGATGTAGTATAATAACAGTATACCCGATGAACCGAACACCATAAAAGAACATCAGACGCTAGTCCATAAAAAAATGAGATAAAGCTCAATAAAACGAAGTATATCAAAACGTTCGATGAACTTGATAAAAAGATAATTCCATTCAGACAACATCAAAGAATCAAAACTTGTTGCCTACGACAAAGCGCGTTGGCAACACGATTTCCAGAATATCAAGATCATAAGATGCCAGAAACTCGAGTCGACATGAAGTTCCATATGAGAAAATAAATATTCGAAAGATTGTTGATCGAGGTAGAGAAAAAATTTCTCATCCAAATATGATGATGCCAAATTCCAAAAGTAAAAACAATAGCCGCGAGCACTAGATCATGAGTGGCATATCTAGTCTCGATAAGCTATAATGATTTAGAAGCACAAGTGATAGCACGTTCTCCTTTGCAAGAGAATGGCATCCAAACCAATACGACTAGTATCGGTGCAAATAGCAAAGTCTTGGTTCCCCTTCAGGAATCACAAGAATAAGAGTATCTAAAGGAAGAGTTCTTTTTAAATAATCCTCTTTCCCGAAAAACTAAACTTTCAAAATTACATTTTTATTTTTATGTAATAATCTTTCTACAAAAATTTACATTTTTACAAGTCAATATATCGTGTCTGATTGTCTCATCAAAGCGTTTAGGAGATTCTTATCGATAACGTAGATCAAGCGCATCGACCAGAATTCTTAAAACACTAAATGGGCAATACAATCACAAAATCATATTCTATAGGATAAATAAGTTTCTCAAAAACTTCTAAGAATATTCTTTGTTCGTTTTAAGAACAAAAATCCAGTTATACTTATAAATAAACCTTATGAAAAAGATTTGCAAAATTTTTAATTTTCTATTTTCATCCAAAACCAATAAATGCAAAATTGGAATCATCGAGATATTCGATAGAATGCTCGATACCTAAAATGAATGAAATAAGCTGGACAAACTGAATGACATAATAATTCATTGATAGGAATCATAACAAGTGCGGAATGCGGTAAGTGGAATGCTAACTTCCGCAACTCGTAACAAATGAAAACCGGTGGCAAGGTCGAACTAGAAAGACCTTAACACCACACAAAAGGTTTCTTAGGTGATAATCCTAAGACAAACTCAAAAATACCGGAAAGTTTCACAAACTATTTAGATAAGAGAAACAACACTTTCCTTATCATGAACGCTTAAAGAATAAAATGATGCCTTCAATAATTTGAAATCGGAATCTGAAGAAAAAAATAGAAATATGCTTAACAGATAGAAAATGTCGAAGATGATTGGCTCTCACGGAAAATAGGATATGGGCTTCACAATAAGCCAATCCTTTCAAAAAATCAATTCCGAAGCCTAAGTAAAAATCGGCTCGGAAAGACAAATCACATAAAATAATTTCGACATCATTAGAAAGCAAATTGAGTGTTGCGGATCTACTATCCGGATTCACAACTCTCAAAGAAGTCATCAAGCCCAAAATATTTTCAAAGAAAAAGAATCATCAAGTTCTTTTGATATAAAATAGTGAGATGGAACCCATATCAAAAAGAATTCGAATAAGAAGATCACGAAATAAAATAAACGCCATCAAGGATTGATTGTAAAATACCTTGACTAAGAGAAGAGTTGCTAGGGACTTGCAGCTTTCCTTCTCTCTTGCTTTGACGCATGGGACACGAAGATATATAATGATCCACACTTTTGCAATAGCGGCAAGAAATAGGCCTTCGACACCTATTTATATATTGGTCCCTAGAGCCACACTTGTAGCATTGCGATTAGGGATAGGAGTATTTGCTATAGAAGTCTCTTGCTTCGCCCTCTTGTTAGGATTAGGACATTCGAACATAATAAAGGGATGCCTCTTCTCGGTGTTGTTGGAGTTCGGTTTGGCGCTCCCAACCTCGACATCACTTTCTCTATCGGCCTCTTTAAGACGAAGAGCGATATCAATAAGTTGATCAAATGAAACCTCAAGTTTCAAGAGTAATGGCTTCTTAAGATTCTTATTCAAGCCATAGACAAATCTCTGATTTTTCTTCAATGGGGTGTTAATGTATTCAACCCCATATTTGGAAAGAGATTCGAAAGATGCAACATAGTCTGTCACAGAAGATCCACCTTGAACAAGGTCAATAAAACGCCATGCTAAAGTTACTTTTTCAGCCTCCGGCACGAATTTCAATTCGAATCTTTCTCGGAATTGCTCCTAAGTGAGATCTGCTTCAACGATTTTAGAAATTAAAAGCTCATACCAATATAATGCTCTTTCTTGGAGCATGCTAGAAGCCACCTGAACTCGATGTAGATCAATAAGGTTCATGCGAGAAAAGATGTGATCGCATGATTTGAGCCAAGCTTGAATTTCTATAACACTCTCGGATCCTTTGAATGGCCTTCCACCCAAATCGGTATAGTATCTACACAAGCGTGCAAAACCAGATCTAGGATGAGTAGGCTTCGGATTAGAACCAGCTGCTTGAGCATTCGTGACAAGTCAAGAAGTTGCTGGGCAGACACAAAAACTCCATCTTAGGGAGTAGCACTAGATTGACCGGCGCTGGGACGGCCTGGTCTAACCATTTCTCTTCCTTTGGAAAGAAAGAAAGAAGAAGAAAAATTATTCTTAGAATGAATATCAAACCATCATGATTGATAAAACAAGGAATCATAAAGAAAATCGGATGAATCGGTACGAAGACTCGAATTAAATCCTAAAGCATGACTCCTAAGATGGACTTAGGACGATGATCCTTGTTATAATATTCCATATTGTTCCGAAGTTTGGCTCTAATACCAAGTTGTGACGCCCCACCTCTATACCCACGCTAGCCAAGAACACTACGGTGTAATGCTGTCAACTAGCACGGAGAATACGGCTGTTGAGGAGCGACCATCCGTGTAATTGCTTTGCGCGAGCACCGATATGTCAGATAGTATAA
Source organism: Allium cepa (assembly GCA_030765085.1). Taxonomy (NCBI): domain Eukaryota; kingdom Viridiplantae; phylum Streptophyta; class Magnoliopsida; order Asparagales; family Amaryllidaceae; genus Allium; species Allium cepa. Next base: position 934,596,419 of record CM060943.1, on the reverse strand, counting down.
CATGCATTTTATTTCAAGAGGAAATCCGACATACCGATACAAACACAAAGCTACTACACAGTGGCTATAATAATCTTCGGAAACAAATATAAAAATAAGCATAACACAAATCAGTCACAGATAATTCATATCAAAAAGGCAGAAGAAGATATGAATATATAACTAACACATGAAAATGTATATCAGAGTAGTGGTCAAAAAATTCCTGATTAATACAAAAGAGTAGCAACACGTGCCATACAAAAGAATACATCTATGAGTCCATATCTCAAGAGTATTCAACAAAATAAACTACTAATCTAAGTAGTTAGCCAAAAGATCATATGATAACCCCAGAAGAGAAGTCAAGCAGAAGCACCTGTAACATCTCGGTCTAACCCGAGTATTATTTAAGAAGAAAATAATAAACGGATCAGTCTAGCCATATATATCAGAAGAAATGATATAGAATAAGAGATATGACTAAACGTATAATAATCACAATGCCAAGCTGTGATAAATAAATAATTGAAAAATCAATAAGAGATTAATCAATGTCGCAAAGATCTTCTCAAAGATAAAAAGGAATGTCATACTCCTAATTTCATTCATCAAGCCACAATAAATGACATATACATCAATGCCAATCGTAAAAGTTGGTGAAAAATAAATTCCAGAATTCAACACACGAAATCCAGAAATCACAAGAAAAGGATGGCCAATCCCGAAAAATTGAGTCGGAGCTCCTCCAGACAGGGTATAGTCCCCCATTGCGGACTTTGAGTCGAAGCTCTCCTGGTGAGTCAAAAACTCCTCCGGACAGGGTATAGTCCCCCATTGCGGACATTGAGCCGAAGCTCCTCCTGGTGAACCGAAGTTCCTCCTGACAGGGTATAGTCCCCCATTGCGGACTTTGAGCCGAAGCTCCTCCTAGTGAGTCAAAACTCCTCATGACAGGGTATAGTCGCCCATTGCGGACTTTGGGCCGATGCTCCTCCTAGTGAACCGAAGTTCCTCCTGACAGGGTATAGTCCCCCATTGCGGACTTTGAGCCGAAGCTCTCCTGGTGAGCCGAAGCTCAATAAAAACGATGTACAGCCCTCCACGTGGACAAAGAGACATCGCACAATGCTAGTCTAAACCATAAAATTATCGTCATGATCACCGAGAAGTGTCAATTATAGTAAGCTAGTAAATATATGATCTTAGCTTCATGTCCCATAACCACTAGCTTAACTTAAATATTTACGAACAAATTGTAAATCTCCACTAGAAATTGTCACAAGAGACTCAATCGAACAAGTCCAAGAATTAACCGACGAAATAAACGCAAGCGTTTCATACCACTTGTTTTACTAAGCCGTTTAATTAGATTTCTCAAACGAGTGAGGTAAAGGTTTGTATATACTAATAGATTGGAAAATGGTTTAGTAAAACAAGCTTTGTAATAAAATAGTGTTGAAATCATTTGAAGAAAGAGTTTTGATATTTAATACTAGTATAGAAAACCTTTATATTTTTAAGTGACAAATCATAGAAGTGATTGTAGAAACAATCAATTCATAAAAATTCACATTCGAATAAGTGAATAAAATCCATGAAATCGATACCGAATCCATCAAAGTGGATATATCCTAAATTCCCAAATATAATGTCATCGAAGTCGATAATAAATGATAGAAACAAATAGGAAGCAACACGAATCGATTAAAGTTGGAAATTCAAGCAACTAGGCAAAAAAAGCATGGTAGGCAGATAGGAGCAGGTCGGTCAACCGGACTCACTGAGTCGGTTGGCCGAACCAGAGGTTGGAAGTGCTCGGGCACCAGGTCGGTCGACCAACCCAGGGGCTCGGTCGGCCGAAGCCTGTAACCAGCACATCCAAAGCAGAGGCAGGAAGTGCCTGGGTAGCAGGTCGGTCGACCGGACCCTGAGCTCGGTCGGCCGAACCTTTATACTTGCACTTCCTACCCTATTTCATAAGAGGTGCAAACTCCCTCAATTTGCAAACCGTCGAGCAACGGCACTAAGGGTTTACGCCAATCGACTACCCAGCCATAGAAGCTCTTTGGTTCACCACCAAAAACATGATCAAAACATCAAAGTTATGATTTTTAAAGAATTGAACCCAAAACGCCAAAAATTGGAATATTCACAAAAGCAATCCAAATCAACATCAAATGCACATGAATAAGTATTAGGAATTCGTACCTAACAATCGAAGATAAATATAGACTAAGATGTGAGATAAAAATCTCACCTTTGAACCCAAATCAATGAAGGAGAAGCTTTAAAAACAAGCTAAGATCAATTCCTCTTCAATAATAACTCAAGAAGCTTCAATCTATCTTAAAAGAGAAACATTTCCTAAATTAGGTTTAGGAATTTTCTGAAATCAAAGAGAGAATGAGTTGGAGAAGAAGAAGAGAAGGCTTACCAATGGGTTCACTTGAGTTTGGAGCAAGAAGATGGATTTGCTAATGGAAAGTAGGGCTTAGGATTTCCTAATTCTTTTTCTCTTCCCCCATTTTTGATGAAGCTTGAAGGTTAGGAATATGAAATGAAGTAATGAAGGGTTGGAGTGGGTTGGGATAGAGTTAGTAAGTGATTAATGGGTTCAGCCCAAACCAAAGCCCTAAGTTAAAAAGTAGCTAAATTCGACTAACTCCAAGCATATCGAAGTTTATACTCAAAAAAGTCGCAAACGTCATTTTGAACTCAATGTGGGTGGTCTCGAGTCCCAATTCGACTGTTTGCAAAAAGTAGCTTTTCGGACCAAAATTCGACAAATGGTAAAATATTTAAATAAATATTTAAATATAAAATCGATAAATATGCGGGCTGTTACACCTACCTTGGGCATTGCCTCACATGCCTTGTCATACTTTTATCCCTATACGAGACCTTTACGATTTTGGTTTAGTGTTTTCATATCACGGTGCATCCCTATCCCTCGACGTTCTACTAGGGCGTTATATGCAAACTGTATGACAATGCTTAAAAAAGTGTTAAAGGGGATTAATTTAAAGCCTTAGCGCTAAGAAAAATATTTATTTTACTGACCAGACATTACATATGTACCGTATTCTAATACATATAAATATTTTGACAGATAATTAAGAGATGAAAAATTCCATAACATCTCTTAAGTTATTGCACGCATGTTATACACTGGATAGAGTAACATCTCTGACGCCATGGCACCCATGTTATATGGGATATCGATTTGACTCACATAAGAATATTTTAGTCTTGACTCGAGTGTTTTGTCTTTTCATTATCCCCGGGTCAGTACTGAGTTTTTCAGCGCTTTGAAGATCTTTTTGAGGGCGAAGATGAAGATGTGGTATATTATTACTATCATTATTCCCAGCATCATGTTTGTTCTACTGCAGTATATTTTGTTTCTTTTGTATATATAATTCAAATATATATTGCACAAATTATAACCAAATGTATAATAAACAACTTCATGCACCGTTTATTTGATTATTATATTTTTATTCTGCTGCGAGATTCTTTGTTTGTTTTCTTCTTCTTTTCTTATTTTTCTTCATTAACCCCATTGGTTATCTATATTCTGGATTGTTAATGTTGCACATGTGTGGATTATTGTCGATTTAAACCTTTCGATATATAGGCCGTCATAATTGGTATCAAAGCTTTTGTTTAGTGATAACCTTAGCTTTGTGGAGTTTGACTCATTAAAGATAGGGTAGTAATACACAAGAATGAGTTATTGAGTGTGTGTGTGTGTATGAGAGAGCGTATTTTTTAGTGTTGTAAAATATTTTATGTTGCGTTTACTTATCCGTTTAGTTGTTTATAAATTCTGGCTAGTCCGTAGGATGCCATATTATCGATAGGGGTTTCTAAACACTTAAACGAGGCAAGTCGAGGTAATATAGTTTTAAAATAGGTAATGAAATAATTTTACCAAAATAATATTGTATATATATAAAATATTAATTGTTAATGAATATTGTTGTTAGGAGATGATAATATCTAGTTGTCATCGATTATTGGCTGAATTAAAATAAAACGAATACCCTGTGAATTTTATTTTACGAAGTGTTCGATAATTAAATCGAATTAAAATCTAATTACAATAAAAATTATTTGAAATAAAAAAGATGTAAATTAATGAAATATTTTCATAATAAAGAAACGGAATTGTATAATCTATATTAAAGGATTTAAAAATTGGGAATTTTAGAATTTAAATCCGTTTGTTTTCAATTTTGTTTTCAAAGCCTTTGAAATTAATAATAATATTCTTTTAAAAGTGTTTTGACTAGAAATATATTTTGGAAAGATATTTGAAGAAAATGAAAGCATTAAACTCGCTTTAGTCGCTGGGAAATAATTTTGGGGATGACTGCAGCGTCACTAGTATTTTTGAGTTTCTATGTGAAAATTGCTACCAAAAGAAATTAATTTTGCTAGAAACAAGTTCTTATTGTGAAAAATATTCCAACTATAATTTGATAAATATATGAAAATAGTTTTGAACTTATAATTGGAAAATAGTGTGGATAAAAATAAATTTATAACATATAAATTTGAACAGGAAACTAAATCTAAATTTTAAAACTGTTGAACATTTAGGTAAAGCCAACAAAAGAAATTTGAATTTGAGATATGAAATAAAATAATTAACCTAAAGAAATGTTAAATTGATTGAGTTTGTAAAATAAAGAAAGTAAAATGAATTTTAAGTCAATAAACCTTAAATAAAAAGTGAATTGCATTTGAAATTGATTAAATAAATTAACGAAATGAAATTTTAAGTTAATCAAGTTGTATAACTTATAGATTTGAGAAATATTAAGCTAAAAACAAATTTTAAATCTGTTGAATGTTAAAGGTAAGAAAAAAATGTTAAAACAAAGTTAAATAAAATGAGAAAGGGATTAAATGAAATAAAATTTCACTTAATCAAGATTAAATGAGTTGAGTTGGATTTGAATTGAACTACATGAATTAGTAAGGAGAATTAAGTCTGCATGAATTAATAAAATGAATACAAATTTGAAGTACGAAATAAAATTTAGTTTAAGTTGCGAATGAAATTGAATAAAAAATAAATGGGTGTAAGTAAAAATTAATGTGAGTAATTAAACTTGATTTAAATTGGATATAATTAATTATAAGCGTAGTGATTTTAAATAAATTGATTGATAACTAATTGAATATGAAATAATTTAATGCAATGAATTGAAAGATGGGAATTTACTTAAGAAAAGTTGAATAAAATTAATTTTTATAAAAGGAAAATTATTAATATGAATTTGAGTGGTAAAATATAAAAAAATACTTATGTAGAGTTAATAATAAACTAATGAAGTGAATCGTTTTATAAAATAGAATTTACTTAAGTTAATAATACGAATAAGTGAAGGAAACTAATGAAGTAAATCAAAGAATTAATACTGAACTTAAGTTATGAAGAGAAAATAAATGTAAGATCCTGACTCGACCTTCGAAAATCGGCACCCGTACTTCACTTATACTCGAATGTCGCAGATTCAAACGCCGAATCTGGCTCGCCGGAGCATATAACACTTTAAGTACAACAACACAGCGGAAGAAAAATAAATAGTATCATTGATACAACAATGAATACAATATCCAGTGATATACAATAATGATACAAATGATATCGATATACAAAGATAGATACAAGACAATAACAGAGACAACAGCAGCGGAAAGACAATGTCTTCAATACCAAACTCCAAAGGCTCCAAACTCTCGAAGACTTTCATATCCAAAACCAAAAGCATTAAAGAACTCTCAACCAACAAGATCGATCTAATAACAAGGCTGAAGTGAAGCAACTCGATCCAAATCCGATTGCTAATATCTAGAGATTGAATGTTATAGAATCTACACCTACTATTCGACTATATGAAAAACACAACTCTAGATTGCCCGCGTGGAAAATCATGGGCACCCAGAGTTTAGGAAGGGAACAATAAACACCAAGTCAGTCATGGGACTGGTATGAGCAAACAAAAACAATTTTATCTTTAAAAACAAGCAACAAAAGAATTTAAAATTGAAATTCGCAACGCTTTTTGGAAAATGAAACTGCCATAAGGCCTCCCGCCACACACACAATGCAAGCGCACACTTGGAGGAGATTTCTCCTTATGTTAGTCAAAAGTGCTTGATACGCGAAAACCATTTGATATTATTATTAGTTCATAGTGCATAAAACATTTCGAAAGTATAATATTAATCTTAGCCAGCATACCACATTTCGTCGTAAGCATACTATAGCTATCATGTTCAATAGCAGGTTACCGCCACATTCCATGGCAGGTTATACAACTAAAACCGTACAGGGTGCGTATTGTTTCTTTGGATTTCCAACAAATGGTCAGGCTATGGAACTTCCTATGCCGAAATGGGACGCCTCTAGAACGACACCCTCGAGAACCTAAACGGATCTCTGCTAACACAAGGCCGACGCTACCTCACGCTTTAACCAAGCTGTAACTAGGTAACTACCACACGAGTATGCCATCCCCGGTCGTTATCGACCTTTATCCGAGAGCTCTCAACACCAACAACCACAAAGCAATAAGTTTGCAGCAACCACACTGGTTAAATATCTGGGCTCCATACCATGATACCATCTTTTATGTAGAAGGAAATGGACATACCCTAGGGGCACGACCCCTAAAAACATTGCTGCGACATTCTGTTTCGACCATTTCCGGGGTGTGAGGTCCTAATGCAGTCTTGTCCACAAAGCTATGCTTTTTCACAAAGCCATGCTTCGATCAACAAATGATCAGCAGCACTTCGTATGCCACATTACCAAATTGGGAACGTATCACTAGTAACCATTAACTACATAACCTCTGAGCTCGTACATCTCAGAGAAGGGTGTTAAGCTAAGAGAATAAATCTCCGCCACTAAACAGAAGTATATTTGATAGAGACCGGCTTTACATCTCCAAGTGTAATGTCAGACACACATCCATACAAGTCTGTTCCGGGTTCAAACAGAACCGAAGGCACTTCACAAAGAAGCCCTAGCAAATCCGGATGATCCCTAAACACGTCCAGACTTCCCATCACAAAGGGTGCTCAAATCTCTATACCGGGGGACATTCGGAGCAGAGACATTCGACGGGTTATCCTTTCGCTTTCGAAAATATCCGGCCTTCACTACCGGTCTTCAAATGCAATCCATAATGTCGTATCATTATTCGGAATGGGTTATATGACACAAGGTCCTCTCCCAGCTAAACCGAATAATGAGCACATTAATTAAAAACTTATGGATATGGGATCTCAGTTAAGTCACAACTTAAAGTCCAAAACCTTTCTTTCAAATGGTTTAAACAAATTACCATTTCCAAATCTTTAAACAAAAAGATTCATTTCACAAAGTTCACCAACCTTTCACAAAGATTCAATCACAGATTTCAACCCAATTTCCATTTCAAATCTTTTATTGAAGGGATACACTTTTAAGACCCCTTTTCAATTTGAAAACAAAGTTTACCAATCTTTCACAAAGATTCATTCACATTCTTTCAAAACAATTTCCCTTTCAAATTGGATTAACTCATCCAATATTTAAATCAAGGTTCAATTCATAGCTTTCAAAACCATTTCCACAAAACAATTCCATTCCAAATCTTTTATATAAAAGATACACCATTTTGAATCCTCTTAGATTCCAAAACAAAGCTTAACAATCTTTCAGAAAGATTCATTCATAGTTTCCCAAACTATTTACGATTCAAATCTTTTTAAGCAAAAGATCCATTTCAGTTCAATAACAAGATTTACCAAAATTTTAAGATAGCTTTCAAAACTATTCTATTTAAAATTTGAAATCTTTTCAACACAAATTGGAAATCCTTTCTTTACATAAAGGCTATTACTATTTGAAAACAAATAGTTTTCGTTTTCCTAGAAATCCGACTTTATTTGCACGAGTTAAAGCCCTTTAAGTCTAAAACTTGGGTTAAATTCAAATTCCCGAGACAATGCTTCCAAAATGGTTTAAAACACATTTAAACACATTTATAATTCGTATAATCTTTTAAACCATAATTTTCAAATATAGAATTCAATTTCAAGTCTTGAATTCAAATTCTAATCAAATTATTTAAATTTCAAAACTTATCAAATTATTAAAAATAACTTTTATCATAAAAACTCCTTTTCAAAAGCTTTTCACATTTAACCCAATTCCATTTCCAAAACATTTAAATTCAAAATTCAACTTTTAAAACCATTTCAAAAATCTTTGACTTAACCGATTTCCTCATGAAATCCATATTTGTGTGTATAGTGTAGTCTAGGGGTTTTACCCAATAGCGCAATAGCATTCAATCATAACAGATTTAAGCATATCAATATCGATAAGCGGTTTAATCCATAACGCTTATCTTTATTCACAGATTCACAAATAAAGTAAATTTATCAATCACAAAGATTCACATTTGTAACAACCCAATATTTTTGAAATTTATTTTTATTTGTTTTGAATTATTTTTATAGTGAAGTAGAAATTTTTCTAGAATTAACGGTAATTTATTGAAATTTTCAGGTTCTGTTTCTTATTTTTAAACAAATTCTTCAATTCTTTTGATATTTCCTATGAATTTAGTTATTTATTTCACTTAGAAAATGTTTTAAAAATCATTTAATTTCAAATTTTGTCTTATAATATTTTTAAAATGAAGTAAATAATTTTCCAAAGCCATTGGCAAATTTCTTGTAATTTTTATGTCCTGTTTGATATTTTTAAACAATTTCTTTATTCCTTTTTCTATTTTTCTTCAATTTAGTTATTTATTTTATTTTGAAAATGATAAATAAATTATTTTATTTCAAATTTTCACTTCATAATAATTTCAAAATGAAGTGGATATTTTTCCAAGACTAGTAGTGATTTATTTGCAATTTCTAGACATTGTTTTATATTTTTAAGTAATTTCTTTCATTTTTTTATATTTTCTTTAAAATAAATTATTTATTTTCTTATATTTTTACTTGGTTTTGGTTTGTAAAGTATATTTCCGAGTTATTTTGTTTTTATAGAATCAAAGAGAAAAGGAAATACCAAAGGTTTTAAAAACATGCAAAACATAAGTCCTTTCACCTTCAAGACTTTTCAAATGCCATAACCTTCACATTAATTCATTTTGCTGTCCACTTCTTCAGTTTTGGCCATGTATTATTTTACTTTTCACGTGAAAAACAACTCAGCACTTCTCATTCTTATGGCTTCTTCAAACTTCCTTGGTAATGGCCTCCTCTTTTACACTTTTCTTCCATTTTTTTCATACTTTTTGCCTTGTTTCCTCTTCTATTTGCATGGCCTGCTCACCATAGCCACGGCTACCATCCCCTACCACTCCTCCTTGGCATCATCACCACCCACCACTTCAGGTTAGGCCATGGCTGAACCCTCCTTGAAGCCAAACTTCACCAAAAATGCAAACAATGTCCAAAACAATGCATAGCCGAGCACCTAGTTGATCACCACCACCATCTTTGGCCGCCGCCGCCACCTTGTCCAGACCCTAACTCATCACTCTAGCTCCTAATCTACCACCTGGACCCTCTGGCTGAGCATAACCATCCATGGTCGAGCCTTAGTTTGACCACTTTTCCACTAATTTGCCTAGAAACCCCTTCACCTTCACATGTTCATAACTCCACCATTGTTCACCATCTTGGCCGAGCCATGCTAGCCCAAACCCAAACCTAAACTTGACCAAAACCTGACCCTATGCAACCCCTAGGACGTACATAGCATATGAGAAGCAAGGCAAAAAGTTTGGTATTCGTATTCGCTTTTATTCCCAAGTTATTTCGTTTTAAAGTTGAATTGAAATTGTTTTGTTTGATTTTTTTGTTTTGGGTTATACATAAGAGTTGTAGCTTGGATTCGCTCTCCACTCAAATCATTGTCGTGTCATCGTGCTTGGTTTTATGTTGTGCTTTTGGTTTTGAAATCTTCAGCAATTGGAGGTGAGTAAAGCTCACACGACAATTAAACTTATGCAGTTGTAAAACAACTGAATGTGTAAAAATGTTTATGATGTTATAACTGCCATATGATTTTATATATATGATATTAACCTGTTAAATTGCATATCGTCTCACCTGTTACTGTTGTATATAGTTAAACTGTTCATTTATATTTGTTTATCACACTGCAAGTTCCCTGTAGATTAGGTTCACTGTGGGTTGAAATGATACATACCCTAACGGACTTCAGAATAAGGGAAAATGTTATGGGCTGAAATGATAAGCCTAAACGGTTTTTAAATTATTTATTTTGACTTGGGATTGCGGGTTTGAAATGATAGAACCCAGATTTTTATTGTAAACCGTGGATTGAAATGATATATATCTATATCACTTGACCTAGGTTAGAAAACTATATACAGGCCCGTGGTTATTTTTATAAATTTTTGGAAATTTTTAAGTAATTTTAAAAGCGTATTTTAAAATTTGATTTAAATTGGATTTTAAAATATTAAATAAAGAAATTTTGGAATTTTCTATAAGTTAAAATGTTAGAAAAATGAATAGCTGCATTGAATTTTTGAAATATAACTTAAGTGGAAAATTGGAATTTTAGTTAAATAAATTAAGTTATATCCATAAAATTGGAAACTAAATTTATTTGAAAAAAATGGAGAAAATTTAAGTGTTAAGTTGTTTATTTAAAAATGTGAAGAATTGGAATTTTTACACTTGAAATTATTAAAGGAATTTGTTGAAATTTGACTTAATTATAAGGAATTTATTTTGATAAAAACAATATGTTAATGATATGTTAATGAACATTTTAATGTTAAATTATGATTTTTAAAATGTTTAGATGGTTTAAAAATGAAGTTTATTATTTGCTGGAACTACACTAAAATCTAGAATTCACTTTTAATAGCATTCAGAAATGCTATAATTTCTAAATTGAACTAAAATTGAATAAAAAGAGCTATACAGCATTTCTGAAATGGTGTAGTTGTTATAGTTGAACTTATAAGCTAAAATTGAACTCGGGTCTATTATAGCATTTCTGTAAAATGATGTAGTGGTTGCAGTCTTTGCTGAAATCAATTTTAAACCTCGTTTTGAAATCCGAGCTACCGCAGCACTTCTAGAAATGTTGTCTTTGCTGCTTCGAACTAAAATTTCACTAAAACTGTGCTTTAACAGCAGTTTTAAGTGCTGTCTTTGCTGAATTAAAATGTTTTCCAGTATAACTTATAAAAGTTTTTTTTAAATGCTGCGAAAGGCTGAAATTTTAATAATTATGGTTTTTGACTTAGTAAACGTACTCAGAATGGTTTGAAACTTCGGAAATTGAATACTTGAATTGAAAGAATAATAAATCCACTTTTGAAATGATTTAAATGAATAAATTAAATTGGAAATGAATCATCTTAAAAGGTAATTTGAATTGAAGTAAATGAAAGTTATCTTGTGAATATAAAAGGGTATTTAAATTGGATATATGGATTTGAATTACAAATAATGATTAGAAGGGAAGTTTTGAAAGGATATGATATTTTAAAATATTGAAATGATTTGGAAACGATTTAATCTTTATTTTGATAAAGAATTGGGTTTGGAATGATTTTATTTTTGAAGTATAATGTATTATTTTTAAAATTTATAACCACGGGTTATAATAACGATTGGTTGGCAAAGAGACCGGGATCGGATATGGACATACTCTCTATCGATACCGAAAACCACTTTGACAACTGTGTACGCGAGGGAGATTCCAGAATGAAGTAGGACGATGGCGACATTCTTGTGGTATGTTACGTAGACCCAACTCCCATGAGTTGGCATAAGGTGGCTAAAACAGGAGCGGTCTCGGGCCAGTTGAGGTCGCACCTCGTAGTGGACGCATTTCTTCGACACTATTCTATTACTTGTGAATGTTTGGTGGCAACCCTCCGATTTTAGGAATGTGTTCCGCGGTGGGCATATGTGGCTGCTGCATTACCACCAGTCCGAGTGTCGTAATTGATATATCTATCCTGGCATTGCCTTATGTGCCGTGTTACCTACCATATCGAGCCTTTACTACGAGTTTCTATTTGTGTCGTACCTATGCAATATCTTCTCGTAGTCTCCCGATCAGGAGATATGCAGGTACTTTATAGACTATTGGCATTATTTGTGTTAAGGGGAATATTGGGTCACTCCTTAGTGCTATTTAAAAGTACCTTTAATTTACTATTAGGCATTATTATAATAGCGTAATGTACTATATAGTAAATAGTTTAACAGATCCTTAGAGCATGGGCGGTCCCAAGCATCTTCTAAGTTATTTGTACCTTTACTACAGTTCACTGAGTTAGTTTACATTGGATAAGTATATATGTCCTGACTCGAGTGTTTGTGTTTTATTTACGCTCGGGTCAGCCTGAGTTTATTCACAGATTTGGATTTCCACTATCTGGAGGTCTGGAATCGTTGGAGATTTATCAGCCAGTCTAGTTACCTATATTTAAGTTCTGTTGTTCTGTTGTCAGCTTTGTATTAGTGGACTTCTTTGTATTTGGGATTTGATGTCATATTACTTTCAGACAGATATTATATATTTGGTATTTGGTTTTGAAACTTTGTGATAGTAGCTTCATGAACTACTATGTTAATTTATTTTCCGCTGCGAGATATTCTGACCTTTTGTGTCTGTGATTTTGTGATTTGATTTTATTTGCCCCGAAATTATATTACAATTTGTTATTTTATACTATTCAAGTCCGACATGTGTGGATTATTGTCGATTTGAATAGTGGAAAATAACGGGTCGTTACAATTGGTATTAGAGCTTTGGTATTTGTTCAGACATAGCCTGCGGAGCAAAAACTCATTAGAGATAGGGTAGAAATATCCTAGAATGAGTGAAATCAACTTAAAAATCATTTCTTTGTGAGAGAATGTATTTTCAAAGTATAAAACGATTTTAAAATGATTTTCCAAGGATTTTTCAAAGATTATTTTGACATAAACTTTTTCTTGTTTTAAAAGCAAATTTTTCTAAACTTCTTTCCTTACGTATCTACCTTGTTAGAAATCTCTGTAATTATGATGTTCATCCAAGTGAATTTGTCTTGTCTTGTCTTATCTTTATTTTATCTCTACCTCTGTCCTAATATTCATTCTTGAATTTTCAGGATGAATCGTAGAAATGCTAGAGGTTAGGGTCATGGTGCTGCCCCAGTTCCAGCCCTAGCTCTTGTTCGTTTCACTTTTCTTTGCGAAGAATTTACTCAGCTTGGAGGAAACAAGTTCACTAGTTCTGAGTCTATCATTGTGTCTCAGCAATGGCTAAGGAGTATCGAGAAGATATTTATTGGTGTTGAGATTACTGATGCCCAGAAGCGTTAGTTAGCCGCATGGCAATTGCAGGAGGCTGCCCAAGATTGGTGGGAGTCGGTTACGGCTAACACCATTGAGGCTAATCTTACTTGGGAATAGTTCAGGTATCCTCTTGTGTTTCTTTGAATTCTGTTTTCTATCTTTTCGCGCCTTGTCTAAGTTTATCTATCATTCTTCTCAAGGAGGCTTTCATTGCTAAGTGGATGCCCGAAGCCGGGAAATCCCAGCTTTATAGGGAGTTCATGGATCTCAAGCAGGGAAGCATGTCTTTTTCAAAGTACGAGAGGAAGTTTAATGAACTTTCTAAGTTCGGACCCGGTCTGATAGACACTCCTTTGAAGAAGAATGAGAAGTTTATTGCTGGTGCTCGTCCCGAGTACTATAGTCGTCTCATTTCTCAAGTTCATGGCACTTTTACCCAGCTTATGGATATGGCTCTTCGTTATGAGAGCCTTACTTCTAAGGGTCCTGCTTCAGTTGGTGCTCCTTCATCTCAAATTTCTTCTGCAAATTCTAAGAAAAGAAGGCTTAGTTTCCAGCAGCAGAAGAAGAATTGGCTCAAGAATCTGTGGTTGGGATCTTCATCATCTGCTAAATCTCAGAGATAGCCTGTTGACCTTTCTTCCATCACCTGCTTCAAGTGTGACCAAAAGGGACACTATGAGAATAGTTGTCCTACTATTGTTGGTACTGCCATTCCTCCCCATGCTCAGCCAGCTAGGCGTGATCTTTGCCACATCTGTCTCTAGCCTGGCCATTTCAGGAAATATTGCCCTACCCAATAGAGGGGTAAGCCTTCTGGTATATTTGCTGTCACCTCTGCCTCTTCTCCAGCACCTGCTCCTCCAGCTCCTAGTGATGACCAAGATACTCTCCAGGGTTCCTTTTCTTTATTTCAGCATCATGTTCGTGTTATGTTTGATACTGGTGCATACCACAGTTTTATATCTATTGATTCATGTGATAAGTTTGAGCATCTCCTTTCTTCAGATTATATTTCTGAATCCTTATGTGTTTCAAATCTAATTAGGGGTCCTGCAAACCTTAATAGAATTTGCAAACAAGTGAAGCTTCTTTATTCTGATCATTTCTTCAGTGGTGATTTTTATGTTTTGGGCTTCGATGCTTTTGATTTGTTGCTTGGTGGTGATTGGCTTGGTAGGCATGATGTCCATATCTCTTGTAAAGCCCAATCTGTTTATCTTGAGAATGATCTGGGTAAATCCTTTATTATTTAGTGCCGCTTGCCTCAGGATTTTGCAGGCAGTTTTATTTATTCTCTAGATTCTGCTTCTGGTGACCTTCATTCGACCCGTGTGGTCAAACTCTTTCCAGAAGTCACTGCTTTGCCTTCTAAGCGGGAGATAGATTTCCGCATTGATCTTATTCCTGGAGCTTGACCTGTTGTTCTTCCTCCTAGAAGAATGGAAACCCGCGAGAAAGTTGAGTTAGCAAAGCAAATTGAGGACTTGTTCTCCAAAGATCTGATCAGACCTAGCTATTTAGAATGGGGTGCCGTGGTGGTTTTTGTCACCAAGTTGGATGGTTCTTTGAGGATGTGTGTTGACTGTAGGGAGCTGAACAAGCTCGCCATGAAAAACAGATATCCGATGCCTTGCATAAATGATATGATTGATCAGCTTTATAGTGCTACTTGTTTCTCTCAGCTTGATCTTGCCACAGGTTTTCACCAACTCAGAGTTGCTGAGGAAAGCATTCCCAAGACTGCTTTCCGGACTGAGAATGGGTTCTTTTAATGGTTAGTCAGGCCTTTTGGTTTGACTAACGCTCCTGCTTTCTTTGTGGATCTTATGAATCCTGTTTTTCGTGCTGTGCTTAATAAAAAAAATAATTAGTCTTTGTTGATGATATTTTGGTCTTCTCTAATTCCGAGAAAGAGCATAAGTCACATTTGAAGTATGTTCTAGAGACTCTCAAAAATCATCAGTTGAAGGGTAAATTTTCTAAATGCCATTTCTGGAAGGATGAAGTCTGATTCCTTGGGCACATTGTTTCTAGTGATGGAGTTTCTGTTGATTTAGTCAAGATCGCTGCGATCAATATAAGTCTTTCCTTCTTTCTCTTTTCCTTTATCATTTGATCATTCTATCTCTTCTATGGTTTTTATTTTCCCTATTTCTGTTACAGGATTAGGAAACTCCTAAGACTCCTTCAGATATTCATAGTTTTCTGGGCCTTGCCGGTTATTATCGGAGATCCATCGAGAATTTTGCTCGAATTGCTGCACCTCTCACTGCTTTGACTCATAAGAATGCAAAGTTTATCTAGGATAAGAAGTGTGAAGCTGCATTCGTTGAGTTAAATGCAAGCTAACTTCCGCGCCAGTTCTTACCGTTTCGAACGGAAGTGAGGGATTGACGGTATATACTGATGCTTGTCGTGAGGGATTGGGTGATGTTTTCATGTAGGATTGTAGGGTCATTGCCTATGCCAACCGTCAGTTGAAAAACCATGAAGCTAACTATGCTGCTCATGATTTAGAGTTGCTTGCTGTTGTCTTTTCCTTGAAGTTTTGGAGGCATCATCTTCTTGGAACCAAGTTTGAGCTTTTCACTGATCATCAGTCTCTGAGATATATCTCCACACAGAAGGATTTGAATTAGAGTCAAGTTCGTTAGCTTGAGTTTCTGGCTTCTTATGACCTCGATATTAGCTATACTCCTGGTAAAGCTAATGTTGTGGTCGGGGCTCTGAGTCAGAAGAAGGCTTTGTTGTGTCAGCTTCTTGTTTCTTCTCCTTTTCTGGATCGTATCAAGTCTAAGAAGGATGAGGATGAGATGCTTAGGTTGATGAAGGAGAGTGTTCGGAGTAGGGTTGGTGGTAGTAGTGGTAGTAGTGGAGCTCAGATTGATGATAGTGGTATTTTGAGGATTAATGGCAGGATTTGCGTCCCGAATGTAGATGGGTTGTGGCAGGAGTTGCTTTGGGAGAATCATCGATCAAGACTTTCTATTCATCCTGGTGTATCGAAGATGTATCAGGATATGAAGAGGCTTTATTGGTGGAGAGGGATGAAGCGGGATGTCTCTATCTTTGTTAGTCGGTGTGCGACTTGTCAGCAAGTCAAGGCCGATCATCAGAAGACCCCTGGTTTGTTTCAGCCCCTGGATATCCCCAATTGGAAGTGGAAACAGGTTTCCATGGACTTCACTGATGGATTGCCGAGGTCTAGGAAGGGCAATGAGAGTATCTGGGTTATTGTTGATAGGCTGACCAAATCTGCTCATTTTATTTCGGTCAGGTCTACCCGTTCTACATCTAGCCTTTTGAGATCTACATGAGGGAGATTGTTCGTCTCCGTGGTGTTCCTCTCAGTATTGTTTATGATCGTGATCCTATCTTTACCAGCCAGTTCTGGAAAGCTTTTCAGGAATCTTTGGGTAATTATCTGAATCTGAGCACTGCTTACCATCCACAGATCGACGGTCAAACAGAAAGAGTGAATAAGATACTCGAAGATCTTCTTCGTGCTTGTGTGCTTGATTATGGTGGATCTTGGGAACATCATTTGCATCTTGTCGAATACACCAACAATAATAGTTATCAGATAAAATCTTATTTTTCTGTTTTAAGCTTATCTTAATCTTTTATCTATCTCTTTCTATTTTTGAATTCAGGCCAGTATCAAGACATCTCCATTTGCTGCTTTATATGGATGGCCTTGTCGATCTCCATCTTGCTTGATTGAATCTGATAATCGTCTGGTTCTTGGTCCTGATATGATTCTGGAAGCTTCTGAGAGATTTGAGGAGATTAGGAGAAGGTTGAGTGTTTCTCAGGATAGGCAGAAGAAGTGTGCTGATAGGCGTAGGCGAAAGCTTGAGTTTGCTGTTGGCGATATGGTTTTCCTTAAGGTCTCTCCCTTGAGGAATGTCATTCGTTTTGGTTGTAGAGGGAAGCTTTCTTCCAGATTCATTGGTCCTTTCTGCATTGTGGAAAGAGTTGGTTCCTTGGCTTATCATCTGGAGTTATCCGAGAAGCTTTCTGAAGTGCATGATGTATTCCACATCTCACATCTTCGCCGGTATCTCCATGACCCATCTTTGTTTGTTCAGCCTTCTGCTCTTGACAGCTTGGATATTGAGCCTAATCTGACTGTCGAGAGGAAGCTACTTCTTATTGTCGATAGAGGTATGAAGTAGATAAGAAGGAAATCTGTTAGTCTGGTCAAAGTACAATGGAGTACTGATGGTCGTGATTGTACTTGGGAGACGAAGGAGAGCATTCGTGCTTCAAATCCGGAATTGTTTATTCCACGTACTATTTTGTTTTCTATCTTGTTTTCTTTATCTTTTTTCTTCCTTGTTTTCATTCTTTTCAACGATGAAAAGGTTTGAGTGGGGGAGAGTGTAACAACCCAATATTTTTGAAATTTATTTTTATTTGTTTTAAATAATTTTTATAGTGAAGTAGAAATTTTTCTAGAATTAAGGGCAATTTATTGAAATTTTCAGGTTATGTTTCCTATTTTTAAGCAAATTCTTCAATTCTTTTGATGTTTCCTATGAATTTAATTATTTATTTCACTTTGAAAATGTTTTAAAAATCATTTTGTTTCAAATTTTGTCTTTAATATTTTTAAAATGAAGTAAATAATTTTCAGAGCCATTGGTAAATTTCTTGTAATTTTTATGTCCTGTTTGCTATTTTTAAACAATTTCTTTATTCCTTTTTCTATTTTTCTTAAAATTAATTATTTATTTTATTTTGAAAAAGATAAATAAATTATTTTATTTCAAATTTTCACTTCATAATATTTCTAAAATGAAGTGGATATTTTTCCAAGACTAGTAGTGATTTATTTGTAATTTCTGGACACTGTTATGTAGTTTTAAGTAATTTCTTTCATTCTTTTTATACTTTCTTTAAAATTAATTAATTATTTTCTTATATTTTTACTTGGTTTCGATTTTTAAAGTATATTTCTTAGTTATTTTGTTTTTAAAGTAAATTAAGAATTTGATTAATTACTTATCTCAATTATAATAAAATAATTTAATATTTTCTTTACACAAAATAATTTAAGCTTAAAATAAAAGGAAATAGGATTTCGATGGAACGAATTCATGTTGATTGAATTTATAATGTTAATTGAATTTAAGTTTTAAACATTTAAGTTATAAAAATAAATAAATAAATAAACAAATTCCATTTTCTTCCCTCTTTTCCCTTTCTCTTATTTTCCCTTTTCCTTTTTTTCTTCCTTTTTTCCTTATATTTTTTTCCTTTTCCCTTTTGTTTCTTTTTCTCCTCCGACCCATTCCACCATTCCATCCTCCTATTTCTCCTTCTCCAGTTTCTTACCGTTTCCTTTGTTTCTCTCTTCCTTCCTTTTCTACTTCGTTATCCTCTCTGCCCAAGACAACCGTGCACATACATGTCCACATGCACGAGATTTCCGGCTGCGCCTGCTCACCGACGATTACCTCTTCATGTTGCCCTCGACTCCACGTCCATGCCCATCAACTAGAAAACGCGACAAACCCCATCATTCGAATTTCGAACGTTTGTCCAAAACTGGACAATGCCATATTCCCCAAAACACCTCGTTGCACTATCTCGTACCATCGGCCCCCATTAGACTACACCAACAAGATCTCCACCGCCTACTCTTCCATGTCCCCCACGGTAGCACATCTATAGCCACCGCCCGTCGCCACAGTTAGCTGAAAGACGAACACGAAATAGAACGAACCCACCATAAAACTATTCGAACCCTATGCCCACACGCCTATAAATTGGCTAGCATTTTTTATAGGTTCTATACCACTTACACCACCGTCTCCACCAACCACATGGCATTCCACCACCTCGACCGCTAGAAAATGACCAAAACCATATTTTTGGTCATCACCCTTTTTCTCATTCAAAGACCACTAAAAACCACCAAGTTACTTCTAAAAAACATCAATTTTGACAACAAACAAGCTTATGGGGTCAATTTATTAATCTATGAAATTTTTATTTTTAGTCCTCCTAGTTTGTTTACTACATATGCCTCTTTCTCACTCTATGCTTAACGATGTCCAACAAAAATAATTTTTAAACAATCTGTATTCGAAGACGGACAAGTTTTCTGTTAGAGCCATGGTTAAAAAAACTCACTGGATAGAGAGGAAATGATTTTTAAAATGGCAAGGAATCAAAATTTTCAAGGAAGCAGTGTGAAGTGCTTGTTACTGTTCTTTTCTACAGGGTATGTTTCATGATTTCACATACTTATATGCATCATTGAAAACTCATTTCACATGGGTATTTTTCAAATAAAACAATTCATTCAATCTACAAGCATATAGATGCACATGTGATTTTCAGCAAGTAAAAGATCATGTTTTTCACACCTTTTTTGCAAAGATGATGGTATGTTGCTTCTCTTTTCCTTTGCTTTAAGTTAAATCAGGATTCTTTTATTTTTTATTTTTTTAATAATATATATACAATGTACATCTATAATTGAATAAGTGAACACAAGAGGCCGTCTATATATATAGATGAAGAAAGGAAGGAAGATGGTGAAGTAGAAAGTGGATATGTACAGGCTTCCACATTTTCACTTATATTATTATTTTGATTTTGAACAAATGTTTTTGACTTAATTTTATGTCCTTATTTTAAGTGATTTAATTTTATTATTGACTTGATTTAAATATAAAGTTGATTATGATTTCACATGTGACTCGAATTGATATGCATTTATCCCCATGTTCCCTTATGTACAAACATTTATATGCATATATATAGATATGCATATCAATACAATGTACATATTTATTTACTCATGTTACCATAAATATTCACATACTTTTCAATACACTCATGTTTCACATATATTTAGATGTATATATACACATTCCCATATGCACTACATTTTATAGACATGTACCCATAAATATATTCATAAGTTTGAAAATGCTATTTTGGAGTTTATACATTAACATATGTATATGTATATATACATACTTATTATCATATATTATGTTTTTATAGCCATGTAAATCGAAAATTTTATATATATTTATATATATATATATCATCATAAAGCTTGTATATATTTATACATATAATTTATGGATATTTTATCTCAAGTTTGAATGGTGGAGTATATGTACATTTCTATAAAATTTACCATATCCGAAAATTTATAATTCAACAATTAACATAGTTTTTAATAAATTTGTAGATTCGGATAATTTAATTATCAGAAAATTTATCTATCTTACTTACAAAAATTTATACCTCAATAATTAAAATCAGTTAATTACCCAATAACTGACGTCAGAAAATTCAGGTCGTCGCAAACGTATTTAAAAGGAACAATATTCTTAATTATGTAGCTACGTTTTTTCGTTGGAATCATGTATAATCAGTTTTAATTTCATTTCTAAGTTGGAATGTTTAATTTTTTTGTTAGGTTGAATTTTTGTTTTTATTATCAAATAATAAGGAGCGAAGACGTGTGGGAAGTTTAATTGTTAGATCATATATTTAGGTGACACTAAGTTTGGTAATATATGTAAAAGAGCATAAAATTTTTGTAAAAAGGTATATTTGCTAGATCTTATCTTTAAGTGATAATAACAATTGTAATATTTGTAGAGATGCATTTCTGGAAGTTTTCATTGATAGCAAAATGGGAAGTGAAAATCGATAAGATAGAAAAATTTAATTATATCATTTTTTCAAAAATTTTGAATGATACATCACTTGTCACTTAAGAGGTAAATTTATCATCCCAGCTAGAATCATTTTTTGAGGGGGACTTTTATCATCATTTGTTGATTTTTGGACATGTACACTATTTTCCATTGATGCTTTTGGTGATATATCTCCATTCCGAGTTAACCTTTACTTATCAAAGTATTTAATATCCATTGGTTGGCTGATAAATTCTTTTATATTTTGAAATTAATTTTTTGATATATAGATTAAAGTAATAATAACGTAGCGACTGATATGTACTTTGGAACATTTTTTATAAGAAGCATAATCTTTATGCATATTTAAAAATAAAACAACATGAAAATATGAATAAATTTTTATCGGTCAATTGATTTTATGCCCATAATAATATGTAATCATGATATTATTTTGAGAATACACTGAACAATGCAATTAAAAAAGCAATACAAGCAAATTCTAAATGTGCAAATTACTTTTTCAATGTAAAAGAGAAGTGTAGAAGTTATAGTTGCACAAATGATCGTTTTTTCCTTTAGAATAAGATTGAAATATATTTTAAAAAAATAACATGATAAAAGAATAAGTTTTCATCGACCGGTTGATTTTATGTCCATAAATAACATGTAATCATGATATGATTTTGAGAATACACATAGCAATGCACTTAAATAAACAATACAACAAATTCAAAAAATTGCAAATCATCTTTTAATATAAAAATGAAGCGTAGAAGTTGCATCGCAGAAATGATTTTTTTCTTGTATAATAAGATTACTATAGTGTAAAGCACGATTTAAGTGGTATAATCACACTAACTTGAAGTTGTGTGATACCGTAGGTTAATGATGCCAAGCAACTCAATTACGCATGTCCATAAAGAAACAGTAGTGGTGAGAGATTAGAATGGAGGTGACATGAGAGAGAAGTAGAAAAGGAATAGAAGTGGAAATAGATACGAATATGGATGGATAGAGTGATTGGCATTTATAGGATTTGGTAGATACTTCTAGAATGTTATATTTTATGTTATGAAGTTTGAATATTTCTATGTTGGATCGATTAAGGGTGATGTATATGCATGTCACGTCTATTTTAACTTATCTACAGTATCTTAACTCATTGATTGATTCGGAATTTTTTTTACCAGGGTGGGAAAAGAAAAATTACAGTCTAGAGAAATCTTATATGATTGATATGGTCAAATATTATGTAGCATTATACATGGTATATGCTATCGAGCGATATCTAATGGCCATAAATACTCTAATAGGTTTTTTATTGAAAAGTTAATAGAGCGGTATCATTGCTATACATATAACATATTATATTTTTCAGTTTACAAACAGAATTGTAAAACGTTATATAGTTATTGCCCTTAATTGTATAACGTTTTAGGGTTACTACTTTTAATTCTGCTATGCATTTATTTTCATAATTGTATAACATTGTATCAGCAACTTGCTTGATAGTGCAAAAAATTGAAATAATAATGGCATTATTGAATTATTAATGCAAATTAATGCTTATTAATTCCACTTTCCAACATTTTATTCCTTTTTCCTTAAATCTATTTTTGAACTCATTAAGTTTCTCATACATATACATTTTGATATTTGTATCTATGTATAGTTTAATGCACAACCTTGAAATTCATAAATCTCCTAATATGGTATACAATAAATCAAGATATATATTCATTTGTTTAAATTAATTAACTAGAATCAACTAAGTAAATATTTTTCAACATTGTAGAACCATTTCCGTTTTGATATTTTTATCATTTATTCATAATTTAATGCATTGCTTTGTCATTCATAAATTATGGTATATATATAATAAATCAAGATATATTCATTTGTTTAAATTAATTTTACATTAACATATAATTTCTCCACGTCCCATATTGTAAGGACCCTTACTTTATACTATTTTAAATTACAAAATCTAATATGATTGTTGAATAAAATAGGTTAGAAATAAAAATTTAATGTTTATTTATGTAATTTATATGATATGAACTTAGATAAAATTTTGAAATAAACAATTTCGAAGATTTAGGCAATAATTAATATTGAAATGAAATTCTAGGTATTTAATGCGTTGTAATCAGTAACTTGAATTGAATAATAATATTAAATTACTGAGAAATGGAAATAGTTGTTTTATTATTGGGATTTTTTTCGAAAGGAAATTTTATAAGTTAAATGAATTATATTTCAATTATATTGATTTATTGGTAGATAATTAAATTGTTTAAACTTAATATTGGAAATTACGTAAATAATTGAATCTTGAATTAATGTAAATGAAAATGGTATCGTAAATTGATTTAAATTTTATTTAAACAAGAATGAAGATTGTTTACTTTCAAAGTTGAATTTAGAGGTGAATAAGTAGAAATCGAAAATTTTATATTTTAATTAACGAGTTAAATAGCCATTTTGGCCACTGTTTCAGATTTTGACGAATTCAGTTTCATCGGATCCATAATAGTGAATTATTATAGGATTTCAAGTTTCGTTGCGATCGGACTTATTATTTGGCCGTGTGAGCTTGAAACGCATAGAAATTAATTTAAGAAATTCGATTAAAATCAATTGATTTTGAAAAGATATCTTCCACATACAATGGAATTAGGACTCGGAAAAAGTTCAATTATGTTTGAAATTGGGATAAAACATTATGAACGCCAAGGTGGCATGAGTCATTTGGAGTTCAAAATTTTCATGGGCAATTGGTTAGAAATTTTCAAATATAATATTATATTTTCAGTCCACCTTCCATCTCGTATAGCACGTCGCTCCTTTATGTCAAACTCGTCCCCTCCCTATTTTTCTCTCATTTCAATTTATAGAGAAAATCGAGATAAAAAAGAAAAAGGGAACGAACAAAAAAATACACTAACGAGGATACGCGACTTCAATCTGGGGAGCCGTGAGATGCACACTATCGATGGATCTAGGCAAAAAGGGGGCGTGTTAGGGGTCGGTGGCGAGTATGCATTAGTGGTAGCTAGAGGCTGGGGGGTCATTGTGGCTTAGGCACTCAATGAGATGGCACGCATGAGGAGTAAGAGATGTAGGCGATGCAACGGTGATGTTTTCGACGAGGGGAGCGAGCTGTTAGGTCGACGTCATTTCGTTTTGGATTCCATGATGGTCGTGCGTACGTGAGGCTGCAGTGGCGAGTATGCGGTGAACGGTAGCGGCCAGGTGGTGTGCATGGTGGCGTAATTGTCTTCCGCGACAAAAAAATAAAAAAGAAGTCGCGATTATTGCCTGAGAAGGGAACATGGGTGAGGCCTTTACGCGGAAGCCGGATGGAAGAGGTTAGGATTGGTTTTATTATCATTACTTTGTTAATTAAAGATAATTATTACCGTACTGCTAATTATCATTATGAGGTCCATTTTGGACGAAACGAATCACGCTATAATCGCATCGGCGAAGGCTACAGCTTAGAGTGGAAGTCAAATTTGTTTGAAGCTGAAATAATTTTAGCTTCAAATAAAAGGTTAGTGTTTTATAACGCTCACGAAGTACTAGATTATCTTTATGTTAGTTAAATTAAAGTAGTTGTAATGATACGTAAATATGCCACTTTGAAAATGTAATATTTAATTTATTTAAATATTCAAATGTGGAATTTTCAAACCTAAACAACCAAGTTTTATATGACAAATAATAATAGTAAATTTATTTTTGATATTGAATAAAGATTTTGGATTTCCAATGTAAAATTGACAAAAGTCGAATTCCAATAAAGTAGATAAATTTTCATGAAATTTATTTAAAGGAAAATAATTCCTTTTAAATACATATATAATCTATATTAAACTCATTTGATAATAATAGTAATTTAATTTATAATTGTTTGATAAATATATAAAACATGATTTATAAAAATTGACAAATTTCGTAGCATACCGATAAATCCATATGGTATTTTTACAAAAAGATTTGGATATTATTTTGTATTATTTTATAAGTTAAATATGCGTGTTTTAATTATTTAAAGATAATAAGAAATTTATTTTGAAATTTGGTTTACATAGATAAATATTTTAAAAAATAGTCAAAATATGACCGTAAAACGTTTTGCTGAAAATCAACCTTTTGTCGATTAAAAGTTGTCACAACATCGTCGTACCTTTGTTAACATGATTTAACATATACATTACATATTTTAATAATTAAGCATGTTTACATTTACTAAATAAGATTAGAAAACTTCTAAACGTCATTAGTAAACTTAAGTAATAATTAACAAAATTAAGAAAAACTAAACATCAAATCAATATCACATCAAAACCAACATAATAATTATTTTACTTATCTTAGTTCTTAAGGGATTAAACATAAATTAAGAAGTGAAAATATGTTGTTAAGTTTTAAAAAATTATAGTTTTCTTTAGGTTAAAGTAAGGTTAGTTTGGTAATTTGGTAAGATATTATTGTGGTAAATTACCACTTCTTCCTTTTTCTATAAATGCCCAACTTCTTTTTCACTTTCATTCACGTTTATTCTTATTTTCTCAGGCTTCTTCATCTTCTTCCTCTTATCTTTAATGACTTCCAAGATATAGGAAAAAATTAGAAAGAAATGATGTTAAAATATTTACAAAATGTTTAAAAGATATCAATGTTCATTCCCTTCAAATCAAAGGCCTTTTTTCTTCATATTTCAATCTTCTTCTCTCGGCCATAAATTCTTCAAAACGGAACCAAAGTACAATTTTTTTTTAAATCATGTATTTTTCCAATGACTAAACTTTTGTGTTGTCCACTTTATCTTATTTAGAAGTTAACCATGTCAAAAATCCACTTCATTCCGGTGCATTTTCTAGCCCAATTTTTAAGCCAGAGAATAGGCCATTTTGTTTTGATCATAACTAGTTCATAACTAATCTGAATTAAGAAATTATTTTTTTCAGTCCATATAAAATTCCAGTGGATACAACTTTTATGTTGGTCACTTTTCCGGTTTAGAGGATTGCTAAACCTGAAACTCAATTCTTTGAAGTGCATTTTTGGGCTTTATTTTTGTGAATCCGAGAATAGCTATTTTTCTTTCGATCATATCTTCCTCAAAACTAATCAAAATCAAGTGATTCTTTTTAAATTCAAGAGAAAAGAATTTGCAACAACTTTTCAGTTTACAAGTTTTTAAAATTTTAGAGTAAAAGAGTCAAAAACAAGAGAGAAGCTGACTTATTTTCGAGTCTAATTTTGAGAATTCAAGTTCAAAGCTCTACCGCTTCTTCTCTATTTTTTTACCAACCTCCATCTCAAGCCTTGATCAAGCTGTTGGAAGAAAGAGAGTGATGTTTCCTAGTGTTTAATGGAGTAGGAATTAATTAGTGAAGTGTTGGTTGATTAGAATGTTGGTATGAAGTTAATCGCTATGGTTTATGGTGAGAAACTCTATTTAGCATCTATATATATATATATATATACATGTTTGATGATATGCTACGATTGCTAAGGATGCTAACATATTCTTTGATCATCAAGAATGTTTGTTAAAATTGATCTACCAAGTCAAGTTTACACACGTCGATAAGCACAAAGGAAATCATTTTCCTTTTGAAAATGAAATGGTGTATATGGAATGCTTAAACCTTTTGGAAATAGTTTTCAAATGAGTTAGAAATGTTTTATAAACATTTAAATATGTTTAAAGAAATAAAGAAAATCGAGATTTCATCTTGTATATTTTAAAATATGTCCAAATTAATTTTCTAGAAGAATCACGCTATTGCAGTAAAGTGACCAAAGTTTAAAACTGATATTTTAAATTTCAAAAAAAAAATGAAATAAATTGTAAGAATCTTTTAAAATTGTTTTTAAAGATATTTAAGTTGAAAAAAATGGATATCCAAATGATATAAAAATCGTTTTGAAGAATATAGCTTTTAAAAATGCTATTTGCAACACTTTTCGCAATGCTTTCCGCAGCAGTTTGAAATATTTTATGAAATGCAGTTTTGAACTTAACAATTCTTTCCAATATATTTTGTTAATGATTTAAAAAAATATTTAAATCATTTAAAGATGATTTGGATGCTTTAATGAGAGTTTGAAGAAATTGACAAGAGGAATTGTTTATACCACTTAAATAATAAGTAAAGAAGATTGAATATAATAACAAACTGAGTAATGCGGAAACGACTAGTACATTTGTCCCACCTATGAGATCTAGGAAGATAAAAAAGGTGTTTAATTAAGCTTAGGGATGGAGCAACTAGTGCCCTGAATTTGACTTGCCTATGTTTTTTTTCTCTTAGGCGAGGGGTGGAACAATCGAAAGGAAAGGCTGGATGCTCTAAAAGATCATAATTAAATTTTTCTAAGATAAAAGAAAAAAAATAAATTCTTCGAATTTATTATAAATGGCCTATGTGTAAGATTTATAAAATTATCAATTTTATAAATAGAAGTAATGGATTTATAAAAGTGTTTTATAAATATTGGAAATGGGATTGCAATCAATATATGGGTTTGCAATTGAAATTGTGAAAAGAATTTATAATGGATTTTATAAATAATAAGATTTGAAAGGAATGAATTTCTAAATAAGTGTTTTATAAGTAACTAAATTATAATTGGATTTTGACTTATAAATGAGATATTAATGGAATTTGTTAGTAAGGAAATTTTGTATATGAAAGTTTATAAAATATAAATGGAATTTATAAACACTGTTTTGCAAATCTAAAATCAATTTAAATTGATAAGTTAAGTGTGAAAGTTTATTAGAAGAATTATATTCACGATTTTGGACAGTGAATAATCCTTTAAATTAAATGGATGTTTTGGAAAGTGATATTATAAAAAGGGAATATTTTCCCTAAGTTAAAAGTTAAGAAAGAAATCTTTTATTAAGATTTAATAAATGATTTGGTAATATTTTCCCTAAGTTCAAGGTTATAACTTGAATATAAGAAATCTTTGATTAAGATTTAATGAATGATTTGGAAAGATTTTCCTAAGTAAAAGAGAAAATGATTTGGATGGATTCCAGGATTTAAGAAATGTTTAAATAAACCAAATGATTTAACAAATGAGGCTTAATGATTCCATATACATTTGAAAAGAAAATGCAATAAATTAAAAAGAATATATCTATGAAAGATATTTTATAAAAGATGAAGTAATTGGTTGATGATTGATATCCACATATGAACTTATGGTCTTTTAAATCGATAATTGGCTTCAAAGGAACCGGGTTCGAATATGGGTAATTCCTATCCAGAAACCATTTCGAACCAACGAATATGTTCGAATGTGAAGACATGTTGAATGATGATTATTGAAGACCAAGGATCTTCATAGCGTGGGTACTTCTTGTTGACTTGCTCTGGGTAGCTTCCATTATGGAATTATATATAGAAGTGGTCTCCTCATTGCGAAGATTTTTTGGATTGCAAGGACTACTCGCTACTAGTGGTAGTAGGAGCTTGCCTCTGATTTGTCCTGTTCCTGGACAACTTGTATGGATTTTTGTCTGACATTGCATTTCTAAAGATTACGTGCAATGGTTTTTACAAAAGTACATCAGTGATGGCGGAAAAGGTAACTTCTCTTAGCTTAACACCCTCCTTGAGACATATGAGCTTAAGAGTTGTATTTTTTTGAAGGCAATTAGTAGTTAACGGAAACGGCAATGTGGCATTCAGAGATATGATATGTGTTATGTGAAAAGGTAATCATTGCATCAAGCCTTATCAAACCGAAATGGCCGAAACAGGATTAGATGCAGCAAGGCTAAGTGAGTCATTCCCAAATAGGGTATGATCATCCCCTTCTAGATATATTTCTTCCCGCTATGACATTTGGGATGTAAATTAATGTGGTGTACGGAAACGAGCGCTCGTTTACAGGTCGGTAACGACTAGGGAATGACTTATTCGGTACTTTCTAGTAATAGAGGTAGGCCGGTCTTGTGTTGGTAGAGGGCAGATGTTCTGTGCCTTAGGACATCCATCTAGAGGTGTACCCATTTTGGAAGGTAGATCCTTCACCTAGTCATTTGTACGGAAATCCATTCCCCAATACCTGCAGTATTTTTTTGCATTGGCATAATGAATAGCCTTGAAATGCTGCATGGGTAACCATTTCAGATAAAATTAATAAGTTTATTTGCAAATGTTTTCAAAGTGATGTCATTAAAAATCATATCAAATGTTTCGATATAAAAGTGTTTTAGTTATCATAAGGTAAAAACCCATCTGTGTTTATGTGTGGGCATGGTCTTATGAGATACTCTTTATTTTCAAAGGATTTTATTCAAAGGCTGATATATGACACTGTCATTTATATTTGAGTTTCTCACGCTGGTTTATCAAGCCTTGTCTGGGTATTTTCAATACTCGGGTTAGATTCAAGTAGTTTTAGGTTTAGTCGACGACGGTTGGAGTTTCCAGTCGAGAGTTAGAGATATTCATCTACATATAACATATTCTATTATCCACTGTGCTTTGTTAGTTTTAGTTTGATGTTTGTCGTCGATTGTAAGGATAGATGTTTATAACTGTCCAAGCTAAATTTAGGTTTGACTTTGATATATGTATTTAAAAGTTTTCTGCTGTAAAGATATTACTCAATATTTTATGTTATTCCATTCGTGTGAGATTCTGTTTTGTCTTATTTTCTATATTACCCTTTATGTTCCGTCTTTTCATGCAATTTGAGTTAGACATTTGTGGTTTATTGTCGATTCAAAGGGTACGAAAAAATAAGCTATGACAACAGTAGAATAATTTAAATTTATTGATAGTTGTTTGGAAAATTTAACTAACATGGAAATCGATGTAGAAATTCATATTATGAGAAATTTTGAATTAAAGGTTGAATTGAAATTAGAATTAAACTGCTAGTAAAATTTTCGATTATTGATAATTGGTTAATTATTGTGATTTATTCACTGTTTGGATGATTGATTGTGATGGATGCTATTGATTGATATTTTAGAAATTTTGGATGTTTATTTATTTTAATATATCCACTATCATCCTGTATATTATTTCCAGTATATAAAACTGTAAATTGAATTATTACGAATAAATTAAGAAATAGGTTGAAATGATATATACCTATGACATTTATTTTGGATTGAAATGATATATATCCACCCTTGAATTAAATTTCAATTCACTTGGCCATAGGGCAAAAAATTATATACAGACACTGGATCGGTTAAATTATATAATTTCAAAAAATTTAATCGAAATTATTTAAATGATTTCAATTTAAAGAAGTAAAAAAAATCAGATTTTAGAAATCAAATTATTTTAGAAATTGAGCTCAAAACGTAGGAATCGTAAATTAGTTAACGAAATTGTTTAAAAATGAAATTTGATATTTTGAAGTTAAAATAAGTATGATTTGAATTCTGGAAATTGATTTGTTACAAAAAGATTTGAACTTTCATTCAAAGTTCGAATTATTGTTAGGTAAAAGTAATATAATTGGATGTATAAAATTTGGACTCAAGAATGGAATTTATTTTAAAATTTGAATCAAAATTCGGAAGTTGAATTATAATTTGAATTAAGTGATTGAAATCGATATTCTGAAATGAAACTCAAATTTATATATATTAAAATGGTTTAAATTTGAGAATTTAATTGAAATTAATTCAATTTATAATTGAAGTTGAAATTAATTTAAATTGCAATTAAAACTAAAATTGTTTGGAGTTGAATCGAAACTTAATCGATTTGAATTGAAATCAGGTTGAAAATGATTTGAAATGGAATACTTGAAATTGAATCAGTTTGATTCGAAATTGGACTTAGGTCCTAATTTGTTAAAATGGGAAGTGATAGTTTGATTGAAAAAATTCATTTTAATATAAACTGTTTAAAATCTAGTTTTTCAAATATTCAAGTTATTTGGATTTTTCTTATTTATTTTACCATATAAACCATTTTAAATACTCAAACTATTTGATATCAAACTATTATAACTTTTAAACTATTTAAAAATTACTTAAACTATTTTCTAAGAATTCAAATTGGTCAAGATGGAATGTGTTTGTCTAAATCGTTGATTTAAATGAGATTTGGTTAAAATGAAGTTATTACCCAAATGGAAATTTGAAACGATTTTGAAAGCGAAATTGAAGCATTGGAGTAAAATTGTTTCAAATGAAAATGACTTATCGAACTGAATATGATATTTTTAAGTAAATATGACGATTTCGAAGTGAATTTTATTTTGAAACGAACATGCTATTTTGCTATCAAGCACGAACTATTTTCGAAATATAAAGTTCCAATCGGTATGCAAAATTATGTTTGATTATTAAAGAGACCGTGGCCTCTTATTGGCATACTCTCTGTTAATATTGGAACCACTTTAACAACCGTATACGTTGAGGAGACTACAGAACGAAGTGGTTGGATTTGGCATTATTTGGTAGATTTGAAGAAAGAGAACGATGGTGGATAGACCCCGACACTTGTGCTAATTTGAAATGACTAAAATAGGACGGCTTGACATGGCCAAGTGAGCTAATTATCCTTAGCGGACATTCATTCTTCGATTTTCTTGGCTCGTTCCATATTTTTACTCTTGTTATTGGTTTCAATTGGTGCATCTTGATTATGGGATAGCTTCCCTTTAACTCGATATGGGATGGATGGATGCGGTGGGCGGTCGTGGCTAGGATGCGTTACCACTAGCCCTATGACCCAAACTGGTAGTATCCTACCTTGGGCATTGCCTCACATGCCTTGTCATACTTTTATCCCTGTACGAGACCTCTACGATTTTGGTTTAGTGTTTTCATATCACGGTGCATCCCTATCCCTCGACGTTCTACTAGGGTGTTATATGCAAACTGTATGACAATGCTTAAAAAAGTGTTAAGGGGGATTAATGTAAAGCCTTAACGCTAAGAAAAATATTTATTTTACTGACCAGACATTACATATGTACCGTATTCTAATACATATAAATATTTTTAGATCATTAAGAGATGTAAAATTCCATAACATCTCTTAAGTTATTGCACACATGTTATACACTGGATAGAGTAACATCTCTGACGCCATGACACCCATGTTATATGCGATATCGATTTGACTCACATAAGAATATTTTAGTCTTGACTCGAGTGTTTTGTCTTTTCATCATCCTCGGGTCAGTACTGAGTTTTTCAGCGCTTTAAAATCATTTTGAGGGCGAAGATGAAGATGTGGTATATTATTACTATCATTATTCCCAGCATCATGTTGTTCTACTGCAGTATATTTTGTTTCTTTTGTATATATAATTCTAATATATATTGTACAAATTATAACCAAATGTATAATAAATAGCTTCATGCACTGTTTATTTGATTATTATATTTTTATTCTATTGCGAGATTCTTTGTTTGTTTTCTTCTTCTTTTCATATTTTTCTTCATTAACCCCATTGGTTATCTATATTTTGGATTGTAAATGTTGGACATGGGTGGATTATTGTTGATTTAAACCTTTCGATATATAGGCGGTCACAATTGGTATCAAAGCTTTGGTTAAGTGATAACCTTAGCTTTGTGGAGTTTGACTCATTAGATATAGGGTAGTAATACACTAGAATGAGTTGTTGAGTGTGTGTATATATATATGAGAGAGCGTATTTTTTAGTGTTGTAAAATATTTTATGTTGCGTTTACTTATCTGTTTAGTTGTTTATAAATTCTGGCTAGTCCGTAGGATGCCATGTTATCGATAGGGGTTTCTAAACACTTAAACGAGGCAAGTCAACGTAATATAATTTTAAAATAGGTAAATGAAATAGTTTTACCGAAATAATATTTTATATATATAAAATATTAATTGTTAATGAATATTGTTGTTAGGAGATGATAATATCTAGTTGTCATTGATTATTGGATGAATTAAAATAAAACGAATACCTTGTGAATTTTATTTTATGAAGTGTTCGTTAATTCAATCGAATTAAAATCTAATTACAATAAAAATTATTTGAAATAACAAAGATGTAAATTAATGAAATATTTTCATAATAAAAAAGGAATTGTATAATCTATGTTAAAGGATTTAAAAATTGGGAATTTTAGAATTTAAATGCGTTTGTTTTAAATTTTGTTTTCAAAGCCTTTGAAATTAATAATAATATTCTTTGGAAAGTGTTTTGACTAGAAATATATTTTGGAAAGATATTTGAAGAAAATAAAAGCATTAAACTCGCTTTAGTCGCTGGGAAATAATTTTGGGAATGATTGCAGCATCACTAGTATTTTCGAGTTTCTATGTGAAAATTGCTACCAAAAGAAATTAATTTTCTAAAAACAAGTTCTTATTGTGAAAAATATTCCAACTATAATTTGATAAATATATGAAAATAGTTTTGAACTTATAATTGGAAAATAGTGTGGATAAAAATAAATTTATAACATATAAATTTGAACAGGAAACTAAATTTAAATTTTAAAACTGCTGAACATTTCGGTAAAGCCAACAAAAGAAATTTCAATTTAAGATATGAAATAAAATAATTAACCTAAAGAAATGTTAAATTTATTGAATTTGTAAAATGAAGAAATTAAAATGAATTTTAAGTCAATAAAGCTTAAATAAAAAGTGAATTGCATTTGAAATTGATTAAATAAATTAACGAGATGAAATTTTAAGTTAATTAAGTTGTATAACTTATAGATTTGAGAAATATTAAGCTAAAAAAAAATTTTAAATCTGTTGAATGTTAATGGTAAGAAAAAAAATGTTAAAATAGAAAAAAAATATAAAGTAAATCAAAGAATTACTTATGTAAAGTTAATAATAAACTAATGAAGTGAATCATTTTATAAAATAGAATTTACTTAAGTTAATAATACGAATAAGTGAAGCAAACTAATGAAGTAAATCAAAGAATTAATACTGAACTTAAGTTATGAAGAGAAAATAAATGTAACGATCCTGACTCGACCTTCGAAAATCGACAACCGTACTTCATTATACTCTAATATCGTAGATTCAAACGCCGAATCTGGCTCGCCGGAGCTTATAACACTTTTAGTACAACAACACAGCGGAAGAAAAATAAATAGTATCATTGATACAACAATGAATAAAATATCCAGTGATATACAATAATGATACAAATGATATCGATATACAAAGATAGATACAAGACAATAATAGAGACAACAGCAGCGGAAAGATAATGTCTTCAATACCAAACCCCAAAGGCTCCAAACTCTCGAAGACTTTCATATCCAAAACCAAAAGCATTAAAGAACTCTCATCCAACAAGCTCGATCCAATAACAAGGCTGAAGTGAAGCAACATGATCCAAATGCGATTGCTAATATCTAGAGATTGAATGCCATAGAATCTACACCTACTATTCGACTATCAGAAAAACACAACATTAGACTGCCTGCGTGGAAAATCATGGGCGCCCAGAGTTTACGAAAGGAAAAATAAACTCCAGGTCAGTCATGGGACTGGTATGAGCAAACAAAAACAATTTTATCTTTAAAAAAAAGCAACAAAATAATTTAAAATTGAAATCCGCAATGCTTTTTGGAAAATGAAACTGCCATAAGGCCTCCCGCCACACACACAATGCAAGCGCACACTTGGGGGAGTTTTCCCCTTATGGTAGTCAAAAATGCTTGATATGCGAAAACCATTTGATATTATTATTAGTGCATAGTGCATAAAACATTTCGAAAGTATAATATTGATCTTAGCCAACATACCACATTTCGTCGTATGCATACTATAGCTTCCATGTTCAATAGCAGGTTACCGCCACATTCC
This sequence comes from Allium cepa, assembly GCA_030765085.1. Classification (NCBI taxonomy): domain Eukaryota; kingdom Viridiplantae; phylum Streptophyta; class Magnoliopsida; order Asparagales; family Amaryllidaceae; genus Allium; species Allium cepa. The sequence goes on along the minus strand of CM060943.1, from coordinate 934,561,570 downwards.
ATGGTAGGTTATACAACTAAAACCGTACAGGGCGTGTATTGTTTCTTTGGATTTCTAACAAACGATCAGGCTAAGGAACTTCCTATACCGAAATGGGTACGCCTCTGGAACGACGCCCTCGAGAACCTAAACGGATATTTGCTAACACAAGGCCGACGCTACCTCACGCTTTAACCAAGCTGTAACTAGGTAACTACCACACAAGTATGCCATCCCCGGTCGTTACCGACCTTTATCCGAGAGCTCTCAACACCAACAACCACAAAGCAATAAGTTTGCAGCAACCACACTGTTTAAATATCTTGGCTCCATACCATGATACCACCTTTTATGTAGAAGAAAATGGACATACCCTAGGGGCACGACCCCTAAAAACCTTGCTGCAACATTCCTGTTTCGACCATTTCCGGGGTGTGAGGTCCTGATGCAGTCTCGTCCACAAAGCTATGCTTTTTCACAAAGCCATGCTTCGATCAACAAATGATCAGCAGCACTTCGTATGCCACATTACCAAATTGGGAACGTATCACTAGTAACCATCAACTACATAACCTCTGAGCTCGTACATCTCAGAGAAGGGTGTTAAGCTAAGAGAATAAATCTCCGCCACCAAACAGAAGTATATTTGATAGAGACCAGCTTTACATCTCAAAGTGTAATGTCAGACACACATCCATACAAGTCTGTTTCGGGTTCGAACAAAACCAATGGCACTTCACAAAGAAGCCCTTGCAAATCCGGATAATCTCTAAACACGTCCAGACTTCCCATCACAAAGGGTGCTCAAATCTCTATACCGGGGGACATTCGGTGCAGAGACATTCGACGGGTTATCCTTTCGCTTTCGAAAATATCCAACCGTCACACCGGTCTTCAAATGCTATCCATAATGTCGTATCATTATTCGGAATGGGTTATATGACACAAGGTCCTCTCCCAGCTAAACCGAATAATGAGCGCAATATTTAGAAACTCATGGATATGAGATCTCAGTTAAGTCACAACTTAAAGTCCAAAACCTTTCTTTCAAATGGTTTAAGCAAATTACCATTTCCAAATCATTAAACAAAAAGATTCATTTCACAACGTTCACCAATCTTTCACAAAGATTCCATCACAAATTTCAACCCAATTTCCATTTCAAATATTTTATAGAAGGGATACACTTTTAAGATCCCTTTTCAATTTGAAAACAAAGTTTACCAATCTTTCACAAAGATTCATTCACATTCTTTCAAAACAATTTCCCTTTCAAATTGGATTAACTCATCCAATATTTAAATAAAGGTTTAATTCATAGCTTTCAAAACCATTTCCACAAAACAATTCCAATCCAAATCTTTTATATAAAAGGTACACCATTTTGAATCCTCTTCGATTCCAAAACAAAGCTTAACAATCTTTCAGAAAGATTCATTCATAGTTTCCCAAACTATTTACGATTCAAATCTTTTTAAGTAAAAGATCTATTTCAGTTCAATAACAAGATTTACCAAAATTTTAAGATAGCTTTCAAAACTATTCCATTTCAAATTTGAAATCTTTTCAACACAAATTGGAAATCCTTTCTTTGCATAAAGTGTATTACTATTTGAAAACAAATAGTTTTCGTTTTCATAAAAATACGATTTTATTTGCACGAGTTAAAGCCCTTTATGTCTAAAACTTGGGTTAAATTCAAATTCCCGAGACAATGCTTTCAAAATGGTTTAAAACACATTTATACACATTTATAACTCGTATAATCTTTTAAACCATAATTTTCAAATATAGAATTCAATTTCAGGTCTTGAATTCAAGTTCTAATCAAATTATTTAAATTTCAAAACTTTATCAAATTATTAGAAATAACTTTTATCTTAAAAACTCCTTTTCAAAAGCTTTTCACAATTAACCCAATTCCAATTCCAAACCATTTAAATTCAAAATTCAACTTTTAAAACCATTTCAAAAATCTGTAACTTAACCGATTTCCTCATGAAATCCATATTTTTGTGTGTATAGTGTAGTCCAGGGGTTTTACCCAATAGCGCAATAACATTCAATCATCACAGATTCAACCATATCAATATCGATAAGTGGTTTAATCCATAATGCTTATCTTTATTCACAGATTCACACATAAAGTAATTTTATCAATCACAAAGATTCACCATTTGTAACAACCCAATATTTTTGAAATTTATTTTTATTTGTTTTAAATTATTTTTATAGTGAAGTAGAAATTTTTCAAGAATTAAGGGTAATTTATTGAAATTTTCAGGTTCTGTTTCCTATTTTTAAACAAATTCTTCAATTCTTTTCATATTTCCTACGAATTTAGTTATTTATTTCACTTTGAAAATGTTTTAAAAATCATTTTATTTCAAATTTTGTCTTACAATATTTTTAGAATGAAGTAAATAATTTTTCAAAGCGATTGGTAAATTTCTTGTAATTTTTATGTCATGTTTGCTATTTTTAAACAATTTCTTTATTCCTTTTTCTATTTTTCTTCAATTTAGTTATTTATTTTATTTTGAAAATGGTAAATAAATTATTTTATTTCAAAATTTCACTTCATAACATTTTTAAAATGAAGTGGACATTTTTCCAAGACTAGTAGTGATTTATTTGTAATTTCTAGACACTGTTTTGTATTTTTAAGCAATTTCTTTCATTCTTTTTATATTTTATTTAAAATTAATTATTTATTTTCTTATATTTTTACTTGGTTTCGGTTTGTAAAGTATATTTCTGAGTTATTTTGTTTTTATAGAATCAAAGAGAAAAGGAAATACCAAAGGTTTTAAAAACATGCAAAACATAAGTCCTTTCACCTTCAAGACTTTTCAAATGCCATAACCTTCACATTAATTCATTTTTCTGTCCACTTCTTCAGTTTTGGCCATGTATTATTTTACTTTTCATGTGAAAAACAACTCAGCACTTCTCATTCTCACAGCTTCTTCAAACTTCCTTGGTAATGGCCTCCTCTTTTATACATTTCTTCCATTTTTTTCATACTTTTTGCCTTGTTTCCTCTTCTATTTGCATGGCCTGCTCACCATAGCCACGGCCACCATCCCCTACCACTTTTCCTTGGCATCATCACCCACCACTTTAGGTTAGACTACGGTCGAACCCTCCTTGAAGCCAAACTTATCCAAAAATGCAAACAATGTCCAAAACAATGCATAGCCAAGCACCTAGTTGATCTCCACTCCATTTTCCATCACCACCACCATCTTTGGCCGCCGCCGCCACCTTGTCCAGACCCTACCTCATCACTCTAGCTCCTGTTTTACCACCTGGACCCTCTGGCTGAGCATAACCATCCATGGCCGAGACTTAGTTTGACCACTTTTCCACTAATTTTTCTAGAAACCCCTTCACCTTCACATGTTCATAACTCCACCATTGTTCAACATCTTGGCCGAGCCATGCTAGCCCAAACCCAAACCTAAACATGACCAAAACCTGACCCTATGCAACTCCTAGGCCGTACTTAGAATATGAGAAGCAAGGAAAAAGGTTTGGTATTCGTATTCGCTTTTATTCCAAAGTTATTTCATTTAAAGTTGAATTGAAATTGTTTTGTTTGATTTTTTTTTGTTTTGGGTTGTACACAAGAGTTGTAGCTTGAATTCGCTCTCCACTCAAATCATTGTCGTGTCATCGTGCTTGGTTTTCTGTTGTGCTTTTGGTTTTGAAATCTTCAGCAATTAGAGGTGAGTAAAGCTCACACGACAATTATACTTATGCAGTTGTAAAACAACTGAATGTGTAGAAATATTTATGATGTTATAACTGCCATATGATTTTATATACATGATATTAACCTGTTAAATTGCATATCGTCTCACCTGTTACATGTTATAACACCTGTTACTGTTGTATATGGTTAAACTATTCATTTATATTTGTTTATCACACTGCAAGTTTCCTGTAGATTAGGTTCACTATAGGTTGAAATGATACATACCCGAACGGACTTTAGATTAAGGAAAAATCATTATGGGCTGAAATGATAAGCCTAAACGGTTTTTAAATTATTTATTTTGACTTGGGATTGCGGGTTTGAAATGATAGAACCCGGATTTTTATTGTAAACTGCAGATTGAAATGATATATATCCGTATCACTTGACCTAGGTTAGAAAACTATACACATGCCCATGGTTATTTTTATAAATTTTTGGAAATTTTTAAGTAATTTTAAAAGAGTATTTTAAAATTTGGTTTAAATTGGATTTTAAAATATTAAATAAAGAAATTTTGGAATTTTCTATAAGTTAAAATGTTAGAAAAATGAATAGCTACATTGAATTTTTGAAATATAACTTAAGTGGAAAATTAGAATTTTAGTTAAGTAAATTAACTTATATAAATAAAATTGGAAATTAAATTTATTTGAAAAAAAAATGGAGAAAATTTAAGTGTTAAGTTTACTTTATTTAAAAATGTGAAGAATTGGAATTTTTACACTTGAATTTATTAAAGGAATTTGTTGAAATTTGATTTAATTATAAGGAATTTATTTTGATAAAAACAATATTTTAATGATATGTTAATGAACATTTTAATGTTAAATTATGATTTTTAAAATGTTTAAAAGGTTTAAAAATGAAGTTTATTATTTGCTGGAGATACACTAAAATCTAGAATTCACTTTAAATAGCATTCGGAAATGCTATGATTTCTAAATTGAACTAAAATTGAATAAAAAGAGCTATACAGTATTTCTGAAATGGTGTAGTTGTTATAGTTGAACTTATAAGCTAAAATTGAACTCAGGTCTATTATAGCATTTCTGTAAAATGTTGTAGTGGCTGCAGTCTTTGCTGAAATCAATTTAAAACCTCGTTTCGAAATCTGAGCTGCCGCGGCACTTCTAGAAATGTTGTCTTTGCTGTTTTGAACTAAAATTTAACTAAAATTGTGTTTCAACAGCGGTTTTAAGTGCTGTCTTTGCTGAATTAAAATGTTTTCTAGTATAACTTATAAAAAAGAATTAAATGTTGCGAAAGGCTGAAATTTTAATAATTATGGTTTTTGACTTAGTAAACGTACTCAGAATGGTTTGAAACATTGGAAATTGAATACTTGAATTGAAAGAATAATAAATCCGCTTTTGAAATGATTTAAATGAATAAATTAAATTGGAAATGAATCATTTTAAAAGGTAATTTGAATTGAAGTAAATGAAAGTTATCTTGTGAATATAAAAGGGTATTTAAATTGGATATTTGGATTTGAATTACAAATAATGATTAAAAGGGAAGTTTTGAAACGATATGATATTTTGAAATATTGAAATGATTTGGAAACGATTTAATCTTTATTTTGATAAAGGATTGAGTTTGGAATGATATTTATTTTTGAAGTATAATGTATTATTTTTAAAAGTTATAACCACGGGTTATAATAACGATTGGTTGGCAAAGAGACCGGGATCGGATATGGACATACTCACTGTCAATACCGGAAACCACTTTGACAACTGTGTACGCGTGGGAGATTCCAGAATGAAGTAGGACGGTGGCGACATTCTTGTGGTATGTTACGTGGACCCAACTCCTGTGAGTTGCATAAGGTGGCTAAAACAGGAGCGGTCTCGGGCCAGTTGAGGTCGCACCTCGTAGCGGACACATTTCTTCGAAACTATTCTATTACTTGTGAATGTTTGGTGGCCACCCTCCGATTTTGGGAATGTGTTCCGTTGTGGGCATATGTGGCTGCTGCATTACCACCAGCCCGAGTGTCGTAATTGGTATATCTATCTTGGCATTGCCTTGTGTGCCGTGTCACCTACCATATCGAGTCTTTACTAGAGTTTCTATTTGTGTCGTACCTATGAAGTATCTTCTCGTAGTCTCTCGATCAGGAGATATGCAGGTATTGTATAAACTATTGGCATTATTTGTGTTAAGGGGAATATTGGGTCACTCCTTAACGCTATTTAAAAGTATGTTTAACGGATCCTTAGAGGATGGGCGGTCCCAAGCATCTTCTAAGTTATTTGTACCTTTACTACAGTTCACTTGAGTTGGTTTACATTGGATAAGTATATATATCCTGACTCGAGTGTTTGTATTTTATTTACGCTCGGGTCAGCCTGAGTTTATTCACAGATTTGGATGTCCACTCTCTGGAGGTCTGGAATCGTTGGAGATTTATCAGCCAATCTAGTTACCTATATTTCAGTTCTGTTGTTCTGTTGTCAGCTTTGTATTAGTGGACTTCTTTGTATTTGGGATTTGATGTCGTATTACTTTCAGACAGATATTATGTATCTTGTATTTGGTTTTGAGACTTTGTGATAGTAGCTTCATGAACTACTATGGTAATTTATTTTCCGCTGCGAGATAATCTGATGTTTTGTGTCTGTGATTCTGTGATTTGATTTGATTTGCCCCGAAAATATATTACAATCTGTTATTTTGTACTATTCAAGTCCGACATGTGTGGATTATTGTCGATTTGAATGGTGGAAAATAACGGGTCGTTACAATTGGTATCAGATCTTTGGTTTTATGCAAACCTTAGCCTGCGAAACAAAAACTCATTAGAGATAGGGTAGAAATATCCTAGAATGAGTGAAATCAACTTCAAAATCATTTCTTTGTGAGAGAATGTATTTTCAAAGTATAAAATGATTTTCAAAGGATTTTTCAAATATTATTTTGACATAAATTTTTTCTTGTTTTAAAAGCAAATTTTTCTAAAATTCTTTCCTTCCGTAACTACCTTGTTAGAAATCTCGGTAATTATGATGTTCATCCAAGTGAATTTGTCTTGCCTTGTCTTATCTTTATTTTATCTCTACCTTTGTCCTAATATTCATTCTTGAATTTTCAAGATGAATCATAGAAATGCTAGAGGTCAGGGTCATGTTGCTGCCCTAGTTCCAGCCCCAGCTCTTGTTCGTTTCACTGTTCTTTGCAAAGAATTTACTCAACTTGGAGGAAACAAGTTCACTAGTTCTGAGTCTATCATTGAGGCTCAGCAATGGCTAAGGCGTATCGAGAGGATATTTATTGGTGTTGAGATTACTGATGCCCAGAAGCGTTAGTTAGCCGCATGGCAATTGCAGGAGGCTGCCCAAGATTGGTGGGAGTCGGTTATGGCTAACACCATTGAGGCTATCTTACTTGGGAATAGTTCAGGTATCTTCTTGTGTTTCTTTGAATTCTGTTTTCTATCTTTTCCTGCCTTGTCTAAGTTTATCTATCATTCTTCTCAAGGAGGCTTTCATTGCTAAGTGGATGCCTGAAGCCGGGAAATCCCAGCTTAATAGGGAGTTCATGGATCTCAAGCAGGGAAGAATGTCTTTTTCAAAGCACGAGAGGAAGTTTAACGAACTTTCTAAGTTCAGACCCGGTCTGATAGACACTCCTCTGAAGAAGAATGAGCTCGAGTACTATAGTCGTCTCATTTCTGACGTTCATGGCACTTTTACCTAGCTTATGGATATGGCTCTTCGTTATGAGAACCCTACTTCTAAGGGTCCTTCTTCAGTTGGTGCTCCTTCATCTCAGACTTCTTCTGCAAATTCTAAGAAAAGAAGGCTTAGTTTCCAGCAGCAGCAGAAGAATTGGCTCAAGAATCCGGGGTTGGGATCTTCATCATCTGCTAAATCTCAGAGACAGCCTGTTGACCTTTCTTCCATCACCTTCTTCAAGTGTGACCAGAAGGGACACTATGCGAATAGTTGTCATACTATTGTTGGTACTGCCATTCCTCCCCCTGCTCAGCCAGCCAGGCGTGATCTTTGCCACATCTGTCTCTAGCCTGGCCATTTCAAGAAATATTGCCCTACCCAATAGAGGGGTAAGCCTTTTGGTATATTTGTTGTCACCTCTGTCTCTTCTCCAGCACCTGCTCCTCCAGCTCCTAGTGATGACTAAGGTACTCTCCAGGGTTCCTTTTCTTTATTTCAGCATCTAGTTCGTGTTCTGTTTGGTACTGGTGAATACCACAGTTTTATATCTGTTGATTCATGTGATAAGTTTGAGCATCTCCTTTCTTCAGAGTATGTTTCTGAATCCTTAAGCGTTTCAAATCCAATTGGGGGTCCTGCAAACCTTAATAGAATTTGCAAACAAGTGAAGCTTCTTTATTCTGATCATTTCTTCAGTGATGATTTTTATGTTTTGGGCTTCGATGCTTTTGATTTGTTGCTTGGTGGTGATTGGCTTGGTAGGCATGATGCCCATATCTCTTGTAAAGCCCGATCTGTTTATCTTGAGGATGATCTGGGTAATTCCTTTATTATTCAGTGCCGCATGTCTCAGGATTTGGCAGGTAGTTTTATTTGTTCTCTGGATTCTACTCTAGTGACCTTCATTCGACCCGTGTGGTCAAACTCTTTCCAGATGTTTTTGGTGAAGTCACTGCTTTGCCTCCTAAGCGGGAGATAGATTTCCACATTGATCTTATTCTTGGAGCTCGACCTGTTGTTCTTCCTCCTAGAAGAATGGCACCACGCGAGAAGGTTGAGTTAGCAAAGCAAATTGAGGACTTGTTCTCCAAAGGTCTGATCAGACCTAGCTATTTAGAATGGGGTGCAGCGGTGGTTTTTTCACCAAGTCGGATGGTTATTTGAGGATGTGTGTTGACTATAGGGAGCTGAACAAGCTCACCATGAAAAACAGATATCTGGTGCCTTGCGTAAATGATATGTTTGATCAGCTTTATGGTGCAATTTGTTTCTCTCAGCTTGATCTTGCCACAGGTTTTCACCAGCTCAGAGTTGCTGAGGAAAGCATTCCCAAGACTGCTTTCCGAACTGATAATGGGTTCTTTTAATGGTTAGTCATGCCTTTTGGTTTGACTAATGCTCTAGCTTTCTTTGTGGATCTTATGAATCGTGTTTTTCGTGCTGTGCTTAATAAATTTGTTTTAGTCTTTGTTGATGATATTTTGGTCTTCTCTAATTCCGAGAAAGAGCATAAGTCACATTTGAAGTATGTTCTAGAGACTCTCAGAAATCATCAGTTGAAGGCTAAATTTTCTAAATGCCATTTCTGGAAGGATGAAGTCTGATTCCTTGGGCACATTGTTTCTTGTGATGGAGTTTCTGTTGATCCAATCAAGATCGCTGCGATCAAAGTAAGTCTTTCCTTCTTTCCCCTTTTCTTTATCATTTGATCATTCTATCTATTCTATGGTTTTTATTTTCCCTATTTCTGTTACAGGATTGGCAAACTCCTAAGACTCCTTCAGATATTCGTAGTTCTCTGGGCCTTGCCGGTTATTACCGGAGATTCATCGAGAATTTTGCTCGGATTGCTGCAGCTTTCACTGCTTTGACTCATAAGAATGTAAAGTTTATCTAGGATAAGAAGTATGAAGCTGCATTCGTTGAGGTAAAAAGCAAGCTAACTTCCGCACTAGTTCTTATCGTTCCAAATGGAAGTGAGGGATTGAAGGTACATACTGATGCTTGTCGTGAGGGATTGGGTGTTGTTCTCATGCAGGACGGTAGGGTCATTGCCTATGCCAGCCGTCGGTTGAAAAACCATGAAGCTAACTATGCTGCTCATGATTTAGAGTTGCTTGTTGTTGTCTTTTCTTTGAAGCTTTGGAGGCATCATCTGCTTGGAACCAAGTTTGAGCTTTTCACTGATCATCGGTCTCTGAGATATACCTTCACGCAGAAGGATTTGAATCAGAGGCAAGTTCGTTGGCTTGAGTTTCTGGCTTCTTACGACCTCGATATTAGCTATACTCCTGGTAAAGCTAATTTTGTGGCTGGGGCTCTGAGTCGGAAGAAGGCTTTATTGTGTCAGCTTGTTGTTTCTTCTCCTTTTCTGGATCGTATCAAGGCTAAGAAGGATGAGGATGAGATGCTTAGGTTGATGAAGGAGAGTGTTCGGAGCAGGGTTGGTGGTAGTAGTGGTAGTTGTGGAGCTCGCATTGATGATAGTGGTATTTTGAGGATTAATGGCAGGATTTGAGTCTCTAATGTAGATGGGTTGAGGCAGGAGTTGCTTTGGGAGAATCATCGATCAAGACTTTCTATTCATCCTGGTGTGTCGAAGATGTATAGGATATGAAGAGGCTTTATTGGTGGAGAGGGATGAAGCGGGACGTTTCTATCTTTGTTAGTCGGTGTGCGACTTGTCAGCAAGTCAAGGCCGATCATCAGAAGACCTCTGATTTGTTGCAGCCCCTAGATATTCCCAATTGGAAGTGGAAACAGGTTTCCATGGACTTCATTGATGGATTGCCGAGGTCTAGGAAGGTCAATGAGAGTATTTGGGTTATTGTGGATAGGCTGACCAAATCCGCTCATTTTATTCCGGTCAGGTCTACTTGTTCTGCTTCTAGCTTTCTGAGATCTACATGAGGGAGATTGTTCGTCTCCGTGGTGTTCCTCTCAGTATTGTTTGTGATCGTGATCCTATCTTTACCACCCAGTTTTGGAAAGATTTTTAGGTATCTTTGGGTAATTATCTGAATTTGAGCACTGCTTACCATCCGCAGACCGATGGTCAAACAGAAAGAGTGAATAAGATACTCGAAGATCTTCTTCGTGCTTGTGTGCTTGATTATGGTGGATCTTAGGAACATCATTTGCATATTATCGAATTCATCAACAATAATAGTTATTAGGTATAATCTTATTTTTCTGTTTTAAGCTTCTCTTAATCTTTTATCTATCTCTTTCTATTTTTGAATTCAGGCCGGTATTAAGACGTCTCCATTTACTGCTTTATATGGATGGCCTTGCCGATCTCCATCTTGCTGGATTGAATCCGGTAATCGTCTGGTTCTTGGTCCTGATATGATTCTGGAAGCTTTTGAGAGATTTGAGGAGATTAGGAGAATGTTGAGGGTTGCTTAGGATAGGCAGAAGAAGTATGCTGATAGGCGTAGGCGAAAGCTTGAGTTTGCTGTTGGCGATATGGTTTTCCTTAAGGTCTCTCCCTTGAGGAATGTCATTCGTTTTGGTCGTAGAGGGAAGCTTTCTCCCAGATTTATTGGTCCTTTCTGCATTATGGAAAGAGTTGGTTCCTTGGCTTATCGTCTGGACTTATCCGAGAAGTTTTCTGGAGTACATGATGTATTCCACGTCTCACATCTTCGCGCTATCTCCATGACCCATCTTTGTTTGTTCAGCCTTCTGCTCTTGACAGCTTGGATATTGAGCCTGATCTGACTGTCGAGAGGAAGCCACTTCTTATTGTCGATAGAGGTACGAAGCAGCTAAGAAGGAAATCTGTTAGTCTGGTCAAAGTACAATGGAGTACTGATGATCGTGATTGTACTTGGGAGGTGGAGGAGAGCATTCGTGCTTCAAATCCGGAATTGTTTATTCGAGGTACTATTTTGTTTTCTATCTTGTTTTCTTTATCTTTTTGCTTCCTTGTTTCTGTTCTTTTTGACGATGAAAAGGTTTGAGTGGAGGAGAGTGTAACAACCCAATATTTTTGAAATTTATTTTTATTTGTTTTAAATAATTTTTATGGTGAGGTAGAAATTTTTCTAGAATTAAGGGTAATTTGTTGAAATTTTCACGTTCTGTTTCCTATTTTTAAGCAAATTCTTCAATTCTTTTGATATTTCCTATGAATTTAATTATTTGTTTCACTTTGAAAATGTTTTAAAAATTATTTTGTTACAAATTTTGTCTTAAAGTATTTTTAAAATGAAGTAAATAATTTTCTAGAGCCATTGGTAAATTTCTTGTAATTTTTATGTCCTGTTTGCTATTTCTAAACAATTTCTTTATTCCTTTTTCTATTTTTCTTCAATTTAATTATTTATTTTATTTTGAAAAAGAAAAAAAAAATTATTTCAAATTTTCACTTCATAATATTTCTAAAATGAAGTGGATATTTTTCCAAGACTGGTAGTGATTTATTTGTAATTTCTGGACGCTGTTTTGTATTTTTAAGTAATTACTTTCATTCTTTTTATACTTTCTTTAAAATTAATTATTTATTTTCTTATATTTTTACTTGGTTTCAGGTTTTAAAGTATATTTCTGAGTTATTTTGTTTTTACAAAATCAAATAGAAAAGGAAATACCAAAGGTTTTAAAAACATGCAAAACATAAGTCCTTTCACCTTCAAGACTTATCAAATGCCATAACCTTCACTTTAATTCATTTTGTTGTCAACTTCTTCATTTTTGGTCATGTATTATTTTACTTTTCATGTGAAAAACAACTCAGCACTTCTCATTCTCACGGTTTCTTCAAACTTCCTTGCTAATGGCCTCTTTTTTTTACACTTTTCTTCCATTTTTTTCAGTACTTTTTGTCTGGTTTCCTCTTCTATTTGCAAGGCCTCCTCACCATAGCCACGACCACCATCCCCTACCACTTCTCCTTTGCATCATCACCACCCACCACATCAATTTAGACCATGGTCGAACCATCCTTGAAGCCAAACTTCACCAAAAATTCAAATAATGTCCAAAACAATGCATAACCGTGCACCTAGTTGATCACCACTCCATTTTCCATCACCCCCACCATCTTTGGCCGCCACCACCACCTTGTCCAGACCCTACCTCATAACTCCAGCCCCTGATCTGCCACCTGGACCCTCTGGCTGAGCCTAACCATCCATGACCGAGCCTTAGTTTTACCACTTTCCACTAATTTGCCTAGAAACTCCTTCACGTTCACATGTTCATAACTCCACCATTGTTCACCATCTTGGCCGAGTGTAACAACCCGCATATTTAATGATTATATATTTAAATGTTTATTTAAGTATAGCGTTGTTAGTCGGATTTAGGTCCGAAATGTTACTTTTTGCAAACGGCCGAATTGGGACTCGAAACCGCCTCCATTGAGTCCAAAATAACATTTGCGATCTTTTTAAGTATAAACTTTGATATGTTTAGAGTAAGTCGAATTTTGCTACTTTTTCTATTGGGTTTTGGGTTTGGATTCAGCCCACTTGCAAGCTTAATACCCTAACTCAGCCCTCTCTCCTCTTCACTCACTCATTTCATTTCATAAAACTCAAGCACAACTGAAAACGGGGGAAGCGAATGGGAAATAGAAATTCCAATCCCTAGTTTACTTTGCAAACTTGAATTCTTGCTCCAAAATCAAAGTGAAGCTATTGGTAAACCTTCTCTTCATCTTCTCTAACTCTTTTCCTCTTCAATTTTAGAAAGTTTCCTAAACCTAACTTAGGAAATACTTGTTTTGATCTTAGGTTGAAGCTTGTAGAGTTGAAGTGGAGAGTGGTTGGTCTTTTCTTTGTAATTGGGCTTCTCATCCTTATTTTTGAGTTAAAAGGTGAAATTTTTATCTCACATCTATGTTTACAACTATGTTGGATTGTTAGGAATGAATTCCTAACATATTTGCATGTTCATTTGCTTTTGATTTGGATTGATTTGATGGAATTTCCAATTTATGATTTTTGAAGCCAAATCTATGAAATCCTTATATGGTTGATATTTTTGTTGTTCGAAGTGTTTGGGTGAGTCGTTAAGGTTGGGAAATCGTTGATGTAAGCCCAAGATCATCGCTCATACGATCGATTTCGATTTGTTTTGGCCATCTATGGCCTAGGTTCAGGGAATGCCTGAACATCAGGTTTCAGACGTCTGAAATCTCATTTCCAAACATCTGAATATTATACTTGGAATTTTCTTTCCCTAGTATTCAGACGTCTGAACCAAAACCCCTAGACGTCTGAATTAGTTCGAGTGCAACCGGAAAGGAAATAGGCTAAAAACGCATATTTCAGACGTATGAAATATTTGGTTCAGACTTTGAATTACATTCTGGAAAACTTCTAATTTTCCAGATTCAGACGTCTGAACCACCTATTTTAGACGTCTGAACCTGCTGTCTTTTGCCAATTTGCCTATTTTGCTTGGTTTTCCAAATTTAATCGACGCGTGTTTATTCCAATTAGCTATTTATGCATATTTGACTTTGATGATTACTTTTTGATTTCGTACACATGTTTTTATAAAATGATCTCTTCAAACGTTATTAAAGCTCGTTCTCTAATTTATGATTTCTATTTAAAACGCACACACAATTTGGCACTTCGAGCGAAGTGGAAGGGAGATTAAATGGCTAGGTAAAACACGGACCACAAATCCGGGCGTTTATGTTTCTGATTTATCCCCGACCTATTCGATTGACTGTTTTGACCTTTTGGTCTGGTTTACCAATGAGATGAGGTAAACTTTGTACTTCCTTGAGTGTGAAATTAACTAACGGATAGTAAACCGTTTAGTGTGAACGGTTGGTTATGGGATTCACGTTACCACTTTTCGGATTCCTTTTCGAGAGTTGTGACACATTCTGCCAGTTAGTGGTGTCCAATAATGGGCCTCCGAACCTTCACCACTTGTAACGACCCAGAATTTTTGATAATTTAAATTTGTATATTTAATTAATTTTAAATATTAACAAGTGAAATTAATAAGTCGAGTAATTTATTTTTCGAGTATTGGATTTAATTTGGACAATTAAATCGATAATTTAATATGTGAAAATACAGAAATAATTGAAAATTGGGTTAAATATAATTGAAAATGATTTGTAAAATTTTATTTTACCATGTTAAAGTTAGAAGGATATTATAGAAATTTTAAAATTGAATTAAAAGTTTATTTGTGAAAATTGAATATTTTAATATTTAGTTATCGACTGTAAAATAGCCAATTTTTGAACAGTCTCAGAATTGGACGAAACTAGTTCCATTGGATCCGTAATAGTTTGTTATTATCGGATTTCAATTTTCGTAGCAATCGGAGTTGTCGTTTGATCGTGGCAGCTCGAAACGCATCGAAATTGTTTTAATATTAATTTGGCGAGTTAAAATAGCCATTTTTCAAACAGTCTCGGATTTCGACAAAACCAGTTTCATCGGATCCGTAATATGATATTATTGTAAGGTTTCAAATTTCTTGTCAATCGGATTAACCGTTTGTCCGGTGCAAGCTAAAACGCCAAGAAAATCGTTTAATCGATTTAATTTTAAATCGATCGTTTATTGCCATAACTCGCACAGATGACCGAATTAGCTCTCGAAACACGTTCCATTGTGTTCGGAACGTGGGGTAAACCTTAGAAACGCCAACCGGCACGCTTCGTTTGGAGTTCAGAAAATCTGGGATGAATAGTGTCGCGTGAATTTTCTATAAAAGCCCCCTTGTTTTCTCATTTTCACAAAACCCTAGCAACCTAGGTCAGCCGCCTGTGTAAATTTCGATGGCCAGTAATGCACGATTCTTCTCCTCTTAACTTTCAATCCACTCGATATTATTGAAAACTTTCAAGTAGCAAATCGAAGAGCATTGGAAGTGCTTTAAATCCATACGGCTGTGATTGTATATAGGCGAGCGAATCAATAGGAATTGGCGTTCAAAGTCACGACTTCATTCACGTTTTTCGAGATTAATCTCGAACCGAGCTTGTCGAGTTTGCTTCCATGGGTGGAGTCGGCAACGGCCGTTCATATGGAGGCGTCCGATCGAGGCGAAAGACGTCAAGGGGGTCGCGACTTGGAGGGGAGCGAACGGCTTGATGGGTTCTCACGCGTTTTTTTTTCACCTAGAGGAGAAGCATCGCACGCGGGCCTGGGTGCTTGGGCAACAAAATCAATGGCCTGGATTAAAGGTTGTTAAAATATAAAGGGAAATTAGTGAATTTATTTTGTTTTAAAATCGTTCAAACGTTGAATTGCCGTAATTTGTTCATACGAGGTCGAAAAATTACGAATCAAATTGCGTTGGAATCGTATGGACGAGCACTACGCAAAGGAATTGGAGTCATTTGGAGTCAGTGCAAATTTCGGGTAAAATTAAACGTCCTTTTAATTTTATTCGAAATAAAAGCTGAAACGGAAATAAAACCAAGGTGAGAACTTCTCACCCAATCGAATCGGTTTCGATTTTAATTTTAAATAGTTAGATTTAAAATTGTTGATTGTATGTTTGAATGATGATTGTTATCTATTGATTGTTAAAATAGACATTATGCGCCGTTAGTAAGCGGAGGTTATTTATTAAAAACGTATACCGCGAATATTTCACAGTATAGTGAAATTGGTATTATTTATGTACTTGGAATTGATTTTCCCGCATTATATAGCGGATGAGACCCTATTGCGCCGTCTATTAAGAGGATAATATTTTATAAATCCCATATACCGCGATAATCCCGTACTGGAGCGGAATTGGTATTGTGCTAATGTTTGTGGATGTAGGGAAACAGGTTGGAGGGATCCAACTGGATTCCTCAACAGTATTGATTTATTTACAGATATTGTGATATTTGTTGATTATCATATCGATATATGATATTTGGATGTCGTGATTGACTATTTGGTGCCACTGCATCATCGGATCCATTTTTGAAGTTTTAAAATAATGATTTTTGGTTTTAAAAGGATTTTAAAGTGATTTTTCAAAGTATATGTTTTTATAAAATTTTGAGTTGATTCATTTTAAATAATTAAAACGTTATAAATTTTTATGTTATAAAAATTACTGTTTTTGTAAAATATAACCAAATTTGAGATTTTCGAAATAAATAGTGAAAAATTAATAAAATGGTTTAATTTGTAATTTTGAATCATTATAAAAGATTTTTAAATTTATTTTTATAAGTTAAAAAATATTGGAATTATAAAACGAGCTTTTATAAGTGTTAAAGGTGATATAAAGATGGATTTCATAAGTGAATGGAATTTATAGATTTATAAATTGTGAAGTTATAAAAATAAATAGATTTTGTAAAATAGAAGATTTATAAGTAATTATCTTATAAATCGGATTTTGGCATTTAAATGAGATATAAATGGAATTTGTTAATAATGAGATTTGTAAATCGAAACTTATAAATAGAAATGGAATTTATAAATAGTGTTTATAAATTCGAAATTAATTTAATTTGACAAATTGAATAGTGAAGTTTATTAAAGGAAATATATTCACGATTTTGGACAGTGAATATATTATTAAATGAAATGGATATGTTTTTGAGGAAGGAATATTATGAAATGAAGTTAATGGTTTTAAAGACGTTTTAAAATGCATTAAATATCGAATACATAGATTTCAACATTCATTGTTAAAATAGACGTTTTCGAGAAATAAAAGGAAATGGTAGACAATAACACTGTTGTTATAGTAGATGATTTCCGAAAGGAAATGTTTTATATAGTATTGGGATTTATATATCTATCTAAAGTTCGAATCCCTATACTAGTGATTTTGAGTTGTCGTAACGATGTTTTACATAACATTCGTTTTGACTCAAATGAATGTGTTTAAGAGGATGTTTCCTTAAAGAACGAAATCTATACTTAACTATGATTTAAGTATATTGAATATTTTCAAATGTTGAAAATAAATGGATTTGTGAAATACTTATTATTAGAATAAGTATGGAAATGTTTTTCCAATATGAAATGAAACGTTTTGAGAATTATCTTTTTAAAGATAAGTTGAAAGTGAATATCTGAAATCGATTTGAAAATTGTATATCAGTAGAAATTTGGAATTATAAATTCATTATGGAATTTATAAATGAAAAGGGCAATTTGTTTAAAAATAAACGTTGATTTATTTTTGAAGCGTGGAAATTATATATCTAGTAAAGATATTTTGGAAAGTAAATAATTTGGGAAATTATTTGGATTTGGTGATGTTGAACACGCCTATTGATAGTTAAATAATCCGACTATCAATATTTACCTTTAAATAGGTATTTGTTGTGATTGTTTGAATTTGAATCCCACACTTATTTTTGAATAAGCGCTCACTATTCGGGTTAGCCGGGAAAGGACCTTAGGGTCGTATAACCCATTCTGAATTGTGATACGTCGTAATGGATTGCATTTGATGACCGGTGTTGAAGACCGGATATTTGTGAAAACGGAAGGATTACCGTCGAGTTACTCTACATCGGCTGATCTCTGATATAGAGGTTTTATCACCCTTGGTGACGGGAAGTCCGGTCGTGATTAGTGAATATCCGAAATGCAAGGACTTCTTTGGAAGTGCCTTCGGTTCTGTTCGATCCTGGAACAAACTTGTATGGATTGTATGTCTGACATTACAAGTTGAGATATAAAGCTGATTTCTTTCAAATATATTTCTGCTGGTGGCGGAGAATTTATTCTCTTAGCTTAACACCCTTCTCTGAGACGTACGAGCTCAGAGGTTATATAGTTGAAGGTTATTAGTGATATACTCCCAATTTGGTAGTGTGGCATGCTGAGTGTTGCTGTGAAATGATCATTGTTTGATCATTTGTGATAGGATCATTTATTTGATCATTTATCTTTGTGATCCTTTCTATGATCATTTGTTGACCTAAAGCACGGCTTTTGTATAAAGCGTGGCTTTGTGGATGAGACTTCATCGGACCTCACACCTCGGAAATGGTCAAAACAGGAAGGATGCGGCAAGGTTATTAAGGGGTAGCGCCCCTTTAGTGTATGTCATTCCTTCTGGATAGAGGTGGTATCATGGTATGGAGCCCAGATATTTAACCTATGTTGTTGCTGCATATTTTGTGGTTGTTGGAAATCGAGGATCCTCGGATAGATCGGTTACGATCGGGGGATGACATATTCGTGTTAGTAGTTACCCAGTTAGGGGTTACCCGGCCATGTATTGGCAGAGTTCCGGTTTGGTTCTCGGGACGTCTTTCCAGAGGCGTTTCCATGTGGCGATGGGAAGTTCCTTGGCTTGACCATTTGTTGGAAATCCAAAGAAACAATACGATCTTGTACGGATTTAGTTATAGAACCTATCATTCACTTATGGTGGCGCCCCATTGTTTGGATGGTAGCTATAGTAGGCATAAGTGCGGAATGCCTATGCTGGCTAAGATTTATATCTTAATTTTCGAAATGATTTTTTTCCTACACTAATCACTAGTAATAATATCCAATGTTTCTTTTTAATGCGTATCAAGCATCTTTGACTATCATAAGGAGAAATCTCCTCCGATTCTGCGTTTGCATTGTGTGTGTGTGCGGGAGGCCTTATGGTAGTCGCATTTTTAAAAAGCATTGCGAATTGACTTTAAAAATATTCCTCTATTTTGTTTTAAAGATAAACTGTTTTGAGTTCTCACACCAGTCACATGACTGACTCGGAGTTTATTGTTTTCCTTCCTAAACTCTGGGTGCTCACCAATTTCCACACGCGCAGTCAAGAGTTAAGGTTTATCGGGATATTCTGGAATTTAGGAGTTGCTGGAGGCAAGCTGGGTGGCATGGCGTACCACTTGTATATGATATTATACTATGTGTTATTCCGCTGTGTATTCTGTATGAGGACAAGTTTATATAACTGTCCATTGATGTATTGACTCTGTTGTCTATTGTTGTTGTAAACTCTGATAATGATGTAATGTATAAATGTACAGTTCTTTGTTTTAAAGATTATTCATTTATTTACTATATGTTGTTGCGCTGCGAATTGTGAGATTCTGATGTTGTTCTATTGTTTCTCTTCTGTTCTATCTTTTTCTATCTTCTTCTACTTTTTCTTCTTCTTTAACCCTAACATTTCGGTTTTTCGGCAGCGAAAAATCGCAAATCGTTACATTTGGTATCGGAGCGTATGGTTAAGCGACAACCATGGCTCTGTTGGGAATTACTCATTAGAGATAGAGTCAGTAGTACTCTAGAATGAGTTTGAGTGTAATAATAGATACGAGCGCGTATTTGTTAGTGAATATAAATTGTATTATATTGTGATGATTGGTTTGTTGAGTGGTATATGGATTTTGGTCAACACGAGTAATTAACGTTGTTGATAGGGATCTCTAAACACTTGTACAGAACAAATTGACACGATATTGTTTTAAATTGGGTAAATGAAATAATTTTACCGTGATTATACTTTTATATATAAAGGAATAATTTTTCAAAATTATTAAATTGTATATGAATTCATTGTTTGGTTGTTGAATAAAAACAACAATTTTTAAAGAATAATTGTATAAGCAAATGAATTACAAGTATGGAACTATAATTAACGTGATTTACAAATGTGAAATAATCTTATATATAAGAAGTGAAATTATATAAGTAAAAGACTTATAAATGTGATTTATAATCTGAAAATAAAATTCCAGTGAAGTGTTTTGAAAGGATTTGATATTTTGGGAAAGTTAAACACTTAAGAGATTTGGAAAATCCAATTTGAATAGTTTGTTTTGCAAAGTTAATGGATTCTATAACTTTTTCTTACTTGGTAATTTCGAGGACTTTTAAGGGGGGAAGTATGTAACGACCCAGAATTTTTGATAATTTAAATTTGTAAATTTAATTAATTTTAAATATTAACAAGTGAAATTAATAATTTGAATAATTTATTTTTCGAGTATTGGATTTAATTTGGACAATTAAATCGATAATTTAATATGTGAAAATACAGAAATAATTGAAAATTGGGTTAAATATAATTGAAAATGATTTGTAAAATTTTATTTTATCATGTTGAAGTTAGAAGGATATTCCAGAACTTTTAAAATCAAATTAAAAGTTTATTTGTGAAAATTGAATATTTTAATATTTAATTATCGACTGTAAAATAACCAATTTTTGAACAGTCTCAGAAATGGACGAAACTAGTTCCATTGGATCCGTAATAGTTTGTTATTATCGGATTTCAATTTTCGTAGCAATCGGAGTTGTCGTTTGACCGTGGCAGCTCGAAACGCATCGAAATTGTTTTAATATTAATTTGGCGAGTTAAAATAGCCATTTTGCAAACAGTCTCGGATTTCGACGAAACTAGTTTCATCAGATCCGTAATATGATATTATTGTAAGGTTTCAAATTTCATGTCAATCGGATTAACCGTTTGTCCGGTGCAAGCTAAAACGCCTAGAAAATCGTTTAATCGATTTAACTTTAAATTGATCGTTTATTGCCATAACTCGCACAGATGACCGAATTAGCTCCCAAAACACGTTCCATTGTATTCGGAACACGGGGTAAACATTAGAAACGCCAACCGGCACGCTTCGTTTGGAGTTCGGAAAATCCGGGATGAATAGTGTCGCGTGAATTTTCTATAAAAGCCCCCTTGTTTTCTCATTTTCACAAAACCCTAGCAACCTAGGTCAGCCTCCTGTGTAAATTTCGATGGCCAGTAATGCACGATTCTTCTCTTCTTAATCTCTTTCAATCCATTCGATATTATTGAAAACTTTCAACTAGCAAATCGAAGAGCATTGGTAGGGCTTTAAATCCATACGGCTGTGATTGTATATAGGCGAGCGAATCAATAGGAATAGGCGTTTAAAGTCATGACTTCATTCACGTTTTTCGAGATTACTCTCGAACCGAGCTTGTCGAGTTTTCTGCCATGGGTGGAGGCGGCAACGACCGTTCATATGGAGGCGTTCGATCGAGGCGAAAGACGTCATGGGGGGTCGCGACTTGGAGGGGAGCGAACGGCTTGATGGGTTCTCACGCATTTTTTTTTTAACCTGGAGGAGAAGCATCGCGCGCGGGCCTGGGTGCTTGGGCAACAAAATCAACGGCCTGGATTAAAGGTTGTTAAAATATAAAGGGAAATTAGTGAATTTATTTTATTTTAAAATCGTTCATACTTTGAATTGTCGTAATTTGTTCATACGAGGTCGAAAAATTACGAATCAAATTGCGTTGGAATCATATGGACGAGCACTACGCAATGGAATTGGATTGGAGTCGTTTGGAATCAGTGAAAATTTTGGGTAAAATTAAACGTCCGTTTAATTTTATTCGAAATAAAAGCTGAAACGGAAATAAAACCAAGGTGAGAACTTCTCACTCAATCGAATCAGTTTCGATTTTAATTTTAAATAGTTAGATTTAAAACTGTTGATTGTATGTTTAAATGATGATTGTTATCTATTGATTTTTAAAATAGACATTATGCGCTGTTAGTAAGCGGAGGTTATTTATTAAAAACATATACCGCGAATATTTCACAGTATAGTGAAATTGGTATTATTTATGTACTTGGAATTGATTTTCCCGCATTATATAGCGGATGAGACCCTATTGCACCGTCTATTAAGCGGATAATATTTTATAAATCCCATATACCGCGATAATCCCGTACTGGAGCGGAATTGGTATTGTGCTAATGTTTGTGGATGTAGGGAAACAGGTTGGAGTGATCCAACTGGGTTCCTCAACTGTATTGATTTGTTTACAGATATTGTGATATTTGTTGATTATCATATCGATATATGATATTTGGATGTCGTGATTGACTATTTGGTGTTGCTGCATCATCGGATCCATTTTTGAAGTTTTAAAATAATGATTTTTGGTTTTGAAAGGATTTTAAAGTGATTTTTCAAAGTATATGTTTTTATAAAATTTTGAGTTGATTCATTTTAAATAATTAAAACGTTATAAATTTTTATGTTATAAAAATTACTGTTTTTGTAAAATATAACCAAATTTGAGATTTTCGAAATAAATATTGATTAATTTATAAAATGGTTTAATTTGTAATTTTGAATCATTATAAAAGATTTTTAAATTTATTTTTATAAGTTAAAAAATATTGGAATTATAAAACGAGCTTTTATAAGTGTTAAAGGTGAAATAAAGATGGATTTCATAAGTGAACGGAATTTATAGATTTATAAATTGTGAAGTTTTAAAAATAAATAGATTTTGTAAAATAGAAGATTTATAAGTAATTATCTTATAAATCGGATTTTGGCATTTAAATGAGATATAAATGGAATTTGTTAATAATGAGATTTATAAATCGAAACTTATAAATACAAATGGAATTTATAAACAGTGTTTATAAATTCGAAATCAATTTAATTTGACAAATTGAATAGTGAAGTTTATTAAAGGAAATATATTCACGATTTTGGACAGTGAATATATTATTAAATGAAATGGATATGTTTTTGAGCAAGGAATATTATGAAATGAAGTTAATGATTTTAAAGACGTTTTAAAATGCATTAAATATCGAATACATAGATTTCAACATTCATTGTTGAAATAGACGTTTTCGAGAAATAAAAGGAAATGGTAGACTATAACATAGTTGTTATAGTAGATGATTTCCGAAAGGAAATGTTTTATATAGTATTGGGATTTATATATCTATCTAAAGTTCGAATCCCTATACTAGTGATCTTGAGTTGTCGTAACGATGTTTTACGTAACATTCGTTTTGACTCAAATGAATGTGTTTAAGAGGATGTTTCCTTAAAGAATGAAATCTATACTTAACTACGATTTAAGTATATTGAATATTTTCAAATGTTGAAAATTAATGGATTTATGAAATACTTATTATTAGAATAAGTATGGAAATGTTTTTCAATATGAAATGAAACGTTTTGAGAATTATCTTTTTAAAGATAGGTTGAAAGTGAATATTTGAAATCGATTTGAAAATCATATATCAGTAGATGTTTGAATTATAAATTCATTATGGAATTTATAAATGAAAAGGGGAATTTGTTTAAAAATAAATGTTGATTTATTTTTGAAGTGTGGAAATTATATATCTAGTAAAGATATTTTGGAAAGTAGATAATTTGGGAAATTATTTGGATTTGGTGATGTTGAACACGCCTATTGATAGTTAAGTAATCCGACTATCAATATTTACCTTTAAATAGGTATTTGTTGTGATTGTTTGAATTTGAATGCCACACTTATTTTTGAATAAGCGCTCACTATTCGGGTTAGCCGGGGAAGGACCTTAGGGTCGTATAACCCATTCTGAATATGTGATACGTCGTAATGGATTGCATTTGATGACCGGTGTTGAAGACCAGATATTTGTGAAAATGGAAGGTTTACCTTCGAGTTACTCTACATCGGCTGATCTGTGATATAGAGGTTTTATCACCCTTAGTGACGGGAAGTCCGGTCGTGATTAGGGAATATCCGGAATGCAAGGACTTCTTTGGAAGTGCCTTCGGTTCTGTTCGATCCCGAAAAAGACTTGTATGGATTGTATGTCTGACATTACAAGTTGAGATATAAAGCGGATTTCTTTCAAATATATTTCAATTGGTGGCGGAGAATTTATTCTCTTAGCTTAACACCCTTCTCTGAGACGTACGAGCTCAGAGGTTATATAGTTGAAGGTTATTAGTGATATACTCCCAATTTGGTAGTGTGGCATGCTGAGTGTTGCTGTGAAATGATCATTGTTTGATCATTTGTGATAGGATCATTTATTTGATCATTTATCTTTGTGATCATTTCTATGATCATTTGTCGACCTAAAGCACGGCTTTTGTATAAAGCGTGGCTTTGTGGATGAGACTTTGTCGGACCTCACACCCCGGAAATGGTCAAAACTGGAAGGATGCGGCAAGGTTATTAGGGGGTAGCGCCCCTTTAGTATATGTCATTCCTTCTGGACAGAGGTATCATGGTATGGATCCCAGATATTTAACCTATGTTGTTGCTGCATATTTTGTGGTTGTTGGAAATCGAGGATCCTCGGATAAATCGGTTACGATCGGGGGATGACATATTCGTGTCTGTAGTTACCCAGTTAGGGGTAACCCGGCCTTGTGTTGGCAGAGATCCGGTTTGGTTCTCGGGACGACTTTCCAGAGGCGTTTCCATGTGGCAATGGGAAGTTCCTTGGCCTGACCATTTGTTGGAAATCCAAAGAAACAATACGATCTTGTACGGATTTAGTTGTAGAACCTATCATTCACTTATGGTGGCACCCCACTGTTTGGATGGTAGCTATAGTAGGCATAAGTGCGGAATGCCTATGCTGGCTAAGATTTATATCTTTATTTTCGAAATGATTTTTTTCCTACACTATGCACTAGTAATAATATCCAATGTTTCTTTTTAATGCGTATCAAGCATCTTTGACTATCATAAGGAGAAATCTCCTCCGATTCTACGTTTGCATTGTGTGTGTTTGCGGGAGGCCTTATGGTAGTCTCATTTTTAAAAAGCATTGCGAATTGACTTTAAAAATATTCCTCTATTTTGTTTTAAAGATAAACTGTTTTGCGTTCTCACACCAGTCACATGACTGACTCGGAGTTTATTGTTTTCCTTCCTAAACTCTGGGTGCCCACCAATTTCCACACGGGCAGTCAAGAGTTAATGTTTATCAAGATATTCTGGAATTCAGGAGTTGCTGGAGGAAAGCTGGATGGCATGGCGTACCACTTGTATATGATATTATACTATGTGTTATTCCACTGTGTATTCTGTATGAGGACAAGTATATATAACTGTCCATTGATGTACTGACTCTATTGTCTATTGTTGTTGTAAACTCTGATAATGATGTAATTTATAAATGTACAGTTCTTTGTTTTAAAGATTATTCATTTATTTATTATATGTTGTTCCATTGCGAATTGTGAGATTCTGATGTTGTTCTGTTGTTTCTCTTCTGTTCTATCTTTTTCTATCTTCTTATACTTTTCTTCTTCTTTAACCCTAACATTTCGGTTTTTCGGCAACGAAAAATCGCAAATCGTTACACCACTACGGTTTGTTGCCTTTGGGATAGTGTCTTCGGACTGTCTCCTTCAGGTTTGTTGCCTTCGAGTTTGTTGCCTCCGGGTATGTTGCCCTCTGGTTTGTGCCTTCGGGTTTGTACCTTCGGGTTTGTGCCTTCGGGTTTGTTGCCCTATGGTATCGCTTTTGGAGTTTGTCATTCGTCACCGCTCGAGTGATATTGGGTTTGGAGTCTTCGGGCTCATGGATCCTTATTTATACAGTACTGAGCACGTGCAATTTTCTGATGTTTCATTGATATGTATATTCCCTAGGTATCGCCCTATGGTGTTGGTCTTTTCGACCCACACGATATATATAGCGGTTACCTTGTGGAACTTGAATCACCTTCATTGGTATTTGATATTTGCCTTTTCGGCTTGTTTTGGGATATTCATACCCTTTGTTTATTTGAGTTGCCATTGACGCTTATCTTGTTATGATTCATCTTTTGTTAGATGATTATGTTATCTCTTTTAGAGATATTTGTTTCACTTTATGACCTTGCAGGTTATTGTTGTTCAGTTTATCTAACTGATTTGTTTAGCTAGACTGATCCGTGTATTTATACTCGGGTCAGACCGAGATGTTTCAGGTTAGGTGCTTTTGGACTTAGCCTATTTTGCTTCCGCATGGACTACTCCGCTAGCTTCGTTTTGTTATGGCTTTTTGCGTAGTCCCATTTTGTTGTAACTCTGATATATATGTATTCTTTTGACTCGTCTGTATATTGTGGTTTGCTATACCACTTGACATATATCAGTTTGTATACTCTGTTATGTATCTATATATGTGTGTATGATGATCTACTATTCTGTGATGTATATTACATTTGAGTTGTTATATTCTATTCTGATAGATCCTCCAGCCACCTAGGGTTTTGTTTTGAGTATTCATTGGGTATGTCGATCTGCTTGTATGACAATTGTCGATGTATTCAATAGATAGTTAGAGAATGGCTATAGATGGTCGCTCCTATCCAGCCTTATTCTCCACGTTAGTTGACGGCATTACCTCGAAGTGTCCTTGGCTAGCATGGGTATAGAGGTGGAGCGTCATAGCTTTGTAACAGAGCTGAGTTCATAACAAAATATGATAAACACAGAATAGAAGCACATATTCCGGTACATCAAAGTGTATAAGTGTTACAAATCTTTGAACCATCGTGCCTCTATATTCCTTCTGTGCCTTGGTGGTAGATAGAATGTGGGAATACGTCAAGAATGCATTTTGTTCCGTAGTATTCCACATTTGAATTAATGACATCTACCTTGTGAATAATCTTGTTCTTATCTTACTTTCAGCGTATGGTTGGAAGAGGCAGGGGATGATGTTCGGATGCTGGGAAATCCGGTGGCTCACATCCGGATGGCGTTTACATGTCTGCTGATCAGTTTTTGGAATTGTTTAGGAGCACTCAGTCTCCGGTTCCTCCTCGAACATATCCACCTCATAAGTCTAACTTTGCACGTCTGTGCAGTGATTTTTCTCATCTTGGGGGAAAGGCATTTAAAGGCTTCGAGTCTGTTCTTTAAGTCCAAGCTTGGCTTCGCACGTGTGAGCGTATCTTCTCTCGCATGGATCTTTCTGATCATGATAGAGTTCTTGTGACTTCTAGATTATTACAAGAGCATGCCCTTGATTTGTATGAGCTTCTTATAGCTGAAATTGATGGTCTATTCTTTCTTGGACTCAGTTTGGGGATGATTCGAACTCAAGTTCGTTCCTGAATCTGAAAAAGTTTTATTGACCCGTCGCTTCCTTAAGTCGAAGCAAGTGAAGTCTTCTGTTTTTGAGTATGTTGCAACATTCAAGGCTTTATCTAAGTATGGTCTTGAATTCTTAGCACTTCTTATAAGAAGAATCTGAAGTTTGTCTCTGGCCTTGAGAAATGTCTTGAGAAGTCTTTGTTTCTCTAGATTAAGCTCTCTTTTGAGGAGTTGGTTGATTCAGTACTTCATCTCGAAGCTATCGAGAAGGAATGTGATAGTGGTGATGATGTTGAGGTTTCCAAGAACCCTAACAAGACGTAGTTTCCATTTCAGAAGTCCAGGTCTTTTCCTTCTAAGAAGAACAAGACTGGTGGTTCTAATTCTCAGCCTCAGTCTGCTGGAACACCTTTCATTCGAAAGTGTTTCAATTGTGGTTCTCCTGATCATATGATTCGAGCTTGTCCTAAGCCACTCTTCTGCCGTTATTGCAAGAAGGAAGGTCATCATGTTTCCACTTGCCCTATTGTTCCTGTTGGTGCCAAGTCTAGCAAGCTTTATACTGCTAAGGCTTCTGAAGGTTCTTCTCAACCCAAAGGTACATCTCCATCTATTTTGGAAGGTTCTATTTTATATCACGACCATAGTATTCAAGTTCTTTTCGATACGGGTGCTTCACATTCTTTCGAATCGAAAAAGCTCGTCAATGATTTATCTTTGGAAGTTTCTTGTTTGGTTACTTCTTTAAGGATTGCGAATCCTATTGGGGGATTAGCGACCCTTAGCATGCTTTGTGATGATACTGAGATTGTTTTATGTGGCTTTTCCTTTCGTGCGAATCTGCACGTTATTTTTTGTTTGGGATTTAATATGATTTTGGGTATGGACTGGTTAGTGAGATACGATGCCAGGATTATTTGTTCTGAGAGGATTTCATATCTTCGACATCCAAATTCATTTACTCAGCTATCACTTGTTCTTCGGGATGTGAAAAATTCTGAAATGGCTTTATATTCTCTTGATTCTCGAGATGATGATGATATATCTCGTATTCCTATAGCTTGTGACTTTACTGATGTTTTCAAGCCTGTTTCGGGTTTGCCACCCAAGCGGGCAATTGATTTCCACATTGAACTCATTTCAGGCACGCAGCCAGTTAGTCATCCTCCCACGAGGATGTCTACAAAGGAAAATGAGGAACTCAAGAAGCAGCTTTTAGAGCTTGAGTCCATGCAGTTCATTCAGTCCAGTTTTTCTTGTTGAATATGCGCTTATATGATTTTTTTTGATGATAATAAACATATATACAATCATTTAAATGTATTTATTAATGTACTATTTCATTTTTCATATATTAAATAAATATTTGTTGAATAAAATTAAATACACAGAATTTGAATTCAAACAGAAATTTTATTCAAACAAATATTTATTACAATTTTGAA
The DNA here is from genome assembly GCA_030765085.1 of Allium cepa. Lineage (NCBI taxonomy): Eukaryota > Viridiplantae > Streptophyta > Magnoliopsida > Asparagales > Amaryllidaceae > Allium > Allium cepa. The sequence continues at coordinate 934,532,956 of CM060943.1, read as the reverse complement.
TAGTACAAATTCAAGCTCTCACTATACATATACAATTTTGATTGTAATTACATCACAATTCAATTTACATAAATGCTCACTACATATCACTCACACTCGTAGTTTATCTGCAATTTCATTCCAGTTATAATCCAGCATGTGAGAAATCTGCAAAAGTATTCACTAACGCAGTAAAATTGAAAAAGAAATATTTTTGCAATATAAAATGAAATATGATTTTTGAAAATATGATTTGCCTCAGTTATTTAGGTTGTTCGTCATCATTCACATTTGAATTCATCATACACGAACAATGTGACATGCACAGTGTATCACTGTACATGCCACAAGGCCGTGCACATCGATACACACTTGATAATGCTACAGGGACAGGTGAGCACAGGTCAAACCCAAATGAAAAGCCGGGTTCAACTCACGTGCAATATATTTAAAATCACGTCACGAGCACAAGGTCAAACCGAATTTTGAAACTGGATTCCACTCAAGTGAAATTTCAAAAATCAACATGAAAGGATGCAAAGACCAGAAGTACAAACTGAAGACTGCAAGAAGTATGCAATTCGAAGTGATATAACAGCAAATACCACAACATCAAAGAATCAAGTCTCGACCAATATCAGTTACTCAATGCATGCAACATGGTGAGAAACACAAGTGCAACGGAAAGGGGTGTAAATACAACCAAACAGCAATGCATGCAAGTGCAGACCAAATGAAGACCACTAGTGTACAACTTCAGCAGTGACAATGAAGTGAATGCAACTACAGGAACTCAACAAGGAAGATTACAGCATCAAGTCAGGTCAGACCAACCAGAATAGAAGCAAAGACCACAATGCAATGTACATGAATACAACTACAGGTACAAGGCCAGAAGTTCAAGTAGGTGAACAGAGATTAGTAAGAATTCAACATACCAACATACATGAAGACTACAATACATGAGTCAATCAAGTGATACATGGAAGTGTTAATTACAGAAAACAACTCTGTGCACATTGATACATAATCACACACAGGACAACAAGGCTCAAACGAAAGTATAGTGAAGAAAATCGACTACAATAATTCAAGCATTGACTTCAGTGAGCAGGCAAAGGAAAACATGCGTGCACAATGTGATACATCGCAAACTGGCAACAACAACAAGTTAAACAATGCATGATGAATCAGACGAACTAATCAACAGTGAAGAGATGACAAGTACATAGCAGTATAACCAAGTCAAAGCTAGTGGTAGTCAAATATCACAAATTCAATACCGAGAAGCACTGAAACAAAGATGGCCAGAACCAAAGTTCACAGTGAAGCCAGAAGAATTGAATACTACTAGTCAGTAAATAGTTCAGTGGTAAAAATGAGTGCAGACTCAAATTCGAAAGCAATAAACAAGTTCAAGTCAGAAAAATTCATGAATGCAACAGCCAAATGAAGTCAGCAGTCAGCGGTGGTAATGGCTATGAACAGCAAGTACAATGTCGTAGAACAAACGTCAATCAGGAGTAAAGTTCGGACCCAATGCAGAAGCAAACAAGTCGAGATGAACAAATGGAAACAAATTCGAAATCGAAAAATGCAGACCAACTAAGTAATACTGTATAAAAAATCAAATATGCATCTGCAAACTTTGAAAAAGTCAGAAATCATATACGTCTCTTTGAAAAATTCAAAATAAACCAAAAGAGGAATGTTTTTCTGCCGCATCGATCAAGAAAAATCGAACGTTTCATAATCAAAGTTGTGCGCATCATGTCAGGAAAGCATGAATTAGGAAAGTGAAGAATTCTTATAAATACATCACCCAAATCATCATCGGCAAGTGTGGAAAAATCGAATCGAATCCAAATATAAACCCAAGTTCATCATCGGCAATGCAGAGCTAACAAGAACAATCGGATTAAATCCTGACAAAGCAAAAGATACGAACAATGTACCAGAGGTAATTCGCAATCTCGAAGTCAATCAAGTAGCCGATCTCAAGAGACGATCAATTACAAAGCAAGGGAGTCAAGCAATTGTAATCGCCACCAACGAAACCCTAGTTTCCGAAAAGAAGACCGAAGCCCTAGTTTAGTTGCAAAGAGGAAACGACCGCCATTATAAAAAAGGAACAGGCCAAAGAAAAGAAAAGAGGAAATAGGGCCGGACTAATTTTTAAAATAGATTTCTCCTTTTTATTTAGTTTATTTTTAGGGTTTAATTTTATTAAAGGGTTTTTTTTTATTATTATTATTTTTATTTGTTCTTTTCGAATCAAGTCTTGGTAAATCACCACCTTGGTTGTAGGTAGTGTCAGATTGTCTAGTTAGAATTAGTTCAGTGAGCAGGGTGTGCAAGTTTGCAAAACTCTATAGGCGGTAGCAGGGTGTGTGATTCTGTTAGAGTGTTTGTAAGTGGGAGACTGTTTAATTCTAATAGAAATCTGGGAATGTAGCAGTAGGCAGGGGTTGTCGAAGCTGGGTAAACTTTGTGTGTGATTTACTTTTCAAAATATTTATTTTTTCTGCAGCTTTTGCATTTAATTCGAGAAAATTTGCTATAACCCTATTCACCCCCCCTCTAGGGTTAATCTAGATCCTATAAGTGGTATTAGAGCATGGTATTTTTCTTTAACTCTAGAGTCATGAATCTATCAAATAATGCTTTTTCCAAGGGGTAATCTATTGCTAGGCCACCCATGTTTAACGGGAATGATTATGCTTATTGGAAAGTTAGGATGGGTATTTATCTTAGTTCTGTTGATTATGATGTTTGGGATATTATTGAAACTGGCTATAAATCTCCCACTATAACTGTTGGTGATACTGAGATTCCTAAACCTAAGGATAGGTGGGATGCTAACGATAAGAAATTAAAAACTACAAATGCTAAAGCCATGAATGCTTTGATCTATGCTCTTGATAAAACTGAATTTAATAGAATTTCTCATTGAAAAACCACACAGGAAATTTGGCATACCTTGGAGGTGACACATGAAGGAACTTCTTAAGTCAAGGAGTCTCGTGTAGCCCTATTCAGCAATGAATACGTGAACTTTGTGATGGAAAAAGGCGAGAGCATAAAGGACATGTTTGGACGCTTTTCAACTTTGGTGCACAATGCTAGAGCGCTTGGGAAGGTATTCACTGAGGTAGAGCTTGTGAGGAAGGTGCAACGAGTGTTACCGATGAACTTTGAGGCAAAAGTCACGCAATACAAGAATCGAAAGATATGAGTAAACTAAGCATGGCAGAGTTGATTGGCAACTTGATGACATATGAGCTTGAGCTAAAAGCAAAAGAGGAACGCAACAACTCCGAACCAAACAAGAAGACGATTTCCTTAAAGAGCAAAGAAGAGAGCGATGAAGAAGAAGAAGATCCATGTAACGACCCGGAAAATTAACAATTTTAATTGATTCTATAACGTATTTAATTGAATATTTGTGAAATCTTATAATAATTGAATTTTTAAATAAAATGTTTATATATTTAGAATACGTATATTTAAATATAGCAGATTGTAAATTTTCAAATAATTTCATGGAAGTTTATTTAATTGAGAAAACGTGCTGTCCAATTCAAGCTATTAATTGCTTTAATTGATTTCTGAATCAGTGCGTAACGGTTTCTTTTTACTACCGTTAAAGATTTCTATTGCTTAATACTTTTCCAATCCAGGTAGACTTTTCCATTCGTAACCATTAATAAATTTGAGATCATCGACCTTGCTTTTATTATTCCTTGTAGTTTCGTGCACTGACTTTACCTTTCCCACTACCCATAATTTTCTCTACACGTTTCTTTTGCAATTGAAGCGTATATTTATATTTACGGTGGTGCGTTTATTCTAGTCTCTCTTTATTTTTGTTTTTAACGCTTGAAAGAATCTCAAATCATCAAGCTAGTAGCATCCGTTCCTTCCCTCGCTTTCATAAGGCCTATAATATATAAATCACTTGCTTATAGATCCGAACACAACATTGTCATCAAATTTAATGTGCCTTCCTCTCCCTATTATTTTGGTTCCAACCTTCCTAGTAAATGGCTTTAATAAATTTTGGCTAAATCATAGCTACGGACTTTTTAAATTTCTTTCATTTTATATTTATTTTCAATTCCTTCATTGCTTCAAAATTTTTGAACGTGCCTAATCATCTCAGTATGTATATATAATGTAAGCCTACCTTTCCTTGGAAAGCTATTGCTCACAAAAATTTCCTGATTTCTTTCCTTTTATCCATTTTTATATCCTTTACTTTCAAAACTCATTATGTGTTGTACAAACAAACAAAAATTTATTGCTTTAAGTGTATAGCTAAATCAACTATTGACCGTTACATTTTTTTTTCCATTTCAATTTATTACTTAAATAACGTTTTGATGAATTAATGGACAGCTTTACGTTTCTTTTGCTTTTGAAAACTTTATATTTATAGTGCACGTTTCTTTTTCATTTCAAAAATTTGAAACATGCTGCCCCATTTAAGCCATTAATTGTTTTAATTATTTTTCTTAATTAACATATAATCGTTGCTTTTTATTATTCCTGGATTTACATTCATACTTTAATCTCTTCTGTTCCATTTATTTCATTTGAAGTCTAAATTTATTTCCCATTCATTTATACGCCTCTTTCTCTTCCTCTTTTTACGTTATTTCCCTGCTTGCAAGATCCATTGCCATTCCCGTATTTATTTCTTTCCTTTTTGAAATTTAAAACGTATACGTTTTACATTTATTTATTTCTAAACCATCCATTGCCTTTTCTTTGAATCAATCCATTCTCTTCTTATTTGTTTTAATTTATTTCCTCTTTTAACCAACACTCAATCTTTATACATATTTATTTTAATTCATTTTCTCTATTCATGTGCATTTAATCTTTATACATATTTGTTTTAATTTATTTTCTCTTTTCACCAACATTCAATGTTTATATACATATTTGTTTCATTTTATTTTCTCTGCTCACTAGCATTTAATCTTTATATATTTGTTTTAATTTATTTCCTCTTTATTTTTCTTTTTTCTCCTTAAATTATAGGAAAAATTCCTAAATTTCCTCTAGCCATTACTATCTTTATTTCTTGCCACTTTAAACAAAATTTCTTTCCACTCTATCAATGTGAGGCTTCTCTTATAAATACAAATCACTCGTACATACCCTACTCCATATCAATAGATCTTCATCTCCTCTCTTGCGTGTGAAGCTTCTTCTGTTGGTAAATGGCTGCACCAATTTTTTTTTCTTCTTATTTCTTTTCTTTTTCTTCTTCTTTTTCCTCCTTTTCTTTTGTTTTCTTATTGTTTATATTGCTTTTGCTTTTCCTTTATTTTAAGCATAACATGCTTCAAGTATATATTTTACATTATAAGTATGTTTATATAGTGCAGCGCAAGTATACATTAAATATAAAGTTATAAACATTTGCATTTGATCTATGGTTAGTTTTATATGAGTATTTATTGAAATTTGTTTAGTATGACTTTTGAATATACATTGGGTTATTTCATACTGTTTATTTATAATATAAGACGTTTAACAGTCTGCATATATGTTACAGCATGTAAGATTTTTATAAAAAAAAGAAAGGTGTTAATTTTATATTGTATTGTTTATAAAAAGGTGTTAATTTTATAATATATATATATATTGTGGGACAGTATACATTTATAAACATATTAATATACAGTAAGTTACAAAACATAAGTTTGATATATAGGTAGAGTTTGCATGGGTTTAAATTTTCCTTCTGTTGTTTAAAATATAGTTGCAGAGTTATAAAATTTTGGGGAGAATATATAGTATAATATATTTTAAGTTAGTTTGTGTGTCTGTCCACAGATGAATTATTATACAAATACAGTTTTATAAGATCTAAGATCTGTTGTTTTAAAATGTAAGTTTATACTAGTGATTATATGGGTAAATATTTGACATTGATATTTTTTAAGATGATAAAGAAAGTTTAATGTAAGTGTTAACATGTAAGAAATGCCTGAAGCCTATTTTAATATTAAAGAAAATACTGGAATTTAAATTGTTAAATTAAGTTGGAGCTGTGCTCTCGCCCTTCTCTTTCTTATAAATATTTTGCAACAGGTAAATTTATATCAAGTATAAGGTGTGTAGTGTTTCAGCAAATCAAGGAAAGTCGATATTGGTCTTAACAATAATAATGTGGAATGTTGACTTAAATGTTGATTTAAATATGACTATAAAAAAAATTATGTTAATATTGGTTTTAAACATAGTTTTGCAGTTTTCTATTATTTGCTTTTGTTTGAAAACGTATGTATGTAAATGTAATTTTAATGCATTTCAAAACTAATATTGGTTAAGAGAGTAATATAATAGAATAATATTTGTATTTCATTTCGGTCTACATAAAGCAGTTTCTGATCTATTTTCATCGATCTCTATTTATCAGTTGTCCATCGTATTCGTGCCAATCTTGCTTCGCTTTGAAAATTTTGTTTGGATTTGTTCGATGTCTAGATCGTGATCCAGCGTAGCTCAATTCTTTGTCCAATCTATCTAGCCTCGAAAGGTGAGCAATCACTCACGATTTAACATTCTTATATTTGTTAAATTTGATTTCAATTGAAACGACAATTGAAATATGTTGTCTTAGTTATTTAAATTGTTTATATGCTATTATTTGTAACTGTTCACCGGTGGGATATGACACCATATCCTGTTGTTTATATTATACTGTTATTGATGATATATGCCTGTTATATTATTATTATATATTATCACTCTGCAAGTTCCCTGTAGTTTAGAATTCACTATGGGTTGAACTGATACATACCCGAACGGACTTTAGAATGGGAGAATTTCGTTATGAGTTGAAATGATGGACCCAAGCGATTTTCATTTAATTGAATTTGGGATTACGGGTTGAAATGATATCCACCCGTATATATTTAGTGTACGGTTTGAAATAATAAATATCCGTAGCACTTGACCATATGATAGGAAATATATACAGACACCGTTGGTCCATATATATAAAAATATTTTGAAATAAATTCATTGTTTTGGAAAGAAACATATGGTATTAATAAATATTAATTCTTAAATTATTATATATAAAGAGTAATGATATATATATATATATAGATTTAATAATATTTAATTCAATTAAGATTGATTTAATACATAAATTATGTTAATTATTTAGGTAAATTATAGTTCAAATAGATTTTTGCAATAATTGGGATAAATTAAGATTGGAAGATAAATTTGAGTTTATTAAAAATGGTATTTAAATAAGGATTTAATTAATTAAATCAATTTGAAATTTTGAATGGGGAATTTAAGGGTATGATTTTGTAACTGGATTTTTGATGTAAGTGATTTAATGAATATTTCACGTTAAATATATTAAAGAAAATATTGAGTAAAATGTAATTAAGGATACTTAAATGATATTGAATCTAATAAGGGAGTATTACAAGACTAAATAATAATGAGGTTAAATCGAGATCTATATGAAACTGTTATATTGAACTTTTAAATATTAAAGCCTTGAAGTATATTGGAATTTAAATGGTTTATTTTGAGATTCGGATCTGTATTTGAAATAAATATAGTTGAATTCGTTATTTAGAAACTAAATTGAATTTAAATTGATAAATTAAGATTGGATTTAATTTGAATAGGAAGGTCGGGTTGATGTTGAAACAATTGGTTAAGTTGAGGAAATTGAAAATACTTTACTCTATAAATTATTTAATATATAAAATACTATTTGGGAAGTATTGAGATATTTGAACTGAAAATGATATTTGGTTTTGAAGTATAAATTAAGTTGAAAAGACTACGGTGTTATAGTGTATATTTCTATCTTTTAGATAGTTCCATGGACCCTTAGAGGATGGTTATCCCAAACATCCTCTAAGTTAATTATATTTCAGTTGATATTTCACTTGAGTTAGATTTATAGATATAAGAATGTTAATCCTGACTCGAGTGTTTTGTGTTTTTCTTTACGCTCGGGTCAGACTGAGAAATACAGCATTTGAGACTTATCTTCGAAGTTGGAGCTTTGCTTGAAGATCCAGCTATCTATCCCTTCAGTCATCCAGTTGATTGGTTCAGAGAAGCCATCTGTTGCATTGGAGACTTCATGGCATTTGAACTATTCGGTTGTATTTTATTTCTAACTCTGAGGTATATAGTAGCTTCATGAACTACTATTCTTTATCTATTCCGTTGCATTGTATTACTCTGTGTAAGTGATCTATGATTGATTTATTTACTGTATATTTTAAGTTTTGCCAAATTTTATTAACAATTCGGTATTTTGAATTATTCAAGTCGGACATGTACGGTTTTAATGTCGATTTGAATCGTCCAAAATAGCGGGTCGTTACAGTTGGTATCAGAGCTTTGGCTCTAGGCAAAACTTATCATATATGGTAAATTTATTTACAGAATCACTTTCGTTCGAGTTGAATCTCTTCCTTTCTGACTCTATTTCCTTTGAATTTTGGAATGTCCCTCGGTTTCGAAATTCATTCTTGTCTCTCCCTAATTATATTCGTTCGATTCTGGAGTATCCCATAACTCCACTGAATGATTCGTAAAAGGGGGTGAAAACTTCTTTTCAATTGGCATTGATTCACCGAAGATTTTTTTTGTATCATCGGTTTACGATGCTGTTGTATCTTGGTATGCCGAATTCTATCTCTGGCGATCGAATGTCGATTTGTTTTGGAATTCCGCATCGATTATATTCCTGAAGTCACGGTTGACTCGGTTAAGGTCGCCTTCGATTTATAGAAGTATATCCATCTTCTATTTTGTAATTTGATTTTCTCAACCTTGTTTGAGCCTATCTTCGAATCATGATTCTATTGATTAGAGTTCCTCTAAATTAAATCTCTATCTTTGTTTTGAAATCCATTCTTGAATCATCCTTTGAAAAGTGGTTTGTTGTATTTTAAAATTGTTTTATACGAAATTATTATTTTGATAACTATGATTTTATTCTATATATAAAAGTGAAAATGTTTTCGATAAGGATTATATACCTATATAAAAAGGTTTTGAAAGGATTTGAAATTTTGAAAAATTATAAGAAATTGATTTATATAAAATTGATTTATAACTGTAGAGTTAAATTTGAAATTCGAGAATTGAATTCCGGTATTTTGAAATTGGTTTTAAGATTTTGGATGATATATAAAAATAATACGATTTAAAAGTATTTTTCGAATAAGAAATGTTTCTAATGAATTTTAATAATTTTGAAGAAATTTCAAAGAAGTTTTGAAGAAAATAGAAGTCCAGAACTCACTTATGTCGCTGGAAAATAATTTCGGTGATGAGTGCACGCATCATCGACATTGATTTTCGAGTTTCAAAGTGGGGGAGAGGCCACTTTAATAGCTTCGCTATGCAAGTGATTTTGTAAAACCTTTTTGATTACAAATTCCGAAGTATAATTTGATATTTTAGAAAGATATAGGTATATATTTTAAAAAAATTTAAAATGAGACCGTTGTTCAGTCCTCGAGTTTCAGATTTATTAATTGGTTTATTAATTTATGTTGATTTTCAAATCTTGAATTTGGAATTTTTATTTCCCTAACTATTTTGAATGTTCGAACACTTCCAAATCGAGATTAAATTTTTAAAGCTAAGAAATTTCGAAGAGTACAAAATGTTTGATAAAGCATATAAGTTTTGTTTTGTATGTTAAGTTTGAAACCTTTTGTTAGGTAAATGAATATGACTATTTTGAAATTAAACTAATATGGAATTTAGTTTTAAATGTTTTAAAAAACTATTAGTTTTAAATAATGGTTTTCAAAAAGGAAAATTTGATATTTCAAATAAAAAAATAAATACTTTAAAGGGTTTAAAGGGATAATTATAAATTTGGAAACCATTTGAGTATAATTAATTTTGAGAAAATTTTTGGTTTTGAAATTAAATTGAAATTAAAAACCAGTACTTATATTGTGATTTTGGAAATGAATTTGTTTGACTTGAATTATTTTAATTTGGAAACTGGGATAATTTTCTAAACCTATTATTTTGGGAACTTTGAAATTTAGATATTTAATCTGGAAGAAAATTTGGTGAAATCATATATGATATTGAAATGATTTGAAATTGAGAACCTTATATTATTAAGCACTTGATTTGGGAGTGGTCGAACTTATATAAAATGGATTTGTATAAGTATAAAGTTGATTTGAAATCTATTGATTTGAAAGGTACTCAATTTGGGAAGAAAATTTTATATAATCAAAGTCATATAAGTATGTTTTGATATACTATTGATTTGGAAAGTATTCGATTTAGAAAGGAATCCTATATATATGGACTTTATATAAGTACGATATTTGAAGGTTATTTGAAAAGGTACTATATGATATATATTTTCGAAGTAAAGATATGGAAAGTGCCTTCTGCTTGATATCCGCTTTGTGGCCACATCGTGGATTCATTCTATCGATATTATTCTTTCTGATTTTTGGTTTTCCAGATGTAATACTCGAGTGTTCCCACCGTGGCGTAACCCATGGTTTTTTTTCTCTCTCGTGAATGCATAGCGAAATTGCCTGGCTGAGTCTTGCCTAGGGGTACGGATTGTTTCCTGGGGGATCCAGGCGTAACCATTGTGTATCCTGCAATCTGTGTGGGTCGCGAATTGTAGCGCAAGTGCCTGGCTGAGTCTTGCCTAGGGGTACGGATTGTTTCCTGGGGGATCCAGGCGTAACCATTGTGTATCCTGCACTCTACTAGTCATCATGGCGTAACTCGTAGTGCTGAGAAAGCTTACGGATATGGATTGTTTCCTGGGGGACCCAGGCGTAACCATTGTGTATCTTCGAACCATGGTCGGACAAAGGTTTTGGTTTGGTTGTTTGTTTGAATTGTACTTTCCATGTCTGTTTTTAAAAGGTTTTTCAAGTATTTTCACTGGGTGTTGAAACAGGTCTACTAAGTACTTGAAAAATTCTAGCTTTGCGCCTGATCAACGCATGGCCAGAGTCTACAAGAATGAGGATAAACTTGTTAAAACATCGAGTTATAAAAATATTTTCGATATAAACGTATTTTTATAAAGGTATTTATTATAAAAGTATTTTTCCCAACAAAGAAATTTTGTACTAATATTTGAAATTAAAATTCTTATTGTTTGAAATAAATTATTCTTGCCCGATTCTATTCTTTTGAATCTACCTCATCTGCTCGGCTTCATTTTTCACCTATATTCCGTTTTCGGAATCTGCCTTCCTTTCCTTTTTGAATAAATCTTTTAAATATTGCTTATTTGTATACTACATTGTTTTATATAAAATTTTAGTGTTATAAATATTTTTGAAGTTATAAATTAAATAAAACAACTTTAAAGAAAATGATTATTAATTTATTGATAATATTTGAAAGGTATCTTGAGATAAATTAAAATTTTCATAAATTTTGGATTTACTATTTTCAATAGTCTTTGTAAATAGAAGTAATAATGTAAGTAATTGTTTGCAAAGGAGTTTGAGAAGTATTAAATATTAAAGAAAATTTAATTTCAAATGAAATTTTCAAATAAATAATTGAAATAAAATTTATATAGTTTAAAAATTTATTGTTTATCTTGGCTTTCAATCTATTTTTTTTTCTGGTTGTTTTATTCTCCTACCTCCTTCCTTTTCGGGGACGAAAAGTTTTGAGTGGGGGAGAGTGTAACGACCCGGAAAATTTTAACAATTTTAATTGATTCTATAAAGTATTTAATTGAATATTTGTGAAATCTTATAATAATTGAATTTTTAAATAAAATGTTTATATATTTAGAATACGTGTATTTAAATATAGCAGATTGTAAATTTTCAAAAAATTTCATGGAAGTTTATTTAATTGAGAAAACGTGCTGTCCAATTCAAGCTATTAATTGCTTTAATTGATTTCTGAATTAGTGCGTAACGGTTTCTTTTTACTACCGTTAGGGATTTCTATTGCTTAATACTTTTCCAATCCGGGTAGACTTTTCCATTCGTAACCATTAATAAATTTGAGATCATCGACCTTGCTTTTATTATTCATTGTAGTTTCGTGCACTGACTTTACCTTTCCCACTACCCATAATTTTCTCTATACGTTTCTTTTGCAATTGAAGCATATATTTATATTTATGGTGGTGCGTTTATTCTGGTCTCTCTTTATTTTTGTTTTTAACGCTTGAAAGAATCTCAAATCATCAAGCTAGTAGCATCCGTTCCTTCCCAAGGTTTCATAAGGCCTATAATATATAAATCATTTGCTTATAGATCCGAACACAACTTTGTCATCAAATTTAATGTGCCTTCCTCTCCCTATTATTTTGGTTCCAACCTTCCTAGTAAATGGCTTTAATAAATTTTGGCTAAATCATAGCTACGGACTTTTCAAATTTCTTTCATTTTATATTTATTTCCAATTCCTTCATTGCTTCAAAAATTTTGAACGTGCCTAATCATCTCAGTATGTATATATACTGTAAGCCTACCTTTCCTTGGAAAGCTATTGCTCACAAAAATTTCCAGATTTCTTTCCTTTTATCCATTTTTATATCCTTGACTTTCAAAACTCATTATGTGTTGTACAAACAAACAAAAATTTATTGCTTTAAGTGTATAGCTAAATCAACTATTGACCGTTACAATTTTTTTTTTCATTTCAATTTATTACTTAAATAACGTTTTGATGAATTAATGGATAGCTTTACGTTTCTTTTGCTTTTGAAAATTTTATATTTATAGTGTACGTTTCTTTTGCATTTCAAAATTTTGAATCATGCTGCCCCATTTTAGCCATTAATTGTTTTAATTATTTTTCTTAATTAACATATAACCGTTGCTTTTTATTATTCCTAGATTTACATTCATACTTTAATCTCTGCTGTTCCATTTATTTCATTTGAAATCTAAATTTATTTACCATTCATTTATACGCCTCTTTCTCTTCCTCTTTTTACGTTATTTCCCTGCTAGCAAGATCCGTTGCCATTCCCGTATTTATTTCTTTCCTTTTTGAAATTTAAAACGTATACGTTTTACATTTATTTATTTCTAAACCATCCATTGCCTTTCCTTTAAATCAATCCATTCTCTTCTTATTTGTTTTAATTTATGTCCTCTTTTCACCAACACTCAATCTTTATACATATTTGTTTTAATTCATTTTCTCTATTCATGTGCATTCAATCTTTATACATATTTGTTTTAATTTATTTTCTCTTTTCACCAGCATTCAATGTTTATATACATATTTGTTTCATTTTATTTCCTCTGTTCACCAGCATTTAATCTTTATATATTTGTTTTAATTTATTTCCTCTTTCTTTTTCTTTTTTCTCCTTAAAATATAGGAATAAATTCCTAAATTTCCTCTAGCCATTACTATCTTTATTTCTTGCCACTTTAAACAAAATTTCTTTCCACTCTATCAATGTGAGGCTTCTCTTATAAATACAAATCACTCGTACATACCCTACTCCATATCAATAGATCTTCATCTCCTCTCTTGCGTGTGAAGCTTCTTCTGTTGGTAAATGGCTGCACTAATTTTTTTTTTCTTCTTATTTCTTTTCTTTTTCTTCTTCTTTTTCCTCCTTTTCTTTTGTTTTCTTATTGTTTATATTGCTTTTGCTTTTCCTTTAATTTAAGCATAACATGCTTCAAGTATATATTTTACATTATAAGTATGTTTATATAGTGCAGCGCAAGTATACATTAAATATAAAGTTATAAACATTTGCATTTGTTCTATGGTTAGTTTTATATGAGTATTTATTGAAATTTGTTTAGTATGACTTTTGAATATACATTGGTTTATTATATACTGTTTATATATAATATAAGATGTTTAGTAGTCTGCATATATGTTACAGCATGTAAGATTTTTATAAAAAAAGAAAGGTGTTAATTTTATATTGTATTGTTTATAAAAAGGTGTTAATTTTATAATATATATATTGTGGGACAGTATACATTTATAAACATATTAATATACAGTAAGTTATAAAACATAAGTTTGATATATAGGTAGAGTTTGCATGGGTTTAAATTTTCCTTCTGTTGTTTAAAATATAGTTGCAGAGTTATAAAATTTTGGGGAGAATATGTAGTATAATATATTTTAAGTTAGTTTGTGTGTCTGTCCAGAGATGAATTATGATACAAATATAGTTTTATAAGTTCTAAGATCTGTTGGTTTAAAATGTAAGTTTATACTAGTGATTATATGGGTAAATATTTGACATTGATATTTTTTAAGATGATAAAGAAAGTTTAATGTAAGTGTTAACATGTAAGAAATGCCTGAAGCCTATTTTAATATTAAAGAAAATACTGGAATTTAAATTGTTAAATTAAGTTGGAGCTGTGCTCTCGCCCTTCTCTTTCTTATAAATATTTTGCAACAGGTAAATTTATATCAAGTATAAGGTGTGTAGTGTTTCAGCAAATCAAGGAAAGTCGATATTGGTCTTAACAATAATAATGTGGAATGTTGACTTAAATGTTGATTTAAATATGATTATAAAAAAAATTATGTTAATATTGGTTTTAAACATAGTTTTGCAGTTTTCTATTGTTTGCATTTGTTTGAAAACGTATGTATGTATATGTAATTTTAATGCGTTTCAAAACTAATATTGGTTAAGAGAGTAATATAATAGAATAATATTTGTATTTCATTTCGGTCTACATAAAGCAGTTTCTGATCTATTTTCATCGATCTCTATTTATCAGTTGTCCATCGTATTCGTGCCAATCTTGCTTCGCTTTGAAAATTTTGTTTGGATTTGTTCGATGTCTAGATCGTGATCCAGCGTAGCTCAATTCTTTGTCCAATCTATCTAGCCTCGAAAGGTGAGCAATCACTCACGATTTAACATTCTTATATTTGTTAAATTTGATTTCAATTGAAACGACAATTGAAATATGTTGTCTTAGTTATTTAAATTGTTTATATGCTATTATTTGTAACTGTTCACCGGTGGGATATGACACCATATCCTGTTGTTTATATTATACTGTTATTGATGATATATGCCTGTTATATTATTATTATATATTATCACTCTGCAAGTTCTCTGTAGTTTAGAATTCACTATGGGTCGAAATGATACATACCCGAACAGACTTTAGAATAGGAGAATTTCGTTATGAGTTGAAATGATAGACCCAAGCGATTTTCATTTAATTGAATTTGGGATTACGGGTTGAAATGATATCCACCCGTATATATTTATTGTACGGTTTGAAATAATAAATATCCGTAGCACTTGACCATATGATAGGAAATATATACAGACACCGTTGGTCCATATATATAAAAATATTTTGAAATAAATTCATTGTTTTTGAAAGAAATATATGGTATTAATAAATATTAATTCTTAAATTATTATATATAAAGGGTAATGATATATATAGATTTAATAATATTTAATTCAATTAAGATTGATTTAATACATAAATTATGTTAATTATTTAGGTAAATTATAGTTCAAATAAATTTTTGCAATAATTGGGATAAATTAAGATTGGGAGATAAATTTGAGTTTATTAAAAATGGTATTTAAATAAGGATTTATTTAATTAAATCAATTTGAAATTTTGAATGGGGAATTTAAGGGTATGATTTTGTAACTGGATTTTTGATGTAAGTGATTTAATGAATATTTCACGTTAAATATATTAAAGAAAATATTGAGTAAAATGTAAGTAAGGATACTTAAATGATATTGAATCTAATAAGGGGGTATTTCAAGACTAAATAATAATGAGGTTAAATCGAGATCTATATGAAACTGTTATATTGAACTTTTAAATATTAAAGCCTTGAACTATATTGGAATTTAAATGGTTTATTTTGAGATTCGGATCTGTATTTGAAATAAATATAGTTGAATTCGTTATTTAGAAACTAAATTGAATTTAAATTGATAAATTAAGATTGGATTTAATTTGAATAGGAAGGTCGGGTTGATGTTGAAACAATTGGTTAAGTTGAGGAAATTGAAAATACTTTACTCTATAAATTATTTAGTATATAAAATACTATTTGGGAAGTATTGAGATATTTGAAGTGAAAATGATATTTGGTTTTGAAGTATAAATTAAGTTGAAAAGACTACGGTGTTATAGTGTATATTTCTATCTTTTAGATAGTTCCATGGACCCTTAGAGGATGGTTATCCCAAACATCCTCTAAGTTAATTATATTTCAGTTGATATTTCACTTGAGTTAGATTTATAGATATAAGAATGTTAATCCTGACTCGAGTGTTTTATGTTTTGCATTATGCTCGGGTCAGACTGAGAAATACATCATTTGAGACTCATCTTCGAAGTTGGAGCTTTGCTTGAAGATCCAGCTATCTATCCCTTCAGTCATCCAGTTGATTGGTTCAGAGAAGCCATCTGTTGCATTGGAGACTTCATGGCATTTGAACTATTCGGTTGTATTTTATTTCTAACTCTGAGGTATATTGTAGCTTCATGAACTACTATTCTTTATCTATTCCGCTGCATTGTATTACTCTGTGTAAGTGATCTATGATTTATTTGTTTACTGTATATTTTAAGTTTTGCCAAATTTTATTAACAATTCGGTATTTTGAATTATTCAAGTCGGACATGTACGGTTTTATTCTCGATTTGAATGGTCCAAAATAGCGGGTCGTTACAATCCAATTGAAGAGCTTGCAATGGCTGTCAATAATCTTAGAAAATGGTCAAGATTCAAGCCACACAAGAAGAAAACAAATGGTAATAGGACAAAAGATTCTGACAATTCCAATAATGAACTGACGTGTTTTAACTGCAACAAGCCTGGCCACTTCAAACAAGAATGCCCACTTCTCAAAAACAAAAAAGGAAAGAAAAAGAAGAAGAATGCCTTTGCAGCAACTTGGGATGATGAAGAAGGAGAGGAATCTTCGAATAGTAGCTCAGAGGAGGTTAACTTGTGTCTTGTGGCAAAATCAGATTCAGAAGCAAGCTCAAAGGAATCTAGTGAGGGAGGTGGTTATTCTTATAAAGAACTTGTTTTTATGTGTCTTGATCTTAGTAAAGAAGTTGATACTCTTGAATCTAAAATTGAAAAACTGAGATCTGATAGGAGAGAACTTGCTCGTGAAAATTTTAGGTTAGAAACTGAACTTGAAAATATTCAAGACCTAGACTGTAAAAAATGTAAAATTTTAGATTTAGAATTATCAAGACATAAGAATAGCTTTGAGAATCTTGAAAAAGAAAACTTGAGTCTTCAGGAAACCATTGACACTAGGAAAAAGGATTTTATAAATAGGTGCACCTCACTTGTAACTAAAAACACAAATCAAAAAACCAAAGTCCAAAATCTTGAGAAATCTCTGAATAACTTTTCAAGAGGAGAAAAATCATTCAACATGCTATTGGGAAATCAAATTTTTTCTAACAACAGAAAAGGATTAGGCTTTGGGAAAACACAAGTTGATAATAATGCAAAAGATAAGAGTGTCTTCGATAGATGTGAAATAATTGGACATCGTGTTGAAAATTGTAGTCATAGGAACAAGAACACCAAATTTATACAAGTTTGGGTTCCTAAGGATTCTACAAACAAATTTCATGTCTATTGGAACAAGAATGAAATGACAAAACAAGTTTGGGTTTCAAAGGGTTTGTTTATTCACAATGCTTCAGCCACTAACAATCATGGACCTATAAAAACAAATAGGTCACAAAAATCTTTCATCGTGTAGGTATGGTGGCGGGCGAAGGAACAACAACAGTGTTCACTGGATTTTGGCTGTTCCAGAAACACAACGGGCAACAAAGCAAGGTTCCTTAGCCTAGTACAAAGGTGACAGAATCACAATGGGAAACCATGAAAAATGGTCGTAAAGGTAAAACAGGTGAAGGTATATTTATTTGAACGATATATTAAATGTGATAATCTGCACCATATTCTAAATGTAATCAGCCAATATTGAGATGTTGTAAAGAGATGATTTTTTGATTCTGTCTTGTTCAATATAGTTGGCTAATTATATTTATGCCAAAAACACTATTCTTTGAATTACTTCATACATATTTGTTTGGATTAAACATTGTGTTTTGTTGGATGATAATGCATTTGGTTATAATTCGGCTAACTCTATATTCACAGTTTCTGATTATTTACACGACTTCAATTCAAATTCAAGAATGCTGTAAAAATTTGTGAGTTTGATTTTTTATGCACACTTCATGGTCTGGTCTATCAAATTTAATTAGTGATATTTTGGAGTGAAAGAGAAATTCATATGCAGATCATACTGGTAATCTAGTAGACAGAAAACTTACTAGTTTAACGTGATTTATGGTGAGACATTTAGTAACTGCATCGTTTTTCAAAGAAAAAATCTGCATATTTTTCATTACAAATAATTTTCAAATAGCAGAAATTTTTTTCTCATATAACCTCTTTGAGAAAATCATTTTTTGACCTTATTTTCAGATTAGTCATTTTTATTTGATTTTAAATGACAAATTTTAACTAATCCGACTCCCTACTAATTATCAAAAAGATAAATAGTGGTTGAAAAGGTGATAAGTGTTGATATTTAACATACATTACTCAAGACAGTATATTTGGAAAATTTCCGTAGGAATTCAAACAAGAGTTATAAAACTTTTTGTTGGGTAAAGATTCCATGACCATTTCTATATCTATCATATTTCTATCGACCATTGTTTTTCAAAAATTCAATATAGTTTGTCGATATGTGGTACTATAATCAGGAATCATTTGTTTTTCATTTCACATTTTTTTAAAAATAAATAAATATCCAAAGTATTCACTCTCATTTAAAAGTCCTCACGGTTATGCATGGGTGAATTACTTTGATTTTTGATTATGTGCTTCCATGCTCATTTAAAAGTCCTTACGGTTATGCATGTATGGAACACATATCAAAATTAATTGATTAAAATGACAAGTTGATTCTAATCCTATTTAAAAGTCCTCACGGTCATGCGTGGTTAGAAGATACTGGATTTCATTTTTTAAAATTAAATTGGAATACTACTAATCTCATTTAAAAGTCCTAACGGTTATGCATGATTAGTAGATATTCAAATTCCTGATATAAATGTACCACAAGTTGATACAATTGTATGATTTTATATTAGAACATCATTTCCATTCTTTCTAAAAGTGGAATATGCACCTAACAAGGGTAGTTATGATTTTTCTTTGACTTTTATTGAAGTTTAATATTTATATTCAATTTGAGTTTAATGTTGGATTAATATTGATCACTTTATCTCTATTTTTCTCTAACACTATTATTCTTTTGTTGATAACAAAAGGGGGAGAGAAAAGTTAAGATTTTGTCAAATAAAATCAAGCAAAGGTCAAATAATTTCCCATTTGCATCTAGGCTCATTTGTGTATTTCTATTTGTATGCACATATGTAGGGGGAAGCATCATGTAGAGAGGAGGCATTTAAATACGGGGAGCAATTAGAGTATTTCATTGATCAAATACATTTAATACAGTCAAAATCTTAAATATATGTTTGTTAACATCAAAAGGGGGAGATTGTTGAATATGCGCTTATATGATTTTTGTTTGATGATAACAAACATATATACATTCATTTAAATGTATTTGTGAATGTGCTATTTAATTTTTCATAGATTAAATAAATATTTGTTGAATAAAATTAAATACACAGAATTTGAATTCAAACGGAAATTTTATTCAAACAAATATTTATTACAATTTTGAATAGTACAAATTCAAGCTCTCACTATACATATACAATTTTGATTGTAATTACATCACAATTCAATTTTCATAAATGCCTCACTACATATCACTCACACTCGTAGTTTATCTGCAATTTCATTCCAGTTATAATCCAACATCTGAGAAATCTGCAAAAATATTCACTAATGCAGTAAAATTGAAAAAGAAATATTTTTGCAATATAAAATGAAATATGATTTTTGAAAATATGATTTGCCTCAGTTATTTGGGTTGTTCGTCATCATTCACATTTGAATTCATCATACACGAACAATGTGACATGCATAGTGTATCACTGTACGTGCCACAAGGCCATGCACATCGATATACACTTGATAATGCTACAGGGACAAGTGAGCACAGGTCAAACCCAAATGAAAAGCCGGGTTCAACCCACGTGCAATACATTTAAAGTCACGTCACGAGCACAAGGTCAAACCCGAGTTTTGAAACTGGATTCAACTCAAGTGAAATTTCAAAAATCAACATGAAAGGATGCAAAGACCAGAAGTACAAACTGAAGACTACAAGAAGTATGCAATTCGAAGTGACATAACAGCAAATACCACAACATCAAAGAATCAATTCTCGACCAAGATCAGTTACACAATGCATGCAACATGGTGAGAAACACAAGTGCAACAGAAAGGGGTGTAAATACAACCAAACAACAATGCATGCAAGTGCAGACCAAATGAAGACCACTAGTGTACAACTTCAGCAGTGACAATGAAGTGAATGCAACTACAGGAACTCAACAAGGAAGATTACAGCATCAAGTCAGGTCGACCAACCAGAATAGATGCAAAGACCACAATGCAATGTACATGAATACAACTACAGGTACAAGGCTAGAAGTTCAAGAAGGTGAACAGAGACCAGTAGTGAATTCAACAAACCAACATACATGAAGACTACAATACATGAGTCAATCAAGTGATACATGGAAGTGTTAAGGACAGCAAACAACTCTGTGCACATTGATACATGATCAAACACAGGACAACAAGGATCAAACCAAAGTATAGTGAAGCAACTCGACTACAATAATTCAAGCATTGACTTCAATGAGCAGGCAAAGGAAAACATGCATGCACAATGTGATACAAGGCAAACTGGCAACAACAACAAGTTAAACAATGCATGATGAATCAGACCAACTAATCAACAGTGAAGATAAGACAAGTACATAGCAGTATAACCAAGTCAAAGCCATTGGTAGTCAAATATCATAAATTCAATACCGAGAAGCACTGAAACAAAGATGGCCAGAACCAAAGTTCACAGTGAAGCCAGAAGAATTGAACACTACAAGTCAGTAAATAGTTCAGTGGTAAAAATGAGTGCAGACTCAAAGTCGAAAGCAATAAACAAGTTCAAGTCAGAAAAATTCATGAATGCAACAACCAAATGAAGTCAGCAGTCAGCGGTGATAATGGCTATGAACAGCAAGTACAATGTCGTAGAACAAACGTCTTTCAGGAGTAAAGTTCGAATCCAATGGAGAAGCAAACAAGTCAAGATGAACAAATGGAAACAAATTCGAAATCGAAAATTGCAGACCAACTAAGTAATACTGTATAAAAAATCAAGTATGCATCTGCAAACTTTGAAAACGTCAGAAATCAAATACGTCTCTTTGAAAAAGTCAAAACAAACAAAAAGAGGAAAGTTTTTATGCCGTATCGATCAAGAAAAATCGAACGTTTCATAATCAAAGCCGTGCGCATCTAGTTAGGAAAGCATGAATTAGGAAAGTGAAGAATTCATATAAATACATCACCCAAATCATCATCGGGAAGTGTGGAAAAATCAAATCAAATCCAAATATAAACCCAAGTTCATCATCGGCAATGCAGAGCTAACAAGAACAATCGGATTAAATCCTGACAAAGCAAAAGATACGAACAACGTACCAGAGGTAATTCACAATCTCGAAGTCAATCAAGCAGCCGATCTCAAGAGACGATCAATTACAAAGCAAGGGAGTCAAGCAATTGTAATAGCCACCAACGAAACCCTAGTTTTTGAAAAGAAGACCGAAGCCCTAATTTAGTTGCAAAAAGGAAACGACCGCCATTATCAAAAAGGAACGGGCCAAAGAAAAGAAAAGAGGAAATAGGCCCGGGCTAATTTTTAAAAGAGATTTCTCCTTTTTATTTAGTTTATTTTTAGGGTTTAATTTTATTAAAGGGTTTTTTTATTATTAGTTTTATTTTATTTGTTCTTTTCGAATCAAGTCTTGATAAATCACTACCTAGGTTGTAGGTAGTGTTAGATTGTCTAGTTAGAATTAGTTCAGTGAGCAGGGTGTGCGAGTTTGCAAAACTCTATAGGCGGTAGCAGTGTGTGCGAGTCTGTTAGAGTGTTTGTAAGCGGGAGACTGTTTAATTCTAATAGAAATCTGGGAATGCAGCAGTAGGCAGGGGTTGCCGAAGCTGGGTAAACTTTGTGTGCGATTTACTTTTCAGCATATTTATTTTTTCTGCAGCTTTTGTGTTTAATTCGAGAAAATTTGCTATAACCCTATTCAACCCCCCCTTTAGGGTTAATCTAGATCCTACATTTCTCCGTGGGGATCCGCGGTCGTCTTCGTGAAGAAGTTCGATGGAACTCTTAGGCTTTGCATTGACTATTGCAAACTCAACGTGTTAACTAACAAAAATTGGTATCCATTGTCTAGGATCGATCATATGTTCGATTTACTGAGTGGTGCTAAGGTCTTTTCTCAGCTCGACCTTGCCATGGGTTTTCATCAATTATGAGTCGTGGAGGATAACATACCTCTTACCGCTTTTAGCACTCATTATGGTTCTTTTGAGTGGCTCGTTATGCCGTTCCGTTTGACGAACGCTCCTGCTTTCTTTTTCGATCTCATGAATCGAATATTCTAGGAATATCTCGATAAGTTCGTCCTTGTGTTTATTGACGACATCCTTATTTATTCTAAGTCTGAAGCTGAGCATGCTAATCACTTGAGAATTGTCTTGAGTACCCTCCGTCATCATCAGCTTAGAGCCAAATTCTCCAAGTGCCATTTTTGGGAGAATAAGGTTAAGTTCTTTGGCCATGTTGTTTCTTCCGACGGCGTTTCAGTCGATCCCTCCAAGATCGAAGCCATCCATAATTGGAAAAGGCCTGAGAATGTGCATGAGATTCGTAGTTTCCTTGTATTGGCGGGGTATTACCGTTAGTTTATTAAGGATTTTTCCCGTGTGGTGCTTCCACTCACCAGCCTTACTCGGGAAGGCATTCGTTATATTTGGTCCGATAAGTGTGAAGCTTCCTTTCATACATTAAAGGAACTTCTCACTAATGCTCCTATTTTGGTGGTTCCCGAAGGGAATCATGATCTTGTTATCTACATCGATGCTTGTGGTAGTGGTCTCAGTGTTGTTCTTATGCAGAAGGATCAGGTATTTGCTTACGCTTCTAGGCAACTACGTCCGAATGAAGTTCGCTATGCCACACATGATCTTGAGTTAGCCGCCATTGTCTTTGCCTTGAAGATTTGGCGACACTATTTATTGGGGGAGCACTTCATTCTCTATACCGATCATAAAACCTTGAAGTATTTGTTCACTCAGAAGGAACTCAATATGAGACAACAGCGTTGGCTCGAGTTTCTTGCCTCCTATGACTTTGATATCTAGTATACCCCGGGTAAGGGTAATCGTGTTGCTGATGCGCTTAGTCGCAAACATTCGACTGTTGTTTCTATGATGCTTGCCAAATGGGATATTCTTGAGACTCTATCTTTTTGTGAAATTCGTGATCGAGCTTCAAATTTTAATTCTCCCATTCTATTATTTAGTTTGGGGGCTCGACCCATTTTGTTGCATCGTACTGCCAATGCTTAGCGGCGTGATCCAGAGCTGTTGCATCTTATTCAACTTTGTGAGTCTGGATCCTATGTTGAGGCGTTGTAGGATTTCAGCATTGATTCTCATAGGTGTCTTCGCAAGAAGAACCGTCTTTTTGTGCCTTCTGATTTTGCACTTAGGCATGACATTCTAGTTGACTGTCACCATTCTAATTATACTATTCATCCCCGTAGTTGTAAGATTTATGCCGATATGCGTCGTTTTTATTATTGGAATGGCATGAAGCACGATGTGGCAAGTTATGTGAGTAATTGCATAACTTGTCAGCGTATTAAGGCCGAACATCAGCGTCGTTCGGGTCTTCTGCGGCCTCTAGAGATTCCATTATCGAAATGGGATCAGATTTCGTTGGATTTCATTGACGGCCTACCTCGTTCGAGATTGGGCCATTCTAGCATCTGGGTTATTGTTGATCACCTTACCAAGTCTGCTCATTTTTTTCCTATTAAGTCTAATAGGACTGCTTCGCATTTGGCTAAGTTTTATGTCATGGAAATCGTGAGACTTCACGGTGTTCCTAGTTCTATTGTGAGTGACCGTGATCCTTTATTCACGAATCATTTTTGGCAGAGTCTTCAACAAGTTTTGGGAACAAAGCTTAATTTTAGCACAGCTTATCATCTACAGTCTGACGGACAGACTGAACGGGTGAATCGTATCTTGGAAGATCTTCTCCGTATTCGTATTTTTTTTGGTGGTAGTTGCAAGAATCACCTACTCTTGTAGAGTTCTCCTACAACGATAGTTTTCAGTCTAGTATCGGTATGGCTCCTTTCGAAGCCTTATATGGAAGGCCATGTTGATAACTTTCTTGTTTGTTGGAATCTGGGGAGAAGCTTATTCTTGGCCCAGATTTTATTCATGACTCTTCTAAGAAGATTGATTTGATTCGTTTGAGAATGAAAGAGGCACAGAGCCGCCAAAAATCCTACGCGGACAACCGTAGGAAGCCTCTCGAATTCTTAGACGGTGATCTTATTTTTATTCGTGTTTCTCCTTTGAAAGGGGTGATGCGCTTCAGTACAACTAGGAAATTGGCTCCTCGCTTTATAGGGCCATTTTCTATTACTGAACGTATTGGCCCTGCGGCTTAGAGAGTTTCACTTCCTACTCATTTATCTGGCATTCACGACGTGTTTCACGTCTCTCAACTTCGAAAGTGTCTTCGAGAGTCGAATTCTGCTATCAATTCTCCTGATTTGCAAGAGCTTGAGGTCTCACCGAACTTATCTATTGTTCAACAACCTATTCGCGTGCTTTCCACGGAGGTGTGACAACTTCGTAACAAGGACGTGCCGCTCATTAAAGTTCAATGATCCGCTAATCCCAATGTCTTTACTTGGGAAACCAGAGAGTTTATCGAGCAATCCTATCCGGGTTTTCTATCTTTGCCTGGTAATGGTGAGAACATCTTTCGTCTCAAGCTTATTTCCTTTTCTTCTTGATGAAGTATGTATGTAGTTGTTGCAAATATCATCTCTAGGAATTGCGTGGACACAATTTTTTTAGGAGGGGAGATCTGTAACAACCCGCATATTTAACGATAATATATTTAAATATAGCATCATTAGTCGGATATAGGTCCGAAATGTTACTTTTTGCAAATGGCGGAATTAGGACCCGAAACCACCTCCATTGAGTACAAAATGAAGTTTGCGACCTTTTTAAGTATAAACTTTGATATGTTTGGAGTAAGTCGAGTTTTTCTACTTTTTCTATTGGGTTTTGGGTTTTGGTTCATCCCACTTGCTAGCGTAATACCCTAACTCAGCCCCTCTCCTCTCCACTCACTCATTTCATTTCATAAAACTCAAGCACAACTGAAAATGGTGGAAGAGAATACGAAATAGAAATTCCAATCCCTAGTTTACTTTGCAAACTTAAATTCTTGCTCCAAAATCAAAGTGAAGCTATTGGTAAGCCTTCTCTTCATCTTCTCCAACTCTTTTCCTCTTCAATTTCAGAAAGTTTCGTAAGCCTAACTAAGGAAATACTTGTTTTGATCTTAGATTGAAGCTTGTAGAGTTGAAGTGGAGAGTAGTTGGTCTTTTCTTTGTAATTGGGCTTCTCATCCTTGTTTTTTAGTTAAAAGGTTAGATTTTTATCTCACATCTATGTTTACAACTATGTTGGATTGTTAGGAATGAATTCCTAACATATTTGCATGTTCATTTGCTTTCGATTTGGATGGATTTGATGGAATTGACAATTTATGATTTTTTAAGCCAAATCTATGAAATTCTTATATGGTTGAGATTTATGTTGTCCGGAGTGTTTGGGTGAGTTGTTAAGGTTGGGCAGTCATTGACGTTAGCCCGAGATCATCGCTCATCCGATCGCTTTCGATTTGTTTTGGCCATCTATGGCCTAGGTTTAGGGAATGCCTGAACATCAGGTTTCAGACGTCTGAAATCTCATTTTCAGACGTCTGAATATTATACTGGGAATTTTCTTTCCCCATTATTCAGACGTCTGGACCAAAACCCCCAGACGTCTGAATTAGTTCGAGTGCAACCAGAGAGGAAATAGGCTAAAACGCCTATTTCAGACGTCTGAAACATAAACGTCTGAATTACGTTCTGGAAAACATCTAATTTTCCAGATTCAGACGTCTGAACCACCTATTTCAGACGTCTGAATCTGCTGTCTTTTGCCAATTTGTCTATTTTGCTTGGTTTTCCAAATTTCGACGCGTGTTGATTCCAATTAGCTATTTATGCATATTTGACTTTGATGATTCCTTTTTGATTTCATACACGGGTTTTTATAAAATGATCTCTTCAAATGTTATCAAAGCTCGTTCTCTAATATATAATTTCTATTTAAAAGGCACACACAATTTGGAACTTCGAGCAAAGTGGAAGGGAGATTAAATGGGTAGGTAAAACTCGGACCATGAATCTGGGCATTTACCTTTCCGATTAATCCGCGACCTATTCGATTGACTGTTTTGACCTTTTGGTCTGGTTTACCTATAAGATGAGGTAAACTTTGTACTGCTTTGAGTGTGAAATTAACTAACGGATAGTAAACCGTTTAGTGCAAACGGGTGGTTATGGGACTCACGTTACCAGTTTTCGGATTCCTTTTCGAGAGCTCTGACACATTCTACCAGTTAGTGGTGCCCGGTACTAGGCCTACGGACCTTCACCACTACGGTTTGTTGCCTTTGGGATAGTGTCTTTGGACTGTCTCCTTCAGGTTTGTTGCCTTCGGGTATGTTGTCTTCGGGTATGTTGCCTTCGGGTATGTTGCCTTCGGGTTTGTGCCTTCGGGTTTGTACCTTCGGGTTTGTGCCTTTGGGTTTGTTGCCCTATTATATCGCTTTTGGAGTTGGTTATTCGTCACCGCTCAAGTGATATTGGGTTTGGAGTCTTCGGGCTCATGGATCCTTGTTTATACAGTACTGAGCATGTACAATTTTCTAATGTTTCATTGATATGTATATTCCCTAGGTATCGCCCTTCGGTGTTGGTCGTTTCGAGCCACGCGATATATATAGCAGTTACCTTGCGGAACTTGTATTACCTTCATTGGTATTTGATATTTGCCTTTTCGGCTTGTTTTGGGATATTCATATCCGTTGTTTATTTGAGTTGTCATTGATACGAGGCTTGTCTTGTTATGATTCATCTTTTGTTAGATGATTGTGTTATCTCTTTTAGAGATATTTGTTACACATTATGACCTTGCAGGTTATCTTTGTTCAGTTTATCTAACTGATTTGTTTAGCTAGACTGATCCATGAATTTATACTCGGGCCAGACCGAGATGTTTCAGGCTAGGTGCTTTTGGACTTAGCCTATTTTGCTTCCACAAGGACTACTCCGCTAGCTTCTTTTTATTATGGTTTTTTGCGTAGTCCCATTTTGTTGTAACTCTGATATATATGTATTCTTTTGACTCGTCTGTATATTGTGGTTTGCTATACCACTTGACATGTATAAGTTTGTATGCTCTGTTATGTATCTATATATGTGTATATGATGATCTACTGTTCTGTGATGTATATTACATTTGAGTTGTTATATTCTATTCTGATAGATCCTCCAGCCACCAGTGGTTTTGTTTTGAGTATTCATTGGATATGTCGATTTTATTGTATGACAATTGTCGATGTATTCAATTGGTAGTTAGAGCAAGCTATAGATGGTCGCTCCTATCCAGCCTTATTCTCCGTGTTAGTTGACGGCATTATCTCGTAGTGTCCTTGGCTAGCGTGGGTATAGAAGTGGGGCATCACACCAAGCCATGCTAACCCAAACCCAAACCTAAACTTGAACCAAAACCTGACCCTATGCAACCCCTAGGCCGTACTTAACATATGACAAGCAAGGAAAAAAGTTTGGTATTCGTATTCGCTTTTATTCCAAAGTTATTTCATTTAAAAGTTGAATTGAAATTGTTTTGTTTGATTTTTTTTGTTTTGGGTTGTACACAGGAGTTGTAGCTTGGATTCGCTCACCACTCAAAACATTGTCTTGCCATCGTGCTTGGTTTTCTGTTGTGCTTTTGGTTTTGAAATCTTCAGCAATTAGAGGTGAGTAAAGCTCACACGACAATTATAATTTTGTAGTTGTAAAACAACAACAACTGAATGTGTAGAAATATTTATGATGTTATAACTGCCATATGATTTTATATATATGATATTAACCTGTTAAGTTGCATATCATCTCACCTGTTACATGTTATATCACCTGTTACTATTGTATATGGTTAAACAGTTCATTTATATTTGTTTATCAGACTGCAAGTTCCCTGTAGATTAGGTTCACTATGGGTTGAAATGATACATACCCGAACGAACTTTAGAATAAAGAAAAATAGTTATGGGATGAAATGATAGGCCTAAATAGTTTTTAAATTATTTATTTTGACTTGGGATTGCGGTTTTGAAATGATAGAACCCGGATTTCTATTTGTAAGCTGCGGATTGGAATGATATATATCTGTATCACTTGACCTAGGTTAGAAAACTATATCAGGCCCGTGGTTATTTTTATAAATTTTTTGAAATTTTTAAGTAATTTTAAAAGTGTATATATATTAAAATTTGATTCAAATTGGATTTTTAAAATATTAGATAAAGAAATTTTGGAATTTTATATAAGTTAAAATGTGAGAAAAATGAATAGCTGCATTGAATTTTTGAAATATAACTTAAGTGGAAAATTGGAATTTTAGTTAAATAAATAAAGTTATATAAATAAAATTGGAAACTAAATTTATATGGAAAAAAATGGAGAAAATTTAAATGTTAAGTTGTTTATTTAAATATGTGAAGAATTGGAATTTTTACACTTGAATTTATTAAAGGAATTTGTTGAAATTTGATTTGATTATAAGGAATTTATTTTGATAAAAACATTATGTTAATGATATGTTAATGAACATTAATGTTAAATTATGATTTTTAAAATGTTTAGAAGGTTTAAAAATGAAGTTTATTATTTGCTGGAAATACACTAAAATCTAGAATTCACTTTTAATAGCATTCAGAAATGCTATGATTTCTGAATTGAACTAAAATTGAATAAAAAGAGCTATTACAGCATTTCTGAAATGGTGTAGTTGCTGTAGTTGAACTTATAAGCTGAAATTGAAATCGGGTCTACTATAGCATTTCTGTAAAATGCTGTAGTGGTCTGCAGACTTTGCTGAAATCAATTCAAAACCTTGTTTTGAAATCTGAGCTACCGCGGCACTTCTGGAAATGTTGTCTTTGCTGTTTTAACTAAAATTTAACTAAAACTGTGTTTTAACAGAAGTTTTAAGTGCTGTCTTTACTGAATTAAAATGTTTTCCAGTATAACTTGTAGCAGTTTTTTTAAAATGCTGCGAAAGGCTGAAATTTTAATAATTTTGGTTTTTGACTTAGCGAACGTACTCAGAATGGTTTGAAACTTTGGAAATTGAATACTTGAATTGAAAGAATAATAAATCCACTTTTGAAATGATTTAAATGAATAAATTAAATTGTAAATGAATCGTTTTAAAAGGTAATTTGAATCAAAGTTAATGAATGTTATATTGTAAAAATATAAAAGGGTGTTTAAATTGGATATTTGGATTTGAATTACAAATAATGATTAGAAGGGAAGTTTTGAAAGGATATGATATTTTGAAATATTGAAATGAATTGGGAACGATTTAATCTTTATTTTGATAAAGAATTGGCTTTGGAATGATATTTATTTTTGAAGTATAAAGTATTACTATTAAAAGTTATAACCACGGGTTATAATAACGATTGGTTGGCCAAGAGACCAGGATCGAATATGGACATACTCTCTGTCGATACCGAAAACCACTTTCACAACTGTGTACGCGGTGGAGATTCCAGAATGAAGTAGGATGGTGGCGACGTTCTTTTGGTATGATACGTGGACCCAACTCCTGTGAATTGGCATAAGGTGGCTAAAATAGGAGCGGTCTAGGGCCAGTTGAGGTCGCACCTCATAGCAGACGCATTTCTTCGACACTATTCTATTACTTGTGATTGTTTGGTGGCCACCCTCCGATTTTGAGATTGTGTTCCGCGGTGGGCGTATGTGGCTGCTGCGTTACCACCAGCCCGAGTGTCGTAATTGGTATATCTACCATGGAATTGCCTTGTGTGCCGTGTCACCTACCATATCGAGCCTTTACTATGAGTTTCTATTTGTGTCATACCTATGCAGTATCTTCTCGTAGTCTCCCGATCAGGAGATATGCAGGTACTGTATAGACTATTGGCATTATTTGTATTAAGGGGAATATTGGGTCACTCCTTAACGTTATTTAAAAGTATGTTTATTTTACTGTTACACATTATTATAATAGCGAAATATACTATATAGTAAATAGTTTAACGGATCCTTAGAGGATGGACGATCCCAAGCATCTTCTAAGTTATTTGTACCATTACTACAGTTCACTTGAGTTGGTTTACATTGGATAAGTATATATGTCTTGACTCGAGTGTTTGTGTTTTATTTACGCTCAGGTCAGCCTGAGTTTATTCGCAAATTTGGATTTCCACTCTCTGGAGGTCTGGAATCACTGGAGATTTATTAGCTTATCTAGTTACCTATATTTCAGTGCTGTTGTTCTGTTGTCAGCTTTGTATTAGTGTACTTCTTTGTATTTGGGATTTGATGTCGTATTACTTTCAGACAGATATTATGTATTTTGTATTTGGTTTTGAGACTTTATGATAGTAGCTTCATGAACTAATATGGTAATTAATTTTCCGCTGCGAGATATTCTGATGTTCTGTGTCTGTGATTCTTTGATTTGATTTTATTTGCTTCGAAGTTTTATTACCATATGTTATTTTGTACTATTCATGTTCGACATGTGTGGATTATTGTCGATTTGAATAGTGGAAAATAACAAGCCGTTACACCATTACGATTCGATTTGGGTTTCGGATAACCAACTGGAATCAGACTCCCTGTCACATCAAAGTTAAAATACCGTTCTACGGCCAAGGGGTTTTCACATTCACACAGCAGTATATTCATCACAGATATCACAACTCAGCACAAAGCAATTCACTTTACATAGAAATCATAAGCACATAACAGAGATATCAAATAATTCAATATTCAATAGAATCCAAACATCCATAAGTAGGATTAATTAATTGTCTGATTAACTTAAATCAGATTAGTCACTAATCCTGGTTAATTAACATTAATTAATTACAAACTTTAACCATTAATTAACCTTAAATCATTTATTGATTAATCATTAATTATAAATTAATTAATCCCTAATTATTCATAAATAAATCCTTAATTAATAATAATAATTAATTAATTATCATTCCTTAATCACTTTCATAAATTTAAAGTATGAACCATTTATCTTTATTACTTAATCCTTATTTCATAACCATTGGAAATAAATCATCAACAATGCATTAAATTACTTAAAATCTTTAAGTTAGATTAAGGATTATAAAACATTTTATTTTCTCAATTTTTTTTACTTAATTAAAAAAATTAAGTTTGTAAACTTTAACGCAGAAGTTATATAGATTAAAACACTTCTAACTTAATAAATTTGAAGTAATTTATTTTGAAAAAAATTGAGAATTAAATTAAATAATCATTAGATATTTAATTTTTCAAATCAAGTTAATTTAATCTCAAAACACATTTACATTAAAACTTCATTTTTTATTTCCTTTGAAACCAGAACCTAGTTCATCCTTTTAAATACTAGAGCCAACTTCGATTCTTACCCGAGCCAAACCACAAGATACACAAGCAACCCCCGAACCAATTGCAGACTTACCCGAGCAAATAGCCCTTTCTTCTTCTCCTCTTTTCTTTTAACTTTGATTTTGTTTTAAAATTCAAAATTCTTTAAAATCACTCGCGTATGCATTCGAATCCTAACGCGAGCCAACATCACGTTTTCTTGAGAGTAAACCCGAGCTACCATCATCTTCTTCAACTACCATACTTTCCAGACGCATCGAGTTTCGCGTGTGCATGTGCACAATTCGTCAGAGCGATTTCGATCATCGTGATCGCCTTTGGAACATCGACGCACACGCCCCCATCACTCACTAACACTCAGATTTCTCAATTCGACAAGCATTCGAAATCGAGCATGTCATCGAAAAACTGGTGCAACCCGATCAACCAAACCTTCCACATTTTTGCCATTTCTGGCCATCAGGACCTTCGCCACCACGACCATAGCCTCGTCGAAGTTCCCTCTTCCGTTTCCCCTCTGATTGTTGCAACTCGATGCGATATTGATAACGATCAATCTTCGAATTCAATCGCCCCTTAGACTGGTCTTTAAACCCTAAATCATCATCGTTCTACAACCTGGATCATTTATAAATGCTCCGAGTATTTTTCCTATGATCACCTATCCACAACCTTCCTCCGGCAAGAATCCCGAGGCAAAATGATTACGTGATCATTAGAAATTGTGGAATTTCATTTCCCGTTCAACACATAATTTCCCAAAATCAATCAAACTAAAAATCCTGAATTTACCCTTAAAATTCATAGTTTTTGAAATCTAGTTAGATGATTTAAATGAAATTCGAAATTATGATACTCAAATTTGCCATAGTTTTAAGTTTTCACTGTAATTTTAAATAATTATAATATTTTCCAAATAATTCTACTGGAAACACTTCTTAAAAACGAATTTACATTCTTATATAAACAATTTCCCTTTAGATACCACAGCCAAAATTTGTTCGGATAAAAAGATATGAATCTTTTTATAAAGATTTTTAAGCCCGTTATACCCATAGAGATGTGTAAATACATATATATTGACATGCATGCATCCGATTACACAGATATATATACACAGATATACTTGTAGATATATTCATACTGAATCATCAATTGCCAAGGCATTTTCACCACATACATCAAAATCAAGAAGATGGGTTTTTAGAAACGAAGTTTGCTCACCTGGCATGGAACATATAAAAGACAAAGGACCAGACATTTTTGATTTCCTTGAACCTGATACTTTTCAACTAAAATTTAAAGTCGTATTTGATCTTGAGCATGGAATGTTAGATACTTTAGTCTTTGCATGATGTATTTGAGTTGAATCTCTACATTTTAGATCCATGACTTTGAATTGCTCAATATTGGATTGGGATTTGCTTGCAGACTTCCAACTTGAATTG
This sequence comes from Allium cepa, assembly GCA_030765085.1. Taxonomy (NCBI): domain Eukaryota; kingdom Viridiplantae; phylum Streptophyta; class Magnoliopsida; order Asparagales; family Amaryllidaceae; genus Allium; species Allium cepa. Next base: position 934,499,643 of record CM060943.1, on the reverse strand, counting down.
ATTTTTTTCTTTTCCAGGTTTTAAATTAAACTTGTCATTTGATTTGCTTCAGAACTGTTTTCAGGCTTTTGAATCAGGTTTATTTTCAGATTTGATTTTCTGGTTTTGATTTGACTTTCCATGTTCAAAATTGAATCTTTTAAATTTTCAATTTTGATTTTAATTCTCTAGTTCATAAATTTTCTCAGTTTACAGGTTTGAGAAATTAACTTTTGAAAACTACATGGTTTTATTTTTTCTTTCTTATATTTACTAAGTTTAAATTCAAAAGAAAATTTTCGACTTGTAATTATGAACATAATTGAGCTTACACTTGTCTATTAGATGAACACTGGTTAAAAATATAACAATTTGTGTTTAAATCCTATGCTCAAAATTAATTTACAAATTATGTGTTAAACCTTGCATTATTTTAATTTATAAAACGTGTTTATCTATTTTATTTTCTTAAACTCATATGCTCTTACATACATACATACATACATACATACATATATATATATATGTATGTATGTATGTATGTATGTACGCAAATTTAGTTCAAACAAATTTAAAAGAAGGTATATAAACTGTTAATTTAATTCTTATTGATTTTCAAGAGATATGTATATTAAACAATATGAAATTTAGTTTTAAACAACTCTTACTATATTAATTTCAAAATATAACTTTCCAATATATCATATAGAGGGAATTATCGTGAAGGACAAAAACTAGGGCTTTTTTAATCACAACGACAGCCCGCTAAAATTTTATCCTCAAGGACAAATCACTGCAACTTGCCTCTCCAACTCCAGATCTTGCTACAAAACCCACACCATCGCTTCCTTCTCCAACCCAATAAACTCCGACCGAAACGTCGACCTCTAAGATCTCGACAACACCGTGGCAGAAATCAAGGACCTGCGCGCGGAGTTCGAGCTCGAGAGGCGAATTCGGAAGAAGATGGAGTCTGTGAAAAAAATCTGAGATGAAGGAGCTCGCGGAGAAGAAAAGAGCACGCGAGGAAGCAGAGAGCGACCGTGAAAAGTTAGGGTTGGAGATTAAGCATGTGAGTGAGGATTTCGAAAAGACGATGAAGGAGGCCGTGGACGAGAGGAGGAAGCGATGACGAGAGGATGGAAATCATTCTATTGTGTTCAGTTTTTGGGTATCAGTTTTGTATACGATGTGGTATCAGTTTTAATAAAATAACACAGTATCAGTTTTTGGGTATCAGTTTTGTATGCGATGTGGTATCAGTTTTAATAAAATAACACAGTATCGGTTTTGTATGCGATGTGCTATCAGTTTTAATAAAATAAATAGTATGGATTTGTGGTGGTTTAGGAAATAGTATGGATTTGTGGTGGAAAATTTCTGATGGGTTATTGGTTTGACGAAACGGTGAAGGTGGTGGTATAGTGTGTGGTATTTGGAAGCGATGGGTAGGGTTTGGATCAGAAGGAATTTCAAAACTGATACCTAAAATTTCAAAACTGATACCTAAAATTTCAAAACTGATACCTAAAATTTTAAAACTGATACTTAAAAACTGGTATCAGTATCAGCTTTTAAGAGCATGGTGCTGGTGAGGGGGTGGCGTTGGCGGGTGGAGGAGGTGACATGGGGTAGTTGCACGACGCTGGTGAGGAGGTGACGCTGCGGCGATGGTGAACACAAAACGGGTGGAGGAGGTGGCACGAGGTGGTTGCTCCAAAACGGTGAAGGAGGAGGTGGCAATGGTGGCGCTGGTGAGGAGGTGGCAGCGTTGGTGAGGAGGTGGCGTTGACGCGGGATAAGGTGGTCGGAGCTGAAAACGGGATTGAATGGACACGGGGAAGAGAGATTTGTGTATTTGAGAAAAACTGGGCTTTGGGCCTGTCCTTGAGGATAAAATTATAGGCATGTGTCCTTGAGGATAAATTATTTGGATTTTTGTCCTTTACAATAAATCCCCCATATCATATATTAAAATTAGAAAACAATTTAATTCATCTCAAAACTTCGAGTATTCAAATCAAATTCAAATTAGTAAATACTTATTTTTGAATTCCAATCCAAAGTTCTATTTAAAGTACATATTTTTATTTGTTCTGGAATTTTCATATTATTTTACCAATAATTTCGTAATTTAATTCCAAAAATTGAATTAATTGTCAAATTAAACTTGGTAAAAATTCGAGAATGTTACAGATCCCCCTCCTTAGAAAATTTTGTCCTTGAAATTTGCAAGGGAAACAACAAAGGATGGATACATAAAGATAGGGAATTGACTCATCAATCAAGCTAATTATCTATTCTGACCAAATCAGAATATCATCAATAAATATGAGAACGAACTCAAACAATACTACACAAAGATACTCGGGTCATCCATTCTACGAAATATACAAGGCACTGATTAGTTCGAAGGATAACTAACCACTCAAAGAATACATCTGTACCCAAAAGAACAGACAAATAGATTCAATTTTTGTCCAACTAGGTATGAATTCCAAACTCAGGTCGGAATATCCCAAAATTTACACCAGTTTGTCCTTTTTCGGACGTGGATTCACACAAGAAATTACAACAAAACTTTCCAAAGTTTGGTTTTAACCGAAATAGATTCACTAATGCAATCAAATTTAACTTCGTATTCTTATTTACCAATTTATCCCAATTAAAGTTTCTAATTCATTAAGGTTAAAGAGAGGTTTATTATAGTTACGCAAGGCCACCATCGCACCAAAACTACTTCTTCGAGCTGTCACAAAGTAATCAAAGAATTTTAAATTGAGTCAAAGGACATTGAGAAGAATTGTTTCCTAGTTGCTGCAGGTATTGACCATTTGTAGTGGTACTCCCATGTCCCCTATCTCATCCTCTTCGTGCACTCACACTTACTATCAGTGAATAGCAAGAGAATTTACTGAGGCATACAGACGGATATCTTAGGGATATACTCATTTTAGGGTATACTTCACCCTATCTATGATGAGTTACCTAATGTGTTATACTCCTAAGCTAAAGTTCAACCTTTAACTCTGAAACTACTGTAACGATCCTGACTCAACCTTCGAAAATCGGCACCCGTACTTCACTTGTACTCGAATGCCCAGATTCAAAAGCCGAATCTGGCTCGTTGGAGCTTATAACACACTAAGTACAACAAAACAGCGGAAGAAAAATGAATAGTATCATTGATACAATAATGAATACAATATCCAGTGATATACAATAGTGATACAAATGATATCGATATACAATGATAGATACAAGACAATAACAGGGACAACAGTAGCGGAAAGACAATGTCTTCAATACCAAACTCCAAAGGCTCCAAACTCTTGAAGACTTTCATATCCAAAACCAAAAGCATTGAAGAACTCTCATCCAACAAGCTCGATCCAACAACAATGCTGAAGTGCAGCAACTCGATCCAAATGTGATTGTTAATATTCAGAGTTTGAATGCTATCGAATCTACACCTACTATTCGACTATCTGAAAAACCCAACTCTAGATTGCCCGTGTGGAAAATCATGGGCACCCAGAGTTTAGGAAGGGAACAATAAACTCCAGGTTAGTCATGGGACTGGTATGAGCAAACAAAAAAAATTATCTTAAAAAACAAACAACAAAAGAATTTAAAGTTGAAATCTGCAATGCTTTTTGGAAAATGAAACTACCATAAGGCCTCCCGCCACACACAATACAAGCGCACACTTGGAGGCGATTTCTCCTTATGACAGTCAAAAATGCTTGATACGCGGAAACCATTTGATATTATTGTTAGTGCATAGTGCAGGAAACATTTCGAAAGTATAATATTAATCTTAGCCAGCATACCACATTTCGTCGTATGCCTACTATAGCTACCATGTTCAATAGCAGGTTACCGCCACATTCCATGGCAGGTTATATGACTAAAACCGTACAGGTCGTGTATTGTTTCTTTGGATTTCCAACAAATGGTCAGGCTAAGGAACTTCCTATACCGAAATGGTACGCCTCTGGAAGGACGCCCTCGAGAACATAAATAGATCTCTGCTACCACAAAGCCGGCGCTACCTCACGCTTTAACCAAGCTATAACTAGGTAACTACCACACAAGTATGCCATCCCCAGTCGTTACTGACCTTTATCCGAGAGCTCTCAACACAACAACCACAAAGCAATAAGTTTGCAGCAACCGCACTGGTTAAATATATGGGCTCCATACCATGATACCACCTTTTATCCAGAAGCAAATGGACATAACCCAAGGGCACGGCCCCTAAAAACCTTGCTGCAACATTCCTGTTTCGACCATTTCCGGGGTGTGGGGTCCTGATGCAGTCTCCTCCACAAAGCTATGCTTTTTCACAAAGCCATGCTTCGATCAACACATGATCAGCAGCACTTCGTATGCCACATTACCAAATTGGGAACGTATCACTAGTAACCATCAACTACATAACCTCTAAGCTCGTACGTCTCTGAGAAGGGTGTTAAGCTAAGAGAATAAATCTCCGCCACCAAACAGAAATATATTTGATAGAGACCAACTTTGCATCTCAAAGTGTAATGTCAGACACACATCCATACAAGTCTGTTCCGGGTTCGAATGGAACCGAAGGCACTTCACAAAGAAGCCCTTGCAAATCCGGATAATCACTAAACACGTCAAGACTTCCCATCACAAAGGGTGCTCAAATCCCTATACCGGGGGCCAATCGGTGCAGAGACATTCGACGGGTTGTCCTTTCGCTTTCGAAAACCACCGGTCTTCAAATGCTATCCATAACGTCGTATCATTATTCGAAATGGGTTATATGACACATGGTCCTCTCCCGGCTAAACCGAATAATGAGCGCAATATATAAAAAAATATGGATATGGGATCTCAGTTAAGTCACAACTTAAAGTCCAAAACCTTTCTTTCAAATGGTTTAAACAAATTACCATTTCCAAATATTTAAACAAAAAGATTCATTTCACAAATTCCACCAATCTTTCACAAAGATTCATTCACAGATTTCAACCGAATTTCCATTTCAAATCTGTTATAGAACGGATACACTTTTATGATCCCTTTTCAATTTGAAAACAAAGTTTACCAATCTTTCACAAAGATTCATTCACATTCTTTCAAAATAATTTCCCTTTCAAATTGGATTAACTCATACAATATTTAAATCAAGATTCAATTCATAGCTTTCAAAACCATTTCTGCAAAACAATTCCATTCCAAATATTTTGTATAAAAGATACACCATTAAGAATCCTCTTTGATTCCGAAACAAAGCTTAACAATCTTTCACAAAGATTCATTTATAGTTTCCCAAACTATTTACGATTTAAATCTTTTTAAGTAAAAGATCCATTTCAGTTCAATAACAAGATTTACCAAAATTTTAAGATAGATTTCAAAATAATTCTATTTCAAATTGGAAATTGCAACGATCTCGGATTTTTATAAAAGTTTAAATTGATAATTAAATTAAATTTTAATTTAAAATTGTGAAATTTATTGATAAATTGATTTGAAAATTATCAAAATGAAGTCTTTAAAATAAAATATACTTTATAAATACTAAGCATAAGTAAATAAAATAAATACGTATAGCTAAAATTTAAAACAACACATTAACTAGAATATACAAAGTAATAAAATATATTTAGGCAATAAAATGTGCATAAAGTAAGAGCAAAAATAAAAGTGAAACAAGTAAATGTGTATGTAAGTGTGAAAGCAAAACAAGAAAGAAAGACAGTAAAAATACTCAAGTATGCAATACAAAATAATACAAACAAGAATATACATACCTATGTACACGTTGAAGGGAAGGCAACAAATATATATAAGTATAGGCAAGAAGAAAAGAGAAATAAATATTCATAAGGGAATAATAAGTGCTAAGCAAATAAATGCTTACACCTTTGGCAGCACAAAATATGGTCTAGAAACATTTTATTAGCCTCCAAAGTCTTTGCTCTCAAGTGTACAAACAATATTCTATACCCAGTAAACTTCTTTTTATATATATCAACTTGTATAAAATAATATGCCCTGTACACTTTCCTATATATCAGCCACTATACAAGGAAGAAAAGTATCACTTTATTGTACAAAGCAATACAATCACCTGTACAAAATAATGTATGCTCTGTAACTTCTCTTCTATATATCAATTCATATCGAAGTAAAGGCTTGAAAACCCAAACAACATTCCAGTTAAAACATCAAAACAAAATTCACTTCACAACAGTACATATCACTGCAACCTAGAGGATTAAAGAAAAAGATCTTCACCTTGCAAATTTCACGAGCTAGTGTCAACACTACAGAAGTACTCTCTGTTCAGTTGAAAACTAGGTGAGTAAACTTATTCTTCTACATGAGATCTGCTTGAACAATCTGGTTTGCATGTGTCATCTTGAAATTCATATGCTAATATGGTTATGTGTTATGGCCTGTGTGTATATTTAATTTGTATGCATATCTCTGGTAATAGGAAGTATGGCCTCTGTTATCAAAGTACAAGTTATAACTTAGTTCAAAATTTAATTCCACTTGCTCTGATCATTTTTAGCTAATGATGTCAAAACAAAATATGTTTTTTGGACTATGAGTTAAGATTTAAAAATTTACTCAAGTTATAACAACTCGTATATGTCTCTAGAAATCGATGAACTGAGTACAATCTTTCAAATTGTCAAAATTTAAACACTTTAATTTATGAATTCAGGATTATGAACCGAATCCTCATACAAAGTTATGATTTTTAGAGCAAAATGTAAAATTTTTAGATGAATTGATTAAGTGCAGTTCGACCTTAAGTGAAAAATGGATTTTGGGCGATTTCCGGTGGTCGGAGACGTTAAGGGGGTTGGGGTTTCTAGTGGCGATAGAGGAGGCTACGGGGTGTTAGAGAAAAATGATGAGAGGGACGGCAGCTGCACATGGCACCGGCGGCAAGCGATTCTTTTTCTTAAACCGAGTTTTAGGTGTGATGGGAGTTTCGATTCGTGCATCGTCCTCAGGCGACCGAGTTCGCCGTGGGTTGGGGGAATGGTGGAGCAGACGTCGATAAAGCTATGGCCGGAGTTTCGCGCGTTCAGGTGGCCGAGGTTGGGTGAACGTCGCGGTGACAGGTTTCGAAGGGGTGGATGTGTTTTGTTCCAGGTTTGGTTCCAGGATGGTGATGAATGGCTCGATTTTGTTTCCGATCGGTTTGGTCGAACTGGGCGGATCGGAGGGCTTTGGTGGGACATCGGCGACATGCTGAAGGGGTCGATGTTGATCGACGATGACCAGGGTGTTGGTACACGTGCACGAGCACGTTGGTTTGGCGTCTGGGATATGGGTTTTGGTTGCAGTGGGTTGGGAAGAGGGAGTTGGAGGGAAAACTCGAAATAGAGCTCGTGTCTTTGTGGTTTTGAACTCGAAGCTGGATTTCAGTGGTTCGGGTTGGAGTTTTTCCAGGCTTCACCTGTTCCTAAATTCAAATATAAATTTCAAAGTATAAAGCAAGGTTCTGAACTAAGCCATAGATCAAAGTTGATCTATGAATCCAATATGAGTTTGAAGTTTAGTTGGAAATGAATAAAGTTATTAAATTTAAATTGTTTATTAATAATAAAAAAAAGTTTAAGCATTTAAGTGTATTTAAAAGAATTTGAAATTAAAATGTGCTTTGAATTATAAACCGAAGTTAAATAATTTTTTTCGAAACCCAGATTTAAACTTATATTTGAATTCCAGATTTTGAAATTTAAATGAAGATTTATAAAATTAAATGTTTAAATAAGTTTTAAAAGATAAGGTATATTTTTAATATGTGAATTTAAAAGTGGATTGAGTATAAATGTTTTAACATATTTTTAAGTGATAATAAAATCACTAATATGAATGAGATTTATCTTAAGTTAATGAAGATATAATGAGGATTTATAATTCATTAATTATTAAGTTAACTAAATGGATAATTTATTTATTTAATTAACTAATGATTTGGATAAATTAAATAAGTAATTAAAGGTTTAAACTACTTAATAAAGGTTTTAATTTATTAACTAAGGAATAATTAATTCGAAAATTAAGGATTTTTAATTAAATATTAATTTAAAGGATTAAAGTTGATTTATCAAGTGAATCAGCAATAAATAATGTAAGGATAATGTGATAAATTAACCAAGGAAATTTTTTAAGGATAATTAATTTATTAAAGGTTAAATGATTATGTAATTAACTTAAGGTTAATTTAATTTATGTGATTAACTAAGAATCATTTAATAAATTAAGGAAATTGGTAAATTAGTTTATATCAAACGATTTGTAATTAATAAATCAGAATTTGATAATTAATTCATAAGTAATTAAATTTAGTCGAAAATAAGTTGAATTAATTAGGATTAAATAATTAATTAATCCTGCTTATAAATGATTATTTAATACTTGACCTTAACACTCATGAATGATTGTATTGTATGAAATGCCTTGAATTGATTATCCTATCTGATTTGTGATATTTTGTTCTGTAGATTGTGCTGTGTATATTTATTTACATTTGTATACTATCTGTGAATCTGTGAATGGACGATGAGCGTTATAGTTTTATATCGCTTATCAACTATATTTCTATGTTTTAATCTGTGATGATGATGATTGTGCACTATTGTGTGTTAAACCCCTGGACCACACCATACACACACAAATATGGATTTCATGAGGAAATCGATTAAGTCACAGATTTTTGAAAATAGCTTTGAATTTGAATTTTTAAATTCAAATGGTTTGGAAATGGATTGGATTTAAAGCGAAAAGTTTTTTTTGAAGTGGAATTTCAAAGATGAAATTTATTTTTAATAACTTAATTGAGTTTTGAAATTTAAATATTTTGATTTAAATTTGAATTCAATATTTGAAATCGAATTCTATGAATTGGAAACTAGGTTATAAAGAAGAGTTATTCAACTTATAAATGGGTTATATGGGTTTTTAAACCATTTTAAATGTATTGATTTGGAAATTTGAATTTAAATTCAAGGGCTTTAACTCGTGTAAATATAATTGAATTTTTCTGAAACGAAAATTGTTTGTTTTCAAATAATAAAAGCTTTCACATAAGAAATGAACGTCTAATTTGTGTTAAAAAGAATTTCAAGTTTGAAAATGAAGTTGATTTCCAAGTTATAGAAACGGTTTGAAAGCTATAAGTCAAATCTTTGATTTAAAGATTTAACAAGTTTATCCAATTGAAATGAGAATTTGTTTTGAAGTCTATAAATTGATCTTTGTGAAATAAATCTTTTTTGTAATATAAAGATTTGAAATGGTAATTGGTTTAAACCATTTGAAGAAAAGTTTTGGGTTTTAAGTTGTGACTTAATTGAAATCCCAATATCCATATATTTTCAAAATACTACGCTCACTATTCGGTTTAGCTGGGAGAGGACCATTGTGTCATATATCCCATTCTGAATATGTGATATGTCGTTATGGATAGCATTTGAAGACCGGTGGTGAAGACCGGATATTTTCAAAAACGGAAGGACAACTTGTCGAATGTCTTTGCATCGACTGGTCCCCGGTATAGAGACTCCATATGTGATGGGAAGTCCGAACGTGATTAGTGAATATCCGGATTGCAAGGGCTTCTTTGGAAGTGCCTTCGGTTCTGTTCGAACCCGGAACAGACTTGTATGGTTACGTGTCTGACATTACATTTTGAGATATAAAGCAAATTTCTTTCAAATACATTTCTGTTGGTGGCGGAGAATTTATTCTTTTAGCTTAACACCCTTCTCTGAGACGTATGAGCTCAGAGGTTATGTAGTTGATGGTTATCAGCGATATATTCCCAATTTGGTAATGTGACATGCTGAGTGTTGCTGTGAAATGATCATTGTTTGATCATTTGTGATATGATCATTTGTTTGATCGTTTATCTTTGTGATCATTTCTATGATCATTTGTTGACCCAAAGCACAGCTTTTGTATAAAGCGTGGCTTTGTGGACGAGACTTCGTGGAGCCTCATACCCCGGAATGGTCAAAACAGGAAAGATGCGGCAAGGTTATAAGGGGTAGCTCCCTTTAGGGTATGTGCATTTCCTTCTGGAAAAGGGTGGTATCATGGTATGGAGCCCAGATACTTACTCGTGTTGAAACACTTATTATTTTGGTATGATGTTGATTACGAGCGCTCAGATAAAGGTCCCAAAGGACCGGGGGATGGCATACTCGTGTCAATAGTTACCCAGTTAGGGGTAACCCGGCCTTGTGTTGGCAGAGATTCGGTTAGGTTCTCGGGGACGTCCTTCCAGAGGCGTTCGCATGTGGCAATGGGAAGTTCCTTGGCCTGACCATTTGTTGGAAATCCAAAGAAACAATGCGAGCCTTGTACAGTGATAGTTGTAGAAGCTGCCATTTACTTATGGTGGCGCCCCACTGTTTAGATGGTAGCTTTAGTAGGCATACGATAATGGTCGTATGTTGGCTAAGATTTATATCTTTACCTTCGAAATGATTTTCCCTACACTATGCACTAGTAATAATATCAAATGTTTCTTTTTAATGCGTATCAAGCATCTTTGACTATCATAAGGAGAAATCTCCACCGATTCTGCGTTTGCATTGTTTGTGTGTGTGGGAGGCCTTATGGTAGTCTCATTTTTAAAAAGCATTGCGAATTGACTTTGAAAATCTTTTGTCGAATGTTTTAAAAGATAAACTGTTTTTGTTGCTCACACCAGTCTTGCTTTGTCTAGGTGAAACGTGATGGGGGGTTCTCGCTTCGCAGTTTGGTGGCGAACGGGAGACTCTTGCCCCCACACGTCCTCTTTACGGGGTAGGTTAGGCGTAAGCTGAGACAGTCGAGAGGCTGGCCGTAAAAGCAAGTTTGGGATATCAATGTAAGCCACGGTGGGGCTGGGATGGTTGAAAAGCCTACCGGTTGTGACCGCTGACGGCGCGTTCGTCACATTTGGTATCAGAGCTAAGGTGAAACTTTAGCTCAAGAGTATAACATATTAAGTAGCTCATTAGAGATAGGGTGAAGTATACCCTACAATGAGTATATCCCTAAGATATCTGTTCGAATGCCTCAGTAAATTCTCTTGCTATTTACTAATAGTAAGTATGAGTGCAAGAAGAGAACGAGATAGGGGATAGGGAAATACGACTATAATTGGTCAATACTCTGTAACAACAGTGCAAACAACTTTCTTCTCAATCTCTTTTTGATTCGTTTCCAAATTCTTTTGATTGCTTCGTGATAGCTCCAGAAGTAGTTTTGGTGTAATGATGGCCCTACGAATTGTTGTTGGAAATCCTTACCTCGTATCTTCATAAATTTCTTATCAGTTTTTCGTTTTAAATTTTAATGAATTTGAAATTTAGAATTGAAAATTTTAAATAAATTGGAAATTTTAAATTGAGTTAAATCGATTAATGGAATATGAATCTAAATTTGAATTGTATCGATAAAACGATTTCGTTTAAAATCATATTTGAAAATTCTATTATAATTTCCTGTATCTATTGTTGATATTCTAATTTGGTGAGCCAAATGCAGAATTGATATCCAGTTTGATCTGAAAAGATATTTCTCTATCTTTCATCTATCTTCGTTATCTCTCCCTGGCGAATTTCGAGGACGAAATTCCTTTTAAGAGGGGAAGTCTGTAACGATCCCGGATTTTTATAAAAGTTTAAATTGATAATTAAATTAAATTTTAATTTAAAATTGTGAAATTTATTGATAAATTGACTAGAAAATTATCAAAATGAAGTCTTTAAAATAAAATATACTTTATAAATACTAAGCATAAGTAAATAAAATAAATACGTATAGCTATAATTTAAAACAACACATTAACTAGAATATACAAAGTAATAAAATATATGTAGGCAATAAAATGTACATAAAGTAAGAGCAAAAATAAAAGTGAAACAAGTAAATGTGTATGTAAGTGTGAAAGCAAAACAAGAAAGAAAGACAGTAAAAATACTCAAGTATGCAATACAAAATAATACAAACAAGAATATACATACCTATGTACACGCTGAAGGGAAGACAACAAATATATATAAGTATAGGCAAGAAGAAAAGAGAAATAAATATTAATAAGGGAACAATAAGTACTAAGCAAATAAATGCTTACACCTTTGGCAGCACAAAATATGGTCTAGAAAGATTTTATTAGCCTCCAAAGTCTTTGCTCTCAAGTGTACAAACAATATTCTATACCCAGTAAACTTCTTTTTATATATATCAACTTGTATAAAATAATATGCCCTGTACACTTTCCTATATATCAGCCACTATACAAGGAAGAAAAGTATCACTTTATTGTACAAAGCAATACAATCACCTGTACAAAATAATGTATGCTCTGTAACTTCTCTTCTATATATATATTCATATCGAAGTAGAAGCTTGAAAAGCCAAACAACATTCCAGTTAAAACATCAAAACAAAATTCACTTCACAACAATACATATCACTGCAACCTAGAGGATTAAAGAAAAAGATCTTCACCTTGCAAATTTCACAAGCTAGTGTCAACACTACACAAGTATTCTCTGTTCAGTTGAAAACCAGGTGAGTAAACTTATTCTTCTACATGAGATCTGCTTGAACAATCTGGTTTGCATGTGTCATCTTGAAAGTCATATGCTAATATGGTTATGTGTTATGGCCTGTGTGTATATTTAATTTGTATGCATATCTCTGGTAATAGGAAGTATGGCCTCTGTTATCAAAGTACAGGTTATAACTTAGTTCAAAATTTAATTCCACTTGCTCTGATCATTTTTAGCTAATGATGTGCAAAAAAAAAAATATGTTTGTTGGACTATGAGTTAAGATCTAAAAATTTACTCAAGTTATAACAACTAGTATATGTCTCTGGAAATCGATGAACTGAGTACAATCTTTCAAATTGTCAAAATTTAAACACTTTAATTTATGAATTCAGGATTATGAACCGAATCCTCATACTAAGTTATGATTTTTAGAGCAAAATGTAAAAAATTTAGATGAATGGATTAAGTCTAGTTCGACCTTAAGTGAAAAATGAATTTTGGGCGATTTCCGGTGGTCGGAGACGCTAAGGGGGTTGGAGCTTCTAGTGGCGATAGAGGAGGCTACGGGGTGTTAGAGAAAAATGGTGAGAGGGTCGGCAGTTGCACGTGGCACCGGCAGCAAGCGATTCTTTTTCTTAAACCTAGTTTTAGGTGTGATGGGAGTTTCGATTCGTGCATCGTCCTCAGGCGATCGAGTTCGCCGTGGGTTGGGGGAATGGTGGAGCAGACGTTGATAAAGCTATGGCTGGAGTTTCGCGTGTTCAGGTGGTCGAGGTTAGGTGAACGTCGCGGAGACATGTTTCGAAGGGGTGGATGTGTTTTGTTCCAGGTTTGGTTCCAGGATGGTGATGAATGGCTCGATTTTGTTTCCGATCGTTTTGGTCGAACTGGGTGGATCGAAGGGCTTTGGTGGGACATCGGCGACATGCTGAAGGGGTCGATGTTGATCGGCGATGACCAGGGTGTTGGTACACATGCACGAGCACATTGGTTTGGGGTCTGGAATATGGGTTTTGGTTGCAGTGGGTTGGGAAGAGGGAGTTGGAGGGAAAACTCGAAGTGGAGCTCGTGTCTTTGTGGTTTTGAACTCGAAGCTGGATTTCAGTGGTTCAGGTTGGAGTTTTTCCAGGCTTCACCTGTTCCTAAATTCAAATATAAATTTCAAAGTATAAAGCAAGGTTCTAAACTAAGCCATAGATCAAAGTTGATCTATGAATCCAATATGAGTTTGAAGTTTAGTTGGAAATGAATAAAGTTCTTAAATTTAAATTGTTTATTAATAATAAAAAAAGTTTAAGCATTTAAGTGTATTTAAAAGAATTTGAAATTAAAATGTGCTTTGAATTATAAACCGAAGTTAAATAATTTTTTTTTGGAAACCCAGATTTAAACTTATATTTGAATTCCAGATTTTGAAATTTAAATGAAGATTTATAAAATTAAATGTTTAAATAAGTTTTAAAAGATAAGGTATATTTTTAATATGTGAATTTAAAAGTGGATTGAATATAAATGTTTTAACATATTTTTGAGTGATAATAAAATCACAAATATGAATGAGATTTATCTTAAGTTAATGAAGATATAATGAGGATTTATAATTCATTAATTATTAAGTTAATTAAATGGATAATTTATTTATTTAATTAACTAATGATTTGGATAAATTAAATAAGTAATTAAAGGTTTAAACTACTTAATAAAGGTTTTAATTAATTAACTAAGGAATAATTAATTCGGAAATTAAGGATTTTTAATTAAATATTAATTTAAAGGATTAAAGTTGATTTATCAAGTGATTAAGCAATAAATACTGTAAGGATAATGGGATAAATTAACGAAGGAAATTTATTTAAGGATGATTAATTTATTAATGGTTAAATGATTATGTAATTAACTTAAGGTTAATTTAATTTATGTGATTAACTAAGAATCATTTAATAAATTAAGGAAATTGGTAAATTAGTTTATATCAAACGATTTGTAATTAATAAATCAGAATTTGATAATTAATTCATAAGTAATTAAATTTAGTCGAAACTAAGTTGAATTAATTAGGATTAAATAATTAATTAATCCTGCTTATAAATGATTATTTAATACTTGACCTTAACACTCATGAATGATTGTATTGTATGTAATGCCTTGAATTGATTATCCTATCTGATTTGTGATGTTTTGTTATGTAGATTGTGCTGTGTATATTTATTTACATTTGTATACTATCTGTGAATCTGTGAATGGACGATGAGCGTTATAGTTTTATATCGCTTATCAACTATATTTCTATGTTTTAATCTGTGATGATGATGATTGTGCACTATTGAGTGTTAAACCCCTGGACCACACCATACACACGCAAATATGGATTTCACGAGGAAATCGATTAAGTCACAGATTTTTGAAAATAGCTTTGAATTTGAATTTTTAAATTCAAATGGTTTGGAAATGGATTGGATTTAAAGTGAAAAGTTTTTTTTGAAATGGAATTTCAAAGATGAAATTTATTTTTAATAACTTAATTGAGTTTTGAAATTTAAATATTTTGATTTAAATTTGAATTCAATATTTGAAATTGAATTCTATGAATTGGAAACTAGGCTATAAAGAAAAGTTATTCAACTTATAAATGGGCTATATGGGTTTTTAAACCATTTTAAATGTATTGATTTGGAAATTTGAATTTAAATTCAAGGGCTTTAACTCGTGTAAATATAATTGAATTTTTCAGAAACGAAAACTGTTTGTTTTCAAATAATAAAAGCTTTCACATAAGAAATGAACGTCTAATTTGTGTTAAAAAGAATTTCAAGTTTGGAAATGAAATTGATTTCCCAGTTATAGAAACAGTTTGAAAGCTATAAGTTAAATCTTTGATTTAAAGATTTAACAAGTTAATCCAATTGAAATGAGAATTTGTTTTGAGGTCTATAAATTGATCTTTGTGAAATAAATCTTTTTTGTAATATAAATATTTGAAATGGTAATTGGTTTAAACCATTTGAAGAAAAGTTTTGGGTTTTAAGTTGTGACTTAATTGAAATCCCAATATCCATATATTTTCAAAATACTGCGCTCACTATTCGGCTTAGCCGGGAGAGGACCATTGTGTCATATATCCCATTCCGAATATGTGATATGTCGGTATGGATAGCATTTGAAGACCGGTGGTGAAGACCAGATATTTTCGAAAACGGAAGGACAACTCGTCGAATGTCTTTGCATCGACTGGTCCCCGGTATAGAGACTACATATGTGACGGGAAGTCCGAACGTGATTAGTGAATATCCGGATTGCAAGGGCTTCTTTGGAAGTGCCTTCGGTTCTGTTCGATCCCGGAATAGACTTGTATGGTTACGTGTCTGACATTACATTTTGAGATATAAAGCAGATTTCTTTCAAATACATTTATGTTGGTGGCGGAGAATTTATTCTTTTAGCTTAACACCCTTCTCTGAGACGTACGAGCTCAGAGGTTATGTAGTTGATGGTTATCAGCGATATATTCCCAATTTGGTAATGTGACATGCTGAGTGTTGCTGTGAAATGATCATGGTTTGATCATTTGTGATATGATCATTTGTTTGATCGTTTATCTTTGTGATCATTTCTATGATCATTTGTTGACCCAAAGCACAGCTTTTGTATAAAGCGTGGCTTTGTGGATGAGATTTCGTCGAGCCTCACCCCCCGGAATGGTCAAAACAGGAAAGATGCGGCAAGGTTATGAGGGGTAGCTACCTTTAGGGTATGTGCATTTCCTTCTCGAAAAGGGTGGTATCATGGTATGGAGCCCAGATACTTACTCATGTTGAAACACATATTATTTTGGTGTGATGTTGATTACGAGCACTCGGATAAAGGTCCCAAAGGACCGGGGGATGGCATACTCGTGTTAGTAGTTACCCAGTTAGGGGTAACCCGGCCTTGTGTTGGCAGAGATCCGGTTAGGTTCTCGGGGACGTCCTTCCAAAGGCGTTCTCATGTGGCAATGGGAAGTTCCTTGGCCTGACCATTTGTTGGAAATCCAAAGAAACAATACGTGCCTTGTACAGTGTTAGTTGTAGAACCTGCCATTTACTTATGGTGGCGCCCCACTGTTTAGATGGTAGCCATAGTAGGCATACGATAATGGTCGTATGTTCGCTAAGATTTATATCTTTACCTTCGAAATGATTTTCCCTACACTGTGAACTAGTAATAATATCAAATGTTTCTTTTTAATGCGTATCAAGCATCTTTGACTATCATAAGGAGAAATCTACTCCGATTCTGCGTTTGCATTGTGTGTGTGCGCGGGAGGCCTTATGGTAGTCTCATTTTTAAAAAGCATTGCGAATTGACTTTGAAAACTTTTTGTTGAATTTTTAAAAGATAAACTGTTGTTGTTGCTCACACCTGTCCCACGACTGATCCGGATTTTATTATTTCTTTCCTAAACTCTGGGTGCTCATTATTTTCTACACGAGCAGTCTAGAGTTTGGGCTTTTCAGATAGTCAGGTTTAGTAGACTATCTAGAGTTAGTTCAGTCTTTGGACCACACCAGTCTTGCTCAGCTTGGTGCATCGTTATTGGGAGTTCGAGCTATTGCTGGATTGGTTCTTGGAAATGGAGTTGCAGTTTTGGAGTTCTTCCTTGAAAACTATCTTAGAGTTATTTGTTCCGCTACTAATGTTATCTATTTTTCTTTTCCGCTGCTATTTTATTGTATCATATCTCTGATGCATATTAATATGTATTGGATCATTTGTTGTATCAGATATTGTATCAAAGCTGTATATCAATGTATTATTCTTTTATTCCACTATGTGTTTACTTAATGTTGTTATAAGCACCGGCGAATCGGATTTGAACGGTCGAATCTATGGCATTCGAATACGATATGAAGTATGGATGTTGATTTTCGAGAGGGCCAAATCCGTCTCGTCACAGAAATCTTTTCAACACAAATTGAAAATCCTTTCTTTACATAAAGGCTATTATTATTTGAAAACAAATAGTTTTTGTTTTCGTAAAAATCCAATTTTATTTGCAGGAGTTAAAGCCCTTTAAGTCTAAAACTTGGGTTAAATTCAGATTCTCAAAACAATGCTTTTAAAATGGTTTAAAGCACATTTAAACACATTTATAACTCTTATAATCTTTTAAACCATAATTTCCAAATATAGAATTCAATTTCAGGTCTTGAATTCAAATTCAAATCAAACTATTTAAATTTCATAACTTTATCAAGTTATTCAAAATAACTTTTATCTTAAAAACTCCTTTTCAAAAGTTTTTCACATTTAACCCAATTCCATTTTCAAACCATTTAAATTCAAAATTCAACTTTTAAATCCATTTCAAAAATCTATGACTTAACCGATTTCCTCGTGAAATCCATATTTGTGTGTGTATATTGTAGTCCAGGGGTTTTACCCAATAGTGCAACAACATACAATAATTACAGATTCAAGCATATCAATATCGATAAGCGGTATAATCCATAACAGTTATCTTTATTTGCAGATTCACGGATAAAGTAAATTTATCAATCGCAAAGATTCACCATTACGATTCGATGTGGGTTTCGGATAACCAACTGGAATCCGACTCCCTGTCGCATCAAAATTCAAATGCCGTTTTACGACCAAGGGATTTTCATATTCATACAGCAGTATATTCATCACAGATATCACAGCTCGTCACAAAGCAATTCATTTTACATAGCATCATAAGCACATAATAGAGATATCAAACAATTCAATATTCAATAGAATCCAAGCATCCATAAGTAGGATTAATTAATTGTCTGATTAATCTAAATCAGATTAGTCACTAATCTTGGTTAATTAACAATAATTAATTACAAACTTTAACCATTAATTAAACTTAAATCATTTATTGATTAATTTTTAGTTATAAATTAATTAATCCCTAATTATTAATAAATAAATCCTTAATTAATAACAATAATTAATTAATTATCATTCCTTAATCACTTTCATAAATTTAAACGATAAACCATTTATCTTTATTACTTAATCCTTATTTATTAACCTTTGGAAATAAATCATTATCAATACATTGATTAACTTAAAATATTTAAGTTAGATTAAGGATTATAAAACATTTTATTTTCTCAATTTTTTTTCACTTAATTACAAAAATTAAGTTTGTAAACTTTAAAACAGAAGTTATGTATATTAAAACACTTTTAACTTAATAAATTTGAAGTAATTTAATTTGAAAACAATTTGAGATTAAATTAAATAATCACCTAATATTTAATTTTTCAAATCAAGATAATTTAATTTCAAAACACATTTGCATTATAACTTCATTTTTTACTTGTAACAGCCCGCTATTTTGGACCATTCAAATCGACAATAAAACCGTACATGTCCGACTTGAATAATTCAAAATACCGAATTGTTAATAAAATTTGGCAAAACTTAAAACATACAGTAAATAAATCAATCATAGATCACTTACACAGAATAATACAATGCAGCGGAATAGATAAAGAATAGTAGTTCATTAAGCTACTATATACCTCAGAGTTAGAAATAAAATACAACCGAATTGTTCAAATGCCATGAAGTCTCCAATGCAACAGATGGCTTCTCTGAACCAATCAACTGGATGACTGAAGGGATAGATAGCTGGATCTTCAAGCAAAGCTCCAACTTCGAAGGTGAGTCTCAAATGTTGTATCTCTCAGTCTGACCCGAGCGTAAAGCAAAAACACAAAACACTCGAGTCAGGATTAACATTCTTATATCTATAAATCTAACTCAAGTGAAATATCAAATGAAATATAATTAACTTATAGGACGTTTGGGATAACCATCCTCTAAGGGTCCATGGAACTATCTATAAGGTAGAAATATACACTATAATACCGAGGTCATTTCAAATTAATTTATACTTCACAACAAAAATATCTTTTCATTATATATATATATATATATACATAAATATTTAGAGTAGAATATTTGTAGTTTCCTCAACTTAACAAATCGTTTCCAAAATCAACCCGACCATCCCATTCAAATTTAATTCAATCTCAATTTATAAATTTTTATACAATTCATTTTTTTGATCAAACAAATTCAAATTATATTCATTTCAAATACAGAACTAAATCAAAATTTTACCATTTAAATTCTACTATATTTCAACGCTTTAATATTCAACAACTCAAAGTTTGATTTAATAGTTTCATATAGATCTCGATTTAACCTTGTTTTTAGTCTTGAAATGTTCACTAAATAAATTCAATATTTATTTAATAACCCAATTTACCTTTAAACTAAATATTCCTTTCGATTTGTTTAAACTTGAAACCTCCATTTAATCATTTAAATCAAAATCAAGTTATAAATCGAATCTTAAATTTCAAATTCTTTGGTTCAAATAATCCAATTAAGTAAAATACTCAACTAAATACAATTTCAATTAATTCAACTTTATCTTCTCAACCTTAACTTATCCAAATTATTACAACAATCAATTTTAAAATATATATTTAAATAAATACTTAAACATATTATATGGATTAAATCGATCTCCAAAATATTACTATTAAATCTATATATAAAATTTCTATTTTCATATAATATTTTAAGAATTAATATTTATTAAAACCTTATATTTATTTTCAACCCATAGAAATTATTTTCAAAATATTTATACATATGGACCAACGGTGTCTGTATATAATTTCATACCCTATGGTCAAGGGATACGGATTTCAATCCGAAATTTAAATATACGGGTAGATATCACTTCGACCCATAATCCCAAATTCAATTTTTATTGAAAATCGCTTGGGTTTATCATTTCAACCAATAACGAAGTTCTCCTATTCTAAAGTCCGTTCGGGTATGTATCATTTCAACCCATATTGAATTCTAAACTACAGGGAACTTGCAGAGTGATAACAAATGATAAAATAACAGACATATATCATCAATAACAGTATAATATAACAATGGGATATGGTGTCATATCCCACAGGTGAACACATTTGCAAACAACAAAATATATAGCAATGTAAATAACTAACAGTAGCATATTTCAATTGTCGTTTCAATTGGAATCAAATTTAATAAATAAAAGAACGTTAGTCGTGTGTGATTGCTCACCTTTCGTGGCTGGAGGGTACCGAAGGTGATACGGAAACACACACTGATACGGACATGGAAATTTGATTTACAAATCCAAGCAAAGCAAAATTGGCACGAATTTGATGAACAGAATCTGGTAACAGAAACGACGGGAACGGATCAAAATAGCTTGATATAAAGTTTTGGACGAGACACATATTATATTAATATTTCACTTAAACCCATTATTTTAAAATACGTATTCAATTGAAATAAATCTCAAATAATTTTTTTTATATATATATATAACCAAAATCAATAAAATGTTTATAGCTTGTATATGCACTTTGACCTAATCATTTATACCCATATAAACTTGACAGTTTAGATATATAAATTAACACAGGCTATATAAATTTTGTTTTTATTACTGTTAACTAAAACAAATACTAATGTGTATACAACCGCTTATAAATAAAATATACTTTTTATATTAACTCACTATGCAGACTAAAAAAATAATCTTGTAAACTTAAATATAAACAATTGCCTATACATATTAATATAATCTGGAAAAAATTTAGAATATAAAACGTGGGAATTCAAAATTCATGTAGTTGCAGCCTAAATCAAAAAGGTAAATTCATATACAGGAGAACATGCAGCTATATGTATAAGTAAATTATTGTAACCTTACCCAAATGAAAAGACTCAATACCAAATTTCCATAACCTATGTATTTAAAACTGACAACGTTTATATAAGTAATATAAACAAAATACTTTCCTTCTAGCGAATAAAACAATACTTCTAACAACACTTAAAACTTTATATATTTTTCTTAAACAGTTAAAACTTCATACATATATTATATTAAATTTAGACATGTAAAAAAAATAAAATTTAAAGTCCAACTTTATCTCCAACAGAAACAAAATCTTACAACTTATTCATATTTTTGCTTTTACATCAATTCAAAACATAAAAATTTAAAACTACATTTAATTTGAACCCAATATACTTAGTACACTTTAATATAATAATATTTGTAACCATACACTGCAAATACTACCCATAACATACGCACACCATACAAAAGTTATAACCCAAAACATACGCACACCACACAAAAGTTATACCAATATATATGTAAACTAGATAACTAAAATATCTTATATAAACTATTTATAAACTTATACAACTATGCAGACAACCCATACAATCTGCCTATATACTAGACTCATATTATAACAGAAGCTAGACATATATATACAACAGTTATGAATCTATTACTTAATGTATATAAATAATTTACACAGAATACTATACGTATATTTAAGATACATATACTAACCCAAAAAGGAAGGAGAAAGGCCGAAGTCAGGGGTGGTGGGAAGCTCGGAGGGGGGCACGACACTGCTTCATGCTTCGGCGTGGAAGAGGAGGGGAGACAAACGGAAAGGTGGATGGTGATGGCCTCGGTGGCGTGAGAGTGGATAGTGCAAGAAGAAGGAGTGATGTAATGTTTGGTGAGTGGTTACGTGAAGGAGGTGGAAGTGGTTTATGAATGAGGAAGAAAGTGAAAAGGTAAAGGCAAATGGTTCAGATCTAAATATATAGGAATAAGGCAATGGATGCAACGTATCCAACATTTACATTTCAAAACTGGTGAAATTAAAGGTAGTCATTGATGCGTTGAGTGACGGGGTTTTAAGGCACGAAATAAATATGTGAGAAATGAGCTGGCTGCAATTTATTATGTACGTTATTATATGTACTATTTATTTTTGAAACGTAAGTATAGAAAAGGAAAAGGAAAAGTCAGAGCAATACGAGCCAGAAATAAATGGGAAATCAATATAACCAAAATGGTAACAGTCTAATTTCTTGATTTCAGCAGAAAATTATTTAAGCAATAAATTTATTGCTTGGCAAGCAAGGCTCAGGTTGAAAAGCAAAGGAAACAAAAGTCCCAATATAAAGTAAAGAGAGAGAAACGAAGTTAAAAAGGGAAAGAAAAATAAAGTGAATCGTTTTAAAATAATAATTACGACGTATACAAATGTATACGTTTGATTTTCGAAACTGCTAAACATAAATTCAGGAAAAATGGAAAGCAAATATATAATGATGTATGGGAAGAAAGAAGTCACCAAAATCAATTGTAACGGTCACCTGCAATATTTTCTCCTAAACACATATATCCAATCAAAAGAAATTGTAACGCTCAAAAGCTTTGATTTAGGAAAAGTTTATTAAAACAAGTTACTGCTGGCTACAATCAAATATTTATGTTTTGAGGGAACAGTTTCTTACCTTTAAAAAGCAATGAAGACAGAGAGAAAATAACAGAGACGACAACAAATCAATCAATCAAGTGAATGAAAAAGGCAACCGGGAAACGCATCAAATTGAATATTGGCAGTAACGGTCACCCATTTATTTAGCTGACAAATATTAAAGCTATAAAGGCAATTAACATATCAACCGTTCAAAAAGATAAATACAACGTATACAAAATTATACGCTTAATTTTTGAAATGATGGCAACGGCTAAAATTTAGCAACTGATGAAATAATTACTAAAGTAAAGGATAGTGGCTATTGCTTGATAATAAATTTATTATCAGCAATTTTTAGCTTGAATTTAATAGTATTTCCCAATGAAATAAACTTTGTTAAAATAAATTGAAAATTAAAAATCTGCTATATTTAAATATACGTATTCTAAATATATAAACATTTTATTTAAAAATTCAATTATTATAAGATTTCACAAATATTTAATTAAATACGTTATAGAATCAATTAAAATTGTTAAAATTTTCTAGGTCGTTACACTCTCCCCTACTCAAAACTTTTCGTCCCCGAAAAGGAAGGAGGTAGGAGAATAAAACAACCAGAAAACAAAATAGATTGAAAGCCAAGATAAACAATAAATTTGAAAACTATATAAATTTTATTTAAAATATTTATTTGAAAATTTCATTTGAAATTAAATTTAATATTTAATACTTCTCAAACTCCTTTGCAAACAATTATTTACATTATTACTTCTATTTACAAAGACTATTGAAAATATTAAATCCAAAATTTATGAAAATTTTAATTTTTCTCAAGATACCTTTCAAATATTATCAATAAATTAATAATCATTTTCTTTAAAGATGTTTTATTTAGTTTATAACTTCAAAAATATTTATAACGCTAAAATTTTATATAAAACAATGTAGTATACAAATAAGCAATATTTAAAAGATTTATTCAAAAAGGAAAGGAAGGAAGATTCCGAAAACGGAATATAGGTGAAAAATAAAGATGAGAAGATGAGGTAGATTCAAAAGAATAGAATCGGGCACGAATAATTTATTTCAAACCATAAGAATTTAAATTTCAAATATTAATACAAAATTTCTTTGTTGAAAATACTTTTATAATAAAATACCTTTATAAATAAAATACTTTTATATCAAAACCAATTTTTCTTTCGAAAATACTTTTATAACTCGATGTTTTAACAAGTTTATCCTCGTTCTTGCAGACTCTGGCCATGCGTTGATCAGGCGCAAAGCTAGAGTTCTTCAAGTACTTAGTAGACCTGTTTCAACACCCAGTGAAAATATTTGAAAAACCTTTTAAAAACAGATATGGAAAGTACAATCCAAACAAATCAACCAAACCAAAACCTTTATCCGATCATGGTTCGCAGATACACAATGGTTACGCCTGGGTCCCCCAGGAAACAATCCATATCCGTAAGCTTTCTCAGCCCTGCGAGCTACGCCATGATGACTAGTAGAGTGAAAGATACACAATGGTTACGCCTGGATCCCCCAGGAAACAATCCGTACCCCAAGGCAAGACTTAGCCAGGCACTTGCGCTACTATTCGCGACCTACATAGATTGCAGGATACACAATGGTTACGCCTGGATACCCTAGGAAACAATCCGTACCCCTAGGCAAGACTCAGCCAGGCAATTGCGCTATGCATTCACGAGAGAAAAAAAACCATGGGTTACGCCACGGTGGGAACACTCGAGTATTACATCCGGAAAACCAAAAATCAGAGAGAATAATATCGATAGAATGAATCCACGATGTGGCCACAAAGCGGATATCAAGCAGAAGGCACTTTCCATATCTTTACTTCGAAAATATATATCATATAGTACTTTTTCAAATTACTTTCAAATATCGTACTTATATAAAGTCCATATATATAGGATTTCATTTTTCCCAAATCGAAAACTTTCCAAATCAATTGTAGATCAAATCATACTTATATAGACTTCGATTATATAAAATCTCTTTCCAAATTGAGTACCTTTCAAATCAGTAGATTTCAAATCAACTTCATACTTATACAATCCATTTTATATAGGTTCGACCACTCCCAAATCAAGTGCTTAATAATATAAGGTTCTCAAATTTCAAATCATTTCAATATCAGTTTCAAAATCATATATGATTTCACCAAATTTTCTTCCAAATTAAATATCTCAATTTCAAAGTTCCCATAATAATAGGTTTAGAAAATAATCCCAGTTTCCAAATTAAAATACTTCAAGTCAAACAAATTCATTTTCAAAATCACCATATAAGTACTGGTTTCAATTTCAATTAAATTTCAAAACCAAATATTTTCTCAAAATCAATTATACTAAAAATAGTTTCCAAATTTATAAGTATCCCTTTAAAACTTTTAAACTATCTATTTCTAATTGAAATACCCAATTTACCTTTCTGAAAACCATTATTCAAAACCATATTTTTTTCAAAACATTTCAAAACTAAATTTATAATCTTTATCAAACATTTTATACTCCTCGAAATTTCTTAGCTTTGAAAATTTAATCTCGATTTGGAAGTGTTCGAACATTCAAAATAGTTAGGGAAATCAAATTTTCAATTCAACAGTTGAAAATCAACAATAAATCAATAAACCAATTATTAAATCCGAAACTCGAGGACTGAACACCGGTCTCATTTTAAATTGTTTCAAATATATACTTATATCTTTCTAAAATATCAAATTATACTTCGGAAGTTGAAATCAAAACCAGTTTTACAAAATCACTTGCATAGCGAAGCTATTAAAGTGGCCACTCCCCCACTCTGAAACTCGAAAATCAATGTCGATGATGCGTGCACTCTCAACGAAATTATTTTCCAGCGACATAAGTGAGTTCTAGATTTCTATTTTCATGAAAACTTCTTTGAAATTTCTTCAAAATTATTGGAATTCATTTGAAACATTTCTTATTCGGAAAAATACTTTTAAATCATATTATTTTTATATATTTTCCAAAATCTTAAAACCAATTTCAAAATACCGGAATTCAATTCTCGAATTTCAAATTTAACCCTTCAGTTATAAATCATTTTTATATGAATCACTTTCTTATAAATTTTTGAAATTTCCAATCCTTTCAAAACTTTTATATATAGAATAACATTTCTTATTCGTTTTATATGTAGGTATATAATCCTTATCGAAAACATTTTCACTTTTTATATAGAATAAAATCATAATTATCAAAATAATAATTTCGATATATAAAACAATTTCAAAAATGCAAATATACTCGATTTTCAAAGAATAATTTTAAGAATGGATTTCAAAACAAAGATAGAGATTTGAATTAGAGGAACTCCAATCAATAAAATTCTGATTCGAAGATAGACTCGATCAAAGATGAGATAATTAAATTACAAAATAGAAGATGGATATACTTCTATAAATCGTGGGCGACCTTAACCGGGTCAACCGTGACTTCAGGGATATGATCGATGCGGAATTCTAAAACAAATCGACGTTCGATTGCCGGAGATGGAATTCGACATATCAAGATATAGCAGCATCGTAAACCGAGGATACAAAAATCTTCGGTGAATCGATGCCAAATGTAAAGGTGTTTTCACCCCCTTTACAAAACATTCGGTGGAGTTATGGGATACTCCAGAATCAAAGGAATATAAATAGGAAGAGACAAGAATGAATTTTGGAACCGAGGGACATTCCAAAACTCAAAGGAAATTAAGTCAAAAAGGAAGAGATTCAACTCGAACGAAAGTGATTATGTAAATAAATTTACCATATATGCTAAGTTTTGCCTAGAGCCAAAGCTCTGATACCAACTGTAACAGCCCGCTATTTTGGACCATTCAAATCGACAATAAAACCGTACATGTCCGACTTGAATAATTCAAAATACCGAATTGTTAATAAAATTTGGCAAAACTTAAAACATACAGTAAATAAATCAATCATAGATCACTTACACAGAGTAATACAATGCAGCAGAATAGATAAAGAATAGCAGTTCATGAAGCTACTATATACCTCAGAGTTAGAAATAAAATACAAACGAATTGTTCAAATGCCATGAAGTCTCCAATGCAACAGATGGCTTCTCTGAACCAATCAACTGGATGACTGAAGGGATAGATAGCTGGATCTTCAAGCAAAGCTCCAACTTCGAAGGTGAGTCTCAAATGCTGTATCTCTCAGTCTGACCCAAGCGTAAAGAAAAAACACAAAACACTCGAGTCAGGATTAACATTCTTATATCTATAAATCTAACTCAAGTGAAATATCAACTGAAATATAATTAACTTAAAGGACGTTTGGGATAACCATCCTCTAAGGGTCCATGGAACTATCTATAAGGTAGAAATATACACTATAATACCGAGGTCATTTCAAATTAATTTATACTTCACAACAAAATATCTTTTCATTATATATATATATATATATATATATATATATATATATATATATACATAAATATTTAGAGTAGAACATTTGTAGTTTCCTCAACTTAACAAATCCTTTCCAAAATCAACCCGACCATCCCATTCAAATTTAATTCAATCTCAATTTATAAATTTTTATAAAATTCATTTTTTGATCAAACAAATTCAAATTATATTCATTTCAAATACAGAACTAAATCAAAATTTTACCTTTTAAATTCTACTATATTTCAACGCTTTAATATTCAACAAATCAAAGTTTGATTTAACAATTTCATATAGATCTCGATTTAACCGTGTTTTTAGTCTTGAAACGTTCACTTAATAAATTCAATATTTATTTAATAACCCAATTTACCTTTAAACTAGATATTCCTTTCGATTTGTTTAAACTTGAAACCTCCATTAAATCATTTAAATCAAAATCAAGTTATAAATCGAATCTTAAATTTCAAATTCTTTGGTTCAAATAATCCAATTAAGTAAAATACTTAACTAAATACAATTTCAATTAATTCAACTTTATCTTCTCAACCTTAACTTATCCATATTATTACAACAATCAATTTTGAAATATAAATTTAAATAAATACTTAAACATATTATATGGATTAAATCGATCTCCAAAATATTACTATTAAATCTATATATAAAATTTCTATTTTCATATAATATTTTAAGAATTAATATTTATTAAAACCGTATATTTATTTTCAACCCATAGAAATTATTTTCAAAATATTTATACATATGGACCAACGGTGTCTGTATATAATTTCATACCCTATGGTCAAGGGATATGGATTTCAATCCAAAATTTAAATATACGGGTAGATATCACTTCGACCCGTAATCCCAAATTCAATTTTTATTGAAAATCGCTTGGGTTTATCATTTCAACCAATAACGAAGTTCTCCTATTCTAAAGTCCGTTCGGGTATGTATCATTTCAACCCATATTGAATTCTAAACTACAGGGAACTTGCAGAGTGATAACAAATGATAAAATAACAGACATATATCTTCAATAACAGTATAATATAACAATGGGATATGGTGTCATATCCCACAGGTGAACACATTTGCAAACAACAAAATATATAGCAATGTAAATAACTAACAGTAGCATATTTCAATTGTCGTTTCAATTGGAATCAAATTTAATAAATAAAAGAACGTTAGTCGTGTGTGATTGCTCACCTTTCGTGGCTGGAGGGTACCGAAGGTGATACGGAAACACACACTGATACGGACATGGAAATTTGATTTACAAATCCAAGCAAAGCAAAATTGGCACGAATTTGATGAACAGAATCTGGTAACAGAAACGACGGGAACGGATCAAAATAGCTTGATATAAAGTTTTGGACGAGACACATATTATATTAATATTTCACTTAAACCCATTATTTTAAAATACGTATTCAATTGAAATAAATCTCAAATAATTTTTTTTTTTATATATATAACCAAAATCAATAAAATCTTTATAGCTTGTATATGCACTTTGACCTAATCATTTATACCCATATAAACTTGATAGTTTAGATATATAAATTAACACAGGCTATATAAATTTTGTTTTTATTACTATTAACTAAAACTACTACTAATGTGTATACAACCGCTTATAAATAAAATATACATTTTATATTAACTCACAATGCAGACTAAAAAAAATCTTGTAAGCTTAAATATAAACAATTGCCTATACATATTTATATAATCTGGAAAAAATTTAGAATAGAAAACGTGGGAATTCAAAATTCATGTAGTTGCAGCCTAAATCAAAAAGTTAAATTCCTATACAGGTGAACATGCAGCTATATGTATAAGTAAATTATTGTAACCTTACCCAAATGAAAAGACTCAATACCAAATTTCCATAACCTATGTATTTAAAACTGACAACGTTTATATAAGTAATATAAACAAAATACTTTCCTTCTAGCGAATAATACAATACTTCTAACAACACTTAAAACTTTAAATATTTTTCTTAAACAGTTAAAACTTTATACATATATTATATTAAATTTAGACATGTAAAAAAAATAAAATTTAAAGTCCAACTTTATCTCCAATAGAAACAAAATCTTACAACTTATTCATATTTTTGCTTTCACATCAATTCAAAACATAAAAATTTAGAACTACATTTAATTTGAACCCAATATACTTAGTACACTTTAATATAATAATATTTCAAACCATACACTGCAAATACTACCCATAACATACGCACACCATACAAAAGTTATAACCCAAAACATACGCACACCACACAAAAGTTATACCAATATATATGTAAACTATATAACTAAAATATCTTATATAAACTATTTATAAACTTATACAACTATGCAGACAACCCATACAATCTGCCTATATACTAGACTCATATTATAACAGAAGCTAGACATATATATACAACAGTTATGAATCTATTACTTAATGTATATAAATAATTTACACAGAATACTATACTTATATTTAAGATACATATACTAACCCAAAAAGGAAGGAGAAAGGCCGAAGTCAAGGGTGGTGGGGAGCTCGGAGGGGAGCACGGCACTGCTTCATGCTTCGGCGTGGAAGAGGAGGGGAGACAAACGGAGAGGTGGATGGTGATGGCCTCGGTGGCGTGAGAGTGGATAGTGCAAGAAGAAGGAGTGATGTAACGTTTGGTGAGTGGTTACGTGAAGGAGGAGGAAGTGGTTTATGAATGAGGAAGAAAGTGAAAAGGTAAAGGCAAATGGTTCAGATCTAAATATATAGGAATAAGGCAATGGATGCAACGTATCCAACATTTACATTTCAAAACTGGCGAAATTAAAGGTAGTCATTGATGCATTGAGTGACGGGGTTTTAAGGCACAAAATAAATATGTGAGAAATGAGCTGGCTGCAATTTATTATGTACGTTATTATATGTACTATTTATTTTTGAAACGTAAGTATAGAAAAGGAAAAGGAAAAGTCAGAGCAATACGAGCCAGAAATAAATGGGAAATCAATATAACCAAAATGGTAACGGTCTAATTTCTTGATTTCAGCTGAAAATTATTTAAGCAATAAATTTATTGCTTGGCAAGCAAGGCTCAGGTTGAAAAGCAAAGGAAACAAAAGTCCCAATATAAAGTAAAGAGAGAGAAACGAAGTTAAAAAGGTGTAACGTCCCGGAATTTTTGACAATATCAATTTAATAATCTGTAGTTAAAATTAAATTGATATTGATAATCTGATAATAATTATTCAAGTGAATATGATAATTTTCTTCAATAAATATTTAAATTGGTTATTTTATCTTTTAAATAATAAATTGATTTCTATTTTCAATATAAATATTTGGTTTATATTTTAAATAGATTGGTATTGTTTTAAAATTTAAAATAAATACAATAAAATGTTTTATGGTTTAATAAAATGGATATTTTATTTAATAAAATATAATTTATTGTAAAATGATTTTAAATTAATAAAAGAGATTTATAAGAATAATATTAATATTGTATTGTCTTTCTAAAATAAATTTTGAATAGAAATTGCAATTGGTTATTTCAAATTGAATTTTTATTTTGAAATTGTTTGGTTTTGAATCTAGTTTGAATTTAAATTCAAAGGTATAAAATCTAAATTTGTTTTAATATTTATTTGTATAAGTTTATAAACATGATTTGTTTTTGTTTTCATTTATAAATTTATACATATAAACTAACAACTTAATTTAAGCTAATATAACATTAATTTGTAATTAAAAACTAATTGTCTTTAAGAAAACATTGGTTGTTTCTATTTCATACACATGTTTAAATATAAATTAAAAAATTGAAACTAAGTTAATATATGCATTAGCTTGTAAATAAATACTAATTTTCCTTAAAGAATATACATGTGTTAAATTAATATGCAATCATATAGACAAGTGTCTCATTTATGACAAGTGTTGAATTTTGTTTTTATTTTTCTTTTCTTTTCTTAAAATCTGAAATATGCATATAGTTAAGTTTACATCTTCATGCATATTTTTCCATTTTCTTAAATCAACAAAGATCAAGCCATCTTCATATTCATTTTAAAATCTGCATTTCTCAAACAAATGAAGACCAAATCCTACAATCTGCATTCACAAATGCATATAAAATCCTAAAATCTGCATATTCAAATCTGTAACTCATCAAAGATCAAAACTCCTCATCAAATTCAATTTGCATTTCCTCAAAATTCAAGTGAGCCTGCACACCTTAGTCTCTCTGCATTCTGTTAAAACTGGGAAGTTTAGCCACTGCATCATCTATTTCTGCATGCTAGCATCCTGGTCATGGAAAGCATGAGCAACCAGACTTATAACAACAGAAGAAGCACCTGCATTTTTAAAGTCTGCACTGTTTTAAATTTGGGAAGGGAGTGGATCTGCATGAATGAGAGAATCCAGCAACTGCATCATCTACATACAAGTAATAAGTGTATGGGACATGAGCATGAGCATATCATCAATTGCAACTCAGATTTCAACTGAGTCAAGCCTGCATTTTTGGTTTTCTGCAAATCCAAAACAGGAGCTAATCAGTGGTCTGCATACATGAAAAGGTGAGTAACATTTAATCTTAAAACTATAATTTAGGTTGCTTGAGATTAAACATGTTTGTGTGCCTGATGTAAATGTGGTTGTATATGCATGTTTGATTTTGGTTCTGCAGAGTATATACAGATATCTTCCTATGAAAAGAATTCCTACAATTGAGCTAAATTGAGATAACATCTGGATTTTTTAAAATGATTAAAAGAGTTTGTTGTTTTATATTAGTTTCAAAACTTATAAAGTAATGTGTTTCTTTCTCTTAAGTCTAGATTTAAAAACCATTGGGAAAATGGAAATACTGGAAATTTGTCTCTGAGTAACTCCTCTGCAGGTTTAATATTGATCAAAATTAAAACATATTAATACTTAAATGCAGCTTCATAAACTTAATGCATTGACAAAACTTGGTCTTAAAATCAAGTATTAGTTTTTCTAGTGAATGTTCATATACAGTTTGGTCAGAAGCAAAAATATGACTTTTGTGCAATTTTTTAAAATCTGTAGATTAAGAGAACTTAAAAATCTTTTGAGTTATAGGGTAAGGATCTTAGATCCTTATAAAATCTAAAATGAGTATCATGATTCCTGGAATTGGTTGAAGTCTTGAGTTTTTGTATTTAACCTTGTTTGAAATAAGGGTTAAGGATTTGGCCAGTGAGGAAGGATGGATCGACCGAGTGATCTGATACTTTGGGGTTGTGTAGTTGATGAATGGAGGAGTTCGAGGTTGAAATGGTTGGACGCCAAGTGGCCGGAGCAATTGGAAATGGGTGTTGACAGGTTTCGAACTGAAACCTGTAAAAGTTTGTTTCAGGTTTTATTTTGGGGTGAAATTTTGATTCTCTGTTTTACCACTCGAGTTGGTGATGATATTGGTACTTCGTTGGGATTATAGTTGTAACGCCAGCGGATTTTCGTTCTTCGAAAATTCAACATCGACACTCACTTTATCGACTGCCGAATATCGAAGGCCGAAAACCGAGAAGTTATGGGTTTTAAAAAGAAAAGAAAAGAAAGAAGAGAGAAAAAAAGAAGAGATAAGAAATAGAGAAAAGAAAATTTGAAAACAGAACATAGAAGAATTTTAAAAATAGAACGGACAGAAAGAAAACAACAGAACAACATCAGAATCTCACAATTCGCAGCGGAACAACATATAATAATAAATGAATAATCTTTAAACAAAGAACTATATCAGTTATTACATCACATTATATTACATTACGTCAAATCATCATCAGAGTATACAACAACATATTATAACAGTGCAGCGGAAAAGAAATACTATATAACTAGTACTACGTCATGCCATCCAGCTTGCCTCCAGCAACTCCTGAATATCCAGAATATCCTGATAAACCTGAACTCTTAACTGCCCGTGTGGAAATTGGTGGGCACCCAGAGTTTAGGAAGGAAAACAATAAACTCCGAGTCAGTCATGTGACTGGTGTGAGAACTCAAAACAGTTTATTTACTTTAAAATCAAAATAGAAGAATATTTTTAAATCAATTCGCAATGCTTTTAAAAATGAGACTACCATAAGGCCTCCCGCACACACACACAATGCAAACGCAGAATCGGAGGAGATTTCTCCTTATGATAGTCAAAGATGCTTGGTACGCATTTAAAATAACATTTGATATTATTATTAGTGTATAGTGTAGGAAAAATTCATTTCGAAAGTAGAATATAAATCTTAGCCAGCATAGACATTTCGAACTATGCCTACTATAGCTACCATCCAAACAGTGGTGACCACCATAAGTGAATAGCAGGTTCTACAACTAATACCGTACAAGTTTCGTATTGGGAATTGGATTTCCAACAAATGGTCAGGCCAAGGAACTTCCCATTGCCACTGAGAATGCCTCTGGAAAGACACCCCCGAGAACCAAACCGGAACTCTGCCTACACAAGGCCGGGTTACCCCTTAACTGGGTAACTACTGACACGAGCACGCCATTCCCCGGTCCTTTAGGACCTTTTCAACCGAGCGCTCGATATCCAACATCACACCATAATAAATAGAGTGTTTTCAACATGAGTAAGTATCTGGGCTCCATACCATGATACCACCCCTTTCCAGAAGGAAATGCACATACCCTAAGGGGAGCTACAGCAACCCCTAATAACCTTGCCGCATCTTTCCTGTTTTGACCATTTCCGGGATGTGAGGCTCGACGAATTCACGTCCACAAAAACACACTTTGTACAAAAAGCCGTGCTTTGGGTCAACAAATGATCAACACAATGATCACTAAGATAGACGATCAAATAAATGATCCTATCACAAATAATCAACACAATGATCATTTCAGCATCACTCAGCATGTCACATTACCAAAATGGGATATATTGCTGATAACTTCAACTATATAACCTTTGAGCTCGTACGTCTCAAAGAAGGGTGTTAAGCAAAGAATAAATTCTCCGCCACCAACAGAAATATATTTGAATGAAATCGGCTTTATATCTCAAATTGTAATGTCAGGCATACAATCCATACAAGTCTGTTCCGGGCTCGAACAAAACCGAAGGCACTTACAAAGAAGTCCTTGCAATCCGGATATTCACAATCCTGATCGGATTCACCATCACATATGGAGAACTCAATACCGGAGCAACTCGGTGCAGAGTCAATCGATAGTTCATCCTATCACTCTCGCAAATACCGGTCTTCAACACCGATCTTCAAATGCGATTCACAACGACGTATCACATATTCGGAATGGGTTATACGACCCCATGGTCCTTTCCCGGTTAACCCGAATAGTGAGCGCTTATTCAAAAATAAGTGTGCATTCAAATTCAATCATATTCACATCAAATACCCATTCAAAGGGAAATATTGATAGTCGGCTATTGAACTATCAATGGATATGCATACATCACCAGATTCCAAATAATTTTCCAAATTATTATTTTCCAAAATATCTTTACAAGATATAAAATTTCAACACTTCAAAAATAAATCAACATTTATTTTCAAACAAATTCCCTTTTCACTTATAAATTCCATAATGAATTTATATTTCAAAATATTCGTGCATATACGATTTCAACTATCCATTTCCAATTTATCTTCAAAAAGATAAATTCTAAATATTCACTTCATATTTGAAAACATTTCCATACTTATTATTCATAAGTAATTCACAAATCTTTTTATTTTCAACCTTGGAAAATATTCAATATACTTAAATCGAATTAAGTATATATTTCATTCTTTAAGAAAATCATTCTCTTAAACATATTTATTTGGGTCAAAACGAATGTTGCGTAAAACATCGTTACAACAACCCAAAATCACTAGTACAGGGATTTGAATTTTAAATAGATATATAAATCCCAATACTATACAAAAACATTTCCTTTCGGAAATCATTTACTATAACAACAGTGTTATAGTCCACTATTTCCTTTTATTTCTCGAAAACGTCTATTTCAACAATAAATGTTGAAATCTATGGTTTCGAATCATAACACATTTAAAAACATCGTTAGATCGTTTTAATTCTGTTTAAAATATCACATTCAAAACAATTTCTTTAACGTATTATTCACTATTCAAAAACGTGAATAACTTCGTTAACAAATTTCATTCTTTTATTCATTTTAATTCAAAGGATTATTCACTATTCAAAAATGTGAATATAACTCCATTAATAGGTTATAACAATTAACTTATCAAAATAAGTCGTTTGCGGATTTATAAAACAACGTTTATAAATTCCGTTTCTATTTATTTATAAAAACTTCTTTTTTTATAAATTCCTTTATTAACATATTTCAGTTTATAACTCAATTATAAACTAAATGTTTATATTATAAGTTAAATACTTATAAAACGATTATTTTATAAAATCGTTCTTTAAACTTCATAATTATAAATCTTATAACTTATAAGATTCATTTATTTAACCAAATCTATTCTTCAATTAACTTCACAAATTTATAAATCTTACTATTTATAAATTTCATTTATAACTTCACAGTTTATAATTCTATAAATTTCATTCATTTATGAAATTCACTTTCACTACATTCAAACACTTATAAAAACTCGTTTTATAATGTCTATATTTCAATTTATAAATATCCATTTATAAATCTCTTAATATAAATCAGTTTATATTATTATTCTAAAACGTCTTTAAATTCCTTTATAATTTCATCATTTCGATTTATAAAATAATCAAATTTTATAAATCCTATATTTAAACTTTTATCATATATTCAAAAATCCAATCTAAATTATTTTATAAAATCATTAGTTCATATTTCTCAAAATCGACTTTTAATCGTATTTCTAAAAATCAGCTTTTTAACTATATTTCACAAAAACCATAATTTTTATAACTTTAAAAATTATAACGTTTATTTATTTATAATGGATCAATTCCAAAAATATAGTATATTTTCAAAATCACTTTTAAAATCATTTTAAAATCCCAAAATCTGGGTCCAATGATGCTACACACCAAATAGTCAAACACGACTAACAACGATATCATATATCAATATGAAAATCCATCAAATATCAAATAATCTGAAATAAAATAAAAACTGTTGAGGAATCCAGTTGGATCCCTCCAACCTGTTTCCTGCATCCAAAAACATTAGCACAATACCAATTTCGCTCCAGTACGAAATTATCGCGGTATATGTTCTTATTAAATATTATCCGCTTAATAACGGCGTAATAGGGTCTCATCCGCTAAACAAAAAATGCGGGAAATTAACAACTGCAATATATACATATGCCAATATATATATATCGATATTATATATAATACCAATTTCACTGTTTATGAAATATTCGCGGTATATGTTTTTATTAAATAACATCCGCTTACTAACGGCGCATAATGTCTATTTTAACAATCAATAATTTACAGTCATCATTCAAACATGCATTCAAATATTTTAAATCTAACTATTTAAAATAAAATCGAAACCTATTCTATTGAGTGAGAAGTTCTCACCTTGGTTTTAATTTCCGTTTAAGCTTTTATTTCGAATAAAATTAAACGCGCGTTTAATTTTACCCGAAATTCTCAGTAACTCCAAACGACTCCAAACCAACTCCATCGCGTAGTGCTCGTCGATACGATTCCAACGCAACTGGATTTGCATTTTTTCGACCTCGTATGAAAAAGATATGAATTTTTGAAGTTTACACAAATTTAAACTTAATAATTACACTTAAACTTTATAATTTATAACCTATATCTATCATCCACCATCCAAACTAGATCCAACGCTTCCTCTCCTTTCTCCTACATCACGTATCATCTCCAGGTGAACAAGATGGAGGCCGAACCCATTAGCTCAACTAGGGTTTAATTATTCTCCATCAACACTCGACGAAATCCGATCACACCAACGCCATGACGAAGCACACGACGCAAGCTATCTCCACCAGCCACCATGTCAGGCTCGGCCATGCCTTGATGCACGCGCACGCCCCCCCTACAGCCCACGAACGGCCTCACATAACTCACAATCCATCGCTCCATTCGCGATCTCCACCGTTCACATCGTAGCCCTCGTCGTGCTCTTCATCTTTGTAGTTGAGACCTAAGGCTAATTCTTGATGGATTTGGAGAAATCAAGGGGAAGAGGAAGATCATTTCTAGCCATTGAAACATGGGGTGGCGGCTGGAGTTATTAGATTAGGGTTTTGTGATAATTTTTATCAAATTTGTGAAGGCTCATGTCTATTTATAAGGAACGAGCGACACTATTCATCCCGGATTTTCCGAACTCCGATTTAGACGCCGTAACCAGCGTACCTAGGGTTTATCCCGCGTTCCGGACACAATGGAACAGGTTTCGGAAGCTAATTCGGAAGTATGTGCGAGTTATGGCTGAAAACGCTCAATTTAAATTAAACCGATTTAAACCGATTTCTAGGCGTTTTAATTTGTACCGGACAAACGGTAAATCCAATTGACTTGAAATTTGAAACCTTACAATAATATCACACTACGGATCCGATGAAACTGGTTTCGTCGAAATCCGAGACTTTTTGAAAATGGCTATTTTGACTCGCCAAATTTAAATTAAAAAACAATTCGATGCGTTTCGAGCTGCCACGATCAAACGATAACTCCGATTGACACGAAAATTGAAATCCGGTAATAACTAACTATTACGGATCCAATGAAACTGGTTTCGTTCAATTCTGAGACTGTTCAAAAATTGACTATTTTACAGTCGATTATTTAATATTAAAATATTCAATTTTCACAGATTTACTTTTAATTCGATTTTAAAAGTTCTAAAATATTTCTATAACTCCAGTATGATTAAATAAAATTTTCCAAATTATTTTAAATCATTTTTAACTCAATTTTTAATTATTTCCATAATTTAACACATTAAATTATCGATTTAATTATCCAATTAAATCCAAAAATTCAAAATAAAATTTATTCGACTTATAAATTCACTTATTAATATTTAAAATTAATTAAATATTCAATTTTTTATTATTAAAAATTCTGGGTCGTTACAATAGTTATGGCATGATCGTCCCTGGTGATCAAAGTGGACGAGAATCGCCGTGCATATGCACGGCATCGATGATTTCTGGTGAACTGTTTGGTTTGGGGGTTTTCTGGGAGTGGTCTTTGAATGACTCGAGGAGATTGTAGAAAAACTCGAAGAAGGTTAGGTAGAAACTCGAAGATGGCAAGCTTGAAACCCGAAGTAAAGTTTGTATGGGGTTAACCTGTAGTTTCCACAAAACACAGTACTGTGTTTTGTTTTAAAATCTGGGTTTTTAACTTTTTAAAAATATGGATTTTTGAAGTTTAAAATCGGTAGTTATAGATTTTAAATAAGGCTTAAGTTTAAATTTAATTTAAGTTTGAACTACTAATTTAAATTTAAAATCCAGGTTTGAATTTGAAACCTGTGTATTTTCTGTTTTCTGCAAATCAGGATTTAAATCTTTTTAAATCTGCAGTTATCTTTTGAGTAAAATTTAAATTCAAATTTAAATGTAAGTTTAAAATTCTCATCTGATTTTAAATTCCAGTTTTTAAAACAGAAACTTAAGTTTAAAAATTTAACTTTATTAACTATATCATGTTGAAAGGATAGTTTAAACATTTTGATAATAAGGTTTTTAAAAAATGTGAGTAGATTTAAAGTTATTTAAATCTGGAAATTTAAAATTAAAATTTGAAATGCAGTTTAAATTTTAAAGAAGATTTAAAATTTGAAGTTTCAAATTAAAAAGGAAATTTAAATTACTGAAGGTTTTGAAAAGACTTTAACCTTTAAAATTTCCATAGAATTAGTTGATTTGCAATTTAAAAAGTTTTAAATTTATTTAAAACTTTGATAAGTTTAAAATTATTCTATTTTAAACTTGAATTTGAATTGAAATTTAAAGGTAATTTCAAAAGTACTTTGTTTGAATCAAATTGTTTTAAACATAATTAAGTTATGTTTTATTTTGGAAAATTTGATTAAGAATTATGTTTTAAAATTTATTAACAGGTAATTAAGATTAATTAATTAATTTAATTAATTAATTAAATTTGGAATTAATAATTGATTAATGATTAATCAATTTGAAATTAAGGTCATTAATTAAGTTATTAATTAATGATAAATGAATATTAATTATGTAATTAAGTTTTAAATCAAGGTTAATTAATTTAATAAATAACTTTAATTAATAAATGATTTAAGATAATCTAATTTGTAATTAATTTAAGTTAATTACCTTATAAAATAATTTAAGGATGGTTATTGAAGGTCATTAACCATGATTATTTAACAATTAATTAATATAGTTAATTTTTATAATTAATTAGATTAATTAATTTAATAATAATCAATTGTAAATGGTTTGAGTAATTACTTGATAAAGTAATTAAGAAATTAATTACTTAATGTAATTAATTTAATTGAATGAGATTGTTTAATTTAATTAATTAAGTTTAATTAATTTTAAACACTTGGGTTAAGGATAATTACTTTATGTTTTGGAAATTACTTAGTTAAGTAATTATATAATAATTACAGGTTGTAATTAAGGAGATGTTTAAGTATGAAGGAATTTGGATTAATTATTTAAATAATTAATCAAGGTATTAATTAAGAAATTAATTTAAGGGTAATTAATTTGGTTTAATATAGTAATTAAGTTTGTTAATTACTTTGATAATTAATTTAAGAAGTAATTGAGATCATTAATTATTTTAATTAATGATGTAATTTAAGTTGATTAATTATGATTAATTAATCAATAATAGGTAATTAAAGGTAATTAATTAATGTAATTAATTAAGGATAAATGTAATTAATTATGATTAATTAATTAGTTGGAGTAATTAAAAGTTAATTACTGTTTAGTTGAGGATAATTAATTTTGTAAAATTAATTGAGGATAATTACATGAATGTAATTAAGAGTAATTAATCAAGAGTGATTAATTAAGGTAAGTTATTTTGAATGATTGATTAATTGATTGAAATCGATTAAATGATTGAGTAAGCAAGATATTTTGGTAAAGCAATTAATTTAATTTATTTTAAATTAATTAAAGATGAAGGGATTAATTTAATTCATTTTAAATTAATTTGAGATAGAGATGATTAATTTAATTCATTTTAAATTAATTATATTGTGATGAGTGAATCTTTGCTTATGGATGAATGGTTTGACTTGGATGCTTTGTAATCTCAGTAATGAGATAAATGATATTGTGTGGTATGGATGTTGGTTATATTGTGATGATAACATAGGTTATCTATTGTGATGTTGAGGTATGGAATATCTATATGATATTGATGATGTGAATTACCTGTTATGTTATAATGTTGATTATCAGTTATGATTTGAGTTATCTATCTGTGTGTATATAGATACTGTAATTGAAATGTTTTAAAACTTTAAAACAACTTGGACCTTAAAAGACACGCTTTGGTTTTCGATGAGACCGGGATCGGGTTTCCATAATTGGATATCCGAAAACCACATCGATTCCAAATAACGTTAGGTCGTGATTCAAAGTGGAGCTTTGTGAAGACTCGAGGTGTAAGGGCTATACGTCAGTATAACTCTGTGGGTGATTCCGTAATGAGTTTGACGGAATAGACCTTATAGATTCGAGATGGTGAATCAGAGTGCAAGGGTTATTGTCGTTAACTCTGAGGGTGATTCCAATACGAGTGTAACGAGATAATGCCTTCGGTTTCGTTCGAACCCGGAACGAACTTGTATGGATTGAATGCTTTCAGAACATCGTCAGGTGGACGATGAGCATTCTAAGTGATATGTCCTATAAAGGTAATCGTAGCCTCAAGCCCCATCAACCGGGAATGGCTAAAACAGGGGAGGTGCAGCAAAGCTTCGTGGGTCGCGCCCACTGGAGAGCAAGATTGATCCCTGTCTAGAAGTCCCTTTATATTTCGGCTGTGTGGGGCGATTGCTAGCTAGAATCGCCGGGGTTGTCTTGTTTGGAACTGTTCAGTAAGGAACGGGTCCGGCTTTGTGTTGCAGGGGATGAAGGGAGTAATCCTCGGTACGGTGATCTAGGCCACGTACTGTGACGGGCGGTACCCCAGTAGCCCTGCCATTGTATGGAATCCATAATCCAATAAGTGCCAACGGTTTTGATTGTATTACCCACTTTTGTGGCTAGTAGCTGTAATTTAATCATGTAACAATTTCGGCTATTTCTTATTTATTTGAAAACCCTAGACACTATTATAATATCATCGGATTTCCTATCAAATGTTTTGGTTAGCGTAAGGTAAAAACTTTTCCATATTTATGTGTGGGAAGTCTTACGTGATACCTTTCTTTTCAAAGGTTTTTGAAAGTTAAGCAACTTTAACCTGTTACTCACACCAGACCCATGTCTGACCCGGAGTTTATTTTTGTTTTTCATAAACCCTTGGGTACTCAAATTTTTATGAGTAGTCAAGGGAATTCAGGTTAGGATTCTGGATTAGCTTCGACGACTTGTGGAGGAGCAATGGAGCAGGAGGCTTCTGCGGGTAGATATATATAGAGTATTCCGCTGTGTGTTCTCTGAGAGTTTGTTGTATTATGTTGTATAATTAGACATGTGTCTATAACTGTCTAGTATGAGTTGTTTATGCTGTGTATCTCTGATGCATATGATACTATGTAAAGTATTATGTTATTAATATAATTTATTCGTTCCGCTGTGTTAGATTCTGATGTTGTTTCTTCTTCTCTTCTTTCTATTCTATTCTCTATCCCTTTCTTTCTTAATTCATGACGCGATTTTCTGGGAGTGAAATTCGGGTTGTGACAAAAGGGAAAGAAAAATAAAGTGAATCGTTTTAAAATAATAATTACGACGTATACAAATGTATACGTTTGATTTTCGAAACTGCTAAACATAAATTCAGGAAAAATGGAAAGCAAATATATAATGATGTATGGGAAGAAAGAAAGTCACCGAAATCAATTGTAACGGTCACCTGCAATATTTTCTCCTAGACACATATATCCAATCAAAAGAAATTGTAACACTCAAAAGCTTTGATTTAGGAAAAGGTTATTAAAACAAGTTACTCCTGGCTACAATCAAATATTTATGTTTTGAGGGAACAGTTTCTTACCTTTAAAAAGCAATGAAGACAAAGAGAAAATTACAGAGACGACAACAAATCAATCAATCAAGTGAATGAAAAAGGCAACCGGGAAACGTATCAAATTAAATATTGGCAGTAACGGTCACCCATTTATTTAGCTGACAAATATTAAAGCTATAAAGGCAATTAACATATCAACCGTTCAAAAAGATAAATACAACGTATACAAAATTATACGCTTAATTTTTGAAACGATGGCAACGGCTAAAATTTAGCAGCTGATGAAATAATTACTAAAGTAAAGGATAGTGGCTATTGCTTGATAATAAATTTATTATCAGCAATTTTTAGCTTGAATTTAATAGAATATTCCAATGAAATAAACTTTGTTAAAATAAATTGAAAATTAAAAATCTGCTATATTTAAATATACGTATTCTAAATATATAAACATTTTATTTAAAAATTCAATTACTATAAGATTTCACAAATATTTAATTAAATACGTTATAGAATCAATTAAAATTGTTAAAATTTTCTGGGTCGTTACATTACTGCCTTTGAAAAACAGATACATATTTTAAAGCTTGGTTCATCCCTTCAAATACTCGAGCCAACTTCGATTCTTACCCGAGCCAAACCACAAGGTACACGAGCAACCCCCAAACCAATTGCAGACTTACCCGAGTAAACAGCCCTTTCTTCTTCTCCTCTTTTCTTTTAACTTTGATTTTTCTTTAAAATTCAAAATTGTTTAAAATCACTCGCCTATGCATTCGAATCCCAACCCGAGCCAACATCACGTTTTCTCGAGAGCAAACCCAAGCTACCATCATCTTCTACAACAACCATACTTTCCAGATGCATAGAGTTTCGCGAGTGCATGTGCATAGTTCGTCGGAGCAATTCCGATCATCGTGATCACCTCTAGCACGTCGACGCACACACCCCCAT
The DNA here is from genome assembly GCA_030765085.1 of Allium cepa. Taxonomy (NCBI): domain Eukaryota; kingdom Viridiplantae; phylum Streptophyta; class Magnoliopsida; order Asparagales; family Amaryllidaceae; genus Allium; species Allium cepa. The sequence continues at coordinate 934,456,130 of CM060943.1, read as the reverse complement.
CCCTGAACAACACTCAGATTTCTCAATTCGACAAGCATTCGAAATCGGGCACGGCATCGAAAAACTGGTGCAACCCGACCAACCATACCTTCCACATTTTTGCCATTTCTGGCCATCAGGACCTTTGCCACCATGACCATAGCCTCGCCGAAGTCCCCTCTTTCCTTTCCCCTCAGACGGATGCAACTCGGTGCGATATTGATAACGATCAATCTTCGAATTCAACCGCTCCTCAGACTAGTCTTCAAACCCTAAATCATCATCATTTTACAACCTCGATCATTTATAAACGCTCCGAGTATTTTTCCTACGATCACCTATCCACAACCTTTCTCCAATGAGAATCCCGAGGCAAAATGATTACGTAATCATTAGAAATTGACGGAATTTCATTTCCTGTTCAACTCATAATTTCCCAAAATCTACCAAACTTAAAATCCTTAATTTACCCTTAAATTTCATAGTTTTCGAAATCTAGTTAAATGACGTAAATGAAATTCGAAATTATGATACTCAAATCTGCCATAGTTTTAGGTTTTCACTGTAATTTTAAATAATTGCAATATTTTCCAAATAATTCTACCGCAAACACTTCTAAAAAATGAATTTACATTCTTATAAACAATTTCCCTTTTGAAACCATGGCCTAAATTTGTTTGGGCAAAAAGATATGAATCTTTTTATAATGATTTTTATGCCTATTATACCCACAGAGGTGTGTAAGTACATATATACCGACATGCATGCATCCAATTACACGCATATATATACACAAATATACTGTAGACATATTCATATTGAATCATCAATTGCCAAGGCATTTTCACCACATATGTCAGAATCAAGAAGATGGGTTTTTAGAAATGAAGTTTGCTAACCTGGCATGCAACCCGAGAAAAGTCTGAGGACCAGACATTTTTGTTTTCCTAGAACCTGATGCTATTAAACTGAAATTTAAAGTTGCATTCGATCTTCAGACTAGAATGCTAGATACTTTGATCTTTGCATGATGTATTTTAGTTTAATCTCTTCTTTCCAGATCAAAGACTTTGAATTGCTCAATACTTGGTTTGGGATTTGCTTGCTGACTTTTAACTTGAATTGATTTTTTTCTTTTCCAGGTTTTGAACTGAACATGTAATTTGATTTGCTTTTGAATTGTTTCCAGGCTTTTGAATCAGGTTTATTTTAAGGTATGATTTTCTGGTTTTGATTTGAGTTTCCATGTTTGAAACTAAAGCTTTTAAATTCTCAGTTTTGATTTTAATTCTCTGGTTCATAAATTTTCTCAGTTTACAGGTTTGAGAAATTAACTTTTGAAAATAGCCTGGTCTTATTTTTATTTTTTATTTCTTATATTTACTAAGATTAAATTCAATAGAAAATTTGCCACTTGTAATTATAAACCTAACTGAGCTTACACTTGTTTATTAAATGAACACTTGTTAAAAATATAACAATTTGTGTTTAAATCCTGTGCTCAAAATTAATTTACAAATTGTGTTTTAAACCGTGCATTATTTTAACTTATAAAACGTGTTTATCTATTTTATTTTCTTACGCTCATATATTCTTACACACACACACACATGCACACACATATATTCAAATTTAGTTCAAACAAATTTAAAAGAAGGTATATAAAATCTTAAATTAATTCTTATTGATTTTCAAGAGATATGTATATTAAATAATATGAAAGTTAGTTTTAAACAACTCTTACTATATTAATTTCAAAATATAACCTTCCAATATATCATACATTAAAATTAGAAAACAAATTTATTTATCTCAAAACTTATTCAAATCAAATTAAAATGAATAAATACATACTTTTGAATTCCAATCCAAAACTCTATTTAAAGTACATATTTTTATTTGTTCTAGAATTTTCATATTATTTTACCAATAATTTCATAATTTAATTCCAAAAATTAAATTAATTGTCAAATTAAACTTGGTAAAATATTCGAGAATGTTACAATAAACAAATATGAATTGCATTTTTTAAAATGTGTATAATAAACTTAAACAATTTGCAAATGATATTAGTATTAAATGAGAAATATACTAAGTGCAATGAAATAAAATTTAACTTAAACAAGATTGAATGGAATAATTTTATAAAGTGGAAATTAGCCATAAGGGCCTCTTTAGCAAGTGCACTTAGTTTCTAGGAAACACAACTGAAATAATTACTTTTAAGGACAAAATGAAAAATAATTAGTTTCTGGGGCCTAAAAACGTATGAAATTATGTCCATGAAAGTAATTGGATTTCCGACTTTGTCCTTAAAAGTAATCACTATGCTGACTTTGGCCTTGAAATTGATTTCTATGGATATGTGTCCTAGAAACTAATTGGACTGTATAGTTTGTCCTTCTAGTGAAATTCCCCTTTTATAAAGTGGTTCATAATTAAATTTATATGATATATGTTAAATAAAAAGTAAAACAATTGGAATTTAACAAATTAAATTGGTAGAATCGAATGTAAATTAATAGAATGTGAGTTCATTAATGTTGATTAGTGCATGTTAGTCAATTGAAAGTGAATAAACTAGGTGAAATTTCAATTGAATGTGAATCAAATTGAATGTGAGTTGGTTGAATACAAATAAATTGAAATGATCCAATTAAGTGTTAATAAATATTGAATGTTAATAAAAATAAAGTGTATAAATTAATATAGACATTGGAAATGTAAATTGTGATAGTTTGGATTAATTAGATGAAAATTAATGGTTCAATGATTTCTTTTATTGTAAATCATTGTTTTAGCTGTTTTGATTGCATATGATTGATTGTATGTTGTGAATTTGTGCTTGTGCTTATGATTTGGATTCAAAATCATGTTATGTGGTTCTATTTAACTCATACATGTTCTATATCTTATTATAAGTAATATCTTAAATTGAGTTGAGGTAGGTACATACAAAGGCCGTTTGGACGATTATGTGGATTTTATATGCTTTTGCTTGCTTAATATGAGCGAACTCGCTCGTATTAATAATAATAAGGTACATATCTCGGATTACATACTGTACTTTTATATTTTTCCCCATGGTATGCATCATCATTGAGAGGAGATGTATATTTGATATATTTGGAATATATTTGTGTTATATATTCTATTCTAAAAAAACTCGTTTGAGCCGCGCAAAGGAGACACTGTTGAAATTTTTCGTAAATCCGGGTGTTAGACAATTTTGAGTTTTAAAAATTTTATAACTGGTTTCTATATATAAGTTATATTTTCCGTAAAACCGATGTCAAAGTAGCATGGCGTGAGCATAATAAAGGATTTATAAATAGGATTTTAAAGTTCTATAAGTTGATTGTTTAGAATAAAATATATCAAATGTTAAATTATGTACTTTGTCCCTTTTCGAGGATGAAAAGTTCTGAGTAAGGGAATGTAAGGACCCATACTTTTAACTATTTTAAATTATGAAATTTAATATGATTATTAAACAAAAATGGTTAGAAACAAAATTTTACTTTTTAGTTATGTAATGTATTTTATATGAACTTATATAAAATTTTAAAATAAACAATTTAGAAAATTTAGGCAGTAATAAATATTGAAATGAAATTCAATGTATTTAATGTTTTGTAATCAATAGATTGAATTGAATAATAATGTCGAAATGTTGTGAAATGGAAATAGTTGTTTTATTATTGCGATTTGTTACAAAAGTAAATTTTATAAGTTAAATGACTAATATTTCAATTCCAGTGATTTATTGGATAATTAAATTTTTTAAATTTAATATTGGAAAATATTTAAATAATTGAATCTTGATTTAACGTGAATGAAAATGGTATTGAAAATTGATTTAAATTTTATTTAAATAACAATTAAGATTGCTCACTTTTAAAATTGAATTTAGAGGTGAATAGGTAGAAATCAAAAAATTTATATTGTAATTAACAAGTTAAAATAGCCATTTTGGCCATTGTCCCGGATTTCGATGAAACCAGTTTCATCGAATCCATAATAGTGAAATTATTATAGCATTTCAAGTTTCCTAGCGATCGAACTTGTCATTTGGCCGTGCGATCTTGAAATGCGTAGAAATTAATTTAAGGAAGTCGTTTAAAATCAATTGATTTTGAAGAGCTATCTTCCCCAAGCAATCAAATTACGCCTCGGGACTAGTTCCTGTGACGACCCGATATTTTCAACCATTCGCATCATTATAAGTTTATAGGTAGACACTCATGCCGGAATTAAATTGCTCAAAATACCGCGTTGTAAATAAAAATTCGGCAAATCTCAGAATATACAGTAAATAAAAATCACAGATCACAAACACAGAGTAATAATAATGCAGCGGAAGTAAAAGAAATAGTAGTTCATGAAGCTACTATATTAAAATATCAGAGTTACATAAAATACAGCAGAAGAAATAAATTACAAAGGAAGTCCCACTACATAGAAGTCTACTAATACAAGAGCTGAAAGGATCAACAAACTGCAAAAGATAAAACTTGACAAGTAGATAATCTACAGCGATTTCAATCTCCAGAAAGTGGAAATCCAAATCCGTGAATAACTCAGGCTGAGCGTAAATAAAAATACAAACACTCGAGTCAGGACATTCATACTTATACAATGTAAACCAACTCAAGTGAACTATAGTAAAGGTACAAGTAACTTAGAAGATGCTTAGGACCGCCCATCCTCTAAGGATCCGTTAAACTATTTACTATGCAGTAATATACGCTATATACGGGAGTGTATAATAAGTAAAATATAATCATACAGAAAATAGCGTTAAGGGGATGGTGAACCTTAACGCGGTCGGATCTTTAAAACCAAAATTGTAGTGGGCTCTATATAAGGATATGACACGGCACGCGAGGAAATGCCAGGGTGGATACACCGTTTACACTCCCGGACGAGTGGTGACGGCAAGCCAGCAGCTTCCGCCCACCTCGAACAATACCCCTGAATCAAAGTGGCGCCACGTATCGAATCACAAAAGTAATAGAATGGTTTCCGATGGAGCATGCTCGATGAAAGGGTGCGACCCTTTGTGTAGCCCGGTATAGCTCCTGTTTTAGTCATATATGCCAACTCACGGGAGTTGGGTCCACGTAATATACCTCGAGAACATCGCCACCATCCTACTTCATTCTGGAATCTCCACCACGCACACAGTTGTTAAAGTGGTTTTCGGTATTGGCCGGCTATAAGACAATATCCGATCCCGGTCTCTTTAACAACCAATGGTCAGTCTAACCCGTAGTTATATATTAAAACAATATTTTATACTTCAAAATAAAATATCATTTCAACCCAAATCTTTCTCAGAATAAAGATTAAATCATTTCCAAGCCATTTCAATATATCATCATACCATATCTTTCAATTCAAATATATATCAAAATAAATATCAAGTCATTTCTAACCATTTCAATATATTAAATTATCATATCCTTTCAAAACTTCCTTTCAAATCATTTTAATATCTCAAAATATCTTAACCTTTCAAAGTTTCATTTCCAAAATATCATATCTTTCAGACTTTCTTTTCAAATCATTTTAATATCAAAATATCATATCTTTCAAAACTCCATTTTTCATCAAAATATCATATCTTTCAAAACTCCACTTTTCAAATCATTTAATATCAAAATATCATATCTTTCAAACTCCGTTTCAAATCATTTTAATATGTCAAAATATCATACCTTTCAAAACTTTATTTTTCAAATTATTTAATATCAAAATATCATATCTTTCAAACTCCATTTCAAATCATTTTAATATCAAAATATCATACCTTTCAAAACTCCATTTTTCAAATCATTTAATATCAAAATATCATATCTTTCAAACTCCGTTTCAAATCATTTTAATATATCAAATTATCATACCTTTCAAAACTCTATTTTTCAAATCATTTAATATATCAAAATATCATACCTTTCAAAACTCCATTTTTCAAATCATTTAATATCAAAATATCATATCTTTCAAAACTCCATTTCAAACATTTTAATACATCCAAAATATCATACCTTTCAAAACTCCATTTTTCTAATCATTTAATATCAAATATCATATCTTTCAAAACTTCATTTTTCAAATCATTTAATATCAGAATATCATATCTTCCAAACTCCGTTTCAAATCATTTTAATATATCAAAATATCATACCTTTCAAAACTCCATTTTTCAAATCATTTAATATCAAAATATCATATCTTTCAAAACTACATTTCAAACATTTTAATATATCAAATAATTATATTTCAAAACTAATTACTTCATTATTAAATCATAAAAATGAAGTTATTACATTTAATAATTAAATTATTAAATACCAAAATTTTAAACTTTTCAATGTTCATTTATGCATTTAAATTTATTAAAACAATGAAAATTCAAGTTTCGCAGCATTTAGAAAATGCTACAGAAAGTTATATTAAAAAAACAATTAAATTTAACAAAAGACGGTATTAAAATGCTGTTAATTAACTTCAAATATTCAATAGAATTTCACAAATACTTATATTTTTATTTAAATCATTTTTAACTTATAAAATCGTACATTTTCACATTTATAAGCATCATTTAATTTTCCTTGAATTCATGATTTTATAAAGTTAAGTTTCCATCCAAAATCAATATTTATTAATAATACACTTATTAAATTTCAACATTCAAATTTAAATTCATTACATTAAATTTCAACTTAACACTTAAGTTTAAAATTTCAAATGTAACTTAATTCAATTTTATTTAACTTAACTTAAAATTTCACTTTTAAACCAAATTCATAAATTCCAATTTAAGTTATATTTCCAAATTCAACTCAATATTCACTCATTAACATTTTCACTTTATTCAAAAATCATTAATATGCTATACAAATCATTTCAAATTAATTTAAAATTAAAAATATCATAAATTTATCATATTTTCAATGTTAATTTAAATTCCATTAAAAATTAAATCAAAATTTCCAAAATAACTTACATTCAGATTTTCTAATTTTTCCATAATTTATTTAACTTATAGATTTCCAGAAAATCAATAATACTTTAAAAAATTATATTTTTATTTAATTTTTAATCAAAATATTATAATAATTAAATTTCTAAAATGTTTTAAAAATTTTAGAAAAACATATTTTAACTACTTGCCTGTATATAATTTTCCACGCTAGGTATAGTGATACGGGTAACGTATCATTTCAACCCGTAATTTACAAAGAAAAATCCGGGTTTTATCATTTCAAACCCGCAGCCCCAAGTAAATAAAATAAGTTGAAAATCGTTCAGGCCTATCATTTCAGCCGATAACGATTTTCCCCTATTCTAAAGTTCGTTCGGGTATGTATCATTTCAACCCATAGTGATTCTAATATAAAGGGAACTTGTAGTGTGATAAAATGATAAAATAGCAGAACAACATAATTATCTTAAATTATGAAATTTAATATGATTATTAAACAAAAAAGGTTAGAAAATTTTTTTTACTGTTTATTTATGTAATGTATTTTATATGAACTTATACAAAATTTTAAAATAAACAATTTCGAAAATTTAGGCAGTAATAAATATTGAAATGAAATTCAATGTATTTAATGTTTTGAAATCAATAGATTGAATTAAATAATAATGTCGAAATGTTGTGAAATGGAAATAGTTGTTTTATTATTGGGATTGTTTCAAAAGTAAATTTTATAAGTTAAATGACTAATATTTCAATTTCAGTGATTTATTGGATAATTAAATTGTTTAAATTTAATATTGGAAATTATTTAAATAATTGAATCTTGAATTAACGTGAATGAAAATGGTATTGAAAATTGATTTAAATTTTATTTAAATAAGAATGAAGATTGTTCACTTTTAAAATTGAATTTAGATGTGAATAGGCAGAAATCAAAAATTTTATATTGTAATTAACAAGTTAAAATAGCCATTTTGGCCATTGTCCCGGATTTCGATGAAACCAGTTTCATCGAATCCATAATAGTGAAATAATTATAGCATTTCAAGTTTCCTAGCGATTGAACTTCTCATTAGGGCGTGCGATCTTGAAATGCGTAGAAATTAATTTAAGGAATTCGTTTAAAATCAATTAATTTTGAAGAGCTATCTTCCGCATGCAATCGAATTACGCCTCGGGACTAGTTCCTGTGACGACCCGATATTTTCAACCATTCGCATCCATTATAAGTTTATAGGTAGACACTCATGCCAGAATTAAATTGCTCAAAATACCGCGTTGTAAATAAAAATTTGGCAAATCTCAGAATATGCAGTAAATAAAAATCACAGATCACAACCACAGAGTAATAATAATGCAGCGGAAGTAAAAGAAATAGTAGTTCATGAAGCTACTATATAAAAATATCAGAGTTACATAAAATACAACAGAAGAAATAAATTACAAAGGAAGTCTCACTACATAGAAGTCAACTAATACAAGAGCTGAAAGGAATAACAGACTACAAAAGATAAAACTTGACAACTAGATAATCTCCAGCGATTTCAATCTCCAGAAAGTAGAAATCCAAATCTGTGAATAACTCAGGCTGACCCGAGTGTAAATAAAAATACAAACACTCGAGTCAGGACATACATACTTATACAATGTAAACCAACTCAAGTGAACTGTAGTAAAGGTACAAATAACTTAGAAGATGCTTGAGACCGCCCATCCTCTAAGGATCCGTTAAACTATTTACTATGTAGTAATATACGCTATATGCGGTAGTGTATAATCAGTAAACTATAATCATATAGAAAATAGCGTTAAGGGGATGGTGAATCTTAACGCGGTCGGATCTTTAAAACCAGAATCGTAGTGGGCTCGATATAAGGATATGACACGGCACGCGAGGCAATGCCAGGGCGGATACACCGTTTGCACTCCCGGACAGGTGGTGACGGCAAGCCAGCAGCTTCCGCCCACCTCGAACAATACCCCTGAATCAAAGTGGCGCCACGTATCGAATCACAAAAGTAATAGAATGGTTTCTGATGGAGCATGCTCAATGAAAGGGTGCGACCCTTTGTGTAGCCCGGTATAGCTCCTGTTTTAGTCATATATGCCAATTCACGGGAGTTGGGTCCACGTAATATACCTCGAGAACATCGCCACCATCCTACTTCATTCTGGAATCTCCACCACGCACACAGTTGTTAAAGTGGTTTTCGGTATTGGCCAGCTATAAGACAATATCCAATCCCGGTCTCTTTAACAACCAATGGTCATTATAACCCGTAGTTATATATTAAAACAATATTTTATACTTCAAAATAAAATATCATTTCAACCCAAATCTTTCTCAGAATAAAGATTAAATCATTTCCAAACCATTTCAATATATCATCATACCATATCTTTCAATTCAAATATATATCAAAATAAATATCAAGTCATTTCTAACCATTTCAATATATTAAATTATCATATCCTTTCAAAACTTCCTTTCAAATCATTTTAATATCTCAAAATATCATAACCTTTCAAAGCTTCATTTCCAAAATATCATATCTTTCAGAACTTCTTTTCAAATCATTTTAATATCAAAATATCATATCTTTCAAAACTCCATTCTCATCAAAATATCATATCTTTCAAAACTCCATTTTTCAAATCATTTAATATCCAAATTTCATATCTTTCAAACTCCGTTTCAAATCATTTTAATATGTCAAAATATCATACCTTTCAAAACTCCATTTTTCAAATCATTTAATATCAAAATATCATATCTTTCAAACTCCGTTTCAAATCATTTTAATATATCAAAATATCATACCTTTCAAAACTCCATTTTTCAAATCATTTAATATCAAAATATCATATCTTTCAAACTCCATTTAAAATCATTTTAATATATCAAAATATCATACCTTTCAAAATTCCATTTTTCAAATCATCTAATGTATCAAAATATCATACCTTTAAAACTCAATTTTTCAAATCATTAAATATCAAAATATCATATCTTTCAAAACTCCATTTCAAACATTTTAATATATCGAAATATCATACCTTTCAAAAGTCCATTTTTCAAATAATTTAATATCAAATATCATATCTTTCAAAACTCCATTGTTCAAATCATTTAATATCAGAATATCATATCTTTCAAACTCCATTTCAAATCATTTTAATATATTAAAATATCATACCTTTCAAAACTCCATTTTTCAAATCATTTAATATCAAAATATCATATCTTTCAAAACCATATTTCAAACATTTTAATATATCAAATAGTTATATTTCAAAACAAATTGCTTCATTATTAAATCACAAAAATGAAGTTATTACATTTAATAATTAAATTATTAAATGCCAAAAGTTTAAACTATTCAATTTTCATTTATGCACTTAAATTTATTAAAACAATGAAAATTCAAGTTTCACAGCATTTAGAAAATGCTACAGAAAGTTACATTAAAAAACAATTAAATTTAACAGAAGACGGTATTAAAATGCTGTTAATTAACTTCAAATATTCAATAGAATTTCACAAACACTTATATTTCTATTTAAATCATTTTTAACTTATAAAATCGTACATTTTCACATTTATAAGCATCATTTAATTTTCCTTGAATTCATGAGTTTATAAAGTTAAGTTTCCTTCCAAAATCAATATTTATTAATAATACACTTATTAAATTTCAACATTCAAATTTAAATTCATTACATTAAATTTCAACTTAACACTTAAGTTTAAAATTTCAAATATAACTTAATTCAATTTTATTTAACTTAACTTCAAATTTCGCTTTTAAACCAAATTCATAAATTCCAATTTAAGTTATATTTCCAAATTCAACTCAATATTCACTCATTAACATTTTCACTTTATTCAAAAATCATTAATATGTTATACAAATCATTTCAAATTAATTTAAAATTAAAAATATCATAAATTTATCATATTTTCAATGTTAATTTAAATTCCATTAAAAATTAAATCAAAATTTCCAAAATAACTTACATTCAGATTTTCTAATTTTTCCATAATTTATTTAACTTATAGATTTCCAGAAAATCAATAATACTTAAAAAAATTATATTTTTATTTAATTTTAAATCAAAATATTATAATAATTAAATTTCTAAAATATTTTAAAAATTTTAGAAAAACATATTTTAACTACGGGCCTGCATATAATTTTCTACGCTAGGTATAGTGATACGGGTAATGTATAATTTCAACCCGTAATTTACAAAGAAAAATCCAGGTTTTATCATTTCAAACCCGCAGTCCCAAGTAAATAAAATAAGTTGAAAATCGTTCAGGCCTATCATTACAGCCCATAACGATTTTCCCCTATTCTAAAGTTCGTTTGGGTATGTATCATTTCAACCCATAGTGATTCTAATCTAAAGGGAACTTGTAGTGTGATAAACTGATAAAATAGCAGAACAACATAATATAACAGTAACAGATGTTATAGCAGGTGTTTAAGAATGGGTGAACATCATAAAATCATAATATAGCAAGTGTAACATGACAATGCTTTTTACAGATTCAGAAGGGGTCAATTTACTAGTTATATATGTACATACTATCTGGTGAGAATAACTCACATGTTCAAAGCTGGAGATATCTACCGAAGCACACAACACAACACAATGAAGGCACGATGACATGGATATGACTTGAGAGTGGAGAGCCAAAGCAATTTGACTTGTTCAAACATTTATAGAAAACAATACAAATATATGTAAGTTTCAACTTGATTTAAACATCAAATAACATTAGAATTCAATGCCCAAAACAACATCGAATGAATTGCACTTGTTCTCAACCTCATGTACTTCAGTTAGGCAGTGATTAGGATCAGCTAACTCAGGGAATTGGGTCAGTTTTGGGTGTGTAAGGGTCGGCCCACACATGGGTTTGAAGGTGGGTTTAGTCTAGGTGCATAAAACTAGGTGTACAGGGCTAAAACTATGCAACATACATCATTTGTTGCTCTTGTTTGGTTCAGCCAGAGGCTAGGTGGGCCCGACCAGTGGTGCTGGTGGTGGTGGGTGATGTGGCAGAGGGTGGAGGTCAGGTCAGAGGTGGTGGTGGTGGAGGTAGTGGCGGCTAATAGATGATAATTTTAGGCCATAAGTGATAGTTTGTGATGGTTTTTGGTGGATTTTGTGGTGGTCTTCACCTTGGATTTGCTTGGCCTGAAATGGATAGGTAGTAGGATGGGAGATGGTAAGAGGAAGGGGGTGGTGTATGTCAGGTCAGATCTGGTTGAGGAGGAGCCAAGCTATGAAGGTGAGAACAAGTACAAAATTCAAATAGAAAAGTAGAAAAACAAAGGAAGAAGAAGATGAAATGGAAGCCATTACCTTCAATACTTCTAGCCGTGAGTTTGATGATGGAAAGTGAGAAGTTTCTCACATGAATAGGAAGGAAAATACACGGCCATTCAATAGAAGAAGAAAAAACGGTCAAAGAGTAAATGAGGAAACGGTAAAAGAAACGACTTAGGAGGTGAAACGACTTTACGTTTCAAAGCTTTTAAAACCTTTCAAATTTCCTTAATTTTGTTTATATAACTTGATATTTATAGAAATAATAATAATCCCAGATAAAATTTCGAAAATTTATCAAAATATGAAAATATGTAATATTTATTAATTATATAAAGTTAAATTAAGGAAAATAAATAAAAATAGTAAACTAGTCTAGAAAATTTGAAATTACATGAAATAAATTTTAGAAAATTCATATGAGCTTGTAATATAATTGTAAACATAAATAATTATGTAAAATAAAAGTACATTCACAAAATAAAAAAATTAAATTTAAAAATAATTTTAATGAAGAAAATAGCAGAAAATAAGAAAACAGCCTTTTTTAAAAAAAAATCAACACAGAAAACTTTAGAATAATTATAAAATAACTTTAAAAAAATATTAAAAGACAAAATATACTTAAAAAACCCCATTAACACATAAGAAAAAAAATTAAATATAAAGAAATAGAAAAAGATTTAAAGATATTTCTTAAAAATTCAAAACAGTGTCCAGAAATTACAAATAAATCACTATTCACTTTGGAAAATTGTATACTTCATTTTAAAATTATCGTAATACAAAAATATACATAAAATAACATATTAAAATAAATATGATAAAATATTTTTTTTATATAATTTATAATAGACAAAATTGTTATATAAATCAAATTACACTCAAAATTTAAATGTACATAACTTTTACAGTTTAACTCCGTTTTCAACGAAACGAAAAGCAGTGTTCAAATTATTACATATATTTTCATAATAAAAGATAAAATTTAAGATTTAAAATAATTTAAATTTGAAGTTTAAAAGTCACAGTTTGAACAGCTTGACCAGAAATCCACTTTACAGTAAAATATTCAAATTATACTAGTTTGAACTATAAATCACTTAATAATCATGATTTATATTTAAAAATGAAATGTTTGAAATAAAATAGATTTAAAATAATTTAAAAATAAAATAAAGTCCAATTTAAAAATATAAAAAAATCTAGGGTTGTTGCACTCTCTCCCACTCAAAACTTTTCGTCCTCGAAAAGGGATGAGTTACAGAAAAGCATAGAAAAAGATAGAGTGAAATAGGATAAGATAAGATGACAAGAAAATTGAAATTATATCTGATAACTGTTGTTATAGGTAAGTTTAACAAGGTGGAGATGATCTTTCCAAGATTCTCCAAAATTAAGAACACAAGCACGAAAAAGGTGGATCCAAAATGATTACCAAAGATTATCAAGGATTATAGAAAGATTTCTAAACGGAAACATTATAGAAAGATGTCTGTACCAGTCTGTAGGAAGGTAAGGATAATAAGGACAACAAAAAGTTAGTTTGAAAAACAAAATAAGGAGACAAATTTGAAAGCATGGAAATTTCATCTTAAATAGAGAATAAATCTTTACACAAGTTAAATAAATCTTAGCTATCCCAAATTTCATTATCTTATTATCCAATCATCTAAAATTAACAATTTTTAAAACCATGGGTTTGAAAAATAATCATTTATTACACCCACAATGTACTTAACAAATTTAATTCTTCTTTATTCCTAATTAAAATTAAATTTATTCCTCTCAATATATTTATCACTTATGTTAAATATGCTTATACTTATTATAACTGCTTTCTTTTATTCTTAGTTCTTTTAACATTATTTTATTGTAAGTTATTCAATTACCCTTTATTATATTTACCTCTGTTAATCGTTTTATAACTAAAATTTAAGTGTATAACATTTATTATAACCACTCAAATTTTATTTATAAATCCTTTTATATTGTATATTATCCAATTACATTTTTAACTTCTGAATTTAGGTAAGTTATATTTGAATGCAATTGTATTATACAAATAAATTTTCCAATTAAATCATTTCATGCTTGATATTCATACAAAATTTTGATTTGATTTTTTTTATAATTGGAATTATTCTTTAAAAATAAATTTTAAGAATTAAATTTCCGATTTCTTCAAACCATTTAGAGATAACTAAATGTATGTACATGGTTTATCAAATAAAATTTAAATCATATGTCTATACATATTATAAATCAAGTCATATTTTATAAATTCAATTCAAATCAATTTGATTTACCCAAACAAAGCTTTAGCAAGACTACAGAGCGGTCTCTTCACTTCGAGACTCGAAAATGAATGTCGATGATATTGCAGTCATTACCGAAATTATTTCCCAACGACAAAGAGAAGAGCACCAATTTTTAAACTTTAAAATCCTTTGGAAACATATTCTTATTCGAAAATACATTAAATAATATAACCTTTTAAAACTTTAAACACAAAGTTTGAAACCATCAGAAATTAAATTCTCAAATTTCTTGTTTTAAATTCATTTCAGTTCCCAAATAAATTTATAAACAACTATCTATAAATTCATTTATAGAACAGTAAATGATAAATCAAGTATTACCACTTCAAATAATCAATTTAAATTAGTTTATTAAGTTCCATAAATTTACTTATATATCAAAATTTATTTCATTAACCAAATTTTAAAATAATATTGTGTTAGTTTGTTCTGTCAAAGTGTTTTAGAAATCCTATCGATAGCGTTGACGAGACGAATCGATCGGTAACCCAAATCAACATCACCAACCCAAACAACACAATATATAAAACAAAACATAGATTTACAAGTACAATTCAAAATGTTTGAAAATAGGTTGGAAACAAAAGAAAAGATGATTAAATAACAAAATAGGGAGGTGGATAAGCTTAAAAAAATCACGGGCAACATTTACCAGGTCAACCGTGGCTTAAAGTATAAGATCAATGTGGATTTTTCTAGGGTAATATACATTCGATCTCAACAGATAAAGTTTGGAATAACAAAAGATATTAGCATCTAAACCAAGGATAGATATAAATCTCTGGTTAATCGATGCTAATTGTAAAGGAGTTTTCCCTCTTTTTTTTCAATTCAATTTGAAATTGGCGTAACCGCCGACTCACTTGAAAGATCATTCGAAGCGGAGTTTTGGAATAGTCCAGAGTCAAAAGAAGATGAATAGTGAGGGACACGAATGGATTTTGGAACCGTAGGGAATGTTCCAAAATTCAAAGGAATCGAGTCAAAAAGGAAGAGATTCAAACTCGAATGAAAGTGGTTATGTAAATACATTCACTCCATATGCTGAGTTTTTCCTAGAGCTACCAAAGCTCTGATACCAACTGTGACGACCCATATTTTCAACCATTCGCATCCATTATAAATGTATAGGTAGACACTCATGCCGAAATTGAAATGCTCAAAATAAAGCGCTGTAAATAAAAATTTGGCAAATCTCAGAATATACAGTAAATAAAAATTACAGATCACAGACACAGAGTAATAATAATCCAGCGGAAGTAAAAGAAATAGTAGTTCATGAAGCTACTATATAAAAATATCAGAGTTACATAAAATACAACAGAAGAAATAACGTACAAAGGAAGTCTCACTGCATAGAAGTCTACTAATATAAGAGCTGAAAGGAACAACAGACCGCAAAAGATAAAACTTGACAAGTAGATAGTCTCCAGCGATTTCAATCTCCAGAAAGTGGAAATCCAAATCTGTGAATAACTCAGGCTGACCCGAGCGTAAATAAAAATACAAACACTCGAGTCAGGACATACATACTTATACAATGTAAACCAAATCAAGGGAACTGTAGTAAAGGTACAAGTAACTTAGAAGATGCTTGGGACCGCCCATCCTCTGAGGATCCGTTAAACTATTTACTATGTAGTAATATGCGCTATATACAGTAATGTCTAATCAGTAAAGTATAATCGTATAGAAAATAGCGTTAAGGGGATGGTGAACCTTAACGCGGTCGGATCTTTAAAACCAAAATCGTAGTGGGCTCGATATAAGGATATGACACGGCACGCGAGGCAATGCCAGGGTGGATACACCGTTTGCACTCCCGGACCGGTGGTGACGGCAAGCCAGCAGCTTCCGCCCACCTCGAACAATACCCCAAAATCAAAGTGGCGCCACGTATCGAATCACAAAAGTAATAGAATTATTTCCGATGGAGCATGCTCGATGAAAGGGTGCGACCCTTTGTGTAGCCCGGTATAGCTCCTGTTTTAGTCATATATGCCAAATCACAGGAGTTGGGTCCACGTAATATACCTCGAGAACGTCGCCACCATCCTACTTCATTCTGGAATCTCCACCGCGTACGCAGTTGTTAAAGTGGTTTTCGGTATTGGTCGGCTATAAGACAATATCCGATCCCGGTCTCTTTAACAACCAATGGTCATTATAACCCGTAGTTTATATTAAAACAATATTTTATACTTCAAAATAAAATATCATTTCAACCCAAATCTTTATCAGAATAAAGATTAAATCATTTCCAAACCATTTCAACATATCATCATACCATATCTTTCAATTCAAATATATATCAAAATAAATATCAAGTCATTTCTAACCATTTCAATATAT
Organism: Allium cepa; assembly: GCA_030765085.1. Taxonomy (NCBI): domain Eukaryota; kingdom Viridiplantae; phylum Streptophyta; class Magnoliopsida; order Asparagales; family Amaryllidaceae; genus Allium; species Allium cepa. The sequence continues at coordinate 934,439,147 of CM060943.1, read as the reverse complement.
TAAATTATTATATCCTTTTAAAACTTCCTTTCAAATCATTTTAATATCTTAAAATATCATAACCTTTCAAAGCTTCATTTCCAAAATATTATATCTTTCAGATCTTATTTTAAAATCATTTTAATATCAAAATATCATATCTTTCAAAACTCCATTTTTCAAATCATTTAATATCAAAATATCATATCTTTCAAACTCCGTTTCAAATCATTTTAATATATCAAAATATCATACCTTTCAAAACTCCATTTTTCAAATCATTTAATATCAAAATATCATATCTTTCAAACTCCGTTTCAAATCATTTTAATATATCAAAATATCATAACTTTCAAAACTCTATTTTTCAAATCATTTAATATGTCAAAATATCATACCTTTCAAAACTCCTTTTTTCAAATCATTTAATATCAAAATATCATATCTTTCAAAACTCCATTTCAAACATTTTAATATATCAAAATGTCATACCTTTCAAAACTCCATTTTTCAAATCATTTAATATCAAAATATCATATCTTTCGAAACTCCATTTTACAAATCATTTATTATCAAAATATCATTTCTTTCAAACTCCGTTTCAAATCATTTTAATATATCAAAATATCATACCTTTCAAAACTCCATTTTTCAAATCATTTAATACCAAAGTATCATATCTTTCAAAACTACATTTCAAACATTTTAATATATCAAATAGTTATATTTCAAAACAAATTACTTCATTATTAAATCATAAAAAGGAAGTTATTACATTTAATAATTAAACTATTAAATTCCAAAAGTTTAAAATTTTCAATGTTCATTTATGCACTTAAATTCATTAAAACAATGAAAATTCAAGTTTCGCAGCATTTAGAAAATGCTACGGAAAGTTACATTCAAAAAAAACAATTAAATTTAACAAAAGGCAGTATTAAAATGCTGTTAATTAACTTCAAATATTCAATAGAATTTCACAAACACTTATATTTTTGTTTAAATCATTTTTAACTTATAAAATCATACATTTTCACATTTATAAGTATCATTTAATTTTCCTTGAATTCATGATTTTATAAAGTTAAGTTTCCTTCCAAAATCAATATTTATTAATAATACACTTATTAAATTTCAACATTCAAATTTAAATTCATTACATTAAATTTCAACTTAACACTTAAGTTTAAAATTTCAAATATAACTTAATTCCATTTTATTTAACTTAACTTAAAATTTCACTTTAGAACCAAATTCATAAATTCCAATTTAAGTTATATTTCCAAATTCAACTCAATATTCACTCATTAACATTTTAACTTTATTCAAAAATCATTAATATGTTATACAAATCATTTTAAATTAATTTAAAATTCAAAATATCATAAATTTTTCATATTTTCAAAGTTAATTTAAAGTCCATTAAAAATTAAGTAAAAATTTCCAAAATAACTTACACTCAGATTTTTTAATTTTTCCATAATTTATTTAACTTATAGATTTCCAGAAAATCAATAATACTATAGAAAAATTATATTTTTATTTAATTTAAATCAAAATATTATAGTAATTAAATTTATAAAATATTTTAAAAATTTTAGAAAAAAATATTTTAACTACGGGCCTGTATATAATTTTCTACGCTAGGTAAAGTGCTACGGGTAATGTATCATTTCAACCCGTAATTTACAAAGAAATATCTGGGTTTTATCATTTCAAACCCGCAGTCCTAAGTAAATAAAATAAGTTGAAAATCGTTCAGGCCTATTATTTCAGCCCATAACGATTTTCCACTATTCTAAAGTTCGTTCGGGTATGTATCATTTCAACCCATAGTGATTCTAATCTAAAGGGAACTTGCAGTGTGGTAAACAGATAAAATAGCAGAACAACATAATATAACAGTAACAGATGTTATAACAGGTTAAGCATAGGTGAACATCATAAAATCATAATATAGCAGGTGTAACATGATAATGCTTTTTACAGATTCAAAAGGTGTCAATTTACTAGTTATATATGTACATACTGTCTGGTGAGAATAACTCACATGTTCAACGCTGGAGATAGCTACCAAAGCACAAAACGCAACACAATGAAGGCACGATGACATGGATACGACTTGAGAGTGGAGAGCCAAAGCAATTTGACTTGTTCAAACATTTACACAAAACAATACAAATATATGTAAGTTTCAACACGATTTAAACATCAAATAACATTAGAATTCGAAGCCCAAAACAACATCAAATGAATTGCACTTCTTCTCAACCTCATGTACTCCAGTTAGGCAGTGATTAGGCTCAGCTAACTCAGGGAATTGGGTCAGGTTTGGGTGTGTAAGGGTAGGCCTACACATGGGTTTGAAGGTGGGTTTAGTCTAGGTGCATAAAACTAGGTGTACAGGGCTAAAACTATGCAGCATACATCATTTGTTGCTCTTGTTTGGTTCGGCCAAAGGCTAACTGAGCCCAACCAGTGGTGCAAGTGGTGGTGGGTGATGTGGCAGAGGGTGGAGGTCAGGTCAGAGGTGGTAGTGGTGGAGGTAGTGCCGGCTAATGGTGGTAGAAGGAGGATATGATAATTCTAGGCCATAAGTGATAGTTTGTGATGGTTTTTGATGGATTTTGTGGTGGTCTTCACCTTGGATTTTCTTGGCCTGAAATGGATAGGTAGTAGGATGGGAGATGGTTAGAGGAAGGGGGTGGTGGAGGTCAGTTCAGATCTGGTTGAGGAGGAGCCAAGCTATGAAGGTGAGAACAAGTACAAAATTCAAATAGAAAAGTATAAAAACAAAGCAGGAAGAAGATGAAATGGAAGCCATTACCTTCAATACTTTTAGCCGTGAGTTTGATGATGGAAAGTGAGAAGTTTCTCACGTGAATAGGAAGGAAAACACACAGCTATTCAATAGAAAAAGAAAAAAAACGGTCAAAGAGTAAATGAGGAAATGGTAAAAGAAACGACTTAGGAGGTGAAACGACTTTACGTTTCAAAGCTTTTAAAACCTTTCAAATTTCCTTAAATTTGTTTATCTAACTAGATATTTCTAGAAATAATAATAATCCCAGATAAAATTTCGAAAATTTATCGAAATATAAAAATATATATAATATTTATTAATTATATAAAGTTAAATTGAGGAAAATAGCTAAAAATAGTAAACTAGTCTAGAAAATTTGAAATTACATGAAATAATTTTTAGAAAATTCATATGAGCTTGTAATCTATTTTTAAACATAGATAATAATATAAAATAAAAGTATATTCACAAAATAAATAAAAAATTAAATTTAAATATAATTTTAATGAAGAAAATAGCAGAAAATAAGAAAACAACCTTTTTTATAAAAAAATCAACACAGTAAACTTTGGAAAAATTATAACATAACTTTAAAAAAATATTAAAAGACAAAATATACTTAAAATAACCCATTAACACATTAGAAAAAAAAATTAAATTTAAAGAAAATAGAAAAGGATTTAAAGAAATTTCTTAAAAATCCAAAACAGTGTCGAGAAATTACAAATAAATAACCATTGACTTTGGAAAATTGTTTATTTCATTTTAAAATTATTATAATACAAAAATATACATACAATAACATATTAAAATAAATACGAAAAGGATTTTTTTATACATAATTTATAATAGACAAAATTGTTAAATAAATCAAATTACACTCAAAATTGAAATGTACATAACTTTTACAGTTTAACTCCGTTTTCAACGAAACAAAAAGCAGTGTTCAAGTTATTACATCTTTTTTCATAATAAAAGATAAAATTTAAGATTTAAAATAATTTAAATTTGAAGTTTAAAAGTCACAGTTTGAACAGCTTGACTAGAAATCCACTTTAGAGTAAAATATTCAAATTATACTAGTTTGAACTATAAACCACTTAATAATCATCATTTATATTTAAAAAATGAAGTGTTTGAAATAAAACAAATTTAAAATAATTTAAAAATAAAAGAAAGTTCAATTTAAAAATATACAAAAATCTAGGGTTGTTACAGTTCCATTGTATTATTAATCGGGGTAAAAACATTATGAACGCCAGGCGACATGAGTCATTTGGAGTTCAAAATTTTCATAGGCAATTAGTTGGATATTTTATAATATAATACTAAATTTTTAGTCAACCTTTCATCTCGTACAGCACGTCGCTCCTTTATGTCAAACTCGTCCCCTCCCTATCTTTCTCCCCTTTCGATTCACAGAATAAATCGAGACAAAAAAGAAAAAAGAACGAACAAAAAAATACACTAATGAGGATACGCGACTTTGATCTGGGAAGCCACGAGATGAGCGCTGTAGATGGATCTGCGCAAGAGGAGGCGCGTTAGGGATCGACAGCGAGTATGCGTTGGTGCCGGCTGGAGGATGGGTGGTCGTTGTGGTTGAGGCACTTGATGAGGTAGCACGCGTGAGGAGCAAGGCATGCAGGCGACCCGACCGTGACGGTTTCGGCGAGAGGAGCGAGCAGTCAGGTCGACGTTGTTTGGGTTTGGGTTCTTTGATGGTCGCATGTGCATGAGGCCACGGTGGCTAGTAGGCGGAGGTCTACGGCGGCCACGTGGTGTATGCGGCAGCGCAATTGTCTTCCGCGATAAAATAGTCATGATTGTTGCCTAAGAAGGGAACATGAGGGAGCCTGTACGCAGAAGGAGGAGGGATGAGTTTAGGATTGGTTTTTTATTATTATTAACTTTGTTAACTAATGATAATTATTACCATATCACTAATTATCACGTAATTTTAGCATACCGTTTCGGACGAAACGAATCACGTTGGAATTGCATCGACGAAGGTTGTGGCTTGGAGTGGAAGTCGAATTTGTCAGAAGCTAATATATATTCAGTTTCAAATAATTGGTGAGTGTTTTATAACTCCCATGAAGTACTGATTATTTTTATGTTAGTTAAATGGAAGTTGTGGAATAATTTAAATTTGTTAATAGTTGTTTGAAAATTTTAACTAGCATGGGAATCGATGTAGGAATTTATATGTTAGAAATTTTGAATTAACGGTTAGATTGAAATTAGATTTAAACTGCCAGTAAAGTTTTCAATTATTGATAATTGGTTAATTATTGTGATTTATTGACTGTTTGGATAATTGATTGTGATGGATGCTATTTATTGGTATTTTTTATGATTTGGATGTTTGATTATTTTAATAAATCCTGCTATCATCCTCTATATCATTTACAGTGTATAAAACTGTAAATCGAATTATTTTGAATAAATTAAGAAATAGGTTGAAATGATATATACCTATGACATTTATTTTGGAATTAAATGATACATATCCATCCTTGAATTAAATTGAAATAACTGAATCACTTGGCCATAGGATAGAAAATTATATACCGATACCGGATTGGTTAAATTAAATAATTTCATAAATTTTATTTGAAATTTTTTGAATGATTTTGATTTAAAGAAGTAAAAAATCGAATTTATGGAAATTGAATTATTTTCAAAATTGAACTCAAATGTTGGAAGCGAGAATTTGATAATAAAATGGTTTTAAAATGAAATTGGAGATTTTGAAGTTAAAATCGAAATGTGATTTGAATTTCGAAAATTGATTTATTGTAAAAAGATCTGAACTTTCATTCAAACTTTGAATTATTGCTAAGTAAAAGTAATATAATTGGATATATAAAAATTGGACTCGAGAATGGAACTTATTTTAAGATTTGAAACAAATTTGAAAATTGAAGTTTAATTTGAATTAAGTGATTTAGATGATATTCTTAAATTGATCTAGGATTTATATAAATTGAAATGGTTTAAGTTTAAGAATTGAATTGAAATTAATTCAAAATGGAATTAACATTCAAACTTATTTGAATTGCAACTGAAATTAAAATTGTTTGGAATTGAATTGAAATTAATTCGATTTGAATTGAAGTGTGATTGAAAATGATTTGAAATGGAATAATTGAAATTGAATCGGTTTGATTCGAATTTGGATTTAGGTTCAGATTTGTTAAAATGGGAAGTGGCAGTTTGATTGAAAATAAATTATTTTAATTTAAACTGTTTAAAATCTATTTTTTCTGAATATTCAAATTATTTTGATTTTTCCAAGTTATTTTATTATATAAACCATTTTTAATACTCAAACTATTTTATATTAAACTATTTTAACTTTTTAAACTATCTAAAAATTATTTAAACTATTTTCTAAAAAATCAAACTGGTCAAGGATAGAATGTGTATATTTAAATCGTTGATTTAAATGCAATTTGGGTTAAAATGAAGATATAACGCAAATGGAAATTTGAAACGATTTTGGAAGCGAAATTGAAACATTGGAGTAAAATGATTTCAAATGAAAATGACTTATCGAACTGAATATGATATTTGAAGTATATACAATGATTTCGAAATGAATTTGATTTTGAAGTGAACATGATATATTTCTATCAAGTATGAATTGTTTTTTAAATATATAAGTATCAATCGGTGCGTAAAACAACATTTGTTTGTTAAAGGGACCATGGCTTCTTATTGGCATACTCTCTGTCAATATTGGAACACTTTAACAACTGTGTACGCGGAGGAGACTCCTGAACGAAGTGGTTGGATTTGGCATCGTTTGCTAGATTTGAAGAAAGAGAACGATGGTGGATATACCCCGGCACTTGGGCCAATTTGAAATGACTACAACAGGACGGTTTTACAGGGCCAAGTGGGCTACTTACCCCAAGCGGACATCCGTTCTTCGATTTTCTTGGACTCAGTGCATATTGTTACTCTTGTTGTTGGCTTCGATTGGTGCATCTTGATTATGGCATAGCTTCCCTTTAACTCAATATTGGATGGATGGACGTGGTGTGTGACGACCCGTCCTTCTCGACCCTCTAAAATCGACACAAATATGCCACTTTATAATATGCCGACGATCGAGTGCTAGAAAAGACAGGTTGCTGAGGGAAAGAAAGAAGGAGGTAGAAGAAGGGATAACAAAACAACAAAAGAATCTCACTTTCGCAGCGGAACAAAATATAATAGATAATAACTTATCTTTACAAAAAAGGATACTATATCTCTTTTATACATTGCATCATCGGAGTACATAACAATCAAAACGATTACTGGAAATATATTAACTTGTCTGCACAAAAGCTGACTATACGGCTTATACCGAATAGCAGGATATACTTCAAGCACATGTGATACGTCTCACCATCCAGATCGTCTCAAGAGCTCTACAGCATCGTAACCTGTATTTATAATACTCGGTCTGACCCAAACATTATAATAAAATAACACCCGAGTTAGTCTGGAAAATCAGCGTGTAAAAATACACTCAACTTGATTATTAAAGTTTTCAAAATCCTTTGAAATCAAGGGTATCTTGTAAGACCACGCCACAAATAAACATGTCGGGTTTTTACCTTAGGGTAACCAAAACATTTCTTATCAAATACTATGATATTATAATAGTGTCTAAATACAAATGCTTATTCAAACAGCCCTAATTGTTACATTCATTAAATTTCAACAATACTATGCTCTACAATCAAAACCGTAAAGGCACGTAGGGAGAATGGATTTCCAACTAATGACTATGCACTGGGGTACCACCTGTCATGGTACCTGGTCTAGATTAGCATACTGAGGAACCCCCTTGATCCTCTACAACACAAGACCGGACTATCCCTTACCGAATAGTCCGAATAAGATCATCCCGCGGTTGGTGTAACGACCCCGGATTTTTGGCCCCGTTCATTTTAATAAATGTTTAATCTAATTTAAATAAAATGTAAATTGATCATATTAAAATGCTTATGATTTGGGAATATTGCCAATTAGTTTATTTAAATTGTATTTTTAAAGGGGAATTGGACTTTGGGAATTCAAAATAAAATCTTTTGATAATATTATAATAAAATTTATTTTTATATAACTGAAATAAAATACTTTACTTTGTTTATGTCTAATAAATATACATATGAATAATAATAATTACTCTAATTTAAATGAAATACGAGTTTTTCAATTTATAAACTAATGAGATCTCAACCATTTACCAGTTATGCATGTGACTGTAAAGAAAATCTTTAAAATTGTTTAAACAATATCTTCCTTATTGAATTAAAAGGTTCAATATTTTCATATTTGATAATGTATGTATATCTAATTATAGAACTTAAATAATAATCATATGGGTATTAAATATGGAAATTTAAAACTTAAGTATAAAACAATATAAATGGTTATAAACATATACATACAAGACAAGTATAAATCATAAATATGAACTTAAATATAAAACATGTAAATGGGTAGAAGCATAAACATCCATAACATATGTATGGGAATGTAAATATAAACTATAATTATAAAATATAAATGTAACTAAAAATATAAATATACAAATATAAGTTATAACTTGAAATATAAAAATACAAACAAAATACTATGAATCAAAGGCTTGTAAAGTCTGACATACAAATAGAATACAAGTAATGTAGTCAAACACATGTATGTGATCTAATAATTGGTAGCTAAAATAAGGATATAAATAAATGTATACAAGTATCTTTATGCAAGACCAAAGTCAAACAAAAAAAAAAATACTAATAAAATAATAATAAGACAAATATATATGTAAACAAATATGTGTATTATAGTTCAAACTTGAAGTTAATAAAAACAAGTAATATAATAACAAAACAAAATATCTTCATAATCAAAGCTTCATACATAAGCCAAGTATGTACCTACGAAAGTACAATCTTCATACCAATATCTTTACAGTATAAACATATTCATAATTATGCAAACATATTCATGCGCAGCAAATCTTAACAAGGTTATGTAAACATATTAGGTATCAGGCATTTAATTTCTATATGCACAAGCCCAAATTGTGTCATTTCAAATATTTATCAAATTCTCTCATTTGCAGTAAATAAAATCTGCTCATAACTAAACAACTTAACTAGATAAAATCTTCCTTAAGTACTCTGTGTCCTTTTATATTTGTTCATCTCTGATTTAGTTCGTTCAGGAAGAAAAGAGATTGGAAAACCTGAAAAACAAAATAAGAAAAAAAAAGAAGAAGAAATAAGAACAGTTTCTAACTGAATTCAAAAGCAGTTTCAAGGGCCACAGGCATTCAAAACTTTAGGTGCTTCTTTCTGTTCTTTGTTCAGAAAGGTTCGGTGGGTAAACATACATATTGAAGTTTAAGTTTGATAATTAATTATGAAATTTTATGTTGCTGTATATTCTGAAATGTTGGAAGCTCTGTTATATGTGTTCTTCAACATTTCAAGCTATTGTATAAAGTAAAGCAGAGAATAGTTTAATTACATCTTCATGTTAATATTTAAACTTGATAATTTAAGTTAATTAAACTGGTTTAAAGTAGAATCATGGTCTGGAAGAAATGTTTGAAGGTGTATAGTGTAGTTAAAACACTGTATATTAAATTTTACAGTAAAAGTGAAGATCAAGGTGGAAATTCGAATAATTAAATTTGTTAGTTTGGATTCAAATCTTAAATAAACATTCCAATGTAGGATTTTTAAAACAAAGATCAAAATTTAAAATTTTATATTCAAGAAGCAGTTTGGGCTTAAAGAAAATTTGCATTTTTGCTTAATTCAAGAGACTGATTTATTTTTAATTAATGAAACTTGGATTGAGGCAAGTTTATACATCTACCAACTCCGGAAAAATATAAATTAATTTTTCTATTGATTGAACTTTGAGCACGAGACTTTATTAGGGTTTTATTTGGGTGTTTTGTTCCTCTCTGTAAATCATCGATCTCGCCACCATAACGTGATCAAGTGGTGCGACAGTGTGGGAGAGGGAGGATGGTCATGTTGTGTAGGCGTGGACGAGTTTTCATCACCTCCGGTGGCCCGTGCTTTGGTGGCGAGTTGTTTTGTTTCAGGAAGGTTGTGCGTTTGTTTTCATCGAACTGCTAAATTTTGTAATCGAATTTTTAAAGGTGATTTGATTTTAATTTTCAAGTGTTTTGTTGATTGTGACTTGCTTGATGCATTGGAAGTTCGTCAGAGTCGTGTGCACCGCCGTACACGTGTATGGCAGTGGTGGCGTATCATCGATTGCAGGGAAGCATGGTCGTGGGTTTTTCTCGAGCGATTGGGAAGAAAGCCTCGGGTTTTTGTTTGTTTTTGGCGCGTTCGATATAGGAGATTTCCTGATGCTTTGTGTATGCTCAGTTTAAACTTTAACTATAAAAAAAATATTGAAGGAGAAGAAGATGTTCAGGGAAGACTCGGGAAGTTGCGTGGGGAACTTGAAGTAATTCTCGAATGAAATGCAAGGGAGGACTCGGGTTTACCTGGGACGACTTGAGTTGGTCAAACTGTAGTTTGTAGTGATGTAGGGATTGAGTAGAATTGTTTTTTTTTTACAAATTTGTCTATACATTTTAAGCTTAGGAAATGTTTAAAGGCTAAACTAAGAGTTTGTTCAAGTTTTAAATCAAAAGCTTAACTATGATCTTAAACACTTGAATTATTTTAATTAAGAATTAATTTAAAATAAGTATAAATTTAATCAACATTTTTAGTTGAAAGTGAAAAATTAATTGGATTTCAAAATTTAAAGAAGGGTTTCAAGTGATAATTAAATTTAATGATAATTAATTAATTATCTTAGAAAAATCTTTAAAATAATTACCTTTTAATTGTAATTAGTAATGGATAAATCGATGTTTAAGTAATAAATGAAATTGCAATCAACTACTTAAGTTAATTCAAGAATGGTTAATAGTTAATTAATTTAGTAATTTAACTACTTATTAATAAATAATAAGTTATATAATTAGCAGTAAATAAATAGGTAATTAAGTTTCATTTATTAATAATTAAGATTATTAATTAAATGGTTAATCAAAGTTAAATATCTGGGTTAAGAACTAATTAAGCTAAATAGTGTGAAATACAATAAGTTATTAAGTAATTAAGAAATTGATAATTTATGATCAATTAAACAGGGTTAAGCGATTAATTCTCATGAAATAATCTAAATTGAATTAATTACAAATGAGAATCTAAGTTGACTGCTTATGGATTGTATGAGTAGAATATCTGACTGTGATATTTATTTGATGATAATCTGTGATACTCTGTGATATGCTGTGCTATACCTATGCTGCTTGTATATATTTTTATCTGTTATAAATACTATGTTAATTCAATTGTTGAATTTAAATTATTTAAACTGTTAAGCTAGTTAGACAACTTGGCCCTTAAAATGGCGTTTGGATTCGATGAGACCGGGATCGGAAGAATCAAATTTGATTCTCCGAAAACCACATCGATCCAATTTAAACGTTAGGTCGTGAATTCTGAAATGAAGATCGAGATGGTGTATTCATAATGCAAGAGTTATCGTCGTTGACTCTGAGGGTGATTCCAAAATGAGTGTGACGAGATAATGCCTTCGGTTTCGTTCGAACCCGGAACGAACTTGTATGGATTGAATGCTTTCAGCACATCGTCAGGCGGACGATGAGCATTCTAAGAAAATATGATCTTTAAAGGTAATCGCAGCCTCAATCCTCATCAACCGGGAATGGCTAAAACAGGGGAGATACAGCAAGGTTAGGTGGGTCATGCCCAAGCTGGACAAGATATTTCTCTGTCTAGATGTACCTTTATATTTCGGCTGTGTGGGCGGTTGCTAGCTACAACCGCGGGGTTTATCTTCTTCGGGACTGTTCAGTAAGGAATGGTTCCGGCCTTGTGTTGTAGGGGGTCGGGAGTGATCCTCGGTACGGTGATCTAGGCCCCGTACTGTGATGGGCGGTACCCCAGTAGCCCTGCCATTGTTGGAAATTCATTTTCCCTACGAGACCCTACGGTTTTAATTTGTATTACCACTTTTGTGGCTAGTAGCTGGAATTTAATAGATGTAACAATTTCGGCTATTTTCTATTTACTTGAAAACCCTAGACACTATTATAATATCACTGAATTTCCTATAAAATGTTTTGGTTAGCGTAAGGTAAAAACTTACCCGTATTTATTTGTGGGGAGTCTTACGTGATACCTTTATTTCAAATGATTTTCAAAGTTAAGCAATTTTAACCTGTTTACTCATACCAGACCCATGTTTGACCCGGAGTTTATATTTTGTTTTTCATAAACTCTTGGGTACTCAAATTTTTATGAGTAGCCAAGAGATAGGTCTCGGATTTGATTTCTAAAGGAGCTTGGAGCAGGGATTCCAGACGTATATTGCTATTTATGTAGTTCCGCTGTGTTAGTTGATGCATGATGTATCTCTGATGTATATAGTGATAGTTGTATGTATAACTGTCATGTGTATTGATATTGTATAACTATGATATATGTAAAACTATGAAATATTTATGTGATATATTATATTTTGTTCCGTTCCGCTGTGAGATTCTGATGTTGTTGTTCTTTCTTTCTCTTTCTCTTCTATTTCTAACCCTTTCTTTCTTAATGATGATACGTCTTTTTGGTAGTAGAAGGGCGGATCGTCACAGTTGGTATCAGAGCATAAGTTGGTGATAACCTTGGCTCTGGTAGGAATCACTCATAGAATAGAGTCCGTAGTACTCAAAAATGAGTCTGAGTGTATTAATAGATATGAGCGCGTATTTGTTAGTGAATATAAAATTGTTTTTATATTGTGTTGATGTATCTGTTGAGTGTTTATGGATTCTGGTCGATGTGTGGGACGCCATTTCATCGATAGGGATTCCTAAATTCTTAAACAAGATAGACCGACGCAGTATTATTTTTAAAGTAGGGCGAATGAAATAATTTTACCCAAATTTATATTTTGATATAAAAGAAATATTTTTCTGAAATTTTTATATATGTTTGGATGATTGGTTGTTAATACTACAATTTAAAATTGGAATGGTTTATAACCAAATAAAATTGTTGAAGTAAGGATTAAATAAAAAGGAATATAACTAAAATTTAATTAAACAGAATTTAAGTCCTAGAAATTTGAAAGGTGTTTAAATGAATTCAAACAAAGGATTTGGGGATTTAAAATCTTGGGAATGTTTGAAGTGTTTTTCCAAAGATTTAAAGGCAATAATGGAGTATTGTTTTGGAAAATATAGTTGAATGGAAATGGTTTGGAAAGAATTTGTGAAAGTAAGGAAGCACTGAACTCACTTCAGTCGTTGGAAAATAATCCCGATGATGATGGCCACATCATCAGTATTCATTTTCGAGTTTCTTAAGTGATGGATTGCTATCAGGATATTGGTTATGATAATTGTTTGGGCTTGTTGGGTATACGAGTTGTTTTAGAAATTTTCAAAAAAAAAAGAAATTTGTTTGGGTAAAAACAAGTGTTTGGAATTTGAAAGTTTGATCATCATTTCAAAATGGTTTTGAAAATGAAAATCGGGCAATTGAATTCTAAGAAATTCTATTTAGATAATGTGAACGGTTTTAATAAATCAACTATTAAACTTATAAGGTAAAGTTGATATTAATAAGAAGAAATTGGAATTTTAATCCCGGAATTAAAATTTAACTAAAAATGAGGAAAATATTGGAGCTTAACCTGAGATAAGTTAAATGGAATTGAAGTTCAAAATGAACTTATAAAATTGGAAGGTAAAATGATTGTAATTGTAAAATGAAAATGTATACTCTAAGACAGTAAGTGTTATATATATAATCTGAAATTGTGGTTATAAGATGAAATGACCGAAATGAGTAATATAAGCTTTTAAGTAAACAAATAAGTTTTGAGCTCATATATTGAGAAATAAATTTAAAGGAATGGTAAGTAGCTAAATTTAACTGAAGTTGAGCTAAAATAAAATTGAATTTGAATGAAATTCCATCGAGTTATGAGTAAATTGAATGGGATAAATTCTTAAGTAAATAAGTAAGCCTTGAATTTGGATAAAACAGAATTGGTGTGAGTCGTAAATAAACCTAATTCAAGCATAAATTAAATGACTTTATTGTAAATTCAATAATAAATTGTTCGTGTATAAGAATGGATAAAAGAATAAACTAATCAGTAAATAATTGGGATTTGATTAAAAGGATAATCAAATCAAAGATTTGAATGGAAATTGGTGAAATATAATAAACCTAAGTTGTTAGGTGGAACTGTTTGAAGAAAATAAATGACTTGAGTAAAGTGTGAGATGATTATCTAAAATATTGGTTGTCGAATTTTAATAAAATGGTTTGGAATCAGACCTGTTGAAATGAAAGAAAATGCAATGTAGAGATTGTGAATAAATTAATTGGGATGGGATGAGTGTAAATTGAGTTGGAATTAATTTAAAATTATCATAAAGCTTAAGAAATTATTTATTCACAATAGAATTGTCAAATTGCATAAGAAAATGGGTCTTTTGAAGTAAACAAGATTAGATAAAATTCTATGAATTATTGGAAGCAAAATAGGATCATTTTGAATATGAGTTTGTTTTGCTCAAATGAATTATATATATAAGCAAGTAAGTTGTAAATCACTTAAACTGAAGAGAATGATATGAGAATTGGGTGGAAGTAATAAATATTGAAACCTTACATATGTGCTTATGAAAATATGTAATGCTAAGCAAAAGAAATTAAAACTTTATCAACAAAACAATTTCAAATTGAAAATTGAAGGTAAATTAGTGAATGAAACTAATTTAACATAATAATAGGAATCGGTTATAAATGAAAGATAGTCAATAAAATTAAATATTCAAAGTTGAAGAAAATTTGAATTCACATGGAATTAGGAATTCAAATTGGAAATAAGTAGATATAAGAGGATATAAAGGCAATAGTGGTAGAGTAATAATATAAGAATATATATAATGCTTATATTAAACTTAAGAAATGAACGGAGAAATTCTTAAGTAAATTTGATATGGAGAAAATTTCCAAGCAGATAGAAATCAGAATAATGTGAATAAAAGAAATTTATATAGTTGATAATCAATGGATATTAATACGTAGGATGAACGCATATTATTTTATTCGCATAACAATTTGATCCAGGTTCGAGCACAGAATTTAGAGATAGTTATATCGATCCGAGTTAGGATTTTTCATTCGATTTTCGACGACGAACCATGGATATGGATTTTGATTGATTCAGAAAATTCTCTATCATAGTTGTGACTATGCAAGGAGAATAACAGTTTCTGATCAAGGAACCAGTTCTAAGTCCGCACTAGGAAGTCGGGTGGACGATACTAGTTTGGACGTGAAATTGTGTGATCGAGCGAGCGATCGAATTTGATATTGCGTACGAATGGTATATGTATATAGTACAGGCTTGATTGAATAGATATTGGAATTCTGTAAAGAAATCAATAAAACTTGGAAAGAATTGGTACTGTAGATTTCATAATTGAATTGCCAGAGTGGATATCTAGAATTTATTGTGTACTCTGTATATCCCATTAAGGAATTTGCTCATAATTCATCATTAGTTGTTAAACCTGTAATTCAGGAATTTGAAAGTTGAATCAAATTTAACTGTGATCAGGAATCCAGTTTGGATTGTTGATCATTAAGAAACAACACTCGATAATTTTAGAGAAGCTTACCCGGATTTGTGTTCGGATAACTAGTGATATTTGTTAGGATAGACAGATTGATTGTTTGCTAATATATAAATGATATGTATGTTTGAATGGTTGGTATAACAGCTTTAATATTGTCTTTGTTTTAAATTTCGGGGACGAAATTCTTTTAAGGGGGAAGGAATGTAACGACCCTGGATTTTTGGCCCCGTTTATTTTAATAAATGTTTAGTCTAATTTAAATAAAATGTAAATTGATCATATTAAAATGCTTATGATTTGGGAATACTGCCAATTTATTTATTTAAATTGTATTTTTAAAGGGGAATTCGACTTTGGGAATTCAAAATAAAATCTTTTTATAATATTATAATAAAATTTATTTTTACATAATTGAATTAAAATACTTTACTTTGTTTATATCTGATAAATATACATATGAATAGTAATAATTACTCTAATTTAAATGAAATACGAGTTTTTCAATTTATAAACTGATGAGATCTCAACCATTTACCAGTTATGCATGTGACTGTAAAGCAAATCTTTAAAATTGTTTAAAACAAAATCTTTCTTATTGAATTAAAAGGTTCAATATTTTCATATTTGATAATGTATGTATGTATATCTAATTGTAGAACTTAAATAATAATCATATGGGTATTAAATATGGAAATTTAAAACATAAGTATAAAACAATATAAATGGTTATAAACATATACATACAAGACAAGAATAAATCATAAATATGAACTTAAATATAAAACAATGTAAATGGGTAGAAGCATAAACAACCATAACATAACTATAGGAATGTAAATATAAACTATAATTATAAAATATAAATGTAACTAAAAATATAAATATACAAATATAAGTTATAACTTGAAATAGAAAAATACAAACAAAATACTATGAATCAAAGGTTTGTAAAGTCTGACGTACAAATAGAATACAAGTAATGTAGTCAAACACATGTATGTGATCTAATAATTGGTAGCTAAAATAAAGATATAAATAAATGCATACAAGTATCTTTATGCAAGACCAAAGTCAAACTAAAAAAAATATAAAATAAAATAATAATAAGACAAATATATATGTAAACAAATATGTGTATTATAGTTCAAACTTGAAGTTAATAAAAACAAGTAATATAATAACAAAACAAAATATCTTCATAATCAAAGCTTCATACATAAGCCAAGTATGTACCTACAAAAGTACAATCTTCATACCAATATCTTCACAGTATAAACATATTCATAATTATGCAAACATATTCATGCGCAACAAACCTTAACAAGGTTATGTAAACATATTAGGTAACAGGCATTTAATTTCTATCTGCACAAGCCCAAATTGTGTCATTTCAAATATTTATCAAATCCTCTCATTTGCAGTAAATAAAATCTGCTCATAACTAAACAACTTCACTAGATAAAACCTTCCTTAAGTACTCTGTGTCCTTTTATATTTGTTCATCTATGATTTAGTTCGTTCTGGAAGAAAATAGATTAGCAAAGCTGAAAAAGAAAAAAAAAAGAAATAAGAACAGTTTCTAACAGAATTCAAAAACAGAGGGATATGCAAGCAGTTTCAAGGGCTACAAGTATTCAAAACTTTAGGTGCTTCTTTCTGTTCTTTGTTCAGAAAGGTTCGGTGAGTAAACATACATACTGATGTTTAAGTTTGATACTTAATTATGAAATTTTATGTTGCTGTATATTCTAAAATGTTGGAAGCTCTGTTATGTGTTTTTCAACATTTCAAGCTACTATATAAAGTAAAGGAGAGAATAGTTTAATTACATCTTCATATTAATATATAAATTTGATAATTTAAGTCAATTAAACTGGTTTAAACTAGAATCATGGCCTGGAAGAAATGTTTGAAGGTGTATAGTGTAGTTAAAACACTATATATTAAATTTTACAGTAAAAGGGAAGATCAAGGTGGAAATTCGAATAATTAAATTTGTTAGTTTGGATTCAAATCTTGAATAAACATCCCAAAGTGGGATTTTTAAAACAAAGGTCAAAATTTAAAATTTTATATTCAAGAAGCAGTTTGGGCTTAAAGAAAATTTGCATTTTTGCTTAATTCAAGAGATTGATTTATTTTTAATTAATGAAACTCCGGTGGACCGTGCTTTGGTGGCGAGGCGGTTTGTTTCAGGAAGGTCGTGCGTTTGTTTTGATCGAACTGCTAAATTATGTAATCGAATTTTTAAAGGTTATTTGATTTTAATTTTCAAGTGTTTGTGCTGATTGTGACTTGCTTGATGCATTGGAAGTTCGTCAGAGTCGTGTGCACCGCCGTACACGTGTATGGCAGTGGTGGCGTATCAGCAATTGCCGGGAAGCATGGTCGCGGGTTTTACTCGAGCGAGTGGGAAGAAAGCCTCGGGTTTTTGTTTTTTTTTGGCGCGTTCGTTGTAGGAGATTTCCTGATGCTTTGTGTATGCTCAGTTTAAACTTTAACTATAAAAAAAATATTGAAGGAGAAGAAGATGTTCAGGGAAGACTCGGGAAGTTGCGTGGGGAACTCGAAGTAATTCCCGAGTGAAATGCAGGGGAGGTCTCGGGTTTACCTGGGACGACTTGAGTTGGTCAAACTGCAGTTCGCAGTGATGTAGGGATTGAGTAGAATTGTTTTGTTTTTTTTTACAAATTTGTCTATACATTTTAAGCTTAGGATATATTTAAAGGCTAAACTAAGAGTTTGTTCAAGTTTTAATGTAACGACCCAGAATTTTTAGAAATTAAAATTTGAATATTTAATTAATTTTAAATATTAATAAGTGAATTTATAAGTCAAATAAATTTTAATTTGAATTACTGGATTTAATTTGATAATTAAATCGATAATTTAATATGTTAAATTATGAAAATAATTGAAAATAGGGTTAAATATGATTGAAAATGATTTGTAAAATTTTATTTTATCATGTTGGAGTTAGAATGATATTTTAGAACTTTTAAAATCGAATTAAAAGTTAATTTGTGAAAATTGAATATTTTAATATTTAATCGACTAGTGAAAATAGCCAATTTTTGAACAGTCTCAGAATTGAACGAAACCAGTTCCATTGGATCCGTAATAGTTATTTATTACCGGATTTCAATTTTCGTGTCAATCGGAGTTATCGTTTGATCGTGGCAGCTCGAAACGCATCGAATTATTTTTAATTTAAATTTGGCGAGTCAAAATAGCCATTTTTCAAAAAGTCTCGGATTTCGACGAAACCAGTTTCATCGGATCCGTAATGTGATATTATTGTAAGGTTTCAAATTTCAAGTCAATTGGATTTACCGTTTGTCCGGTACAAATTAAAACGCCTAGAAATCGATTTAAATCGGTTTAATTTAAATTGAGCGTTTGTAGCCATAACTCGCACAGATATCCGAATTAGCTTCCGAAACCTGTTCCATTGTGTCCGGAACGAGGGGTAAACCTTAGAAACACTGGATACGGCACGTAAATCGGAGTTCGGAATTTCCGGAATGAATAGTGTTTACGCTTGATTTTCTATAAAAGGAGACCCTACCCCTTCATAAATAAATAAAAAAGAAAAAACGAAATAACAAACCCTAGCCGCCACTAACAAAATGAAGGGCCAGAAATTGTCAAAATTCATTCATTAATCTCTCTCAATCCGTAAGGAATTACGCGAAGTGCTCAACTACAAAGTCGAAGAGCTCGACGAGAGCTTCGATTCCATACGGTGATGATCGAATTTGGAGCATCGAGGGGGGAGGAAAGTGGGGCCGACAGTGGTTGCCTGCCCACGCATCTCAATGTGAAGGGGGAGGCCGAGTTGCATGGCCTTCAGGCCGAGCATGGACCTGGGTGAGGGCTTCGCAACGGCGCGTCTTGATCGAGTTATCGTTGTGTGTATATGGCGAGAATTGAAACCCTAGAGATTGTTGATGGGTTCGGTTCTATAACGTGTGCCTGGAGAAGAAAACGTGGGAGAGGGGGAGATGCAATGTGCGGCTCTGATGGGCTGGAGCAAGATCTAACGGCCTTGATTAGGGATAGGTTTGAAAATAATTAATTTTGTTGTAAATTAGTTAATATAAAATCGTGTAACTTCAAAAATACATAACTTTTTCATACGAGGTCGAAAAAATGCAAACTCAGTTGCGTTGGAATCGTATGGACGAGAACTACGCGATGGAGTTGGTTTGGAGTCATTTGGAGTTAGTGAGAATTTTGGGTAAAATTAAACGCACGTTTAATTTTATTCGAAATAAATCGCTAAAACGGAAATTAAAACCAAGGTGAGAAATTCTCACTCAATCGAATAGGTTTCGATTTTATTTTAAATAGTTAGATTTAAAATATTTGAATGCATGTTTGAATGATGATTGATATCTATTGGTTGTTAAAATAGACATTATGCGCCGTTAGTAAGCGGATGTTATTTAGTAAAAACATATACCGCGAATATTTCATAAACAGTGAAATTGGTATTATATATAATATCAATATATATATATATTGGCATATGTATATATTGCAGTTGTTGATTTCCCCGCATTTTTTAGCGGATGAGACCCTATTGCGCCGTTATTAAGCGGATAATATTTAATAAAAACATATACCGCGATAATTTCGTACTGGAGCGAAATTGGTATTGTGCTAATGTTTTTGGATGCAGGAAAACAGGTTGGAGGGATCCAACAGGATTCCTCAACAGTTTTTATTGGATTTCAGATATTTTGATATTTGATGGATTATCATATACGGTATATGATGTCGTTGTTTGTCGTGATTGACTATTTGGTGTGTAGCATCATTGGACCCAGATTTTGGGATTTTAAAATGATTTTAAAGTGATTTTTGAAAATATACTATATTTTTGGCACTGATCCATTATAAATAAATAACGATATAATTTTAATGTTATAAAAATTATGACTTTGAGAAATATAGTTAAAAGCTGATTTTTGAGAAATATGGAGTTAATAATTTTATAAAATAGTTTAAATTAGGAAATTTGAATTTATGGTGAAAAGTTTAAATATAGGATTTATAAAATTTGATTATTTTATAAATCAAAATGGTGAAATTTTAAAGGAATTTAAAGACGTTTTAAAAGAGTAATATAAATTGATTTATATTAAGAGATTTATAAATGGAAATTTATAAATTGAAATATAGACATTATAAAACGAGTTTTTATAAGTGTTGAATGAAGTGAAAATGAATTTCATTAAAGAATGAAATTTATAGAATTATAAATGGTGAAGTTATAAATAAAATTTATAAATAGTAAGGTTTATAAAATTTGTGAAGTTAATTGAAGAATAGATTTGGTTAAATAAATGAATCTTATAAGTTATAAGATTTATGGTTTGGAAAGTCTTTAAAGGAACGATTTTGTAAAATAATCGTTTTATAAGCACTTAACTTATAATATGAACTTTTAGTTATAATTGAGTTATAAACTGGAATAGGTTAATAAAGGAATTTATTAAAGGAAGTTTTTATAAATAAATAGAAATGGAATTTATAAACGTTGTTTTATAAATTCGCAAATGACTTATTTTGATAAGTTAATAGTTATAACTTATAAATGGAGTTATATTCACGTTTTAGACAGTGAATGATCCTTTAAAATAAAGTGAATAAAAAGGATGAAATTTGTTAACATAGTATATTCACGTTTTTGAATAGTGAATAATGTGTTAAAGAAAATGTTTTGAATGTGGTGTTCTAAATAGAATTAAAACGATCTAACGATGTTTAAAAATGTGTTGAGATTCGAAACCATAGATTTCAACATTTATTGTTGAGTTTTCGAGAAATAAAAGGAAATGGTGGACTATAACACTGTTGTTATAGAAAATGATTTCCGAAAGGAAATGTTTTGAATAGTATTGGGATTTATATATCTATTTTAATTTCGAATCCCTATACTAGTGATTTTGGGTTGTCGTAACGATGTTCTACGTAACATTCGTTTTGGCCCAAAATAAATATGTTAAGAGAATGATTTCCTTAATAGAATGAAATATATACTTAATTCGATTTAAGTATATTGAATATTTTCCAAAGGTTGAAAATAAAAAGATTCGAATTACTTATGAATAATAAGTATGGAAATGTTTTCCAATATGAAGTGAATAATTAGAATTTATCTTTTTGAAGATAAATTAAAATGAATAATTGAAATCATATGCATGAATATTTTGGAATATAAATTCATTATGGAATTTATATGTGAAAGTGGAATTTGTTTAAAAGTAAATATTGATTTATTTTTGAAGAAATGAAATTATATATCTTATAAAGATATTTTGGAAAATAAATAATTTGGAAAATTATTTGGAAACTGGTGATGTATGCATATCAATTGATGGTTCAATAACCGACTATAAATATTTCCCTTTGAATGGGTATTTGATGTGATTTGTTTGAATTTGAATCCACACTTATTTTTGAATAAGCGCTCACTATTCGGGTTAACCGGGAAAGGACCATGGGGTCGTATAACCCATTCCGAATATGTGATACGTCGTTATGAATCGCATTTGAAGATCGGTGTTGCAGACCGGTATTTGCGAAAGCGATAGGATGACCTATCGATTGTCTCTGCACTGAGTTGCAATGGTATAGAGACTCCCTAAGTGATGGGAAATCCGATCAGGATTGTGAATATCCGGATTGCAAGGACTTCTTTGTAAGTGCCTTCGGTTCTGTTCGAGCCCGGAACAGACTTGTATGGATTGTATGTCTGACATTACAAGTTGAGATATAAAGCCGATTTCTTTCAAATATATTTCTGTTGGTGGCGGAGAATTTATTCTTTTAGCTTAACACCCTTCTCTGAGACGTACGAGCTCAGAGGTTATATAGTTGAAGTTATCAGCGATATATTCCCAATTTGGTAATGTGACATGCTGAGTGATGCTGAAATGATCATTGTGTTGATTATTTGTGATAGGATCATTTGTTTGATCGTCTATCTTGGTGATCATTGTGTTGATCATTTGTTGACCCAAAGCATGGCTTTTGTATAAAGTATGTTTTTGTGGATGAAACTTCATCGAGCCTCACATCCCGGAATGGTCAAAACAGGAAAGATGCGGCAAGGTTATGAGGGGTAGCTCCCTTTAGGGTATGTGCATTTCCTTCTGGAAAGGGTGGTATCATGGTATGGAGCCCAGATACTTACTCATGTTGATACACTATATTTATTACTGTGTGGTGTTGTTGGTGACGAGCGCTCGGTTAAAAGGTCCAATGGGACCGGGGGATGCCATATTCGTGTAGTAGTTACCTAGTGATAAAGGTAACCCGGCCTTGTGTTGGCAGAGAGCTGGTTAAGTTCTCGGGGACGTCCAGCCAGAGGCGTTTCCATGTGGCAATGGGAAGTTCCTTGGCCTGACCATTTGTTGGAAATCCAAAGAAACAATACGAGACTTGTACGGTATTAGTTGTATAACCTGCTATGGAATGTGGCGGTAACCTGCTATTGAACATGGTAGCTATAGTAGGCATAAGTGCGGAATGTCTATGCTGGCTAAGATTTATATCTTTATTTTTGAAATGATTTTCCTATACTATGCACTAATAATAATATCAAATGTTATTTTAAATGCGTATCAAGCATCTTTGACTATCATAAGGAGAAATCTCCTCCGATTCTGCGTTTGCATTGTGTGTGTGTGCGGGAGGCCTTATGGTAGTCTCATTTTTAAAAGCATTGCGAATTGACTTTAAAAATATTCCTCTATTTTGATTTTAAAGATAAATAAACTATTTTGAGTTCTCACACCAGTCACATGACTGACTCGGAGTTTATTGTTTTCCTTCCTAAACTCTGGGTGCCCACCAATTTCCACACGGGCAGTTAAGAGTTAGGTTTATCAGGATATTCTGGATATTCTGGAGTTGCTGGAAGCAAGATGGATGGCATGGCGTATTATTACTTATATAGTATTTCTTTTTCCGCTGTTTGTTTGATATTGTATACTCTGATGATATGATGTAATGTAATGTGATGTAATGTAATAACTGATATAGTTCTTTGTTTAAAGATTATTCATTTATTATTATATGTTGTTCCGCTACGAATTGTGAGATTCTGATGTGATTCTGTTGTTTTCTATTCCGTTCTATTCTCCAGTTTTCTATTTTCTATGTTCTCTATTCTCTTTTTCTTCTGTTTTAAAAATTTCTATTTTCTATCCTCCCTATTTTTCTATCTTCTTCTCTCTTCTTCTTTCTTTTTCTTTTCTTAAATTCTTTTTAAAACCCATAACATTCCGGTTTTTGACCTTCGATTTCTCGGCAGTCGATAAAGTGAGTATCGATGTTGAATTTTCGAAAGTCGAAAATTTTCGGGGCGTTACATTTAAATCAAAAGCTTAACTATGATCTTAAACACTTGAATTATTTTAATTAAGAATTAATTTAAAATCAGTATAAATTTAATCAACATTTTTAGTTGAAAGTGAAAAATTAATTGGATTTCAAAATTTAAAGAAGGGTTTTAAGTGATAATTAAATTTAGCGATAATTAATTAATTATCTTGGAAAACAATTTAAAATAATTACCTTTTAATTGTAATTAGTAATGGATAAATCGATGTTTAAGTAATAAATGAAATTGCAATTAACTACTTAAGTTAATTCAAGAATGGTTAATAGTTAATTAATTAAGTAATTTAACTACTTATTAATAAATGATAAATTATATAATTAGCAGTAAATAAATAGGTAATTAAGTTTCATTTATTAATAATTAAGATTATTAATTAAATGGTTAATCAAAGTTAAATATCTGGGTTAAGAAGTAATTAAGCTAAATAGTGTGAAATACAATAATTTATTAAGTAATTAAGAAATTGATAAGTTATGATCAATTAAACAGGGTTAAGCGATTAACTCTCATGAAATAATCTAAATTGAATTAATTACAAATGAGAATCTAAGTTGACTGCTTATGGATTATATGACTAGAATATCTGACTGTGATATTTATTTGATGATATTCTGTGATACTCTGTGATATGATGTGCTATACCTATGCTGCTTGTATATATATTTATCTGTGATAAATACTATGTTAATTCAATTATTGAATTTAAAATATTTAAACGGTTAAGTTAATTGGACAACTTGGCCCTTAAAATGGCGTTTGGATTCGATGAGACCGGGATTGGAAGAATCAAATTTGATTCTCCGAAAACCACATCGATTCAATTTAAACGTTAGGTCGTGAATTCTGAAATGAAGATCGAGATGGTGTATTCATAATGCAAGGGTTATCGTCGTTGACTCTGAGAGTGATTCCAAAATGAGTGTGACGAGATAATGCCTTCGGTTTCATTCGAACCCGGAACGAACTTGTATGGATTGAATGCTTTCAGCACATCGTTAGGCGGACGATGAGCATTCTAAGAAAATATGTTCTTTAAAGGTAATCGCAGCCTCAAGCCTCATCAACCGGGAATTGCTAAAACAGGGGAGATACAACAAGGTTAGGTGGGTCATGCCCAAGCAGGACAAGATATTTCCCCTGTCTAGATGTCCCTTTATATTTCGGCTGTATGGGCGGTTGCTAGCTACAACCGTGGGGTTTATCTTGTTTGGGACTGTTTAGTAAGGAATGGTTCCGGCCTTGTGTTGTAGGGGGTCGGGAGTGATCCTCGGTACGGTGATCTAGGCCCTGTACTATGACGGGCGGTACCCTAGTAGCCCAGCCATTGTTGGAAATACATTTTCCCTACGAGACCCTACGGTTTTAATTTGTATTACCCACTTTTGTGGCTAGTAGCTGGAATTTAATGAATGTAACAATTTCGTCTATTTTATATTTACTTGAAAACCCTAGACACTATTATAATATCACTGAATTTCCTATAAAATGTTCTGGTTAGCGTAAGGTAAAAACTTACCCGTATTTATTTGTGGGGTGTCTTACGTGATACCTTTATTTCAAATGATTTTCAAAGTTAAGCAATTTTAACCTGTTTATTCATACCAGACCCATGTCTGACCCGAAGTTTATATTTTGTTTTTCATAAACTCTTGGGTACTCAAATTTTTATGAGTAGCAAAGAGATAGGTCTCGGATTTGATTTCTGGAGGAGCTTGGAGCAGGAGATTCCAGACGTATATAGCTATTTATGTAGTTCCGCTGTGTTAGTTGATGCATGATGTATCTCTGATGTATATAGTGATAGTTGTATGTATAACTGTCATGTGTATTGATATTGTATAACTATGATATATGTATAACTATGAAATATTTATGTGATATATTATATTTTGTTCCGTTCCGCTGTGAGATTCTGATGTTGTTGTTCTTTCTTTCTCTTTCTCTTCTATTTCTACCCCTTTCTTTCTTAATGATGATACGTCTTTCTGGTAGTAGAAGGGCGGGTCGTCACAGTTAGTTTCAGAGCATAGGTGGTGATAACCTTGGCTCTGGTAGGAATCACTCATAGAATAGAGTCTGTAGTACTCTAAAATGAGTCTGAGTGTATTAATAGATATGAGCGCGTATTTGTTAGTGAATATAAAATTGTTTTTATATTGTGTTGATGTATCTGTTGAGTGTTTATGGATTCTAGTCGATGTGTGGGACGCCATTTCATCGATAGGGATTCCTAAACTCTTAAACAAGATAGACCGACGCGGTATTATTTTTAAAGTAGGGTAAATGAAATAATTTTACCCAAATTTATATTTTGATGTAAAAGAAATATTTTTCTGAAATTTTTATATACGTTTGGATGATTGGTTGTTAATACTACAATTTAAAATTGGAATGGTTTATAACCAAATAAAATTATCTAAGTAAGGATTAAATAAAAAGGAATATAACTAAAATTTAATTAAAAAGAATTTAAGTCCCGGAAATTTGAAAGGTGTTTAAATGAATTCAAACAAAGGATTTGGGAATTTAAAATCTTGGGAATGTTTGAAGTGTTTTTCCAAAGATTTGAAGGCAATAATGGAGTATTGTTTTGGAAAATATAGTTGAATGGAAATTGTTTGGAAAGAATTTGTGAAAGTAAGGAAGCACTGAACTCACTTCGGTCGCTGGAAAATAATCCCGATGATGATGGCCTCATCATCAGTATTCATTTTGGAGTTTCTTAAGTGATGGATTGCTACCAGGATATTGATTATGATAATTGTTTGGGCTTGTTGGGTATACAAGTTGTTTTAGAAATTTTCAAAAAAAAAAAAAGAAATTTGTTTGGGTGAAAACAAGTGTTTGGAGTTTGGAATTTGGAAGTTTGATTGTCATTTCAAAATGGTTTTGAAAATGAAAACCGGGCAATTGAATTATAAGAAATTCTATTTAGATAATGTGAAAGGTTTTAATAAATCAACTATTACACTTATAAGGTAAAGTTGATATTAATAAGAAGAAATTGGAATTTTAATCCCGGAATTAAAATTTAATTGAAAACGAGGAAAATATTGGAGCTTAACCTGAGATAAGTTAAATGGAATTGAAGTTCAAATGAACTTATAAAATTGGAAGGTAAAACGATTGTAATTGTAAAATGAAAATGTATACTTTAAGACAGTAAGTGTTATATATAGAATCTTAAATTGTGGTTATAAGATGAAATGACCCAAATGAGTAATATAAGCTTTTAAGTAAACAAATAAGTTTTGAGCATATATATTGAGAAATAAATTTAAAGGAATGGTAAGTAGCTAAATTTAACTGAAGTTGAGCTAAAATAAAATTGAATTTGAATGAAATTCCATTGAGTTATGGGTAAATTGAATGGGATAAATTCTTAAGTAAATAAGTAAGCCTTGAATTTGGATAAAATAGAATTGGTGCGTGTTGTAAATAAATCTAATTCAAGCATAAATTAAATGACTTTATTGTAAATTCAATTATAAATTGTTCATGTATAAGAATGGATAAAAGAATAAAGTAATCAGTAAATACTTGGGATTTGATTAAAAGGAAAATCAAATCAAAGATTTGAATGGAAATTGGTGAAATAGAATAAACCTAAATTGTTAGGTGGAACAGTTTGAAGAAAATAAATGACTTGAGTAAAGTGTGAGATGATTATTTAAAATATTGGTTGTCGAATTTTAATAAAATTGTTTGGAATCAAACCTGTTGAAATGAAAGAAAATGCAATGTAGAGATTGTGAATAAATTAATTAGGATGGGATGAGTGTAAATTGAGTTGGAATTAATTTAAAATTATCATAAAGCTTAAGAAATTATTTATTCACAGTAGAATTATCAAATTGCATAAGAAAATGGGTCTTTTGAAGTAAACAAGGTTAGATAAAATTCTATGAATTATTGGAAGCAAAATAGGATCATTTTGAATATGAGTTTGTTTCGCTCAAATGAATTATATATATAAGCAAGTAAGTTGTAAATCACTTAAACTGAAGAGAATGAATTGAGAATTGGGTGGAAGTAATAAATATTGAAACCTTACATATGTGCTTATGAAAATATGTAATGCTAAACAAAAGAAATTAAAACTTTAGCAACAAAACAATTTCAAATTGAAAATTGAAGATAAATTAGTGAATGAAAGTAATTTAACATAATAATAGGAATAAGTTATAAATGAAGGATAGTCAATAAAATTAAATATTTAGAGTTGAAGAAAATTTGAATTCACGTGGAATTAGAAATTCAAATTGGAAATAAGTAGATATAAGAGGATATAAAGGCTATAGTGGTAGAGTAATAATATAAGAATATATATAATGCTTATATTAAACTTAAGAAATGAATGGAGAAATTCTTAAGCAAATTTGATATTGAGAAAATTTCCAAGCAGATAGAAATCATAATAATGTGAATAAAAGAAATTGATATAGTTGATAATCAATGGATATAAATACGTAGGATGAACGTATATTATTTTATTCGCATAACAATTTGATCCAGGTTCGAGCACAGAATTTCGAGATAGTTATATCGATCCGAGTTAGGATTTTTCACTTGATTTTCGACGACGAACCATGGATATGGATTTTGATTGATTCTGAAAATTCTCTATCATAGTTGTGACTATGCAAGGAGAATAATAGTTTCTGATCAAGAATCCAGTTCTAAGTCCGCACTAGGAAGTCGGGTGGACGATACTAGTTCGGAAGTGAAATTGTGTGATCGAGCAAGCGATCGAATTTGATATTGCGTACGAATGGCATATGTATATAGTACAGGCTTGATTGAATAGATATTGGAATTCTGTAACGAAATCAATAAAATTTGGAAAGAATTGGCACTGTAGATTTCAGAATTTAATTGCCAGAGTGGATATCTGGAATTTATTGTGTACTCTGTGTATCCCATTAAGGATTTTGCTCATAATTCATCATTAGTTGTTAAACCTGTAATTCAGCAATTTGAAAGTTTAATCAAATTTAACTGTGGTCAGGAATCTAGTTTGGATTGTTGATCATTAAGAAATAACTCTCGATAATTTTAGAGAAGCTTATCCGGATTTGTGTTCGGATAACTAGTGACGTTTGTTAGGATGGACAGATTGATTGTTTTCTAATATATAAATGATATGTATGTTTGAATGGTTGGTATAACAGCTTTAAAATTATCTTTGTTTTAAATTTCGGGGACGAAATTCTTTTAAGGGGGAAGGAATGTAACGACCCTGGATTTTTGGCCCCGTTTATTTTAATAAATGTTTAATCTAATTTAAATAAAATGTAAATTGATCATATTAAAATGCTTATGATTTGGGAATATTGCCAATTTATTTATTTAAATTGTATTTTTAAAGGTGAATTGGACTTTGGGAATTCAAAATAAAATCTTTTTATAATATTATAATAAAATTTATTTTTACATAATTGAATTAAAATACTTTACTTTGTTTATATCTGATAAATATACATATGAATAATAATAATTACTCTAATTTAAATGAAATACGAGTTTTTCAATTTATAAACTGATGAGATCTCAACCATTTACCAGTCATGCATGTGACTGTAAAGCAAATCTTTAAAATTGTTTAAAACAAAATCTTTCTTATTGAATTAAAAGGTTCAATATTTTCATATTTGATAATGTATGTATGTATATCTAATTGTAGAACTTAAATAATAATCATATGGGTATTAAATATGGAAATTTAAAACTTAAGTATAAAACAATATAAATGGTTATAAACATATACATACAAGACAAGTATAAATCATAAATATGAACTTAAATATAAAACAATGTAAATGGGTAGAAGTATAAACAACCATAACATAAGTATGGGAATGTAAATATAAACTATAATTATAAAATATAAGTGTAACTAAAAATATAAATATACAAATATAAGTTATAACTTGAAATATAAAAATACAAACAAAATACTATGAATCAAAGGCTTGTAAAGTCTGACATACAAATGGAATACAAGTAATATAGTCAAACACATGTATGTGATCTAATAATTGGTAGCTAAAATAAGGATATAAATAAATGCATACAAGTATCTTTATGCAAGACCAAAGTCAAACTAAAAAAAATATAAAATAAAATAATAATAAGACAAATATATATGTAAACAAATATGTGTATTATAGTTCAAACTTGAAGTTAATAAAAACAAGTAATATAATAACAAAACAAAATATCTTCACAATCAAAGCTTCATACATAAGCCAAGTATGTACCTACAAAAGTACAATCTTCATACCAATATCTTCACAGTATAAACATATTCATAATTATGCAAACATATTCATGCGCAACAAATCTTAACAAGGTTATGTAAACATATTAGGTAACAGGCATTTAATTTCTATCTGCACAAGCCCAAATTGTGTCATTTCAAATATTTATCAAATCCTCTCATTTGCAGTAAATAAAATCCGCTCATAACTAAACAACTTCACTAGATAAAACCTTCCTCAAGTACTCTGTGTCCTTTTACATTTTTTCATCTCTGATTTAGTTCGTTCAGGAAGAAAATAGATTCGCAAACCTGAAAAAGAAAAAAAAAGGAAGAAATAAGAACAGTTTCTAACTGAATTCAAAAGCAGAGGGATATGCAAGCAGTTTCAAGGGCTACAAGTACTCAAAACTTTAGGTGCTTCTTTCTATTCTTTGTTCAGAAAGTTTCGGTGAGTAAACATACATACTGATGTTTAAGTTTGATACTTAATTATGAAATTTTATGTTGCAGTATATTCTGAAATGTTGGAAGCTCTGTTATGTGCTCTTCAACATTTCAAGCTACTGTATAAAGTAAAGCAGAGAATAGTTTAATTACATCTTCATATTAATATTTAAACTTGATAATTTAAGTTAATTAAACTGGTTTAAACTAGAATCATGGCCTGGAAGAAATGTTTGAAGGTGTACAATGTAGTTAAAACACTATATATTAAATTTTACAGTAAAAGGGAAGATCAAGGTGGAAATTCGAATAATTAAATTTGTTAGTTTGGATTCAAATCTTGAATAAACATCCCAAGGTGGGATTTTTAAAACAAAGGTCAAAATTTAAAATTTTATATTCAAGAAGCAGTTTGGGCTTAAAGAAAATTTGCATTTTTGCTTAATTCAAGAGATTGATTTATATTTAATTAATGAAACTTGGATTGAGGCAAGTTTATACATCTATCAACTTGGGAAAAATATAAATTAATTTTTCTATTGATTGAACTTTGAGCATGAGACTTTATTAGGGTTTTATTTGGGTGTTTTGTTCTTTTCTGTAAATCATCAATCTCGCCACCATAACGTGATTGAGTGGTGCGAGAGTGTGGGAGAGGGAGGATGGTCGTGTTGCCTAGGCGTGGACGAGTTTTCGTCACCTCCGGTGGACCATTTTTTGGTGGCGAGGCGGTTTGTTTCAGGAAGGTCGTGCGTTTGTTTTGATCGAACTGCTAAATTTTGTAATCGAATTTTTAAAGGTGATTTGACTTTAATTTTCAAGTTTTTGTGTTGATTGTGACTTGCTTGATGCATTGGAAGTTCGTCAGAGTCGTGTGCACCGCCGTACACGTGTACGACAGTGGTGGCGTATCAACGATTGCAGGGAAGCATGGTCGCGGGTTTTACTCGAGCGAGTGGGAAGAAAGCCTCAGGTTTTTATTTGTTTTTGGCGCGTTCGATGTAGGAGATTTCCTGATGCTTTGTGTATGCTCAGTTTAAACTTTAACTATAAAAAAATATATTGAAGGAGAAGAAGATGTTCAGGGAAGACTCGGGAAGTTGCGTGGGGAACTCGAAGTAATTCCCGAGTGAAATGCAGGGGAGGTCTCGGATTTATCTGGGACGACTTGAGTTGGTCAAACTGCAGTTTGCAGTGATGTAGGGATTGAGTAGAATTGTTTTGTATTTTTTTTTTTTACAAATTTGTCTATACATTTTAAGGTTAGGAAATTTTTAAAGGCTAAACTAAGAGTTTGTTCAAGTTTTAAATCAAAAGCTTAACTATGATCTTAAACACTTGAATTATTTTAATTAAGAATTAGTTTAAAATAAGTATAAATTTAATCAACATTTTTAGTTGAAAGTTAAAAATTAATTGGATTTCAAAATTTAAAGAAGGGTTTTAAGTGATAATTAAATTTAATGATAATTAATTAATTAACAATTTAAAATAATTACCTTTTAATTGTAATTAGTAATGGATAAATCGATGTTTAAGTAATAAATGAAATTGCAATTAACTACTTAAGTTAATTCTAGAATGGTTAATAGTCAATTAATTAAGTAATTTAACTACTTATTAATAAATGATAAATTATATAATTAGCCGTAAATAAATAGGTAATTAAGTTTCATTTATTAATAAGTAAGATTATTAATTAAATGGTTAATCAAAGTTAAATATCTGGGTTAAGAAGTAATTAAGCTAAATAGTGTGAAATACAATAAGTTATTAAGTAATTAAGAAATTGATAATTTATGATCAATTAAACAGGGTTAAGCGATTAACTCTCATGAAATAATCTAAATTGAATTAATTACAAATTAGAATCTAAGTTGACTGCTTATGGATTGTATGAGCAGAATATCTGACAGTGATATTTATTTGATGATATTCTGTGATACTCTATGATATGCTGTGCTATACCTATGCTGCTTGTATATATTTTTATCTGTGATAAATACTATTTTAATTCAATTGTCGAATTTAAATTATTTAAACTGTTAAGTTAATTAGACAACTTGGCCCTTAAAATGGCGTTTGGATTCGATGAGACTGGGATCGGAAGAATCAAATTTGATTCTCCGATTACCACATCGATCCAATTTAAACGTTAGGTCGTGAATTCTGAAATGAAGATCGAGATGGTGTATTCAGAATGCAAGGGTTATCGTCGTTGACTCTGAGGGTGATTCCAAAATGAGTGTGACGAGATAATGCCTTCGGTTTCGTTCAAACCCGGAACGAACTTGTATGGATTGAATGCTTTCAGCACATCGTCAGGCGGACGATGAGCATTCTAAGAAAATATGTTCTTTAAAGGTAATCGCAGCCTCAAGCCACATCAACCGGGAATGGCTGAAACAGGGGAGATACAGCAAGGTTAGGTGGATCATTCCCAAGCAGGACAAGATATTTCCCCTGTCTAGATGTCCCTTTATATTTCGGCTGTGTGGGCGGTTGCTAGCTACAACCGTGGGGTTTATCTTGTACGGGACTATTCAGTAAGGAATGGTTCCAGCCTTGTGTTGTAGGGGGTCGGGAGTGATCCTCGATGCGGTGATCTAGGCCCCGTACTGTGACGGACAGTACCCCAGTAGCCCTGCCATTGTTGGAAATCCATTTTCCCTACGAGACCCTACGATTTTAATTTGTATTACCCACTTTTGTGGCTAGTAGCTGGAATTTAATAGATTTAACAACTTTGGCTATTTTCTATTTACTTGAAAGCCCTAGACACTATTATAATATCACTGAATTTCCTATAAAATGTTTTGTTTAGTGTAAGGTAAATAATTACCCGTATTTATTTGTGGGGAGTCTTACGTGGTACATTTATTTCAAATGATTTTCAAAGTTAAGAAATTTTAACCTGTTTGCTCATACCAGACCAATGTCTGACCCGGAGTTTATATTTTGTTTTTCATATACTCTTGGGTACTCAAATTTTTATGAGAAGCCAAGAGATAGGTCTCGGATTTGATTTCTGGAGGAGCTTATAGCAGGGGATTCCAGACGTATATAGCTATTTATGTAGTTCCTGTGTTAGTTGATGCATGATGTATCTTTGACGTATATAGTGATAGTTGTATGCATAACTGTCATGTGTATTGACATTGTATAACTCTGATATATGTAAAACTATGAAATATTTATGTGATATATTATATTTTGTTCCGTTCCACTGTGAGATTCTGATGTTGTTGTTCTTTCTTTCTCTTTCTCTTCTATTTCTCCCTCTTTCTTTCTTAATGATGATACGTCTTTCTGGTAGTAGAAGGGCAGGTCGTCATAGTTGGGATCAGCAACTTCCCACACAACCGAATAAAAGAGATATCTAGAAAAGGATGACCTTACCCTAATTGGTTGTTGGCCACTTAGCCTTGCTGCATAACCCCTGATTTCCAGTCATTCTCGGTTTATGAGGCTCAAGGCCAAGCATTACCTTTTTAGAACACATTTTGCTTAGAATGCTCATCGTCATCCTGACGATCTTCTAAAACAATTCATCCATACAATTTAATTCCCGGTCCGAACGTAACCGAATGCACTACTCCTACTACATACATTTTTGAATCACCCTCAGGATTAGTAGCGATTAGCCCTTACACTTCATTACTCCATACTCAAACCAAGCTCTTGTCTTCTTCATGAAAACGTACTCGTTGGATCAAAGTTGTTTTCGAATCACAAATCTGATCCCGATAACTTCGAAACAACGTTCACTATTTTTCGATAAACTAAACCTTGGTTCTTTAGGAAATAAACTGACGAAAATAAGATCGGAGTTCACTTCCTAACTGTTAGTGGACGGATTTCCTTATGAACGTCCTAGAAGAACGAACGAATTTATACGTACAGTATAGCACCTTGAACGGTTGTGACGTCTGCCCATGACTCCTGCACTAAACAAGGAAATAGTGCGCTGTAAAGTGTGCCAGGCAGCCATGGATGATCATCAAGGTAAGGTAAAAACAGCGGAGTCTATCGTATTACTCACAGCGCATGGGTAAAATACAATAGAAAATATAGATATATAGTGAAGCTCCACAAAACAGAATCTCGTTAGATAAGCCTCATAGTAGCATGGTACAAAAATCTGAATACTCAATAAATCAAGCCTCACTACATATCACTCAAAGAATATACAAGTAGCGGAACATCAAGTACATATAGTAAGAAAATAATTTGCAAGCCTCCAGCTCGTCTTTGTCACCAGCATCGTTAGTCACTAAGAACAGCACCTGTCACCTGCTACCTTGTCTGTCCTTCCCAAAATGGATGAACAGCACAAGGTAATAAGAGTTGAACATAAAACCTTGAGTCAAACAACAGTCCTAGTGAGCGGTAAATTAACTAACAACATACCAAAAGAGCATAAAGGCAAAAGGAATAGGAACCCAACCCTCCCACTCCACCTCTTTCTACAGTGATAGCACCTAGACACACTAAGCAGAAGTAAACATAGCAAATCAGACATTTAAAGTAAAGCAATTATCACTTGAGTCAAGGTCGGTATTTTCCAAGTACAAACCCCCAAGGCCTAAACCAAGATCAGATAAGCACCCGAAAAACATCGCTCTTGAGATCGAATGATGATTCAACCAAAACATCCAAACATCCATGACTCTGGCTATCACTGTTATCATTGCTTCGATACTACCGTTAATTGAATGACCGGCACATTCTTTCAGCCGTCCGTCAAGGGCTAATGGTAACCCCGGTTCTAGACAAAACTCTGCACATCGTCGCAGCCCGTGCCTAGGACTATCGAATCTGCCTAGAGTACTCGACCACCAACTGTAGTCTTTTGGGGCTATCGAATCTTCCCAGCGTACTCTTGCTTTGAGTCTGCTAGAACCTTCAATAATGATGAAATCTCAGCCTTCTAGTCATCCTCCTCGACGACTATTCTCATACTAGCTCAAGCGCCTCTCGAGCCAACCATTATCCACAAACCCGAACCATCCCTCGAGTTATCAACATGCTTGGAATGATCCCGTCTGGATTGTACCAAGACTACTTCACATCATGCCTTGCTTTATTTCATTCATAGCAAAGCTCCATCTCAATATCATCATCAAATCCGCCCATATGAGCTTTATCATCTGCCACATATGCCATGAGCAGCTTTTTCCTATTCAAGAGCCTTTCCCTTAGCTTTTGAATTATCTTCAACCAACTTGTCCAAATCCAACCACCAATCAACTAATTTATAACAATCAATCAAATCAATCATTAATCCAAGTAATTAAGCATTCAAACATGATCTAAAAACAATTGTAACAAAAATGGCAATCTTGTAAATAAAGGGTCTAAATCTAACAGGCACAGTCATGAATAATATCTCTACAACTTGATGGATGAATTTGCATAGGTTAACATGTATTAAAATGGATGTCAAATCTTCATGAATCATGGATCTATACTTAGAAAATGCATGAAATCACTATTTTTAACACAAAATCAAGCCACCAATCCAATATACCCCTTTGGATCTGTGTGAGAGGTAACCACCACTCACCGAATCACCTAAACACCTCAAAAGCAACACACTTCAGATCTGGACAGCAAAGGATCTAGCTCGATCCACCAAAATTCCTCTTCAAACGATGAAATCTCTCTTCAATGGATGGAGATCTTCAATCTAAGCTCTTCGATCTTCAATTTGATCTTCAATTTGGATGGAAGGAAGCACTAGATTAAAGAAGAGATAAGAAGTGAAGAAGTTCAGCACTCGAGCTCTCAAAAAGGCAGGACTTCGTCGCTTCAAAATCCGGATCCCCAAAAAGTGAGGCAAAACCCCTTGTATTTATAGGCCGAACCTTAGGTCGCTCGCACGCTATTAGGTCGCTCACTACCTAACTATGGCCGACCTACGACCTAGCAGTTCCCCCGACCTAACTACCCTGCAACTCAAGCTATCATGCGACTCAACGACCTAACACACCTGTACTCGACCTAAAACATGCACGGCTTAACGACTCAACCCTTCACGCGACTCAACTACACACGCGACCTAACGCTCAACGATTTAGGCGATCTAACAACATCTCGACCTAGAGACTTAACAACAAGCGCGACCTAACTACTAAGTCGCATTCCTACCTAAGTCGTCTGGTCGACCTAACGACTCAACGACCTAACACACATGCAGCGACTCATCACAGACACGACCTAGCATCTTCCTTAGGTCGTTAACTCGCTCAACCTCCTAGGTCGCTACTCCTATGCCGTTAGTTTCTAGGTCGCCAACTTCTTTTGCCAACTTCCTTAAGTCGTTAGTTCCCTTAGGCCGCTCCAATCTATGCCGCTAAGTCGCTCCACGACCTATCTGCTACACGCCCTAAGCTACTATACGACCTAACTCCTTAGGTCGCCTAAACCCTTAAGTCGCCGACTTCCTTGGGTCGCACTACCTCATTTTTAGGTCGCTCAACACTCATCTACGGCCTATCCTCTAGACGACTTAAGCTCTGGTCAACTTAAACTTTGGACGACTTAACAACACTAACGACCTAATAACAACGGTTTTACGATCTTTCGATACGTAAAATACGGGTCGTTACATTCTCTCCCCCTTAGGAATTTCGCCCTCGAAATTCCAAACAAACAAGAGTAATCAAAAACTATTCCGCGTGCCTACCATCCATAGCAATCAACAAGC
Source organism: Allium cepa (assembly GCA_030765085.1). Lineage (NCBI taxonomy): Eukaryota > Viridiplantae > Streptophyta > Magnoliopsida > Asparagales > Amaryllidaceae > Allium > Allium cepa. The sequence goes on along the minus strand of CM060943.1, from coordinate 934,401,810 downwards.
CATACATCCAATTACTAGCCTACCATGCAGAATTCTAAGACTAGAACAAGTTACAATGTCATGAGATGACACGACACCTTATGGTCATACCTCGAAGAGTTCAGGATAAGCTGCCTTTATCCTCTCTTCCACCTCCCATGTACAGTCGTTAACATCATCACTCCATTGTATCTTGAGTAGCCTAACTACCTTCCTCCTAAGCTATTTCGTGTCAGTTTCCACAACACGAAGGGGCTTACGAGGTCCCTTATCAACTGGATTAACCTTAAAATCTTTATAGCTATCGGCAGAAACCACTGTATTCGAGTAGTGCACATACTTCCGTAGATACGATACATGAAACACATTGTGCACACCCAACATCTTTTCTGGTAACTCCAATTTATAGGCGAGCTTTCCAATTCGCTCGATGATCGGGAATGGTCCAACAAATCTCGGAGTCAATTTCTCTTTCCTCCCGAAGCGAATAACATTCTTCAGTGGAGAAATCTTCACAAAAACCATATCACCTATGTCAAACTCCAAATCCCTACGACGCTTATCGTCATAACTTTTCTGACGGTCTTGGGCTTCCTTCATTTGTTGCCGAATGATCTCTATGCAATCCGAAGTCTGTTGGATCATTTCTGGCCCAAGTATCAACTTTTGTCCCGTTTCAAACCAACGTGTCGGGGAGTTACACGGTCTTCCATATAATGCTTCATACGACGCCATACCAATGCTGGACTGGTAACTGTTATTATACGAAAATTCCACCAGATGAAGATGATCTTCTCATGATCCTCCGAAGTCCAAAACACATGCTCCGAGGAGATCTTCCAAAACTCGGTCGACTCTCTCGGTCTGACCATCTGTTTGGGGGTGATAAGCTACACTTAAACACAACTCGGTTCCCAAAACTTCCTAGAAGCTCTTCCAAAATCTACTAGTGAACAATGGGTCTCGATCGCTCACTATACTTTTCGGAATACCATGAAATCGAACTATACACTTAACATATAGGTCAGCCAATTTCGATGCAGTCATGGTTGACCAAACAGGAATGAATCTTGCACTCTTAGTCAAACGATCTACGATGACCCAAATCCCTTCATTTCCCGCTCTTGTTCTAGGTAACCCATCGATAAAATCCATTGATATTTGCTCCCACTTCCATGTAGGAACTTCTAATGGCTGAAGCAATCCACTGGGCTTCTTCTGCTCGGCTTTTACCAACTGGCAGTTCATACACTTGGAAATAAAATTTCCAACATCCTTCTACATACCTTCCCAGTAATAGGTTCTTTTCATATTCCGATACATCTTATTTCCACCTGGATGAATTGTCAACTTCGAGTGATGACTTTCCTTCAGAACTTCATCTCTCAATTCATCTATATCGGGAACAACTAGTCGTCCTTACTTCCGAAGCCAACCCTCTCAATCGACGTCGAATCCTTTATCCTTCTCTGGTTCCAACCCCGATTCCAAATCATGGATAATCTTGACAAGCTTATCGTCTTGCTTTTGGCTCTTGCCAATTCTTTCCACAAGAGTAGTCTTATCGATAAGTTTGCCAACATCTCAGGTTCCAATTCACATCTGGGCTTGAAGTCAAATCCAGCCAAATACTCGAGACTCGTCCATTCTGAAAACATGGCACCCAATCCTACATGTCTTCGACTTAATGCATATGCCACTGCGTTACCCTTTCCCGAGTATAGGCTATACCAAAATCATATGATGCCAAAAACTCTAGCCATCGTTGCTGTCGAAGATTCAAATCCTTTTGGAAGAAAAGATACTTCAACGACTTATGATCTGTAAACAACTCGAATCGAGCTCCTAATAGGTAATGTCTCCACATCTTCAGAGCAAATACAATTGCCGCCAACTCCAAATCATGAGTCGGATAATTCCTTTCATGCGGCTTCAGTTGTCGACTTGCATACGCAACAACTTTACCCTTCTGCATCAGCACTGCTCCAAGTCCAGTACCACATGCATCGGTGTAAACCACCATCTCATCATTTCCACTTGGAATAGTCAAAACGGGAGCACTTGTTAGTCGCTCTTTCAGGATTCCGAAATCTTTCTCACACTTAGCATCCCATCTGAATACTTGGTTCTTTTTCGTCAATCCTGTTAATGGTGCAGCTACCTTGGAAAAGTCTTTGATAAATCGACGATAATATCCTGCTAATCCAAGAAAACTTCTTACATCAGATGCATTCTTAGGTCTAACCCAATCCTGGATTGCTGCCACCTTGGCGGGATCAACCGCTATTCCACTTCTAGAGATAATATGGCCTAAGAACCTCAATTCGCTCTTCCAGAAGAGACACTTTGAAAACCTAGCCTTCAGCTGATGTTTTCGCAAGGTTTCCAAAACAGTACACAAATGCGTCTTGTGCTCTTCTTCATTACTGGAATAAATCAAAATATCATCCACGAACACTAGTACGAACTTGTTCAACTGATCCCTGAACACTCTATTCATAAGATCCACAAAATATGCTGGTGCATTGGTCAATCCAAACGGCATTACCAGCCACTCAAAGAATCCAAACGGTGTCCTGAAAGCAGTCTTCGGCACACTATCCTTTGCCACTCTTAATTGGTGAAATCCCATTGCCAAATCCATTTGAGAAAACACCTTGGCTTCGTGAAGCTGATCAAACAAGTCATCTATTCTCGGCAATGGATACTTGTTCTTCTTAGTCACTTTATTCAGCTCACGATAATCCACGCACAACCTCAACGATCCATCTGCTTTGGTTGCAAACACAACTGGTGCACCCCATTCGGACACACTATGCCGAATGAAACCTTTCTGTAAAAGATCATCAACTTGCACCTTCAACTCTTGCTGCTCCCTAGGCGACATCCGCCTAAGAGGCATCACAACAGGTCTGGCTCCTTCAACTAGATCGATGCGAAACTCGATCTCTCTATGCGGCGGTAACCCTTTGACCTCATCAAAGACATCCTCAAATCCATTTGCGACTGGCACCGATGACAGTCCATCCCATGGAACAACCATCGAATACATGAAGCTCATGAAGACGCCTTCCTAATGCTTACATTGTATCACAACCTTTCGCCCTTCCACATTCTCGACTGTCACCTCCAGCCTTTTACAATCAACCTTTGCCGCATACTTCCTAAGCCAGTCCATACCCAAAATAATTCCAAACCCCTCAAAGTTCAGAACAAAACAATCACAAACAAAAGAGCAATCATGACTCGATACAACCAGACCATGGCATATCATACACAAACAAGACGAACCACCAACTGGATTAGTCACAACCAATGGTATATCAACTATATCCGGTTCCAAACCCAACCGGCCTACAAGTTCATTACAAACAAAAGAATGTGACGCCCCAGTATCGAACAACACTCTAACTGGAACACCAAACTTGTACCACCACACTCTTTCCTTTCTCTTTCGTAGTAGGGGCTTTTGATGATGATGGAACAGCACCCAAAGCATAAGCTTATACAACCTGCCTGTCCTTCCTCGGTTCTGGACAATTCTTCTTAATATGCCCCAGCTTGTCACAGTTGTGGCACTTCACCGGAACCTTTTGATTCTTACAATCTTTGGAGAAATGGCCCTTCTGCTGACAGTTGTAGCAGGTCACTTCGCCCTTCGGCTTCTTCTGGCCATCCTTACCCTTCTGCTGCTGCTGCTTCCTCTTCTTGTTTCCACCTTGCTGTGGTTTGGACTCCTCCTTGGTCACATCAACAACAGATCCTTCTTTAGGAAACAGATTCTCGTGCCTGAGAGCCTTCTCCACAAGCTTCTCAAATCGATCGTCCAGATGATCCACCAACTGCCTCCCAAGATAAATGTCCAAGCCTGTCACAAACTTCTCGTTCTTCTGATAGGGAGATTCAATATACGACCGAGCATACTTGGACAAGGCTTCAAACTCAGAAACATACTCAAGGACCGGTCTTCCTCCTTGCTGGAGTTCCACAAACTTCTTGAACAGAATAGATTTCTGAGCCGTAGAAATGAACTTAGCCTCAAATCTGGCTTGGAATTGCTCCCAAGTAATTTCTTCCTCCGGAGTATCAATGGTGATAGAGTTCCACCAGTCAGAAGCTCTCCCCTGAAGCTGTCTTGATGCGAGCTTCCTTTTGGTTGCATCCTCAATTCCCAAATCACCAAAGATTCTTCTACAAGCATCTATCCATCTCTGGACTTCAATGGTTGACTCTGTTCCCAAGAAAATCTTCCCTCCAAGAGCAGTATAGTCTTTACACAACTTAGCAAAATCCACCGGTCTTGGAGCTTGAACTTTGAACTCCAACATCTACTGATGGCCCCGGAGTTGGCATCCTCCTCATAATCGAAGTCATCATAGCCTCGAAAATAGCAGCATACTCAACAGCCCCCTCAGCAGCACGACCTTCCCTAGCAGCTGGTCTCCCTCTTCGACTCTTTCTTAATATCTAAAAAAAAATGATTAGTGCAGATTGAGAAACAACTGCATAAGAGGTTCGAATCCTCCTAACCCACTATATTATATATAGTAATCATCCATAAAAATACAAGTACGTCTCTCATACGTAGTTACGTCAGCGAGCATTGGCTAAAATCGATTAACCAAAGCTTTGATACCAAATGTGAGGACCGCCCATGACTCCTGCACTAAACAAGGAAATAGTGCGCTGTAAAGTGTGCCAGGCATCCATGAATGATCGTCAAGGTAAGGTAAAAACAGCGGAGTCTATCGTATTACTCACAGCGCATGGGTAAAATACAATAGAAAATATAGATATATAGTGAAGCTCCACAAAACAGAATCTCGTCAAATAAGCCTCATAGTTAGCATGGTACAAAAATCTGAATAGTCAATACATCAAGCCTCACTGCATATCACTCAGAGAATATACAAGCAGCGGAACATCAAGTACATATAGTAAGAAAATAATATGCAAGCCTCCAGCTCGTCTTCATCATCAGCATCGTTGGTCACTAAGAACAGCACCTGTCACCTGCTACCTAGTCTGCCCATCCCAAAATGGATGAACAGCCCAAGGTAATAAAAGTTGAACATAAAACCTTGAGTCAGACAACAGTCTTAGTGAGCGGTAAATTAACTAACAACATACCAAAAGAACATAAAGGCAAAAGGAATAGGAACCCAACACTCCCACTCCACCACTTTCTACAGTGATAGCACCCAGACACACTAAGCAGAAGTAAACATAGAAAATCAGACATTTAAAGTAAAGCAATTATCACTCGAGTCAAGGTCGGTATTTTCCAAGTACAAACCCCCAAAACCTAAACCAAGATCAGATAAGCACCCGGAAAACATCGCTCTTGAGATCGAATGACGATACAACCAAAACATCCAAACATCCATCACTCTAGCTATCACTGTTGTCATTGCTTCGATACTACCATTAATTGAATGACCGACACATTCTTTCAGCCGTTCGTCAAGGGCTAATGGTAACCCCGGTTCTAGACTGAACTCGGCACGTCGTCGCAGCCCGTTCCTAGGACTATCGAATCTGCCCAGAGTACTCAACCACCAACTGTAGTCTTTTGGGAGTATCAAATCTGCAAACGTACTCTTGCTTTGAGTCTGCTAGAACCTTCAATAACGATGAAATCTCAGCCTTCTAGTCATCCTCCTCGACGACTATTCTCATACTAGCTCAAGGGCCTTTCGAGCCAACCATTATCCACAAACTCGAACCATCCCTCGAGTTATCAACATGCTTGGAATAATCCCGTCTGGATTGTACCAAGACTACTTCACATCATGCCTTTCTTTATTTCATTCATAGCAAAGCTCCATCTCAACATCATCATCAAATCCGTCCATACGAGCTTTATCATCCGCCACATATGCCATGAGCAGCTTTTTCCTATTCAAGAGCCTTTCCCTTAGCTTTTGAAATATCTTCGACCAACTTGTCCAAATCCAACCACCAATCAACTAATTTATAACAATCAATCAAATCAATCATTAATCCAAGTAATTAAGCATTCAAACATGATCTTAAAGCAATTGTAACAAAAATGGCAATCTTGTAAATAAAGAGTCTAAATCTAAAATGCATATTCATGAATAATATCTCTACAACTTGATGGATGAACTTGCATAGGTTACCATGTATTAAAATGGATGTCAAATCTTCATGAACCATGGATCTATACTTAGAAAATGCATGAAATCACTATTTTTAACACAAAATCAAGCCACCAATCCAATATACCCCTTTGGATCCGTGTGAGAGATAACCACCACTCACCAAATCACCTAAAGACCTCAAAAGCAACACACTTCAGATCTGGACAACGAAGGATCTGGCTCGATGCACCAAAATTCCGCTTCAAACAATGAAATCTCTCTTCAATGGATGGAGATCTTCAATCTAAGCTCTTGGATCTTCAATTTGATCTTCAATTTTGATGGAAGGAAGCACTAGATTAAAGAAGAGATAAGAAGTGAAGAAGTGCAGCACTCGAGCTCTCAAAATGGCAGGACTTCGTCGCTTCAAAATCCGGATCCCCAAAAAGTGAGGCAAAACCCCTTGTATTTATAGGCCGAACCTTAGGTCGCTCGCTCGCTATTAGGTCGCTCACGACCTAACTATGGCCGACCTACGACCTAGTAGTTCCCCCGACCTAACTACCCTGCAACTCAAGCTATCATGCGACTCAACGACCTAACACACCTGTAGTCGACCTAAAACATGCATGGCTTAACGACTCAACCCTTCACGCGACTCAACTACACACGTGACCTAACACTCAACGATTTAGGCGATCTAACAACATCTCGACGTAGCGACTTAACAACAAGCGCGACCTAACTACTAAGTCGCTTTCCTACCTAAGTCGTCTGGTCGACCTAACGACTCAATGACATAACACACATGCAGCGACTCATCACAGACACGACCTAGCATCTTCCTTACGTCGTTAACTCGCCCTACCTCCTAGGTCGCTACTCCTATGCCGTTAGTTTCTAGGTCGCCAACTTCTTTTGCCAACTTCCTTAAGTCGTTAGTTCCCTTAGGTCGCTCCAATCTATGTCGCTAAGTCGCTCCACGACCTATCTGCTACATGCCCTAAGCTACTATACGACCTAACTCCTTAGGTCGCCTAAACCCTTAAGTCGCCGACTTCCTTGGGTCGCACTACCTCACCTTTAGGTCGCTCAACACTCATCTACGACCTATCCTCTGGACGACTTAAGCCTGGTCAACTTAATCTCTGGACGACTTAACAACACTGACGACCTAATAACAACGGTTTTACGATCTTTCGATACGTAAAATACGGGTCGTTACAACGGTAATTGCACCATATAATTCTCATACTTCTCCTAGATATTTCCAAAGTCATATTTTCGGCCAGATTTGATAGTCGGTTATTTGACTATCAAATAAACAACCAATTCAACCAATTATTTTATTTCCACTGAAAAACAACCTAGTCTTTTAAAAATTAGATTTTAATAATTTAAATCACTTTACCCATAATATCTACTTAAACCAAATTAAAAAATAAAACTACTTAAATTACTTTACTCAAATAATAGCTATGAAATTTTATAAAAAAATTCCAAGTAAAACTTAACCACAAACTATTTTCTTTAAAATAAAAATTTTGTACAAAATATAAATATTAGAAAATTTTCTTTTTAAAAACATAATATTAATTTAACTTTTAAAATAATTATTACTAAAATTAATTTGAATAATATTTACTTAAATTTCTAAAACTATTAAAAATAATAAATTTCTCTAAAACAATCCTTTTAAAGAATTTTAAAACCTTAAACTTATACATAAAAATTCCCTTTGAAAATATACTTGCTTTCCAGGGAAATACACTTTCCATTTCAATATAGCCCATATAATCCTTTATAAATCCTACTCGATTTATCCCAATTTAATTTACGTTCCAACCTTGTAAATTTCTTTCAAGACTTTAAAAATTAAAACCACTTTTTATTTTTAAAACACATTCCCATCTCCTTATAATCACTTTCAAAAATATATACTTAAATTATTTACAATAAGGCTATTAAAATTACTTAAATAAAATAATACTTAAGAAATTCTATAAAAGTTTCTGAGTAAAATTTAAACCAAAATTTCCTTTTAAAATAAAGTTATTATGTCAAATATTTATGTTCCCTTTTAAAAATCATAACACTATTTTACCTTTTAAAAATAATTTACTACCATTATTAACTTAAATAAATATTTACTTTTCACTTAAAAACAATTAAAATAACAAATTTTCTAAAACATTCTTAAAAAAACATTTCTTAAACTTCTAGTTTATACTTTGAAATCTTTTCTTTAAAAATATACTTAGTTTTCTAAGAAAAATATACTTTACAACTTTTAAAAATAAAATCACCTTTTTATTTTTAAAATGAATTGCAACTTTTCATATAAATTCCACTGGGTTCTGTACTTCCAAATTTATCCAATGATAAATATTCCACTTCATTTATAAACCCAGTTTACAAAATTTCATTACTCATTTACCTTTAAATCACAGTTTCTACAACACTTAATCGATTTCAAACCGATTTTCTGGTTTAAATTCCCTTTAAAATTGGTTATTCGATTTATCCACTTCCCAATAATTATTCACTAAAGAATTTTCTTTTCATTTCCTTTAAAAACCCAATTCATTCTATTCTATATTCTAAAGTACCAAATTATATTCATCCAAACTATAGCACCAAATAACTTGATTTCCAATATACTCTATCGTAGGATATCAAATAACATATCACAGTTTATGAAAATAATTTAGTATTTTGAGGAATCCAGTTGGATCCCTCCAACCCGTTTTCCTGTATCCACAGTTGTTAGCACAACAGTTAAAATATTAAATCCCTCTTCGAGGGGGACATCGTGGCATTAAGGGTCATCCGCTATTATGCGGGGCGCATAGGGTCACAACCGCTATATAATGCTGGAATATTAATCACTCCAATATATATAAACTACTACATATAATATCACATTCAGTCGATCAATTGATAATTTAAAATTTAAACTATTTTAAATTAACTAGTCATCCAGATGTGAGTGAGATTAACTCACCTTGCATCGTCGTTTCAATTTTAAATTAAATCAAGCCCGTTCGATTTAATCTAAAATTTCCACTTGCTCGAATTGCCTCCAGATCTATTACAGCACGTAGAGCTCCTCGCGGCGGTTCCGGTGCTTCCTGTTGCGTCGGAATCTGACAATGCATGCAAGAGATATGAATTTTTGAGGGTTTTTAATAAAATTTACAAAACAATTGTTTTTTTCATTATTTTATATTACCAAACAAAAACGTGGCTGCACTCAGCATCTCTCGTCTAGGGTTTAAACGAAACCCATTGGCCTCCTAAAAGAATCAACCGCCGCACCCACCTCGACGATCGTGATGATGATCGGGCATCACCAAAATGTCCAGCATCTCGAACTACACCACGGCCGGCGACCGCACCCCATACACGCCACCATCCCCTCGCGAACTACACTCGAACGGCCTCTCTTCCCCGACGAACCGCCGTTCCCTCGAAGCATTTAAAACATCTCGATCGTTGATCGGGTGGAGCTCGATGAGCACTTCATCTTTCTAGTTGGTGACCTTCGACGATAATGTTTGGATCGAGAGCAATCGAGGGAAAAAATGAAAGCTTATCAGCCATTAAAAACGTAGACGACAGCAATAAAGGATAGATCTAGGGTTTCTTGTTTGAAGCGAATACACACACACACACACATATATATATCTGCATGTGTGTGTTTATATATTAATTTAATAATATATTCATAATTTGCTTAACTTTCAAAATGAATTCCAGTTGAAACGTGTCGATGGGCATTTATAAGATTTTATCGATATTCCGAACACAATGGAACATGTTTCGGGGCCCAATTTAGTCATATGTGGAAGATAGCGTTTTCAATCGTTTTAAAATATTAAATTTTTGATTTTATTTCAATGCATTCCTCACCCGCGCGAACAAACGTTAACTCCAAACGCTAAAATATTTGAATTCCGACAATAATACACTATTACGGATCAAACGGAGTTGGTTACGTTGAATTCTGAGACTATGCCTCGAAAAGCTATTTTAACTCGTCGATTAAATCGAGCGATTTTCAAAATCGTCGAAATCATTTAAAATTTCACTTTTAAAACTTATTAACTTAATTATAAATCATATAGAATTTATATTCACATTAGAAATCATTCGAATTCATTTTAAATCAAAATCCGATTATTTACATTATTACTATATATATATATATATATATATATATATATATATATTAAACCCCATTATTAAATTAATATAAATTTCAGTTTTAACTTATCGACTTTAAAATCTCATTCACAATTCCAATACTATAATTCAATTCCAACTAAACTTAAAATAATTTTATAAACCATTTTCATATCCTTTTACACCCAGATTTACAAATTATCTCAATTTCAAATGTTAAATTACTATTTATCCAAATCCAATTAAACTGCCATATTTGGAATTATAACTAATTTTATAGATACAACCAAATCTTTATATTTCAAAATCAATTAACAATCCATATTCAACATTTGAAATGAATTAAATGTTCAAAAACTAACGACCGAAATTCGGGGTCGTTACATTCCTTCCCCCTTATAAAAATTTCGTCCCCAAAGTTTGCTACGGTAGAAAAATGCTTCCAAACTCATTAGTTTAACCAAAACCCACTTAATTAATACTTACATTCACTTCTTAAAACCCTTTAGTTTAATCCAAAACCATTAGCCATCATTTCTAGCTCAAAAACTGATGCAGCGCACTGTGATAAGTCGCGTGCCTTAAGTCGCGAGCGGCCTAGCGACTTACGGCCTAACAAGATACTAAGGTTGGAAGATACAGTGCTACATGATAGACCAGCGACCCAACCACTTTATGCCGCTTTTCTTAGGTCGTTACTAAGTACCGAGCTGTGACCTACGAAGATAAGCGACCTAGTCGCTGAAGCTAATTTTCTTATGTCACTGAACCTTATGTCGCGAAGCCATAGGTCGCGAGCAGAATCCCTATGTCGCGAAGCCTTAGGTCGCTCCAGCTTTGATCACGAACGAACTGAATCCTTATGTCGTGAAGCCCTAGGTCGTGAGCAGAAGCCCTATGTCGCGAAGCCTTAGGTCATTCCAGCCTTATGTCGCGAGATTTCTTCATTTTGCTAAGTCACGGCCATTACTTTATTGCCTGACCACCTAAGTCGCGAATCAACTTATGCCGCTTGAAGCTTAAGTCGCGTACTGTTAAGTCGTGTATTGTTATGTCGCTAAGTCGCATAGTGTTATAATTAGTATTGTTTTGTTAGGTCGTATGTCGTGTTATTTTTTAAGTCGTGTGATGCTGTGTTGTAACATATATGCTGTTAAGCCGTAACTCGTATGTGTTAGGTCATGTATTGATATAAGTCGCCTGTGTATGTTAAGCCGTGAGTTGTAACTATTGAGTCATGTGTGAGTTGTAAATTACTATAAATAAGGGTGTGGTGTCACATGTAAAAGAGAGTTGATTTTTGGAATAAAATTGTTTGTTTGCTTTTGCCACTTTTGTTGAAGTTGAGTGTGATCTCCTTCTTCTTCCATCTTCGGATATTCGAGTGCGCTCGAATCAACGAATTTGAAGCCGATTCATGGAATCTCGTGCGCGAGATCAACGTCGAAGAATCGTAGATCTTCTAACGCGGAATCATCTGCGATCAACGTGTTGAAGATAGCTAGAATCCGGTATCTCGAGAGATCAACGGATTTGGGCACTTATCGTTCTATCGGGTTTATTTGACACGAAATCATCATTTCATGAGGAAGAAAGACTACGTCAATTTGTATAAAACATTATTAGCACGTCAAAGTTATGTCGGCTGCATCACTTAATTTGTATCGGAGCTAAGTAAGATCCAAGCCGAGTAAGAGCTAAGTCAATTCAGATCTGAGACATATCAAAGTCGAGAGCCGAGTTAAAGCCAAGTAGATCGGAGCTAAGTCAAAGAACTGAGATTGTTTGAAGATCATGCCTCTGAGATGTGCTAATCGCTATCATAATGTTGAAGATGTGTATAGAAGACAAGAAGCTGAACAGATGGAGCAACGTATCAATGAAAAGTTCGACGAAGGTATTGGAAAGTTAGATAAATTGATGAAAGACATGAATCAAAGTCAAAGGAGAATGTCACCAGTTTCGCACCAGAGTGGAAACAGGATTTCACCATCAGTTTCGGGAGAAAGGAGAATGTCAACCCAGTCTTATCGGGAAAGGATAGAATCATCAGTTTCAATAAGAAGTGAACACCATGAGTATCAAAATGAAGAAAGAAGAAACCCACGTGAGTTTGACAATGAACCTTATCGTGATGTTGAAAGACATGATAGAAGGGACATGTATGGTCGAAGGGACATAGATGGTCGGGATCGATATCGACATACATATGATTTTGAGGAATATGGTGATAGAGGAAGTATTCATTATCGAGATCGAGGCCAAGTGCGAAATCAATATCTTGAATCAGAAAATGATCGTTAATGGGAGTCAGGTATGAGGATGGAAATTCCATAATTTAAAGGTGGTATGCAAGCAGAAGAATTTGTTGATTGGTTGTCTAATGTTAAAGAAATTTTGGAATTCAAGGAGTTGCCTGAGAATCGCACAGTTCAGTTATTTTCTACAAGACTAAAGGGAAGGGCTATGGCTTGGTGGCAGCAAACTAAACTAACTCCGGAGAGAATGGGAAAATCAAAAGCTGTCACATGGGAGAAGATGATGAAAGCAACTTTCTTGCCGTACAATTATCAGTCTCTTATGTATCAACGGTTGCAGAATTTTAGATAAGGGACGAGGACAGTGAATGATTATGCAGATGAATTTTATCAATTGATTACAAGGAATGATATTATGGAAACAGAGGAACATCTAACAGGTAGATACATTGGAGGGTTACGAATGCAAATTCAAGACATGGTGAATATGTTCAATCCAACGTCTGTTGCTGAAGCACATCAGAAAGCTCTAGCTTGGGAGAAACAAGGGAGATGAGGAGGTGGTGTGCTTACAAGTTCTAATAACCAGAATAAGGGTGCTAGTAGTAGTGCTAATGTTTCCAAGGTAGTCAGTAAACCAATTGTCAATGAAGCCGCTAAAGCGAAGGTCAACAACAGTATCAGGTGTTTTAATTGTCAGGAGTTTGGCTATAAAAGCAATGAATGTACAAAGCCAAAGAAGAGAGCATTAGTTGCAGAGGAATGTGAGTATGAGGATGTGGAAGCTAAGATTGATTATAATCAACCATCAAAGTTTGATGATGATGAAGAAGTTGTATCAGGAGATGAAGGGTGTAATCTGATGATAAGGAGTTCTTGTTTAGTGCCAAAGCATGAGAATGATTCTAGTTGGCTAAGAAGCAATATTTTTCAGTCTACATGTACTATCTTAGGAAAGGTTTGTCAATTTGTTATTGATGCAAGAAGCTGTGATAACATTATTTCTGAAGAGACCGTCACAAAGTTAGGGTTAAAGACTGAAAACACAATAGACCTTATAATTTGGCATGGCTGAAGAAAGGTGGAGAAGTGACAGTGGGAAGATGAGCTTTTGTTACATTTTCTATTGGGAAGAAGTACGAAGATGATATATAGTATGATGTTGTGGATATGGATGTGTGTCATTTACTATTGGGAAGACCATGGCAATATGATAGAGCTGTACAACATAATGGTCACACTAACAGCTACAATTTCATGTTTGAAGGTACTCAAATTACCTTAGTTCCTAAGAAGCGTGAACAAAGTGAAAGCAAGTCAGAGAAGAAGGTGGAATCAACTAGCCTATTATCTTCAAAAGAATTTGTTGAAGAAGTGAAAGAAAGTGCTGAAATGTTTATGTTGATTGGGTATGAAACAAGTGAAGCTCATGAAATTCCTGCGGAGGTCAGGCCGTTGATGTGTGAGTTTGAAGTTGTCTTTCCTGCGGAATTACCCAAGGAGTTACCGCCATTGAGGGACATACAACATCAAATTGATCTAGTGCCAGGTGCTGTTTTACCGCACAAGCAACATTATCGTATGAGCCCAAAGGAGCATGAAGAGTTGAGGAGATAGGTTGAGGAGTTGCTTGAACAAGGGCGTGTTCGAGAAAGTCTCAGTCCTTGTGCTGTACCAGCTTTGTTAGTGCCGAAGAAAGATGGTTCATGGAGAATGTGTACAAATAGCAGGGCGCTCAACAAAATAATTGTCAGATACAGATTTCTGATGCCAAGGCTTGATGATTTATTGGATCAACATAACGGGTCTATAATCTTTTTGAAGATCGATCTTAAGAGTGGTTATCATCAGATTCGCATTAGACCAGGTGATGAATGGAAGATAGCATTCAAGACACGGGAAGGATTATATGAATGTCTGGTTATGCCGTTTGGTCTATCTAATGCATCAAGTACATTTATGAGGGTGATGAATCAAATTTTCAGACCTTACATTGGGAAGTTTGTTGTTGTTTACTTTGATGATATCTTGATATATAGTGCAAGCACAGAGGAGCATATTCAACACTGGCGAAAGGTGTTAAATATTCTTCGTCAAGAACAGTTCCATGCAGTGACAAAAAAATGCGTGTTCATGATGCCAAGTGTTTTATTTTTGGGTTATGTTGTGTATGAGGAAGGGATACAGGTGGATCGGAGTAAAGTTGTCGCAATCAGAAATTGGCCACAGCCTAAAACTATAACAGAAGTCAGAAGTTTTCATAGGTTAGCTTCATTTTATCGAAGATTTATACCACACTTTACTAGTGTGATGGCTCCTGTTACTGATTGTATGAAGGGAAAGAAGTTTTCACGGACGAAAGAGGCAGGATCTGCTTTTGAACAGATCCAGGAACTTTTAACGTCAGCACCGATTCTAGTGTTGTCGGATTTTCAGTTACTATTTGAGTTACATACGGATGCATCAAAAGTTGGAATTAGAGGAGTGTTGAGTAAGAAGAGTCGTCCAATTGCTTATTTTAGTGAAAAACTTTCTGGAGCAAAGATGAGATACAATACTTATGATGTGGAGTATTATGCTATTGTGCAGGCTGTGAAACATTGGAGACATTATTCGTTCGACAAAGAATTTGTTTTCTATACAGGCCATGAAGCGTTGAAACATTTGCAAGGGCAGAATAAAATTGCAGCTAGGCACGCATCGTGGATAGCTTATTTGCAGCAATTTACATTCGTCGTAAAGCAGAAATCTGGAGTAACTAATCGCGTTGCCGATGCATTAAGTCGAAGGAGTAGTTTGCTAACAACTATGCGAGTAGAAGTGATGGGTTTTGACTTACTTCCAGATCTTCTTACATCAGATTCATATTTTTCCGGAATTCTAGACAAAGTCAAGCAGGGAAACATGGACGAATATATGCTGGTTGATGGTTTTCTATTCAAAGGAAATCAGTTGTGTATTCCAGATTGCAGTTTACGAATGAAGATCATCAAAGAATTGCATGAAGAAGGACACGTGGGCCGTGACCGTAATATGTAGTTGATTTCGAAGTCTTATTTTTGGCCGTCAATGAGAAAAGAAGTTGAAAGGTTTGTTCAAAGGTGCCATATTTGTCAGGTTTCAAAGGGGACCGCGATAAAAGCAGGTTTATATTTGCCATTGCCTATACCTAGTAAGCCATGCGTGGATGTTAGTATGGACTTTGCATTGGGTTTGCTGAGGACGCAACGTGGCAATGATTCTATCTATGTGGTGGTTGATCGTTTTTCAAAAATGGTACATTTTATTGCATGCAAGAAGACGGCAGGTGCAGTTAATGTTGCACAGTTATACTTCAAAGAGATCTATCGTCTTCATGGGTTACCTGAATCTATTGTATCAGATAGAGACACTCGTTTTCTGAGTCATTTTTGGACGAGTCTATGGAGAATGGTCGGGACAAAGCTGAAATTTAGTAGTGCTTATCATCCACAAACGGATGGGCAAACAGAAGTTGTGAATAGATCCCTAGGTAATCTATTGAGATGCCTCGTGAATGACAATTTGAAGAGTTGGGATTCCAAGCTATGTCAAGCTGAGTTTGCACACAACCATGCAGTTAACCGTAGCACAGGTTTCAGTCCATTCTAGGTCGTTTACTCGACAAGTCCTAAAGGACCATTGGATTTCTCTACAGTTCCACGGCAGAAAGGAGTGATCAGGCGAGCTAGTGATTTTGTGAATGAGTTGCAAGAATGCCACAAGGTTGTGCAGGAATGATTACTAAAGGCGAATGAGAAATTTAAGCAATCCGCAGATATCAAACGACGACATGTTGAATTCAAACACCGGTCTTCAAATGCTATCAATTACGACATATCATTATTCGGAATGGGATTTATGACACAAAGGTCCTCTCCCGGCTAAACCGAATAATGAGCGCTTATTTTAAAATAAGTGTAGCATTCAAATTCAAGCAAATCACAACAAATACCCATTTAAAGGTAAATATTGATAGTTGGTTATTTAACTATCGAGGCCAACAAACAAATATCCAGCACCATTACAATCACTAGGCCCTTTAATTTAATCTTCCATAAATTAAATAACTTGCCAGATATTCACTTGAATTTATCTTTAAAAAGATATGTTCTCTAAACCATTTCAATTTCGTATTGGAAAAGCTACTCCAAATACTCATTCATTTTCAATTTATCTTTAAAAGATAAAAACCCAAAACATTTCACTGCATATTGGAAAACATTTCCATACTTATTTAACAATAAGTAATTCACAAATATATTTATTTTCAATACTTAGAAAATATCCAATATACTTAAAACACGATTAAGTATATATTTATTTCTTTAAGGAAAACGTTCTCTTAACCACATTCATTTGAGGCAAAACGAATGTTGCGTAAAACATCGTTACGACAACCTAAAATCACTAGTATAGGGATTCGAAATTTAGATAGATATATAATTCCCAATACTATATAAAACATTTCCTTTCGAAAATCATTTTCTGTAACAGTGTTATAGTCAACCATTTCCTTATTTCTCGAAAACATCTATCTCAACAATGAATGTTGAAATCTATGGTTTCGATAGTTAATGCATTTTATAACAACTTCAAATCGTTTTAATTCCATTTAAAAGATCACTTCCTAAAACATTTCTTTAATATATTATTCACTGTCCAAAATCGTGAATATAAATCGTTTACCAAATTCAACATTTCTACACATTTTATTGAAAGGATTATTCACTGTCCAAATCGTGAATATATCTCCTTCAATAAGCTTTCATGTTTACTTATCAATTCAATTGTTTTCGGATTTATAAAATAACGTTTATAAATTCACATCTATATAATTTTATTAAAAACTTCAACTTATAAAATCCCTTAATTAATAAATTCTATTTAAATCTCATTTAAATGCCAAAAATCCAATTTATAAGTTAATTACTTATAAATCTTTTATTTTACCAAAATCTATTCATTTTATAACTTCACAATTTATAAATCTATAAATTTCATTCACTTATGAAATCCATTTGTACTTCATTTTAACACTTATAAAAGAACTTGTTTTATAATTCCAATATTAAATTAATAAATAACAATTTTTTAAATCTTTTATATAAATCATTTTTATTAATTCAAAAATCCCAATTTAAACCATTTTACAAAATAATCAACTACTTATTTCAAAAATCACATCTCGGTTATATTTCACAAAAATATAACTTTTATAACATAAAATTTTTAAAACATTTATTTATTTAAAATGAAACAATTCTAAAATTTAATAAAACGTATACTTTCAAAAATCACATTAAAGTCCTTTTAAATTTGAAAATCATCACTTAAACATTTTTAATTTTCCAAAATAGGCCCAATGCTGCAATAGCACTAAATATAACAACCACGTCATCCAAAACATCATATATCATATGATAACAGAATATATCACAATATTTGTAAATAAATCAATATGGTTGAGGAATCTAGTTGGATCCCTCCAACCTGTTTCCCTGCATCCACAGATGTTAGCACAATACCAATTCCGTTTCAAAACGGAATATCGCGGTATATTGTTTTATATAATATTATCCGCTATTATGCGGCGCAATAGGGTCTCATCCGCTATATAATGCGGGAAAATCAACTCCAAGTACATATATAATACCAATTCCAATCAAGATGAAAATCGCAGTATATGTTTTTAATAAATAACATCCGCTTAATATACGGCGTATAGGGCCTATTTCAAAATAATAGATAATATTTTATCATCCAAGCATACAATCAAGAAATTTAAAATCTAACTATTTAAAATATAAATCGGAACAATTTCGATTGAGTGAGAAGTTCTCACCTCGCTTTCAATAACAGTTGTAGTGTTTTATTTCGAATAAAATTAAACGCGCTTTTAATTTTACCTAAACTTTTCACTAGCTTCAATCGATTCCAATCCAGCTCCATCGCATAGTGTTCGTCCGTACGAACCCAACGCAATTCATTTCGTGCGTTTTCGACCTCGTATGAAAGAGATATAGCGTTACAAAAATTACACGAATTTATAAAATATAAATTTACATTTTTCTTTTATTATTATTTTTTAACATAAACTTGATCTCGGCCGTCCATTTTTCTGTTGCAAATCCAGGCCACATCAAATTTCTTCTCCTTTCCCAGGTTAGTTCGAACGCAACAAACCCATAGCCGCCATCCAAACCCTAATAACACGGCCTCCATCGACAATCTCTACAACGATTAAGCTCCACCATTTGTAGCGCCTACTCGAGACTCAACCACGGCTGTTAACTCTGCCTCCGCCATGACTCAGCGACCTAAAAAACTACCGACTTAAGACTTAGAAAGGGATGCCGACTCAATGCCTTGACAAGGTTGCTGACCTAACAAGGATACCGACCTAACAGGCTTAACAAGGATACCGATCTAACAGGCTTAACAAGGATACCGACCTAACAGGCTTAACAAGGATACCGACCTAACAGGCTTGAGAGGGATGCCGACCTAAGGCCTAAGAGGGATACCGACTTAAGGCTGAACGGTTGCCGACCTAATGCTTTAACACAGTTGCCGACCTAATGCTTTAACAAGGTTGCCGACTTAATGCTTTAACAAGGTTGCCGACTTAATGCTTTAACAAGAACGCCGACTCAACTGCCTAAGATAGCTACCGATCTAAGATAGCTACCGATCTATGATAGCTACCGACCTAAGTCGCAACCGACCTATGACCTATATTAAGACGTTCACAACCCAAGCAAAGGAAGACAAGTTCAATGCAGCTACTTGGCACAGTGGCCTCTTAACTCGTACACGATTCAGGATTTGGGTTATTATCTGAAGTGAACAAGCTTATCAGTTAACTCGTACACGACTCATGACCTATCTTGAGTCGTCCACGACCTAAATCTACTGCGTGAAGGTTCAATGCCACATGAAGAGGACCAGTTGACTCATTTGCGACTTAGATGTTGACTCGTGGGCGACTTAGGACTTGTACAAATGAACTCTTGTGAAGGCATGGAGGGGCCAGATGAGTCGGCCACGACTTACCTTAGACCGGTCACGACTTACGACCTAAAGGGGGGGATTTCCCTATAAATACCAACCTACCTCAAGCATGAGGGGGATTTTTAGGGGGCCGATCTCTTTAAGCGCCGATACTCTGCTGAATTCTCGACTCACTCGACACTTCAAGTACGAAAGGCATTTCAACTAACTTCGGGAGAAAATCTAACGCAATCTACATGGATTCAAAGAATTCTTCTGCATCAAAGTTCTAGTTGTTTGTCTCATCAGAATTGTAATTGAAGATTGTTGTAAAATTGTAATCGATTCAGTAATAAAGAGAATTAAAGTGGACGTAGGCTTACCCTAAGCCGAACCACTATAAAAGCTGTTGTCTTTTCTGCTTTTTTCTGTGACTTTTCTACTTGTTTTTAGTTCCCGTGTTCACGGGTGGTGCTTTCGCTCAACTTTAATCTACACCGGTGTGTTAGCGTCTGATTTTTACGTTAACATTTTTGGTGCTTTCATTGAGAGCCCAACTCAGGAAACTTCCACTATTGCTCCGCGAAGGATTGTTGAAAGGATTTCTTTTAAAACCAGAAGTTTATTGGAAATAATGGCTCCTGGGAGAAAACGAAGTTCTGTAAGATCCGACAATGTTCAAGAGAATACTGCTACCTCTCCTCCTCCAAGTGAAGCAGCTCCAACTGTTGGAGTTACACGGGCAGAGTTGGACGCCGTAGTTTTGGGATTGAATCAACAATTGAATGCTCAGAATGCACAGTTGGAAGCCCAGAATGCCTTGAGTGCCTTGATCTTAAGTAAGTTGAATGATATACTTTGGGCAAACCGTCAACCGGGAAATAATGATGGAAACCCTACTGTGGGAGTTCAGGATCTTGAAGGAAACATTTCTCAAAGAGCCGCAGACCCTGTAGAAAGGACTCCTCCTCAATCTGGAGGATCAGGGCCGCAGCCGATCCTCCGTGAACGATTGTCAAGACAGAATACAGAGAGAGTGGCTGATGTGTGCCCTCCAGAGCCTGTAAATGATGAAGAGTATTTTTCGGGTATGGTTCGTCAAATCATGAAGGAAAGTTGCGAAGAGATGAAGATGAGAAAGAGTGGGGTTTTGCTGCAAGAAAAACTCCATTTGCTGAAAGGATCTTGAAGGCAGAGTTCCCAAGGAAATTCGTTCCCCCTACTATTCCGGCTTACAAGGGGACGAGTGATCCTAATGTGTTTCTGTATAAGTACGATTGGCATATGACTGGTGCTAGGGAGTCTGATGAAATTAAATGCCGATACATCCCGGTTTATCTAGAAGGTGTAGCTTTATTGTGGTTTACAAAGCTGCCGGTCAGGTCCATCGATCAATTCTCCGATTTGACTAGGAAGTTCAAGGACCAATTTCGATTGTATGCTTCTAAAGAAAAGGATATAATGTCGCTATCAAGTCTAGAGCAAAATCCGGGAGAATCCTTCAGATCATTTTTGAATCGCTTTAACATAGCATTGGCTGAGGTAGATAATGCTGAGCCACGCATGGTCCTGACATACTTGATGAGGGCGATTGACAAATCGAGTGAATTTGGAAAATGGTTGAAAATGAAAGAACCAAACTCACTTGACAAATTCTACAAGAAAGCGGATGAATTCATGCACTTGGAGAGCCTCCAAACACCGGCTAAGGTGGTATCAGCAGAAGCCGGGAACAATGGTGCTACTTCGAATAAGAAAGAACCTAACACTCAGAAAAAGGGAAATGATGGTGGAAAGAAACAGGGAGATGCTAAGAAACGCCATCCTTTCAATTTCACACCCTTGACCTATACCCCTGAGAACATCTTTTTTGCGACCAAAGATGATGTCGATTATCCGACACCACCTAAAATGAGAGTTGGGATTAGGATGGAAAAAAGTGGAAGGTTCTGCCGGTTCCACAACCAACCCGGCCATGATACCAACGAATGCCGTCATTTGAAAGAGGTAATTGAACAACTTTTGAAAGAGAACAAGCTCCAGCAGTATGTGAAAAGAAATAGAAATGCCCCAACCTCATCGACTCAAGGACAGCAAGTTCCCACTCACCGTCCTGGTTCAAGTGAGAAGGCCGTAGAGCATGAATTAGAAAGGCCTGTCATCAATATAATAACTGGAGGACCTCACCCAGCAGGCAAAAGCTGGGGCGAGATGGAAAGGTATGCCCGGGCCTTGAGGCATGTACCAGCTGAAGAGAATGTTTTTGTTTTAGAGAATGATGCGCCTTTAAAGCAGCAAAAGACTTCCACAGATGATATTGTGTTCAGTGCCAGGGATTCTTTGGGTATCGAGGCTCCGACCATAGATCCTTTGGTCATATCCGCTGATATTGGGCCGGCGACTGTGAGAAGAGTTCTAGTTAATTGTGGAGCTTCATGCAACATCCTCTTCAAGAAGACCTTCGATCAAATGAAAATTCCAATGGCTGACGTTCAAGCTTCATCACTTAAGATTGCTGGGTTTGCTGGAGAACTCAAACAGCCGATTGGGACCATAGATTTGTTTGTAGAACTTGGAAAGGGACTGAGGAAGGTGGCTTGAAAGCAAACTTTTATAATTGTTGAAGAATTCTCTGCCTACAATGCCTTTTTAGGCCGACCAACTCTTGCTGCATTTAAAGCTGTTCTTGCCCCCATTGTGTCTGACTCTGAAATTCCCCACAGATAACGGAGTTGGTGTGATTAAGGGAGACCAAGATGCGGGGCGAGAATGTTACTTTGCAGAGTTGCGAGAATCAAGGAAAAAAGAAATGGGAAAAGGTGCGGCGGCTCCGGTCCACATCAAGGAACCAACCTTGTAGCAGTTACAGGGTGGACCCTACACTGGTGAATGTAGTGGGGCACGAAGAGAGATGGATCCAAGGAAAGCCAGTGCAGGGGAGAATAGGGTAGTACCGGTAGAGGTAACAGTGCCGGTATCCGTTGACCCAAAGGACCCAAACAAAGTGCTTAATGTGGGTTCACAACTCAACACAACAGTTCAGAATGTTCTGATTTCATTTTTGAAGGCTAATTTGGATGTATTCGCTTGGACTCATGCTAACATGTGTGGAATATCCCGAGAGATTGTAGTACACACTCTGAACATTGATCCAAAGTTTACACCTGTGAAACAGAAAAGAAGAACTCAGGGTCCTGAGAGGACAGTAGCATTAAAAGAAGAAGTTGACCGGCTCATGGAGAACGGTTTCATTAGAGAATCTACTTATCCAAATTGGGTATCAAATCCAGTGCTGGTGAAAAAATCTAACGGAAAGTGGAGAGGGTGCATTGACTTTTCAGATCTGAACAAAGCCTGCCCTAAAGACTGTTTCTCGCTACCCAGGATTGATCAGCTGGTGGATGGGACGGCAGGGCATGAATTGTTATCTTTTATGGATGCATACTCTGGGTATAACCAGATTATGATGCATGAGCCAGATCAAGAGGATACGAGCTTCATCACAGATGTTGGACTCTACTGCTACAAGGTCATGCCTTTTGGACTCAAGAACGTAGGGGCAACTTACCAAAGGCTTGTTAATGCCATGTTTAAACCACAGATTGGCAAGACAATGAAGTTTATGTTGATGATATGTTAGTAAAGTCTAAGAAAGCAGTGGACCACATGGATCACTTGGCAGAGATGTTTTCAGTACTCCGTAAGTATAGAATAAAGTTGAATCCCCTGAAATGTTCATTTGGAGTGGAGTCCGAAAAGTTTTTGGGTTTCATTGTGAGCGCTAGGGGCATTGAAGCCAATCCAGCTCAAATCACTGCCTTGAGAGAGGTCAAGGCTCCTAGAACAAAGAAGGAATTGCAAAGGCTCAATGGAAAGGTTGCTGCATTGAGTCGGTTCATTTCCAAAGCTACTGACAAATGCATTCCAGTCTTTGATGCTCTGAAGAAAGGAAGAAAAAACTTTGAGTGGACTCCTGAATGTCAGAAAGCATTTGATGAGTTGGTTCGTCATATGGAAGTGCCTCCGATACTTTCAAAGCCTGACGGTGGTGAAGATCTCTTCATATATTTTGCAATTTCGTCTCATGCTCTCAGTGCAGTATTGGTACGGGAAGACGCAAGGATTCAACGCCCAGTCTATTATATCAGCAAAAGATTCACTGGGGTAGAGATGAATTATTCAAGATTAGAAAAGCTCGCCTATTGTTTGTTGATCGCATCAAGAAAATTGAGGCCGTATTTCCAAGCTCATCCCATCAAAGTCCTCACTGATCAACCTCTAAAGCAAGTCCTATTCCGTCCTGAGACTTCGGGCCGTCTTTTGAAATGGAATATTGAACTCAGCCAATATGACATCACTTACCATCCCCGAAATGCAATCAATGGACAAGCTTTGGCAGATTTCATCGTAGAATGTACGGATAAGGGTGATAGTGAGGAAGAAGTCACTGATAGCGTCCCAATCCAATGGAAATTGTACGTCGATGGCGCAAGGAATGATTACTGTTCAGGAGCAGGGGTTGTCCTTGAAACCCCAGAAGGGCGATTGCTATGTTATGCGCTGAGAATAGAATTCCCTTCGACAAACAATGAAGCTGAATATGAAGCTCTCATCGCTGGTTTAAGGATCGCTAAAGAACTAAATATCAAGGCATTGCAGATCTTCAGCGTTTCTCAACTTATTGTTTGCCAAGTCAGGAAGGAATTTCAAGCTAAAGGAGGGAATCTACCTGCCTATTTATCAAAAGCCTGGAAGCTTCTTCAAAATTTTGACCATTACTCAATAAACGATATACCCCGCGAAGAGAACATGAAAGCGGATTCTCTTGCAAAGTATTCGAGTACTGGTGAAGCTCAACTATTGGGATTAGTTCCCGTCGAAGTCTTGTCAGCTCCAAGCACAGATGAAATGGATGTTGATTGGATTATGAATGTATCCCAAGAACAAGAATCATGGATGACTCCGATACTTGAATATTTACTCAATGGTTCTTTGCCAGAAAGTTCAGAAGAACAACAGAAGCTGATGAGGAAAGCCTCCAGATATATAGTTCAAGATGGTCGTTTGTACAGACGAGGATTTTCAATGCGATTACTCTGATGTGTGACAAAGGAAGAAGCTAAGACAATTCTGACTGAAGTATACGGAGGGGAATGTCGGGATCATATAGGTGGTCAAACTTTAGCAAAGAAAATCCTCCGTTACGGGTACTTTTGGCCAGAAATTAATCAGGATGCTGCTGACTATTCCCGAAAGTGTGATAAATGCTAGAGATTCGCTAAAATTCCTAGAGCACCTTCCAATGAGTTAACACAAATGGTCAGTCCATGGCCGTTTGCCATCTGGGGAATAGATCTCATTGGGCCTTTACCGACTGCCAAATTGGGGATTAAATATGCTATCGCTGCTGTTGATTACTTCACTAAATGGGCTGAAGACGAACCATTGGCTACTATTACCACTAAGAAAATGATAAGTTTTGTGACTAAAAATATCATTTGCAGGTATGGTGTGCCTCAGAAGATAATCACAGACAATGGTACTCAGTTTGAAAGTGAGGAGTTCCAAGATTTCTGCAAACGATTCAAGATCCGAAAAGCTTCTCAACAGTGGCTCATCCGCTGGAAAATGGGCAAGTGGAAGCAGTAAACAAAATCATCAAATCAACCAACAAAGAGCAGCTGGAAAAAGCAAAAGGTGGTTGGGTCGATAAGTTACCGCTTGCACTATGGGCATACAGGACCACTCACAAAACTGCGACTGGGCATACTCCATTTTCATTGGCATACGGATCAGAAGCGATGATTCCGGTGGAAACTGAAGTCCCCTCACACAGAAGGTTCCATGTTCATCATGATGAGAATGAAAAATTGCAATTGGAAGCACTTGACCTCCTCGATGAAAGAAGAGAAGAGACTAGGCTTAGAATTGCAGCTCACCTGCAAAGAATGGCCAGGAACTTCAATTCCAAAGTTCGTCAGCGCAACTTTGAAGTTGGGGATTTAGTCCTGAAGAGAATTATGATAGCCATAGGTGTGTTTGGGCCAAACTGGGAAGGACCATATGTTATAGGCACTAAACTCCTTGAAGGCACATTCAAACTCACAACTGTAGAAGGAGAACCAATCCCAAGAGCTTGGAACAACAATCATTTGCGTCCCTATTTTACTTGAAAGCTTTCCTGAAATGTTGTAAAAGAATTATGAATATATGATTCTTGTATTGAAAGCAATTGTAAAGCAAGTGAATAATGAAATGCTATAAAGTGGATGCAGGCCCAGTTTTTGGCCGAACCACTATAAATATTGTGTTCTCTACTATTATAAACTGCTTTGTTTTATTTCGACATATAAAATACGTTAACTGTGTTACTAAAATGTCGATTTAATAATGCATGCCATAAAAACAAAGCTTACCCATCGCAAGAACGAGCGATCTCCGACATCACTCAGCAAGCAAACATCAAACCATTCAAAATTTCCATACTCAAATCCTACAAAAGAAGTACTTCGAACAGAAGTTAGCAATGTGGATGGAAGTGGACCATTTCTAACTAACTGCAAATGTTTGAATAAACAAAAACAACCAGTTAAATAGCCTGTGTCTACCACCACCAACTCGCTTAACTATGAAGTATATTTCTTTGGATAAGGAAAATTGTTGGCAACTAAAAAAGGGATGACACTTGCAAAAGATAACGGGGATCGGCGACATGAATAAATGGCAAAGAGACATGGGCGAGCAAGCATCAAACAGCAAAAGACCTCTTCGGAGGCACAAGCCCTCTTCAGAGGCACAACTCTTCGGAGGATAAAGACCTCGAGCGGGCTTAGCCAGAAAAAGAGAGATCTTTCTCGATACAAAGTTGCGGACTGATCAGTCGATACACTCCCGTGAATCCGTCCAACCGAGAGAAAGAAACTCCAAACTTCCAAGCAAAAGCCCTACTCAGAGGCACACGTTTCACCGAGATTGAAACAAAACTTCCAAGTGTTGAAACGTGAAAAGCCTCTTCGGAGGCCCATTTCACCACAATTGAAATGCTAAAAGACCTCGAGCGGGCTAAACCAGAAAAAGAGAGATCTTTCTCGATACAAAGTTGCGGACTGATCGGTCGATACACTCCCGTGAATCCGTCCAACCGAGAGAAAGAAACTCTAAACTTCCAGGCAAAAGCCCTACTCAGAGGCACACGTTTCACCGAGATTGAAACAGAACTTCCAAGTGTTGAAACGTAAAAAGCCCTCTTCGGAGGCCCATTTCACCACAATTGAAATGCTAAAAGACCTCGAGCGGGCTAAACCAGAAAAAGAGAGATCTTTCTCGATACAAAGTTGCGGACTGATCGGTCGATACACTCCAGTGAATCCGTCCAACCGAGAGAAAGAAACTCCAAACTTCCAGGCAAAAACCCTACTCAGAGGCACACATTTCACCGTGATCGGTGATACACTCTCGTGAGACGAAATGTGAAAAGCCCTCTTCGGAGGCCTGCTTCCCAGCGAGGAGGGAAAAATAAAAGCCTCTCCCAAGGGGCAGAAACAAAAGACCTCTTCCCAGAGGCGCAATCAAACAAAAGACCTCTTCCCAGTGGCGCAATCAAACAAAAAGACCTCTTCCCAGTGGCACAACCAAACAAAAAGACCTCTTCCCAGAGGCATAAAAAAAAAGACCTCTTCCCAGAGGCACAATCGAACATAAAGACCTCTTTGGAGGCAAACGTTTCACCGAGATTGAAACAAAACTTCCAAGTGTTGAAACGTGGAAAGCCCTCCTCGGAGGCACAACTCTTCGGAGGCACACGTTTCACCGAGATTGAAATAAAACTTCCAAGTGTTGAAACGTGAAAAAGCCCTCCTCAGAGGTACAACTTTTCAAAGAAGCATTTCGTCAGAAACGCAAAGCAAAGACCAGAAAGCCCTCCACTGAGGCGTAATATTCAAAAAAAAAAAGCCCTCTTCAAAGGCACACTTTAACTCTCAAAGGAAGAATGATTCACCTATTCTGGAAAATACTCTTCCTCAAAAAGAAGTTAAAGTGCCCTTCAGAGGCCCGCTTTACCACATAGAAGAAATCACTTGGTAAAAATGTATGCAAAAAAGAAAAAGTGATATCTCCGAAGGATGAAGCGTAAAAACTCATATGGAGGGAGCTGTACTCTATTTTTAACGAAATAATATCCCTCCAAGTATGGAATAATTATTCTCCAGAAAATAAGAGTACAAGTCCCTCAAAGTACAAAATATTGCAACGAGCTTATGGTATAGGGGCAACATGGTATAGCTACATTGATAAAAATTACGCTCGAACAACATACCACAAGCTCACTGCAATATCATATAAAGAAACTTGTACAAAAATGAATAGTAAATGCATTCTCAAATACAGACAGAAGTTTGTACAAACAAAAAGAATCATTTTATTCAATACTTTCAAATTTTTTTACAGGTACAAGTTTCAAAATAAAAAGAAAAAGAAAAGCGGAGGTCGGTACCCGCACATTCTCCGGCCAGTACATGCAAAAATCATAAAGTAAAAATAGATCGAAGCATGACCCCTTACTTCTTCTTGCCACCACCCTTATAGCCTTCACCTGACCTAATAGGCAGTTTTTCAGGACGGCTTGGGAGAGTCGGGGATGAAGGAGAAAGGGTTACTGCCGGATCAACTCTCGCTTCCTCTTCAGAAACACGAATGTCTTTCCTTCTCTTCTTGGAAGTGATACACTTCCTCCTTCTCTTCTTGGAAGTGATACGCTTCCTCCTCCTCCATGTAGAAGACTCACTTCCCGGAGTAACAAGAGCTTATATATTTATGTTATCAGAAGTGGTTCGCTCCGGAGACTCATTGCCTTCTCCAAGCCCTTCTCCCCCATGTTCTTGAGAAGAAATAGGATCATCTAAGCCATGAAGAGCTTCTATTTGCTCCTCTTGCGACCCGCCTTGAGGCGGACGGAGAAGTGACTTGGAGAACCGAAGGAGGAACTTGGAGGAGGGGAAGTCTGAACGATGCTCGACACTTTCTCTACATAAGAAAAGAGGTTAAAGTCAGTAAAAAGAGGAGACAAAAGCTCGTTGAGTTTCAGGAAATAGTCAAGAAGCTCATCAAACCCATAAGAAGTAAATGAGCAGTCTACTTGAGCAAGATTAACAGTAGGGTTACCTGGAGAAGTCGGCTTCCTAATATCAACCTCATAAGCCTGTGCTTCGGCGCTCTCTTCACCTTCATCTCCAACCTGTGTACTTGTAATCTCAGTTGTAACTTTAACCAGGGATGGAGAATGAGAACTGGAGCCGACAATGTCGATTTCGGCTAAAGGAGAAGGCTGGACTGGAATAGTTGAAGTGGTTTTTCCTAAACGTTCCCCTTCGGCCATCTCGGCTCTTAATTTTGCAAGTTGTTCTTTTCCCTTGGCGAGAGCGGCGCGAGCATCGTCATCCAACTAGTGCTCCTCAAGAGTTGATTCGGCATAGCCAGCACCTTTACCGCCAAGCATGTCAAGGGCGGCCTCCCACACTTCAGCCAGAGTAACTTCATATTTGGGGCCTAGAAAGGCGAGACTACCATGCCCCATGATGCTATGCAGGTAGAAGTCAAATAATGTCGAGCTGATGCTGGTCTTCGTTGCCTCATGAGATTCTTCAGCTGCAATTTTACTGGCAACGGCCTTATCACGCTCTCTTTCAGCTTTGGAGAGTTGAAGCTTTAGCGTTTGAATCTCCGCCTCTTGGGAGCTGGTTTTCTTCCGAAGCTCTGCAATATCAGCAATATAGCCCTCACCGATTCTTTTTTGCACTTCGAGCCTGTCTTCGGCGTCTCTTTGGCCGGCATGAGCATCTCTCACTTGTTTCTGAAGCACTTCTTCTTTTTGAGTGTAGGAAGTAGAGGAAGTGGCGAGTTCTTCTTTAAGCTTATCGACCTTCGCTTCAAGCTCTTCATTATAAGTAGTAATGCTCCTCGTCCCAGTATCATGCTGCTCAAGAACCTTTTGCCATTCAGCTTTGTCATTTTCCATAGTAAGCATGGCCTCGAGATTCGCACGGTTTACCCTTTGAAGCTCGTCAACAAGCTTTTGCCAGTTCAACATTCTTTCAATATCAAGTTTGACGGCATCGAGATTTCACAGCATGGCGGGCTTGTCAATAGGGACCAAGTCAAGATCGAACCACTCTCCCTTTAGGCACCACTGCGGAAACCGGCTTTGCAGAGTGGCTGGGCCTGGTCCAATTTGAAATTTAGGCCTGTTAACTATTGCTTGAGTGTCTGTCTTCCCAAGAGCAGGAGAGCCAGAAGGAATGTCAAGTGAGACGGGGGCAGTGACCTTTTCAGGAGTTGTAGAAGCATGCTTCTCACCGTGTCGGGCACGCTTGCTTGGGTCCTCAACCATATGGCTTTTTCCCCGATCATCATGCGACTTTCTTTTGTGAGTGTCGTCACCTCTCTGGGAAGAACATGGTGCTCCTCCCTTTCTTTTCTCTAATAACGCTCTTCTCGAGCCCTTCTCTCCTGAGCCTTTCGAGCGGCTCTCTGTTCATCGGTTTCTTTGTGAACGGGAAGGTAGCGCCTATAATCATATTGACTACGCCTCCCGTAGCGCTGAAAGTTGTCATAATAAGAGCCATTGCGTCCCATTAGAGAATCTGAAATAAAAAAAGAAGACAAGTCTTAAAGGTCTTCAGAGAAAAGAAGTGTAACTATAGAATCTTCAAAGTAAAAAGAATTAGGTGTATGAAAATGCCGAAAGATTCTAAGTGTGTTTGATGTGCAAGCTACGCGCATCAAACTACGAACCACTCTTCGGTTGCGAAGTAGTTGTGGGGGTGGTAGTTAACGTCAACTCTTGGGTCGACGGAGCTTGTTGCAAAGAAGAAGTCGCTTCCACTACTGAAGAAGAAACCCTAGTAGTGACGGGGTCGTCTTTAAAGATCTCCTGTGAGGTGGCAAAGAGGTCGCTCAACCCTTCGAAAGTGTCGTCCCCGCTCTGCCTGACAGGGCTTGTTTTCCCGGCTTCTTCGCCAGACTTCTGTGAACGTTGGGGAGATCCCTGAGGCTCTTCTTCTTCAATAACTGGGGCAAGTGTGAATTTGCCAGACGACCCCGCAATATCGACAATAGTAGAGAACTTCACTAGAGAAGTCTCAGGAGCAGGTTCTTTTGGTATGGGTGCGTCAAAAGAAACTGGGGCATCTAATGCTCTAGCCGAGGAGTCTGGGACCTCATGAGGATGTGTAGAACGAGAAATGTGTAAAAGCGCGTACTGATGCAAAAGTTTATCTCTCAAAAAAAAATTTATACTTCTCTCTTCCGCGGCCACGGCACTCAATCTTTCAAAAATTTGCTTATGGCTTGGATCTCTAGAAGGGAGAGGAAGTGCTGAAAAGAGCAAAGAATGAAATTAGCAATTGGTAATCCAGATCTCGAAAAGTTTGGAAATGGAGAAAATAGAAACAGGTAATCTTACTTCCTACTCTCCAGATGGCATAAAATCCTGGGGGCAGCGAGCAAAGAAAAACTGATTCAAAAATCCATGAACACTTTCGGTAAGATCAGAAATAAGCTTGCGGTTTCTAGCACTTCTCACGATCATAAGGGAAGGATGGTCTTTACTCTTTGCAAACGAGCATAAGTAGCGAATTTCTTCAAAACTTGGCAAGCGATCAAGAGTTATCCTAAACAAAACACACAACCCCATCAAGATGGCGTAGTCATTAGGATGAAGTTGGAATGGAGAGATTGTCAACCGAAGGAGAAGGGTTTGAAGAAAGTCATTAAAGGGAGGAATCGCCCCGCTTTAGCACATTTGACGATTGACTGCGACAAAACCAGGGGGAGGACTATCGGCAGTATCATTTGGCCCGGGAAGTAGGGCATCATTTTCAGCAAAACCAAATTGAGTACGTAGCTGAATAAATGCTCTCGGAGTTAGAATAGTCGAAGTTCTCTCTAGAGGATTCTTTATGGGAACAGCTGTTTGAAAGGTCTCTCCCGCCTGAGCTACCACTTCTTTTTCTTGATGGGAAGTCATTCTACACAAACAACTGGATATTCAAACATGAAGGTGCATGTTTCCTAAAGTGTGTGGAATGTTGTGTAAAATTGATCAAGCAATAAGCAAATGTAACTGGAATAAAAACTAGCAAGTATTTGTCAGTTATAAAGTCCAGGGTTCGTTGTTTTAATATGCGAGTGTAATGTTGATGCAAACGAATCTGTTCAAGTTAGCGATGCTTTGCATTAATACTTCACTTTAGTTGATTGGTTCACAGCATTTCATACAGTATATTTAAGTTTATTACTTTATGTCGACTAATCTGTCATTTGGTGTGGGCAGTCAATGGCAGTATATTCGCCTTGGTTTTTCGTGATTGTTGTTTTCAGCAGGTTGTTAGCGATAAGTTAATGTGGTCTGTGAAATAAAGAAACAACGTTAAAACAATCCAGGATTTAAGCAGTTCAGTACAATAGATCAAGTTAAGAATTCAAATTGGAGTTATGCTTTTAAGTGAGAATTCGAGTTGGGCATCCAAGTGTTAACTCGGCTGCGACCCAAGGAATCTCTCGCGAGTTAAGATTAGGTTGTTGGTTCCTTTATTCGGCAGTTCTTTAGGTCGTGAGGAGTAGAAAGGAGGAAGGCTCTGGCTCAAAAAGTGGTGTGAAATTCCCCAAGGGTTAACTCGGCCATGGTTTAAGGGTTAACTCGGCCATGGTTTAAGGGTTAACTCGGCCACGGTTTAAATGTTAACTCGGCCACAGTTTAAGGGTTAGATCGGTAGAATAATAGGTCGGCAGATTTTCCCCAAGTGTTAGCTCGGCCTCGGTTTAAGGGTCAGGTCGGTAGAGGATTAGGTCGGCCAGAAGTTAAGTTACCCAAATTCACTGGGTCGCATCCAAATCAAAATCTCACTCCACTCAACCCGTTAACCCGTTAGTCGCTCCATCCACAAAAAACCCTCATTCCATTCATGCTGTTTCATTCATGATATCGGATCATCCAGTAAACCGGTTCGAAACCACTACAAGTTCAACACCTTGCAATCCTAACACAAATCAAAATCAACTAGCCAGAAGCAGTAAACCATCTTCATTATCTCATCGATCATTTAAAGACAAAACAAAGCTAACCCGGGCTTATAAACAACAGGTGTAATGAAATTTGCAGTGAAGGAGTGCGCAAGGGGTGGGTTCGGTTTGAATGGAATTCGTGAATCGATGACAATAAGCGATCAAGAGAAGAGCAGGTTTACTTACGTGATGAATAACAAAGATTGTCGGTGATTGTTTGGAATGAAATCGCCTTTTGGAGCTTGAGAAAGTTTTTAATGGCAGAATCAAGAGAGTAGGTAATGAAAAGGAAGAAGAAGATGTGACTTATACCTTGCAGTGGAGGGATCTGAAGCGGCACGTACGACCTAACTGTTAGGTCGCGTACGACCTACCAACTTAGAGAGTGGACGGGTTAAAGAACATCGAAGCACACGACCTAACCATTAGGCGTATACTTCGAGGGGCAAATGTTAACTCCGCCTCCACCATGACTCAGCGACCTAAAAAACTACCGACTTAAGACTTAAAAAGGGATGCCAACTCAATGCCTTGACAAGGTTGCCGACCTAACAAGGATACCGACCTAACAGGCTTAACAAGGATACCGACCTAACAGGCTTAACAAGGATACCGACCAAACAGGCTTGAGAGGGATGTCGACCTAAGGCCTAAGAGGGATACCGACTTAAGGCTGAACAGTTACCGGCCTAATGCTTTAACACAGTTGCCGACCTAATGCTTTAACACAGTTGCCGACCTAATGCTTTAACAAGGTTGCCGACTTAATGCTTTAACAAGGTTGCCGACTTAATGCTTTAACAAGAACGCCGACTCAACTGCCTAAGATAGCTACCGATCTAAGATAGCTACCGATCTATGATAGCTACCGACCTAAGTCGCAACCGACCTATGACCTATATTAAGTCGTTCACAACCCAAGCAAAGGAAGACAAGTTCAATGCAGCTACTTGGCACAGTGGCCTCTTAACTCGTACACGATTCAAGACTTGGGTTATTATCTGAAGGGAACAAGCTTATCAGTTAACTCGTACACGACTCACGACCTAGCTTGAGTCGTCCACGACCTAAAACTACTGGGTGAAGGTTCAATGCCGCACGAAGAGGACCAGTTGACTCATTTGCAACTTAGATGTTGACTCGTGGGCGACTTAGGACTTCTACAAATGAACTCTTGTGAAGCCATGGAGGGGCCAGATGAGTCGGCCACGACTTACCTTAGACCGGTCACGACTTACCACCTAAAGGGGGGATTTCCCTATAAATACCAACCTACCTCAAGCATGAGGGGGATTTTTGGGGGGACGGTC
The DNA here is from genome assembly GCA_030765085.1 of Allium cepa. Lineage (NCBI taxonomy): Eukaryota > Viridiplantae > Streptophyta > Magnoliopsida > Asparagales > Amaryllidaceae > Allium > Allium cepa. Next base: position 934,367,901 of record CM060943.1, on the reverse strand, counting down.
TCTTTAAGCGCCGATACTCTGCTGAATTCTCGACTCACTCGACATTTCAAGTACGAAAGGCATTTCAACTAACTTCGGAAGAAAATCTAACGCAATCTACATGGATTCAAAGAATTCTTCTGCATAAAAGTTCTAGTTGTTTGTCTCATCAGAATTGTAATTGAAGATTGTTGTAAAGTTGTAATCGATTCAGTAATAAAGTGAATTTAAGTGGACGTAGGCTTACCCTAAGCCGAACCACTATAAAAGCTGTTGTCTTTTCTGCTTTTTTTCTGTGACTTTTCTACTTGTTTTAAGTTCCCGTGTTCACGGGTGGTGCTTTCGCTCAACTTCAATCTACACCGAGGTGTTAGTGTCTAATTTTTACGTTAACAACGGCCAAGACATGATGAAGCTCGGCCCTCCCATTGCACAGAAAAATGCGTGCGAACAGTAGGAGGACGCGGCCCCCTAGCTGCCACCTCGACGCTCCAAATCCAATCTCCACCTTTGATCTTCAAGATCTTGACGTGCTCTTCAACTTTGTAGTTGAAGCCTTAGTCTAATTTTTCTTGGATTAGGAGGATTTGAGGGATGATCAACAGTAGTTTTTGGCCATTAATTTCTGTTAGTGGCGACTGATCTAATTGCTTAGGGTTTGTGAAAAATGGAATGGTAGAGGGGCTTTTATAGAAAATTTCCATGCACTATTCACCCGAATTTTTTTCCAAACTCCAAACGAAGCGCGTCGCCTGGTGTTTATAATGTTTTACCCCCATTCTGAATGCAATGGAATACATATTGGGAACCAATTCGATCAATTTTGGAAGATAAGTTTTTGAATCGACATTTAAATCTAAAATTCACTCGAATCGATTTCTACGCGTTTTCGCTTGCCCTGGACAAACCGTAAATCCAATTGACACAAAATTTAAAACCACGGAATAATATAACATTATGGATCCGATGAAATTGGTTTCGTCGAAATCCAACACTTTTGAAAAATGGCTATTTTTACTCGTCAATTAAACATTAAAATATTCAAATTCTGCAAATTAACTTTTAATTTAATTTTAAAAGTTCTATAACATCATTCTAACTCCAACATGATTTAATACAACTTTACCAATCATTTTAAACCCAATTTCCAGTTATTTCTGTAATTTCACATATTAAATTATCGATTTAATTATCCAATTAAATCCAAATATTCGAAATAAAAATTATTCGACTTACAAATTTTACTTGTTAATATTTAAAATCAGTTAAACTTACGAATTTCAATTGACAAAAATTCTGGGTCGTTACAAACTTCCCCCCTTAAAAGAATTTCGTCCTCTAAATTACCAAGTAAGAAAAAGTCACAAAATCCATTAACTTTTTAAAACCATTCGTTCAAATTAAAATTCAAATTCATTTAAGTGTTTAACTTTTTCAAAATCCAATAGTTAAACTTCTTATAATAACTTTACTAACTTTTCAAATCATACTTAGTTATCTTTTCAAAATTTTCCAATTATCTCAAAAATATTCTAACGCCTTAAATTTTCGAAAAATTTCACCAGTGTCTCCTTTGCGCGGCTCGATCCGAAAAAAATGGAAATATATATATATATATATATATATATATATATATATATATATCACAAATATACATTTCATCAAATAATGAGGCATCCCGTAGGGAAAAAAGTGTAAAAGTACGATGTAATCCGAGATATGTACCTTATATATTATTAGCGAGCATATACGGCTAATATAGCGCGAAAGCGAGCTCCAAATGTGAAGCAAGCGCAATCTGCACCTACTAAACACTCAACAAACAAATGAGAACATGTATACATGCAAGTAATATCAATAAACAACATATACCAACAACTATATATGCCAATATAGCAAATGCAACAAAAGCAATAAATGCAATCATCAACTAACTATCATCCAACTACATCCAATATCTATCCCATCAATCAATAACCATATCAATATAAATTCACTTCTCATTAATATTCAATGAATTGGTTTTTTTTCTTTCTTTTTTTCAATTTATTCACAACTAATTCATTATCATTGGATTTTACCAACATTCATTATGAATTAGTTTATATTCACTAATTTACATTCAAGTTACTTCACTTCCACATTCAAATCAAATTTCATATCTTCCAATTTTATTAATTCAATTTCATATGGATTTCTATGCAATCAACTAACCATCAATCTAACAATCAATGTATATCCAGTACAACCAAATTCATTTTACTTTGCTTACATTCATTCAATTTAGTTCATCATTTTTAATTAGCTTTAATGAATTAACACTTACATCCATTATTTCATATCAATTTATTTACATTCAATTGATTTATTAATTCAATTACTGGTTCATTTAACAAGTGAGGTTGAATTTCATTACATGACTCAAGTTCATATTCATTACTTCACTTTATTATTTTACTTCGATACCAAAATCAACTTCATTCAACATTAGTTAAGTTATATTCCATTTCAAACATCATTTGTCTAACTTAACTTAAATTTCCCCTTATAAATACAGTGCGGATTCCAATTCCAGTTCTATTTACTTAAAAATTCGAAATGGATTTCAATTTCATTTTCTTGCACATGCAAATTTTATTTATTCATTCACAATTTATTTTCCAACTTAAGAATTGTATTCCAATCATTTATTCTATTAGACTTCTAAAATTCACCTTTATTCCATAAACATTTTATATAACATTCTAGAGTCTTTTCAATCTTTCAAAACCATTTTTGAAACCAACTCAATTATCCTTTGAATTTCAAAACCCAAACCCAAATTTTCCAAACAACTTCCATTTAAAACAACTTGGCAGCAATCCTTTTTTGGAAACCCGAAAATGAACACTGATGTTGTCACGATCATTATCAGAATTATTTTCTAGTGACTGAAAAGAGTTAGTGCTTTCTTTCCTTCAAAACAATTTTCAAAAACCCTTGAAAACCATTTTCAAACTCAAAAAGGAATTTAATCTTTTCCAAATTGCAAACTCTTTCAAAACATTTCCAAATATTCCTCTGGAATTTTACTTCAAATTACAAATCACATTTACGAATCTTTTACTTATATAATTTCACTATTTTCTCTTTACTTATATAAGATCATTTCACAATTGTAAATCATATTCATTATAATTCCATCTTAATAATTCATTTGCTTATACAATTTACACTTTTAATTAGATTATTCAAACATCTTTTAATTAACTTATATATATTCTTACATTTTCAACAACCAAACAATCAGTTTATATACGCTTTAATAATTTTTGAAAAATTATTCCTTCATATATAAAATATAATCAAGGTAAAATTATTTCATTTATCTAATTTAAAATGATACTGTGTCGGTTTATCGCGTTTAAGAGTTAGAAACCCCTATCGATTACGGTTCCACTTCTTGCACCGACCAGAATTCATAAACAGCTCAACGGATAAGCAAACACAACATAAAACATTTTATATTCACTAACAAATATGCGCTCATATCTATTATTACACTCACACTCATTCTAGAGTACTACTGACTTTATCTCTAATGAGTAACTCCCAACAGAGCCAAGGTTGTCACTTAACCATATGCTCTGATACCAAATGTGACGTTGCACTTTTTCGACTCATGAAAGTCGACATTAATACGTCCATTTTATCAACTGTCGAGCAATCGAATGCCGAAAAACCGAACCGTTAGGGTAAAAAAAGAGGTAAAAGATAGAAGAAGAAAGAAAAAAGAAGCAACAGAAACAATATAAGAATCTCATAATCGCAGCGGAACAACATACAATAGATAAATGAATAATCTTTAAAACAAAAGAACTATATCAATTATTTCATTACATCACATAATCAGAGTGTACAACAACAAACAGCGGAAAACAAATACTATATACTAGTTGATACGCCAAGCCACCCAGCTTGCCTTCAAATCTCTACAGCAACTCCTGAATTCCAGAATAACCTGATAAACTAACTCTAGACTGCCCGTGTGCAAAAATGATGGGCACCCAGAGTTTAGGAAGAGAACAATAAACTCCAGGTCAGTCATGGGACTGGTGTGAGAACTTAAAATAGTTTGTCTTTAAAAATAAACAAAGAAATATTTTAAATTAGATTCGCAATGCTTTTTAGAAAATGAGACTACCATAAAGCCTCCCGCACACATACAATGAAAACGCAGAATCAGAGGAGATTTCTCCTTATGACAGTCAAACATGCTTGATACACAAATTTTCTTTGATATCATTACTATAAGTGCAAAGTGTAGGAAAATATTTTGAAAATAATGATATAAATCTTAGCCAACATACGACCATTATCGTATGCCTACTATAGCTACCATGTTCAATAGCAGGTTACCGCCACATTCCATGGCAGGTTATACAACTAAAACCGTACAAGTCTCGTATTGTTTCTTTGGATTTTCCAACAAATGGTCAGGCCAAGAAACTTCCCATTGCCACATGGAAACGCTTCTGGAAAGACGCCCCGAGAACCTAACCAGATCTCCGCCAACACAAGGCCGGGTTACTTCTAGCTGGGTAACTACTGACACGAAGATGCCATCCCCCGGTCGTAACCGACCTAAATCACGGGATTCACCAACAACCACAAAATAATAAGTTTGCAGCAACAACATAGGTTAAGTATCTGGGCTCCATACCATAATACCACCTCTATCCAGAAAGAATGACATACACTAAGGGGGCGCTATCCCCTAATAACCTTGCCGCATCTTTCCTGTTTTGACCATTACCGGGGTGTGAGGTCCGGCGAAGTCTCATCCACAAAGCTACGCTTTATACAAAAGCCACGCTTTGATCAACAAATGCTCAACAGCACTTCGTATGCCACATTACCAATTTAGGAATATATCACTAGTACCATCATCTAGATGACCTCTGAGCTCGTACGTCACAAAGAAGGGTGTTAAGCAAAAAGAATAAATTCTCCGCCACCAACAGAAATATATTTGATAGAAACCAGCTTTACATCTCAAATTGTAACGTCAGACACACATCCATACAAGTCCGTTTCGGTATCGAACGGAACCGAAGGCACTTCCAAAGAAGCCCTTGCAATCCGGATATTCACTGATCACGATCGAACTTCCCATCACAAAGGGTGATGGAATCTTTATATCGAAGATCAGCCGATGCAGAAACATTTGACGGTAATCCTTCCGTTTTCGAAAATATCCAATCTTCAACACCGGTCTTCAAATGCTATCCATTACGACGTATCATTATTCGGAATGGGATTTATGACATAAAGGTCCTCTCCCGGCTAAACCAAATAACAAGCGCTTATTTTAAAATAAGTGTAGCATTCAAATTCAAGCAAATCACAACAAATACCCATTTATAGGTAACTATTGATAGTCGGTTATTTAACTGTCAAGGCCAACAAACAAATATCCAGCACCATTACAATCACTAGGCCCTTTTATTTAATCTTCCATAAATTAAATAACTTGCCAGATATTCACTTGAATTTATCTTTAAAAATATATGTTCTCTAAACCATTTCAATTTCGTATTGGAAAAACAACTCCAAATACTCATTCATTTTCAATTTATCTTTAAAAGATAAAAACCCAAAAAATTTCACTTCATATTGGAAAACATTTTCGTACTTATTTAACAATAAGTAATTCACTAATCTATTTATTTTCAATACTTAGAAAATATCCAATATACTTAAAGCACGATTAAGTATTTATTTTATTTCTTAAAGGAAAACGTTCTCTTAAACACATTTATTTGAGTCAAAACGAATGTTGCGTAAAACATCGTTACGACAACCCAAAATCACTAGTATAAGGATTCGAAATTTAGATAGGCATATAAATCCCAGTACTATATAAAACATTTCCTTTCAAAAATCATTTACTATAACAACAGTGTTACAGTCCACCATTTCCTTATTTCTCGAAACGTCTATCTCAACAATGAATGTTGAAATCTTCGGTTTCGATAGTGAATGCATTTTAAAACAACTTCAAATCATTTTAATTCCATTTAAAAGATCACTTCCTAAAACATTTCTTTAATATATTATTCACTGTCCAAAATCGTGGATATAAATCATTTACCAAATTCAACATTTCTACACATTTTATTTAAAGGATTATTCACTGTCCAAATCGTGAATATATCTCCATTAATAAGCTTTCATGTTTACTTATCAATTCAATTGGTTTTGGATTTATAAAACAATGTTTATAAATTCACATCTATATAATTTTATAAAAAACTTTAATTTATAAAATCTCTTAATTAACAAATTCTATTTAAATCTCATTTAAATGCCAAAAATCCAATTTATAAGTTAATTTCCTATAGATCTTTTATTTTACAAAAATCTATTCATTTTATAACTTCATAATTTTTAAATCTATAAATTTCATTCACTTAGAAATCCATCTTTACTTCATTTTAACACTGATAAAAACGCTCGTTTTATAATTCCAATATTTAAATTAATAAATATCAATTTTATAAATCTTTTATATAAATCGTTTATATTAATTCAAAAATCCAAATTTAAACCATTTTACAAAATAATCAACTACTTATTTCAAAAATCACCTTTCGGTTATATTTCACAAAAATCATAATTTTTATAACATAAAAATTTTAAAACTTTTATTTATTTAAAATAAATCAATTCCAAAATTTAATAAAACGTATACTTTCAAAAATCACTTTAAAATCATTTTAAATTTGAAAATCATCACTTAAACATTTTTAATTTTCCAAAATAGTCCTAATGCTGCAACTGCACTAAATATAACAATCACGGCATCCAAAACAACATATATCATGTGATAATAGAATATGTCACGATATCTGTAAATAAATCAATACGATTGAGGAATCCAGTTGGATCCCTCCAACCTGCTTACCTACATCCACAAAAGTTAGCACATTACCAATTCCGTTTCAAATCAGAATATCACGGTATATAGGTTTATGTAATATTATCCGCTATTATACGGCGCAATAGGGTCTCATCGGCTATATAATGCGGGAAAATCAACTCCAAGTACATATATAATACCAATTCCAATCAAGATGGAATATCGCGGTATATGTTTTTAATAAATAACATCCGCTTAATATATGGCGTATAGGGTCTATTTCAAAACAATAGATAATATTTTATCATCCAAGCATACAATCAAGCAATTTTAAATCTAACTATTTAAAATATAAATCAAAACAATTTCGATTGAGTGAGAAGTTCTCACCTCGCTTTCAAGAACAGTTGCAGTGTTTTATTTCGAATATAATTAAACGCGCGTTTAATTTTACCTAAAATTTTCACTAGCTCCAATCGATTCCAATCTAGCTCCAACGCGTAGTGTTTGTCCATACGAACCCAACGCAATTTGTTTCGTGCGTTTTCGACCTTGTACAAAAGAGATATCGCGTTACATAGATTACACGAATTTATATAATATAAATTTACATTTTTCTTTTATTATATTTTTTGTTAACCTAAACTTGATCTCGGCCGTCCATTTTTCTGTTGCAAATCCAGGCCGCATAAATTTGCTTCTCCTTCCCCAGGTTAGTTCGAACGCAACTGACCCATAGCCGCCATCTAAACCCTAATACCACGGCCTCCATCGACAACCTCTACAACGATCAAGCTCCACCATTTGCAGCGCCTACTCGGGACTCAACCACGACCAAGACATGATGAAGCTCGGACCTCCTATTGCACAGAAAAATGCATGTGAACGGTAGGAGGATGCGCCCCTTAGCTGCCACCTCAACACTCCAAATCTAATCTCCACCGTTGATCTTTAAGATCTTGACGTGCTCTTCAACTTTGTAGTTGAAGCCTTAGTCTAATTTTGCTTGGATTAGGAGGATTTTAGGATGATCAATAGTAGTTTTTGGCCATTAAATTCTATCAGTGGCGGCTGACTTAATTGCTTAGGGTTTTGTGAAAAATGGAATGATAGAGGGGCGTCTATAGAAAATTTCCGTGCACTATTCACCCGAATTTTTTTCCGAACTCCAAACGAAGCGTGCCGCCTGGCATTTATAATGTTTAACCCCAATTCCGATTGCAATGGAATATATATCGGGAGCCAATTCGATCAATTTTGGAAGATAAGTTTTTGAATCGACTATTTAAATTTAAAATTCACTCGGATCGATTTCTACGCGTTTTAGCTTGCCCTAGACAAACCGTAAATCCAATTGACACGAAATTTGAAACCATACAATACTATTACATTATGGATCCGATGAAACTGGTTTTGTCGAAATCCGAGACTGTTTGAAAAATGGCTATTTTTACTCGTCAATTATATATTAAAATATTCAATTTCCGCAAATTAACATCTAATTTAGTTTTAAAAGTTCTATAACATCATTCTAACTCCAATATGATTTAATACAACTTTACCAATCATTTTTAATCATTTTAAACCCAATTTGCAATTATTTCTGTAATTTCACATATTCGAAATAAAAATTATTCGACTTACAAATTTTACTTGTTAATATTTAAAATCTGTTAAACTTACAAATTTCAATTGATAGAATTTCTGGGTCGTTACATCACCACTATTTTTAATTCCCTTCATAAATCCATATTTCATTTCATTCCACTCGGAATGATTTACAACCAAATTTTACTATACTCAATTCATATTTACCACGACCAAACTCATATTTATTTCAGTATGATTATATGTGCCTTACTTATATAATTTCACCCTTTTCCAAATTCCAAATTTATTTATTTATATCACATTTATGATTCACTTTCATTTATATGCAATCCACTTTATTAAATTCCAATCCTTTCCAATTGATTCAAAAACCAATTTTATTCACTTCTTTCAATTCATTTACTTCCGTTTACGAGAAAACGACAAATTTCTATGCAAGTTTGCTATTATTCAAGCAAATAACAATTTCTTAAGCTCATAATCATTTTAAATTAATTCCATCCCAATTTATATTAATTTAATTCCATTCTGAATTATCCACAACCAATACATTCTCATTTTCATTTTATTATAAATTTAAATCCCTTCATTTGCATTTCAATTTCATAATCCAAACAAGTTTATTCAATATCATTTCATTTAAATTAAATTTCCTTTCAATTCAATTCTATTTTAATTTAATTCAAGTTCAACAAATTTTTATTTAACCAACTCAAATCCATACCATTTCTTTTACTAATTTAAATAAGAATTTGGTTTCATTCAATATTATTTATAGCTCATCTGAATTTGGATTTTAATTCAATCCAAATCCATATTAAATTTCATTTAATTTAGCTTAAGTTAAATTCCAATATATCTTATACACTTTTATACTCAAGTTAAATTTTAATTCCATGATTAAAATTTCTGTTTTCCTTCTTATTTGGATCACCTACATTTTATAAATTCAATACCGCTTCCTTTTGGCTTTTCACATCACTTAAATAGAATTCCCAGAATTCAATTACCTGATTTTATTTCAAACCTATATTGAAATCATAAATAACACACACCCACTTAGTATATCAAATCAAACCTCCAGATTTCCAAAACAACTTGGATTTACTAAAATAATTTCCGTTTTTGAAAGTTCAGAACAAACTTGCTTATCAAACAAGTCCAAACAATAATTATACCAAACCACCCCGGTAGCAGTCCATTGCTTAGAAACTCGAAAATGAATACTGATTATGTGGCCATCATCATCAGGATTATTTTCCAGAGATTGAAGTGAGTTCAGTGCTTCTTTGCTTCAAAAAATTTATTTCAAAACAATTTCTATTCAAAAATATTTCCCAAAATAATACTCCATTATTTCCTTTGAAACCACTTTGGAAAGCATTTCAAAAGTTCCCAAGATTTTAAATTCCCAAACCTTTTGTTCAAATTCATTAAAAAATATATATTTTTCCAAAATTTTCGAGATTTAAACTCTGTTTTAAATCAAATTTTGGTTATGTTCCATTGTATTATTTCATACTTACATAATTCTATTTGGTTATAAATATAGACCATTTCAAATTTTAGGGTCTTATTCGGTTATAATATTAACAACCAAATATCCATATATATATATAATTTTAGAAAATTATTTCTTTTATATCAAAATATAATTTTGGGTAAAATTATTTCATTTACCCACTTTAAAAATAATTATATGTTCGTTTATCTTGTTTAAGAGTTTAGAAACCCCTATCGATGACATGGCGTCCCACATATCGATCAGAATCCATAAACACTCAACTGATAAGTCAACAGAATATAAAAGAAAATTATATTCACTAATAATTAAGCTCTTATATCTATTATTACACTAAAACTCATTCTAGAGTACTATTGACTCAATTTCCAATGAGTATTTCTGCCACCAAAGCCTAGGTTATCGCTAACCTAAGCTCTGATACCAATGAGTATAATATGCCGATGATCGAGTGCCGGAAAAGACAGATTGCTAAAGGAAAGAAAGAAGGAGGTAGAAGAAGAGAAAACAAAACAACATCAGAATCTCACATTCGCAGGGGAAAAATTATAATAGACAATAACTGATGTTTACACAAAAAGAAACTATATCTATTTTATACATTACATAATCAAAGTACATCACAATCAAAACAATTACTGGACAGTTGTATTAACTTGCCTTCACAAAAGCTGATTATACAACTTATACTACACAGCGAAATATACTTCAAGTACGTGCGATACGTCTCGCCATCCATCTCGTCTCCTGAGCTCGACAGCATCATATCCTGTATTTATACAAATCGGCCTGACTCAAGCGTTATAATAAAATAACACCCAAGTCGGTATGGATAACCAGCGTGAGAAAATACACTCAACTTGATTATTAAAGTTTTCAAAAATCCTTTTAAATCAAGGGTACCTCGTAAGACCACGCCACAAATAAATATGTCGAGTTTTTACCTTACGATAACCAAAACATTTCTTATCAAATCCTCTGATATTATAATAGTGTCTAAATACAAATACTTATTCAAATAGCTGAAATTGTTGCATTCATTAAATTCCAGTAATACTAGGCTCTACAATCAAAATCGTAAAGGCACGTAAGGAGAATGGATTTCCAACTAATGACTAGGCACTAGGGTACCACCTGTCACTGTACCTAGTCTAGATCAGCGTACCGAGAATCCACCCTAATCCTTTGCAACACAAGACCAGACTACCCCTTACTTGATAGCCCGAATAAGATCAACCCACGGTTGAGATCAACAACCGCCTACACGGCCGAATAAAAGGGAGATTTAGACAGGGATGACCTTACCCTAATTAGTTGCTAGCCACTTAGCCTTGCAGCATAACCCCTGATTTTCAGTCATTCCCGGTAGATGAGGCTCGAGGCTAAGCGTTACCTTTCTATAACACATCTCGCTTAGAATGCTCATCGTCCTCCTAATGATGTTCTGAAAGCATTCATCCATACAAGTCTGTTCCCGATCCGAACGGAACCAAAGGCACTACTCCTATTACATCCACTTTGGAATCACCCTCAGGATTATTAGCGATTAGCCCTTGCACTTCACTGCTCCATCATCGACCGCAAGCTCTTGTCTTCATCATGAAAACGTTCTTGTTGGATTGAAGTGGTTTCTGGATCACAAATCCGATCCCTGTCCCTTCAAAACAACGTTTGCTATTTTTCGGTAAACTCAACCTTGGTTTTTTTAGGAAATAAATAGATGAAAATAAGATCGGAGTTCACCTCTTAGCCGTTAGGGGACGAATTTCCTTATAAACGTCCTAGAAGAACGAACGAGTTTATACGTATATTATAGCACCTCGAATGGTAACTGTACCATTAATTCTCATACTTCTCCTAGATATTTCCAAAGTCATATTTGGGTCTAGATTTGATAGTCGGTTATTTTACTATCAAATAAACAATCAGTTCAACCGATTATCTTATTTCCACCGAAAAACCACGCAGTCGTATCAAAATTAGATTTTAATAATTTAAATTACTTTTCCCAAAATATATACTTAAAAAATTTAAAAAAATAAAACTACTTAAATTACTTTACTCAAAACAATAGTAATGAAATTTTATAAAAATTTTCCAAGTAAAACTTAAGCCACAAACTATTTTTTTTAAATAAATTTTTTGTATAAAGTATAAATATTAGAAAATTTCCTTTTTAAAAACATAATACTAATTTAACTTTTCAAGTAATTATTACTAAAATTAATTAGAATAATATTTAGTTTACATTTCTAAAACTATTAAAAATAATAAATTTCGCTAAAACATTCTTTTCAAACAATTTTAAAACCACAAACTTATACATAAAAATCGATTTTGAAAATATACTTGGCTTTTCAGGGAAATACACTTTCCTTTTCAATATAACCCATATAATCCTTTATAAATCTTGCTCGATTTATCCCAATTTAATTTACGTTCGAATCTTGTAAATTTCTTTCAACACTTTAGAAATAAAACTACTTTTTATTTTTAAAACACATTCTCGTCTCCTTATAATCACTTTCAAAAATATATACTAAAATTATTTACATTAAGGCTATTAAAATTACTTAAACAAAATAATACTTAAGAAATTCTATAAGATTTTCTGAGTAAAACTTAAACCAAAATTTCCTTATACAATAAAGTTATTATATCAAATATTTATGTTAAAATTCCCTTTCAAAAATCATAATATTAATTTACCCTTTAAAAATAATTAACTACCAATATTAAATAAATATTTACTTTTCACTTAAAAATAATTAAAATAATAAATTTTCTAAAACTTTCTTAAAAAAACATTTTTTAAACTTCTAGTTTATACTTTGAAATCTTTTCTTTAAAAATATACTTAGTTTTCCAGGAGAAATATACTTTCCAACTTTTAAAAATAAAATAACCTTTTTATTTTTAAAATGAATTGCAAATTTTCATATAAACTCCATCGGAATCTATACTTCCAAATTTATCCACTGAATATTCCACTTTATTGATAAACCCAGTTTACAATTTTCCATTTGTCACTTTCCTTTAAATCACAGTTTCCAAAACTGTAACGACCCAGTATTTTCAACCCTTCGCATCCGCACATGTCGGACTTGAATTGTTCAAAATACTGCGTTGTAGAATAAATTTGGCAAAACTCAGAATATACAATAAATAGATCACAGAATCACATACACAGATATCAGAATCTCGCAGCGGAAATTAAAAATTTAGTGGTTCATGAAGCTACTGATATAACTTCAACAAAACAGAACTTACATTGTCTATAATCCTCAATACAAATTTTAAGACATAAATAGAGATAGAGTCTTCAAAGTCTTGAATTCCAGAAAAGATAAAGGCTGAAACAACTTCCAGCAGCGCGAATGATCTACTGAGTGTCCTAGCTACGGAGAAGAAATTGAGGCTGCAACTCAGGCTGACCCGAGCGAAAAATAAAACATAACACTCGAGTCAGGACATACATACTTATATAATGTAAGCTAATTCAAGTGTACTGTAATATAGAGCAAGTAACTTAAAGGATGCTTGGGACCGCCCATCCTCTAAGGATCCGTCAAACTATTTACTATGTAGTATATTGCGCTATTATAATAGTGTCTATTTATAAAATAAACATACTTTTAAATAGCATTAAGGCTTTACATTTTCCACCTTAACACGTAATAGTCCCAGTAGTCCATCCAATATCATAGCTCCTCCTGATCGGGAAGCAACTAGAGGATACCACACGGGCTACGGGAGAAATCTAAACTCGTACAAGGCTCGGTATGGTAGATGACACGGCACAACTAGGCAATGCCAGGGTAGATATACCAATTGCTATCCAGGCTGGTGGAAACGCGTAGCCGCAGTTACCGCCCACCTCGGACTAACTCCCCAAAATCAAAATATAGAGGTGGCCACCGAATCAATCCAAAATCATAGTATAATATCGAAGAGGAGCGTCCGATCAGAGGAATGACCTCATTGGCCTGGAATTGCTCCTGTTTTAGCCACCTTATGCCAACTCACGGGAGTCGGGTCCACGTATTTACCTTACAGGAAACGCCACCACCGACCTACTTCATTCTGGAATCTCCACCGCGTACACGGTTGGTCAAAGTGGTTTTCGGTATCGACAGAGAGTATGTCCATATCCGATCCCGGTCTCTTTGCCAACCCATCGTTATTATAACCCGTGGTCATTTAAAAACAATTTATACTTTAAAACCAGTATAAACATTTCCATTTCAAAACTATAAATACGATATCATTTAAAACCCAAAACAACATGATATCGTTATATTCAAATATAATTCTTCTCCAAAACCATACTGCTTAAAATTGATAATATCTGGAAACCAAATATTTGAATTATACCTTTAAACCATAATATATTGGAAATTTTTCTTTAAAAAAAAACATAACTCCCAAAACACAAATGGTTTGGATATAAATGGTTTAACTTTATGGTTACTTTGTAAAGAAGATAATTTACATAGCTTTACAAATATATTTCTTTATTTTAAACCATAATTTAAATATCACTTCATGTTCCCAAGACCATTTCAATTCCTATATATATATCCAATTGGAGTATTAATATTCAAAACTAAGGTTGGATATTTTTTTTCTTTCAACAAATTAGTGTTTATTATTTCGTCTTGAATATTCCCATAAATTCCATAGATAAAACTCCAAAATTATGCCATTAAATAATTTCAAAATTTACTTAACACTAGAATGTTCATCTTAAATTTATTAAGAAAAATCCAGTTATAAATCTCATATCTTAAAGGTCTCCAAAACTTAAACATAAATATAATTTATCAAATTCCTTAAATTTCAAAACAATCAAATTCCAGATTCTATAGCACTTAGGAAATGCTACCTAAAGTTACGGGTAAAACTAGTCCAATTTCAAAAGACAGCATTTAAATGCTTTAGTAGATTTGTTTAACTTAATAAATATTTCCAAATATAACTTATATATTTCTTAACTGAAATCTTATCCTTTCAAAAATCCAGAATTTCCAAAATAAGTTATATTCCAAAATTTTATTCAAATATTTATTTATTTATTTATTAACATTTATAACTCATTCAAAATCAATATAAAATCCTTTAAAGATATTAAATCAAATATTTAACTTCCAAAATAATTTTAAATATTTCAGAAAATATTATAAGGACCACGGGCCTGTATATAGTTTTCTAGCCTAGGTCAAGTGATACGGATTTATATCATTTCAATCCGTAATTTACAAACCCCGGGTTCTATCATTTCAAACCCGCAATCCCAAGTTAACAGTTAAACAGTTAACATAATAATAGCACAGTAATCATCATTTAGGCCTATCATTTCAGCCCACAACAATCTAAATTTAACAGGGAACTTGCAGTGGTGATTTAAGCAGTAAATAAACAATAATATAATATAACTGCAGAAATAATACAACAGATAATAACTGATGAGGTGTCAATTTAAATGGGATTCATCATTCTACGTTATACTACAGACAGATAATATTTAAATAAAATTTTTACACATACATTTGCGATAATTCACAAAATATATGTACATATGTCTGGTGAGGAATACTCACCTTAAACGCTGCAGTGGATCTAAATCAAACACGGTATCTACTTCGAAAAAAAAAAACGGAAAGCACGATCAAACTTCGGCGGATGCAAAGCCTTGACTTAAATCTATAAGATCCAAATACCAAGTATGCGAATTTAAAAATTACGGTCAAAGCAAAATTTCAGAACAACTGGAACGAATAGAATAAAAGAAATTTAGTTCAACTTGCTCGACTACTACAACCCGCTAACCGTCTCAACATATCCTAGGCCCATACTTCAACCGTACGCATGCATAAAATAAATTGAATAAATTGCAAAATAAATTGCAAATTTAATACAATTGATTGAATAAAAAGATGTTATGCACCCAAACAAAACAAATACATGTTTAGACATTATTAAATTATTTCTCACATTTTTAATCATATTTATCATGATCAATTATTTTCATTCTCATATATATTTATTTAAATAAAATGACAATATTGGCAACAAACACAATACTGTTCAAATTATTCGATTTAATCAAATGTAGCCACTAACTACATTCGAATTCATTAAATAATACTTTATTTCACATACATGTTCATCATGTTTAGGCAAATTATTTTTTCTTTTACTTTTATTATTAAACATTAAAAGGTGATTATTGGTATACATCACCAATATCCTTTTATTAACCATAATAAATACAATCCATTGATATTTATCCACCCAAATTCTCAAATAAGTAGTTAAATTTATTTTTAACCATCTTAAATTTATTTCAACCATTAAAAATTGAAATAAATGTCATTTTATTATATTCACCCAAGATTTATTCATACAATATTGTTTATTTGAATTAAACAACATTTCATATCATTTTCTCCTTATCAATTTATCTTCTCCATTATTAAATTGTAATTTTTTTTTTTCTTTCTATGCCTTCCTCTTCAAACTGCACTTATCCAAATCCACAATACCACTAACTACATCATAACTACACTAATTCCATAGTCTAGCTTCCTACAATCAATTTATATCATTTCTTCCAGCCTACTACTAACAAAGTTCTATATGTATTTATAAATGGCACGGCATGATGGGGAAGTAGCCGAGCAAGGAAATCAGAGAACACAAGAAGGAGGAAGGAAAATTGGAAGAAGCAAAGAAATAAACAATGCAAATTATTTACCTGATAGAAGCTTGTACCAGAGAGGGACAAACAAGGAGATATGAAAACTTATGTGAATGAGGCAAAGTATTTATAGATAAACTTGTGAAATAAAAAGGGGAGATAAATAGGCAGGTTTGAAAACGTAAGAAATAAATGCAAGCGTTGATTTTTGAGTGCATGCGTTTAGGCAAGAGATTTATTTCCAGTTCTTCTTGTTTGAACGCTACACGAAAATTGTGATAAATGCATGCGTTGATTTCTCTTTCCAGTTTTATGTTTGAACGATATCACTCTTTTGGATTTTTTTTTTAGATAGCTTGCGTGATTTATACCAGTTATAATCTAAATTTAAAGCATGCGTTACTGCAAATTTGAACAGATTTGATTGAGGAAGCAAAACTTGAGCTCTTGCGTGATTTATGGTAAGCAATGAAAAAGCTTTTAACTGAAAAGGCAAAAGTAATAAATGCTTACATAAATATTTACTTGATCAATGGTTCGAAAAATTTATTTATTGCAAAACAAACGCAGTGGAAACAGAGAGATATAATGGGTATGCGAAAATTTGCAAAGATAGGCAAGATTAAATTTTGAATGCATTTAATTTAGGTGAGAGGAAAAATGGCAATTGGAAGAGTTGATATTTTTGTGGATAAGGCTGCGTGAATAAATGAATACAGTGACATGCTCAAGAAACAAATGGTAAGAGGCAAATGTCAAAATGTTAAAAGAATAAAATTTTGTGTCACGCGCAAAGGAAGGCAAATTTGATTTCCAATTTGATTGAATTAAATTGGTTTTCATATATACATGTATACCATATTCACTTTAATATTGCGAATTTAATTATCTTTTAACAAAGTTAAAACTTCAAAATTAGTTAATTCCCTCTAATTGATTTCCATATTCTTCTAATCAATTAATTCCCCTTTAATTGCCTTTAATTGATTTCAATTGATTACCTTATCCCTTTTAATTACCCTCCTTAATTGATTTCAATTAATTACCGTATTACCAATTAATTATCCTCCTTTAATTACATACTCAAATTTGGTTACTAACTTAATTAGTTAATTAACCCTTTTTGTTAATTATCAATCCTGCGACGTCTCACATTAATCCGTCCGCTTTGTAGGCACTGGTAGCCGGACTGGTTACACGGGCAGATTTCTCCTACAAAATGGGGATTAACCTCGTGTCCTCATGCCATTAACCAAAAGAATTAACTTATTTATCTTTCATCAATTTTATTAATTTGCATTAATTATTCAATAAATTAATTCTGGTCAACTACTGAAATTTTACATTTAATTTCTCTATTAATTGTCATAAATTTCTTTTTGAAATATCTATTAATTGTCATTAACTCCATTTTAAAATATCCGTATGTGCCTTTATTCAAGTTTTGAATTGCTAACTAGGAATAAGGTAGATTTATCAAATAAATTGATTGTAAGTTTCATTGTTTTAAATTGCTTAACAATGTTCACTGCTAACATAATTAATATGTCAAAATTGAGAATATTCCACCAACATGATTTGCATGTCATAACCTACCAAATTAACATAATTAATTAACTACTTTAATATGTTACAAATTTTCTCCTTTTCATTATTTTTAGGGAATGGGTATAACAACAGATATTATGATAATATCCAAAACATTTAGTTACCACACACTTCATTATACATTATAAAAATTTCCTTTTTTTTTCTTCTTCTTAAATTTAGTTACAAAAATCATATTAAATTAACGAGTTTAATTCTCTAAATTAAATATTTAAACAATATTGGTAAACACAATTTATATAAATTATATTCCTAAAAACAAAAAAATTAAAAGAAATAAATAGCTAAAAACTAGGGCTGTTACAAAAACACTTAGTCGATTTCAAACCGATTTCCTAGTTTAAATTCTCTTTAAAATTTATTATTCTATTTATCGAACTCCCAATAATTATTTCTAAAGAATTTTCTTTTCATTTCCCTTAAAAACCCAATTCATTCTATTCTATATTTTAAAGTACCAAATTATATTCATCCAAACCATAGCACTGAATAACTTAATTTCCGATATAATCTATCACATGATGTCAAATAACATATCACGGTTTATGAAAATAATTCA
Source organism: Allium cepa (assembly GCA_030765085.1). Lineage (NCBI taxonomy): Eukaryota > Viridiplantae > Streptophyta > Magnoliopsida > Asparagales > Amaryllidaceae > Allium > Allium cepa. The sequence goes on along the minus strand of CM060943.1, from coordinate 934,349,021 downwards.
ATATTTTGAGGAATCCAGTTGGATCCCTCCAACCTGTTTTCCTGCATCCACAGATGTTAGCACAGCAAATAAAATACCAAATCCCACTTAGAGGGGGGTATCATGATATGAAGGGTCGTCCGCTATTATGTGAGGCGCATAGGGTCTCCTTCGCTATATAATGCAGGAATATCAATCAATCCAATATATATATATATATATATATATATATATATATATATATATATATATAATATCACATTCAGTCAATCAATCCATAATTTAAAATTTACACTATTTTAAATTAACTAATCATCCAGATTTGAGTGAGATTAACTCACCTTGCATCGGCGTTTCAATTTAAAATTAAATCTAGCCCGTTCAACTTAATGTAAAATTTCCACTTCCTTAAATTGCCTCCTAATCTACTACAGCGCGTAGAGCTCCTAGCTGCGGTTACGGCGCTTCCTGTTTCGTCGGTATCTGACCATGCATGCAGGAGATATAAATTTTTAAGGGTTTTTAATAAAATTTACAAAACAATTCCTTTTTTATTATTTTATATTACCTAACGAAAACATGGCCGCACTCAGCTTCTTTTGTCTTATCTAGTGTTTAACTGAAACACATCGGCCACTTAAAAGAATCAACCACCGCACCCACCTCGATGATCGTGACGACAATCGGGCATGACCAAAATGTCGAGCATCTCGAACTGCACCACTGGCCGGCGACCGCACCCCAAACAAACCACCATCACCTTGTGAACTTTTCTTGGACGGCCTTCCTTCCCTGATGAACTGTCGCTCCCTCGAAGCACTAAAAATGATCTCGACCGTTGATCAGGTCGAACTCGACGAACACTTCGTCTTTCTAGTTGGTGACGAATCAAGAGCAATCGAGGGAAAAACATGAAAGCTTCTCAGCCATTAAACATATAGACGGCGGCCGTGAAGAATAGATCTAGTGTTTCTGTTTGAAGCGAATATATATGTTTATATATTAATTTATAAATATATTCTCAGATTACTTATCTTTTGAAACGAATTCCAATTGAAACAGGCCGATAGGCATTTATAAGATTTTACCCATACTCCAAACACAGTGGAACGTGTTTTGGGGTCCAATTTAATCATATGTGGAAGATAGCTTTTTGAATTGTTTTAAAATATTAAATTTTCGATTTTAATTTCAATGAGTTCCTCATCTACGAACAAACGTTAGCTCCAAACGCTACAAAATTTGAAATCCGATAATAATACACTATTTTAGATCCAATGAAACTAGTTTTGTCGAATTCTGAGACTGTGCCCTGGAAAGCTATTTTAACTAGTCGATTAAATCGAGCGATTTTCAAAATCATCGAAATCATTTAAAATTTCAATTTTAAAACTTACTAACTTAATTGTAAGTTATATAGAATTTATATTCACATTAGAAATCATTCAAATTCATTTTAAATCAAAATCTGATTATTTACATTATTACCATATGTATTAAATCTCATTATTAAATTAATATAAATTCCAGTTTTAACTTATCGACTTTAAAATTCCATTCACAAGTCCATACTATAATTCAATTCAAATTGAACTTAAAATAAATTTCAGAAACCATTTTCATATCCATTTACACCCAGATTTACAAATTATCTCAATTTCAAATATTAAATTACTATTTATCCCAATCCAATTAAATTGCCATATTTGAAATTATAACTAATTTAATGGATTCAACCAAATCTTCATATTTCAAAATCAATTAAAAATCCATATTCAACATTTAAAATGAATTAAATGTTCAAAAACTAATGATCGAAATTCCGAGTCGTTACATGGTGGGTGGTCGTGGCTACGATGCGTTACCACTAGCGATGGGACCCGAATTGGTAATATCCTACCTTGGGCATTGCCTCACGTGCCTTGTCATACTTTTATACCTATATGAGACCCCTACGATTGTGATTTGGTGTTTTCGTATCACGGTGCATCCCTATCACCTGACGTTCTACTGGGACGTTATATGCAAATTATATGACAATGTCTAAAAATGCATTAAGGGGGATTAATGTAAAGCCTTAACGCAGAGAAAAATATTTATTTTACTGATTAGGTATTATATATGTAGCATATTCTACTACATATAAATATTTTGACGGATCCTTAAGTGATGGAAAATCTCATAATATCTCTCAAGTTATTGCACGTGCGTTATACACCCGATAGGAGATGTGAAACTCCGTAAAAATCCCTTATGCCGACGTCGATTTGACTTCCATAAGTATATTTAGTTATGACTCGAGTGTTTTGTCTTTTCATTACGCTTGGGTCAGTCCTGAGTTTTCAACGCTTCGACAATCATTTTCTAGAGGGCAAAGATGAAGATGTGGTACATTATTACTACTACTATTTCCTGCATCATGTTGTTCTGCTGCATTATATTTTGTTTCTGTTGTATATATAATTCTGATTAATGTTGTATAAATTGTAATCAAATGTATAATAAACAACTTCATGAACTATTTATTTGATTATTATATTTTGTTATTCCGTTGAGAGATTTGGTGTTTTTTTCCTTCTTCTTTTCTTATTTTTCTTAATTAACCCCATTGATTATCTATGTTCAGGATTGTTTAAGTTGGACATGTGTGGATTGTTGTTGATTTAATCCTTCCGAAATGTGGGTCGTTACATATATAAAGGGCAATTTTGGAAGTACGCGTTCGGACCAAAAGTTTGCCTTCCAAGCCAACTTTTAATAAAGGTCATTTATTTATTCATGGTTTAATGCATGACCTTGAAATTCATAAATATCTATATATATTATATAATAAATCAAGATATATTCAATTGTTTTAATTTATTACACATTAACATATATTTTTTCCATGTTTCATATAGAAGACAATTTTGGAAGTTCGCAGTCGGATCAAAAGTTTGCGCTTTCAAGACAACTATTAATAAAGATGTATAACTCAAGGTCCAATATCCATCATCCAACATCCAACATCTAATAACCATCATTAAACATCTAGCATCCCACATCCGTCATTCAAAATCCAACATTTATCATCCAATGGTACATTTCATTCAATCAAGTTATGAAAATTGCAACTATTTAAATTTTTAGGTTGGAAAAAATAATGTGGTCAAATTTTAATTCATGGAAGTAAATTAGTAGTATACTTATAAATTCATGAAAAGGAAAACATGAATAGAAAATTGGAGGAAAAGAACCGAAATAGAAACGTGTATCAAATTTTGCAAGTTTGAAAAGTAAAAAATATGAACGGAATAGATTCTATTTTTTAATTTTACATTTTTTTATATTATTAATTAGCAGTTTATTTGTTACATCCTATTTTTAAAGGATATTAAGATTTGTTAGTTTTGTAGACATACATTTTGAATTTGTAAAAAATCCGTATTTGTTAGATTCTATTTTGTGAGTGATATTAACATTTGATAATATTAGTAGACAGACATTTTGAATCTGTAACAGAAATTTAATTGGTAGATAATATTTTCAAATGATATGATGATTTGGCAATATAGCCTTTTTTGGTAGTTCATCTAATAGCCTGTATTTTTAACTATTTTAATTATTAAATTTAATGTAGTTACTAAATAAAAACAGTTATAAATAAAATTTTAGAGATTTATCAATGTAGTTTATTTATATGAACTTGAATAAAATTTTGAAATAACAATTTCGATAAGATTTTAGGAAATTGTTTCTGTTAGAATGAAGTTCAATATATTTAATGTGTTGTAAACAATAGTTGGAATTGAATAATAAATGTTGAATTATTTAGATGTCAATAAAACAATCATTCGATAACTAAATTTCATTTGAAATCTAAAATTGGGATATATTGAAATTCTAAATTAGAATTCATCGAAATTGTATTATTGGAATACTGTAAATAAAGAAGTGGAACTAAGTGTAGTACTGTTTTTATTATTTGAATTCGATTTAAAAACTTAAATTTATAATTTAAATAACTTATATATATATATATTAAATATAGTTTTTTATTGGATTATTAAATAATTTAAATTTAATATTGTTAAATGATTGAATCCTGAATTTAATATGAACGAGAATGTTTTCAAAAGTTGATTTAAATTTTATTTAAACAAGAATGAAGATTGTTAACTTCTAAAATTGAATTTAAAATGTATAAATTGATTTGAAGAATAGCCATCAGAAACCATACATATGAAATCGAAATTAATTTGAGTTGCGATTGCAACTGAAGTTGGTTTGAATTTAAATTGATGTGAATTGATTTCAGATTTAAGATTATGTAAAGGCTCGTATCTCCGTACCCTTTGAGTCAATAAATCACACGAGTCCAACTCAAATTGAACGGAAATACGAATCTGTAGGTGTGAAGAAGAAAAGAGATAGAAAAAAAATAGAAGCAACAACACATAGAATCTCACAAATCCCAGCGGAACAATATATGATATATATATATATATATATATCATAAATCGTAGCGGAACAATATATAATATACATAATAACTGATCTTTATACAAAAAGAAATTGTAATAATTAATATTCATACAATCATTAGAGTACAACAGTTAACAATATTAATCCGGACAGCAATAATAACTTGTTTTCACAAGTGTTGTATATACAGCATAACACACATACAATGGAAAATAGTCAAGTACATTGAAAATGCTCGACATCCTCTAGCTCGTCTCTTGAGCTCCAAGCATCCTAACCAGAATTTGTAATACACGGTCTGACCCGAGTATTATAATAAAATAATACCCGATTCTATCAGGAAAACCAGCGTGAGAAAAACACACTCAACTTGAATTTAATTACTTTCAAAATTCTTTTGAAAAACAAAGGTATCTCGTAAGACCATGCCACACATACATACGATGGGTTTTACCTTACGATAACCAAAACATTTTATATCAAAATCATCTTATATTTTAACAGTGGTTATAGAAAATAAACTATAAAAATAGCTAAAATGTTTGCATCTCACGTCTCAGCATAGTTGGACACATCTAAAACCATATAGGCTCATAGTGGACATTGGATTCCATACAATGATAGGGCTACTGGGTTACCGCCAACCGCAGTACACCTCTAGAGAAATGTATGGAGATCGTACCTAACGATTGCTGCCAACACAAGACCGGGCTGACCCTTACTGGATAGTACCGAATATGTTATCATCCCGGGGTGTTCCCACCCTATCGAGCGCTCTTTTTCTAACCACAACCCTATCCATAATTATAACATATCCGAGGGTATCTGGAAAAGTGATAACATACCCTACTTGGGTGCGAGCCACTTACCCCTACTGCAGCTCACATGTTTAAGTCATTCTCGGTTGATGAGGCATGAGGCTACGTATTACCTTAAGAATAGCTTTCATTCTTGGAATGCTAAAAAAGCCTTTCAGGCGACATGCAATGATAGCATTCATCCATACCAGTTGTTATGGCTCTAAGCAAATTGAATCTCCTTTAAGATCACCATCTCCATTATCTTCAAGATATCATAATTCGTAATGCACAAATCGGGTCGAAGGGGTTTTCGGATGATTAAATCTGATCCTGGGATCTTTGAAATGAATAACGAATTTGGCCGGATTTGATAATCGGTTATTAAACTATAAAATTACACATATAAACAGTCACTAGGCCCATATTTTGTGAAATCTTTTCAAAACATTCACTTCAAATATCTATACATACATACATACATACATACATATATATATATATATATATATATATTCAAATTTATTTCAGTGCTCCAATGTTTGAAACAATTTCAAATCCTTATATCCTTAATAAGGTATTTTCAAACCATATCAATATTTAGAAATATTTTCAAATTCAATTTATAACACTTAGAAAAATATTTCTATATAATTCATTTCACCTTTAAAATTTTCCAAAACCTTTCTTTCCAATACATAGGAAAATATTCATAAGTAAATTTTCCAAAATCTGGCGTAGTTTGAATTCTTAGGAAATATTCCTTTTATTTCATACCTCTCAAAATATTTTACCATTCTATATATAAATTCTTTAACTCATTTATAACGCATTATATAACTTTCTGGAATTCATTAATTTATTTCGTTTAAATTTCCCAAAATTGATTTTACTTGTCTATAATCCCAACTACCCGTTTCTAACATATTTTATGGATTCTAATTCATTTTTGGAGTTTCTTTATTTAAACACATTAGAAATTTCCATAAGTTCTCATAATTTCATTATAAGATTTCGTCGTATAAAACCACATTTATTAATTAAAAACCGGTTAACAAATCTCGAGAGCATTTATAAATAAATTGCAACTATGTACTTTTAACTACATATATATTTAATAATAAGTATTTTTTAAAAGAATAAAAATCATTTTCCCAAAACACTTTCGGTAAATATTTAAAATATCAAAACACTTTTAAACGAACAACGATACCAATTTCCAATTCCTTTATAAAAATACTAATCGATTTACCAAGCTTATTATAAAAAAATTAATTCAATCCTACTAATATCAAAAGTTTGAATAACCAACTTTCCGAAATATTCTAACTACTAAAACAGCTTTTAAACTACATAATTTAATAAATAAAAATTACCTTCTAAAACAAAACTTAACTTCTCTATAAAATTTATAATAACCATTTTACATTTACAAATCTCTCTCGATTTATCATAGATAAATTTTCATTACCGATTTCACAACTATTTCCAAATTCAAAACAAGATTCGCTATTCCTTTCTAAACTGATTTCCCATATCTCATTTTAAATTCACTCGTTGAATTTACAATCCCAATTTATCAAATGATAATCATTACACTTTACTTGTAAATATCGTTTATAAATTTTATAAACTCATTTCCAGTCTATAACAGGTTTATATTAACAACTCCATTTATAAGTTGATTTCTATTTAAAATCCCGTTTGGAAATCTCTTCTCTGTAAATCCAAATGCATTCCAAATCCCTTCAAAAACTTGATTTCAACTTCTAATTATAACTTAAGAAATATTATTAAAATTCCATTTTTAAATATTTTTTGAAAGCCCAGGAGAACTCGGCGGGACGGTAAACTGCTTAAGAGGGTATAGTAAAGTCATCCGTTGATCCAAGCCCTCATACCTCCTGGTAAATTTATATAGGATAGTGAAGGGCATGGTAGGAATTGAACTTGGGTTTTTTTACCAGAAGCCAAGCCTTCTTTTGCACTGCGCCGCACCTATGGACTTGTTTCAGTTTACTTGTATATATATAAATTTCCAAAAATATATTTATTTTTGAAAACTCCTTACGAAGTAGTTAAGTATATTACCAAAATCAAATCTTTTATTAAATCAAACCATTCCTTATTAAATATTCCAATTTGCGTATAAATATTTCTATTTCCAAAAATCTCTTGCGAATTTCTTTTTAAGATTCAAAAAATACAATTCATGGTATTTAAAATATCAAAATTAGGGCCAGTGCTACTATAGCATCCAATATATCAAATCACACAACAATCCATAATAGATTATTCAATCACATCATATATCACTACATATGAAACAATTAATATATTTTTTAGGAATGCAGTTGGATTCCTCCTGTAACAACCCGCATATTTATCGATTTTATATTTAAATACTTTATCGTTAATCGGATATTGGTCCGAAAAGCTACTTTTTGCAAACGGTCAAATTAGGACTCAAGAACACTTCCATTGAGTTCGAAATGCCGTTTACAACGTTTTTAAGTATAAACATTGATAGGTTTGGAGTTAGTGGAATTTCACTAACTTTTCCCGCTTTGGACTTTGGGTTAGTTTAGCCTATTAAGCCCAAGTTCCAACCCCCTTCTCCTCACTCTTCATAAATTCCTAACTAACTTGAAATTTGCATTAATGGTGAAGAGAATGGGAAATTAAAACTCCAAGCTCAAATTTAATTGCTAATTCAACATTCAACTCCAAATTCAAGTAGAAGATATTGGATTCAAGCTTTGGATTGCTTCTCCATTGGCTTCAAGCTTCATCTTCATCCAATTTAGTGAAAAGGTGAGATTTTTATCTCACACTCTTGCTTATAACTATCTTGAACTATTGGGAATGGTTCCCTATCACTTTAACATGCACATTTGCATTTGGATTGGCCAAAAACTCCACTTTTAAGTGTTTTTGGTGAATTTCCAGCCTTAGGTCGTTCTGGACCCTTAGGTCACTCGGGTTCGTGGCTTGCACGCGTGGAAAAGTCGCTTGGATGTTAGGTCGTAGGTCGCTCGCGAGTTAAGTCTTAAGCCGAAGGTCGTTCGTGAGTTAAGCCTTAGGTCGTTTGACCTTTATAACGTTAGGTCGCTCGCGTGTTAAAACTTTAGATCGCGCTGGCCTTAAGTCGTAGGTCGTCTCTGACCTAATATTGCCTCTGCTATTTCACTAGGTCGCGCGGGCCTTAGGTCGTAGGTCGTAGGTCGTGAGTCTCCTAGGTTATAGGTCGCTCGGTCCCTTTAGGTCGTTAGGCCTTTATGTCGTTAGGTCGTTACACCTATAACCCGTTAAGTCGCGAATACCTTTAGGTCGTGAACCCCATTAGGTCGCAAACCTCTTTAGGTTGTCTGTCCCTTAAGCAGTTAGGTCGTTCGACCTGTGATGCCTTAGGTCGTTTGACCCGTGTTACGTTAGGTCGCGTAACCCCTTAGGTCGCTGGACCTTGTTTCCTGTTAGGTCGCGTGACCTTGTTTTTCCTAGGTCGTGAACCTTGTTAGGTCGCTCATCCTTAGCTCACGTCCTTCTTAGGTCACGCACCCCTTTAGGTCGTTAAACCTCATTTTTGTTTTAGGTCGTAGGCCGCTTGTCTTAACTAGGTCGTACCGTTTTGGACGGGGCGCTGCCCCTTGGACCCTCGCGACCTGACCGGGCAGGTCGAACCCTGTAGCAGGGGCGTTGCCCCCGCACCCCCACCTTGGGGGGTTTCCACCCCCCTGGACCCCCACTCCGTAGGGGATCTTATCTGAAAAACATTCAACAGAACTTGTTGAGCTGATTTCCTTGGATTTTTATCACATCTTCGAATGTGACCTTTGTGATTGATTGTTTCTACAATCGTTTCTGTGATTTGTCACTTTAAAATATAAAGGTTTCAATACTAGTAGTAAATATCAAAACTCTTTCAACAAAATGATTTCAAATCTATTTTTAAAAACAAAGCTCTTTTCTTAACCCGTTTTCCAATCTATTAGTATATTCAAACCTTTACCTCACTCGGATGAGAAATCTAATTAAACGGCTTAGTAAAACAAGTGGTATGAAACGCTTGCGTTTGCTTCGTCGGTTAATTCTTGGACTTGTTCGATTGAACCTCTAGTAATAATTTTATTAGTGAAGATTTACAGTATGTTCGCAAATATTTAAGTTAAGCTAGTGGGTATGGGTCATGAAACTAAACTTTTATATTTACTAACTTAGTGTAATTGACACTTCTCGTTGATCATGATGATCATTTTATGATTTAGACTAGCAATTGTGCGATGTCTCTTTGTTTGCAAGGTTAGACTAGACCTCATTGGTGTGATTCCGACTCACACATATCTCTTTGTCCGCAAGGTTAGTCTAGACACCATTTGTGTGATTCCACTCACACATAACTTTTTGTTGCGAGGTTAGGCTAGACACCATTTGTGTGATTCCACTCACACATACCTTTATGCTTTTTGGTTAACCTAGACCTCATCTGGGTGATTCCGACTCACCCATATGGGGTAGCTCCCCATGGTCTTCGGGCCGTCATGTGATAGGTCTCTTTCCATTTTTCTGTGATTTCTGGATTTCTTGTGTTGATTTCTGGAATTTATGTCATTGACTTGTTATGAGTACAAGATTAGGGTACGATGCCCTCTTTGGATCTTTGAGAAGATTCTTGTGATATCGATTTATCTCTTGTTGATTGATCTTCTGCTGATCATCATTTGCATACTTATAGTAGTATGTCAGTATGGATATTTTATGTTTATGCCATATCTTTTATTTTATACCATGTCATCTGATATTTATAGCTAGACTGATCCGTTTATTATCTTCTTAAATAATACTCGGGTCAGACCGAGATGTTACAGGTGCTTCTGCTTGACTTCTTCCCGGGATTTGCTACTCTGACTTTTGGCTAACTATTTAGATTAGCAGTTTTTTTGTTGTATACACTTGAGACATAGACTCGTAGTTGTATTCTTTTGTATAGAACGTGTTGGTATTCATTTGTATTATTGTGGATCTTTTTGACCACTACTCTGATGTACATTTTCATGTGCTAGTTATATATTCATATCTTTTTCCGCCTCTGTGATATCGATGTCTGTGACTGATTTGTGTTATTCTTATTTCTATGCTAGTTTCCGAAGATTATTTATAGTCACCGTGTGATAAGCAATCACATGGATGGTCGCTCCTCAACAGCCTTATTCTCCGTGCTAGTTGACATCACTACACCGTAGTGTTCTTGGCTAGCGTGGGTATAGAGGTGGGGCGTCACACCTCCAATCTGTTTCCCTGCATCCAAAGTTGTTGTATATTAAAAAATACCAATCACGCTTCATGGCGGGATATCACGACAATATTTGGTCATCCGCTATTATGCGGGCCGCATAATGTCTCATCTGCTCCAATCGGCAAGAAATATACCCAACTGCTAATATATATGCTACTATATAATATAACATCCACCTGATAAATTATTATCGTTTCGTCTAATCAACCATTTAATATTATAAATTTAAACCAGTAATCCAAATGAGTGGGATTTACTCACCTTGATTTTTAATTTGCAAACCATCTCAATTTTAAATTAAATTGAACTATGCTCAATTTGAACTAAAATCCCAGTTGACTCCAAAAATCTCCAAACCAATTCTGTTGCATAGTACTCTTTAATACTAATCCGTTGCAGCTTGTTTTGTCCGAAATGGAGCTCGTACGGAGAAGATATTTAATTTATTAGTCATCGATTATTTAAATTATTATTGAAACAAATCAATTTTAATTAATTCCTAATCACCTTCTAATATACTTCTTCCCGGCTGAAGTCCTGCTCGCAGGTCCTCCATAAATGCTATAGAACGACCACCGCTCCTCCATTCCTTTACAGTAACCAGACCCAACAACTCCTTCGAGCCTCTCGTCGCCCAAGCTACCAAATCCACACACCCATGTCGCCTCCTACTCGGCCTAGGCGAACGTGACCTGTGGCTCACCTTGCGTGACCCTGTAGCGCCGCATCACCCAACATCGTCGAACGGTCTCAAATCGCCATCGTTAGACGCCCTTGTTGGCACAAACCCAATGAAACCATCGCCACCCCCTCTCGTTGCTTTAATCTTCATATAAACTCAACCTTAGCCTCACAAGCCACACACCTATGACAGCCGAGCACTAAAACCCATACCGCAAGCTTCAAACGCAAGCTCAGTCCAAGATCTCAATGGAACTAGATTTATAAAATATTTTTTTATAAATTCCATGAAGTGTGTGTGTGTGTACTTAATTTCATTTACTAGAGATGCTTTTAAATAAACGAAAGGGGATTGGAGATAGGAAATATCATATAGGGGACATGGGTAGTAGAAGGTAAGTCGGTTGATAAGAAGGAACGCATTAAATCAAAGATAATATATAATTTAAAATTCAAAATATATAATTTAAAATTAAAAATATCTAGATATTTAATTCTAAAACCCGATCGAGGCGTGCCTCTTGACGTTCCTAATGCTATACCCCTATTTGGAATGAAATGGAACAAGTTCCAAGATCTAATTCAATCGTATGTAGAAGATATCTTTTTGGACCAAGTTATTATATTAAATTTATGATATTAATTTCAACTCGTTTCTATTTCGTATGACCAAATGGTAAATCTAAAAGCTACAAAATTTAAAACCCGATAATAAAACACTGTTACAGATCAAATGGAATTGGTTTCATCAAATTGCGAGACTGTGTCTCGGATTGCTATTTTAATGTGTCAATTTAATCGACGATTTCAAAAATTGCCTAAATCATTTGAAATTCCAATTTTAAAAACATACTAACTCCATTCTAATTCAAATAGAATTTATATCAATATTAGAAATCGTTACGATTCATATTCAACTCAATTTCAGTTATTCACCATTTCCGTCTTACGATTAATCCTTATATTTGAAATTTAATTTCATTCTACAATGACAACCCAAATCTTCGTATGCAAAATCAATTCATATTCCAAATTCAATATTAAAACCACTTAAATATTCAAAATCAAACGACAGAAAAACCGGGTCCTTACATTTCACCCCTCTTAAAAGAATTTTGTCCCCAAAATTGTTAAGTAGGAAAAATGCTCCAAATCCATTAATTTTTTTCATTACCCACTTAATTAAAAATCAATATTTCGCTTTCCTAAATCTTTAGACCTACATTTACTAACTAGTTTCCAAACATTCATCAAAACCCTTTATTTCAAGTTATCATTACAAAATAATTTTTAGTTAACAAAAATTTTCCAAAAAATTTCTACCACCTTAAATTTTCGAATATTTTTGGCAGAGTCTTCCTATTATAGAGAGCCATTTACAATATGACAAATATGATAAAAAAGATATACATCGGCTCTCGTGACCGGAAAACGCAATACATTACACTATTTTTATTTTCCACATGCTAAATTTGTAAGCGTACCTAAGTTTAGTGATTTGTAAGCGTGCCTTATTTTAGTGTCATTAAGTGAGCTCGCTCAATTTATATGCACTCGCGCAATCAAAATATAGCCAAGTGGTCTTGTTGTACCTGTACTTACTCAATTAAAATACATAAGTACCACATATATGAAATTTAATAACTTTCATTCATTTAACTAGTTAATCGTATAAGTTCCATAACCGAACATGTTATAGCATGAATTTATCAATAATCACAAGGTTCCAGCATTTGATTATTCATTTCAATTTATTTATATACCATTTTATTCAATTCCAAGTGATTCACAAATAATTCATTTATATTCATTTCATATTCATATCCAATATATTCATATCCATTCCCCAATTAATTATGAATCAATTTATTCACTTTCGATTGATTCATCAAATTTTGTTTACTTCCGTTTACGACAAACAACAAATTTTTCTATGCAAATTCGGAGATATTCATTTAATAAAACAACCATTTAAGCTTATAGTTAGTTTAAATTGATTCTACACCAATTTATCAATTTCTATTTGTACACGTTCAATTCATTCACAAAATCATGTTCACTTTATTTTATATCAACCTGTATTTCATTCCATGCCAATTTGTTTACAACTCACCTCATAAAATAAATATTAAGGTTATTATAACTCTATATACAACACTTGAATTTATTTCCACTTCAAAACTTAATTTCATAATGAAATTTTATTTATAATTCAAATCCATATTCATTCACCATTCCACTATAATTTAAATCCAATTCAATTCATTTTATTTCATTTTTATTTGAGTTCTAGTAAACATTTTATAACATCACTTTTGATTTTCATCACTTCCGACTTAAGTCCATTTTTCAATAATTATCAAATTATATTTAAAAACTCATTTCCATCATTACCAATAACAATTTAGTCCCACATTCATTCATTAATTCCTTGGTTGGTCTATTATATCAATTCAATTCGAATTAAATCTAGTTCCAATAATTCTCTCATTTATTCATGTTCAAGTTCCTTTTCACTTCATTCCACTTTTCTTAACTTGAGTTTAGTTTATTTTATAATACAAATTTATAATACAAATTTGGATTTTCATTTCTTTACCAAAATATCAAACCACTTCCATTTCGGTTTTACCATTCTACTTTTCCAATTTATAAGTTACATAACTTCCTTTTCATATTTTTACTAATTCTACACCTAAGTTGATTCCATTCAAAATTTATAACTTATAGCTATATAACTATTTCGCAAATCAAATTTTATATTTAATTCAATTCGATATAATTTCATTTCCAATTCATTCTTTATTTAACTTAACTTATGTTAAATTCAATCCAAACAATCCAATTTATTTTAATTAAGTTAAAAATTAATTTAAAAATTAAAAATTTACACTTTCTTTACTTATTAACATTATTCTAAATTTGTAAGTTCAAAACTTATTTTTCTCTGGTTTCATAAACATTTAAATGAATATTCAAGCAATCAAACACCTTGTTTTGTAACGACCCAGGATTTTGAACATCCCAAGTTGTGAATATTAATTCATGATATTCGATAATATTGTATTTTTATACAATATTTCCATAAATTAATGATTAATAATCTTATGCAATTTTCCAAATCAACATAATTTGAATTTTCAAGTCTATATTAAATTATAGATTGGTTTAAATGGAATTTCTTACATATACACATATTTTGTTTTGAAAAAATATATGTACAGATTGTTTTGGAAACATATATGCATTTTGTTTAGGGATTAAATGTGTATATTTTATTCTATAAAGGGAAGACGAAGGATGATTTGAAATCAAGACGTGATATAGAAGAATTATGCAAACGTCCTGAGCTTCATATGAAACCAAATGACAGTAAAAAAAAAACCAAAGCATGTTACGAATTAGATAATAATCAAGTTAAAGCTATGTTAAAATGGGTGGAAGGGTTAAGATTTCCTGATGGGATATCATCAAATCTTTGATGTGTTGACTTTAAAAATGGTAGATTGAGTGGAATGAAAAGTTACGACTGTCACATAATGATGGAAAATTTATTTCCCGTTATGTTCAAAGAACTACTGCCGTTAAAAGTTTGGAAGGTAGTAACGGAGCTTAGTATGTTTTACAAAGAGCTTTGTTCGACTACTTTAAAAGTGCAACGGTTACGTAAACTTGAAGCGGACATTCCTATATTTCTTTGCAAATTAGAGAAAATATTTCCGCTAGTTTTTTCTTAATGTAATGGAACATTTACCTGTTCATCTCCCATCTGACTTCAAGGTCCTGTCCAATATATGTGGATGTATCCATTTGAGAGGTACGTAATATGTTAGCATGTAATTTAATTGCATTTGAAAGATGAAGTTAATATAAATTAATTTTGCGTAGATATTTGAATCATCTAAAGAAAAAAATGAGGCAAAAAGCATGAGTTGAAGGTTCGATATGTAAATCTTACATCGAAGAAGAAGCTTCGTTCTTTTTCAGTGACCATGTGAATATTTCATTTGAAAGTGTTCCTCGTAATGACGAAGGCGACAAACAAGAATCCTCTCAACCAATGTTATCTATTTTTAGACAACATGGTCAATGTGTAGAAATATGTCTAGACGATGGAGAACTTCATGTAGCACACGCTTATATTCTTCTAAATTGTGCCGAGGTTGCACCATTATCTAAAAGAATAATTTGTGTTTTATTCATTTCTATAGTGCATGCGCATGTATAACCTAATGTAATAATTTGTTTATATAAACAGTGTTTATGAACGTGAACATCCGAAAGGAGATCTCAGTAAAGAATTTTCCGGTTGGTTTTCAAATTATGTTTATGAGCCGAGAAATTGTGCTGTTGACGAAGGGTTGAAACATCTTGCGATGGGACCAAAAAGAGGGGTCAAGACATATCCAAAATATTTCGTCAATGGATATAAATTTAACACCAAAGAATACAATGCAGAAAAATTAACAAATAATACTAGTGTATTTGCTAAAGGCAGCGACGATCCAGAAAATCATTTAAACGATTTTTATGGCGTTCTAACACAAATTTTGCAAATGACATATTTCTCACGACCCGCGGAGGAGGTGTTTCTATTTAGATGCAATTGGTTTAGCAATGTTCCAGGTTCTAGAATTAATGTGCACAAGGATTATAATCTTATCGAAATAAAGCATACATCGAACTATCATAAGTATGATCCTTTTATACAACCCAAACAAGCATTGCAAGTTTATTACGCTCCTTATCCGTGTCTAAAAAGAGATAAAGCAGATTGGTCTGCAGTTTTTAAAACAAAGGCCAGATTCACATTCGACGGGAAGAATATTCTGGACAAACAAGCTTATCAGGAAGATCTTGAGCAAAATAACGAAATAATAACTACAGACTATTATACATATTTTGGTCCTTTGATCGATGAATCAAATGTTTTGGTAGAAGCGTTTGACAGTGCAGAGGAAAATATCGTAGAAAACGAGACTGAATCTGAATCAGAAGACGATGATGACTGATATAAACTGAATCGGTTTTTTTTGCAATTGATGTAACTATGTTGAATTCTTGATGTATTATGAAATTGATGTGACTATGAAACCAAATCTATTTACCATTGTTTACATGTTTTATGTCATTTCCATTTGTCATTTATTTAGCAATTTTTATTAAAAATGCAATGAAATCTGTTTATCGCGGAATAGTGCATCCATTATGAATTAGGTATAACACACTTCCATTTCTATTTCCATTTCAGTCATTAATTAAGCAATTTACACCATAGGTATCATTTACATATGAAAAATATTTCATTATAATGTTATTATTCTCTTATATAATGATGTGTATATATGTCACGGGTTTATCATAATGTCATATAGAGGTAGGAGCTCTTGCCGATCATCAAAAGGCGATGGTAGTGGCCCATCACAAGAATCACCGCGTCTAGTAGTTTCGTTAGTCCTTAGAGCATAGGGGTAAGAATTAAATTTTATTTAGCATCTTATTTTTTTATGATATACGTACGTACTTATCTGTATCGTATTTAAAAACAGAAGGTTCGACCTACTTCCCTCGAAGGTTGTGCTGGATGTCTTTAGAGCTTCTTAACGCGGTAGGATGAGTGTTTACTGGCCGAAGTGGGATAACATCCCTCCTCACATCATAGAGTGTATATGGCAGGATGTCCTAGTATGTATATTTTTTTGTTTTCCATTTTTATTTCGTTTTTGTCATTTTTCTACAGTTTATCGTTTAAAGTGTAAACTTTTTTTTACTGTTTATCGTGAAACACAGGCTGAGATAGACATCCAGACAGACGATATGCTGCTGCAACGAGGATACTGGAAGAAGAAGATGTGCAAGAACTACATGGACTCGATATCTGAGATTAAGAAATCTGGTAAGAAACCACGGTGGATGGAGGAGAGCGTATGGCAAACTTGGTTGAGATACTGGAAGACGGAAGAGGTGAAGGCAAGTATACTAATTTTTTTTGAATTATTAATTTGACGTGATCGAAAAATAATGTATCAAATTTTGAATGTACAGGAAGAGTCGGATAGAAACTCTACAAACAGAAATAAGAATCCCGTCACTCATCGTGGAGGGTCGAAGTCGTTTCAGTAGTATCGGCAGGAGTTGGTAAATTTACTGAATAATAATTGTAAATAGTTTATGCTATATAATTTTAAATGTATAATAATTGTATGTAAAAATCAACTTCAGGAAGCTAAGGCACATGGTCTTGTGGGCTATATGGACGTGTTCACCCGTACGCATGCTGTCGAGCATGTAAATCCGGATGGGACAGTTTCGTATACATGGCAGGACGATAAATCCAGCAAAAGTCGTGTAAGCATATTTCATTTTATGTAGTGTTAGTAATTGTTCTACTTGTTAAACTATAATGAAATAAGATATGATGTTATTAATATGTTAATGTAGGATAGGTTTATGGAGCAATGACAGAAACTCCTTGCTGATATGGGTCGACATCAGCTGACGACTGATGAGGAGGACACTATTTTTGAGTCCGTTATGAATCCAGCAGAGCATGGTAGACGATACGGATTTGGCAGTCAAGTGATAAATAATTTATATTACTGCAAATTTGATATTTAAGTCATAATTTTGTAGGAATATATAATTTTATCTTAAAATACTTCAAATATGATATTTTGACTTTTTCAAAACAATAAACTAGAATTTTATTCATTTTTCCATTATTGCAGCCAGTAGTCAAAGATGGGGACGGAGGAATAGAGCTCAGAGCGATCTAGCAGATATAGAAGAATTGCGGACTAGAGTGTCCCAGCTGGAGGAGCAGAACCAACAACAGGCCATGCAGACCACACAGTTGCTAGAGTACATGCACCGGTTTGGTGGCCGTTTTCTTCCTCGGCTGGCTCTAGATCTGGAGGAGATTGATTCATTGCTTGCTTGCTTGTTCAGGTATGTTTTTTTTGTAGTTTTGTATGATTTGGTAGACGGTGGAGGTAAATGTTGATTTTTGTATAATTATGTTTGATACACTTGGTTGTACGGTTGTATGATGATGTGGATGTCAATGTTGATGATTTTGTGTATTTATAACATGGTAGAACACTTATTGTTAAGGTTATCATAAATGTTGCATGGTTATGCATATTATGTATTTTATTTTGATGTATTTTGATTTATTTGTGTGTTTGATGAATTTTGTGTAGTTTAGGTTTTGATATTTGGTTGAAATATTGTATACTGGATTGTGCAATATTGGTGTAATAGTATTTGGAAGAGAAATGTGGATGGAAGGCTATATTTGCAGCAGAAATAAAAAAACAGCAAAAATTTCCGACGGCTTCTGATGGCTTACAGATAAACAAATTCTGACGGCTTCCGACGGCTTCCGACGGATCCTAACACTTGTCGGGATCCGTAGGAAGTAGTGTCGGGATCTATCGAAAGCCGTCGGAAGCCATCGGAAATGCGTACGACACCCTGTGTCGGAAGCTGTTGGAAAAACTACTCTCCGACATCGTATATTCCGACGGCGGTTTCCGACGGCCGCCGACGACTTCCGACGGCCGCCGACGGTTTTCAGCCGTCGGAAATCACTGTTCTCCTTTTGTATAAATATTTTTATTTCCTGAAAACATCTTTGAATTTCTTTTTAAGATTTTAAAATATTATTCATGGTGTTAACGTAAAAATCAAACGTAACACCCCGGTGCGAGTTATGTAAGTGTGAAAGCACTACCCGCCGATACGGGAATCAGAAATAAGCAGGAAAATCTCAGAAAAGCAGTAAAAGACACAGTTTTTATAGTGGTTCGGCTTATAGTCTACGTCCACTTTCAATCTCTTTATTGCTGACTCAAGTATAACTTGATACAACTTTCTTCAATTACAACACACTTTAGACTAGTAGTTCAAACTTCGATGTCGAATAATCTTTCGAATCCATGTCGAATGATGTATATTTTCTCTTGAAGTTTGTCGTAATGTCCTTGGTGTTTCGAGTGCTTGAAGTGTTGTTCGAGTTGAGAAAATGGCAGAGTATTGGCGCTTCATGAATGAGCTAAAAGTCCCCATCCATATTGGAGTAAGGGTTGTATTTATAGGAGATTTTCTGGGCGAGGTATAAGTCGTGCACGACCTAAGGTGGGTCATAGGTCGCTAGCGAGTTAAGGGAATACGAGCTAAGAGTTAACTGGTTCGCACTTGGTCATTTGAATTAGCTGGTAGATCGTAACGACCTAGAGGAAAGCAGCACGATTTTATCACCAAGTACTACTCCGTGAACGACCTAGGGTAAGTCGTAGGTCGGTGCTGACTTATGGGAGTAGTTAGCGACCCAACAACGTTGAGATATCCAATATAGCGACCTAGGCTAGGTTATTGAGCCACTTCACTCCTTATATCGTTAACTCAGTTGGTCGTGAGTCGTTGGACCGTTGAGTCGCCTAGCCTTCAAGCTGTTAGGTCGCTGGACCATCTAATCTTTTAGGTCGCTGCTTTCCTTAAGTCGTTACCTGTTAGGTCGCTTAGCAGTGTTCTACCTTTTATGTCGCCGGAGATCTAGGGTCGCCGGGGACTAAAGTCATTAGGTCGTTCAACCTTTAGGTCGCGGGGTCCATAATTGTTAACTTGTTTATGCTTTAAGTCGCTTACGAGCCGCTTCATGTGTTTGGTCATTAGGTCCTTATCTTGTTAACTCGTAGGTGGCTTCGGTCTTTAAGTCGCTAAGTTGTGATGCAGAGTCTCATTCCAGTCGCCTCGCTATTGCCTTGGGTCGTTGAGTCGCTTAACATAGGAGTTAACATTTTCCCCTCGAAGTACACGCCTAGGACGTAGGTCGTGTGCTTCGATCTAGTTTCGTTAGGTCGTGAGCGACCCAAGAGATAATTCGTATGGCCATTCGTCTTCTTCTTTTTACCTTATTTAAACCATTGACTCGCTCCTTCCCCTTAAATGATCTGTCTTAATAACCTCCTCCGCCATTAATGATCTTTCGAGCTTCCTAAGGCAAATCCTTTCCAATCAAGCTGTCAATCCATTCCAACTACTATATTACTTAAATGATTCCGTTCTATACTTACTTCGCGATCGTAACTAAATCACGAGTTCTAGATTCCCGTTTTTAAACTTTGGTTCCATTTCATATTCTTATGTTTTCTTCGTAAACCATGTCGTGATTGATTTCTGATGGAATTGAGGTGGTTTGATTCGATTTTTGGGTGATTTTCAATGATTCGAGGAGGAGATGATGGATTATAGGACCCCAAGTTAGCTGGTTTGCGAGTTTGAAGGGAGCTAAAAAGTTCTTAACAGGTTGAGGGGTTATTGGATCATTGGAGATTCAGAGGAGATGATGATGCTTCAAACGACGCAGCGGTTGGAGGACACGCGGCAAAGTGCAATTGGAGAGTAGGGCATAGCGGTTTTAACGGGAGGTAGCATGGGATCGCTGCATCACTTCAGGTATGACCTAATTAATCCGAGCGACCTACGGACCTTCAAAACCTTACATATTTGGCCGACCTAAAAACTCCTGCGACCTACTCTCTGCGGCTTAATCTCTAGGTCGTGTAGGCGACTTAACACTTAGGTCGTGTAGGCGACTTAACACTTAGGTTGTGTAGGCGACTTAAGTAAATTTACACTGCTGAGTTTCTTCTTGCGGCCTATACCAATCTCACCCTACTTGCTAGGTCGCGAGCGACCTAGGACTTGAGCGAATTTTCACCGCCTTGATTTCGAAGCTTCTGAACTTTGGACTTCTTGACTCGGATTACGACTTAAGAACTTTGAACATAACTTGGAAGCCTCAAAATTTTGATAGGACTTGATTGAACTTCCAACTTGAACTTTTATCTGTCGAGATAACTTGCATGAGCTTGCTATGCTTTCTTAACAGATTAAATCAACTTAATGCTAATGACCTGTTAAATACAACATTTGCAGAAATGGGACGAATATACTGCCACTGGTTGCCCACATCGAATGACAGATTAGTCGATAAAACATAATCAACTTAAAGAAATTATATGAAATGCTGTGAACCAACAAATTCAAGTGAAGTAGCAAAGCAATGTTAATCAACTAAAGTCGATTTGTATGCATCAATACTGCACCTGCATATGGACTTAAGGCGGCAAGTCCTGAAATTTTACATTTGTCATATGTTTATTAATTTTAATTCCAGTTATACTTGCTTGTCACTTTGTTAGTTTTACACAACACTTCACGCATTTAGGAAACGTGCACCTTCATATTTGAATATCCAGTTCCTTGTGTAGAATGTCTTCTCAAGAAGAGATAATCGAGCAACCTGAAGGAGTCTTTCCGATAGCTGAGCCATTGGTTGATCCTCCGGAGAGAACTCCAACTACCTTGAGTCAGCGGACATTCAATCATCTACATATTCAATTTGGGATTGTCGAAGAGGGTACTAGATTTCCCGGCCCAAATGATACTGCCGACAGGCCGCCTCTTGGTTTTGTTGCCGTCAACCGTCAGATGTGCCTTTGTGGTCCCATTCTCCCTTTCAATGAGTTTCTTCATCAACTCCTTTTCCGGCTAACCATCTCTCCCTTTCAACTACATCCCAATGGATACGCCATCCTGATGGGATTGTGTGTTTTATTCAGGAAGACACTTAACCGCCTCCCGAGCTTCGAATAAATTTGCTACTTCTGCACATTTGCAAAGAATAAAGACCACCCCTCCTTTATATTTGTGAGAAGTGCCAGAAATCGCAAACTTATTACTGATCTTTCCAAAAGTGCTCACGGCTTTCTGAATCAATTCTTCTTTGTCCGCTGTCCTTTAGGGTTTTATGCCATCTGGAGAAAAGGAAGTGAGATTGCTCATTCCCGTTTCTTCTTTTCAGCTTTCAAAGATTCGAATTGCTAAGTGCTAACTTCATTCTTTTCTTTTACAGCACTTCCTCCTCCCTCTAGAAACCCCATTCACAAGACAACCTTTGATAGATTAAGTGTCGTGCTGGCTGAAGAAAGAAGTATTAAGTTTTTGCTGAGAGATGAACTCCCGCACCAATACGAGCTTTTGCACTCTTCTCGCTCCACTCAACCTCAAGAAGTCCCCGATTCTCCGGCCAAATCGCCAGATTCCTCCATTTCTGCTGAGGAATCTATACTGAAGGAACCTACTTCTAAAGAATTACTGGTGAAGTGCTCTACTTCTACTGATATTGCGAGGCCATCTGACAAGCTTGCACTTGCCCCGATCATCGAAGAGGAAGAGCCTTTTCATCATTCAGGGAAATCCGGTAATGAGGGAACTGAGAGAGCGAGTCCTGCCAAGCAGAGTGGGGATGACATTTTTGAAGGGTTGAGCGATTTGATGATCACTTCACAGGAGCTCTTTAAAGACGACCCTGTGTCTGCTAGAGTTACCTTTTCAGCAATTGAAGCAACATCCACTTTACAACAGATTCCATCAGCTCAAGAGTTGATGTTAGCTATAAAACCTATTATTTCCCCGCAAGCGAGGAGTTGTTCGTAGTTTTAAGCGCGTAGTTTGCACGTTACACATACTTAGGATTTTTAGCATTCTTATGCACTTACATGCATTTTACTTCAAAGATTCTCAAGCTTTGCCTCTTTTCCATTTTCAGGTCTTTCAATGGGGCGACGCTCTTATTACGACGACTTTCAGAGCTACGGGAGACACGGCTCTTTTGTTCCTAAGAGATATCTTTCTTCTTATAGGGAGACTGATGAAGAAAGAGCCGCACGAATAGCTCGTGAAAGACGTGCCCACGAAGAACGCCATGAAAGACGGGACGAGCGACACGATTCTTCCCAGAGGGAAGATGATTCCCATAAACGGAAGTCTCGTGACGATAAGGGGAAAAGTCAAATTGCCAAAGACCTGAGTAAAAGAGCCAAACATGGCGAAAAACCAGCATCCGAGATTTTCGAACAACCTGCTGCTCCTGTACTATCTCAATTTCCTGCCCTGGCACGTACCGATATTCAAATAATCCTTAGAAGGCCCCCATATCAAGTTGGTCTAGGCCCAGCTACTCTTCAGAGTCGACTCCCGAACCGGTGCCTGAAATAGTGCGCTTTGATCTTGACCTGGTCCCGATCGATAAGCAGGCTATGCTGCGCAACCTTGATGCTGTGAAACTTGATATCGAAAGAATGTCAGGTTGGCAAAAGCTTGTCGATGAGCTCCAGAGGGTAAATCGCGTGAATCTTGAAGCCATGTTAACAATGGAAAATGACAAATCTGAGTGGTAGAAGATTCTTGAGCAACATGATGCGGAAATGAGAAGCATTGCTACTTATAATGAAAAGCTCGAAGCAGAAGTTGAAAAACTTAAAGAAGATCTTGTCACTTCCACCACTTCCTATTCGCAAAGGGAGCAAGTGCTTTACAACAGGTGCGAGATGCTCATGCCGCTCAAAGAGATGCCGAAAATAGACTTGATGGGCAAAAAAGAATTAATGAGGGCCATATTGCTGACATTGCAGAGCTGCGAAAGAAGACTAGCTCCAAGGATGTGGAGATCGAAATGCTAAAACTTAAACACTCTAAAGCTGAAAGAGAGCGTGATGAGGCTGTTGTCGGCAAAATTGCAGCTGAAGAGTCTCATGAAGCAACGAAGGCCAATATCAGCTCAACATTGTTTGACTTCTACTTGCATAGCGTCTTGGGGCGTGGTAGTCTCTCCTTTCTAGGCCCCAAATATGAAATAACTCTGGCCGAAGTGTGGGAGGCCATACATGACATGTTTGGCAGTGCTGGTTATGCTGAGGCGGATTTAGAGGCAAATTATCCTGATGACGATGCCCGCGCCTCTCTTGCCTGAGGAAAGAAGCAACTGGCCGAAGAGAGAGCCGGAATGGCCGAAGGTGAACATGTAGGAAAGGCAACTTTAACCGCCCAGTTCAACCTTCGGTTTCAGCCGATATCGACATTGTTGGTTCCGGTTCCCATTCTCCCCTCCTACTAAAGTCATTACCGAAAGCACAACCGCCCCGCACTAGAGATGAGGCTCAAGGAAGCGCCGAAGCGCAGGACTTCGAAATCGACATAGTGAAGTCTACTTCTCCAGGTAACCTTAATGTTGATCTCGCTCAAGCGGGCTGCTTGTTTGCTTCGACTGATTTCGATGAACTTCTTGCGTATTTCTTAAGTGTCGATGAACCATTATCCCCTCTTTTTATGAGGAATACTGACTTTAACTTTTCTTCTCCTGTAGAAAAAGCACCTAGTATTGTTCAAACTTCCCCTTTTCCCGTTATTCCTCCTCCGTCTCTTCAGGTCACTCCTCCTTCTGCCTCTCAACCGGGATCGTAAGAGGAGCAAATAGAGGCTCTTCGAGACTTGGAAGATCCCATTGCTTCACAAGAACATAGGGGAGAAGAACCTGAAGAGGGTGAAAAGACTACGGAACTAACTGGTTCTGACGATACCCCGTTAGCCACACTTTTTACTCCTGGAAGCGGGTCTTCTTCTAAGAAAAGGGGGAAAATGAAGTCTCAAAGAAGAAGGAAGCTTTAGCCGACGAGGAAAAAGCAGAAGCAAGTCCAATTATTCCCCTTTGTCCTTCTTCCCCTATTCTTTCAAGCTGGCCCAAGAAGTTGATCATCCGGCCAGGCGCAGGCTCAAAGGGTGGAAGCAAGAAGAAATGATTGCTTTGGTCTTGTGCTTTTTATCTCGCTCTTTGCTTCTTTCTTGTGTATAATCTTGCGTTTACTGGAGATTGTGCGGGTACCAGTCCCCGCCTTCTTTTACTTTGAAACCTGCACATGTATAAAATTCTCATAGTACGGAATAAAATGATTCTTTTACTTATACAAATTTCTATCTGTATTTGAGAATGCATTTATTTTCCGTTTTCATGCAAGTTTCTTTATTCTCTTTATATGAAGTTGCAGTAAACCTACGGTATGTTGCTTGGGCATTGTTTTTATTTTTGCGATGGCTATATTATATTGCCCCCATACCATGGTTTATTGCAATCTCTTTCACATTGGCAAAGTTTCGGAGAACAACTCTTCTGTTTCGAGAAGACTTGTACTCTTCCTTTAGAGAACAACTCTTCCATTTGAAGGAGGTTTGCATTTGTACTTTATAAGATAATATTTCTGTTCCAAGGAAATATTTTTCTGATTTAGTAGAATGCACTTCATATTGGAGAAGTCTTCTCTTTTTGGTTGCGAAGCTTTTACACTTCACTTTTGGAAAAAGTCACCTTTTCTTTGGAAAGTGAATTTTACTTCATAGTACAGTGGGCCTTCCGAAAAAGGGCTTCAACCTGCTTATGCCTCCGAAGAGGGTCTTTTGTTTGATTGTGCCACTGGGAAGAGGTCTTTTTTGTTTGATTGCGCCTCTGGGAAGAGGTCTTTTTGTTTTTGCCTCTTGGGAGAGGCTTTTATCTTTTCCCTTTTCGCTGGGAAGCGGGCCTCCGAAGAGGGCTTTTCACATTTCAACTCATGTGAAGTTTTATTTCAGATCAGGGTGAAATGTGTGCCTCTGAGTATGGCTTTTGCCTAGAAGTTTGGAGTTTCCTTCTTTCAGTTGGATGGATTCACGGGGCGAACACGAGTGTTCTGTACCACCGATCAGTCCACGACTTTCTGTCGAGAAAGAGCTCTCTTTTTCTGGCGAGGCCCATTAGAGGTCTTCTAGCATTTCAACTATGGTGAAATGGGCCTTCGAAGAGGGCTTTTCACATTCCAGCACTTGTGAAGTTTTATTTCAAATCTCGGTGGAATGCGTGCCTCCGAGTATGCCTGGAAGTTTCTTCCTCATGGTTGGATGGATTCACGGGGCGGACGCAAGTTACTTGGATGTTTATTTGCGCAGACTGTCTCAGCTAGTGAACAAGCGCCTTGCGTTCCATTTGGGAAGGTGCCTCCGATCATCCCATGGATTCACGGGGCGGACGCAATTTACTTGGACGCTTGTCTCCACAAACTGTCTCAGCTAGCGAACAAGTGTCCTGCCTTCCAGTTGGGAAGGTGCTCTCGGTCATTCCATACCAATCTTTTTTGTTGAGAAAGAAAACTTTCGTTTTCTGGCATGACCCGTTCGAGGCTTTATCCTCCGAAGAATTGTGCCTCCGAAGAGGGCTTGTGCCTCCGAAGAGGTCTTTAGCTGTTTGATGCTTGCTCGCCCATGTCTCTTTGCCATTTATTCATATCGGCGATCCACGTTATCTTTTCCAAACACACCTCCCTTTCTATTGCCAGTAATTTCCTTTATCCAAAGAAGTGTACTTCATAGTTAAGCGAGTTGACGGGGGCAGACACATGCTATTTAATCGGATTCTTGTTTGTACAAACAACCATAATTAGTTAGCAAGTGCCCACTTCCAGCAGAATCACTAACATTTTTGCTTCAAGCACTTCTTATGTAGGATTTGAGTATGGAAATTTTTAGTGGCTTAGCATTTGCTTGTTGGGTGATGTCTGGGATTGCTTCGTCTTGTGATGGGTAAGCTTTGTTTTAATGGCCTGCATGATTAAATAGACATTTTAGTAATACAATTGACGTATTTTATATATCGAAATAAAACAAAGCAGTTTGTAATAGTAAAGAACACAAGATTTATAGTGGTTCGGCCAAGAACTGGGCCTACATCCACTTTATAGTTCTTATTATTCACTTGCACTTGCTTTACAACGGCTTTCAATACAAGAATCATACATTCATCATTCTTTTACAATATTTCATTAAAGCCTTTAAGTAAAATATGGGCGCAAATGATTGTTGTTCTAAGCTCTTGGAATTGGATCTCCTTCGACAGTTATTAGTTTGAAAGTGCCATCGAGAAGTTTTTTGCCTATGACATACGGCCCTTCCCAGTTTGGCGCAAACAATCCTGTTGCTGTCATGACCCTCTTCAAGACTAGATCTCCAATCTCAATGCTGCGTTGGCGAACTTTGGAATTGAAGTGCTTGGCAATTCTTTGCTGATGGGCCGCAATTTTGAGCGAGCCTCTTCCCTTCTTTCATCAAGGAAGTCAAGTGCTTCAAGTTGTAACTCATCATTTTTTGCTTGGTTGAAATGAATTCTTCTATGTGAAGGGACTTCTATTTCTACCGAAATCATTGCCTCTGATCCATATGCCAATGAAAATGGAGTGTGCCCCGTCGCAGTTTTATGTGTAGTTCTACACGCCCATAGTGCTAGTGGAAGCTTATCGACCCAACCACTTTCGCTTTTTCCAGCTGTTTTTTGATGGTCGATTTGATAATTTTGTTTACTGCTTCCACCAGCCCGTTTGCCTGCGGATGAGCTACTGCTGAGAAGCTTTTCTGGATCTTGAATTTCTTGCAAAAATCTTGGAACTCTTCACTTTCGAATTGGGTTCTATTGTCTGTGATTATCTTTTGAGGCACACCATACCTGCAAATGATATTCTTAGTTACAAAGTTTATCATCTTCTTAGAGGTAATAGTAGCTAATTGTTCATATTCAGCCCATTTAGTAAAATAATCAACAGCAACAATAGCATATCTGATTCCGGATCTAGCAGTTGGCAAAGGTCGATGAGATCTATTCCCCAAATAGCAAATGGCCACGGACTGACCATATGTGTTATCTCAGTGGAAGGTGCTCTTGGGATTTTTGCAAATCTCTGGCGTCGGACACATTTTCGGGCATAACTTGCAGCATCACGATTAATATCTGGCCAAAAATACCCATAACGGAGAATTTTCTTTGCTAGAGTTTGACCACCTGAATGATCTCCACACTCTCCTCCGTATACCTCAGTTAGAATTGTCTCAGCTTCTTCCTTGGTCACACATCGGAGTAATGGCATTGAGAATCCCCGCCTATACAATTGGTCATCTTGAATTATGTATCTGGAGGCTTTTCTTAACAACTTATGCCGTTCTTTTGAGTTTTCTGGTAGAGAACCGTCGTGCAGATATTTCAACATCGAAGTCATCCATGATTCTCGCTCCTGTGATATAGTAATGATCCAGTCAATATCCATCTCATCAATGCTTGGAGTTGACAGGACTTCCACAGGAACTAGTCCCAATAATTGAGCTTCACTAGTGCTTGCATACTTTGCGAGAGAATCTGCCTTCATGTTTTCTTCCCAGGGTATATGATTTGTCGTATAATTGTCAAGGTCATCGAGAAGCTCCCAGGCTCTTGACAAGTAAGCGGAAAGAATTCCTCCTTTAGTTTGAAATTCTTTCTTGACTTGACACAAGATAAGCTGTGAATCACTGAAGATCTGCAACATTTTGACATTCAATTCTTTAGCAATTCTCAAACCGGCAATAAGAGCTTCATACTCTGCTTCATTGTTTTTCGAAGGTAATTCCAATCTTAAAGCATAACACAATAACCGCCCTTCAGGGGTTTCAAGCACAACCCCAGCCCCGGAACAGTAATCGTTTCTTGCGCCATCAACAAACAATTTCCATCGAATTGGGGGATTATCGGTCACCATCCTCACTATTACCTTTGTCTATACATTCCACGATGAAATCTGCCTAAGCATGTCCATTGATTGCTCTCCGGTGATGATAAGTGATGTCATATTGGCTGAGTTCAAAATTCCACTTCGAAAGGCGACCCGAAGTCTCAGGGCGAAAGAGGACTTGCTTCAGAGGCTAATCAGTGAGGACTTTGATTGGATGAGCTTGAAAATATGGCCTAAATTTTTTGATGCAATCAGTAGACAATAGGCGAGCTTCTCCAACTTTGAATAATTCATTTATGCCCTAGTAAACCTTTTGCTAATATAGTAGACTGGGTGCTGAATTTTGGCGTCTTCCCATACCAGCGCTGCACTAAGAGCATGAGCTGAGACCGCCAAGTATACAAAAAGATCTTCACCATTATTGGGCTTAGAAAGTGTCGGAGGCGTTTCCATATGGCGAATTAATTCATCGAAAGCTTTCTGGCATTCTGGAGTCCAGTCAAAGTTTTTCCTTCCTTTCTTCAGAGCATCAAAGAATGGAATGCATTTATCAGTAGCTTTGGAAATGAATCGACTTAAGGCAGCGACTTTTCCATTGAGACTTTGCAGTTCCTTCTTTGTTCTAGGAGCTTTGACTTCTCTTAAGGCGGTGATTTGAGCAGGATTAGCCTCAATGCCCCTAGCGCTCACAATGAAACCCAAGAACTTTTCGGACTCCACTCCGAATGAACACTTCAAGGGATTAAGCTTCATTCCATACTTTCGGAGGGCGGCGAACATCTCCACCAAGTGGTCCATATGGTCTACTGCTTTCTTTGATTTAACCAGCATATCATCAACATAAACTTCCATAGTCTTTCCAATCTGTGGCTTGAACATCGCATTAACAAGTCTTTGGTAAGTTTCCCGCGCGTTCTTCGGTTCTAAGGGCATGACTCTGTAGCAGTAAAGTCCGACATCGGTAATGAAGCTTGTGTCCTCTTGATCTGGCTCATGCATCATGATCTGGTTATATCTGGAGTAAGCATCCATAAAAGACATCAATTCATGCCCCGTTGTTCCATCCACCAACTGATCGATCCTGGGTAACGGGAAACAATCTTTGGGGCAGGCCTTGTTTAAATCTGAAAAGTCGATACATAGTCTCCCTTTTCCATTAGCTTTCTTAACTAGTACTGGATTTAAAACCCAGTTCGAATAAGTAGATTCTTTGATAAAGCCATTCTCCATGAGCCGATCTACCTCATCTTTTAATGCCACTGACCTCTCGGGACCCTGGGTTCTTCTTTTTTGCTTCAGAGGTGTAAACTTCAGATCAATATTCAAAGTATGTACTGCAACTTCTGGTGATATTCCACACATATCAGCATGGGTCCAAGCGAATACATCCAGATTTGCTTTCAGGAATGATATCAAAATATTCTGAACTGCCGTATTAAGTTGTGAATCCAATTCAGCACCTTGTTTAGGTCTTTTGGGTCAACAGGTACTGGTACCGTTACTTCCACTGGCACCACTCGATTCTTCCCTGCACTGGCTTTTCTGGGATCCATTTTTCTTCGTGCTTCGCTACATTCGCCATTACAGGGTCCGCCCTGTAATTGCTACAAGGTTGATTCTTTGATGCGGACTGGGGCTGTCGCATCCTTTCCCATCTCTCTCTTTCTTGCTTCACGTAGTTCAATCAAATAACATTCCCTCCCCGCATTCTGATCCACTTTAACCACACCGACTCCATTATCTGTGGAGAATTTCATGGTAAGGCACCACGGGGCAAGGATTGCTTTAAAGGATGCAAGAGTTGGACGGCCTAGGAAGGCGTTGTAGGCAGAAAATTCATCAATAATTACAAAAGTCTGCCTTTGAACGACCTTCTTCTGCCCCTCTCCAAGTTCCACGAACAGGTCAATAGTCCAAATCGGCTGCTTGGGTTCCCCAGTAAACCCAACAATCTTTTGCGATGAAGCTTGAACATCAGCCATTGGGATATTCATCTGATCAAAGGCCTTTTTGAAAAGAATATTGCAAGAAGCACCGCAATCAACAAGTACTCTTCTTACAATAGCTGGCCCAATGCCAGCAGAAATAACCAAGGGATCTATGGTGGGGGCTTCAACACCCATAGAATCCCTGACTCTGAAGACAATGTCATCATTAAATGTTTTCTGCTGCTTTAGAGGTGCAGCATCTTCTAACACAAAAACACTTTCCTCTGCTGGTGCATACTTCAATGCATAAGCGTATCGTTCCATCTCATCCCAGCTTCTGCCAGCAGGGTGAGGTCCTCCTATAATCGCATTAATAACGGGCCTCCCTGATTCATGAGCTGCTGCCTTTTCACTCGAGCAAGGACGATGAACAGGAGCCTGTTGTCCTTGAGTTGACGAAGTTGGGCCATTCCTGTTCCTCTTTACATATTGCTGGAGCTTGTTTTCTTTCAATAGTTCCACAATCAACTCCTTCAAGTGACGACACTCATTGGTATCATGCCCGGGTTGGTTATGGAACCGGAAAAACCTTCAATTCTTCTCAGCTTTCTTATTAACCCTTTGCTTAGCTGGTGCGGGTAATTCAACCGTGTCTTTGTTTGCAAAGTAGATGTTCTCCGGGGTATCACTCAGAGGGGTGATGTTGAAGGGACGACTCTTCTTTGCATCTCCTTGCCTCTTCTGACCATCGTTTCCCCTCTTCTGATTGTCAGATTCCTTCTTATTCGAAACATCATTACTATTTCCAGCCCCTGTTGATACCACCTTAGCCGGTGATTGGAGGCATTCCAAGCGCATGAATTCATCGGCTTTCTTATAAAACTTGTCAAGCGAATTCGATTCTTTCATTTTCAACCACTTCCCGAACTCACTTGCCTTATCAATAGCCCTCATCAGGTATGTTAAAATCATTCTCGGCTCTGCGTTGTCTACTTCAGCCAAAGCTATATTGAATCGATTCAAGAAAGATCTTATGGATTCTCCAGGATTCTGCTCCAAGCCGGATAACGACATTATATCTTTCGCCTTCGAAGCGTACAATCTGAACTGTTCCTTAAACTTTCGAGTCAAATCAGAAAACTGGTCTATCGACCGGACCGGCAGCTTTGTGAACCAAAGCAAAGCAACTCCTTCCAGGTATACCGAAAAATACCGGCATTTGATCTCATCAGAAGATCTGGCACCCGTCATGTGCCAACCATACTTGTACAGAAATTCATTAGGGTCACTCGTCACCTTATAAGCCGGAATGGTAGGAGGAACGAACTTCCTAGGAAACTCTGCTTTCAGAATCCTTTCAGTGAATGGAGTCTTGCTTGGGGCGAACCCCCATTCTTTTTCGTCTTCCTCCATTTGCGTACTTTCCTTCATGATTTGTCGGACCATCCCTGAGAAATATTCCTCATCATTAAGGGGCTCGACAAGAAAGGCATCGGCCATCTTCTCAGAAGTTTGCCTTGACAGGCGCTCACGGAAAGTTAGCTGTTGTCCCGATCCTCCAACTTGGGGAGGTGTGTCTTTGACTGGGCCAGCTGCCCTTTGAGGAATATCTCTTTCTTCAACATCATGAACATTATCAGCAAAGTTTGGTTCGTTATTCACCGGTTGACGGTTAGCCCCGAGCAAAGAGTTCAAGCTTTCCAACATTAGATTTTTTTGGGCTTCCATCTGCTGATATAGCCCAGAAACCGCAGCATCCAATTCTGCTCGCGTTACTCCAACAGTTGGAGTTGTTTGACTTAAAGGAGGAGAAGTGGCAGTAGTCTCGCGAACATCACCAGATCTAACAGACTTGCACTTTCTTCCAGGAGCCATTATTTCTGATAAACTTTTGGTTTTTAGACAGATCCTTTCCAAAAATTTCTGCGAAGCTATGATGACAGTATCCTAAGTTGGGTTCTCAGTGAAAGCACCAAAAATGTTAACGTAAAAATCAAACGCTAACACCCCGGTGCGAGTTGTGTAAGTGTGAAAGCACCACCCGTTGATACAGGAATCAGAAATAAGCAGGAAAATCTTAGTAAAGTAGTAAAAGACACAGTTTTTATAGTGGTTCGACTTATAGACAAGCCTACGTCCACTTTCAATTTCTTTATTGCTGACTCAAGTACAACTTATAAAACTTTCTTCAATTACAACACACTTTAGACTAGTAGTTCAAACTTCGATGTCGAATAATCTTTCGAATCCATGTCGAATGATGTAGATTTTCTCTTGAAGTTTGTCGAAATGTCCTTGGTGTTTGGAGTGCTTGAAGTGCTGTTCGAGTTGAGAAAATGGCAGAGTATTGGCGCTTCGAGAATGAGCTAAATGTCCCCCAGCATATTGGAGTAAAGGCTGTATTTATAGGAAATTTCCTGGGTGAGGTATAAGTCGTGCACGACCTAAGGTGGGTCATAGGTCGCTAGCAAGTTAAGGGAATACGAGCTACGACTTAACTGGTTCGCACTTGGTCATTTGAATCAGCTGGTAGATCGTAACGACCTAGAGGAAAGCGGCACGATTTTATCACCAAGTACCAGGTTGTGAACGACCTAGGGTAAGTCGTAGGTCGGTGGTGACTTATGGGAGTA
This sequence comes from Allium cepa, assembly GCA_030765085.1. Classification (NCBI taxonomy): domain Eukaryota; kingdom Viridiplantae; phylum Streptophyta; class Magnoliopsida; order Asparagales; family Amaryllidaceae; genus Allium; species Allium cepa. The sequence continues at coordinate 934,315,841 of CM060943.1, read as the reverse complement.
GTTAGCGACCCAACAACATTGAGATATCCAATATAGCGACCTAGGCTAGGTTATTGAGCCACTTCACTCCTTATATCGTTAACTCGGTAGGTCGTGAGTCGTTGGACCATTGAGTCGCCTAGCCTTCAAGCTGTTAGGTCGCTGGACCATCTACTCTTTTAGGTCGTTGCTTTCCTTAAGTCGTTACCTGTTAGGTCGCTTAGTAGTGTTCTACCTTTTAAGTCACCGGAGCTCTTGGGTCGCTGAGGACTAAAGTCATTAGGTCGTTCAACCTTTAGGTCGCGGGGTCCATAATTGTTAACTTGTTTATGCTTTAAGTCGCTTACGAGCCGCTTCATGCGTTAGGTCGTTAGGTCCTTATCTTGTTAACTCGTAGGTCGCTTCGGTCTTTAAGTCGTTAAGTTGTGATGCAGAGTCTCATTCCAGCTGCCTCGCTATTGCCTTGGGTCGCTGAGTTGCTTAACATAGGAGTTAACACACGGTATTTAAAATACTAAAATTAGGGCTAGTGCTACTATAGCATCCAAGATATCAAACCACACCACAGTCCATAACATATTATTCAATCACATCGTATATCACTGTATATGAAATAATCAATATATTTTTGAGGATCCAGTTGGATCCCTCCAACCAGTTTCCCTGCATCTACAGATGTTGTATATCAAAAAGTACCAATCCTGCTTCGAGGCGGGATATCTAGGTAATATAGGGTCATCCGCTATTATGTGGAGCGCATATTGTCCCATCCGCTCCAATCGGTGGGAAATATACCCAACTACTAATATATATACTACTATAACATCCAACTGATAAATTATTATTAATTCATCCAATCAACCAATAAATAATTTTTAATATTATAAATTAAAACCAGTAACCCAATTGAGTGAGATTTACTCAACTTGATTTTTAATTTGCAAACTGTCTCGACTTTAAATTTAATCTAAAATCCCAGTTGACTCTAAAAATCTCTAAACCTATTATGTTGCGAAGCACTCATCGATACGAATCTGTTGCCGCTTGTTTCATCCGAAACAGAGCTGGTTTGGAGAAGATATTAAATTTATTAGCCATCGATAATTTAAATTATTAATTGGAACAAATCACTATGAATTAATTCCTAATCACCTTCTAATATACTTCATCCCCACTGAAGTCATGCTCCCAACTCCTCAATAAATGCCATAGAAGGACCATCGCTCCTCCATTCCCTCATGATAACCAGATCCAACAACTCCATCGAGCCGCTTGTCACCCAAGCTACCAAACCCACACACCTGTGTCACACTACCCAACACCATCGAACCCCTCAAATCGCTATCGTTCGATGTTCTTGTTGCCACGAAGCCTATGAAACCATCGCTACACTCTCTCGTTGCTTGAACCATCAAATAAACTCAAGCCTATCCCTAACAAGCCTTACGACTATGAAGTTAGAGCCCCAAAACCTATGCCTCAAGCTTCAAACGCAAGCTCGGTCGAAGATCTCAATGAACTAGATTTATAAAATATTGTTTTATAAATTATATTAAGTGTATGTATATATATATATATATATTCGTTTAGAGATGTGGAAATATAATATAAGGGGCATGGGTAGTAGAGGCTAGGTCGGCTGATAAGATGGAACATGTTGAATCGAAGATAATATATAATGTAAAATTCAAAATATCTAGATATTTAGTTCCGAACCCCGATCGAGGCATTCCACCTGGAGTTGCACCTGACGTTCTGCATGTTATACCCCTATTTTGAATGAAATAGAGCAAGTTTCGAGATCTAAATCGATCGTATGCAGAAGATAGCTTCCTGAACCTAGTCGTTATATTGAATTTCTAATATTAATTTGTTTCTCTTCTATACGACCAAATGGTAACTCTAAACGCTATGAAATTTGTAATATAATAATAATGTACTATTACAAATCGAATAGAACTGGTTTCGTCGAATTCTGAGACTATGCCGTTGACTGCTATTTTAAAGCGTCGATTTAATCGACGATTTCAAAAATTGGAAAAATTACTTGAAATTCCAGTTTCAAAAACTTACTAACTCAATTATAATTCAAATAGAATTTATATCAACATAAGCATTCGTTTTAGTTCATATTCAACTTAATTTCAATTATTTACCATTTTCGTACTATGATAAATCACAATATTTAAAATTTAATTTCATTCTACAATTACAACCAAAAACTTCATATTCAAAATCAGTTCATATTCCAAATCCAACATTTAAAACCATTTAATTATTCAAAATCAAATGACGAAAAAACCAAGTCATTACAGATGATCTGAATTGGAAAATTTGAAACTGAATCGATTTGAATTAAATTTGGATATGAATCCAGATTTATTGAAAATTGGAAATAATCGATTTTGAAGTTATTTTCACTGTAAGCAAATTTCCTATAAACTGTTTTAAAATTCATATGTCTAAATTTTCAAATTATTTAAATTTTCATATCATTTAATGTATAACCTATTTTGATACTTTAACTATTTAAACTATTTAAACTTTTTAAACTATTTAAAACTATACAAACTATAAAAATTCAAGCTGCTCAGAGTGGGAACTGTTTATATTTAAATCATGGATTTAAATGCGAATTGGGTTAAAATGAAGTTATAACCTGAATTGAAATTTGGATTGATTTTTGAAGTAATTATGATAATTTGAAGTAAATATGAGGATTTTGAAACAAAATGATATTTTAAAGAGAATATGATGTTTTGATATCAAGTGTTAATCGTTTTGGTAATGTAAAAGAACCAATCGGTGTGTAAAACTACATTTAGTTATTAAAGAGACTGAGGCCACTTATTGGCCTACTCTCAGTCAATACTGAAATCACTTTAACAACTGTGTACATGGAGGAGACTCTAGAATGAAGTGGTTTGATTTGGCATTCGTTTGTTGGATTTAAAGAAAGAGAACGTATGATGGATAGACCCCGGCACTTTAAAATAGGCTAGCTACCCCTAGCGGACATTCGTTCTTCGATTTTTTTTGGAATCGGTCCATACTATATTCCTTGTTATTGGTTTCGATTGGTAACCTTGTTTTCATATCCCTTTGACTCGATATGGGATGGATGGACGCGGTGGGCGATCATAGCTATGATGCGTTACCACCAGACCTACGACTCGAACTTGTAGTATCCTACCTTGGGCATTGCTTCACATACCTTGTCATACTTTTATCATATGCGAGACCAATACTATTTTGGTTTAGTGTTGTCGTATCACGATGCATCCATATCCCCCGACGTGCTATTGGGGCATTATATGCAAACTGTACGACAATGCTTAAAAATGCATTAAGGGGGATTAATGTAAAGCCTTGACGCTTAGACAAATATATATATTTTACGAATCAGAAATCACATATATAACGTATTCTACTATATATAAATATTTTGACAGATCCTTAGGAGATGGAAAATCTGTAACATCTCTTGAGTTATTGTGCACACATTATACACTGAATAGGAGACGTGAAACTCCATAAACATCTCTGACGCTATTACTCTCCTATTATATGTGATATTGATTTGACTCACATATAGATATTTTAGTCCCGACTCGAGTGTTTTTTCGTTTCATTACGCTTGGATCAGCACTAAGTTTTCAATGCATTAAAGGTTATTTTATAGAAGGTGAAGATTTTGGTGCATTATTATTACTAGTATTATTTCACCACATTGTTTGTTTCACTACATTATTCTATTGTTTTGTTGTATATATAACTCTGATAAATATTATATAAACTATAATCAAATGTATATGAATTATTTGATTATTATATTTTGTTATTCGACTGCAAGATTCTGTATTTGTTTCCTTCTTTTCTTATTTTTCTTAATTAGCCCCATTAATGGATTGTTTGAATTGGACACGTGCGGATTATTGTTAATTTAAACTTTTGAAAATGTGAGTCGTCATGGTTCACGTTGACACCAAAAAAGTATCACATCAAACATATTACAACTATTAATAAGATATTTACAAAGTATGTTCCTACCATAATAACATATAAAATCCAAAGGTTGATTTGTTGAAGTGGAAAGTTTGAAAGTCTTTAAGACAAACCCTTGAAATTATAAAATTACAATAGCTTTAAAAGAAGAAAACATATTAATTAGATCGTATACAAGTATTACGCACCGAACTTGGAAGTCAAAAATTGTTTGGATGTATGAATCAATGGAATATAATTCCAAGTCAGATACCAAAACCAATTAAGACGATCAAGGAAAAGTTTTAAGATTATTACATGTCAAAACTGTTACATGTGACTCGCATTGTATTAACGTGGGTGCGTAGTTTCGATTGTGATTAGTTCCACATTGGAAGATATCGTAAATAAGATGAGTATATATATGAGATTATAGCATGTAACAATAAGAGATTTCTTTTGTTACAATAAGTTGGTTTCCCTAACAAATCGTAGTACCCATTAGGTATGTCGTAGCAAAAAAAATTATAAATAATATTCGGCTTCTCAATACTTTGCATAATTTATTTTTCTATATTGAGGGTATATAATTTTTTTGGGATTAAATATGATATAGTTTATAAGTTAAAAAAGAAGATTGTTTAATAATACTATAACTTATGCTTCTTATTTGCTTTTAAATATTAGTCACAGGATTAAAAATGTATAAGTATGTTGTAGAAATTTTGATGCTCCCATACACATGCATACATATATATACATATATATTTCTCTATTATTTTGTGTCATCTTTTACCATTATGCTTGATAAAATATTTCTTTTTTTTAGACTGAGCAATTGTGTTGTAGACCATTTTTTGAGAAGTATGTGGTGTAGTGCGAAACTACATGTCACGACCCAAAATTCAGCATTCAAAAATCGACATAAATACCCCACTTGTATTCGACTGCGGGAGACTCGAAAGTCAGATTCTAGTTCGGATGGAGCTTATAACAACATTAGATGAATACAACAGTGGAAACAAAATGAATATCATATATCAACACAGGAACAACATGGTACAATACCGAATATAACAACGATCGCAAATATCAGAGTGATACAAATATGATACAACCATAATAAGACAACAAAACTACAACGAGCTTCCAACATACTTCAACTTTGACAAAGTCTTCAATAACTCCAAAACTTCAAAAGATTTCCAAATCCAAAGATTTCAGAATCCAAAAGACTTCAAAATCCAAACTAGCTCCGAAAATACGGATCACCTGCTTCTAGGCTGCCCGTGTGGAAAATTTTAGGCACCCAGAGTTTAGGAAAGGAACAATAAACTCCGGGTCAGTCATGGGACTGGTATGAGTAAATAAAAATGGTTGTTTGAAATAAAAGCAGTTTATTCTTATCAAAAGCAAAACAAAAGAATTTGAAAGAAATTCGCAATTCTTTTTGAAAATGAAACTGCCATAAGGCCTTCCACCACACACAATGCAAACGCAGACTTGGAGGAGATTTCTCCTCATGACAGTCAAAAATGCTTAATACGAAAAATCACTTTTAGATATTATTATTAGTGTATAGTGTGAAAAACATTTTCGAAAATATAATATTAATCCTTGCCAGCATACAACCATTATTGCATGCCTACTATAGCTACCATCTAAACAGTGGTGCGCCACCATAAGTAAATGGCAGGTTATACAACTAAAACCGTAAGGCTCGTATTGGATGATTGGATTTCCAAAAAATGGTCGGGCACAGGAACTTCCCATGTAAAATAAAATGGAACGCCTCTGGAGGGACGTCCTCGGACCCTAACTGTACCTCTGCTACACAAGGGTGGGTTACCTCTGCAACTAGGTAACAACTGACACGAATATGTCACCTCCCGGTCGTTACCAGCCTTTATCCGAAGCGCTTCTCAACTGACAACCACAGAACAATAAGTCCGCGGCAACCACAAAGTAAGTATCTGGATTCCATTCCATGATACCACTTATAATCATGAAGGAAATGGACATACCCTAAAGGGGCGCTACCCCCAAATAACCTTGTTGCCACGATTCCTGTTTCGACCATAACCGGGTTGTGAGGCTCGACGAAGTCTCATCCACAAAGCTACGCTTTCTCATAAGGCCATGCTTCGATCAACAAATGATCAGCAGCACTCAGCATGCCACACTACCAAATTGGGAGTGTACCACTAATAACCTTCATCTACATAACCTCTAAGCTCATATGTCTCAGAGAAGGGTGTTAAGCTAAGAGAATAAATTCTCCACCACCAACAAATATGTATTTGAAAGAAATCAGCTGTATATCTCAGTTTGTAACGTCAGACATACAATCCATACAAGTCTGTTCCGGGTTCGAATAGAACCGAAGGCACTTCCGAAGAAGTCCTTGCAATTCGGGCATCCACAAGCCCTATCGGACTCCCCATCACATATAGATCTCTATACCGGAGCAACTCAGTACAGAGTCATTCGATAGGTTATCCTATCGTTCTCGAAGACACCCTGTCTTCACCATCGGTCTTCAATTTCTATCCATTTCGTCGTGTCACATATTCGGAATTGGTTATATGACACAAAGGTCCTCTCCCGGCCAATCTGAATAGTGAGCGTAAATTTTAAAACATGTGGATATGTCATTCACAAAGATTCACAGGTTCGATGTGGGTTTCGGATAACCAACTGGAATCCGACTCCCTGTCGCATCGAAATTCAAAAGTCGTTTTACGGGCCAAAAGGGTTTCACATTCACATAAAAAAAATACAGGATCACAGCTCAGCATGAACAATTCATATCACATAGCATCACAATTTCAATCAGAGATATCAATCAATACCCATCATACAAGGGTTATCAATCATATACAACTACGACGAATAAATCATGTGAGCTAAACTAATTAGTCGCAAAATTAATTCATTAATCATTAATCAATGATTTGTTATCCTTAATTAAAATTAATTAAATCTTTAATTATCATCATTAATTAATCATTCCTTAATTAATTACCCTAATTAATTTATCCTTGATTGTTCACTAATTAAATCTTAATTTCTTTCATTTATTAGTTAAACCTTAAATTTAAGCAATTACTTCTCAAGTAATCATATTATCAAATCTTCATTTATTTAATAAATCAGAAGATAAATTAATTACTATGATTTTTCTTTAGAGCTTGTTTTATAAATTATCTCTACTACATTAGTTAGTTAAAAGATTAAGTTTGTTTAAAATAATATTTATTTTAATTACCTTCCTTAAATTCATTTTCAATTTATACAAATAAATTCTTGAATTAATGTAACAAAATTTAAATTGAGTTTAATTACTTTAAAATGCTTTGTTTAAACACTAATTAGCTAAACCTCCAATAAAAAGCATTTAAAATCTTCCAAAAAGTTGAAGTTTCATTTTAAAGCAGAACCGTTTGTATATAAAACCCGAAGCCACTTCGAGTCTTCCCAAGAAGATTCTGCTATTTACTTCGATATTTTTAAAATTTAACCCGTGTGACACGTTTTTTCAAAATTTTGTCAGATGTGAAAAACAAACCCGATACCTTGCAAATTTGACACGAGCACGCCTTCGAGTTTTCCACCCATTTCCCTCGTGTATTACTTCGAGTTCTCCCCTGTCTTTCCCAAGTTTCTCAACTGACACGTAAACAAGCACGTACACGTGCACGACCACCTTCGCTGTCGCTGGTGGGTGCTGCGGCCACCCACGAGTCGCCGTGCATTCCTAAAACATTCCAGTAACCATAATTTTGAAGAAAATTCGAAAACGAGAAATTTAGGTCCTTCGTCCCCCAACCCATCAGAACGTCACTGGGAAAATTCGCCTCGCGCCGATGTCAAGGATAACCAGAAGCAGCGTATCTACGTCACGAGCTTCCCATGTCAACCATGCCTCTCCACTAACCGGTCTCACCAAGTCCGATGCACCCAAGACGATATTTTTTTGCCAATTACTGATCAATGCAAAAACAAGGGGTAAAACCCTAATTTGATCTCGTCCTCATTCCACAATGATTTTAAAAATCCCTGAGCATTTTTCTCAAGCTTCCCTATCCCCTAGCAAGCTTCACCCAAGATCGCCCAATGAACTGTGTTGCTAATCATCAGAAATTGCCCAGAAATTCGAATATGATAATCGTTACTTTACTAAATGAATACTTGCTTAAAAAATTTGATTTGACTTTCAGAAATCATTATTTTTGATAAGCTTCCAGATAGTATATTTGAAATTTAAATTTACGAAGTTTGAATTTTAGCATATTTTACATTGTAACTGTGTTTTTCTCTTATTCCAGGTTCTAAATCCTGAGTAATATCTTTTTAAATGTTTAAACTTTCAATTCAAATGAATTTAACACATTTTTTTCTGATACTAAAAGTCTTACACAACTAGAATCAAAGAACTTGGAGTCTTGACAGGTTTTCAAAAAAAATAACAAAAATAACAGGGGAAACCTGTAGCTAGAACATGCATAAGCAAATGCATAATTTATTTACAGATTTTTATTGCATGCAACCATATTCAACTTTCATACACCAAGCATTCAAACAATCGGATAAAGACCAAATTTATTGAAAGATATACTCACCGTTTTTTTAGCAGAGACAATTCCCTGTTTTCAAATTAAAAATCTAGAACTTTTTTTCTTTTCTTCTTCTTAGCTTGATTTCTCTTGAATTTGATAGCTGCAACAAATTGGTATGGACTTGTTTAAAATTTTGATTTAATTTACTTACTTGATCTTTCAACAATTTAAATTACTTACAATAACCTTTATTTTTCTGAACAGGGGAAGAAATTTGTGGCCTGCTCCCTTTAAGCTTGTGTTTGCTGTTTTTTTTTTCTTTTTAATTGCTTCCTGAACTTTCCTAAATCTTTGAAATTTTCTTGCTTGATTCCGTAATGTTGGTTGAAGATTTGAATTATCCTTCCTTTCACTTGAGATATTAAGAGGAAGGTTTTTATAGATTTAACAGAATTTCCTGGAAATCTTTTCTGGTTCCAATTGTTGAGGAATTGTGTTTGTTTCTGATGATTTCTTCTTCTTTTTCTGATGTGAAGATTTAACAGGATTATCTTTTGAAATGAAAAAAAGAAGAAGATAAATGACTTGTAAAATCTTATTTTATGTTTTCTATAACTTTGTTAAGTAAAAGAAATAATACAAATGACACTTGTAATTCCTTTCTTCCCTTGAATTACATTTGTCACCATAGTCCTTGTTAACTTTAACACTTGTAATAAAAAAATTCTTATTTTATTAACCTAATAATTTGCATTAATTAAATTGTATTTATACTTACATTTTCCCATTAACAAATATTAACTTTATATAAATGCATATTATTAAAAAGAGAATGGTTTTGAACTTTTTAAATACATATTACATAAATTTCATAGATATTGTTGACTTCCGTATTCCGCAACTCAGCGACCCAAGGAAATAAACGACCTAAGCTTATTAACGACCTAGCGACCTAACCATCAACACAGGGCAACATCATATCATAATAGAAAGGCTTAGCGACTTAACGGGCTAAAGGTACAAGAGATCAGCGACCTAACGACCTATAGAGTAAAGCGACCTGACGATCTATGGAGTAAAGCGACCTAACAATCTACGGAGTAAAGCGACCTAGCGACCTAGTAGCTAAACGACCTAGCGACCTAAAAGATCCAGTGACCTAGATAGTTATCACAAAATGAAGCAACTTCTTATGCCGTTCCCAACCGTAAGTCGCTAACTATTCTCCCTAGGTCGCTCACGACCTAAACATACCGAAGAAGCTTTTTATGCCGCTTCCTCCCTAGGTCGTTCACGACCTATGACCTGTTAGTTTGTTCGAGGTGATCAAGTACATTCTAGTTAAGCCGTAACTCGGATCTCTTAGGCCGCTGGCGACCTACGACCTACCCCTAGGTCGGCCACGACCTACGACTCACTCCAGAAATCTCCTATAAATACCATGCCTACACCACCAAAAGGGGGATCTTTTTGGCACATTTCTGGAACGCCTATACTCTGCTGATTTCTCGACTCATCCAACACTTCAAACACGAAAGACATCTCAACGAACTTCAAGAAGAAATCTATCACATTCGACATGGATTCAAAGAGTTCTTCTACATCAGAGTTCTAGCTATTTGTCCTAGTGGTGTTGTAATCGAAGACTGTTGTAAAATTGTAATTGATTCAGCAATAAAGAAGATTAAAGTGGACGTAGGCTTAACTTGAAGCCGAACCACTATAAAACTGTTGTCTCTTTACTGCTTTTTCTGTGACTTTTCTACTTACTTTTAATTCCCGTATTGACGGGTGGTGCTTTCACTTAATCTCTACTTACACCGGGTGTTAGCGTTCAATTTTTAGCGTTAACATTTTTTGTGCTTTCACTGAGAATCGAACTCAGGCTACTTTCGTCATTGCTTCGCAGTTTGTTGAAAAAATCACTCTCAAAACCATAAGTCTATCAGAGATAATGGCTCCTGGAAGAAAGCGCGGATCTACTAGACCCAGTGTTGTTCGTGAGAATACTGCCACTTCTCCTTCGTCAAGTCAAGCAGCACCAAGTGCTGGAATTACACGAGCGGAGTTAGATGCTGCAGTATCTGGGTTATACCAGCAGATGGAAACCCAGAATGCTTCAATGCTTGATAGGTTAAATGCTTTTCTCAGGGCTAACCGTCAACCGGTGAATAATGGAGAAAACCTTGCTGATGATGCTCAAAATCCTGAAGAAAGGAATATCCCTCAAAGAGCAGCTAACTCCGCCAAAGAAACACCTCCCCAAGCTGGAGGATCGAGACTGCAGCCAACTCTCCGCGAACGTTTGTCCAGACAAACTTCCGAAAAAATGGCCGAAGTCTGTCCTGCAGAGCCTTTAAATGATGAGGAATACCTTTCGAGCATGGTGCGACAAATCATGAAAGAAAGCATAAAAAAGGATGAAGATGAAAAAGAATGGGGATTCGCTCCGAGCAAAACTCCGTTCACTGAATGGATTCTAAAGGCGGAATTCCCAAGGAAGTTTGTTCCTCCTACCATCCCGGCTTATAAGGGAACAAGTGACCCTAATCAATTCTTGTACAAGTATGACTGGCACATGACAGGTGCCAGGGCATCGGATGAAATCAAATGCCGGTACTTTCCGGTATACTTGGAAGGAGTGGCTCTACTCTGGTCCACAAAGCTACCGGTCCGATCCATAGACCAGTTCGCCGAATTGACTCGGAAGTTTAAAGAACAGTTCAGGCTTTATGCTTCGAAGGCAAAGGATATTATGTCACTGTCCAACCTAGAACAGAATCCTGTGGAATCTATTAGATCTTTCTTGAACCGCTTCAACATAGCTTTAGCTGAAGTGGATAATGCAGAGCCACTAATGGTCTTAACATATTGATGAGGGCAATCGACAAATCGAGTGAATTTGGGAAGTGGCTGAAGATGAAAGAACCGAATTCGCTTGAGAAATTCTATAAGAAAGCTGATGAATTCATGCGCTTGGAAAGCCTTCAGGCACCGGCTAAAGTGGCACTGACAGAGGTCAAGAATAACACTGCCGCTCCTACCAAAAAAGAGTCCGGGAGTCAGAAAAGGGAGAATAATAGAGGGAAGAAACAGAGGGATGTGAAGAAACCTCGCTTCTTAAAATATTCAGATTTCACTCCTTTGACTGACACCCTAGAAAATATCTTTTTTGCTACCAAAGATGCGGTAGAATATCCTAAACCGCCTGAGATGAGATTTGGGGAAAAAGCTGCTCAAAGTGGGAGATTCTGTCAGTTTCATAATCAACCCAGTCATGATACCAACGAATGTCGCCATCTGAAAAGTTTGATTGAAGAATTGCTGAGAGAGAACAAGTTGTAGCAATATGTAAGGAGAAGTAGGAATGACCCAACTTCATCTACTAAGGGCCAGCAACTTCCTACTCATCCATCTGGCTCGAGTGAGAGGATTACTGCGCATGAATCAGAAAGGCCCGTTATTAATGTGATTACGGGCGGTCCTCACCCAACATGCAGAAGCTGTGGCGGGATGGAAAGATATGTCCGTGCCTTGAAATATGCACCTATAGAAGAGAGTGTTTTTGCGCTAGAAGATGTTGCACCTTTGAAGGAGCAGAAAACTTTTAATGATGATATTGTGTTCAGAGCCAGGGACTCTATGGGCACTAAAGCTCCAACCATGGATCCCTTGGCCATTTCTGCATGCATTGGGCCGGCTATTGTGAGAAGAGTGCTTGTAGATTGCGGTGCTTCTTGCAATATTCTCTTCAAAAAGACATTCGATCAAATGAAAATTCCGATGGCTGATGTTCAAGCTTTATCGCAAAAAATTGTTAGGTTTACTGGGGAACCGAAGCAGCCGATTGGAACTATTGACTTATTCGTGGAGCTTGGAGAGGGGCAGAAAAAGGTGGTTCGGAAACAGACTTTTGTAATTGTTGATGAATTTTCTGCCTACAACGCCTTCCTAGGCCGACTAACTCTTGAGGCTTTTAAGGCAATTCTCGCCCCGTGGTGCCTCACTATGAAATTCCCCATGGATAATGGAGTTGGAGTTATTAAAGGGGATCAGAATGCTGGGCGAGAATGTTATCTAATAGAGTTGCATGAAGCGAGGAAGAGAGAGATGGGAAAAGATGCGACAGCCCCAGTCCGCATCAAAGAACCAACCTTGTAGCAATTACAGGGTGGACCCTGCACTGGCGAGCGTAGCAGGGCACGAAGAGAAATGGATAATAGAAGAGCTAGTGCAGGGGAGAATAGAGTGGTGCCAGCGGAAGTAACGGTGCCAGTACCTGTTGACCCGAAAGATCCCAACAAAGTGGTGAATGTGGGTTCGCAACTTAGTGTGACGGTTCAAAATTCCTTGATATCATTCTTGAAAGAAAATCGGGACGTATTCGCTTATACTCATGCTCATATGTGTGGAATATCCCCAGAAATTGCAGTACATACTCTGAATATTGATCCGAAGTTTACACCTATAAAGCAAAAAAGAAGAACCCAGGGTCCTGAAAGGTCAGCAGCATTGAAAGAAGAGGTAGATCGACTCATGGAGAATGGTTTCGTCAGGGAGTCTACTTATCCGAATTGGGTTTCAAATCCAGTATTGGTTAAGAAAGCTAATGGAAAGTGGAGAGTATGCATCGACTTCTCAGATTTAAACAAAGCCTGCCCCAAAGACTGCTTCCCGTTACCCAAGATAGATCAATTGGTGGATGGAACAGCGGGGCATGAATTGTTATCTTTTATGGATGCTTGCTCCGGATACAACCAGATCATGATGCATGAGCTGGATCAGTAGGACACAAGCTTTATCACCGACGTTGGTCTCTACTGCTATAGAGTCATGCCCTTTGGACTTAAGAATGCAGGGGCAACTTACCAAAGACTCGTCAATGCTATGTTCAAGCCGCGGATTGGAAAAACTATGGAAGTTTATGTTGACGATACACTGGTGAAATCAATGAAGGCAGTAGACCATATGGATCACTTGGCAGAAAGATTTGCAGTCCTCCGAAAGTACGGAATGAAGCTCAATCCTTTGAAATGTTCATTGGGGGTGGAGTAGGGAAACTTCTTGGGTTTCATTGTGAGTGCTAGGGGCATTGAAGCTAATCCTGCTCAGATTGATGCCTTAAGAGATGTCAAAGCTCCTAGAACGAAGAAGGAATTGCAAAGTCTCAATGGAAAAGTCGCTGCCTTGAGTCGGTTCATTTCTAAAGCCACTGATAAATGCATTCCATTCTTTGATGCTCTGAAGAAAGGAAGGAAAATTTTGACTGGACTCCTAAATGCCAGAAAGCTTTCGATGAGTTGATTCGTCATATGGAAAGGCCTCCAATACTTTATAAGCCCGACAATGGTGAAGATCTTTTCCTATATTTGGCAATCTCATCTCATGCTCTCAGTGCAGCATTGGTACGGGATGACGCAAAAATTCAGCACCCGGTCTATTATATCAGCAAAAGGTTCACTGGGCAAAGATGAATTACTCAAAATTGGAAAAGCTCGCCTATTGTATACTGATTGCATCAAGAAAATTGAGGCCATATTTCCAAGCTCATCCAATCAAAATCCTCACCGATCAACCTCTGAAGCAAGTCCTATTTCGCCCTGAGACTTCGGGTCGTCTTCTGAAGTGGAATATTGAACTCAGCCAATACGACATCACTTATCATCCCCGGAGGGCAATCAATGGACAAGCTTTAGCAGATTTCATCGCATAATGTACAGATAAAGGTGATAGTGAGGAAGAAGTGAAAAATAATACCCCGATTCGATGGAGATTATATGTTGATGGTGCAAGAAACGATTACTGTTCCGAAGCTCGGGTTGTGCTTGAAACCCCTGAAGGGCGGTCATTGTGCTATGCATTGAGATTGGAATTCCCTTCGACAAATAATGAAGCAGAATATGAAGCTCTTATTGCTGGCTTGAAGATTGCTAAAGAGCTAAATGTCAAAGTGTTGCAGATCTTCAGTGATTCACGGCTTATTGTATGCCAAGTCAAGAAAGAGTTTCAAACTAAAGGAGGAAATCTGCCTGCTTACTTGTCAAGAGCCTGGGAACTTCTCGATGATCTTGACCATTATACGATAAGTCATATACCCAGGGAGGAAAACATGAAGGCAGATTCTCTCGCGAAGTACGCAAGCACTGGTGAAGCTCAATTATTGGGATTAGTTCCGGTGGTAGTCCTGTCAGCTCCAAGCACTGATGAGATGGATATTGACTGGACATGACTATATCTCAAGAGCAAGAATCGTGGATGACTCTGATAATGGAATATCTGCTCAACGGTTCTCTACCAGAAAATTCAAAGGAACGACAGAAGCTGCTAAGAAAAGCCTAGAGATATATAATTCAAGATGGCCGGTTGTAAAGGCAGGGATTCTCAATGCCATTACTCCGATGTGTGACCAAGGAAGACGCTAAGACAATTCTAGCTGAGGTACACGGAGGAGAGTGTGGAGATCATTCAGGTGGTCAAACTTTAGCAAAGAAAATTCTCCGTTATTGGTATTTTTGGCCAGACATTAATCGTGATGTTGCAAGCTACGCCAGAAAATGTGACCGATGCTAGAGACTTGCAAAAATCCCAAGAGCACCTTCCACCGAGATAACACAGATGGTCAGTCCGTGGCCATTTTCTATTCAGGGAATAGATCTCATCGGACCTTTGCCAGCCTCCAAGTCCGAAATCAGATATGCTATTGTTGTTGTTGATTATTTTACTAAATGGGCTGAATCCGAACCATTAGCTACTATTACCTCTAGAAAGATGATAAACTTTGTAACTAAGAATATCATTTGCAGGTATGATGTGCCTCAAAAGATAATCACAGACAATGGAACCCAATTCGAAAGTGAAGAGTTCCAAGATTTTTGCAAGCGATTCAAGATCCGAAAAAGCTTCTCAGCAGTGGCTCATCCGTAGGCAAACGGGCAAGTGAAAGCAGTAAACAAAATTATCAAATCAACCATAAAAAAACAGCTGGAAAACGCAAATGGTGGTTGGGTCGATAAGCTACCACTGGCACTATGGGCATACAGAACTACCCACAAAACTGCGACTGGGCACACTCCGTTTTCATTGGCATATGGATCAGAAACAATGATTCCGGTGGAGACAGAAGTCCCTTCACACAGAAGAATCCATTTCGATCAAGCTGAAAATGAAAAGCTGCAACTTGAAGCATAAGACTTCCTTGATGAAAGAAAGGATGAGGCTCGGCTCAGAATTGCAGCCCATCAGCAAAGAATTGCCAGGCACTTCAATTCCAATGTTCGCCAACGCAGCTTTGAGATTGGAGATCTAGTCTTGAAGAGGATCATGACAACAACAGGTGTGTTTGCGCCAAACTGGGAAGGGCCGTTTGTCATAGGCAAAAAACTTCTTGATGGCACTTTCAAACTGACAACTGTCGAAGGAGATCCAATTCCAAGGGCTTGGAACATCAATCACTTGTGCCCATATTTTACTTAAAAGCTTTATTGAAATACTGTAAAAGAATTATGGATGTATGATTCTTGTATTGAAAGCCATTGTAAAGCCAGTGCAAGTGAATAATAAGAACTATAAAGTGGATGTAGGCCTAGTTCTTGGCCGAACCACTATAAATCTTGTGTTCTCTACTATTACAAACTGCCTGTTTTATTTCGGTATGTAAAGTACTTTAATTGCATTACTAAAATGTCGATTTAATATTGCAGGCCATTAAAACAAATCTCACCCATCACAAGACCAAGCTATCCTTGAAATCCCTCAACAAACAAATGTTAAGCCATAAAAGTTCCGGACTCAAATCCTATATAAGAAGTGCTTCAAGCAGACAGTTAGTAGTTCCGCCGGAGGTGGGCCCTTGATAACTAATTGAGATCGTTTGTGCAAACGAACATCCGATTAATTAGCTTGTGTCTGCCCCTGCGAACTCACTTAACAATGAAGTACACTTCTTTGGATAAAATAAACTACTTGCAAAAGAAAGAAATGCGTGCTTGAAGATGATAACAAGGAGTCGCTGATATGTGCAAATGGCGAAAAGACATGGGCGAGCAGGCAGGAAACAACCAAAGACCTCTTCGGAGGCACAAGTCCTCTTCGGAGGCACAACTCTTCGAAGGATAAAGACCTCTAACGGGGCTTGCCAAAAAAAGTAAGTTCTCTTTCTCAACCAAAAAAGATTGGTGGAATGACCGGAGGCACCTTCCCAAGTGGAAGGCACAGGGCACTACTTAACTAGATGAGATCATTTGTGCAAACAAACATCCAAGTAACTTGTGTCCGCCTCGTGAATCCATCCAACCATGAGAAAGAAACTTCCAGGCAAAAACCCTACTCGGAGGCACACATTTCACCGAGATCTGAAATAAAACTTCACATGTGTTGAAATGTGAAAAGCCCTCTTCGGAGGCCCATTTCACCAAAGTTGAAATGCTAAAAGACCTCTTCGGAGGCACACATTTCACCGAGATCTGAAGTAAAACTTCCTAAGTGTTGAAATGTGAAAAGCCCTCTATGGAGGCCCACTTCACCAGAGTCGGAGTGCCAAAAAAGCCCTCTTCGGAGGTCAGCTTCTCGACGAACAGGGAAAAAACAAAAGCCTCTCCCCAGAGGCATAAACAAAAAGCCCTCTTCGGAGGCCCGCTTCCCAACGAACAGGGAAAAGACAAAAGCCTCTCACCAGAGGTAGAAACAAAAAGCCCTCTTCGGAGGCCCGCTTCCCCGCGTATAGGGAAAAAACAAAAGCCCTCTCCCTAGAGGCACACACAAAAATCCCTCTTCTCATAGGCACAATCAAACAAAAGCCCTCTTCGGTGGCACAAACAAGTCAAAGCCCTTTTCGGAGGCCCACTTTACCGCGTAGGAAAATTCGCTTGCCAAAAATAAAAGTGACTTCCTCCGAAAGTGAAGTGTAAAAACTTCTTCAATAAAAAAAAGAGAAAACTTCTCGAATACAAGGCGCATTCTACTAAATCAGAGAAATATTTCCTTCAAATGGAAAAAATTATTCTCTAAAGTATGGATGCAAGCATCCTTAAAATGGAAAAGTTGTTCCCTAAAGAAAGGGTACAAGTTTTCTCAAAACAGAAGAGTTGTTCTCCAAAATTTTACTAATGTGAAAAAGATTGCAATAAACCGTGGTAGGGGGGCAATATAATGTAGTTACATTCATAAAAGCAATGCTCAAGCAACACTCCACAGGTTTACTGCAACATCACACAAAGAATATAAAGAAACTTGTATGAAAAAGAAGAATAAATGCATTCTCAAATACAGACAGGAGTTTGTACAAGTAAAAGAATAATTTTATTCCATACTATGAAAATTTTATACATGTGCAGGTTTCAAAATAAAAGAAGGCGGGGACCGGTACCCACACAATCTCCGGTCAACACAAGTCTTTATATATACAAGCAAAAAAGCAAAAAGCGAGATGAAAAGCATAAAGAGCCAACCCATCACTTCTTCTTCCTGCCACCTTTCGAGCCCTCGTCAGGCCGGATGATTAACTTTTTGGGTCGGCTTGTGAGAGTAGGGGAAGAAAGAGGAAGGGGTGCAATTGGTCTTTCTTCTGCTTTTTCTTCGCTGGCAGAAGCTTCCCTCTTTTTCTTTGAGACTCCACGCTTCCCGTTCTTCCTTGAAGAAGACTCACTGGCCGGGGTGAAAAGTGCAGACAACTTTATGTCATCAAAAATAGTTTTCTCCAGGTTCTTTCTCCTTCTTCAGGATCATCGGCCTTCTGTTCTTGTGAAGCGACCGGGTCATCCAAGCCTCGAAGAGCCTCTATCTGCTCCTCTTGTTACCCTAGTTGAGAAACGGAAGGAGGAGTAATCTGAAGAGACGGAGAGAGAACAGCTGGAAGTGGGGAAGGCTGAACAACACTTGGCGCTTTCACTACAGGAGAAGAGAAGTTAAAGTCAGTATCTCTTATAAAAAGAGGAGAAAGTGGCGTGTCAAGATTTAAGTAATAATGAAAAAGTTCATCAAGCTCATGTGAAGTAAACAAACAGTCCACTTGAGCAAGATCAGCATTGAGGTTACCTGGAGAAGTAGGCTTTACTATGTCAACTTCAAAGTCCGGTGCTTCAGTGCTTTCTTGAGTCTCATCTCCAGTGTGGGCGGTTGCACTTTCAAAAACAGCTTTAGCAGGAGGTGGAGAATGGGAACTGGAGCCAACAATATCGATGTTAGCCGAAACCGAAGGTTGAACTGGGTCGGTTGAAGTTGCCTTCCCTAAATGTTCTCCTTCTGCCATTTCGGCTCTCTTTTTGGCGAGTTACTCCTTTCCCCTGGCAAGAGCGGCACATGCATCATCATCTAGATAGTGCGCCATTAAATCTTCTTCACCATATCCAGCTCCTCCAAGCATATCAAGTGCTGCTTCCCACACTTTGGCCAATGTGATTTCGTACTTCGGTCCCAAAAATCTAAGGCTACCGCACCACAGAACACTATGAATGTAAAACTCGAATAAAGTAGAGTTGATTTCGACATTAATTGCCATATGGGATTCTTCGGCTGCTGCTTTGCCGGCAATAGCTTCATCACGCTCTTTTTCAGCTATAGAAAGTCGAGCTTTTAACATTTCGATTTCCAAGTTCTGGGAGTTGGTTTTTTTCTCGCAACTGAGCCACCTCAGTTCGATAGCTTTCTACAACTTGCTGTTATGCTTCAAATTTAGCTTCAGCGTCTCTCTGTGCAGCGTGAGCGTCTCTCACCTGTTTTTGAAGCACTTCTTATCTTTGAGATTAGGAAGTGGAAGAAGTGGCAAGCTGTTCTTTAAGTTTTTCAACTTCCGCTTCAAGCTTCTCGTTGTAAGCGACAATGGTCTTCATCTCTGCATCATGCTGATCGAGTGCTTTTTGCCACTCAGATTTATCATTTTCCATAGTCAGCATGGCTTCGAGATTTGCACGGTTTACGCTTTGAAGCTTGTCAACAAGTTTCTGCCAACAGGACATTCTCTCGATATCGAGTTTGACGGCATCAAGATTTCGCAACATGGCTTGCTTATCGATTGGAACCAAGTCAAGATCGAAACGCACTCCCTTTTAAGCACCAATGCGGAAACCGACTTTGAAGAGTAGCTGGACCCTGTCCAACTTGATATGGGGGCCTACTGATGATTATTTGAATATCAACTCTTTGAAGGGAAGGAGAGCTGGAAGGGATTTCCAAAGAGACGGGAGCAGCGGGTTTTTCAGAAATTTCAGATGTCAATTTTTCACCAAGTTTGGCCCGTTTGCTCGGATATTCAGTGACATGACTTTTCCCTTTGTCATCATGGGATTTTCGTTTGTGGGAATCATCCTCTCTCTCGGAAGAATCTTGTCGTTTGTACCGTCTCCCATAGCGTTCTTCATAAGCACACCTCTCATGAGCTTTCCTCGCAGCTCTTTCTTCGTCGGTTTCCCAGGAAGCAGGAAGATACCTCTTGGGGTCATAAGAGCCGCGTCTCCCATAACGCTAGAAATCATCATAGTAAGAGCCACTTCGTCCCATTGGAGAACCTGAAAATGAAAAAAAGACAAGTTCAGAAATCTTCAAAGCAAGGAAGTTGAATGCATACAAGTGCCGAAAAATCCTAAGTGTGTGTAACGTGCAAACTACGCACGTCAAACTACGAACCACTCCTCGGTTGGAGGGTGATGACAGATTTTACAGCATGTGTCGACTCTTGGGCTAACGGAGTTTGTTGCAAGACTGATGTCGCTTCAACTACTGGAGAAATAACTTTAGTAGTAGTGGTATCGTCTTTAAAGAGCTTCTAGGAAGTAATCATCAAGTCGCTCAACCCCTCAAAAATGTCGTCGTCGTCGTGCCTGGTGGCACCCTTCCCCTCAGCTCCTTCATCAACAGTCTTCCCGGATTGGTGAGAAGGTTCCTCTTCCTCGATGACCGGGGCAAGTGCTAGTTTGTCGGATGACCCCGCAACGTCAATAGAAGCAGAACACTTCACCAGTGAAGCCTCAATAGTAGGTTCTTTCGGTGTAAATTCTTCAACGGAAACTGGGGTATCCGATGTCTCTACTGGAGAATCAGGGACTTCATGAGGCTGAGTGGAACGGGAAGAGTGCAGAAGTCCGTATTGGTGAAGAAATTCATCTTTCATCAAAATTTAATACTTCTTTCCTCAACCGCCACGGCACTTAATCTTTCAAAAGTCGGCTTGTGGCTGGGATCTTTAGAGGGAGGAGGAAGTGCTGTAAAAGTAAAGAATGAAATTAGAACCTAGAAACTCAAACTTTGAAAAGCTCAAAAGGAAAGAGCAGGGATAAACAATCTTACTTCCTACTCTCCAGATGGCGTAAAATCCTGGAGGGCGACGAACGAAGAAGAATTTATTTAAGAACCCGTGGGAACTTTCCGGAAGATCGACGATCAATCTACGGTTCCTAACGCTTCTCACGAGTGTGATAGAGGGATGATCTTTATTCTTTGCAAATGTGCACAAGTAACGGATTTCTTCAAAACTCGAAAGACGATCAAGTGTCCTCCTGAACAGCACTCAAAGTCCCATTAGATTTGCGTGTCCATTGGGATGTAACAGGAAAGGAGAGATAGTCAATCGGAGAAGGAGTCACTGAAGAAAGTCATTAAAAGGAGGAATAGCACCACAAAGGCACATCTAACGATTGACAGTGATAAAACCGAGAGGTAGCCTGTCAGCAGTATCGTTTGGCCCAGGAAGTAAAGCATCTACTTCAGCAATACCAAACTGAATACGTAGTTGGTTGAACGCCCGCTGACTCAGGGTAGTTGGAGTTCTTTCTGGGTGATTGTCCAATGGATTAGCTATCGGGAAGACCCCTTCGGCGTGCTCTATTATCTCTTCTTGAGAAGACATTCTACACAAGGAACTAGATATTCAAATATGAAGGTGCACGTTTCCTAAATGTGTGAAGTGTTGTCCAAAACTAACAAAACGACAAGCAAATATAACTGCAATTAAACTAACAGGCATTTTCAATTATAAAGCTTCAGGGCTTGTTGTTTAAAGTCCAAATACAAGTGCAGTGTTGATGCAAACAAATCAGTTTTAATATATTAACATTGCTTTGCATTAATACTTCACTTGAGTTTGTTGATTCACAGCATCTCATGTAATTTCTTTAAGTTGATTATCTTTTATCGACTAATCTGTCATTCGATGTGGGTGATCAGTGGCAGTATATTCGTCCCGTTTTTCTGCAAATGTTGTATTTAACAGGTTATTAGCATTAAATTTAATGAGATTTGTAAAGAAGTACAACAAGTTCAAGCATGTTTTCTCGGCAGTTCAAGTTGGGAATTCAATTCAGCAATGTCATGTTCATTCGAGTTGAAAGGAATTCGAGGCAATGCAAAACAGGCTAAGTCCTAGGTCGCTCAGATGCATAAGCGACCTACGACCTATGCCGCAAGAAGTTTAGTCATCTATCTCCTAGGTCGCTCTGCTTTAAGTTTCATGTCATTCCAGCAAGTTAGGTCGCAAGTATGATAGGTCGCAAGAAATTAGGTCGTAAGCAAGATAGATCGTATGACTCACGATTAGGCCTAGGGCGTGTCCTCCACTCGAGTGCGTCCACGGGTCCATCACCTCACAATCACCAGGAGCGCAACGGTTCGACCTGGAATCTACTAACCTGCTAAACCGTTAAGGACCTTCTCACATCCTCCAAACTCACAAACTAGTTAACTCGAGGCACTATAATCCATCATCTCCTCCTCAAATCATCAAAGATCACCCAAAACCGAATAGAGCCACCTCAAGTCCATCAGAAATCGATCGAAGCATGGTTCGCAATGAAACATGAGAATATAAAATTGGATCAGAGGTTAAAGATGGCAATCCAGATTCATGACTTAATGATGATCGTGAGTTGAACAGAGAACGGATTCACTTACGTGATGAAATTACAAGGACGATCGATGATCAGAAAGTTCAGGTTTGAAGTTTCTTCAATGGCGATTTTGAAGGTTGAAGCAAGTAAAGAGGAAGGAACGAGCTAGTGGTTTATATAAGGTAAAGAGAGAAAGTCGAATGGGCATGAGAAATCTCTTGGGTCGCTCACGACCTAGCACAATTAGGTCGAAGCACACGACCTAAGGCATAGGCGTGTACTTCGAGGGGCAAATGTTAACTTCCATATTCCACGACTCAGCGACCCAAGGAAATAAGCGACCTAAGCTTATTAACGACCTAGCGACCTAACCATCAACACGGGGCAACATCATATCATAATAGAAAGGCTTAGCGACTTAACGGGCTAAAGGTACAAGAGATCAGGGACCTAACGACCTATGGAGTAAAGTGACCTAACGACCTATGGAGAAAAGCGACCTAACGACCTATGGAGATAAGCGACCTAACGACCTAGTAGCTAAATGACCTAGCGAACTAAAAGATCCAGCGACCTAGCGAGTTATCACAGAATGAAGCAACTTCTTATGTCGCTCCCAACCATAAGTCGCCAACTATTCTCCCTAGGTCGCTCATGACCTAAACATACCGAAGAAGCTTTTTATGCCGCCTCCTCCCTAGGTCGTTCACGACCTATGACTTTTTAATTTATTCGAGGTGATCGAGTACATTCTAGTTAAGCCGTAACTCGCATCTCTTAGGCCGTTGGCGACCTACGACCTATGACCTACCCCCAGGCCGGCCACCACCTACGACTTACTCCAGAAATCTCCTATAAATACCATGCCTACACCACCGAAGGGGGGTCTTTTTGGCTCATTTCTGGAACGCCTATACTCTACGGATTTCTCGACTCATTTGACACTTCAAACACGAAAGACATCTCAACGAACTTCAAGAAGAAATCTAACACATTCGACATGGATTTGAAGAGTTCTTCTACATCGGAGTTCTAGCTATTTGTCTTAGTAGTGTTGTAATCGAAGATTGTTGTAAAGTTGTAATCGATTCAGCAATAAAGAAGATTAAAGTGGACATAGGCTTAACTTAAAGCCGAACCACTACAAAACTTTTGTCTCTTTACTGCTTTTTCAGTGACTTTTCTACTTACTTTTAATTCCCGTATTGACGGGTGGTGCTTTCATTTTAAAAAATTAATATTTCCAAATTTTAAACTCAAAAGAAATTTGAAATTCTTATTCATTTAAATTATCACTTATCATTTATTTATTTCATAACTTTTTAAATTATATTATGAAAGTTCGATACTTACCAAATTTACATTGATAAAAATTTGGTATGTTACACTACACACCGTATTTAGTTGATGATATAGAGTATTTTATTTGGTTAATAGCTAACAATCATAAATTTAATTTATTTTAACATTCGTACTTACCATATGATTTTTTCAAATAAAATATTTATGATTTGCCAATATATTATAGAATGAATATAATTTTAATATCCGAAAAGCAATGGCTGATTGCTTTGATTTGGCTACTGCATTGAATTTGTTGTCAATTTGAGCCTCGTTGCTTTAGTTTCGGTTTTCATGTTTTGCTTCAGATGATTCTCAAAAAGTATTCTTTGGATTTGTTTGATCAATTTGACTTAAATTTTAGTGATCTTAGTTTTTAAATTGGTAGGGTACAAATATTTTAATCCTCCGTCTTGGGGATAATAAAAATTTTATAATAAAAGACAAATTAATTTAATTAGATGCTGCCATACTATGTTCAAGCAAACTTATGATTATGATTACAAAGGAGAAAGTGATACTTTTCTTTACTTTGGAATCAGCTTGTTTTGGATTGTTTGTAACACTTTCTATATGATTTTATTTATAGCAGATAATATTACACATAACAAATCATATAAGCTCATGGAAAATTTCATCAAACAAGAAAACTGTCTGTTATTGATATGCTAGAGATATTGATTATGGAGGTTACTATTGACAGGATCAATTAGAATGACGTGAAGTCGAGTTATTTCAGATTTGATCTCTCCCATTAACAGTTGTACCATTCCCACTACACCAAATTTCTTCATTTTTAACTCATGTATGGATCATAACATCTGTTAGAAATGGGAAAAAAGGGAAGAAGGGAAAGAAACTAGTCAAAACGATAGCCATGGTAACAGGCTCAAGCAGAGGAATCTGAGTTGTAGTTCATAGACTATAATAATCCACTACCCATTTGGATGACCTTAAATAAGCTAGTTTTTTTCATTTTGAAAGCCAAAATAAACTGGACATGGCTTTCAGTAAGAAAAGAAGTAGCTTATTTAAGTTCATCCAAATGATAATATTTTAAGTGAGAGAAAGTCTATTTGAACACAAATTTACTGACAAACTGCTAAGAGACTCTAATGACATGCCTTTTAGACACCCAAATGTCGACATCAATACATCCACCATACTCACGTACCGAGCGCCCCATGTACCCAAAATGTGAGTTGTTAGGATAAAATAAAAATAAAATGAGATAGAATAAAAAGAAGAGAATAATATATCAGAATCTCATAGCCGAATGATAACATATAATATCAAAAGAGCAGTACAAAGGGTTACTCTATATGACAACCCATCTTTCTGACCCTTGAGAATAACACTTAATACATCCTCGGTATTCATGTGTCGTTGTCTTAGGGTAAAATAAATAATAGAAAGAATGGAATAGAAAAACTCACAAAGGAATGCTTACATATAATACAAAATGGTATAGTACAAAAGACTACTCCTTGCATGGACCTATCAGAGTTAAACAAAAGTACTACTTCTAACTGATTTGCAGCTATACATTCTGACTTCACATTTTCAAATGCCAAATATACCAACATAATCATATAACTGAAATAATAACTGGATAATTAAGGAGCCACCTGCCTACTCTATCACCATCTTCAAAGGGCTCCAAAGAAAATCTGCTACTCTCCGATTACTTAAATATAATTAAGTGCCCGAGAGTTTTAGGAAAAGTAAACAACTCGGGTCATACAAAATGTCAGGTCGGAGTAAAACTCTGAAACAAACGAAAGCGTATTTAACAAAAATATATGGACCCATGTCGCTAATGCGGAAGGGGTTTTCTCCCACATAAACACAACCAAACATAAGAATGGAAAAGAACAATAAGAAAAAAATCCAAAAAAAATGATGGAAAAAATTAATATAAAGATCCAAACTCGAAAGAATGGAAATAGTTTGAATAAAATCCAAAGTAGGCAGAATGGATAAGCGTGATAACAATACAAACTCGATAGAATGGAAAAAACCTATAATTACACATTGTAAAGTATGGTTGACTCCTTGCATTGTAATTACAGAAAAACAATCCAAAGGTTCGAATCAATTAAGGAAATGAAAATTTCCAATAAATGACCTGGAATGTGCGCCACCCTTGAAGTATATCTCTAGTAATATACTTCTGAGAGAAGTCCATATACTCTGTGGCACTTCTTGGAAATATACTAGCTATACCCTACCAAAGCATACTAAGTATCCAAATATTTCACATCTAAATGCGCAAACGACTCTGATTTAGATGAGATGTGAAAATACCTTAATGAGAGAAACCCCACATAGATGAATGTTCTTTCATGCTTTGGGTTCAGTCATTTATCTACAAAGGATAACGAAGCCCAAAAGAGCAACAAGTCGTCTTAGAATAACTAAAATCAAGAAGCTAAAGTAATCGATAGATGGGATACCAATTGTCGAGGATATAAAATGATCATAAATGGAAATTAATTCTTGTATACCCATCACCACTCATCAATTTCAAACTTATGCCATTCCTTGGTAAACAATAATGCTGAACGAGTCCAGATAGTATTACCTTAAAGTCGTGTCCTATGACCATTCTTAACTTTTAAAATAGGCACAAGTCTACCCCATTGACATTCATTGTTAAGTACACAAATAAATCATTTCCACATAAGTGATATCACTTTACGGAACACAATTCAGTTCCATAACCGAATCAAACGTTTACTTTTAAAACTCGAATTCATGCTTAGCTTCACTTTAAAGTATCAGCTTTAAAAAACTTTATTAGAAGAGTTCACTAACTTTAAATCATCATTACAAATGGAAATAACTTGAAACATCATTATTACATTAATGAATTAACTTTAAAACTTCATTAATTCAGTTGATTGATTGGCTTCAATAGCTTTAATTCAAAAGAAATTAATTACTATTAAACATCATTAATTTAATTTTTTAATAAAAATTAATTATAGTTAAGTAAATAAATAAATAAACAAATTGTTATCATTATTTGAAATGAACAACAAAGTAAAAACATCCTTGTTACTTTGATAAATTCACTTTGAAACTTCACTAATTAAGTTGACAATTTAACTCCAAATGCTTTTAATTGAAAAGGGTAAATTACCTTTAAAACATCAGTAATTCAATTAATTAGTAATATTTAAATATAATTAATTTAATTAACTTAATTAATAATTAAATCGCATTATTTAAGAATGACTTATTAATTATAGACATCATTAAAGGGAAGATTAATTAAAGTTAAACAAGTTGATTAACTTGAAAAGACGTTAATTAAAAAGATTAATTAATTTTAAAACATCATTAATTCATTAATAGATTAATTTAATCCATCGTTACTAAAAGATTAATTATCCTTGAACATCATCATTAAATAAAATGATTAATTTTTAAACAATCATTAACCAAGTAATTAATTAAATTTAAAAAACATCATTAACTAAGGGTGTCTCCAATGCTTAACGGCTGGATATTCAGGGCACCGAATGTTCAACCCTTAAACGGGCTAGAATATCTAGTGGCGAGGTGCCCATTAATGGGCGCCTGGCTTCAGGCACTCACTAAATGGGAGCCTGGCATCAAGCGCCCATTAAATGGGCGCCAGCCCCCTCCCCCAAACCCTTTTTCCTTTCTACCTGGCTCCCCCTACCGATGGTCCCCCTTCTGGCGCCCATTTAATAGGCGCCCAAGCCCAATTCAGCATTCTGAATTCGATTCTGAATATGTAGCTTAATATTACGCCTGGAATTGACGACTGAGGAGGAATCCTTAACATTACCCCCTTGATTCTAACCACTGGAGATGCTCTAAGTAATTGGTTAACTTTAATCCTTATTAATTAAATAATCATTATTAAAATGGTTAATTACTTTTTAAAACATCATAAATTAAAATCTTGCTTAACTGGTAAAACGATTCCAAGCACGAAGATGAAACCAAATGGTTTCAATAAAAAGTGTTTTTCCGAAAGTGCGGGTATAACGACCATCGCTGTACCGGTAGTTCGGCAAAAAAATTTATGGCATTATCATTACAACCAAACATTACAAAGTAAGGATATGAGCATATATACATGGTAATTTACTATGAAACAACATGTAATAAGTATTTACTAACAATTATATTAACTTTGACTACTAACTTTCCATATAGCTAACTACATGCTATTAATTTTCAAACACGACATCTTTTCAAAGCATAAACCAAACAACAACAAATACATCATCCAATACATACTACAAGCATTAATTAGTTACTTGTTAGAAAGAAAACTTGTTAACATCCTCAACGATATGTGGTTAGCAATAAACATAGTTTATGCTATAAAAGAAGATTGTTTGGAGCCATCACTCGAAACCTCTATTTCGATTTGGTTGACTTAGACAAACTGCTTTTTTGGATGGTTTCAAGGGATTAGAAATAGTAGTCAGTGGGTCCAATCAAACTTCTTAAAATGAAGATTAAGAAGAAAGCACCTATTTCGAATCCTCATTACTAGATGAGTCGAAAGAGATATAAGGGACATATGACCCTTTCAACCATGTCGAAATGTTCATTTGGCCTTTAAAGAGAAGCATTTTCTTTTGACACCATGGTTTATGCTCTTTCAAAATAACCCCGTTTGAAAGGATTGTATGCGAATGAATTTTTCAAAGGAATAGCATTGCTTGTCATTATAAGTCAAATCTCATTTGAAACATCCCTTTCAACCATGTTGTAGGGGGCTATGTTCTTTCGAAGTAAATCAAATTTGTACAATATGCAAGCTCTACTGTACGCAATGAAATCATCTTAGATAATCAAAGTTAAATGAATTTATTAAGGATGAAATATCATCATCATCCTTATGTACCATTAGGTTTCAACATGCATGATGATAACATGATTCTTATGCGCATTATCTAAGTTGACCCCATTGCGTGCATAAGACAAAAGAAATTTAGAAGATAAGCTAGCATCAAGTGCAATTGATCATTAGACTAGCTAATAATCCAATGATCTCCTTTATAATCGAATTCTTTATTGAATCGATGTGCTTTGTCTTTTTATTATTAATTCAAAAATTAGTTACAAGTAAGAGAGCTTTTTCCCCAAATCAATTAAGGGTTACAAAGAGTTGATTTTGATAAGAAGAAGAAGAATGAGTTTTGATTTCCAAAATCCCCACCTCTAAATCACACCCCTAGGGTCGTATTTATGTAAGTAGATCGGACCCCTTCCACCTTCATCCTTTCGACGGGATCGAATGGTCTTCATCCAGCCTTCCGCGATCATCCCATCAAAAAGGTTGAAAGGACTTTCTTCAATCTCTAGTATGTATCCTTTCAACATAGTCGAAAGGTCTTCCTTCATCTTACATATGTATCCTATCGACATAATCGAAAGGTATTCCTTCATTTTTCGGTGTGCTTATTTTCGATGCTATTGAAAGGCCATCCTTTCAAGCTTTCTCATCCATTCTTAAGTTTCTTATCTTTGAATTCCAGGACTTCCAATTCGGTTGAAAGGATCTCCTTGATAACCTTTTGCTAACCTTTCGCTGCTGTTAAAGTCTAAGTGTCTATTTTCCTTTGTTTCTACTAAGTTGCTTTCGACTTTGTCTAAAGGGCGATAGATACACTTTTCGCTTTGAGTTTCTATACTTTAGCCTTCATGTACGATTTTCACCATGCTTTCGAAAGGTTCCAACTGTTTCGAAAGGCTTGTCGTTGGTTTTGTAAGGTGCGTCAGAATCGATTATTCAAGTAATAAGTTGACAATGGCGAAACCTTCCATTTTTGTAACAACCAGGTATTTTCAACCATTCGCATCCATTATAAGTGTATTGGTAGACACTCATGCCGGAATTGAATTGCTCAAAATACCGCGTTGTAAATAAAAATTTGGCAAATCTCAGAATATACAGTAAATAATAATCGCAGACGACGGACACAGAGTAATAATAATGCAGCGGAAGTAAAAGAGATAGTAGTTCATAAAGCTACTATATAAATATATGAGAGTTACATAAGATACAATAGAAGAAATAAAGTATAACAGAAGTTTAAATATGATAACCAAGTATAAGATGAATAGAACAACCGAACTGAAAAGATGAAACTTGACAAGTAGATAATCTCCAGCGATTCCAATCTCCAGAAAGTGGAAATCCAAATCTGTGAATAACTCTGGCTGACGCGAGCGTAAATAAAAATACAAACAATCGAGTCAGGACATACATACTTATACAATGTAAACCAACTCAAGTGAACTGTAGTAAAGGTACAAGTAACTTAGAAGATGCTTGGGACCGCCCATCCTCTAAGGATCCGTTAAACTATTTACTATGTAGTAATATACGTTATATACAGTAGTGTCTAATCAGTAAAGTATAATCATATAGAAAATAGCGTTAAGGGGATGGTGAATCTTAACGCGGTCGGATCTTTAAAACCAAAATCGTAGTGGGCTCGATATAAGGAGATGACACGGCACGCGAGGCAATCCAGGGTAGATACATCGTTTGCACTCCCGGACCGATGGTGACGGCAAGCCAGCAGCTTACGCCCACCTCGAACAATACCCCCGAATCAAAGTGGCACCACATATCGAATCACAGAAGTAATAGAATGGTTTTCGATGGAGCATGCTAGATGAAGGGGTGCGACCCTTTGTGTAGACCGGTATAGCTCTTGTTTTAGTCATTTATTCCAACTCACGGGAGTTGGGTCCACGTAATATACCTCGAGAACGTCGCCACCATCCTACTTCATTCTGGAATCTCCACCGCGTACACAGTTGTTAAAGTGGTTTTCGGTATTGGCCGGCTATAAGACAATATCTGATCCCGGTCTCTTTAACAACCAATCGTTGTTATAACCCGTAGTTATAACTTTAAAAAAAAATTTATACTTCAAAATAAAATATCATTTCAACCCAAATCTTTATCAAAATAAAGATTAAATTATTTCCAAACCATTTCAATATACCATCATACCATATCTTTCGATTCAAATATTTATCAAAATAAATATCAAGTCATTTCTGACCATTTCAATATATTAAATTATCATATCCTTTCAAAACTTCCTTTCATATCATTTTAATATATCAAAATATCATAACCTTTCAAAACATCGTTCAAAATATCTTATCTTTCAGCACTTCCTTTCAAATTATTTTAATATCAAAATGTCATATCTTTCAAAACTCCATTTTCAAATCATTTTAATATATCAAAATATCATATCTTTTCGAACCACATTTCAATCATCTAATATATCAAAATATCAAAACCACATTCATTTCAAATCATTATTCATTTTATTCAATTTAAAATACCATTTCAATTCACATTTCAAAACAGTTTATATTCAAAAAAAATCATTTTTAATCATTAAAATGAAGTTATTATGTTCAATAATTAAATTATTAAATTTCCAAAATTTCCAACTTCCAAAGTTCATTTATTCACTTAAGTTTATCAAAACAGTGAAAATTCACTTTTCGTGGCATTTAGAAAACGCTACAGGAAGATACAATCAAAACAGTTCAATTTAACAAAAGACAACATTTTAAAATGTTGTAATAGGGTCTACTTAAATTTCAAATAAACTTAGCTAAATTCAAAAATTATAGCACTTACAAAAATTGATAAAATAGCTTTTAATTCAGTTTAGCTTTTTAGTTTATTATCATCAACTATAGCATTTACAAATGTTGTAATATCATTTACATTGTAATTAATAGCATTTCAAAAATGCAGTCAATTAACTTCAAATATTCAATATAATTTCTCAACCAATTATATTTTTTTATTTAAAACAATTTTAACTCATAGAGTCATACATTTTCATATTTATAAACATCATTTAATTTTCCTCAAGTTCATGATTTTATAAAGTTAAATTTCCATTCAAAAATCAAGATTTAATAATAATTCACTTATTAAATTGCAATGTTCAATTTTAAATTCATTGCATTAAATTTCAACTTAACATTTAAGTTCAAATTCTCAAATATAACTTAGTTTTATTTTTATTTACTTAACTAAAAGTTCACTTTTAAGTCAATTTCATAAATTTTCAATTTAGTTATATTTCAAAATTTCAACTTAAAGTATTCATTCATTTCACATTTCAACTTTATTAAAAATCATTAATATGATATAAAATCACTTTGAATACATTTAAATTCAAATTATCATAAATTTATCACAATTTCATATTCAATTTAATTTCCAGTTATAATTAAATCAAAATTTCCAAAATAACTTACGTTCAAAATTTTCTAACTTTTCATTAATTCATTTTACTTACAATTATTCAGAAAATCAATAATATTTTACAAAAATCCTTTTTAATTAGATTTAAATCAAAATATTTTAATATTTACATTTCTAAAATAATTTTAAAAATTTTAGAGAACATATATTAACTACGGGTATGTATATAAATTTGCTACGCTAGGTAAAGTGATACGGGCAATATATCATTTCAACCCTTAATTTACAAATAAAATCCGGGTTTTATCATTTCAAACCCGCAGTCCCAAGTAAATGAAATAAACTGAAAATCATTCAGGCCCATCATTTCAGCCCATAAAAAATTTCCCTTATTCTAAAGTCCATTTGGGTATGTATCATTTCAACCCATAGTGATTTCTAATTACAGGGAACTTGCAGTGTAATAAACTGATAAAATATACGGAATAGCATGAAATAACAGTAACATATGATATAACAGGTGTAATAACAGGTGTGAACATCATATGATAATAATATAAGTAGTTATAACATGTTAATATAGTTCTACAGATTCACAGGGTGTCAATTTACGACTTATATAAGTACATAATGTCTGGTGAGAAATACTCACTTGTATTAGCTAGAGATGACAAACAACTACACACAATAAAGATCTTCGAAGGCATGAAAGCATGAATATGATTTGAGAGTGGAGAGCCAAAGATTTATAGCCGTGGATACATTCAAACAAAACAAATATATGAACATAAGTTTCAAAAACAAGATATACTTAACAATGTTAGAAATAGATGTATAAAACAAAACCAAAGACTTTGCACTTGCTTCCTATGCTTGTTTGCATGGCCTAGGGGATTAATAAGGTCAGGTTTGAGCATTGTTTGGATCAGGTATGGGTAGGAAAAGGCACGGTTACAAGGTGATGAAGTGCGTAGGAGTTTAAATGCAGTGAATATAAAAGGTTAAGGCATATATATGAGTTTTGGTGAACTTTTTGGGCTTGGCTAAGGCATGTTGGGGCTCACCCTTTTAGGTTTCAGATCTGGACAGTAGCTTAGGTGATGGGTGGTGGTCATACCAAGGTGGTGGTGGTGGCCTAAGGTGGTGGTCTTGGTGGTGGATGAAGGTAGTGAAGCAACTAGGCTAGGCTAACATGTTTTTAAGGAGTTTTCAAGGCTTTTATGTGGAGTTTTGCCAAGGTGGAGTGACGCAGCGGATTAATCAAACAAAACTTCAATCGATGAAATGTAGCAATCGGTGAGTTGAAGATACCAAAATGCCCAAGTTCGTTGATCCAAAGATACCGAACTCTAGCTATCTCAAACACGTTGATAGCGCACTATACCGTGTTCAAAGATCTACGATTCTTCGCACGTTGATCTAGCGCACTAGATTCCGTGAATCGGCTTCAACAAACGTGGATTCGAGCGCACTCGAATGACGTAAGTGGAGATAGGAGATTACACTCAACTACCAATTGGTATGAAAGCACAAAGCTAACAAAAGAGAAATTTTATTCCAAAATCAACAACCACAAAATGTACAACACACGCGTATTTATAGGGTTTTCACAACACAGCCCTTGAGTCGTGACCGACTCATGACTCACGACCTACGACTCATCATAAGTCGTTAACGACTTAGCAACACACCACACCTTTATGCATTACACGACTTACCATACAACACGGTATACGACTCATCAAACCATTCAAGTTACACGACTCAAGAAAACATAACGACTCAACTTATGAACGACTTATGACACAACCGACTCACTATTACAACACACCAGACATAATACGCGACACAACAAGATACGACTCAAAGACTCGCGACCTTACAACACAAGGCCGACTCAACACCACATGGATACAACAGTTAGGTCGTATACGACCTAACGACTCAAAGGCAACAAACTACAACACATATGCTCATATGGCCGACTTAAGCGCATGCCGACTCAAGCCCCAATCTCCCTGCGCATATCTCCTCAACGGCTTAGTTAGGTCGTGACTGCTTCCTCTTCTGTTAAGTCGTAGCCGACTTAAACTCTTAAGTCGTAGCCGACTTAAACTCTTAAGTCGTAGCCGACTTGAGTCCTTAGCTCGCAGATAATTCAACGCGGCTGCCTCAACTCGTAGCTCCTCTTCCTTAGGTCGTAACTCGTTATCCTTCACCCTGTTAAGTCGCGAACGACTTAAGGCCTCTTTATTAGCTCGTGAACGACTTAACCCTTGAGGAATTGTAGATCGTGCTGCATCATCCTCCCCTGGTTGAGAAAAATTCGTCCTCGAATTTGTAAATTCTTTCCCATCAGATTGTCCATCTCCATAATACGGCACAAGATGTTTAACATTGAATACGTCAGAAGTGTATACATCCTCCGGCAGTTTCAACTTATAAGCATTCTCATTGATCTGTTTCACAACTTCTACTGGACCAATTTTTCTGGCTTTCAACTTATTATAAGCGCCCATTGGAAAACGATCCTTTGTTAACACAGCATACACCAAATCACCTTTATTAAATTCAACATTTCGTCTCTTTAAATCTGCAGCTTGCTTATACTTCTCATTCGACTTTTCCAATCGTTCCCGAACGATCTTATGACACTCCGTCAATCCTTCAATAAAATCAACAGCTCGTTTAACCGTCCCCTTTGCTTGTGGTACCACCGCTAAATCTAACGGTCCCCTGGGTAAAATTGAATAAACAATCTGAAATGGACTGAATCCTGTGCTACGATTCACTGCATGATTATGAGCAAATTCTGCCTGGCATAGCTTCATGTCCCAACTTCTCAAATTATCCTGTACAAGACAACGCAACAAATTTCCCAATGACCTGTTAACAACTTCTGTCTGCCCATCAGTTTGTGGATGGTAAGCGCTACTAAAATTCAGCTTTGTTCCGACCATCTTCCACAAACTCAGCCAAAAGTGAC
Organism: Allium cepa; assembly: GCA_030765085.1. Classification (NCBI taxonomy): domain Eukaryota; kingdom Viridiplantae; phylum Streptophyta; class Magnoliopsida; order Asparagales; family Amaryllidaceae; genus Allium; species Allium cepa. The sequence continues at coordinate 934,280,933 of CM060943.1, read as the reverse complement.
TCAGGAAACGAGTATCTCGATCAGAAACAATAGATTCTGGTAAACCATGAAGTCGATAAATCTCCTTGAAAAATAACTGTGCCACTCGAACTGCATCTGCTGTCTTCTTGCAAGCAACAAAATGTGCCATCTTTGAAAACCTGTCCACCACAACAAATATCGAATCATTTCCCCTTTGAGTTCTTGGCAAACCCAAAACGAAATCCATGCTAATATCAACCCATGGCTTAGATGGTACTGGTAATGGCATATACAATCCTGCATTCGTTGCTGTTCCTTTTGAAACTTGGCAAATATGACATCGCTCCACGAATCTTTCAACCTCTTTCCTCATCGACGGCCAAAAGTAAGACTGCGAAATTAACTGTAAAGTACGATCACGGCCAACATGTCCTTCCTCGTGCAATTCCTTCACAATCTTCATCCTCAAACTACAGTCCGGAATACATAAACGATTTCCTTTAAACAGAAAACCATCAACCAACATGAATTCATCGGTACTCCCATCCTTCACTTTTTCAACATATTTCACAAAGTAAGGATCTTCTTCAATCATCTCTGGCAACATTTCAAACCCCGTCACTTCCACCTTCATTGTCGTTAGTAAATGACTCCTCCTACTCAAAGCATCTGCTACTCGATTCGTCACCCCTGATTTGTGCTTAACGACAAAAGTAAACTGCTGCAAATAAGCAATCCATGACGCATGTCTCGCAGAAATCTTATCTTGCCCCTGTAAATGTTTCAAAGCTTCGTGATCAGTGTACAGAACAAATTCCCTCTGAAATAAGTAATGTCTCCAATGCTTAACAGCCTGTACAACAGCATAAAACTCAACGTCATATGTACTGTATCTCATCTTCGCCCCTGACAACTTTTCACTGAAATAAGCAACTGGCTTCCCATTCTGACTCAGAACTCCTCCAATACCAACCTTCGAAGCATCAGTATGCAATTCAAACAATAACTGAAAATTCGGTAAAACAAGAATTGGTGCAGACGTCAACAATTCCTTGATCTTCTCAAAAGCAACTCCCGCTTCTTCTGACCATACAAATTGTTTCACTTTCATGCAATCAGTCACTGGAGCCATCACGCTACTGAAGTGTGGTATGAATCTTCGGTAGAATGATGCTAACCCATGAAAACTTCTCACTTCTGTAATTGTCTTTGGCTGTGGCCAATTCCTGACTGCTTCAACTTTACTCCGGTCAACTTGAATACCTTCCCCTGAAACAACATACCCAAGAAATAAAACAGTATGCGTCATAAACACACATTTCTTTGTAGCAGCATAAAATTGTTCTTCACGAAGAATAATCAACACTTCCCTCAAATGTAGAACATGTTCCTCCGTACTCCTGCTATAAATCAAAATATCATCGAAATAAACCACGACGAACTTTCCAATGAATGGTCTAAAGATTTGATTCATCACCCGCATGAATGTACTAGGTGCATTTGACAAACCAAATGGCATAACCAACCATTCGTATAACCCCTCTCTCGTCTTGAAAGCTGTCTTCCATTCATCTCCAGGTCTGATACGAATTTGATGATAACCACTCTTCAAATCAATCTTTGAAAATATAGTTGCCCCACTCAACTGATCCAACAAATCATCCAACCTCGGCATAGGAAATCTGTAACGAACAGTGATCTTATTCAAAGCTCTGCTATCAGTGCACATTCTCCAAGTTCCGTCCTTCTTTGGTACTAACAATGCAGGTACAGCACACGGACTCAAACTTTCCTGAATACGACCCTGTTCAAGTAATTCTTCCACCTGCCTTCGTAACTCCTCATGTTCCTTCGGACTCATTCTGTAATGTGGTCGGTGTGGTAACACTGCTCCCGGAACAAGATCAATCTGATGTTGAATGTCTCTAAGTGGTGGTAACTCCTTTGGCAACTCCTCTGGAAAGACATCTTCAAACTCTTCCAAAACTGGCTTTGCTTCTTCGGGAATCTCAACTTCTTCACTACTCTCTCTCCCAATCAACAAAAACACTTCCGGTTCTTCCTCCACTTCTTTAACAAACTCCTTCAAAGTCAACAGAGTTTTCAATTCTTCAATCTCCTCCAGTTTGTTCTCCTTCTGCTGTTGCTTCTTAGGAACCAAAGTGATTTTAGTACCCTCGAACATGAAACTGTAACTGTTGGCACGACCGTCATGCTGAACTGCTCTATCAAACTGCCATGGCCTGCCCAATAACAAGTGACAAACATCCATGTCCACAACATCACACCAAATTTCATCTTTGTACTTCTTCCCAATCGAAAAATTCACACAAGCTCTTCGACACACTTTCACTTCACCTCCTTTTCTTAACCATGCTAGCTTGTATGGTTTAGGATGCTTCTCGGTCTTCAAATTCAACTTTCTCACTGCTTCTGTAGAAATAATATTATCACAACTTCCTGCATCAATAACAAACTTGCAGACCTTTCCCAGAATAGTACATGTCGATTGGAAAATATTGCTTCTCAGCCAACTACAATCCTCCTCTTGCTTAGGTGTCAAACAACTTCTCCTCATCATAAGATTACAACCTTCATCACCCGACACTTTTTCTTCCTCCTCAACATAAGGTACATTTGAATACTCTGCCTCCTCACCATCATCTGCTTCAACCTCTGCAACCATGGTTCTCTTCTTCGGCTTCGGACATTCGTTGCTTTTGTGACCCAACTCTTGACAATTATAACATTTGAAAACACTACTAGCCTTCGCCTTCTCAACCTCCTTGACCACTGGCTTTGTAACAGGTTTAGGAACATTAGAACTTCCGCCAACACCCCTTGCTTGATTATTGGAATTAGTAAACACACCACCTCCACGCCTTCCTTGTTTCTCCCAAGCTAACGCTTTCTGATGTGCCTCTGCTACTGATCTAGGATCAAACATATTAACCATATCTTGGATCTGCATTCTCAAGCCCCCAATGAATCTAGCAGTTAGCTGTTCTTCTGTTTCCATGATATCATTCCTGGCGATGAGTTGGTAAAATTCATCAGCATAATCACTAACAGATTTTGTCCCTTGCCTCAGATTCTGCAACCTCTGGTACATAAGTGATTGGTAGTTATAAGGCAAAAATGTAGATCTCATCAACTTTTTCATCTTCTCCCAAGATTCTATCTTTGACTTCCCCATTCGTTCTCGAGTAAGTTTAGTTTGCTGCCACCACGCCAAAGCTCTCCCCCTCAACCTAGTAGCAACCAACTTCACCCTTCGATTCTCCGGCACCTCCTTGAAATCAAAGATTTCCTCCACATTAGACAACCAATCTAAGAACTCCTCAGCAACCATCCCGCCTTTAAACTCCGGAATCTCCATTTTCATACCCGACTCCCAACGACGGTCATCCTCCACATCACGGTAAGAATTTCGAACTTGGTCTCGATCTCGATAATGAATACTTGCTCTATCACCCTCTTCAACAAAATCAAAGGTACGCCTACATCGATCTCGACCAATGTCATCCCTTTGTTCATGCATGCTTCTTTGACTATGTCTCTCCTCATCTCTATATGCTTCATGGTCAAATTCACGTTGACTTCTTCTCTCTTCATGTGCATAGTCATGATGATCTCTTCGTGATGAAATTGATGTTTCTCTTCTATCTCTACAAGAATGTGGTGATACCCTCCTCGCTTCCGTAACCAATGGCGAAACTCGGTTTCCTCCATGGTTCGAGTTTGGTGATCTCCTCCTTTGATTCAAATCATTCATCAATCTCTCCAATTTACCAATGCCTTCATCAAATTTTTCATTAATACGTTGTTCCATAAGCTCGGCTTCTTCTCTACGATACAAAGCTTCAACGTTTTGATGACGATTAGCTCTCCTTGGTGGCATGGTTAAAATTTTCACAAACTTCAACAAATTGAACACAATACTTCAAAATTTCACACGATAAGGCAATCTAGGCTCAACTGTCTCGGCAATGCTTGTCTCGGCCTTGACTCTTCTCAACTTTGCTTGGCTCGGTCAAGACTTGCCTCGGCTCACTCCAAAACCTTCAAAACTTTGGCGCGCAAATCACCAATTCAAAATCCAAACAAAATCCAACTCCTCGATCCAAAATGAAATGGATCAAACTCTCCAAACTTGATGCAACTTCAATATGAACACGATGAACTACTTCAAACTTCAAAAACTTGGCTCCAAGAATCAAACTTAGCTATGATTGGCTAAGTATGGCTCTGATACCAAACTGACGCAGCGGATTAATCAAACAAAACTTCAATCGATGAAATGTAGCAATCGGTGAGTTGAAGATACCAAAATGCCCAAGTTCGTTGATCCAAAGATACCGAACTCTAGCTATCTCAAACACGTTGATAGCGCACTATACCGTGTTCAAAGATCTACGATTCTTCGCACGTTGATCTAGCGCACTAGATTCCGTGAATCGGCTTCAACAAACGTGGATTCGAGCGCACTCGAATGACGTAAGTGGAGATAGGAGATTACACTCAACTACCAATTGGTATGAAAGCACAAAGCTAACAAAAGAGAAATTTTATTCCAAAATCAACAACCACAAAATGTACAACACACGCGTATTTATAGGGTTTTCACAACACAGCCCTTGAGTCGTGACCGACTCATGACTCACGACCTACGACTCATCATAAGTCGTTAACGACTTAGCAACACACCACACCTTTATGCATTACACGACTTACCATACAACACGGTATACGACTCATCAAACCATTCAAGTTACACGACTCAAGAAAACATAACGACTCAACTTATGAACGACTTATGACACAACCGACTCACTATTACAACACACCAGACATAATACGCGACACAACAAGATACGACTCAAAGACTCGCGACCTTACAACACAAGGCCGACTCAACACCACATGGATACAACAGTTAGGTCGTATACGACCTAACGACTCAAAGGCAACAAACTACAACACATATGCTCATATGGCCGACTTAAGCGCATGCCGACTCAAGCCCCAATCTCCCTGCGCATATCTCCTCAACGGCTTAGTTAGGTCGTGACTGCTTCCTCTTCTGTTAAGTCGTAGCCGACTTAAACTCTTAAGTCGTAGCCGACTTAAACTCTTAAGTCGTAGCCGACTTGAGTCCTTAGCTCGCAGATAATTCAACGCGGCTGCCTCAACTCGTAGCTCCTCTTCCTTAGGTCGTAACTCGTTATCCTTCACCCTGTTAAGTCGCGAACGACTTAAGGCCTCTTTATTAGCTCGTGAACGACTTAACCCTTGAGGAATTGTAGATCGTGCTGCATCATGGAGGGTGCGGCCTGGTCAAGTCAAAGGAAGATGATGTTAAGTGGTGGAGGTGATGGCCAAGGCTAGCTAGTGGTGGCCGAGTAAAACAAACATAGAAAACAAGGCAAAAACAAGCAAAAAAGAAGGAGAAAAAGTAGAAAAATATAGAGAAGCCATTACCAATTTTTCTCTAGACATGAAAATGAGATGAGGAAGATGTTTTCACATGAAAATGAAGAAAACTAAGTCAGCTGAAGATAGTATAAGGAATGGCAAAAATAACTGATGTATTGATTGAAAAAGAAACGGTAAAAGAAACGGTGAAACGACTTTGCGTTTCTTAGCTTTTAAAACTTTCCATACTTCCTTTTCTTTTAAATCAAATAAAACAAAATAAAATTCATCAAGTACATCTAAAAAATGAAACAAAGTGAAAAAAAATAAAAATATATAATTAAATTTAAAGAAAATATAAAAAGAATTAAGGAAATTGCTTAAAAATTGAAAACAGGGTTCAAAAATTATAATTAAAACATCGATGGCTTTGGAAAATATTTACTTCATTTTAAAAATATTCTAAAGCAAAATTTTGAAATGAAATAATTTATTTATCATTTCTAAAATAAAATAAATAATTAAGTTTTAATTAAATAGAATTTAAATTAAGAAAATTGCTTAAAAATTGCAAAGTAGACTTTAAAATTAGAAATAAATTCAATGCACTTTGGAAGTTTTTTACATACTTGAAAAATACTTATAAATAAAGATAAGTATATCAAATAAAATGAATTCACAAAATAAATATATAAAATAAAATTTAAATAAAATTTTAATGAAGAAAATAGCAGAAAATAAGAAAACAGCCAAAAAAAAGGAATCAACACGGTAAACTTTGGAAAAATTATAACATCACAAAAAAATGTTTTAAAAAAATATATATATCTAACATGTCATGTAACACATATTATAACATTATTTGACAATTAAAAATATAATTTATAAAATTTAACATAAAGAAAATTGTTAAATAATTCAATGTACACACAATATTCCAAACAGTATAACTTTTACAAATTAAATCCGTTTTCAACGAAACAAAAAGCAATGTTCTTAAAAAATTTTGTACTTTCATAATAAAAGATAAAATTTAAATTTTCAAAATTTTAAAAATTTAAATTAAAAGTCAAAGTTTGATTATTTTGACCAAAAATTCACTTTTTGGAAAATGTTCTTTTTAGTCACGCTTTGGAATGATAATTCATATCAAAACTAAAGCTTATATTTAAAAGAACAAAATTAATCATTCAAAATAAATAAAATAAGTTTTTAAATCAAAATTCAATTAAAATAATTAAAATATACAATTAAAATAAATCATAAAATACAAGGTTGTCACACTCTCCCCCACTCAAAACTTTTCGTCCCCGAAAAGGAATGAGGTACGGGAAAGCACAGAAAAAAATAGAAATGAAATAAGATTAAGACAAGATGACAAAGAGATTGAAATTATACATGATGGCTATTATTATGGGTAAGTTTTACAAGGTGGAGATGATCTTTCCCAGATTCTCCAAAATTAAGAACACAAGCACGAAAAGGTGGTTTCAAAATGATTACCAAAGATCTATCAAAGATTATAGAAAGATGCCTATACCAATCTATAGCAAGATAAGGATGATAAGGACAACCAAAAGATAGTTTGAAAAAAAAATAAGGAAATAAGTTTGAAACCATGGAAATTTCAACTTAAAAGGAAAATAAATTTTTACACAAGTTAAATAAATCTTAACTATCCCAAATTTCATTATCTTATTATCCAATCATCTTAAATTAATAATTTTTAAAACCATGGGTTTGAAAAATAATCATTTATTACACTCACAATGCACTTAATAAATTTAATTCTTCTTTATTCCTAATTGAAATTAAATTTATTCCGCTCATTATATTTATCACTTATGTTAAATATACTTGCTTATCATAACTGCTTTCTTTTATTCTTAGTTCTTTTAACATTTTTTTATTATAAGTTATTCAATTACACTTTGTTATATTTACCTCTGTTAATCATTTTATAATTAAAATTTTAGTGCATAACATTTATTATAACTACTCAATTTTTATTTTTAAAAAACCTTTTTATATTGTATCCAATTACATTGTTAACTTCTGAACTTAAGGTAATTTATATTTGAATGCAATTGTATTATACAAATAAAACTTTCCAATTAAATCATTTCATCCTTGAATATTCATCCAAAATTTGATTTTCTTTTTATAATTGAATTTAAGAATTAAACTTCCGATTTCTTCAAACCATTTAGAGATAAATAAATGTATGTACATAACTTATTAAATCAAATTTAAATCATATGTCTATATATATTATAAATCAATTCATATTTTTTGTAACAACCCTGAATTTTGAACAATTTAAATTGAAAATATTTAATTAATTTTAAATATTTGAATGATGGTTTAGTTTGAATCCCAATATAACTATGAATTTGACGATTAAATTTAAGAATTTAATCTATTGAAAGTTGGAATTAAATTTGAATTTGACTTTGGGGTTTGAAATTGAACGTTAAATTTGTATTTAAAATTTGAACTAATGACTTAGAAAAATAATTTGGATACAAGAATTATTATTTATGTAAATTTATAAATGGATGGTTAGTTTTAAATAACATTTTTCTTTTCTTTAAAATAAAAAGGAATAAAATTTTAATCAATACAAAATAAATAAAGAAATACACATAGTTAAAAATTCAAACAACAAAATTTACAAAACAAAGTAAAGAAAATAATTATACAAAACAAATTGAATTTAAAATGAAAAAAAATATAAAAATAAACATAAAATAAAGAAAAAAAATCCCACTGCCTTATTGTAACAACCCGCATATTTATCGAGTTTACGTTTAAATATTTTTATTTAAATATTAAATCGTTAATCGGATTTTGGTCCGAAAAACTACTTTTTGCAAACGGTCAAATTAGGACTCGAGACCACTTCCATTGAGTTCGAAATGTCGTTTACAACTTTTTAAGTATAAACATCGATAGGTTTGGAGTTAGTGAAATTTCACTAACTTTTCCCGCTTTGGACTTTGGGTTAGTTTAGCCTATTAAGCCCAAGTTCCAACCCTCTTCTCCTCACTCTTCATAAATTTCCTAACTAACTCAAGCTTTAGCATTAATGGTGAAGAGAATGGGAAATTAAAACTCCAAGCTCAAATTCAATTGCAACTCCATCATTCAACTCCAAATTCAAGTAGAAGATATTGGATTCAAGCTTTGGATTGCTTCTCCTTGCTTTCAAGCTTCATCTTCATAAATTTTAGTGCAAAGGTGAGATTTTTATCTCACAATTCTAGTCTATAACTATATTGGACTGTTGGGAATGATTCCCTATCACTTTAGCATGCATATTTGCTTTTGGTTTGGATTGGATTGGCGAAAAACTCCGATTTTTGGTGTTTGGGAGAAATTTCTGCATTTAGGTTGTTCTGGCCGTTTTTAGCTCGCTCGGAGTTAGGTCGTGTGGACCTTAGGTCGTAGGTCGCGTACGAGTTAACCCCTAGGTCGTTCTGGCCATTTTTAGGTCGTTCGGAGTTAAGTCGTTCGTCCATGGGTCGTGAGTCGTTCACGAGTTTACCTTAGGTCGCTCGTCCACTAAGTCGGCCTGGTTTATCTCGTAGGTCGTCTCCGACCTAAGCTCCTGATAAGTCGTTCGAGTTAGGTCGTTGGACCATTTACCTTAGGTCGCTCGTCCACTAAGTCGGCCTGGTTTATCTCGTAGGTCGTCTCCGACCTAAGCTCCAGATAAGTCGTTCGAGTTAGGTCATTGGACCATTTACCTTAGGTGTAATTGACATGAAGCTAAACTTCTATATTTACTAGCTTAGTGTAATTGACACTTCTCGTTGATCTTGATGATCGCTTTATGAATTAGACTAGCAATTGCGCGATGTCTCTTTCATTGCAAGGTTAGACTAGACACCACTTGTGTGATTCCATTCACACATACCTTTCTACTTTTTGGTTAATCTTGACCTCAATCTGTGTGATTCCATTCACACATGCGGGGTAGCTCCCCATGGTCTTCGGACCGTCATGTGATAGGCCTCTTTCCCTTTTTATGATTTCTGGATTTCTCGTGTTGATTTCTGGAATTTATGTCATTGACTTGTTATGAGTACAAGTTTAGGGTATGATGCCCCCTTCGAATCTTTGAGAAGATTCTTGTGATATTGATTATTTCTTATTGATTGATCTTCTGTTGATCATTATTTACATACTTATAGTGGTATGTCGTTATGGATGTTTATGTTTATGCCATATCTTTTATGTTATATCATGTCATCTGATATTTATAGCTAGACTGATCTGTTTATTATTTTCTTAAATAATACTCGGATCAGACCGAGATGTTACAGGTGCTTCTGCTTGACTTCTTCCCAGGGATTCATCACTCTGACTTTTGGCTAACTGTTTAGATTAGCAGTTTTTGTTGTATACACTTGAGATATAGACTCATAGTTGTATTCTTTTGTATAGCACGTGTTGCTATTCTTTTGTATTATCGTGGATCTTATTGACCACTACTCTGATGTACACTTTCATGTGTTAGTTATATATTCATATCTTCTTCCGCCTTTGTGATATGGATATCTGTGACTGATTTGTGATATGATTATTTCTATGTTTGTTTCCGAAGATTATTTATAGCCACCGTGTGATAAGCAATTACATGGATGGTTGCTCCTCAACAGCCTTATTCTCCGTGCTAGTTGACAGCACTTCTCCGGAGTGTTCTTGGCTAGCGTGGGTATAGAGGTGGGGCGTCACACTTATTCTTTTCAACCAGATCCCAAATTCGTGCCTTGATCTACGCCTTCAACCACGCCCTAAACCACGCCAAAATCACGTCTCCCCTTTCTCTTTTATACCCGAAACCCTCTTCTTTTCATCAGAAAAAAAAATCAAACGAAAAAAATTAATGGCTTCATTTTCGTTCTTTCGTCCTTCGATCCAAATTAGGGCTTCGGCTTCAATTCTTCGCGACCGTGTAAGATGGAAGGTGAGTGATCCCCTCACCACATCTCATTTAAATCTCAGTGATTTAGAACTTGCGATTTCGTGATTTCCTTGGCTTACTAGGATTTTGTTAAATTGTTTGTTGTGATGATGATTTCCTGGTTCACTTGTTCGAATTTATGGAAATTGATTTTTTGTTGGCTTCGGCCTTGACTATATTGAACTTGATTTTTGTGATGTTGGTCTTGTTCGACTTTTGCCATGCTATTTTTGGTCATTATATCTTTACTACCATGTGTATACACACATCTATGTATGTATATATGTGTTATATGAGTAATGTCCACTGTGATTTACTCGAGTTGTACTCTGTGGATTTGGCCTTAGTGCTCACTGTTCGACCTTGTTCGATTCCACTTGGTTATGCTTTTGGTCTCTCAGCTATGAATTATATTGTGATATCTTTGTCACTGTTTTGCATTTTGGGTTTAAATCATGAGTTAATGGAGTTGTTGCCATTACTGTTGGTCTCGACTTCATCTTGTCTGCACCTGGTTGATCAGGTTTCATATTCCCTGACGCCTTTACGTACTTTGTTTTTCTGATGATAATTGTCTCTGCAGTCTTTACTGCAACTAGGTGGGTATACTTGCTATCACGAGATTCCTTATTCTCATGATATTTTCATATGTGTAATGGGTTGTGCTACACTCTCCCTAGTTCTCTTTCATATGTTGGCATTTGTTTCATTTTTGGGAGAGTGATGTTGTTGACTTTTATTTAAGTTGAACTTTAGTGTTGATTTTGGCATGACCAGGTTTTTGATTTTTATTTGAAACTGTTTCTTCAAATTTTCTCTTGCTTTTGGCTTGAAGTCCTGATAGCATTTTGGTCATTGTTTACACTCGACATAGTCTGCACTGTGTATGTCGACTTTGCATAAGCTCGAGTTCTATAGCATTGCTTTGTTCAGTTCATACTTGTGGTCTTTGTGTTCATGTTGTCTGGTCTCCACTGTACACTGGTAGTTCACTTGAGGATATTTAGTTGTTTCACTGCAACTTTGGTCTTGTATATTTTATATGCATATACTTAAGCATATTTAGTTGTTTCACTGCAACTTCGGTCTTGCATATTTTATATGCATATTATGCATATACTTGAGCACATTTAGTTGTTTCACTACAACTTTGGTCTTGCATATTTTATATGCATATACTTGAGCATATTTAGCTGTTTCACTGCAACTTTGGTCTTGCATATTTAGTTATTTCACTGCAACTTTGGTTTGGCATATTTTATATGCAGATACACTTGAGCATTTAGGCTAGTGCATAATTTCTACCTAAAGTTAGAAAACAAAGTTGTATTTAGTTTGGCAATTTATGTTTGCAAATTGGTCAGTTCACAACCTGTAGCATACTTGACTTTGGCCATTCCTGTTACTACCTCTGGTCATTTTGTTCTCTATAGCATGCAAATCAATTGTTGCCAACCTGTGACCTTTGTGCCTTGATGCTATTCATTTTTGTATATTTGCTGTGCCCCTGTATACTTGTGGTGGCTACATTCTTGTTGCAGTTTGCCCTTGAGTCCAAGTAGTGGCCGCAGTTTCATTTGTATGAAAATTTTACACTTATTGAAGCGTGCAGTAATAAGTTGTTTGGAAACTTGTCTTTTTGAGTTTACTTGAGTATATGCAAAACAATTGCATTTCGACCTTGCCATGTTGCATAGGCTTTGGTGTTGTAGCTGCGTTGAGTCACTGACTTGACCTTTTGCATTTGGTTGAAGTTGATTTGGGCCTGTTTAATCGCAGTCTACATTTCAGATAGTGGATTTGCACTAAAATTTCTAGCCCGTTATACTTAGTTTTATTTGCAGTTGCGTTGAGTCACGATAGCACTGACTTGACCTCTGCAACTTTGATTTCAAAAGGACATCGAATCTTAGTGATGGATCATTTATTAAAAGATCAAAGTGGAAATTTGTTCTGACTTACTTGAAATCTGAATGTATCCACTTATTTTTATAATAAGCACTCATTTTTGGGATTAGCCGAGAGAGGACTTTATGTCATAAAACTCATCCCAAATAATGATACGATGAAATGGAATTGTATTTGAAGGGTTGAAGACCGGGTATTTTTGAAAACGAAAGGATTACCTGTCGAATGTCTCAGCATTGAGTTGCACCGGTATAGAGATTTATATCACCTTATGTGATGTGGAGTTCGAATGTGATTAGAGGATATTTGGTTTGCAAGGGCTTCTTTCCTTAACTGGAGAAAATGCCTTCGGTTCCGTTCGAACTCGGGACGGACTTGTATGGATGTATGTCTGACGTTACACTTTGAGATGTAAAGCTGGTTTCTATCAAATACATTTCTGTTGGTGGCGGAAAAATCTATTCTCTTAGCTTAACACCCTTCTGTGAGATGTATGATCTCAGAGGTTATGTAGTTGATGGTTACTAGTGATATATTTCCAATTTGGTAATGTGGCATGCTAAGCAATGATCATTTGTTGATCGAAGCATGGCTTTTGTGAAAAGTGTAGCTTTGTGGATGAGACTTTTTCGGACCACATACCCCAGAAATGGTCGAAACAGGAAAAGATGCAGCAAGGCTATGGGGATCGCGCCCTTTAGGGTATGTGCATTTCCTTCTGGATAAAAAGTGGTATCTGGTATGGAGCCTAGATATTTAACTTGTGTGGATAAAAAAGTTGAATTCTGGTATGGAGCCCATATTATTTACTTTTGTGGTTGTTGTTTATTGAGGCGCCTCGAAAAAGGTCGGTCTAGACCGGACGGTGGTGTACTTGTAACAGTTAGTTACCTAGTTACAGAGGTAACCCTGCTTTATGTTGGTAGAGAGATGGTTAGGTTCTCGGGGAGTCCCTACAGAGGCATACCCATTCGATGAAGGAAGTTCCTTAGCCTTGACCATTTATTGGAAATCGAACCACCCAATACGAGCCATGTACGGTTTTAGTTGTACAACCTACCATTTAACATGGTAGCTATAGTATGCATACTATAATGGTACGTAGGCTGGCTAAGATTTATCTTATACTTTCGATAAGTTTCCACACTATGCACTAAAAATATCAAAAGGATTTTCGTGTATCAAGCAAGTTTGACTATCATAAGGAGAAATCTCTTCCAATTGTGCGGTTCCATTGTGTGTGTGGCAGAAGGCCTTCTGGTATTTTCATTTTCCAAAAGCATGAACGGATTTCATTCCCTTTTCTTTTGTGAAAATGACTATTTTTGGATCTCACACCAGTCCCATGACTAACCTGGAGTTTATTGTTCCCTTTCTAAACTCTGGGTGCCCTTAATTTTCCACAAGGGCAGCCAAGAGTTAGGTTATCTGTAGTTCTGGAGCGAAGTCGAAAAAGTTTGTTGTGGAGATCAGGAGACAAGCCGGATAGCTAGTCGTATCACGTTTGTTATGTTATTTTTTCTGCTGCTATGTTGTATATGGCTCTGATGTTGTAATGTATAAACTGATATAGTTCTTTTGTTCAAAGATTATTCATTTATCAATTATATTTTGTTCCGCTGCGAATGTGAGATTCTGATATTGTTTCTATTTTCTTCTTCTACCTTCTTCTTCTTTAACCCTAACGGTTCGGTTTTCCGGCATTCGATTGTTCGGCATTTGATATAGTGGACGTATTGATGTTGACGTTCGGGCGTCGATAAACAGGGTCGTTACAATATGGTATCAGAGCAATTGGTTAAGCGAGAACCTTGGCTCCAGTGGGGAATACTCATTACAGATAGGGTTTGTAGTACTCTAGAACGAACTTGAGTATATTAATAGATATGAGCGCATATTTGTTAGTGAATATAAAACTATTTTATATTGTGTTGATTGGTTTGTTGAGTGCTATATGGATTCTGGTCAATACGAGTAATTAACGTTATTGAGGGATCTCTAAACACTTGTACAGAACAACTAGGCACGATAATGTTTTAAAATAGGGTAATGAAATAATTTTACCCAAATTATTTTTGTATATAAAGAAATAATTTTCAATAAATTATTATAGTTATATGGTTACTTGATTGTTAGGAAGTGATAGTATTAAACAATTATCATTGATTATTGAATAAGAAATTGAAATCATAACTAAAAGCTAAGAAATAAATTCATATACAAATGGGATTTGTAAATATAAATTGTAAATGTGATTTATAATTTGAAATAAAATTCCAGAGTAAATTTTGAATATAAGTTGAAGGATTTGAAATTTTTAACTTTGGTGAAAAGTTTAAACCCCATGAATTTGGAAATGATTTTCAAAGGTTATGGAAAAATAATGGTGAAATTATTTGGTAAATATTTTTGAATGGGATTTGAAATCTAGTGGAATTTGGATTTTAAAATATCTGGAAAAATGAATTTTGACGGGATGAAGCTCTAAACTCTTTTCGGTCCCTAGAAAATAATTCCATGATGATCGCGACATCATCGGTGTTCATTTTCGAATTTCCAAAAGAGGAATTGTTGCCAAAATGCTTTAAAATTGAAATTGTTTGCATAACTAGGTTAGGTTTTGGAAATTCAAAAGATAATTTGGATTTATTTCAGAAATGGTTTTGAAATAACTCTGGAATCTTACTTAATAATGGTTATGGAATAATAAATAAGTTTGAAAACTTAGAGAAATTCAAATTGAAACGAATTTAACTTGGATTAATTTAAATAAAAGAAAATTTGAGAAGTAAGTCTAGTAGACTAAATGAATTGGAATAAATTTATTAAGGTGGAAAATAAATTTGTGAACGAGTAAATGAAATTGAAACTATGTATTAAAATTCATTTTGAATTTGTAAGTAAATGGAATTCAAGCTAAACATTGGAGTTGAATTTGAATGAGTTAAATTATGTGGAATGGAAAATTTGTCAAGGTGGACTAAATGAAACAAAGTATTGAAATCAAAATTAGTAAGCAAACAAATTAATTTAAATAATTAAGTAATTAAATTGGAATTGAAATTGATTAAAAACGAATTAGCGGATGGAACTAATTTAAGTAATGATATAAATCACTTATGAATGGAAGACAGTTGATAAAATTTTCAATATTCAGAATTTAAAGGAAAATTGAATTTATATGGAATTGGAATCCAATTTGAATGAAAGTAGATCAAAGCCAAGTGGTGAAGTGAAAATTGTGAATGGAATCGAAGCAAATGTGAATAAAAAGGGAATCGATATAGCAATAATCAATTGGAATGAATACGTAGGATGTACGTATATCTTTTCTACACACACAACTAATTGATCCAGATTCGACCATAGAATTTCGAGATAGTTGTATCGACTCGAGTTGGGATTTTTCGCTCGATTTTCGACGGTGAGCCTGGATATGGATTTTTGGTTGATTCTGGAAATTCTCTATCATAGTTTAAGACTATGTAAGGAGAATGATGGCTTCTGATTAAGAAACCAGATTTGAGTTGGCATTACGAAGTCGGGTGGACGATATTAGTTCGGTAGTGAAATTGTGTGAACGAGTGAGCGATCTAATTAGATATTGCGTACGGATGATATACGGACATCGTACGGACTTGAATCAAATAAATACTGAAAATTTCGTAAAGAAATGTATAAAAAGATTTTGAATATTGTAATTAGACAATAATGCTAGTAGGATATACATGTGTTGTAAAGGAAAAGGAAATTGGAATTTGATTTCAGAAGATAATTTAAATTGCTCGACAAAAGGGTATGTATTTAAATTTCTGTGTGAAATTTGATGATTTTCTTGTCTAGCCACTTGGCTTTTTGTTTACTTTTGAAATCTGGGGGCCCATAGCGGTATTTTGTACTCGTGCTGAGCTAGCCGTGCAAAGGAGACGCTTGTGAAATTTTGCAAAAATTTAGTGAGTTGGAAAAAATTTGAGAAAATTTGGATAATTTAAAATTTGAATTTAAATTTAAATTTGAATTGTTGAAAATATAATTTTGATTGGAAACTATGGAAGATTTAGAAATTTAGTTGAAGTGATAATGGGTTTTTATTAAAAGGATTTGTTTTCGCAAGTTGATAAAAAACTGATTGGTTTTGGGAAAATAATAAACGGTTTATGGATCATTCTTCCTAACTAGTAATTTCGGGATGAAATTCTTTTAAGGCGGAAAGAATGTGACGACCCGGAAATTTTGAACATTTATAATGAAATATTTAATTGATTATTAATATTTGAAAGTTAATTTAACTTGAATTTAAAATATATTTATATGCCAATTGAATTTTTGAATTTAATAATTGGAAATTGGGGAAATTTTTGAATCTAGATGTTCCTGACTTGTTAAAAATATTTTTAAGGCTTAGAAAATTCATATTGATGGTACTGAAGATAATGGAAGCTTCAGAACTGAATTTTAAAGTGATTTGCTCAATTTTGAATTTATATCATTTAAATCGATATTTAAAAATAGCCTTCCGTGGCATAGTCTCAGAATTCGACGAAACTAGTTTAGTTGGATCCGTAATATTGTAGCATTACTGGAATTTAATTTTCGTATTGTTTGGAGTTGCTATGTGACCTATGGTTGATAAACACGTTGAATTTATATCGTAAAAATAAATGACTGGTCCAAAAAGCTATCTTCCCCATACGATCAAATTTGGACTCGAAACTCTTTCCATCACGTTCAGAATATGCTATAACATTATAAATGCCTAGCGGTATGCCTTAATTGGAGAACGAGATTGTAAGTCGCGGATATCGAGACGACTTGAATTTGAATTTAAATTAAATATTTATATATGTTTAATATCATCATATTTCATCAGACAAATTAAAACACGTACCCACTTTTCAGCCACGTGTTTTCTTCCTTCTGAATATTTTTACACGCGTGGGAAAGAAAAAGAAAATAGGAGAGTTGTGATTTAAAATATATAAAACATTTCATCGTTCCTAATCTGAAAATCCCTTTCTTCATTTCAAATCAGAGATCAATGGCCAATCTCCATTAAAATCAAACAAAAATGAAAAAATCAAGATAAAAATGGCAGACATTAATCGAATCGCACCTTCTCCCCCGCCACTTTTCAGTTCGATTTGATTTTTAGAAAAAAATAAAAAAATAGAGAGAAATCGCGAGATTGGGGTCGCAATGTGATGTCCCGGAAATTTAGGCAATAATTATTTAATAATCTCATTAATAATTATTTTTAAAATGTGAAATTTTGATTTAATAATTTAATTCAAACAAGAATTTTCTTTTGGGGATTAATAATCATTTAATTTGTCAAATGATATTCTTTTCAAAATTTATAATAATGATAGTTTAATTTGAAAATCTTATTGTTTTCAAATGTTAAAAATATTTAAGTAATAAAATTATCTTTCTAAGCTGATTTAAAAATATTTTATTTATAATGTATGAATGTTTATACAATGTAAATAGAAGATTTGATTTTAATTTAAATTTGAATTAAATAAGAATATTTTCAAATCTACTACATAAATGTATAATTTGTAAATTGATTAATTTGATTTAAATTAGTATTGAAAACTTTTCAAAAGTTTGTTTTAAAGATCTATCTTATAATTTTTATAGAAATGTAAGTAAGTATTTATTTTGTTTATAAAAATAAATATAGTTTAAATTTTGTTTTATAATAAAAGTTTGTTTTGTTTTATTTTAAAGGAAATAATTTTTTCTTTTGAAATAAGATTTAATTCATTCATGCTAAAGTATAACATT
Organism: Allium cepa; assembly: GCA_030765085.1. Lineage (NCBI taxonomy): Eukaryota > Viridiplantae > Streptophyta > Magnoliopsida > Asparagales > Amaryllidaceae > Allium > Allium cepa. The sequence goes on along the minus strand of CM060943.1, from coordinate 934,262,890 downwards.
TGATTTTAAAACTCTTGAATAAAATTGATTCAACATTTCTTTTCTTTTTAAAATATTCTCTTTTGAAAATTAATTTTAAAAGAATATTATTTCAAAACATTCAAATAAACATTTAAAATTATGTGTAATCCTATAAAAGTAGTAAACATTTAATCATTTTCAAGGCTAATGTTAATAAATATTTAAAACATGCTAAAACAAATTAGAAATGGTTTTAGATCAATTTAAATACATTTATAAATTTAGAATTTTCTTTTTATATTAAAAATGTACATGTGTTAGCTTTTAAACTAATAGAAGACACTCGTAAGTTTATTATACCATAATACAACAAGTGGCATTGTTTTAAAAAAAAATATTTTAACTATAATAAGAAAATGTAACAATGCATTTTGTTAAAACATAATCTTCATTTGAAATTTGAGAATCAAATTTCAGTAAAATCAAAACCAAAAACAAAATGCATGTTAAAAATCTGCAAAATCAAAATATAAATCAATTTCTACAAACAAACTACATATCTGCAAATTCAATCAAGATCTGCAGAGCCAATCTGCAATCTAAAATCTGCAATTTCAAAACCCATTACTACAATCTGGAAGCAAACTTCAACTCTTCCTCAAGCATATGAAGGTGGATCTGCATATTTCAGTAATCAAATTGGAAGTTTAACTTCAATTCAAAATTGAGGGATGTCTGCATGCAAGTTCAAACAACCTTCGTCAATAAGAAAAGCAAATTCAACTAGCAAATTGCATCCAGGTTCAATATGCAGTTCCTGGAAAAAAATGAAATCTGCATCTAATATGTTCTCTGCATCTTCCATATATGTAAATCTTTATTTTTAAAAACAGTTTCTCTTTTAAAATAAATGCTTAAGCAAGAATAAGAACTAAGACTAATGCATACTGTTTTTCAAAGAATCAAAACTGCAGTGCCTTTATTTGGTGAATAACTTCACAATTTAAAAGCTTAAGTTTCTATGCATGTGAAATGGGTAGAAATATGTATGTTTGTGTGATTCATATTGATAAATATTCTGTGTATACATATACATAAATATGTGTGTGTGTGTGTGTGTGTGTGTGTGTGTGTATATATATATACACGTGTGCTACTGCTGCAGGTATCTGCAAACCTGTTTTGTTTTTCTTTAAACTAAGATTTTATTTGGAATCCATTATCATCTGATTTGATATCAACTAGAATTTGAAATATAAACAAACTTTGTAGTTTAAAATGAAATGATGGTTATAAATCAAAATTTTACTATATTATAATTCTGTTACCTCTAAAACAAATATAACAGTAAGTATTTTTAATAAAACAAATCATCATTGAAATGAAAACAAATGCCAAACAGTTTAAATCAATTAAACAGATTTGTAATCTGAATTCATGTTTAAAGACAATAATTTTAAAACAAATTTTATATTTTTTAAAATTACTGGGTATGAGCAATTCTATTTTGAACAGAATTGGGAAATTTGGTTTTATCTAAATTTCTACTAATTGTGGAATGTTGTGAATCTGTCCGGAGATAGAAGATTGATGCGAGAGTGAGTGAAAAATGGTCAGAAGTTGTTTCAGTGGTGGTGGTGATTATAATTGGGATTTCCAGGTTTAAGCCCTAAATTTGAGTGGTCGGGTTTTGATAGCTTCTGGATTTTACTGTGATTCATCGAGTGAGGAGGGGTTTTGTGAGTTTGAAGAGGAGGGGTAGAGGAAGTTATAGCCAAGGTCGCATCAATAATGGTGGTCGGAGGTGGGACCCCACGGCGTTGACAGGTTTGAGGATTTGTGGCTGTGAAGTTTTCCAGGTCTGGATAAATTCTTTGATTCTAAAGTTTTGAGTTGCAGTGGAGAATAGGTGATCGTACCTATGTTAGGAGATGGTCGGCAACTATGAGGAGTAGCCTAGGGTGTCAGGAGTTGATCAGAGCTCCGGTGTATATGCACCGTTCATGCTTGATGTCTGGTGAACTTTGTGGGAAATGCAGCGTGTTGACTCGAAGTGTTTCTCGGATAAAACTTGCAGTGACTCGGAGAAGATACCTTAAGAACTCGAAGTAAGGGATGGGGTTTCTTGGGTTAGTTTAGTTACAGGTTTAAAAACCTGAGAGTTTTGCAGTTCTTTTAAATTGAATGAATTCATATTTTAAAGTTGGAATTTGACTCAAGTGGAAGTGGAAACTGAATTCAAATGAAATTTTGAATTCAATGTATTTAGAATGAAATTTTTAAAATTTAAACAAGATTTAAATTTAGTTTTAAATCAAGTTTAAAAATAATTTCAGGTTTGCTTTTAAAATCAGACTAATTCAAAACAGTTTTTGTAAGTTTTTAAATTATGAACAGATTTAAATGTTTTTAAGCAAGATTTAAATCTGTTTTGAAATCAAGTTAAAACAGTTTTCGGATTTACTTTGGAAACAGTTTTGAATTCAAAACAGATTGTAAATTTAAAAAAAAAATGAACATATTCGAATGTTTTCAAAAGAATTTGATTTCAAATAAGTTTTAAACTTGAAAGAACTTATTTCCTTTAATATTTGAATTAAGATATGAAGTGTTAATTTAAACTTGAAAGTTAAAATAATCTATCTATTTTCAAAGCTTGATTTATTTTAATCAAGTAATTTTTTTTAAACTTTTCTTTTATATTTTAGTAATGAATGTTCTTTAACATTCATTTTATTTTGAAGTTTATAATTATTTAAATTTGGATTAATGTTTAATAGTCAAACATTTTAAATATTAAGATTCTAAATGGAATTTGAATTTAATTTTAGAAATGTATTGTTTAAATACATTTTGAATGTAAATGAAGTCATTTGATAAGTAAATAATCTTTTTTGAAAATAATTAAAATAATTAAGAATTTAATTAATTATTTGGTTTTAAATAATGGTTTAGATTAATTTTTAATTAGAGATGATTATTGATAATTAATCTAAGATAATTTTTCTTAAGTAAGTAATTATTGAGAATATTGTAATTAATAAAAATAATTATCTAAGGATAATTAAGTAATTAATTGATATAACTAATTTTGATAATTTGCTAGATAAATTAATGGAATATAATCAATTGTAATTTGTTAAATATAATTGCTTGATAAAAGTAATTAAGGAATTAATTACTTATTGTAATTAATTTTTATATTGTGTTTTGTTTAACTTAATTAATTTAGTTTAATTAATTTAAATAAATCATTAGATGATTTAATGAGAGTAATTACTAAATGTAATTAATGGAGCAGGATTACTTTATGAAGTTATGAGTGATAAATTACTGGAATGTAATTAGTGAAAGGTGATTTATTTTAATTAAGTAATTTGGATAATTACTTTTGTAATTAATCAAGAGATTAATTAATTAAGATAATTAATTATTGGATAATTAATTTGATTAATGAGTAATTAAAGATAGTTAATTATTGAATTGAATATTAATCAAAGTGATTAATAAATTAATTAATTAATAAATGTAATTAATTTTAATTAATTAATTTGTTTAAATATTAGAGATCATTAATTAATATTAATGATAGAATAAATGATTTTTTAATTAAGTAATTTACTTAAATATTAGAGGTCATTAATTATTATAATTAATGATGTAATTAATGATTGTTTAATTAAATAATAATTAATTAATTAAGTGAATAATTAATTGTAATTAATTAAGGATAAATATAATTAATTATAATTAATTAATAAATGAGTAATTAAATGTTAATTACTTATGATTAAGGTTAATTAATTTTTGAAATTAATTAAAGACTAATTACTTATTGTAATTAGTGGATGATTAACCAAGGATATTTAATCAAGTTGAATACTTAGTGAATAATCAATTATCTGGGTCAATAATTAATGAATATTAAGCAGGATTTATAGAAATGAGTAATTAATTTAATTTATTTTAAATTAATTAGAGATGGTTGTAATTCATTTAATTCATTTTAAATTAATTATAATTGTTGGTTAATGAATCATTGCTTATGGATGTTATTGATTGAATGGTTGTGATCTCAATAACGAGATTAGTTGTATCTGTATGATATGGATGATTTGTTTAAGTATGATGGTTTGTGATGGATTATTTGGTTGCGATAATTATCTGTTTGTGACGATGATACAGATTATATGTTTATGATATGAATGTGATTATCTATTGTGATATGTAGTTTATCTATCTGTGTGAAATAGATAATAATGAAATGAGTTAATGGTTTAAAACCCTTAAGTACAACTTGGACATTAAGATGGCGTTTGGTTTCGATGAGACCGGGATCGGAATTCCATATTTGGATATCTGAAAACCACATCGATTCCAATTAAACGTTAGGTCGTAATCAAGTGGAGCAAGTGAAGACTCGAGGTGTAAGGGCTATACGTCAGTATAACTCTGTGGGTGATTCTGTAATGAGTTTGATGGAATAGTACTTATAGGTTCGAGATGGTGATTTAGAATGCAAAGGTTATCGTCGCTAACTCTGAGGGTGATTCCAATACGAGTGTAACGAGATAATGCCTTCGGTTTTTTTCGAACCCGGAATGAACTTGTATGGATTGAATGCTTTCAGAACATCGTCAGGTGGACGATGAGCATTCTAAGATTGATATGTCCTATAAGGTAATCGTAACTTCAAGCCTCATCAACCGAGAATGGCTAAAACATGGGAGGTTCAGCAAGGCTTCGTGGGTAGCTCCCACTGGAGAGCAAGATTTATCGCTCTCTAGAGGTCCCTTTATATTAGGCCGTGTGGCAGTTGGTGACGACCAATCTACGGGGTGGTCTTGTTCCGGACTGTTCAGTAAGGAATGGTCCCGGCTTTGTGTTGTAGGGGAGCGAGCGTACTCCTCGGTACGGTGATCTAGGCCACGTACTGTGACGGGCGGTACCCCAGTAACCATGCCATTGATGGAAACCCATTCTTCCTACGAGACCCTACGGTTTTGATTGTATTACCCACTTTTGTGGCTAGTTGCTGGAATTTAATCATGTAACAATTTCGGCTATTTCTTATTTATTTGAAAACCCTAGACACTATTATAATATCACTGGATTTCCTATCAAATGTTTTGGTTAGCGTAAGGTAAATTTTTTTCCATGTTTATGTCTGGGAAGTCTTACGTGATACCTTTGTTTTCAAAGGATTTTTCCAAAGTTAAGTAACTTTTATCCCCGTTCACTCGCACCAGACCCATGTCTGACCTGAGTGTTTATTTTCTGTTTTATTAAACTCTTGGGTACTCATATTACGTATGAGTAGTCAAGTGTCTTCAGGATTTCTTTGACGAGTTCTAGAGGAGATAATGGAGCAGGAGGCTTTATCGTGTAGATATATGGAGTGGTTCCACTGTGTTTGAGTTATATCTGTTTCTCTGATGTACTTGAATTGTAATTACTAGACAGATGTTTATAACTATCTAGTTTGAGTTATATTAGCTATAGAACTCTGATGTATATGATACTATGTAAAGTTTTATGTGATATAATATAATTTACTCGTTCCGCTGTGAGATTCTGATGTTGTCTATTTCTTTCTTTCCTTTCTTTTCTCTTTTCTATCCCTTTCTTTCTTCTTAATGATGCGTCTTTCTATGGAATGAAAGGGGGTTGTTACATTGTGGTATCAGAGCTCTAGGTTGAGCGAATACCTATGCTCTGGAGTGGTGTCTGTCTTGAGAGAGCGTATTTGTAATTTTGAATATATATATATATATATATATATATATATATATATATATATATATATATATATATTTCTACCTATTTGATTGGGTTACCTGTTCGGGTTTTCCAATATAAGTTCTAAAGGTAGATAGGGTAGTGGTGTTTGTAACACAACTACCAATGGTTGGAGTTCGAGTGTTTGAGGTTGGAAGTGATCTGCTAGGGCAGTATTGGGTATCTTGAGTAGTTCTGCAGTTGGTGAAGGATTTCTGTGATCTCTGAAGGAAATCTTTTCAAGATTCGGAGTTTATCTTTGGGTTGTAAGCTTGGTAGCACTCGTGTGAGTGGATTTTCTTGAGTTTGGATCAGTTGGGAGTACAGAAGCCAGAAGTGGTATCTTCGAAACTTCAGGAAGGAGTTCTGTCTATATTGAGCTTGGTTTGGGAGCGAGTTTCTTGAGAGATATCTGTCTATCTGGAAGGCTCTATTGTGAAGAGGCTGGTGTAGCTTTAAGGTTCGATGAGCTTTTGGATAAGGAAGTTTTTGGCAGTAGCAGCAGCAATGAATGGCCTGTTCTTCGGTGGTTCAGAAATCTCTGTGATTCTTCTATCTGTAGTCCAGGCAGATGGTGGAGCTTGTCCATTTCTTCTGGAAACTCAGCTGGGTTTGATGTTTGTGGTTGGAGGTAGACCACTAGTTCTTCTTTTGGATAGAAGGTTTTAGCTGTTCTGTTTGTACAGTGAGAACGATTTCTTGGGATCTGAACTGAGTAGGATCCCAAAAGTGACTTGCGATGATTCGGAAGTTTTCTGAGTAATCTTTGTTTGGATTGAAGCATCTCTAGTGGATGTTTGAGTTATCGAAGTGATTTGGTATTTTCTGGATGTCTTCGAAGGAGTTAAGATTTGCATCTGCATAGAGAGATTGAGTTCTGTTTTGACTTAGTTCTTGGAGCTTTACCGGTGGTTCAGCATAGTAGGAGGGATCTTTTAGAAAGAGATCTGTTTAAGCTGGCAGGATTGATTGGATCCAGTTTCCTGGTTGAATTTGTGCTGTAATGTTGTGACCAAATCGGATAGGTCACTGAGATTTTATGGAATTTGTTGAACAATGTTTTCGGGATAAGTTGATCAAGTTTGTACTTGTGTTCATCAATAGCATTCTTAAATCAAAGTTGCGCAGTGGAAGCATGGTGGCGGCTATTCCAGAATAGAAGCAACACCCGATTCTTTGAGAATTTGAGTTTTGTCTTGGATCAGAGGATTTCTACTAGAAATTCGTTTTAATCTGGAGGCTTGATTGTTTTGTGCACCTGTTCTGTTTCAGAATAGGAGTAGTAGGTTTGAAGTCTACTGATATTTGCATAGTAGAGTTTGTGTGGTAGATTTAATTGACCTAGAAGTTGGAGGCTGCCTAGGATCGACAGGGGAGATTTGTGGATATGAGTATTGGATCCTTCTGTTTTCTCTTAAGGATTAAATATTTGGTCTACAGGATTGAATTGCCAGTTCGGATGGCTGGAATTTGTTATGATTTTCACGTATCTCGGAGCGAGTACGTGTATGGTTAATCACTGCTTTTAGAATCAGTAGTTCTGGGAGATTTGGAAGTTGATCAGGACTTGTCTGATGTCCAGTATCCTGTTTAGATTTGTAGATCTAGATACATAGGAGCTCTAGATCTTAGTGGTCTAGCTAGTTTAGATTCTGTAGGGCGAGTGTCCCGGTGTTTGTACCTGGGAAACTCTAGGGAATTTTATTCAGAATTTTGTCTAGATAATTAGAATTGTTTGTTTGAATTGGTTGCTATGGTTGCTAGTATTTGGTTGATAACATATGTTTGCTCTTTTAAATTTTAAAATCTATATGGGATTATTAAATTACCTTTGCTTTTAAATTTCAGGAACGAAATTCTTTTAAGGGGGGAGGAATGTGATGTCCCGGAAATTTAGGCAATAATTATTTAATAATCTCATTAATATTTATTTTTAAAATGTGAAATATTGATTGAATAATTTAATTCAAACAAGAATTTTCTTTTGGAGATTAATAATCATTTAATTTGTCAAATGATATTCTTTTCAAAATTTATAATAATGAAAGTTTAATTTGAAAATCTTATTGTTTTCATATGTTAAAAATATTTAAGTAATAAAATTATCTTTCTAAGCTAATTTAAAAATATTTTATTTATAATGTATGAATGTTTATAAAATGTAAATATAAGGGTTGATTTTAATTTTAATTTAAATTAAATAAGAATATTTTCAAATCTACTATATAAATGTATAATTTGTAAATTGATTTATTTGATTTAATTCAGTATTGAAAACTTTTCAAAAGTTTGTTTTAAAGATCTATCTTATAAACTTTATAGAAATGTAAGTAAGTATTTATTTTGTTTATAAAAATAAATATAGTTCAAATTTTGTTTTATAATAAAAGTTTGTTTTGTTTTATTTTAAAGGAAATCATTTTTTCTTTTGAAATAAGATTTAATTCATTCATGCTAAAGTATAACATTTGATTTTAAAACTCTTGAATAAAATTGATTCAACATTTCTTTTCTTTTTAAAATCTTCTCTTTTGAAAATTAATTTTAAAAGAATATTATTTTAAAGCATTCAAATAAACATTTAAAATTATGTGTAATCTTATAAAAGTAGTAAACATGTAATCATTTTCAAGGCTAATGTTAATAAATATTTAAAACATGCTAAAACAAATTAGAAGCGGTTTTAGATAAATTTAAATACATTTATAAATTTAGAATTTTCTTTTTATATTAAATATGTACATGTGTTAGCTTTTAAACTAATAGAAGACACTTGTAAATTTATTACACCATAATACAACAAGTGGCATTGTTTTAAATTTTTTTTTATTTTAATTATAATAAGAAAATGTAACAATGCATTTTGTTAAAACATTATCTTCATTTGAAATCTAAGAATCAAATTTCAGTAAAATCAAAACCCAAAACCCAAAACAAAATGCATGTTAAAAATCTGCAAAATCAAAATACAAATCAATTTCTACAAACAAACTACATATATGCAAATTCAATCAACATCTGCAGAGCCAATCTGCAATCTAAAATCTGCAATTTCAAAACCCAATACTACAGTCTGGAAGCAAACTTCAACTCTTTCTCAAGCATATGAAGGTGGATCTGCATATTTCAGTAATCAAATTGGAAGTTCAACTTCAATTCAAAATTGAGGGATGTCTGCATGCAAGTTCAAACAATCTTCATCAATAAGAAAAGCAAATTCAACTAGCAAATTGCATCCAGGTTCAATATGCAGTTCCTGAAAAAAAATGAAATCTACACTTAATCTGTTCTCTGCATCTTCCATATATGTGAGTAAATCTTTATTTTTAAAAACAGTTTCTCTTTTAAAATAAATGCTTAAGCAAGAATAAGAACTAAGACTAATGCATACTGTTTTTAAAAGAATTAAAACTGCAGTGCCTTTATTTGGTGAATAACTTCACAATTTAAAAGCTTAACTTTCTGTGCATGTGAAATGGGTAGAAATATGTATGTTTGTGTGATTCATATTGATAAATATTCTGTGTATACGTATACATAAATATGTATATATATGTGTTGCTGCTGCAGGTATCTGCAAACCTGTTTTGTTTTTTTAAACTAGGATTTTATTTGGAATCCATTATCATCTGATTTGATATCAATTAGAATTTGAAATATAAATAAACTTTGTTGTTTAGAATGAAATGACGGTTATAAATCAAAATTTTACTATATTATAATTCTGTTACCTCTGAAACAAATATAACAGTAAGTATTTTAAATAAAACCAATCATCATTGAAATTAAAACAAATGCCAAACAGTTCAAATCAATTAAACAGTTTTGTAATCTGAATTCATGTTTAAGAACATGAATTTTAAAACAAATTTTATATTTTTTAAAATTACTGGGTATGAGCATTTCTTTTTTGAACAGAATTGGGAAATTTGGTTCTATCTAAATTTCTAGTGATTGGGGAATGTTGTGAATCTATTTGGAGATAGAGGATTGATGGGAGAGTGAGTGAAAAATGGTCAGAAGTTGTTTCAGTGGTGGTGGTGATTATAATTTGGATTTCCAGGTTTAAGCCCTAGATTTGAGTGGTCAGGTTTTGATAGCTTCTGGATTTTACTGTGATGCATCGAGTGAGGAGGGGTTTTGTGAGTTTACAGAGGAGGGGTAGAGGAAGTTATAGCCAAGGTAGCGTCAACAATGGTGGTCGGAGGTGGGACCCCACGGTGCTGACAGGTTTGAGGATTCGTTGCTGTGAAGTTTTCCAGGTCTGGATAAATTCTTTGATTCCAAAGTTTTGAGTTGCAGTGGAGATTAGGTGATCGTACCTATGTTAGGAGATGGTCGGCAACTAGGAGGAGTAGCCTACGGTGTCAGGAGTTGATCAGAGCTCCGGTGTATATGCACCGTTCATGCTTGATGTCTGGTGAACTTTATGGGAAATGCAGTGTGTTGACTCGAAGTATTTCTCGGGTAAAACTTGCAGTGAATCAGAGCAGATAGCTTAAGAACTCGAAGTAAAGGATGGGGTTTCTCGGGTTAGTTTAGTTACAGGTTTAAAAACCTGAGTGTTTTGCAGTTCTTTTAAATTGATTGAATTCATATTTTAAAGTTGGAATTTGACTCAAGTGGAAGTTGAAACTGAATTCAGATGAAATTTTGAATTCAATGTATTTAAAATGAAAATTTTAAAATTTAAACAAGATTTAAATTTAGTTTTAAATCAAGTTTAAAAATAATTTCAGGTTTGCTTTTAAAATCAAACTAATTCAAAACAGTTTTTGTAAGTTTTTAAATTATGAACAGATTTAAATGTTTTTAAGCAAGATTTAAATCTGTTTTGAAATCAAGTTAAAACAGTTTTCGGATTTACTTTGGAAACAGTTTTGAATTCAAAACAGATTGTAAATTTAAAAAAAATGAACATATTCGAATGTTTTTAAAAGAATTTGATTTCAAATAAGTTTTAAACTTGAAAGAACTTATTTCCTTTAATATTTGAATTAAGATATGAAGTGTTAATTTAAACTTGAAAGTTAAAATAATCTATCTATTTTCAAACTTGATTTATTTTAATCAAGTAATTTTGTTTTAAACTTTTCTTTTATATTTTAGTAATGAATGTTCTTTAACATTCATTTTATTTTGAAGTTTATAATTATTTAAATTTGGATTAATGTTTAATAGTCAAACATTTTAAATATTAAGATTCTAAATGGAATTTGAATTTAATTTTAGAAATGTATTGTTTAAATACATTTTGAATGTAAATGAAGTCATTTGATAAGTAAATAATTTTTTTTGAAAATAATTAAAATAATTAAGAATTTAATTAATTATTTGGTTTTAAATAATGGTTTAGATTAATTTTTAATTAGAGATGATTATTGATAATTAATCTAAGATAATTTTTCTTAAGTAAGTAATTATTGAGAATATTGTAATTAATAAATATAATTATCTAAGGATAATTAAGTAATTAATTGATATAACTAATTTTGATAATTAGCTAGATAAATTAATGGAATATAATCAATTGTAATTTGTTAAATATAATTGCTTGATAAAAGTAATTAAGGAATTAATTACTTATTGTAATTAATTTTTATATTGTGTTTTGTTTAACTTAATTAATTTAGTTTAATTAATTTAAATAAATCATTAGATGATTTAATGAGAGTAATTACTAAATGTAATTAATGGAGCAGGATGACTTTATGAAGTTATGAGTGATAAATTACTGGAATGTAATTAGTGAAAGGTGATTAATTTTAATTAAGTAATTTGGATAATTACTTTTGTAATTAATCAAGAGATTAATTAATTAAGATAATTAATTATTGGATAATTAATTTGATTAATGAGTAATTAAAGATAGTTAATTACTGAATTGAATATTAATCAAAGTGATTAATAAATTAATTAATTAATAAATGTAATTAATTTTAATTAATTTATTTATTTAAATATTAGAGATCATTAATTAATATTATTGATAGAATAAATGATTTTTTAATTACGTAATTTACTTAAATATTAGAGATCATTAATTATTATAATTAATGATGTAATTAATGATTGTTTAATTAAATAATAATTAATTAATTAAGTGATTAATTAATTGTAATTAATTAAGGATAAATATAATTAATTATAATTAATTAATAAATGAGTAATTAAATGTTAATTACTTATGATTAAGGTTAATTAATTTTTGAAATTAATTAAAGACTAATTACTTATTGTAATTAGTGGATGACTAACCAAGGATATTTAATCAAGTTGAATACTTAGTGAATAATCAATTATCTGGGTCAATAATTAATGAATATTAAGCAGGATTTATAGAAACGAGTAATTAATTTAATTTATTTTAAATTAATTAGAGATGGTTGTAATTAATTTAATTCATTTTAAATTAATTATAATTGATGGTTAATCAATCATTGCTTATGGATGTTATTGATTTAATGGTTGTGATCTTAATAATGAGATTAGTTGTATCTGTATGATATGGATGATTGGTTTAAGTATGATGGTTTGTGATGGATTATTTGGTTGTGATAATTATCTGTTTGTGACGATGATACAGATTATATGTTTATGATATGAATGTGATTATCTATTGTGATATGTAGTTTATCTATCTATGTGAAATAGATGATAATGAAATGAGTTAATGGTTTAAAACCCTTAAGTACAACTTGGACATTAAGATGGCGTTTGGTTTCGATGAGACCGGGATCGAATTTCCATATTTGGATATCCGAAAACCACATCGATTCCAATTAAACGTTAGGTCGTAATCAAGTGGAGCAAGTGAAGACTCGAGGTGTAAGGGCTATACGTCAGTATAACTCTGTGGGTGATTCTGTAATGAGTTTGATGGAATAGTACTTATAGGTTCGAGATGGTGATTTAGAATGCAAAGGTTATCGTCATTAACTCTGATGGTGATTCCAATACGAGTGTAACGAGATAATGCCTTCGGTTTCGTTCGAACCCGAAACGAACTTGTATGGATTGAATGCTTTCAGAACATCGTCAGGTGGACGATGAGCATTCTAAGATTGATATGTCCTATAAGGTAATCGTAACTTCAAGCCTCATCAACCGGGAATGGCTAAACCAGGGGAGGTGTAGCAAGGCTTCGTGGGTAGCTCCCATTGGAGAGCAAGATTTACCCCTGTCTAGAGGTCCCTTTATATTCGGCTGTGTGGCAGTTGGTGACGACCAATCTGCGGGGTGGTCTTGTTCGGGACTGTTCAGTAAGGAATGGTCCCGACTTTGTGCTGCAGTGGAGCGGGCGTACTCCTCGGTACGGTGATCTAGGCCACGTACTGTGACGGGAGGTACCCCAGTAGCCCTGCCATTGATGGAAACCCATTCTTCCTACGATACCCTATGGTTTTGATTGTATTACCCACTTTTGTGGCTAGTAGCTGGAATTTAATCATGTAACAATTTCGGCTATTTCTTATTTATTTGAAAACCCTAGACACTATTATAATATCACTGGATTTCCTATCAAATGTTTTGGTTAGCGTAAGGTAAAAACTTTTCCATGTTTATGTGTGGTGTTAACGTAAAAAGTCAGACGCTAACACCCCGACGAAAATAGAGATTGAATGAAAGCACCATCTGTTAACACGGGAAACAGAAAAGGCAGTAATCTCCTGAAAAAGCAGTAAGAGACACAGAGTTTATAGTGGTTGGGCTTATAATCAAGCCTACGTCCACTTCAATCCTTCTTTATTGCTAATATGATTACAATCATTTACAATTTCCTTCCGTTACAATTCACTTCAAAAGACAAGTAGCTAGAAAAACTTCGATGCTAGAGAATTCTCTGAATTCATGGTTGAATGTGTTAAATCCCTATTTGAAGTTGATTGAAGCTTCTTGTGAGTTTCAAGTGTTGGAGTAAGGCTCGGTTTGAAGATGGCAGAGTCTCGATGCTTTGAAGAAAATGATCGGAAAAAGTCCACTACATGTTGGAGCTTAGGGTGTATTTATAGAGAATTTCGAATGGGCCTTAGGTCGTGAGCGACCTAAGGAAGGTCGTAAGTCGCTTGCGAGTTAAGGGGGAACGAGCTACGACCTATCTGGTTCACACATGGCCTTCTGCCCTAACTAGTAGGTCGTAACGACCTAGGGGAAGACGGCATAGTTATATCACATGTACTAGGTCGTGAATGACCTAAGGAAAGTTGTAGGTCAGAGGTGGCGACTTAAGATAGGTCGTGGATTACTTATGAGCGACCTAACAGATGGGAACTTCAGGCCTTCCTCATAGCACTGGTTTTTTCTGAATGATGTACTAAGTCGTGGACGGCCTAGGGAAAGTCCTCGCGACTTAAAGGAAAGTGGTATAACTCTATTACCAAGCATTAGGTTGTGAGCGACCTAAGGAAGGTCGTAGTTCGAGAAGCGACTTAGTGGTTGTGGGATCCTGGTTTTAGCTTGCAGAAGGTGCTAGATCACTTGAGTATTAGGTCGCTATATCGCATCCTTCCATAGGTCGTTAACTCACTGTTGATCCATTAGCTCGTTAGGTCGCTGACCCTCTTAGGTCATAGAATAATCAAGTCGTTAAGTCACTGAGGTGCTTGTGAGGTTAGGTCGCTGGTTCCTTTGCCTTGCTAACCCGTAGTCGCTTTGTTCTATAAGTCGTTGGGTTGGTAAGAGGTTAGATCGCTCCATCCCCTAGGTCGTGCTATAATTAGGTCGTGCCGTTTCTTCTTTAGGTCGCATATATGGTTGAGTCGCTCCACCTTTATCCCGTTAAGTCGCGTACACCCTCGGGCTCTTTTCTTGCTGAATCCTAGGGTCACTCGGCCGTAGAACTCCTTAGGTCGCTAGGTGGCGAGCCTATCTAAGTTAACATTTGCCCCTCGGAGTACAAGCCTATTCCTTAGGTCGTGTGCTCCGATCCAGCTTTTGGGTCGTTGCCGACTTATTGGTCTTGCTAGGTCGTGTGCCGTTATGCATTTCTTTCACCCCGTATAAATTGCTTAGCTCGCCACTTCTTCATTTCATCCGTCCCAACTTTCTAAACCTCCATTAACGATCCTCTTAGGTTAAAATTTTAGCTTGAGACTTTCTCCTCCTTAAACTGTTAAGTCCATCAACGATTTTTTAGGTAAACTCAAGCACTTACTTGTTGCACTCATCGCCAATTCCCCCATAACCTTTTCCACATGATTTTGTTGTTATGTTGCAATTCGATATTCGAACTGGCCCCTTGATTTCTGTCAAATTGCTAGCGATTAGCTTCGAAGCTAGTAAGAGCTTTGAATCCGAGGAGTTTGGTTAATGTTCTTGAAGATTAGAAGGGGAAGACGATGATTTTAGAGGTTTGAGCAGAGGATGGGATTCGTGGCTAATCGGGTTAATGGGTTTTATGTTTAGACAGAATGCTTCAAACAACACAATGGTTGATAAACACGTGGAAAAGTGTAATTGGTGAGCGGTAGGGGCTATCGGTTCCAACGGGAAATAGCCATGGGTCGCTGCATCATTCCAGAAACGACTTAAAGGATCTGGGCGACCTAAAAGTCCCCGCGACCTAACTGATTTGGCCGACCTGACAACTTCCGCGACTCAAGCTTTTGACCGATTTAACTAGACGCGACATAAGCCTTGAGTCGTGGCCGAGCTAGGACTTTGAACTGAAGCCTTTTATTCTTTCCATGCCTCACGATTTAAAGGACCAACGACTCAACTTAACTCGCAAGAAACCTTTTGGGTCGTGGACGATTTAGGCTTTAGGTCGTGCAAGCGACTTAGCCTTTAGGTCGCACAAGCTACTTAGCACTTGGACAATTTTCCACTGCCGAATTGCTTCTTGCGACATATACCCATCTCATCCTACTTGTGTCGCGAGCGACCTTGGACTTGAGCGAATTTTCACCGCCTTGACTTGAAGCTTTGTGATTTAACCTTTAGATTGTTAACGACTTAGGACTTTGACGCGCATTGCCATGCCTTGTACTTTTAACTCAAACCATAAGGCCTAGGACTTGAACAAGTTAGGAACCTAAAAATTTTGATAGGACTTGATTGCACTTCCAACTCGAACTTTGAACTGCCGAAATAACTTGCATTACTTTGCTACGCTTTCTTAACAGATTATACCAAAATTGATGCTAATAACCTGTTAAATACAACATTTGCAGAAAACTAGGGCGAATATACTGCCACTGATTGCCCACATCAAATGACAGATTAGTCGATAAAGGATAATGATCTTAAGGAAATTGTATGAAATGCTGTGAATCAACAAACTCAAGTGAAGCATTAAAACAATATTAACCAACTAAAGTCGATTTGTTTGCGTTAATATTGCACTTGTATTTGGACTTAAAGCGACAAGTCTTGAAATATTGCAATTGACACATGTTTAATTTCAATTATATTTGCTTGTTGCTTTGTTAGCTTTACACAGCACTTCACACATTTAGGAAACATGCACCTTCATGTTTGAATATCCAGTTGTTTATGTAAAATGGCTTCACATCAAGAAGAAGTGGTAGCTCAAGATGGAGAGGTCTTTCAGATAGCTATTCCCGTAATGAATCCTCCAGAAAGAACTCCGACTACCTTAACCCAGAGAGCATTTAACCAGCTACGCATTCAATTTGGCCTTGCTGAGAGTGATGCTTTACTTCCCGGGCCGAATGATACCGCCGATAATCCACCTCACGGTTTTGTCGCAGTTAATCGCCAGATGTGCCTAAGTGGAGCAATTCCTCCTTTTAACGATTTTCTTCGAACGCTTCTCCTTCGGTTGACCATCTCTCCGTTTCAACTACATCCCAATGGCTATGCTATCCTGATGGGGTTATGTGTTTTATTTAGGAGAACTCTTGATCGTCTGCCGAGTTTCGAAGAAATTTGCTACTTATGCTCATTTGCTAAGAATAAAGATCATCCCTCCATTACTGTTGTAAGAAGCGCTAGGAATCGCAAACTCATTACCGATCTTTCCGAAAGCGCACATGGCTTCTTGAATCAGTTTTTCTTTGTTCGCTGCCCCCCAGGGTTTTATGCTATCTGGAGGGTAGGAAGTAAGATTACCTGCTTCTATTTTTTCCATTCCTGAGCTTTTCGAGATCTGAATTGCTAAGTGCTAATTTTACTCTTTCCTTTTTCAGCACTTCCTCCCCCCTCTAGAGATCCAGGCCACAAGCAAATTTTTGAAAGACTGAATGTCGCGGCTGCTGAGGATAGGAGTATAAAATTTCTGTTGAAGGATGAGTTTGTACATCAGTTTGGACTTCTACATTCTTCCCGCTCTACACAACCTCACGAAGTCCCTGATTCCCCAGCTAAGGCATTAGATTCCCCAGTTTCTACTAACGAACCCGTACCGAAGGAACTTACAACTGAGGCTTCGTTGGTAAAATGTTATATCCAACTGACATTGCAGGGCCATCTTGTAAACTTGCTCTTGCCCCGATTATCGAAAAAGAAGAAGATCTTCAACAAACCGGAAGACTACTGATGAAGATGTTGAGGTGAAGAGCCCTGTTGAACATAGTGGTAATGACACTTTCTAAGGGTTGAGTGACTTTATAGTTACGTCTCAAGGACTCTTTAAAGATGATCTTTCCGCTGCTAAAGTTGTATTTCCAGTGGTTGAAGCGACATCTGCTCTTCAACAGACTCCTCCATCTCAAGAATCGACATTGGCTGTAAATCTTTCACCACCCCTCAACTGAGGAGCGGTTCGTAGTTCGGCGCGTGTAGTTTGCACACACCACACACACTTAGGATTTATTGGCACTAATATGCACTTAACTCTTTGCAATTTGAAGATTCTCAAGTTATGCTTCTTTTTCAATTTCAGGTTCTTCAATGGGGCGAAGTGGCTCGTATTATGATGACTTTAAGCAGTATGGAAGGCGCAGTCAATATGATTACAGGCGCTATCTTCCCCCTCATAGGGAAACGGATGAGGAGAGGGCTGCTCGAAAAGCTCAGGAGAGAAGAGCATACGAAGAACGGTACGGAAGAGGGGATGAACGTCTTGACTCTTCCCACAGAGAGGATGATTCCCTTAAACGAAAATCCCATGATGACAAAGGAAAGAGCCATGCCGTCGAAGGTTCGAGCAAACGGACCATGAACGGTGAGAAGTCATCATCTGACATTCCTAAAGAGCCCACTGCTTCGGTGCCTCCTCAATCTCCCGCTCTTGCTCGTACCGACATTCAGACGATCGTTGGTAGGCCCTCATATCAAGTCGGACCAGGCCTAGCTACTCTTCAAAGCCGATTTCCAAACAGTTGCGTGAAGGGAGTTCGCTTTGATCTTGATCTGGTTCCAATCGACAAACCAGCCATGTTGCGAAATCTTGATGCTGTCAAGCTTGATATTGAGAGAATGTCGAATTGGCAGAAACTTGTTGACGAACTCCAGAGAGTGAACCGCACGAACCTTGAGGCTATGTTGACCATGGAGAACGATAAATCCGAATGGCAAAAGACTCTTGATCAACATGACGTAGAGATGAGGAGCATCGCCGCTTATAATGAAAAGCTCG
Source organism: Allium cepa (assembly GCA_030765085.1). Lineage (NCBI taxonomy): Eukaryota > Viridiplantae > Streptophyta > Magnoliopsida > Asparagales > Amaryllidaceae > Allium > Allium cepa. The sequence goes on along the minus strand of CM060943.1, from coordinate 934,244,610 downwards.
AAGCGGAAGTTGGAAAACTTAAAGAGGAGCTTGCTACTTCCTCTACTTCCTACTCTCAAAGGGAAAGTGTGCTTCAGCAACAAGTGCGGGATGCTCATGTTAGCCAACGAGAGGCTGAAGTTAAACTCAAGTGGCAGGAAAAGGTTGTAGAAGATTATCGCGTTGAAGTTGCACAGTTGCGACAACAGACCAGCTCCCAGAACCTCGAAATTTAGATATTAAAAACTCAACTTGCTATGGTTGAGAAAGAGCGCGATGAGGCTGTTGCCGGTAAAATTGCAGCTGGAGAAGCTCATCAAGCAACCAAAGCCGATGTCAGTTCGACATTGTTTGACTTCTACTTGCAAAGTGTCCTAGGGCGTGGCAGTCTCGCTTTTTTGGGTCCCAAATATGAAATTACTTTGGTTGAAGTGTGGGAAGCTGCACTTGATATGCTTAAAGATGCTGGGTATGCCGAATAAGAACTCGAGGCACATTATCTGGATGACGGAGCTCGTGCAGCCCTTGCTAGATGAAAAGAGCAACTCGCTAGAGATCATGCTGGGACGATGATAGAGGAGCATCGAGAGAAAGAAACACCATCAATTGCCCATGTCCCTCCTTCAATTTCGGCCGACGTTGATATCACAGGCTCTGGTTCCCATTCTCCGTCCCCTGCTAAAGTTATAACTGAGATTACAAGTGCACGGGGTGGAGATGAAGGCGAAGAGAGCACCGAAGCACAACCTTACGAAGTTGACATTAGGAAGCCCGCTTCTCCAGGTAATATTAACGTCGAACCAGGTCAAGCGGATTACTCATTTGCTTCGGCCGAGCTTGATGAACTTGTTTCTTATTACTTAAGACCAGATGAGCCGTTATCTCCTCTCTACGCGGGAGATACTAATATTTTTTGCTTTTCTTCTGTAGCGAGAACGCCCAGTGTCATAGAAACTTCTCCTCCTCCAGTTGTTCCTCCTCCTACCTTTCAAATTACTCCTACTTCCCAGCCGGGATCGTAGGAAGAATAAATAGGAGCCCTTCAAGACTTGGACGATCCAGCCGCTTCGCAGGAGCAGAAGGCCGAAGGACTTGAAGGAGGCGAAGTATCTCCGGAGCGAACCCTTTCCGATGACATAAAATTGTCTGCTCTTGTCACTCCGGGGAGTGAGTCTTCTTCAAGGAGGAGGAGAAAGCGCACAACTTCAAAGAAGAAAGGGAGAAGCATTTCTGTTACTGAAAAGGAAATGGAAGTTGATCCAGCACTAGCTTTCTCCCCTTCTCCACCAACTCTGCCAAGCCGGCCTGAAAAATTGCCTATTAAGTAAGGTGACGGCTCTAAAGGTAGTGGGAGAAAGAAGTGATGATTCCCGCTTTCCCTTCTTTGCTTTACTTTTTTCTTTTTTCATGTACTGGCCGGAGATTGTGCGGGTACCGGCCACCGCTATTCTTTATCCTGAAACCTGTACCTGTATAAAATTTTCGTAGTATTGAATAAAATGTTCCTTTTACCTATACAAACTTCTATCTGTATTTGAGAATACATTTATTCTTTATTTTTATACAAGTTCCTTGTTTCCTTTGTGTGATATTGCAATGAGCCTATGGTATGTTGTTTGAGCATTGTTTCCATTCTTGTACCTATAGTGTGCTGCCCCCATACCATGGCTTATTGCAATCTCTTTCACATTAGTAAAGTTTTTAGAGATCAATTCCTCTATTTCGAGAAGACTTGTAATCTTTCTTTAGAGAACAATTTTTCCGTTTGAAGGAGGTTTGCATTTGTACTTTATAGGATAATATATCCATTTCAAGGAAATATTTTTCGTATTTAGTAGGATGCACCTCATTTTGGAGGAGTTTTTTTTTTGCCAAAGTTTTTACACTCCACTTTTTTGAAAAAATTCACTTTTGCTTTGGCAAGTGAATTCCACTTCATATTGCAGTGGGCCTTTCGAAAAAGGGGTTTCAACCTGCTTGAGCCTCCGAAGAGAGTTTTTGATTGTGCCTCTGGGAAGAGGTCTTTTTGTTTGGTTGCGCCTCTGGGAAGAGGTCTTTTTGTTTGATTGTGCCTCTAGGAAGAGGTCTTTCTGTTTCTGCCTCTTGGGAGAGGCTTTTATCTTTTTCCCTGTTCGCTGGGAAGCAGGCCTTCGAAGAGGGCTTTTTACATTTCGACTCGTGTGAAGTTTTATTTCAAATCACGGTGAAATGTGTGCCTTTGAGTAGGGCTTTTTCCTAGATATTTGGAGTTTCTTTCTCTTAGTTGGATGGATTCACAGGGAGGACACAAGTGTTTTGTGCCACCGATCAATCCGCAACTTTACGTCGAGAATGAACTCTTTTTTTCTAGCGAGGACCGCTCGTGGTCTTTTAGCATTTCAACTATGGTGGAATGGACCTCCGAAGAGGGCTTTTCACATTCCAGCACTTGTGGAGTTTTATTTCAGATCTTGGTGGAATGCGTGCCTCCGAGTCTACCTGGAAGTTTCTTCGTCATGGTTGGCTGGATTCACGGGGCGGACACAAGTTACTTGGACACTTATTTACCCAGATTGTCTCAACTAGTGAACAAACGCCTTGCCTTCCACTTGGGAAGGTGCCTCCGATCATCGTATGGATTCACGGGGCGGACGCAAGTTACTTGGACGCATGTCTGCGCAAACTGTCTTAGCTAGTAAACAAGCGCCTTGCCTTCCAGTTGGGAAGGTGCTCCCGGTCATTCCATACCAATCTTTTTTTGTTGAGAAAGTCTTCTGGCATGCCTCGTTTGAGGTCTTTATCCTCCGAAGAGTTGTGCCTCCGAAGAGGGCTTGTGCCTCCGAAGAGGTCTTTTGCTGTTTGATGCTTGCTCGCCCATGCCTTTTTGCCATCTATTCATATCGGCGATTCCCGTTATCTTTTCCAAATACACCTCTCTTTTAGTTGCCAACAATTTTCCGTATCCAAAGAAATATACTTCATAGTTTAGCGAGTTGGTGGTGGCAGATACAGGCTATTTAACTGGATGCTCGTTTGCACAAACATTCGCAGTTAGTTAGCAATGGTCCACTCCCAGCCAAATCGCTAACTTTTGTTCGAAGTACTTCTTTCGTAGGATTTGAGTATGGAAATTTTGAATGGTTTAGCGTCTGCTTGTTGGGTGATGTTGGAGATTGCTTGGTCTTGTGATGGGTAAGCTTTGTTTTTATGGCCTGCATTATTAAATCGACATTTTAGTAATACAATTGACGTATTTTGTATATCGAAATAAAGCAAAGCATTCTATAATAGTAAAGAACACAAGATTTATAGTGGTTCGGCCAAGAACTCGGCCTACATCCACTTTATAGTTCTTATTATTCACTTGCACTGACTTTACAACGACTTTCAATACAAGAATCATACATTCATCATTCTTTTACAATATTTCATTAAAGCCTTTAAGTAAAATATCGGCGTAAATGATTGCTGTTCCAAGCTCTTCGAATTGGGTCTCCTTTGACAGTTACAAGTTTGAATGTGCCATCAAGAAGTTTTTGGCCTATAACATACGACCCTTCCCAGTTTGGTCCAAGCACGCCTGTAGGTGTCATAATTGTTTTTAAGATTAGATCCCCACTTCAAAACTGCGCCGGCGAACTTTGGAATTGAAATGCCTGGCTATTCTTTGCTAGTGAGCTGCAGTTCTGAGCTCAGCTTCTTCCCTTTTCTCATCAAGGAAGTCAAGGGCTTCAAGTTGCAGCTTTCCATTTTCGGCTTGATTGAAATGGATTCTTCTATGTGAAGGGACCTCTATTTCTACCAGAACCATTGCCTCTGATCCATATGCCAATGAAAATGGAGTGTGCCCCGTTGCAGTTTTATGTGTAGTTCTATATGCCCATAGTGCTAGCGGAAGTTTATCGACCCAACCACCTTTTGCTTTTTTCATCTGTTTTTTGATGGTTGATTTGATAATTTTGTTTACTGCTTCCACTTGTCCGTTTGCCTGCGGAAGAGCCACTGTTGAGAAACTTTTCAGGATCTTGAATTTTTTGCAAAAATCTTGGAACTCTTCACTTTCAAATTGGGTTCCATTGTTTGTGATTATCTTTTTATGTACTCCATACCTGCAAATGATACTCTTAGTTACAAAGTTTATCATTTTTTTAGAGGTAATAGTAGCTAAGGGTTCAGATTCAGCCCATTTAGTAAAATAAGCCACAACAACAATTGCATATCTGATTCCGGATTTCGCAGTTGGCAGAGGCCCGATGAGATCTATTCCCCAAATAGCAAATGGCCATGGACTGACCATCTGTGTTATCTCAATGGAAGGTGCTCTTGGGATTTTAGCAAATCTCTGGCATTTGTCGCACTTTCGGGAGTAGTCTGCAGCATCTCGGTTGATATTCGGCCAAAAGTATCCATTACGGAGAATTTTCTTTGCTAAAGTTTGACCACGTGTATGATCTCCACATTCCCCTCCATGTACCTTAGCTAGAATTGTCTTAGCTTCTTCTTCAGCCACACATCGGAGTAATGGCATTGAAAACCCCCGTCGGAATAATCGGCCATCTTGAATTATATACCTTGAAGTCTTTCTTAACAGTTTCTGACGTTCTTTTGAACTTTCTGGCGCAGATGCGTTGAGCAGATAATCCTTTATCGGAGTCATCCATGATTCATGTTCTTGAGATATTGTCATGATCCAGTCTATATCCATTTCATCAATGCTTGGAGTTGACAGGACTTCAACAGGAACTAATCCCAGTAATTGAGCTTCACCAGTGCTTGCATACTTTGCGAGGGAATTTGCCTTTATGTTTTCTTCCCGAGGTATATGGTTTATTGTATAACAGTGCAGGTCCTCGAGAAGCTCCCAGGCTCTTGACAAGTAAGCGGGCATATTTCCTCCTTTGGTTTGAAACTCCTTCCTGACTTGACACACAATAAGCTGCGAATCACTGAAGATCAGCAACATTTTGATATTCAACACCTTCGCAATTCTCAGACCGGCAGTAAGAGCTTCATACTCTGCTTCGTTGTTTGTCAAAGGGAATTCCAATCTTAAAGCATAACACAATGACCGTCCTTCAGGAGTTTCAAGCACAACCCCAGCCCCGGAACAGTAATCGTTTCTTGCACCATCAACATACAATTTCCATAGAATTGGGGGATTATTGGTTACCATCTCCTCACTATCTCCTTTGTCTATGCATTCCGCGATGAAGTCTGCCAAAGCTTGTCCACTGATTGCTCTCTGGGAATGATAAGTGATGTCATATTGGCTGAGTTCAATATTCCATTTCAAAAGACGACCCGAAGTCTCAGGACGAAACATGACTTGCTTCAAGGGCTGATCGATGAGGACTTTGATGGGATGAGCTTGGAAATATGGCCTCAATTTTCTTGATGCAATCAATAGACAATAGGCGAGCTTTTCCAACTTTGAATAGTTCAATTCTGCCCCAATGAATCTCTTGCTGATGTAGTAGACCGGGCGCTGAATTTTCACATCCTCCCGTACCCAAGCTACGCTGAGGGCATGAGACGAGATTGCCAAATATACAAAAAGATCTTCACCATTGTCAGGCTTAGAAAGTATAGGAGGCGTTTCCATATGAAGAATCAGCTCATCGAAAGCTTTCTGGCATTCAGGAGTCCAGTCAAAGTTTTTTCTTCCTTTCTTTAGAGCATCGAAGAATGGAATGCATTTATCAGTAGCTTTGGAAATGAACTGACTCAAGGCAGCAGCTTTTCCATTGAGACTTTGTAATTCCTTCTTCGTTCTAGGAGCTTTGACTTCTCTTAAGGTAGTTATATGAGCAGGATTAGCTTCAATGCCCCTTGCACTCACAATGAAACCCAGAAACTTTCCAGATTCTACTCCAAATGAACACTTCAAAGGGTTCAGCTTCATACCGTACTTTCGGAGGATTGAGAACATCTCTGCCAAGTGATCCATGTGGTCCACTGCTTTCTTTGACTTTACCAGCATATCATCGACATCCATAGTCTTGCCAATCTGTGGTTTAAACATGGCATTAACAAGTCTTTGGTAAGTTGCCCCTGCATTCTTAAGTCCGAAAGGCATGACTTTGTAGCAGTAGAGACCAACATCGGTGATAAAGCTTTTGTCCTCCTGATCTGGCTCAAGCATCATGATCTAGTTATATCCGGAATAGGCATCCATAAAAGATAGCAATTCATGCCCCGCCGTTCCATCCACAAACTGGTCAATCCTGGGTAATGGAAAGCAGTCTTTGGGGCAGGCTTTGTTTAGATCTGAAAAGTCAATGCACACTCTCCATTTCCCATTGGCTTTTTTAACCAGTACGGGATTTGAGACCCAATTCGGATAAGTAGATTCCCTGATAAAACCATTCTCCATGAGCCGATCAACCTCTTCTCTCAATGCCGCTGACCTTTCAGGACCTTGAGTTCTTCTTTTCTGCTTTACCGGTGTAAACTTTGGATCAATATTCAAGGTATGCACCGCAATTTCTAGAGATATTCCACACATATCGGCATGAGTCCAGGTGAATACATCCAGATTTGCTTTCAAAAATGATATCAAAACATTTTGAACCGTTGCATTGAGCTGCGAACCCACATTCAACACTTTATTCGGGTCCTTCGGGTCAACAGGTACCGGGACTATCACTTCAAATGGTACCACTCTATTTTCCCCTACATTGGCTTTTCTTGGATCCATCTCTCTTCGTGCACCGCTATGTTCGCCTGTGCAGGGTCCACCTTGTAATTGCTACAAGGTTGATTCTTTGATGCGGACTGGGGCTGCCGCATCTTTTCCCATTTCTCTCTTCCTTGATTCACGCAACTCTGTAAGATAACATTCTCGTCCAGCATTCTGATCCCCTTTCACCACACCGACTCCATTATCTGTGGGGAATTTTATGGTCAGACACCACGGGGCAAGAATAGCTTTAAATGCTGCCAGAGTTGGTCGGCCTAAGAAGGCATTGTAGGCAGAAAATTCATGAACAATAACAAAGGTCTATTTTCAAGCAACTTTTATCTGCCCCTTTCCAAGCTCTACGAACAAATCAATAGTCCCAATTGGCTGTTTCGGCTCCCCAGTAAAACCAGCGATCTTTAGTGACGAAGCATGAACGTCAGCCATTGGAATCTTCATCTGATCAAAAGTCTTCTTGAAGATAATGTTGCATGAAGCTACACAATCAACCAAAACTCTTTTAACAGTAGATGGCCCAATGCCAGCGGAGATGACCAAAGGATCAATGGTAGGAGCTTCAACACCCATCGAATCCCTAGTACTGAATATAATGTCATCATTAAAGGTTTTCTGCTGCTTCAGGGGCGCAACATCTTCTAACACAAAAACACTTTCATCTGCCGGAGCATACTTCAATGCACGGGCGTATCATTCCATCTCGCCCCAACTCCTGCCAGCCGGGTGAGGGCCTCCCGTAACCACATTTATAACAGGCCTCTCTGATTCATGAGCTGTCGCCTTCTCAGTTGAGCCAGGACAATGAACAGGAACCTGTTGTCCTTGAGTTGACGAGGTTGGGCCATTCTTGTTCCTTCTTACATATTGTTGGAGCTTGTTTTGCTTCAATAGTTCCTCAATTACCTCCTTTAAGTGACGACACTCGTTAGTATCATGTCCGAGCTGGTTATGGAACCGGCAAAACCTTCCATTCTTATCATCTCTTCCATTAACTCTTTGCTTAGCTCGTGCAGGTAATTCGACCGTGTCTTTGTTTGCAAAGTAGATGTTTTCCGGGGTATCAGTCAGAGGGGTAAATTTGAAGGGACGTCCTTTCTTTGCATCTCCTTTCTTCTTCTGGGCATCGTTCCCCCTCTTCTGATTTCCTGATTCCTTCTTATTCGGAGCAGCATTACTATTTCCAGCCTCTGTCGATACCACCTTAGCCGGTGCTTGGAGGCTTTCCAGACGCATGAATTCATCGGCTTTTTTATAAAACTTGTCAAGTGAATTTGGTTCCTTCATCTTCAACCACCTCCCGAACTCACTTGTCTTATCAACAACCTTCATCAGGTACGTCAAAATCATTCTTGGCTCCGCATTGTCCACATCAGACAGAGCTATATTGAAGCGACTCAAGAAAGCTCTAATGGATTCTCCAGGATTCTGCTCCAAGCTGGATAACGACATTATATCCTTTGCCTTTGACGCATATAATCGAAACTGTTCCTTGAATTTCCGAGTCAAATCAGAAAATTGCTCTATTGATCGGACCGGCAGCTTTGTGAACCAAAGTAAAGCAACTCCTTCCAGGTATATCGGAAAATACCAGCATTTGATTTCATCAGAGGCTCTGGCACCCATCATGTGCCAATCATACTTATATAGAAACTCATTAGGATCGCTCGTTCCCTTGTAAGCTGGAATATTCGGAGGGATAGACTTCCTTGGGAATTCCGCCTTCGGGATCTTTTTAGTGAATGGAGTTTTGCTCGGAGCGAAACCCCATTCTTTCTCATCTTCATTTCTCTGCATACTTTCCTTCATAATCTGACGAACCATGCTTGATAAATACTCTTCATCATTCTGAGGCTCAGCAGGACAAATATCAGCCATTCACTCCGAATTTTGCCTTGACAGTCGCTCACGGAGAGTCGGTTGCGGCCCCGATCCTCCGGCATGGGGAGGTGTCCTTTCCACTGGATCAGCCATTCTTTGAGGGATATTTCTTCCTTCCACATTCTGCACTTCATCAGTAAGATTTCCCTCTTTAGACACCGGTTGACGGTTTGCCTCAAATAAAGCATTCAACCTTTCCATCATTAGGTTATTCTGAGCCTACATTTGTCGATGTAGCCAAGATACAACGACATCTAGCTCTGCTCGTGTAACTCCGACAGTTGGAGTTGTTTGACTTAAAGGAGGAGAGGTTGCAGTAGTCTCGCGAACATCGTCAGATCTAACAGACTTGCGCTTTCTTCCTGGAGCCATTATTTCTGATAAACTTTTGGTTTGTAGAGAAATCCTTTCTACAAACTTCTGCGAAGCTATGATGACAGTAATCTGAGTTGGGTTCTCAGTGAAAGCACCAAAAATGTTAACGTAAAAAGTCAGACGCTAACACCTCGATGCAAATAGAGATTGAATGAAAGCACCACCCGTTAACACGGGAAACAGAAAAAGCAGTAATCCCCTGAAAAAGCAGTAAGAGACACAGAGTTTATAGCGGTTCGGCTTATGATCAAGCCTACGTCCACTTCAATCCTTCTTTGTTGCTAATATGATCACAATCCTTTACAATTTCCTTCCATTACAATTCACTTCAAAAGACAAGTAGCTAGAAAAACTACGATGCAAGAGAATTCTCCGAATTCATGGCTGAATATGTTGAATCCCTATTTGAAGTTGATTGAAGCTTCTTGTGAGTTTCAAGTGTTGGAGTAAGGCTCGGTTTGAAGATGGCAGAGTCTCGATGCTTTGAAGAAAATGATCGGAAAAAGCCCCCTTCATGTTGGAGCTTAGGGTGTATTTATAGAGAATTTCGGATGGACCTTAGGTCGTGAGCGACCTAAGGAAGGTCGTAAGTCGCTTGCGAGTTAAGGGGGAACGAGCTACGACCTATCTGGTTCACACATGGCCTTCTGCACTAACTGGTAGGTCGTAACGACCTAGGGGAAGGCGGCATAGTTTTATCACAAGTACTAGGTCGTGAATGACCTAAGGAAAGTTGTAGGTCAGAGGTGGCGACTTAAGATAGGTCGTGGATTACATATGAACGACCTAACAGATGGGAACTTCAGGCCTTCCTCATAGCACTGGTTTCTTCTGAATGAAGCACTAAGTCGTGGACGACCTAGGGAAAGTCCTCGCGACTTAAGGGAAAGTGGTATAACTTTATTACCAAGCATTAGGTTGTGAGCGACCTAAGAAGGTCGTAGGTCGAGGAGCGACTTAGTGGTTGTGGGATCCTGGTTTTAGCTTGCACAAGGTGCTAGATCGCTTGAGTGTTAGGTCACTAAGTCGCATCCTTCCATAGGTCGTTAACTCGCTGTTGATCCATTATCTCGTTAGGTCGCTGACCCTCTTAGGTCGTTGAATAATTAAGTCGTTAAGTCGCTGAGGTGCTTGTGAGGTTAGGTCGCTGGTTCCTTTGCCTTTCTAACCCGTATGTCGCTTTGTTCTATAAGTCGTTGGGTTGGTAAGAGGTTAGATCTCTCCTTTCCCTAGGCCGTGCTATAATTAGGTCCTGTCGTTTCTTCTTTAGGTCGCATATATGGTTGAGTCGCTCCACCTTTATCCCGTTAAGTCGCGTACACCCTCGGGCTGTTTTCTTCCTGAAACCTTGGGTCGCTCGGCCGTAGAACTCCTTAGGTCGCTAGGTTGCGAGCCTATCGGAGTTAACATGTAGGAAGTCTTACGTGATACCTTTTTTTCAAAGGATTTTTCTAAAGTTAAGCAACTTGTATCCCCGTTTACTCACACCAGACCCAAGTCTGACCTGAGTGTTTATTTTCTATTTTATTAAACTCTTGGGTACTCATATTACGTATGAGTAGTCAAGTGTCTTCAGGATTTCTTTGACGAGTTTTGGAGGAGATAATGGAGCAGGAGGCTTCAGCGTATAGATCTATGTAGTGGTTCCATTGTGTTTGAGTTATATCTGTTTCTCTGATGTACTTGAATAGTAATTACTAGACAGATGTTTATAACTATCTAGTTTGAGTTATATTAGCTATAAAACTCTGATGTATATGATACTATGTAAAGTTTTATGTGATATAATATAATTTATTCGTTCCGCTGTGAGATTCTGATGTTGTCTGTTTCTTTCTTTCCTTTCTTTTCTCTTTTCCATCCCTTTCTATCTTCTTAATGATGCGTCTCTCTATGAATTGAAAGGCGGGTTGTTACACGCAAGCTCGAAGTCTCGGGCGCCGAAGCGAATGGTCGCGACGTCAACCATTCATGTCCACGCACATGATTCACAGGTCTTGGAGGCGCATGGCAGGGAGGCGTGGTTGAATGGTGGTCGCGAGGTAGGTTGTGATGTCAATGAAGGCCGTTGTGGCGCGCATGCAAAGCTAGGGCTTCGTATCTCAGAGGAAATGGGGGTCGAAGAGTACGTCGTCATGAGGTTGCAGTCGCGTTAGTCTTCTTCAAATAGCAACGTTCAGAGGTTCATATGGCGATCGAGCTCGTGATAGGGGGTTCGAGCGAATCTAAGGCTTCGGTGAGTAGAGTTTCACGATGGTCGCGATGATGTGGTGATGGTGCTACGTTCTGTTTTTTGGCATCTTAGGTTTAGGATTTGAGCAGCAAGGTATAAATTACTTATTCGATTTAAAAAAATATATTAAGAAAATGTAATGAATATATATTTTTTACAAATTCTAAATTGCTAATTTATTTTAAATAGTGGGTTGGTGATTAATTTGTTTCATTAACCTATTTAATTATTTAACTACTAAAAATAATTTATTAAAGAAAATTTAGTTTTAAATTTAATTTGTTCGATATTTTGAGTATCAGTAAATTGTATAAATGTTTATATGAGGTTTAAAAATCGTGAAAACAAGTTGGAAGGGAAATGGATTGCAAACATTAAAAGCAAAGGTGAGATTTTCTCACTAGATTGGATTTCCTTGTTTAGTTTAAATAGTTAAATTTCTGGATGTGCTTCGATGAATTTGATAATTTATCTACTGGTGATATTAGATATAGTGGTATATCTATATTTATATAAATATTGGAGTGATGCATTTCCCGCATTATATAGCGGATGAGACCCTATGCGTCACATAATAGCGGAGGATATAATATAATCCCATATACTGTGATATTCCACCTCGAAGTGGAATTGGTATTTTATTATTGTGCTAACATCTGTGGATGTAGGGAACAGGTTGGAGGGTTCCAACTGGATTCCACAAATTGTTTAAATTTATTTCATATGCTGTAATGTGAATTATTGATAATCTGTCAATGACTATATTAGTGACTGAAATTATTAAAGGCTATAATTTGGCAGAATATATTCTGATATTTTAAAATACCAGAAATATAAATTAGATTTTTGGAAACTAAAGTAGAAAATTTAAGTAAATTAATCTTAGAGAATTGGATAAATTTAAAAGAAGGAATTTAAAAGTATAAAAGTTGACTTTTTTGTAATCCCATCGATTAATTCCAAATATGGGGAAAAGATTTTAATAAATGGATTTGAGTAATATTGTTTAAAAGTTGGAGGATTTATTTAAAATTCTGATTTTAAATGGTTTTGGAAAAATAAAGGGTTGAAATTTAAAATTAAATATGAAATTAATATTTTAGATTTTTGAATAAGATTTTAAAATTTAATAAAAGGAGTGAGTTTGGAATTTATATATTTCAAAATAAAACTGGAAAAGTAAAGGAGTACTTTTTAAATGGAAATAAATTTTTTGAAATCAATTTGGAAATTGATTTAGTGTTTAAAAGTAAATTTTTGTAAATCAATTTGGAATTTGATTTGGTGTTTGAAGGTAAATTTGTGAAATCAATTTTGAAAATTGTATATCAGTGGATATTTATAAATTTAAATTCATGATGGAATTTATAATGGAAAGAGTATTTTTTTTTAAAATAAAATATTGGTTTATTTTTAAGTATGGAAAGAAAATTTACGAATTTGGGATGTAAATTGAAATAAATCAAGAAGGATTTATTAATTGATTTAAATGTACCATTTTGAAATGGAAAGAGTATTTTCCCTAGGAAAGCCAACTATGTTTTCAAAGTAGCTTTTAAATATAAATTAAAAGTTCTAGAATTGGTTTTTAAAAGGAATATTCTTGGAGAAATTACTTTCTTAAATCGTTTTTAAATCTTTAAAGTAAATATTTATTAAGTTAATCATAGAAGTGATTATTTTAAAGATTTAATTGATGCTTGATTTAGAAAATGGTAAGTTAAATAGTTACACTCTATCTAATAATTTTATTTTTAAAATTAGTTTGGACTTGAGTTTTATATGAGATATTGGTATAAAATTTCATAACTAATATTTTAAATGAAGTGTTTAAAAATAGTTTTCATTTTAAGTATTTCCAAGTATATTTTTGGGTAAGTGATTTAATTTTTTTTTAAGTATTCGGACTTGGCAAATTTTCAGTGGAAATAAACAATATTTGAAAATTTATTCCACCAGTGGAAAGTGATTTGAAAATTCTTTTTAAAGGGTTGAAGTACGAAAAATATACCTTGCGAAGATAATTTGAAAATAATAGTTTGGGAACAATTATTTAAATCTGGTGATTGTTTTGAATATTGATTGATTGTTAAATAATCGACTATCAATATTGGCCTTTAAACGACATTTGAATTTCGATGCGACCTGGGGTCGGATTCCAAATGGTTATCCCAAAACCACATCGAATCTTAGTGATGGATCATTTATTTAAAAGATCAAAGTGGAAATTTGTTGTGACTTACTTAAAATCTTAATGTATCCACATATTTTTAAATAAGCGCTAATTTTTCGGACTAGCCGGGAGAGGACTTTATGTCATAAAACCCATTCTGAATAAAGATATGACGAAATGGGATTGCATCTGAAGACGGTGGTTGAAGACTAGGTAATTTTAAAAACGAAAGGATTACCTATCAAATTTCTCTAAACTAAGTTGCTCCGGTATAGAGATTTATATCACCCTATGTGATGGGGAGTCCGGACGTGATTAGAGGATATCCGGATTTACAAGGGCTTCTATCCTTAATTAGAGGAAGTGTCTTCGATTCTATTCAAAACAGAAACGGATTTTTATGGATGTATGTCTGAAGTTACACTTTGAGATGTAAAGCTGGTTTTTATCAAATACATTTCTGTTGATGGAGGAGAATTTATTCTCTTAGCTTAACACCCTTCTCTGAGACGTACGAGCTCAGAGGTTATGTAGTTGATGGTTACTAGTGATATATTCCCAATTTGGTAACATGGAATGCTAAATGTTGATCATTTGTTGATCAAAGCATGGCTTTTGTGCAAAGTGTAGCTTTGTGGACAAGACTTCGTCGAACCTCACACCCTGAAAATGGTCGAAACAGGAAAAGATGTAGCAAGGTTATGGGGGTCGTCCCCATCAGGGTATGTGCATTTCGTTCTGGATAAGAAGTGGTATATGGTATGGAGCCCCTATATTTAACTTGTATGGATAAAAAAGTGGTATTTTGGTGTGGAGCCCAGATTATTTAATTACATGATTGTTGGTTGTTGAGGAGCCTCGGAAAAGGATGGTCTAGACCGGGGTGGCATACTCGTAACACATAGTTACCTAGTTGTAGAGGTAACCCTGCCTTGTGTTGGCTGTAACGACCCACTATTTTGGACCATTCAAATCGACAATAATCCACACATGTCAGACTTGAATACTTCAAAACAGTGGATTGTTAAGAAATTTGGAGCAAATAAAATTATTCACAGAATCACAAACACATAGATATCAAGCAACGGAAATAAAATACCATAGTAGTTCATGAAGCTACTATATACATACTCTCAAAACATATACAAAATCTCATACCAAAATAGATACAGTAGAAGTCAGGATACAAAAACAACAGTACAGAGACAGATACCGAATAGGAACTAACTGGAAGAAGTAGACGAATAGATAGACTGATAAGCTCCAGCAAAACTCTAGCTCCTGAAGGTGAATCCAAAGCTGTGATTCTCAGGCTAACCCGAGCGTAAAGTAGAACACAAACACTCGAGTTAGGACATACATACTTATACAATGTAAACCAACTCAAGTGAATTGTAATAGCAATGCACTATAACTTAAAAGATGCTTGGGATCGTCCACCTTTAAGGATCAGTCAAATCATCAATTAAGTAGTAATAAACACTATCCTAGAAATATCCATATTAAAGTAAACAATGCAAATAACAGTGTTATTGTGACTAGGGTAGCATAGAGCTGCAGTAACCGCTCACCTCTAGCCACACTCTTAAAATCAAAGGTGTGCACCAAACAATCACAAGGAAATTGCATGATACACAAAGCAGTGTACCCGTGGTTATAAATTTCAAAATGATTTATAATTTCGAACTAAAATCATTCATTTAAACCATTAAAGAGTGAAGTCATTATTCCTTCAAATCAAATATCCAATTCCTAAAAATTTAGCCTTTCTTGAGTTCATTTATTCAGTTAAACAATTCAAATATTGAAATTTCAGCTTTTCGCCGAACTTGGAAAATGCTACGGTAAGTTATAATTGAAAACGGTTCAATCCAGTAAAGACAACAATTAAAAATTGTTGTAATAGTTCAGTTTTAGTTTATTTTCAGAAACGATAGCATTTCTGAAGTGCTACTAAATAAATTTCCAGATTTACAATAAGATTTCAGAAACAATTAAGCTTCAATTTTAACCATTTTAACTTATAAAAATCATACTTTTACCACTTCAAAAATATTCATTTGAATACACTTTAACTTATGATTATTATAAAGTAAAATTTTATAGATTAATTCAAAAATCTCAATGATTCACTTATTAAGGTCAGTATACAATTTTCCCGACTTTTTTTTACTTTACACATTAGTTTAATTTACCATTTCATAATTTAAATTAAATTTCCATTTTTTTTCTTAACTTTTATTTTTAAACCAAACATCATATTTCCAAGTCAAGTTATATTTCAAATTACACTTTTAACCATCCATTTATTTAACATTTTAAACTAATTACATAAATTCAAAATACACTTTAAGTTGCTTAACTTTATTTTAAAACTAACTTGATACTTTCTTTTACTTTATATTTATCCAATTAATACATCAATTATATTAATTACCAAGTTAAGCTTATAATTCCATTTTTTACTTAAATTCCTAATATTAAGTTAAATCAAACTTTCGCACTACAACTCAAACCATCTATTAACTTATACCATTTAACCTGTTAGAAAATCACTGCTTAACCATTTTAAATCCAATATAGGTCATATTCCTTTTTTTTTCTCTTTCATTTACATACATGAAATTTATAAAAAATCATATTTTGAAATCAACCACGGGTCCGGATAATATTTCACACGTAAATCAAGTGATATAGAAATTATAATTTATATCCGAAATCAGTAAAATTTCCAGGTTTTGATTATTTCAAACCCGTAATCCCAGGACAAATACAAATAAATAAAACTCATCCAGGTGTATCATTTTAGCACGTAATAATTTTTTCCTATTCTAAAGTCCGTTCGGGTATGTATTATTTCAATCCATAGTGATTCCATTCTGCAGGGAACTTGCAGTATGAGAACGGAATAAAATAAACAGTATAACAACATAAAACATAACAGATGATGAGACAAGTTTATAATAGGGTTTAGCATCATATAGTTAACATCATAGGCAGGTATAACATGATATAAACTTCACTAATTATATAAGTATAAATGTCATGAGTATAAACTCGCCTCTTTAAGGCTAGAATTCGCACATCAAACATACACAAACAAAGTACAGAAAGCACGATAGCATGAATTGATTTGAGTGGAGAGAGACCCAAGACATAAATCTTGTATTCAACGATGAAACAAACCATATATAAATATTTTACAATACCAAAAATCTTTTGAAACAAAATGGAAGTAGAAATAATAAGAGACATCACCATGCTTTCACATCAAATTTGCTTTACCTTTACCCACATAGGCCCGGCCACAAGGCTATATTGTTTCGGACTTAGATGTTTTCAGGTGGTAATGATCAGGTTTGGATCTTAAAATAACAAGGCTTGGTCAAGAAGGAAAAGGGTTTGGAGGTTACAACATAAGGAAGGTAAAAAGGCAAGAAAAAAGGAGGTGGTTTGTTCATATTTTGGGCTTGGCCTTAGTACATTTGGGCTTGGCGGGGGTAATTCAGGTCAGGTCAGATGGTACTAGTGGTGTTCGGGTGTGGTTCTTGCTGGTGGTGGAGGCTAAGGAGATGGTCGTGGCAAGGAAATGAAGTGGATGTGAATATAGGCTTGGCTAGGTATAAATTCAAGGAGTTTGGCATTGTTTTGTGGAGTTTTGTGCATGGGATGATCAAGGCACTTTCAGGTCAGAGGAGAATGATGTCAGGCCGTCGGTTATAGGGAAGGAAGTGCTGGTGGTCGGTGGAGGAGATGGTAGGGGTTTGGGCTGAGCAACATAGGTGAAGATCAAGGCAAATTCAAGTGAAAAACAAGGCAAAACAAAGAAGAAAATGTGGAAAAACAAGAAGAAGACATTACCATGTTTTTCTCAGATCTGAAGTGTAACGACCAAAATTTTCGACGCTTGAAAGTCGACATCGATACGTCCACTGTATCAAATGCCGCACCGTCGAATGCCAAAAAACCGAATCGTTAAGGTTTAAAGATGAAGAGGTAGAAGAAGAAGAAAGAAGAAACAGAAACAATAACAAAATCTCACGTTTCGCAGCGGAACAAATATAATAGATAAATAAATGTCTTTAAACAGAATCACTATATCAGTTATTGCATTACATCACATTAAATTATCAGAGTGTATAACAACAAACAGCGGAAAGAAATATTACATGTATAAGTGATATGCTTCGCCATCCAGCTCCAACTCCTAATTCCCACAGCAACTTCTTGACTTTGCTCCCGAATAACTGCTAACCTGACTCTAGGCTGTCCGTGTTCTAAACTGTGGGCACCCAGAGTTTAGAAAGGGAACAATAAACTCCAAGTCAGTCGTGGGGCTGGGGTGAGATCAAAAAAATAGTTATTTTCACAAAGAAAATAAAAAGAAATCCGCTATGCTTTTGGAAAACGAAACTACCATAAGGCCTCCCGCCACACACACAATGCAAACAAATAATTGGAGGAGATTTCTCCTTATGATAGTCAAACATGCTTAAGACGCAAATTCCTTTCGATATTAGTATTAGTGCATAGTGAAGAAAACATTTCGAAAGTATAATATTTATCTTAGCCAGCATACAACCGTTATTGTATGCCTACTATAGCTACCTTGTTCAATAGCAAGTTACCGCCACATTATATGGCAGGTTATACAACTAAAACCGTACAGGGAATGTATTGTTTCTTTGCATTTCCAAAAATGGTCAGGCTAAGGAACTTCCTACTGCCACGTGGGCACGCCTCTGGGGACGTCCCGAGAACTTAACCATCTCTCTTCCAACATAAGGCCGGGTTACCTTTGTAACTAGGTGACTACTACACGAGTATGCCATCCCCCGGTCCTTTGGGACCTTTATCCGAGGATCCTCTACACCAACAACCACAAAGAAAAGTATTTGTAGTAACCACAAAGGTTAAATATTAGGGCTCCATTCCTGACACCACCCTTTTCTAGAAGGAAATGACATACCCTAAAGGGTGCGACCCTCATAACCTTGCCGCATCTTTCCTGTTTTGACCATTTCTGGGGTGTGAGGTCCGATGAGGTCTCGTCCACAAAGCTACACTTTTCACAAAGTCATTCTTTGATCAACAAATGATCAACAGTACTTCGTGTTCCACATTACCAAATTTGGAATGCATCACTGGTAACTATCAACTACATAACCTCTGAGCTCGTACGTCTCAAAGAAGGGTGTTAAGCTAAGAGAATAAATTCTCTGCCACCAACAGAAATGTATTCGACAGAATCCGGCTTTACATCTCAGTGTAACGCCAGCCACACATCCATACAAGTCCGTTACGAGATCGAACGGAACCGAAGGCACTTCAAAGAAGCCCTTGCCAATTCGGATATTCACTGATCACGTCCAGAATCCCCATCACAAAGGGTGATAGAATCTCTATACCGGAGGAACCCGGTGTAGAGACATTCGACAGGTAATCTTTTCGCTTTCGAAAATACCCGGTCTTCAACACCAATTTCAAATGCAATCAAATTTGTCGTATCGTTATTTGGAATGGGTTTTATGACACAAGGTCCTCTCCAGGCTAATTCGAATAACGAGCGCTTATTTTTAAAAATAAGTGTTCATTCAGATTTCAAACAAATCACAACAATTTCCACTTAGATCTCTTAAATAAAAGATCTATCACAAATCACAAAGGTTCAATGTGGTTTTCGGATATCCACTTGAAATCCGATCCCCGGTCGCATCGAAATTCAAATGCCATTTAAAGGCAAATAATGATAGTCGATTATTTAACTGCCAATAAATATTCACAACAACACCAAGATTTAAATAATTTTCCAAATTATTTATTTTCAAGTATCTTTATAAGATATAAATTTTTAACACTTCATCTATTTGAAAACATATTTCACATCACTTTACGCCTTTCAATCTTTTAAAAACAAATTTCAAATCACCATCTTCACTTGGAATAAATTTCCAAATATTTCTTTGATTCCACTGAAAACTTGCCGAGTTAAAATACTTTTAAAACAATTTAAATTACTTATCCAACATATATACATGGAAATATTTAAAACAAAACTATTTTAAAACACTTACTTAATATTAGTTATGAAATTATACACTTATATCTTATATAACTTCAAGTCCAAACTAATTTTAAAATAAAATTATTAGATAGGATATCGCCTACTAAAACATCCATTTTCTAAATCAAAAATCAATTTTAATCTTTCAAATATTCCCTTCTATAATTAATTAAATAAATCTTTACTTTAACGATTTAAAACAATTTCCAAAAAATATTTCTCCAACCATGACTTCTTTCTTCAAATCAATTTCTAGAACTTTTAATTTATACTTCAAAAGTTACTTTAAAAATATACTCGACTTTCCAGGGAAGAATTCTCTTTCCATTTATATCAATTAATAAATCTTTCGATTTATTTTAATTTACATTCCAAATTTGTAAATTTCTTTTCACACCTTTTAAAAATAAACCAATGTTTATTTTTAAGTCAAAATTCCTTTTCGTTTATAAAATTTTCATTCTGAATTTAAATCCCCAAATATCCACTGATATATGATTTATAAATCGATTTCTATATATTCATTTTCAGAACAGGATTAAATTCTAAATTTATTTTCCAAATTTATTTTCAAATACCAAATTAATTTTCCAAAATTCATTTCTAAATTTATTTCAACATTAAATTTATTATTTTTTTGAAACAAATTCCTTCTTTTAAATTTATTCAATTTTCTAAATTAAATTACTATAAATTTTCTACTAAATTTCAAAGATCAAATTTTTATTTATTTCTGTATCCTACGATACCAAAAATATATTTGGCTAAATTATAGCCGTCAACAGTTTCAATCACAAATAATTTCACATAGGTTATAAATAATCAACATACAACATACAAAACAAATTAAATATTTAAGGAATCCAGTTGGATCCCTCCAACCTGTTTTCCCTGCATGCACAGACGTTAGCACAACAATTAACTACCAATTCCACTTCGAGGTGGAATATCGCGGTATATGGGATTTATAAAATATCATCCGCTATTATGCGGTGCAATAGGGTCTCATTCTCTATATAATGCGGGAAATCAACAACTCCAAATACATATATAATACGAATTCCACTTCGAGGTGGAATATCGCGGTATATGGGTTTTACGTAATAACGTCCGCTATTATGCGGCGTATAGGGTCTATTTCAAAACAATAATAACAACCATCATCCAAGCACACAATCAACAATTTAAGTTTAACTATCGTAATTCAATCATCAATCAATAACTAAAATTTTCAATTATTATATTTGAGTGAGAAAATCTCACCTTTACTTATTCATGCAATCCATTTTCCATTCCGACTCGATTTCACCATTTCAGACCTTGTATAAACATTTCACATTTTATTAATATTTGAACTAAACGGGAAATAAATTACCGTTTATTAAATTTTATCTTATGCAATTCAGTTTCAAACAAATTTCCATTTCAATAAAATATTTTCTAACTACCAAAATAATTACATAGGTTAACTAAATAAATTAATTTTCCCATAAAAAAATAGAAAGTTTAGTGACTAAAATATGTAAATAAATTCATTAGACAAATTTATTTCCAAAATACATTATCATTCCAAATTGAAACTATATACGTATACATCTAAAATAATAATCTATGTTAGCATAAAAATTTATATTTCTAAATCTTATGTGTATATTATTTTCTGCTTATAAATTTTTTCTTTTACACTACTGCAACGGACATTATTCTTCCTTACTGTAACCATTTTTTCTGTATATATAATTATACATACATACATATATATATATATATATATATAAATAAATCTAAGAGAAAAATACCGCTCTGTCTTATGAGATGAAAATGCACAAATGCTCGAAGTCACTCTATCGAGCACGCGCCCAAAACCCTTGCTCTACATACAGGACTTCACGCGCGTTCGTCTCGCCACCACGTGATGCTCAACAAACCGCGACCCTTACCCTAGCACCCACGCGACTTCCCATGCAAGTGCGCGACACCGTCCCGCCTCCAATTCGTACACAGCTCCTCCAAACCCTAACTCGAATTCAACGTTGCCACTAAACCTCGCATGTGCCTCCCTCGCGATGCCGAAGACAGAGAGATCGAAATCCCCCTAATTCGCGAAGCTCGATGCCGCCGATCGCCTTGCTCGATTTCCAGGCCCTGCCTCGTGCACGCGATTATGATATGAAATCGAATTCAATTCCATCGATCGCCATTTTTTTCTGTTTCGAATAGTTTTTATTTTGAGAAGAGAGAGACATCGGTTGTAGATATTGAAGAGGGGAAGCGTGTAGAGGAAGGTAGGGTTCGATTTTTTTTTATATTTATATTCGAAATATATCTTATAACCGAACTCGAAATCGCAAACTCCTATCGAGGCGTGCCGCTAGGCGTTCAAAATGTTATGACCCTATTCCGCAACGGAAAAGGTTTCGAGTCCTAATTTGATCTTATGCGCGAGTTACAGAAATAAACGATCAATTTTAAATTAAATCGATTAAAATAATTTCTATGCGATTTGAGCTACAAGGGTCAAACGACAACTCCGATCGCTACGAAAATTGGAATCCGATAAAAACTAACTGTTACGGATCCAATGGAAATGGTTTCGTCGAATTCCGAGACTATGGCTTAGAAAGCTATTATTAAATACCGATTTAAACGATAAAATTTCGAAACTGAACAAATCATTCCTAAATCCAATCTTGAAGCTTCTAGTATATTCAGTATTATCAATATAAATTTTCTAAGCCATCAAATTATTTTTAGCAAGCTTAAAATTGAAGATTCAACATTTTACCCAACTTCGATAAATTAAATTCAATAATTAAATTGCCCAAATCATAGTAAATTTTGAAATTCTAGTCAAAGTAACTTCCAAATATTTAAAATCGACTAAATATTTCGTTTCAAATGTAAAAAAATTCCGGGTCGTCACACCCTTCCCCCGTAAAAGAATTTCGTCCCGAAATTACAAGTTAGGAAGAATGATCCTTAACCCGTTTACTATTTACCCAAAACCAAATAGTTTTATCAACTTTTCAAACCAATTTTTTTGTATTTAACAACCCATTATCGCTTCAAGTATCTTTCCAAATTAATCATAGATTTCAAACAACATTGTTTGCTTAACAATTTAAATTTAAATTCAAATTTTAAACTTTCAAAATTTCTCAAAATTTTTCTAACTCCCTAAATTTTCGAAAAATTTCGCTAGCCTCTCCTTTGCGCGGCTAGCTTGGTACGACTACAAAATGGCACCATAGGCCCCTAGATTTCTAAAACAAAACAAAAAGCCAAGCGGCTGGACAAGAAAGTCACCAAATTTCATACTGAAATTGAAATACATACCTTTTTGTCGAGCAATCAAAATTTTATCTTCAAAATCCCAATTCCAATTTTTTTCTTTTTCCTGTAACATACCTGTATATTCTACTAGCCATAATATCAATTTACAACATTCAAATATGATTTTGCACATTCCTTTATGGAATTTCAATATATACTTCTTGTACCATTTTTGCTTTACTATTGAAGTTATATATCCATTTTTATTCAATTTTTTGAATTTTTAATTTCATTTGAATTCAGTTTACACTTTCAATACTATTTGGATTCAATTTACCTTCTGAATATTGAATTTTATTTTTCAATTATAACTTATTCATATTATTATTTTAAATTTGTTTCATTCACTAATTTACTTCAATTTCCAAATTGAAATCGTTTGTCGCTAACAAAATTTTTTAAATTTTTTTTCTATCTCCTAAAAAATTTTAGAAAATTTTAGCAGAGTCCCCTTTGTACGAAGGAGCTTTTGCAATTTGACAAAAGATATAAATATACATACATCGACCCACCCGGTCGAAAAAATAAAACAATTCATATTTCCTGTTTTTATTGCGTAGGCGAATCTTATTTAGCATTTTTACGCAAAGCCGTTTATTATTAGCATTTTAGCACGACCAAATCCAGCCAAACAGCCCTCTTGTACATGTATTTATTCAATTTAAACACATAAGTGACATATATAGAAAATCTATTTACATTTCACTTATTTTCTATAGTGAACACATAGTTTTCATAAGCAATGCACTCAAAATAATT
Organism: Allium cepa; assembly: GCA_030765085.1. Lineage (NCBI taxonomy): Eukaryota > Viridiplantae > Streptophyta > Magnoliopsida > Asparagales > Amaryllidaceae > Allium > Allium cepa. The sequence continues at coordinate 934,221,140 of CM060943.1, read as the reverse complement.
CCCATAAGCAATTTATAAGGTTTCCATATAAATTTAATTGCTTACAACTACATTCCATATCATTTCTATTCAATTCAAGTGATTTACAATTCACTTTCTTTTATTCAATTCCTTTTTTTTAAACGAAACTAACTCATATCCATTTCAATTGATTCAAAAATCAATATTATTGGTTTTCGTTAACTCGTGAAATTTTATGCAATCTCGTTTGCGCCAAACGACAACCATTTCTACGTAAATTTTGACGATATTCACTTAATAGAATATCCAATCTAGTTTATAACTAATTTAAATGGATACCAATACTCTTTATTCTATCCCATTTCCAATTTATTCCATTCGATTCATTTTGCATTTCATTAACCAAACAAGTTTCATTTACAACCATTCCATAAAACCTGACAACGACCATTTCACAATTTTACTTAAGTCGAGCTTTTATCCAATACTTACTTAGTTATTTCAATTCAAAACTCAAAAAAAAAATTCCTTGTAACACTTCCCAATTTAAATCCCGGATTTGATTTTTCATTTATCAAATCCGTTCCATCTACTAATTTAATTGAATTAGTTTTATTCACTTATCCATTTTAAATTTCAACTTTCCATTCTCAATTCATCTCGAATTTATTTTATCAATAACAAGGAAATTTTTGATTTATTTGTACTTGAATTTATCTGTAAAGTCAAACCATTTTTTATTTAACTCATAATTCAAGTTTTAATTTAACTAATTCAACTTTCCTATTTCATGATATCATATTAGTTTACTTGAATTCAATCCATTTTATTTTTTTTACATTTTCCAAAGTTTGGATTTTTATTCAACTTGATCCAAGTCAAATCTCATTCCATTAATGAATTTTATTCCAACTTAAAAATAATACTTACAATTTACATTTATAAATCTCATTTGTATATGAATTCATTCCTTTATCTTTTCAATTTATCGTTATAAATTTCATTTATTTAATGAATTTATCTCCAAACCTTTGGTTATACCATTATTTCTTATTAAATTTCCATACAATAATGATGATAATTCAATATCATCACTTCCTAACAACTAAGCAATCATATACCATAAAAATTCACAGAAAATCATTGCTTTTATATAAAAAAATAGTTTTTGGGTAAAATTATTTCATTTACCCTATTTTAAAACAATACTGTGTCAATTTATCTTGTTTAAGAGTTTAGAAATCCATATCGATACAGTTGGCCAAACTGCGCCGACCAGAATCTATAAACAATCAACCGATAAATCAACGCAATATAAAACAATTTTATATTCACTAACAAATACGCGCTCATATCTATTTACACTCACACTCATTCTAGAGTACTGCTGACTATATCTCTAATGAGTAACACCCACCAGAGCCAAGGTTATCGCTCAACCAAATGCTCTGTTACCAATTTGTAACGATCCAATTTTTCGACGCCTGAAACTCGACATCGATACGTCCATTGTATCAAATGCCACACAGCCGAATGCCCAAAAATCGAATCGTTAGGGTTTAAAGAAGAAGAGGTAGAAGAAGAAGAAAGAAGAAACAGAAACAATAACAAAATCTCACATTTCGCAGCGGAACAAATATAATAGATAAATAAATATCTTTAAACAGAATCACTACATTAGTTATTACATCACATTACATTATCAGAGTGTACAACAACAAACAATGGAAAGAAATGTTACATATATAAACGATACGCTTCGCCATCCAGCTCCAACTCCTGATTCCCAGAGCAACTTCTTGACTTTGCTCCCGAATAACTACTAACCTGACCGTGTGGAAAATTGTGATGACCGGTAAATTTTGGTAAATAAATGAGTTAATTTAATTGGATTTTGTAATTAAATCTTAGAAAATAAATAAAATTTTATAATTTATATAGAAATAAAAGTTTAAGGATGAATGGTAGCAACCAATTGTTGACAATTGAAGTAAAATCAATTTAAGTGAAAATAGCGTAAATTATGCACTTGGGTACAAATGTTATAATTACTATAAGTTATATGTTTAATTTGTGGATGAAATTGGAAATAAATTTTAGAAAACACACACACACACACACACACACACACACATATCAACTGTTACATTTATGGGAAGTGATACAATATTAGAAATTAGATGTAGCAATTGTAATTAAAATTAACAATTTAGAATAAAATTGAAATTAATTGAAAATAATGTAAATTGTCTTACTTGGTTATAAGTTTAATATAAGCAACAAATGAAAATGTTGAATTAGTGAATCATTAATAAAAATATTAACTAGAATGGAATAAAATTAATATAATAATGGAAAGAGTGAATGCAAATTTAAATAGTAACGTAAAATTTATGTATAAGGTGGAAATTTGTGTAATAGAATGCATGAGACCAAGTAAACGAAATTATTGAGGATATTAATTATAATTAATGACCAAAGAAATAGTAATGGTCGTAAGACTATTTAATTTTTCTTTTAATTTGTTGTAACTGTTATATTTTGGAATGAGATTTTATTTTAGTAAATAAAGGAAAGTGTTGTATGAATATAAGAATTAATTGGGTTTCTAATTTTAACAAATGTATTTAGGTGACAACTTCAATATATTCGAAAATAATAATTAATAAAAAGGGTAACATTTTTCGTAAGCAATAAACATTTTTTTATGAAATAAAAAGTTAATAGTATCAAATTTTACGGGCTACCTAATTATTCGATCGTTTAAATAAAATTTGGAAATAAATTGCAATCAAGAGAAATTATGTAGCACGTTAATTGGAAATTAATTAATAAATACATTAATGAAGTGTAATATGATTCAATGTTAATTATACCCACAAAATGTCAATTTATTGAATAGCAAAATTTTAAAACAATAAACGAATTTATGGAGGTTTCAATTTGTAATTAAGAACATCTAATGTGAAATCAATTACAATTAATTGACTAAATTGGTGCAGTTGGAGTAGATGCGATTTGTAATTGAAAAGGGGAAATTTTACAATATGTAATTAATGCTAATTCTAATTTTAATATGACCATTGGTTGATTTAAAGAATTTAAAGCAAGGTTTATTAACTTATTGAAATTTAAAATTCAATAATTAGATTTAGTTCAGATGAATGAAATTTAATATTCAATTAATTCGTTAGTTGAAATTTAAGTTGAAATTGGAAAATATTAACGTAATAGCTTTGAACCCAATGTTAATTTCACCTATTTGCCCATAATGGATTGAATAATAAGAATGAATAGTGAATTCAGAGGGATTATTGAAGATTTAATTTAGAATTTATGGTTATAATGAAATTGGAAATTTAACGCTTGAATTTTATAAATTAATCAACGCTTAATTTACATCTAAATTTGGTTTAATTAATGTGAATGATTATAAAAATAAAGGTGATAAAATTTCCAATTATGGAAGTGAAATTTAAAAATTGGATTCAATTGATTTATTTTTAATTTATTTAATTAATATAAAAATAGCCATTTTGGCCACTGACTCAGATTTCGACGAAACAAGTTTCATCGGATCCGTAACGGTGGATTACTGTAGGATTTTAAGTTTCGTATCGATCGGACTTGTCGTTTGATCGTATGGGCTTGAAACGCCTTGAAATAAATTTAATTGAAATCATTTGAAATCAATTTGAAAATATTGATTTTAGCATAACTTCTTCATACGGTGGAATTTCGACATTAAACATTTTCCATCGCGGTCAGAATATTTTAAAACAACTATTTTGATATATGGGTTGACCCAATTTCGTTTCGGGTTCGAAACGGGCTTTTCGGGCCATATATGTTTTAGCGCGTACATCTATCTTATCTGATCCATCCTATTTCAACTTTGTCTACAAATATATCATTACAAACCCTAATTCACCTCATTTTCATTTGGTTGTACGTATATCTTAATTCTCTCCTCCTCAATGGCAGACAACATAATTCCAGATCCAATTCCATTTCAAAATCAAAAATACAAACTCCTCAGAAAAATTTGAAAAAATATTTGTTGAAGCTCTCGAAGTGCATAATTTTCTGGTGTGATTCGTTTTTCGATTCGGATTGTCGTTTGACCGGTAATCGTCGTAGAATCCGTAGGCGTTCATAGGCCAAATCTCGACTCGACGGTAGATCTTCAACAATGGATCGATCGGCTAGTGTTGTCCCGAAGGGGGCATCGAGCAGCACGCATCAATACGGTGAGGGTATCGAGACAGTCATTGGATTGGCTGCAAAATGGAGAGGAAAGGCCAGATTTCGCCTTGGCCTGGGAGCAGAACGCGTCGTCGCGAGTTTCAAGGCGGGGGCGCAGAGGTGCGTGGCGACGAGGCGTGGTTGTGGGTGAAGTTGGATTTGGGTTCGGTGCCTCTGGCGATGGCGATTTGCATTGATAAGGGAGACGTGTGACGGCAGCTTCATCTCTGCGTATCGCGTTTTTTGAATGGGAGGCTTCAGTTAGGGCTTAGTGGCTAGGTTATAATTGTATATTTTTATTTTTATTTTATTTGTTTCAACATCGTTTAATTGTCATATTTTTCACAAACGATATCTGATGTACGCGCGGTTTCTTCCGCTAGGTTCGTTTTGGAATTCCGGACAGTTTGGCACATGTTTGGACGAAATCTAAGGCTATTGAATTTTTGGGTTTAAATTGGATTTGAATTCAATTTAAATTCAAAAGGTGAGTGTTTTAACCCACTCACAATTTCCAAAATTTCTTATGTTTGTTAAATTGATTTATGATGTGTTTTAAAATTTATTTATAACTGTTGGGCATATATTTCATCATTATCTCAGTTAAATTTCATTTATTTAATTTACTTGTTATTTAATTCATTATTCCATATGAACTGCCAGTTAACTTCCTAGTTAAATTTATTATTGCATATAAACTGATAGTTAAATTATTAGTTAATTTATTGTGCATATAAACTGCCAGTTAAATTTCTAGTTAAATTTATTTTTGCATATAAACTGATAGTTAAATTATTAGTTAATTTATTATGCATATAAACTGCCATCTAAATTATCAGTTAATTTATTTTGCATAATAAACTTCCAGTAAATGCCTGTTATTTATTTATTACATGTTATATATTGATGTATTGTTTGAATTTGATGATGATTTTGATAAATGGTTGATGGATGATATTAGATGAATGGATGTTGTATTGTATATTGTTATAAACTGCAGGTTGTTACGCATTTCATCTCATTCGGGATTGCGGTTTGAAATGATATACAACCGCATTTGTAACAACCCTGAATTTTGTGATTTATTTTAAATTGTTTATTTTGATTATTTTTATATGAAATTTTGATTTAAATTGTTTATTTACTTATTAAAAATGAATACGTTGAGTTATTTTAAATATAAATGTTGATTTTTATGTGAATTATTGTTTCAAACTTGTATAAATTGAATATTTTACTAAAAGGTGAATTTCTACTCAAACTGTTCAAACTTTGACTTTTAAAATTAAAATTAAAATTATGTTAAATCTTAAATTTTATCTTTTATTATGAAAATAGATTTAATAACATGAACACTACTTTTCGTTTCATTGAAAAAGGAGTTAAACAGTAAAAGTTATGTATATTTCAATATTGAGTGCAATTTGTTTATTCTGCAATTTTGTTATTTTAAATTGTATAAATTATATTTTCTTTGTCATATTTTATTTTAATATGTATTAATATTTTATTTTATATATTTTTTTTTCTTTCCATATTTTAAATTGAGGTAGGAATTTTTCTAGAGTTAGTAGTATTTTTCATGTAATTTTCATGCCCTATTTTCAATTTTTAAACATTTTCTTTAGTTCTTTTTCTATTTTTCTCCAATTTAATTATTTATTTTATCTTGAAAATGATAAATAAATTATTTTTATTTCAAATTTTCACTTCATAATATTTTTAGAATGAAGTGGACATTTTTCCAAGACTAGTAGTGATTTATATGTAATTTCTAGACCCAGTTTTGAATTTTTAAGCAATTCCTTTTATTCTTTTTCTATTTTCTTTAAAAAAAATTATTTATTTTCATATTATTTCACTTGGTTTCGGTTTTTAAAAGTATTTGCTGATTTATTTTTGTTTTTATTTGATCTTTAGTGTTAACGCTAAAATTTGAACGCTAACACCCCGGTGTATAAAGTGTAGTTGTGAAAGCACCTCCCGATGATTCGGGAACAGAGTATAAACAGAAGATCACAGAAAAAACAGTGAATAACAATGATTTTATAGTGGTTAGGCTCAAGGCAAGCCTACGTCCACTTTAATTCTCTTTATTGCTAAATCGATTACAACTTTACAACAATCTTCAATTACAATTATGACGAGACAAACAACTAGAACTTTGGTAGAGAAGAATTTTTCGAATCCATATAGATTGCGTTAGATTTTCCCTTGAAGTTAGTTGAGATGCCTTTCGAACTTGAAGTGTCGGGTGAGCTGAGAATTCAGCAGAGTATTGGCGCGTGAAGTGATTGGCCAAAAGTCCTCTGAATGTTGGAGATGGCTTTCTATTTATAGGAAAATCTGTTTAAGAATTTTTCCCAAGTCCTGAGTCGCCACCGACTTAAGTTGGGTCGTGGACGACTTAACTAGTTGCAACCGGTTTAAAGCGAGCCCGGGCTTCATAGAGGCATTTTCGTTCAAGTCCCAAGTCGCCTCCGAGCTAACTCCTCCCCTTCCTAGTAACACGGCATCGGGTTCTTCATTCAGTGGCTTTTAGGTCGGGGCCGAGTTAGTCTGGTAAGTCGTAAGTCGCGACCCAACTGATGAGTCCAAGGTCGTGTACGAGCTAAGAGATCACTGTGCCCTGCAGCGGCATTGACTTCCTTTGCTCAATTCATGTCCGGCCTAACATTGGTCATAGGTCGGCTGCATTTTAGGTCGGTAACCTTATTAAGGTGGTTAAGTCGGCGACCCTGTTAAAGTGTTAGATCGGCACTTCTCTTAGGTCTTAGGTCGGTCTCCCTTTTAAGCCTTAGGTCGGTCTCCCTGTTAAGGCAGTTAGGTCGGCAACCAGTTAAGTCAGCAATCTCCCTAAACTGTTAGGTCGGTATCTATGTTGAGTCGGTAGCCTTTTCAAAGTATTAGATCGACATACTTGTTGAAGTGTTAGGTCGGCATACCCCTTAGGCCTTAGGTCGGCACCCCTGTTAAGCCTTAGGTCGGCATCTCTTTGAGTCTTAGGTCGGTATCGTTTCAAGTCGCTGAGTCAAAGCTGAGGCGGAGTTAACAATTGCCCCTCGAAGTATACACCTACTGGTTAGGTCGTGTGCTTCGATACCCTCTAACTCGTCCACTCTTTAGGTCAGTAGGTCGTGTACGACCTAACAGTTTGGTCACACGCGCCGCTTTGGGTCTCTCTACTATAAGTCGCATATTCTCTCCTTTCTTCTCATTACTTGCTCTCTTGCTTCTGCCATTAAAGACTTTCTCAAGCTCCAAAAGGCGATTCCATTCCAAAAAATCATCGATAATCTTTGTTGTTTATCACGTAAGTAAAACCTGTTCTTCCCTTGATCCCTTATCGATTCACGAATTCTATTCAAACCGAACCCACTTCTTGCACGCTGCTTTACTACGAACCTCATTGCGCCAGCAGTTTGTGAGCTCTTGTTTGCTTGGTTTTGGCTCTAAATGATCGACGAGATGATGGAGATGGTGTACTGCTTCTGGCTAGTTGATTTTGATTTGCATTAGGATGGCTAAGCATTGAATTTGGGTGATTTTGAACTGTCCTAGTGGATGATCCGATATCACGAATGAGACAGCGTGAATGGATTGAGGGTTTTTTTTATGGATGGAGCGGTTAGCGGGTTAACAGGTTGAGGGGAATGGGATACTGACCTGGACGCGACCCAGTAATTTTGGGTGACCTAACCTTTGGCCGACTTTACCCTTAGATCGTAGCCGAATTAACCCTTGGGGAAATCTATCGATCTAATCTTCTACTGATTTAACCTTGAACCGTGGCCGAGTTAACCCCTAAATCGTGGCCAAGTTAACACTTAAACCGTAGCCGAGTTAACACTTAAACCATGGCCGAGTTATACCTTAGAGAATTTCACACCACTTTTTGAACCAGAGCCTTCCTCCTTACTATCCTCCACGACCTAAAGAACTGCCGCTTTAAGGAACCAGAAACCTAACCTTAACTCGCGAGAAATTCCTTTGGTCGCAGCCGAGTTAACACTTGGATGCCCAACTCGAATTCTCACTTAAAAGCATAGTTCCAATTTGAATTCTTAACTTGATCTATTGTACTAAACTGCTTAAATTCTGGATCGTTTTAACTTTGTTGCTTTATTTCATAGACCACATTGTCTCATAGGCTAACAACCTGCTGAAAACAACAATCACAAAAACCAAGGCGAATATATTGCCATTGACTACCCACATCAAATGACAGATTAGTCGACATAAAGTAATCAACTTAAATACACTGTATGAAATGCTGTGAACCAATCAACTATAGTGAAGTATAAATGCAAAGCATCGCTAACTTGAACTGATTTGCTTGCATCAACATTACACTTGCATATTAAAACAATGAACCTTGGACTTTATAACTGACAAATGCTTGCTAGTTTTTATTCCAGTTACATTTGTTTACTGCTTGATTGATTTTACACAACACTCCACACACTTTAGGAAACGTGCACCTTCATGTTTGAATATCCAGTTGTTTGTGTAGAATGACTTCCCACCAAGAAGAAGAAGAGGTAGCTCAAGCTGAAGAGACCTTTCCGGTAGCTCTACCTATAGAGAACCCTCCAGAGAGAACTCCAACCATTCTAACCCCGAGAGCATTTACTCAGCTGCGCACTCAATTTGGTTTTACTGAGAGTGATGTCCTGCTCCCTGGGCCAAGTGATACTGCCGACAATCCTCCCCGTGGCTTTATTGCAATCAATCATCAAATGTCTTTAAGCGGAGCGATCCCTCCTTTTAATGACTTTCTCCGAATTCTTCTCCTTCGGTTGTCAATCTCTCCGTCCCAACTTCATCCTAATGGTTATGCCATCTTGATGGGGTTGTGCGTTTTGTTCAGAAGAACTTTTGATCGCTTACCGAGTTTTGAAGAAATCGGTTATTTATGCTCGTTTGCAAAGAGTAGAGATCATACTTCCCTTATAATTGTGAGGAGTGCTAGAAACCGCAAACTTATTTCCGACCTTACCGAAAGCGTTCATGGATTTCTGAACCAATTTTTCTTTGCTCGCTGCCCCCCAGGGTTTTATGCCGATTGGAGAGTAGGAAGTAAGATTACTTGTCTCCATTTTTAAACTTTCTCGAGATCCGAATTACCAATTGCTAATTTCATTCTTTGCACTTTTCAGCACTTCCTCTTCCCTCTAGAGATCCGGTCCATAAGCAGACTTTCGATAGATTGAGTGCCGTGGCTGTAGCAGAGAGAAGCATCAAGTTTTTGTTGGGGGATGAATTATTGCACCAATACGGGCTTTTGCATACTTCTCGTTGTACATATACTCATGAAATCCCAGACTCCCCGGCTAGAGCATTGGATGCCCCAGCTTCTACAGATACATCGAAACCAAAAGGACCTGCTCCCGAGGCTTTGCTAGTGAAATGTTCCACTTCTGTTGATGTTGCGGGGCCATCTGACGAACTTGCCCCGGTTATTGAGGAAGAGGAGCCTCAAGGATCTCCCCGACGTTCACAGAAATCCGGCGAAGAAGCCGAGAAAACTAGCCTTGCCAAGCAGAGCAGGGATGATACTTTCAAAGGGCTGAGCGACCTTTTTGCCACCTCGCAAGAAATCTTTAAAGATGATCCTATCACTACTGGGGTTTCTTCTTCAGTAGTTGAAGCAACTTCTGTCCTACAGCAGACTCCGTCAACTCAGGAGTTGACACTGACTATTACACCCACAACCACTCCACAATTAAAGAGTGGTTCGTAGTTTGATGCGCGTAGTTTGCACGCCACACACACTTAGAATTTCTTTTCGGCACTTTTATGTTTCTCACTTTTTGTACTTTGAAGACCTCTAAAACTTATCTTTTTTTATTTCAGATTCTCCGATGGGGCGCAGCAGCTCATACTACGATGATTTCCAGCGCTACGGGAGGCGTAGCCAATATGATTATAGGCGTTACCTCGCCTCTTACAGAGAATCTGATGAAGAAAGAGCCGCCCGAAAGGCTCAAGAGAAGAGGGCTCAAGAGGAGCGCTACGAAAGAAGAGAGAGGGAAGAGCGTCACGATTCTTCACAGAGAGGTGACGATTCCCATAAATGAAAAACCCATGATGACAGAGGAAAAGGTCATGTGGTTGAAGATTCGAGCAAGCGAGCCCGACATGGTGAGAAGCACACCACTACATCTCCTGAAAAGGTTACCGCCCCTGCCTCGCTTGATATTCCTTCCGGCTCTCCCGCTCTCGGGAAGTCAGACATCCAAACTATAATTAGCAGACCCAAATTCCAAGTTGGACCGGGTCCTGCCACTTTGCAAAGTCGATTTCCTTAGTGGTGTCTGAAGGGAGTAAGGTTTGACCTTGACTTGGTCCCCATTGACAAGTCTGCCATGTTACGAAACCTTGACGCCATTAAGCTTGATATTGGGAGGATGTCGAACTGGCAGAAATTTGTTGACGAGCTTCAGAGGGTTAATCGTGCAAACATAGAGGCCATGCTCACCATGGAAAATGATAAAGCCGAATGGCAAAAGGTGCTCGAGCAACATGACACCGAGATGAGAAGTATTGCTTCTTACAATGAGGAGCTTGAAGCAAAAGTTGAAGAACTGAAACAAGAGCTTGCTGCTTCCTCTACTTCTTATTCTCAAAAAGAAGAAGTGCTCCTCAAACAAGTGAGAGATGCCCATGCTGGCCAAAGGGATGCCGAAGACTGGCTCGAAGTGCAGAAAAGAATTAGCGAGGGCTATGTCGCTGACAATGAAGAGCTTCGGAAGAAGAATAGCTCCCAAGAGGCGGAGATCCAAATGCTTAAGCTTCAACTTTCTAAAGTTGAAATGGAGCGTGATGAGGCCGTTGCCGGCAAAATTGCAGCTGAAGAATCTCACGAGGCAACGAGGGCCAACATCAGCTCAACATTATTTGATTTCTATCTGCATAGCATCTTGGGGCGCGGTAGCCTTGCCTTTCTAGGCCCTAAGTATGAAATTACACTAGCTGAAGTTTGGGAGGCAGCACTCGATATGCTCGGTGGTAAAGGCGCTGGCTACGCTGAGTCAGCTCTTGAAGAGCATTATCTTGATGATGATGCTCGCGCCGCTCTTGCCAAGGGGAGAGAACAGCTTGCAAGATTAAGGGCCGAAACAGCGGCAGGAGAATATTCAGGAAAAATCACCTCAACTACTCCTATTCAACCTTCTCCTTCAGCCGAAATTGACATTATCGGTTCTAGTTCTCATTCCCCATCTCCTACTAAAGTCACCACTGATATTACAAGCATACAAGGTGGAGATGAGGGTGGCGAGAGTGCCGAGGCACAGGCTTACGAAGTTGACATCAGGGAACCGACTTCTGCAGGTAACCCTACTGACAATCTTGCCCAAGTAGACTGCTCATCTGTTTCTTATGAACTCGATGGGCTTTTTGACTACTTCTTGAATCTCAGCGAACCTTTATCTCCGCTTTTTGCTGACTTAAACTTTTTTCCTTCTGCAGAGAAAACGTCGGGCATTGTTCAGGCTTCTCCTCCTCCAATTATTCCTTCTCCGCCTCCTAAGGTCACTCCTCCTTCTGCCTCGCAACCCGGGTCACAGGAAAAGCAAATAGAAGCCCTTCACGGCTTAGATGATCCCGTTGCTTCTCAAGATCCGAAAGGAGAAGAAACTGAAGGAAGCGAGAGGACGCCAGAACCCACTGGCTCCGACGCTGAACCGTTATCCAAACTTCTTTCTCCAGGGAGTGGGCCTTCCTCCAAGAAGAGAGGGAAGCAGGGAGTTTCCAAGAAGAAGAATAAGAAGGAATCTTTAACTGGCGGAGAAGAGACGGAAGAAAGTCCGATCGAGCCCCTTTCTCCTTCATCCCCTACCCTTACAAGCCGACCTAAAAAGTTGGTCATTCGGCCAGGTGCGGGCTCAAAAGATGGGCGGAAGAAGAAATGATGGCTCTGGTTCTGTGGCTTTCATATCGCTTTTTTGCCTTTTTTTTTGCATGCAATGACCGGAAATTGTGCGGGTACCGGCCCCCCGCTTCTCTTTTGTTGAAACCTGTACCTGTATATAAAATAGTGTTGAATAAAAATGATTCTTTTTCTTTGTATAAACTTCTGTCTATATCTGAGAATGCATTTACTATTTATTTTTGTACAAGTTTCTTTGTATGATATTGCAGTGAGCTTGTGGTATATATTATTCGAGCGCAATTTTACCGATGTAGTTACGCCATGCTGCCCCTTTACCATAAGCCCATTGTAATATTTTATTTTATGAGGAACTTGTGCTTTTATTTTTTAGAGAATAATTATTTCACATTTGGAGGAATATGATTTCATTAAAAAATAGAGCACAAATAAGTTTCTTCGCTTCAACTTTCGAAGATATCACTCCTTATTTTGTGCATATACACATTTTATTGAATGAAATCTTCTATGTGGTAAAGTGGGTATTTGTAAAGTACTTCAACTTCTTTTTGAGGAAGAGAATTTTCTAGAACAAGTAATTCACTCTTCCTTTGGAAGTTAAAGTGTGCTCTTAATGAGGATTTTTTTTTTCTTTGAAAAGTTGCACCTCTGAGGAAAACTTTTTCACGTTTCAACACTTGGAAGTTTTACTTCAATCTTGGTGAAACGTGTGCCTCCAAAGAGGTCTTTTCTGCTTGACTGTGCCTCCGGGAGGAAGTCTTTTCATTTCTGCCTCTGGGAAGAGGTCTTTCTATCTTATTGTGCCTCTGGGAAGAGGTCTTTCTGTTTTATTGTGCCTCTGGAAAGAGGTCTTCCTGTTTCTGCCCCTTGGGAGAGGCTCTCTTTTTTTTCCACCATTTCATCTCCGGTGAAGTGAAACTCCGAAGAGCGGTTGTTACACTTCAACTCCTGGCGAAATGGGCCTCCGAAGAGGGCTTTTATTTTGTTTTACATTTCAACTCTGGTGAAGTGAAACTCCGAAGAGCGGTTGTAACACTTCAACTCCTGGTGAAATGGGCCTCCGAAGAGGGCTTTTATTTTGTTTTACATTTCAACTCTGGTGAAGTGAAATTCCGAAGAGCGGTTGTAACACTTCAACTCCTGGTGAAATGTGCCTCCGAAGAGGGCTTTTATTTTGTTTTACATTTCAACTCTGGTGAAGTGAAATTCCGAAGAGCGGTTGTAACACTTCAACTCCTGGTGAAATGGGCCTCCGAAGATTGCCTGGAAGTTACTCTCTCATGGTTGGAGGGTCATGACTCCTCCAATCTTTTTTGGTTGAGTAGAGAACTTTCTTTTTTGCGGCATATGCTTCATTAGAGGTCTTTATCCTCCGAAGAGTTGTGCCTCCGAGGAGGACTTGTGCCTCCGAAGAGGGCTTTAGTTGTTCCTTGTCCACTTGCTTATGCCTTTTCAGTGATCCTCTATATATTTTTTTAAGCTTGCACTACCTTCTCTTACAAGTAATTTGTTTAATCCAAAGAAGTGTACTTCATTGCTAGGCCAGTTCACGAGAACGGACATAAGCTTCTTAATCGGATGTTTGTTTGTTCAAACTTCTCAATTTATTAGCTAAAGCCCATTTTCGGCGAAATCATTGACCGTTCAATTGAAGCTCTTCTTATCTAGGATTTAAGCTCGGGAATTTTGTGACTTGGAATTTGTTTGTTGAATGATAACAAGAATCACTTGGTCTTGTAATGTGCAAGTTTTGTTTTTGTTGCCTGCAAAAATTTAAATCGACATTTCAGTAATACATTTAATGTACTTTTCATATCGAAAATAAAGCAAACATGTAATAGTAATAAGGAACACAAGATTTATAGTGGTTCGGCCAAGAATTTGGGCCTACATCCACTTTATAGTCTTTCATTATTCACTTGCATCGCTTTTACAATCGCTTTCAATTACAGGAATCATACATTCATAATTCTTTTTACAATATTTCAACAAAGCAATCAAGTAAAGTATGGACGCAAGTGATTGTTGTTCCAAGCTCTTGGAATTTGATCTCCTTCGGCAGTAGTGAGTTTGAATGTGCCGTCAAGAAGCTTCCGACCTATAACATATGGTCCTTCCCAATTTGGCCCAAACACACCTGTCGCTGTCATAATTCTTTTTAGGACTAGATCTCCGATTTCAAAGCTGCGTTGGTGAACTTTGGAATTGAAATTTCTGGCTATCCTTTGCTGATGAGATGCGATTCTGAGCTCAGCCTCTTCTCTTTTTTCATCAAGGAGATCTAGTGCCTCAAGTTGTAGTTTTTCATTCTCTGCTTGATCGAAATGGATTCTTCTATGTGAAGGGACCTCTGTTTCTACCGGAATCATTGCCTCTGATCCGTATGCCAATGAAAACGGAGTATGCCCAGTCGCAATTTTGTGGGTTGTTCTGTATGCCCATAGTGCTAGTGGTAGCTTATCGACCCAACCACCTTTCGCTCTTTCAAGCTGCTTCTTAATGGTTGACTTGATAATTTTATTTACTGCTTCCACCTGACCGTTTGCCTGCGGATGAGCTACTGCTGAGAAGCTTTTTTGGATTTTGAATCGTTTGCAAAAATCTTGGAATTCTTCACTTTCGAACTGAGTACCATTGTCTGTAATTATTTTTTGAGGCACACCATATCTGCAAATGATACTTTTAGTCACAAAACTTATCATCTTTTTTGAGGTGATAGTAGCCAGTGGTTCAGCTTCTGCCCACTTAGTAAAATAATCTACAGCAACAATGGCATATTTAATTCCAGATTTGGCAGTTGGTAACGGTCCTACAAGGTCTATCCCCCATATTGCAAACGGCCATGGACTGACCATCTGTGTGAGTTCAGTGGAAGGAGCTCTAGGAATTTTGGCGAATCTTTGGCATCTATCACATTTTCGGGAATAGTCTGCTGCATCTCGGTTAATTTCTGGCCAAAAATATCCGTATTGGAGAATCTTTTTCGCTAAAGTTTGACCACCTAAATGATCACCACATTCCCCCATGCACCTCAGCTAGGATTGTTTTGGACTCTTTCCTGGATACACATCGAAGTAACGGCATTGAGAATCCCCGTCTGTATAACTGGCCATCCTGGACTATATAGCGAGAGGCTTTCCTCAGTAGCTTCTTTCGTTCTTTTGAATTTTCCGGTAGAGAGCCATTGAGCAGATATTCTGTTATTGGAGTCATCCATGATTCTTTCTCTTGAGACACGCTCATGATCCAATCAATATCCATCTTACCAATGCTCGGAGCCGACAGGACCTCCACTGGAGTCAACCCTAGAAATTGAGCTTCGCCTGTGCTAGAGTACTTTGCGAGAGAATCTGCTTTCATGTTTTCTTCTCGAGGAATATGACTTATCGTGTAATGATCGAAATCACCAAGGAGTTCCCAAGCCTTTGACAAGTAGGCGGACAGATTTCCCCCTTTCGCTTGGAATTCCTTCTTGACATGGCATACAATAAGCTGAGAATCACTGAAGATCTGTAACGCTTGGATGTTTAGTTCGTTAGCAATCCTTAAGCCAGCGATAAGGGGTTCGTATTCTGCTTCATTGTTTGTTGAAGGAAATTCCAATCTTAGTGCATAGCATAATGATCGACCTTCAGGGGTCTCAAGTACAACTCCGGCTCCAGAACAATAGTCGTTTCTTGCGCCATCGACATATAACTTCCATTGGATTGGGAAATCGTCGATCGTTTCGTCCTCACTGTTACCTTATCTGTGATTTCTGCGATAAAATCCGCTAAAGCTTGTCCGTTGATTGCTTTTCGGGGATGATAAGTAATGTCATATTGACTGAGTTCAATATTCCACTTTAGAAGACGACCCGAAGTCTCAGGGCGAAACAGGACTTGCTTTAAAGGTTGATCAGTGAGGACTCTGATAGGATGAGCTTGGAAATATTGCCTCAACTTCCTGAATGCAATCAGTAGGCAATAGGCGAGTTTTTCCAACTTAGAGTAATTCATCTCTGCCCCAGTAAGTCTTTTGCTGATATAGTAAACTGGATGTTGAATCCTCTTGTCTTCTCGTATCAGCGCTTCACTTAAAGCATGAGATGATACTGCCAAGTATATAAGAAGATCCTCGCCATCACCAGGCCTAGAATGTATTGGAGGCGTTTCCATATGGCGAATCAATTCATCAAAGGCTTTTTGGCATTCGGGAGTCCAATCGAAGTTTTTCTTTCCTTTCTTTAGGGCGTCAAAGAATGGGATGCATTTATCTGTGGCTTTGGAAATGAACCGACTCAAGGCGGCGACTTTTCCATTGAGACTCTGCAATTCCCTCTTCGTTCTCGGAGCTTTGACTTCCTTTAAGGCGGTAATTTGAGCTGGACTAGCCTCAACGCCCCTAGCGCTCATGATGAAACCTAAAAACTTTCCGGATTCCACTCCAAATGAGCATTTTAAAGGGTTAAGCTTCATTCCGTATTTTCGGAGGACTGCGAACATGTCTGCTAAGTGTTCTATGTGATCCACTACTTTCTTAGACTTTACTAACATGTCATCAACGTAGACTTCCATAGTCTTGCCCAATTGCGGTTTGAACATAGCATTAACAAGTCTTTGGTATGTTGCCCCTGCATTCTTCAGCCCGAAGGGCATAACTCTGTAGCAGTAAAGACCAACGTCGGTGATAAAGCTCGTGTCCTCCTGATCTGGCTCATGCATCATGATCTGGTTGTATCCGGTCTAAGCATCCATAAAAGATAACAATTCGTGTCCCGCTGTTCCGTCTACCAGTTGATCGATTCTGGGTAATGGGAAGCAGTCTTTGGGGCAGGCCTTGTTTAGATCTGAAAAATCGATGCATACTCTCCATTTTCCGTTGGCTTTCTTAACCAGCACTGGATTTGAAACCCAATTCGGATAGGTAGATTCTTTGATAAAATTATTCTCCATGAGCCGATCAACTTCTTCTTTTAACGCTGCTGACCTTTCTGGACCTTGAGTTCTCCTTTTCTGCTTCACAGGTGTAAATTTTGGATCAATATTCAGGGCGTGTACTGCAACTTCTGGGGATATTCCGCACATATCGGCATGAGTCCAAGCAAAAACATCCAAATTTGCCTTTAAAAAAGATATTAAGATATTCTGAATTGACACATTAAGTTGTGAACCCACATTCAACACCTTGTTTGGGTCCTTTGGGTCGACAGGTACTGGTATTGTCGTTTCCACTGGTACCACTCTATTCTCCCCTGCACTGGCTTTCCTAGGATCCATCTCTTTCCATGCTCCGTTGTGCTCGCCAGTGCAGGGTCCGCCCTGTAGTTGCTACAAGGCTGGTTCTTTGATGCGGACCGGGGTTGCCGCATCCTTTCCCATCTCTCTTTTCCTTGTTTCCCGTAGCTTTGTCAGATAACACTCCCGCCCAGCATTTTGATCCCCTTTTATAACTCCCACTCCATTATCTTTGGGAAATTTAATGGTGAGGCACCATGGGGCCAGAACAGCTTTGAATGCTGCGAGAGTTGGACGGCCAAGGAAAGCATTATAAGCAGAAAACTCGTCAACAATCACAAAAGTTTGCTTGCGGACCACTTTTCTTTCTCCCTCTCCATGTTCTACAAGCAAATCAACGGTTCCTATCGGCTGTTTTGGCTCCCCAGTGAAGCCAGCTATTTTCTGCGATGATGCTTGCACATCAGCCATAGGGATCTTCATTTGGTCGAATGTTTTCTTGAAGAGGATATTGCAGGATGCGCCACAATCAATGAGAACTCTTCTGACAATAGCTGGCCCGATACCAGCTGAGATGACTAAGGGATCCAAGGTAGGAGCTTCAATACCTGTGGAATCCCTGGCTCTGAATACAATATCATCATTGAAAGTTTTTTGTTGTTTCAGGGGCATAGCACCTTCCAAAACAAATACATCTTCCTCGGTCGGTACATACTTCAAAGCTCGGGTATAACTTTCCATCTCACCCCAGCTCCTGCCTGTTGGGCGAGGTCCTCCCGTAATGACATTGATAACAGGCCTTCCGGATTCATGCCCTGCAGTCTTTTCACCTGTCCTGGGTTGATGAGCAGGAGCTCGTTGCCCCTGACTAGTCGAAGCGGGATTGCTGCTATTCTTTTCCACAAATTGCTGCAGCTTGTTTTCCCTTATCAATTCTTCAATCAAATTTTTCAATTGGCGGCATTCATCGGTATCATGACCGGGTTGATTATGGAAGCGGCAAAACTTTCCGCTTTGTACAGCTTTTTTCCCGGTTCTCAGAACGGGAGGTTTAGGATAATCAACAGAATCTTTAGTGGCAAGGTAAATACGCTCCGGCGTATCTGATAAAGGGGTATATTCCGATGGCTTGAAGAAACGAGGCTTCTTCAGATTTTTCTATCTCTTCCCATCATTATTTTCCCTTTTCTGTCCTACAGATTCATTCTTGCGTGGGGCAACAACATTATCTTCATCTTTTTCCAATGCTGCCTTTACCGGTAGAGGACGGCTTTCCATACGTATGAACTCATCTGCTTTCTTGTAGAATTTTTCAAGGGAATTTGGTTCCTTCATGTTAAGCCATTTTCCAAATTCGCTCGACTTGTCGATGGACCTCATCAGATAGGTCAAGATCATCCGTGGTTCTGCATTGTCTACCTCGGCCAGCGCTATATTAAAGCGATTCAAGAAAGATCTGATAGTCTCACCTGGATTCTGCTCTAAACTTGACAACGACATAATATCTTTGGCTTTTGAAGCGTACAGTCTGAACTGCTCCTTGAATTTCCGGGTTAAGTCAGAAAACTGATCTATAGACCGGATTGGCAACTTGGTGAACCAAAGCAGAGCTACACCTTCTAGATATACAGGAAAATATCGGCACTTTATTTCATCAGAAGCTCTGGCACCTGTCATGTGCCAATCATACTTATACAAGAATTCGTTCGGATCACTTGTTCCTTTGTAAGCTGGGATAGTTGGAGGGACGAACTTCCTTGGGAACTCAGCCTTTAAGATTCTTTCGGTAAACGGGGTTTTACTTGGAGTGAAACCCCATTCCTTCTCATCTTCATTCCTTTGCATGCTTTCCTTCATGATTTGTCGAACCATTTCAGAAAGGTATCCCTCATCATTTCGAGCTTTAGATCCACCAGTTTCAGGAAATGTCCGCTCAAAGGGGCTAGCTGCCCTCTTAGGAATGTTTCTTTCTTCATCCTCATGAATGTTGCCAGCAAAGTTCCTTTCATTACCTGTTGGTTGACGGTTTACCCCAAGCAAGTCATTCAACTTATTCAAAATTAGGGCATTTTGGGCGTTCTGAGCTTCCAATTGCGCACTTTGGGCATTTATCTGCTGGTTCAGCCCTAAGATTACAGCATCCAACTCCGCTTTTGTAACTCCAACAGGTGGAGTGGCTTGATTAGGTACTGGGGAAGCGGAGGTTCCCTCTTGAACATTTCCAGATCTAACAGATCTACTCTTTCTCCCCGGAGCCATGATTTCAGATAAACTTCTAGTCTTCAGAGAGATTACTTCAACAAACTTTCGTGGAGCAATGATGACGATCTGCCTGAGTTCAATTCTCAGTGAAAGCACCAAAAATGTTAACGCTAAAATTTGAACGCTAACACCCTGGTGTATAAAGTGTACTTATGAAAGCACCACCCGATGATTCGGGAACAGAGTATAAACAGAAGATCACAGAAAAAATAGTGAATAACAACGATTTTATAGTGGTTCGGCTCAAGGAAAGCCTACGTCCACTTTAATTCTCTTTATTGCTAAATCGATTACAACTTTACAACAATCTTCAATTACAATTATGACGAGACAAACTACTAGAACTTTGGTAGAGAAGAATTTTTTGAATCCATATAGATTGCGTTAGATTTTCCCTTGAAGTTAGTTGAGATGCCTTTCGAACTTGAAGTGTCGGGTGAGTTGAGAATTCAGCAGAGTATTGGCGCGTGAAGTGATTGGCCAAAAGTCCTCTGAATGTTGGAGATGGCTTTCTATTTATAGGCAAATCTGTTTAAGAATTTTTCCCAAGTCCTGAGTCGCCACCGACTTAAGTTGGGACGTGGACGACTTAACTAGTTGCAACCGGTTTAAAGCGAGCCCGGGCTTCATAGAGGCATTTTCGTTCAAGTCCCAAGACGCCTCCGAGCTAACTCCTCCCCTTCCTAGTAACACGGCATCGGGTTCTTCATTCAGTGGCTTTTAGGTCGCGACCGAGTTAGTCTGGTAAGTTGTAAGTCGCGACCCAACTTATGAGTCCAAGGTCGTGTACGAGCTAAGAGATCACTATGCCCTGCAGCGGCATTGACTTCCTTTGCTCAATTCATGTCCGGCCTAACATTGGTCATAGGTCGGCTGCATTTTAGGTCGGTAACCTTATTAAGGTGGTTAAGTCGGCGACCCTGTTAAAGTGTTAGATCGGCACTTCTCTTAGGTCTTAGGTCGGTCTCCCTTTGAAGCCTTAGGCCGGTCTCCCTGTTATGGCAGTTAGGTCGGCAACCGGTTAAGTCGGCAATCTCCCTAAACTGTTAGGTCGGTATCTATGTTGAGTCGGTAGCCTTTTTAAAGTATTAGATCGACATACTTGTTGAAGTGTTAGGTCGGCATACCCCTTAGGCCTTAGGTCGGCACCCCTATTAAGCCTTAGGTCGGCATCTCTTTGAGTCTTAGGTCGGTATCGTTTCAAGTCGCTGAGTCAAAGCTGAGGCGGAGTTAACATTTAGAAAATGGAAACGTGAAGAGTTTAAGGATTTTCAATTCTAGACGTTTCATTGTCCTAAAATGTTTCAAATGTCATAACCATCTCATTTATTCATTTTGGCTACCCATTTTCAGTTTTATAGCCTTGTATTCACTTCTCTTTTCATGTTGAAAGTTTCTTTCTCAATTCATTTGCATGGCTAAAGCAAATTATGGTAATGTCTTCTTTTTCTTTTTCTACTTTCTCTCTTCATTTTATTGACTTTTCCATTGAATTTTCCCTTACCTCTTCCTTGTATTTGCTCGGCCTAGCCTCCTCCACCACCTCCACCTTCCTCCTCCCCTTCCATGGCTTCAAATCCCTCTCTCCTCCTCTGACTAGATCAGGCCATGGCCTTTAAATGAAGACAAATACCTCAAATGCTGCACAAAACTCCTTAAAAGCATGTCTAGCCAACTAATCTTCATCACCATCACCTTAGATGACCTTGGCCACCTCCTAATGCTCCACCACCACTTTGAAACACCCCTAACCATCACCTTCATCCTCTGTACAGATCTGAAACTGTAACGACCCAAAATTTCTGTCAATTAAAATTCGTATATTTAATTATTTTTAAATATTAATAAGTGAAATTTATAAGTCGAATAAATTTTATTTCGAATAATTGGATTTAATTGGATAATTAAATGGATAATTTAATATGTGAAAATACAGAAATAATTGAAATTTGGGTTAAATATGATTGAAAATGATTTGTAAAATATTATTTTATCATATTGGAGTTAGAATGATGTTTTAGAACTTTTAAAATAAAATTAGAAGTTAATTTGTGAAAATTGAATGTTTTAATATTTAAATCGACTAGTGAAATTAGTCAATTTTCGAACAGTCTCAGAATTGGACGAAACTAGTTCCATTGGATCTGTAATAGTTTGTTATTATCGGATTTCAATTTTCGTGTCAATCGGAGTTTTCGTTTGACCGTGACAGATCGAAATGCATCGAAATTGTTTTAATATTTATTTGGCGAGTTAAAATAGCCATTTTTCAAACAGTCTCGGATTTCGACGATACCAGTTTCATCGGATCCGTAATGTGATATTATTGTATGGTTTCAAATTTCGTGTCAATCGGATTTACCGTTTGTCCGGTGCAAGCCAAAATGCCTAGAAATTTGATTTACCGATTTAATTTTAAAATCGAACGTTTATTGCCATAACTCACATAGATGACCGAATTAGCTCCCGAAGCACGTTCCATTGTGTACGGAATGCGGGGTAAACCTTAGTAACGCCAACCGGCACGCTTCGTCTGGAGTTCGGAAAATCCGGGTGAATAGTAAATTGTGAAATTTTCTATATACGCCCTCAATCTTCATTTTTTGCAAACAAAAACAACCCAAGGGTTAAAGAAACTGCCGGCCGCCTCCAATAACAATCAATGGTCGAAAATCTCATATCTTTCTCCTTAAATTTCTTCAAATCCGTGAAGCAATCCAAGAAACTTTCTAAATGAAACTTGTAGAGCACTCTGAGTTCTTGAAGTTCAACGGTCATGATCTAAAATAACGTCACAGATTGTCGACAATTTGCTTTGGAACACGCAACATTCGTTCGCGTTTATCGAGAGGTGAACGCAACCGCGTGGGGCCGGACTTGGCGCGGAGGTCGAGATGGGGTAGGGCTTCGTTGCGACGGAGCTTGATCGTCCTCTCGACGAGTGGTGGAGGCGCGTGTATTAGGGTTTGGCGTGGAGTTGGGTTCGGCTTTCACGTATGTTACTGGAACGAACGTGGGGAGGAAAATGTGGAGCGCATGGCCCTGATGGAAACAATAGGAAATGAGCGGCCCAGATTTCGTTAGTTTATAATTTTGAAATTAATTGTAAATTAATTATAATTAAAATTTGTATAATGTTTAAAAATTCATATCTTTTTCATACGAGGTCGAAAATGCGCGAAACAAGTTGCGTTGGAATCGTATGGACGAATACTACGCTATGGAAATGGATTGGAGACATTTGGAGCTAGCAAAAATTTCGGGTAAAATTAAACGTCCATTTAATTTTATTCGAAATAAAAGCTGAAAACGAAATTGAAATCAAGGTGAGAACATCTCACTCAATCGAATCGGTTTTGATTTTTATTTTAAATAGTTAGATTTAAAATTCGTGAATGTATGTTTGAATGATGATTGTTATCTATTGATTGTTAGAATAGACATTATACGCCGTTAGTAAGCGGATGTTGTTTATTAAAAACATATACCGCGAATATTTCACAGTACAGTGAAATTGGTATTAGTTATGTAGTTGGAGTTGATTTCCCGCATTATATAGCAGATGAGACCCTATTGCGCCGTCTATTAAGCGGATAATATTTTAAATCCCATATATCGCGATAATTCCGTACTGGAACGGAATTGGTATTGTGCTAATGTTTTTGGATGCAGGAAAACAGGTTGGAGGGATCCAACTGGATTCCTCAACAGTATTTATTTGATTTCAGATATTTTGATATTTGATTGATTATCATATCGATATATGATGTCGTTGTTGTCGTGATTGACTATTTGGTGTGTAGCATCATTGGGCCAATTTTGAAATTTTAAAAGGATTTTTAAAGTGATTTTTGAAAGTATACGTTATAGATATTTTTGGAATTGATTCATTTTAAATAAATAAACGTTATAATGTTAATGTTATAGAAATTATGATTTTTGAGAAATATAGTTAAAAGTTGGTTTTTGAAAATATGGGATAAATGATTTTATGAAATAGTATAAATTGGGATTTTTGAATTTATTGTAAAAAGTTTAAATATAGGATTTATGAAATTTGATTATTTTATAAATCAAAGAAAATGGTGAAATTATAAAGGAGTTTAAAGACGTTTTAAAATAATAATGTGAATTTATTTATATAAAGGATATATAAATTGATATTTATAAATTAAAATATTTGAATTAAAAACAAGTTTTTATAAGTGTCAGAATGAATTGTAAATGAATTTCATAAATGAATGAAATTTATAGAATTATAAACGGTGAACTTATAAATGGAATTTTATAAGTAGTAGGTTAATAAAATTTGTAAAGTTATTAAAAGAATATATTTGGGTAAATAAATGAATCTTATAGGTTATAAGATTTATAATTTGGGAAGTTTAAAAGAACGATTTTGTAAACAAATAAATTATAAGCATTTAACATATAATATGAACTTTTGGTATATAATTAAGTTATAAATTGAAATAGCTTAATAAAGGAGATTTATAAAAAGAAGTTGTTATAAAATAAATGGAAATGGAATTTATAAACATTGTTTCATAAATCCACAAACGACTTATTTTGATAAGTAAATTGTCGTAACTTATTAATGGAGTTATATTCACGTTTTAGACAGTGAATAATCCTTTAAAATAAAATGTATAGAAATGTTGAAATTGGTTAACGAAGTATATTCACGTTTTTGAATAGTGAATAATATGTTAAAGAAAATGTTTTGGATGTGATGTTTTAAATAGAATTAAAACGGTCTTACGATGTTTTTAAAATGTGTTAAGATTCGAAACCATAGATTTCAACATTCATTGTTGAAATAGACGTTTTCGAGAAATAGAAGGAAATGGTGGACTATAACACTGTTGTTATAGTAAATGATTTCCGAAAGGAAATGTTTTATATAGTATTGGGATTTATATATCTATTTTAATTTCAAATCCCTATACTAGTGATTTTGGGTTGTCGTAACAATGTTTTACATAACATTCGTTTTCGCCCAACTACATATGTTTAAGAGAATGATTTCCTTAAAGTATGAAATATATAGTTAATTTCGATTTAAGTATATTGAATATTTTCCAAGTGTTGAAAATAAATGAATTTGTGAATTACTTATTAATAAATAAGTATGTAAACGTTTTTCCAATGTGTAATGAAACGTTTTGAGAATTTATCTTTTTGAAGATAAATTGAAAATGAATAATTGAAATCGTGTATTCATAAATATTTTGGAATGTAAATTCACTACGGAATTTATAAATGAAAAGGGGAATTTGTTCAAAAATAAACGTTGATTTATTTTTAAAGTGTGGAAAAAATTTACGAATTTGGAACGTAAATATAAAGTAAATCGTTAAGGATTTATTCAATTGGTTTAAAAGAACCATGTTGAAATGAAAGTATTTCGGCGTAAGGAAAATGTTTGAAATTTGTTTTCAAAAGTGGTAAAGATGAAAAGTGATTTGAAAATTGTTTTCAAATGGTTGAAGTGTGAAAATTTTATATCTTGTACAGATATTTTTGGAAAACAAATAATTTGGAAAATTATTTGGAATCGGGTGATGTTGTGCATATCCATTGATAGTTCAATAACCGACTGTCAATATTTACCTTTGAATGGGTAGTTGTTGAGATTTGCTTGAATTTGAATGCCACACTTATTTTTAAATAAGCGCTCACTATTCGGGTTAACCGGGAAAGGACCTTGGGGTCGTATAACCCATTCCGAATATGTGATACGTCGTTATGAATTGCATTCGAAGACCGGTGTTGAAGACCGGATATTTTTGAAAGCGGAAGGATTACCGTCGAATGTTTCTGCACCGAATGGCCCCGGTATAGAAATTCCATATGTGATGGGAAGTCCGGACGTGATTAGTGAATACCCGGATTGCAAGGACTTCTTTGTAAGTGCCTTCGGTTCTATTCGATCCCGGAACAGACTTGTATTGATTGTATGTCTGACATTACAAATTGAGATATAAAGCTGATTTCTTTCAAATATATTTCTGTTGGTGGCGGAGAATTTATTCTTTTAGCATAACACCCTTCTCTGAGACGTACGAGCTCAAAGGTTATCTTGTTGATGGTTATTAGCGATATATTCCCAATTTGGTAATGTGACATGCTGAGTGATGCTGTGAAATGATCATTGTTTGATCATTTGTGATATGATCATTTGTTTGATCATTTATCTTTGTGATCATTACTTTGATCATTTATTGACCCAAAGCATGGCTTGTACCAAAGCGTGGCTTTATGGATGAGACTTCGTCGGACCTCACACCCCGGAAATGGTCAAAACAGGAAGGATGCAGCAAGGTTATTAGGTGTAGCGCCCTTTATTGTATGTCATTCCTTCTGGATAGAGGTGGTATCATGGTATGGAGCCCAGTTACTTAACCTATGTTGTTGCTGCAAAGTTATTACTTTGTGGTTGTTGGAAATCAAAATCCTCGGATGTAGATCGGTTACGATCGGGGGATGGCATATTCGTGTCAGTAGTTACCCAGTTAGGGGTAACCCGGCCTTGTGTTGGCAGAGATCTAGTTTGGTTCTCGGGACGTCATTCCAGAGGCATTTCCATGTGGCGATGGGAAGTTCCTTGGCATGACCATTTGTTGGAAATCCAAAGAAACAATACGATCTTGTACGGTTTTAGTTGTAGAATTTATTATTCACTTATGGTGGCGCCCCACAGTTTGGATGGTAGGTACAGTAGGCATACGATAATGGTCGTATGTTGGCTAAGATTTATATCTTTACTTTCGAAAAGATTTTTCCTACACTATGCACTAGTAATAATATCAAATGTTTCTTTTTAATACGTATCAAGCGTATTTGACTATCATAAGGAGAAATCTCCTCCGATTCTGCGTATGCATTGTGTGTGTGTGCGGGAGGCCTTATGGTAGTCTCATTTTTAAACGCATTACAAATTTACTTTAAAAATATTCCTCTTTTTTGTTTTTGAAGATAAAAATAAACTGTTTTGAGTTCTCACACCAGTCACATGACTGTCTCGGAGTTTATTGTTTTCCTTCCTAAACTCTGGGTGCCCACCAATTTCCACACGGGCAGTCAAGAGTTAAGGTTTATCAGGATATTTTGGAATTCAGGAGTTGCTGGAGACAAGATGGATGGCATGGCGTATCATCTAGTATATAGTATTTCTTTTTCCACCATTTGTTGTTGTATTGATGGTTGTACATTCTGATGATGTAATGAAATGTAATGTAATATAATAAGTGATAGAGTTCTTTGTTTAAAGATTATTCATTTATTATTATTTGTTGTTCCGCTGCGATTGTGAGATTCTGATATGGTTCTGTTGTTTTCTTTCTGTACGGTTCTATCTTTTCTCTCTTCTTCTATCTTTTTCCTTTTTCTTTTTCTTAAAACCCTAAGAATTTGTATTTCCGTTCATCTTGAGTTAAGCACTGGAGATTTGTGTCTATTCAAGGAGTACGGATTTGCGGGTCTTCACATCTGGTATCAGAGCATATGGTTAAGCGACAACCATGGCTCTGTTGCGTATTACTCATTGGAGATAGAGTCAGTAGTACTCTAGAATGAGTTTGAGTGTAATAATAGCTATGAGTGCGTATTTGTTAGTGAATATAAATTGTTTTATATTATGATGATTGGTTTGTTGAGTGGTGTACGGATTCTGGTTAATACGAGTAATTAACGTTGTTGATAGGTATTTCTAAACACTTGTACAGAACATGTAAAGACCCGTAAATCCGTACTCCTTGAATAGACACTTATCTCCATTTATTAATTCAAGATGAACGAAAATACAAACCCTTAGGGTTTTAAGAAAGAAAAGAGGTAGAAGAAGAGAGAAAGGATAGAAAAAAAAACAGAACAGAAAGAAACAACAGAACAACATCAGAATCTCACAATTCGCAGCGGAACAACATATAATAGATAAATGAATAATCTTTAAACAAAGAACTATATCAGTTATTACATTACATCACATTACAATTCATTACATCAGAGTGTACAACAACAACTATTTTAAACAGAGGAAAAGAAATACTATATACTAGTAATACGCTATGCCATCCATCTTGCCTCCTGCAACTTCTGAATTCCAAAATATCCTGATAAACCTTAACTCTTGACTTCCCGTGTGGAAATTGGTGGGCACCCAGAGTTTAGGGAGGAAAACAATAAACTCCGAGTTAGTCATGTGACTGGTGTGGGAACTAAAACAGTTTATTTTTCTTTAAAATCAAATAGAGGAATATTTTTAAATTCAATTCGAAATGCTTTTAAGAATGAGACTACCACAAGGCCTCCCGCACACACACACACAATGCAAACGCAGAATCAGAGGAGATTTCTCCTTATGATAGTCAAAGATGCTTGATACGCATTTAAAAGAACATTTGATATTATTACTAGTTCATAGTGTAGAGAAAATTCATTTCGAAAATAAAGATATAAATCTTAGCCAGCATAGACATTTCGCACTTATGCCTACTATAGCTACCATCCAAACAGTGGGTTACCACCATAAGTAGATGGCAGGTAATACAACTAATACCGTACAAGTCTCGTATTTGAAGAATGGATTTTACAACAAATGGTCAGGCCAAGGAACTTCCCATTGCCACATGGAAACGCCTCTGGAAGGACGCCCCGAGAACCACCGTTCTCCGCTAAACAATGCCGGGAATCCCTTTTCCCAAGGAATATTACAAACCCTCAGATATGCCATCCCCGGTCCTTTGGGACCTTTAAACGAGAGCTCTCTAACCAACATCACACCATAATAATAAGTGTTTCAACACGAGTAAGTATCTGGGCTCTATACCATGATACTACCCTTTTCCAGAAGGAATGGTCATACCCTAGGGAAGCGATCCCTGAAAACCTTGCCGCACAATTCCTGTTTCGACCATTTCCGGGGTGTGAGGCTCGACGAAGTCACGTCCACAAAAACATACTTTATACAAAAAGCCGTGCTTTGGGTCAACAAATGATCATAGAAATGATCACCAAGATAGACGATCACACAAATGATCCTATCACAAATAATCAACACAATGATCATTTCACAGCAACACTCAGTATGTCACATTACCAAAATTGGGAATATATCGCTGATAACTTCAACTATATAACCTCTGAGCTCGTACGTCTCAGAGAAGGGTGTTAAGCTAAGAGAATAAATTCTCCGCCACCAACAGAAATATATTTGAAAGAAATCGGCTTTATATCTCAACTTGTAATGTCAGACATACAATCCATACAAGTCTGTTCCGGGCTCGAACATAACCAAAGGCACTTATAAAGAAGTCCTTGCAATCCGGATATTCACTAATCACGTTCGGACTTCCCATCACATATGGAGTCTCTATACCGGGGACCAGTCGATGCAAAGACATTCGACAAGAAACCCTTTCGTTTTCGAAAATATCTGGTCTTCAACACCGGTCTTCGAATGCAATTCATAACGACGTATCACATATTCGGAATGGGTTATACGACCCCAAGGTCCTTTCCCGGTTAACCCGAATAGTGAGCGCTTATTTTAAAAAAAATAAGTGTGGCATCCAATTTCAAACAAATCACAACAAATACCTATTTAAAGGTAAATATTGATAGTCGGTTATTGAACTATCAATAGATATGCCAACATCACCATATCCCAAATAATTTTCCAAATTATTTATTTCCCAAAAATATCTTTATAAGATATACATTCTCCATTCTTTAAAAATAAATCAATATTTATTTTTAAACTCATT
Source organism: Allium cepa (assembly GCA_030765085.1). NCBI lineage: Eukaryota > Viridiplantae > Streptophyta > Magnoliopsida > Asparagales > Amaryllidaceae > Allium > Allium cepa. The sequence goes on along the minus strand of CM060943.1, from coordinate 934,191,795 downwards.
TTCCAAATTTCATTTATAAATTCCATATTGAATTTACATTCCAAAATATTTATGAATATACGATTTCCATTCAATTTCTAATATTCATTTTCAATTTATCTTCAAAAAGATAAATTCCGAATATTCACTTAATATTGGAAAAGCATTTCTATACTTATTAAAAATAAGTAATTCACAGATCTTCTTATTTTCTATACTTAGAAAATATTTAATGTACCCTAATCGAAATTAAGTATATATTTCATTCTTTAAGGAAATCATTCACTTAAACATATTTATTTGGGCCAAAACGAATGTTGCGTAAAACATCGTTATGACAACCCAAAATCACTAGTATAGGGATTCGAAATTAAAATAGATATATAAATCCCAATACTATACAAAACATTTCCTTTCGGAAATCATTTACTATAACAACAGTGTTATAGTCCACCATTTCCTTTTATTTCTCGAAAACATCTATTTCAACAATAAATGTTGAAATATATGGTTTCGAATCTCAATACATTTTAAAACATCTTTAGATCGTTTTAATTCTATCTAAAACATCACATCCAAAATAATTTCTTTAACATATTCACTATTCAAAAACGTGAATATACTTGTTAATAAATTTCATCACTTCTATTCATTTTATTTTAAAGAATTATTCACTGTCTAAAACATGAATATAACTCCATAAATAAATTACAACAATACACTTATCAAAATAAGTCGTTGCGGATTTATAAAACAATGTTTATAAATTCTATTTCTATTTATTTTATAACAACTTCCTTTTATAAATTTCCTTTATAAATCTATTCAATTTCATATCTCAATGATATACTAAAATTTCATATTATAAGTTAAATACTTATAATTTATTTGTTTATAAAATCGTTCCTTTAAACTTCATAAATTTATAAATCTTATAACTTATAAGATTCTTTTATTTATCCAAAATCTATTCTTTTAAACAACTTTACAAATTTTATAAACCTACTGTTTATAAAATTCCATTTATAACTTCACCGTTATAATTCTATAATTCCAATTTATGAAATTCATTTACAATTCATTCTAATACTTGTAAAAGCTCGTTTTATAATTCCAATATTTTTAATTTATAAATATTAATTTATAAATCTTTTAATATAAAACAATTTATATTACTATTTTTAAAACGTCTTTAAACTCTTTTATAATTTCATCATTCTGACTTATAAAATAATCAAATTTCATAAATTCTATAGATTTCATTCCTTTATGAAATCCATTTACAAATCATTCTATCACTTATAAAAGATCGTTTTATAATTCAAGATATTCTAAATTTATAAATATCAATTTATAAATCTTTTAATATAAATCAATTTATATTATTACTTTAAACATCTTTAAACTCTTTTATAGTTTCATCATTCTGATTTATAAAATAAAAATTTTATAAATCCTATTTTTAAACTTCTTATAATAAATTCAGAAATCCCAGTTCAAACTATTTTATAAAATCACTAATCCCATATTTCCAAAAATCAACTTTTAACTGTATTTCTCAAAAATCATAATTTTTATAATATTAAAATTATAACGTTTATTTATGTAAGATGAATCAATTCCAAAAATATTTTATAAACGTATACTTTCAAAAATTATTTTAGAATCCCTTAAAAATCAAAATCGTATTTTTTTTACACTTCAAAATTGGATTCGATGATGCAACACATCGATAGTCAATCACGACTTTCAAACATCATATATCATCCATGATAAACAATCAAATATCACAATATATGAATCAAACAAATATTTGTGAGGAATCCAGTTGGATCCCTCCAACCTGTTTCCCTACATCCACAGACATTAGCACAATACCATTCCACTTCGAGGTGGAATATCGCGGTATATGGGATTTTATAAATATTATCCGCTTACTAACGGCGCAATAGGGTCTCATCCGCTAAAAAAATGCGGGAAATCAATCAACTGCAATATATATATATATGCCAATATATATATATATATTGCTATATATATAATATAATACCAATTCCACTTCGAGGTGGAATATCGCGGTATATGTGTGTAATAAATAACCTCCGCTTACTAACGGCGTATAGTGTCTATTCACATCCAATATATATATGTATATAAATATATATAACAATCATCATTCAAGCATTCAATCAACACAGTCAAGCAAATTTTAAATCTAACTATTTAAAATTTAAATAAACAATAAAATTCCTTTTGAGTGAGAAGTTCTCACCTTTGCTTTTATTAGCAATCCATTTCCTTCTTGACTCGATTTCCTTGATTTATACCTTGTATAATTATTTACACAATCTATTAATATTCGAATCAATCGAATAAATTAAATTTCGTTCTTGATTGTTTAATTAATCAATAGTTTTGTTTAAACCAATTTTACTATTTTTTTTTTTTAAACAAATCTCCTCCTTTTTTATACAATATCTTTATTATCTTTCAATTAAATTTTGAACAAATTCTCCTTTTGTAAATTAAATTTAAATTAACCCATGATTTTCTTTAATATTTGAAAAATTCAAATCACCCATTATCGTTTAATAGATTAAATTAACTAATTATTTTTAATTTTAATAAATCTTCCTTAACAATTTCTAAAAATTTAAATAAGTTGATTAAATGAATTAAACACCCTAACTAAATTATTTTATCAACCTAGTAAAACAAATCATATTATTATTTTTTTCTTCTTTTCAACTACATATAGGTAAAAATCAAATTTTTTATATAAACTCAAACATTTAACTTTGAATTTTTTTTTTTTATACCTAACTGACCTTATTTTATTTACTTTAAATACTTCAAAAATTTCTATACAGCTAACATTTTATTTCAACTAACACTTTCATTATCTCTTCACATATCACAACATGAATAAAAATCAAAATTTTATACCTTTAAAAAAAAATCGAACCCAGGCCAGAGAACCCTTCTGCCTCGAAATCGCGAGTTGCTACTAGAAGCCATCGCCTCCACTACTACTCGCGAGCGCCCTGACATCGCGATGCCCCCCCCCCCCCCCCCCCCCGCACGCGACCCCCTTCTGATTCGAATCGCCACTGCCTCGAGAAGACGAACCAAAAGCTGCGCCATCAATTACCGTGTTCGCGAGCATCCACCCTAGCCCATTTGCGCGCCGCCGCCCCTAATCGAAACGAACAGCGCCTCTAGTCGCCGCGACTTCGTCGCGAATGCCCATGCGCGACATCGCACTGCTCGAAATCGAGTACTTCCCCATCGTGACTCGCGCTTCACCCTCTCGTTCGAACGAACTTTGTTCGATTTCCCTTTTCGAATTTTTGATTTCATTCTTGTCTGGGAATTGAAGAGGGAGTGTAGGCCATTGTTTTGAAATTGTTGTTTAAATTTTTTTTTTTAGAAGAAGGGGTGTTTGGTTCTATTATTAAAGGAAAGGATTGCGTGCTGGGTAGGGAATTGGATCGTGTTCGTGCAGAGGAAATCGCGTGATTTTAGGCGTGGTTCAAGTGCGTGATTAAAGGAAGACAGTAGCTAATGTTTGACTCATTTTAAAAATTAAAATTCAAATTGAATTCGATTAAATCTCAATGCGTTTACACGTTGTGTGCTCACATATAAACTCCGAAAATTACGAAATTTGAAACCCGGTAATAATTCAATATTACGGACCCAATGGAACTGGTTTCGTCGAATTCCGAGACTGTGCCTCGGACGGCTATTTTTAAATATCGATTCAAACAATTAAATTTCAAAACTGAACAATTCACTTTCAAATTGAATTCTGAAGTTTCTATAATCTTCAAAATTATCAATATGAATTTTACAAGCCTTTGAAATAACTTAATCTATTGAAGATTCAAATTTTTATTCAATTTCAATAAATTAAATTTAATAATTTAATCGCTAATTCATTCTGATAATTTGCAATTCAAATCAAATCATCATTCAAATATTTAAATTTTATTAAATATTTTCAAATTAAATTATTAAAAATTCTGGGTCGTTACAATCTTCCCCCCTTAAAAGAATTTCGTCCCGAAATTACAAGTTAAGAAGAATGCCCTTATCTTGATTATTATTTTTCACAATCCAAATAGTTTTATCAACTTACTAACCTAAATCTTTTTATTAAAGATTCATTATCATTTCAACTAGCTTTCTAACTTCAATTATAGGTTTCAAACAACATTGTTCTTCCAACAATTTAAATTTAAATTCAAATTCAAATTTCAAACTTTCAAAATTTCTCAAAATTTTTCTAACACCCTAAATTTTCGAAAAATTTCGCCAGCGTCTCCTTTGCGCGGCTAGCTCGGTACGACTACAAAATGGCACCACGGCCCCTCAGAATCAAAAAGAAAAGAGAAAAGCCAAGTGGCTAGAGAAGAAAGTCATCGAATTTCATACTGAAATTGAAATACGTACCTTTTTGTTGAGCAATTCAATTTTTATCTTTGAAATCAAAATCTCAATTCCTTTATACACCTGTATAACCTGCTAGTAGTAGCATCCAATTCCAACATTCAAACCATTTTGCCAATTCTATTGCAAATTTTTTTTTCAACATATGCTTCTTATACATTTTTTTACTTCATTGTTGAAGTTACATATCCATTTCATTCAATTCTATTTGAATTCAATTCACAATTCTAAATATTGAATTCCATCGATTAACTTTCATTTAGTAATTCATATTACTACTTTAAATTAGTTTCATTCACTAATTCATTTCAAATTTCAATTTCCATATTCAATTCATCTCGAATTTACTTAATTACCAACAAAGGAAATTTCAATTTATTCCTTTTTCTTACTTGAATTTTATACAAATTCAAATTTATCTTTAAATTTAGCTTACGACTAAACTTTAATTTAACCAATTCAAATTCCAATTCATTAGCCCATGAATTAATAATTTATCATGTTAGTTTACTTGAATTCAATCCATTTTATTTTATTTAATATACTAATGATAATAATTCAATATTATCACTTCCTAACAATCATGCAACCATATACTATAATAATTCATAGAAAATCATTTCTTTTCTATACAAAATAGTTTTGGGCAAAATTATCTTATTTACCCGATTCAAAAAAAAGAATTTTATATTCACTAACAAATACGCGCTCATATCTATTATTACACTCAAACCCATTCTAAAGTACTGCTGACTCTATCTCTAACGAGTAACACCCAACAGAACCATGGTTGTTGCTTAACCATATGCTCTGATACCAACTGTAAAGACCCGTAAATCCGTACTCCTTGAATAGACACTAATCTCCATTTATTAATTCAAGATGAACGAAAATACGAACCCTTAGGGTTTTAAGAAAGAAAATAGGTAGAAGAAGAGAGAAAGGAAGGAAAAAGAAACAGAACAGAAAGAAACAACAGAATAACATCAGAATCTCACAATTCACAGCGGAACAACATATAGTAGATAAATGAATAATCTTTAAACAAAGAACTATATCAGTTATCACATTACAATTCATTACATCAGAGTGTACAACAACAACTATTTTAAACAGAGGAAAAGAAATACTATATACTAGTAATACGCTATGCCATCCATCTTGCCTCCTGCAACTTCTGAATTCCAGAATATTCTGATAAACCTTAACTCTTGACTGCCCGTGTGGAAATTGGTGGGCACCCAGAGTTTAGGGAGGAAAACAATAAACTCCGAGTCAGTCATGTGACTGGTGTGGGAACTAAAACAGTTTATTTTTCTTTAAAATCAAATAGAGGAATATTTTTAAATTCAATTCGAAATGCTTTTAAGAATGAGACTACCATAAGGCCTCCCGCACACACACACAATTCAAACGCAGAATCGGAGGAGATTTCTCCTTATGATAGTCAAAGATGCTTGATACGCATTTAAAAGAACATTTGATATTATTACTAGTTCATAGTGTAGAGAAAATTCATTTCGAAAATAAAGATATAAATCATAGCCAGCATAGACATTTCGCACTTATGCCTACTATAGCTACCATCCAAACAGTGGGTTACCACCATAAGTAGATGGCAGGTAATACAACTAATACTGTACAAGTCTCGTATTTGAAGAATGGATTTTCCAACAAATGGTCAGGCCAAGGAACTTCCCATTGCCACATGGAAACGCCTCTGGAAGGACGCCCCGAGAACCACCGTTCTCCGCTAAACAAAGCCGGGAATCCCTTTTCCCAAGGAATATTACAAACCCTCAGATATGCCACCCCCGGTCCTTTGGGACCTTTAAACGAGAGCTCTCTAACCAACATCACACCATAATAATAAGTGTTTCAACATGAGTAAGTATCTGGGCTCCATAGCATGATACTACCCTTTTCCAGAAGGAATGGTCATAACCTAGGGAAGCGATCCCTGAAAACCTTGCCGCACAATTCCTGTTTCGACCATTTCCGGGGTGTGAGGCTCGACGAAGTCACGTCCACAAAAACACACTTTATACAAAAAGCCGTGCTTTGGGTCAACAAATGATCATAGAAATGATCACCAAGATAGACGATCACACAAATGATCCTATCATAAATAATCAACACAATGATCATTTCACAGCAACACTCAGTATGTCACATTACCAAAATTGGGAATATATCGCTGATAACTTCAACTATATAACCTCTGAGCTCGTACGTCTCAGAGAAGGGTGTTAAGCTAAGAGAATAAATTCTCCGCCACCAACAGACATATATTTGAAAGAAATCGGCTTTATATCTCAACTTGTAATGTCAGACATACAATCCATACAAGTCTGTTCCGGGCTCGAACAGAACCGAAGGCACTTACAAAGAAGTCCTTGCAATCCGGATATTCACTAATCACGTTCGGACTTCCCATCACATATGGAGTCTCTATACCGGGGACCAGTCGATGCAAAGACATTCGACAAGAAACCCATTCGTTTTCGAAAATATCCGGTCTTCAACACCGGTCTTCGAATGCAATTCATAACGACTTATCACTTATTCGGAATGGGTTATACGACCCCAAGGTCCTTTCCCGGTTAACCCGAATAGTGAGCGCTTATTTTAAAAAAAATTAGTGTGGCATCCAATTTCAAACAAATCACAACAAATACCTATTTAAAGGTAAATATTGATAGTCGGTTATTGAACTATCAATAGATATGCCAACATCACCATATCCCAAATAATTTTCCAAATTATTTATTTCCCAAAAATATCTTTATAAGATATACATTCTCCATTCTTTAAAAATAAATCAATACTTATTTTTAAACTCATTTTCCAAATTTCATTTATAAATTCCATATTGAATTTACATTCCAAAATATTTATGAATGTACGATTTCCATTCAATTTCTAATATTCATTTTCAATTTATCTTCAAAAAGATAAATTCCAAATATTCACTTAATATTGGAAAAGCATTTCTATACTTATTAAAAATAAGTAATTCACAGATCTTCTTATTTTCAATACTTAGAAAATATTTAATATACCCTAATCGAAATTAAGTATATATTTCATTCTTTAAGGAAATCATTCACTTAAACATATTTATTTGGGCCAAAATGAATGTTGCGTAAAACATCGTTACGACAACCCAAAATCACTAGTATAGGGATTCGAAATTAAAATATATCTATAAATCCCAATACTATACAAAACATTTCCTTTCGGAAATCATTTACTATAACAACAGTGTTATAGTCCACCATTTCCTTTTATTTCTCGAAAACATCTATTTCAACAATAAATGTTGAAATCTATGGTTTCGAATCTCAATACATTTTAAAACATCTTTAGATCGTTTTAATTCTATCTAAAACATCACATCCAAAATAATTTCTTTAACATAATATTCACTATTCAAAAACGTGAATATACTTGTTAATAAATTTCATCACTTCTATTCATTTTATTTTAAAGAATTATTCACTGTCTAAAACATGAATATAACTCCATAAATAAATTACAAAAATTCACTTATCAAAATAAGTCGTTGCGGATTTATAAAACAATGTTTATAAATTCTATTTCTATTTATTTTATAACAACTTCCTTTTATAAATTTCCTTTATAAATCTATTCAATTTCATATCTCAATGATATACTAAAATTTCATATTATAAGTTAAATACTTATAATTTATTTGTTTATAAAATCATTCCTTTAAACTTCATAAATTTATAAATTATGACTTATAAGATTCTTTTATTTATCCAAAATCTATTCTTTTAAATAACTTTACAAATTTTATAAACCTACTTTTATAAAATTCCATTTATAACTTCACCGTTATAATTCTACAATTCCAATTTATGAAATTCATTTACAATTCATTCTAATACTTGTAAAAGCTCGTTTTATAATTCCAATATTTTTAATTTATAAATATCAATTTATAAATCTTTTAATATAAAACAATTTATATTACTATTTTTAAAACGTCTTTAAACTCTTTTATAATTTCATCATTCTGATTTATAAAATAATCAAATTTCATAAATTCTATAGATTTCATTCCTTTATGAAATCCATTTACAAATCATTCTATCACTTATAAAAGCTCGTTTTATAATTCAAGATATTCTAAATTTATAAATATCAATTTATAAATCTTTTAATATAAATCAATTTATATTATTACTTTAAACATCTTTAAACTCTTTTATAGTTTCATCATTCTGATTTATAAAATAAAAATTTTATAAATCCTATTTTTAAACTTCTTATAATAAATTCAGAAATCCCAGTTCAAACTATTTTATAAAATCACTAATCCCATATTTCCAAAAATCAACTTTTAACTGTATTTGTCAAAAATCATAATTTTTATAATATTAAAATTATAACGTTTATTTATTTAAGATGAATCAATTCCAAAAATATTTTATAAACGTATACTTTCAAAAATTATTTTAGAATCCCTTAAAAATCAAAATCGTATTTTTTTTAAACTTCAAAATTGGATTCGATGATGCAACACATCGATAGTCAATCACGACTTTCAAACATCATATATCATCCATGATAAACAATCAAATATCACAATATATGAATCAAACAAATATTTGTGAGGAATCCAGTTGGATCCCTCCAACCTGTTTCCCTGCATCCACAGACATTAGCACAATACCATTCCACTTCGAGGTGGAATATCGCGGTATATGGGATTTTATAAATATTATCCGCTTACTAACGGCGCAATAGGGTCTCATCCGCTAAAAAAATGCGGGAAATCAATCAACTGCAATATATACATATGCCAATATATATATATTGCTATATATATAATATAATACCAATTCCACTTCGAGGTGGAATATCGCGGTATATGTGTGTAATAAATAACCTCCGCTTACTAACGGCGTATAGTGTCTATTCACATCCAATATATATATATATATATAAATATATATAACAATCATCATTCAAGCATTCAATCAACACAGTCAAGCAAATTTTAAATCTAACAATTTAAAATTTAAATAAACAATAAAATTCCTTTTGAGTGAGAAGTTCTCACCTTTGCTTTTATTAGCAATCCATTTCCTTCTTGACTCGATTTCCTTGATTTATACCTTGTATAAATATTTACACAATTTATTAATATTTGAATCAATCGAATAAATTAAATTTCGTTCTTGATTGTTTAATTAATCAATAGTTTTGTTTAAACCAATTTTACTATTTTTTTTTAAACAAATCTCCTCCTTTTTTATACAATATCTTTATTATCTTTCAATTAAATTTTGAACAAATTCTCCTTTTGTAAATTAAATTTAAATTAACCCATGATTTTCTTTAATATTTCAAAAATTCAAATCACCCATTATCGTTTAATACATTAAATTAACTAATTATTTTTAATTTTAATAAATCTTCCTTAACAATTTCTAAAAATTTAAATAAGTTGATTAAATGAATTAAACACCCTAACTAAATTATTTTATCAACCTAGTAAAACAAATCATATTATTATTTTTTTCTTCTTTTCAACTACATATAGGTAAAAATCAAATTTTTTATATAAACTCAAACATTTAACTTTGAATTTTTTTTTATACCTAACTGACCTTATTTTATTTACTTTAAATACTTCAAAAATTTCTATACAGCTAACATTTTATTTCAACTAACACTTTCATTATCTCTTCACATATCACAACATAAATAAAAATCAAAATTTTATACCTTTAAAAAAAAATCGAACCCAGGCCAGAGAACCCTTCTGCCTCGAAATCGCGAGTCGTTACTAGAAGCCATCGCCTCCACTGCTACTCGCGAGCGCCCTGACATCGCGATGCCCCCCCCCCCCACGCGACCCCCTTCTGATTCGAATCGCCACTGCCTCGAGAAGACGAACCAAAAGCTGCGCCATCAATTACCGTGTTCGCGAGCATCCACCCTAGACCACTTGCGCGCCGCCGCACCTAATCGAAACGAACAGCGCCTCTAGTCGCCGCGACTTCGTCGCGAATGCCCATGCGCGACATCGCACTGCTCGAAATCGAGTACTTCCCCATCATGACTCGCGCTTCACCCTCTCGGTCGAACGAACTTTGTTCGATTTCCCTTTTCGAATTTTTGATTTCATTCTTGTTTGGGAATTTAGAAGAGGGAGTGTCAGCCATTGTTTTGAAATTGTTGTTTAAATTTTTTTTTTTGTTTAGAAGAAGGGGTGTTCGGTTCTATTATTAAAGGAAAGGATTGCGTGCTGGGTAGGGAATTGGATCATGTTCGTGCGGAGGAAATCGCGTGATTTTAGGCATGGTTCAAGTGCGTGATTAAAGGAAGAAAGTAGCTAATGTTTGACTCATTTTAAAAATTAAAATTCAAATTGAATTCGATTAAATCTCAATGCGTTTACATGTCGTGTGCTCACATATAAACTCCGAAAATTACGAAATTTGAAACCCGGTAATAATTCAATATTATGGACCCAATGGAACTGGTTTCGTCGAATTCCGAGACTATGCCTCGGACGGCTATTTTTAAATATCGATTCAAACAATTAAATTTCAAAACTGAACAATTCACTTTCAAATTAAATTCTGAAGTTTCTATAATCTTCAAAATTATCAATATGAATTTTACAAGCCTTTGAAATAACTTAATCTATTGAAGATTCAAATTTTTATTCAATTTCAATAGATTAAATTTAATAATTTAATCGCTAATTCATTCTGATAATTTGCAATTCAAATCAAATCATCATTCAAATATTTAAAATTTATTAAATATTTTCAAATTAAATTATTAAAAATTCTGGGTCGTTACAGAACAATTCGACACGATATTGTTTTAAATTGGGTAAATGAAATAATTTTACCTTGAGTATATTTTATATATAAAGGAATAATTTTTCAGAATTATTAAATTGTATATAAGTAGATTGTTTGGTTGTTGAAAATCTAAGAATATATATATATATAAGTAAATTTAAAAGATGTTTGAATAATCTAAATAAAAAAATAATTGTATAAGTAAAAAGAATTATAAGTATGGAATTATAATTAAAGTGATTTACAATTGTGAAATAAACTTACATATATAAGAAGTGAAACTATATGAATATATTTATGAATTTAAACTTAAATGGAAATTTACATAGAATGGGAATCTAAATTGATTTATAAGTTGGAATTTAAGTTAAGTAAAGCCAAATAATGTTGAAATGGAATATAACTTTAGAGATGTTGAATGAAGTTGATTTTGGTATCAAAGTAAATCAATAAAGTTAAGTGATAAATGTAAACTTGAGTTATGTAATGAAATTCAACTTTTGTGGTTAAACGAATTAGAAATTGAATTGAATGAATGGATTGAATGTTAATCAATTGAATGTAAATCAATTGAATGTAAATCAAGTTGATATGAAATAATGAATGTAAGTGTTAATTCATTAAAATATAATGTTATTGGAAAATTGAATAATTGAATGAAAATCAATTTAATTAAACCAATTGAAAGCAAAGGAATTTGGTTGTAATTAATATACATGGGTTGTTATATGATTGTTAGTTGATTGTGTATAATTCATTAAGTGTTAATGAAATTGAAAGCTAATGTAATAGAAATCCAATTGGAAGTTAAGTAAATCTCAAATCGAATTGAATTTGATTGGGAAGGGAACCAACTAGAATATGAATTAGTGAATATAAACTAATTGAAAATGAATGTTAGTAAAAACATCCACTGTTAATGAATCAAATGTGATTAAATTGAGAACCCATTTCATTGAATATTAATGAGAATATTAATGAATATTTATTGGTTATGGATGCTAGTTGGATGATAGTTGGTTGATGATTGAATATATTGCTTTTACCTTGAGATATTTTATATATAAAGGAATAATTTTTCAGAATTATTAAAGTGTATATAAGTAGATTGTTTGGTTGTTGAAAATATAAGAATATATATATAAGTAAATTTAAAAGATGTTTGAATAATCTAAATAAAAAAATAATTGTATAAGTAAAAAGAATTATAAGTATGGAATTATAATTAAAGTGATTTACAATTGTGAAATAAACTTACATATATAAGAAGTGAAACTATATGAATATATTTATGAATTTAAACTAAAATGGAAATTTACTTAGAATGGGAATCTAAATTGATTTATAAGTTGGAATTTAAGTTAAGTAAAGCCAAATAATGTTGAAATGGAATATAACTTTAGAGATGTTGAATGAAGTTGATTTTGGTATCAAAGTAAATCAATAAAGTTAAGTGATAAATGTAAACTTGAGTTATGTGATGAAATTCAACTTTTGTGGTTAAATGAATTAGAAATTGAATTGAATGAATGGATTGAATGTTAATCAATTGAATGTAAATCAATTGAATGTAAATCAAGTTGATATGAAATAATGAATGTAAGTGTTAATTCATTAAAATACAATGTTATTGGAAAATTGAATAATTGAATGAAAATCAATTTAATTAAACCAATTGAAAGCAAAGGAATTTGGTTGTAATTAATATACATGGGTTGTTATATGATTGTTAGTTGATTGTGTATAATTCATTAAGTGTTAATGAAATTGAAAGCTAATGTAATAGAAATCCAATTGGAAGTTAAGTAAATCTCAAATCGAATTGAATTTGATTGGGAAGGGAACCAACTAGAATATGAATTAGTGAATATAAACTAATTGAAAATGAATGTTAGTAAAAACATCCACTGTTAATGAATCAAATGTGATTAAATTGAGAACCCATTTCATTGAATATTAATGAGAGTATTAATGAATATTTATTGGTTATGGATGCTAGTTGGATGATAGTTGGTTGATGATTGAATATATTGCTTTTACTGCATTTGCTATGTTGACATATATAGTTATTATGTTGCTACATGTTGTATATCGATACTATTGTCTATATACATGTTTCTCATCTGTTTGTTGAGTGTTTAGTAGGTGCGGATCGCGTTTGCTTCACATTTGGAGCTCGCTTTCGCGCTATATTAGCCGTATATCCTCGCTAATAATATATAAGGTATATATCTCGGATTAAATATCATACTTTTACACTTTTTTCCCTGCGGGATGCCTCACCACTTGATGAGATGTATATTTGTGATATATATACTGACATTTTTTTTCGGTTCGAGCCACGGAAAGGAGACTGTGGCAAAAAAATTCGAAAATTTAAGGCGTTAGAAAAAATTTGAGAATTTTTGAAAATTTTTCAAAACTACTTTGATTTGGAGTTGAAAGTTAAACAATAGTAGTTGTTTTTGAAAAGATAACTAGGTATGATTTGGAAAATTAGTAAAGTTATTATAAGAAGTTTAACTATGGATTTATGGATAGTTAATAGATTCCGTAACTTTTCTTACTTGGCAATTTCGATGACGAAATTCTTTTAAGGGGGGAAGTCTGTAACGACCTAGAATTTCTGTCAATTAGAATTCGTATATTTAATTAATTTTAAATATTAATAAGGGAAATTTATAAGTCGAATAAATTTTATTTCGAATAATTGGATTTAATTGGATAATTAAATCGAAAATTTAATATGTGAAAATATAGAAATAATTGAAATTTGGGTTAAATATGATTGAAAATGATTTGTAAAATTTTATTTTATCGTATTGGAGTTAGAATGATGTTTTAGAACTTTTAAAATCGAATTAGAAGCTAATTTGTGAAAATTGAATATTTTAATATTTAAATCGACTAGTGAAATTAGTCAATTTTCGGACAGTCTCAGAATTGGACGAAACTAGTTCCATTGGATCCGAAATAGTTTGTTATTATGGGATTTAAATTTTCATGTCAATCGGAGTTTTCGTTTGACCGTGGCAGCTCGAAACGCTTCGAAATTGTATTAATATTTATTTGGCGAGTTAAAATAGCCATTTTTCAAACAGTCTCGGATTTCGACGAAACTAGTTTCATCGGATCCGTAATGTGATATTATTGTATGGTTTCAAATTTCCTGTCAATCGGATTTACCGTTTGTCCGGTGCAAGCCAAAACGCCTAGAAATTTGATTTACCGATTTAATTTTAAAATCTAACGTTTATTGCCATAACTCGCACAGATGACCGAATTAGCTCCCGAAACACGTTCCGTTGTGTTCGGAACACGGGGTAATCCTTAGGAAAGCCAACCAGCACGCTTCGTCTGGAGTTCGGAAAATCCGGGTGAATAGTAAATTCTGAAAATTTCTATATAATCCCTCAATATTCATTTTTTGCAAACAAAAACAACCCTAGGGTTAAAGAAACTGTCGGCCGCCTCCAATAACAATCAATGGCCAAAAATCTCATATCTTTCTCCTCAAATTTCTTCAAATCCGTGAAGCAATCCAAGAAACTTTCTAAATGAAAGTTGTAGAGCACTCTGAGTTCTTGAAGTTCAACGGTCATGATCTAAAATAACGTCACGGATTGTCGGCAATTTGCTTTGGAACGCGCAACGTTCGTTCGCATTTATCGAGAGGAGAACGCAACCGTGTGGGGCCGGACTTGGCGCGGAGGTCGAGATGGGGTAGGGCTTCGTTGCGACGGAGCTTGATTGTCCTCTTGACGAGTGATGGAGGCGCGTGTATTAGGGTTTGACGTGGAGTTGGGTTTGGCTTTCACGTATGTTACTGGAACGAACGTGGGGAAGAAAAAGTTGAGCGCATGGCCCTGATGGAAGCAATAGGAAATGAGCGGCCTAGATTTAGTTAGGTTATAATTTTGAAATTAATTGTAAATTAATTATAATTAAAATTTGTATAATGTTTAAAAATTCATATCTTTTTCATACGAGGTCGAAAACACGCGAAACAAGTTGCGTTGGAATGGTATGGACGAATACTATGCTATGGATATGGATTGGAGATGTTTGGAGCTAGCAAAAATTTCGGCTAAAATTAAACGTCCGTTTAATTTTATTCGAAATAAAAGCTGAAAACGAAATTGAAATCAAGGTGAGAACTTCTCACTCAATCGAATCGGTTTCGATTTTTATTTTAAATAGTTGGATTTAAAATTCGTGAATGTATGTTTGAATGATGATTGTTATCTATTAATTGTTAGAATAGACATTATACGCCGTTAGTAAGCGGATGTTATTTATTAAAAACATATACCGCGAATATTTCACAGTACAGTGAAATTGCTATTATTTATGTACTTGGACTTGATTTTCCGCATTATATAGCGGATGAGACCCTATTGCGCCGTCTATTAAGCGGATAATATTTTAAATCCCATATACCGCGATAATTCCGTACTGGAATGGAATTGGTATTGTGCTAATGTTTTTGGATGCAGGAAAACAGGTTGGAGAGATCCAACTGGATTCCTCAACAGTATTTATTTGATTTCAGATATTCTGATATTTGATTGATTATCATATCGATATATGATGTCGTTGTTGTCGTGATTGACTATTTGGTGTGCAGCATCATTGGGCCAATTTTGAAATTTTAAAAGGATTTTTAAAGTGATTTTTGAAAGTATACGTTATAGATATTTTTGGAATTGATTCATTTTAAATAAATAAACGTTATAATGTTAATGTTATAGAAATTATGATTTTTGGGAAATATAGTTAAAAGTTGATTTTTGAAAATATGGGATAAATGATTTTATGAAATGGTTTAAATTGGGATTTTTAAATTTATTGTAAAAAGTTTAAATATAGGATTTATTAAATTTTATTATTTTATAAATCAAAGAAAATAGTGAAATTATAAAGGAGTTTAAAGACGTTTTAAAATAGTAATGTGAATTGATTTATATAAAGGATCTATAAATTGATATTTATAAATTAAAATATTTGAATTATAAAACGAGTTTTTATAAGTGTTAGAATGAATTGTAAATGAATTTCATAAATGAATGAAATTTATAGAATTATAAACGGTGAAGTTATAAATGGAATTTTATAAGTAGTAGGTTTATAACATTTGTAAAGTTATTAAAAGAATAAATTTGGGTAAATAAATGAATCTTATAGGTTATAAGATTTATAATTTGGGAAGTTTAAAAGAACGATTTTGTAAACAAATAAATTATAAGCATTTAACTTATAATATGAACTTTTGGTATATAATTGAGTTATAAATTGAAATAGCTTAATAAAGGAGATTTATAAAAGGAAGTTGTTATAAAATAAATAGAAATGGAATTTATAAACATTGTTTTATAAATCCGCAAACGACTTATTTTGATAAGTAAATTGTTGTAACTTATTAATGGAGTTGTATTCACGTTTTAGATTGTGAATAATCCTTTAAAATAAAATGTATAGAAATGATGAAATTGGTTAACGAAGTATATTCACGTTTTTGAATAGTGAATAATATGTTAAAGAAAATGTTTTGGATGTGATGTTTTAAATAGAATTAAAACGATCTAACGATGTTTTTAAAATGTGTTAAGATTCGAAACCATAGATTTCAACATTCATTGTTGAAATAGACGTTTTTGAGAAATAGAAGAAAATGGTGGACTATAACACTGTTGTTATAGTAAATGATTTCCGAAAGGAATTGTTTTATATAGTATTGGGATTTATGTATCTATTTTAATTTTGAATCCCTATACTAGTGATTTTGGGTTGTCGTAACGATGTTTTACGTAACATTCATTTTGGCCCAAATAAATATGTTTAAGAGAATGATTTCCTTAAAGAATGAAATTTATACTTAATTTCGATTTAAGTATATTGAATATTTTCCAAGTGTTGAAAATAAATGAATTTGTGAATTACTTATTAATAAATAAGTATGTAAATGTTTTTCCTATGTGAAATGAAACGTTTTGAGAATTTATCTTTTCGAAGATAAATTGAAAATGAATAATTGGAATCGTGTATTCATAAATATTTTGGAATGTAAATTCACTATGGAATTTACAAATGAAAAGGGGAATTTGTTCAAAAATAAACGTTGATTTATTTTTGAAGTGTGGAAAAAATTTACGGATTTGGAACGTAAATATAAAGTAAATCGTTAAGGATTTATTTAATTGGTTTAAAAGAACCATGTTGAAATGAAAGTATTTCCGCGTAAGGAAAATGTTTGAAATTTGTTTTCAAAAGTGGTAAAGATGAAAAGTGATTTGAAAATTGTTTTCAAATGATTGAAGTGTGAAAATTTTATATCTTGTAAAGATATTTAGGAAAATAAATAATTTGGAAAATTATTTGGAATCTGGTGATGTTGTGCATATCCATTAATAGTTCAATAACCGACTATCAATATTTACCTTTGAATGGGTATTTGTTGAGATTTGCTTAAATTTGAATGCCACACTTATTTTTAAATAAGAGCTCACTATTCGGGTTAACCGGGAAAGGACCTTGGGGTCGTATAACCCACTCCGAATATGTGATATGTCGTTATGAATTGCATTCGAAGACCGGTGTTGAAGACCGGAAGGATTACCGTCGAATGTTTCAGCACCAAATGGCCCCAGTATAGAAATTCCATATGTGATGGGAAGTCCGGACGTGATTAGTGAATATCCGGATTGCAAGGACTTCTTTGTAAGTGCCTTCGGTTCTGTTCGATCCCGGAACATACTTGTATTGATTGTATGTCTGACATTACAAATTGAGATATAAAGATGATTTCTTTCAAATATATTTCTGTTGGTGGCGGAGAATTTATTTTTTAGCTTAACACCCTTCTCTGAGACGTACGAGCTCAGAGGTTATGTAGTTGATGGTTATTAGCGATATATTCCCAATTTGGTAATGTGACATGCTGAGTGATGCTGTGAAATGATCATTGTTTGATCATTTGTGATATGATCATTTGTTTGATCATTTATCTTTGTGATCATTACTTTGATCATTTGTTGACCCAAAGCATGGCTTTGTACCAAAGCGTGGCTTTGTGGACGAGACTTCGTCGGACCTCACACCCCGGAAATGGTCAAAACAGGAAGGATGCAGCAAGGTTATTAGGGGTACCGCCCTTTAGTGTATGTCATTCCTTCTGGATAGAGGTGGTATCATGGTATGGAGCCCAAATACTTAACCTATGTTGTTGCTGCAAACTTATTACTTTGTGGTTGTTTGAAATCGAGGATCCTCGGATGTAGATCGGTTACGATCGAGGGATGGCATATTCATGTCAGCAGTTACCCAGTTAGGGGTAACCCGTCCTTGTGTTGGAAGAAATCCGGTTTGGTTCTCGGGATGTCATTCCAGAGCCGTTTCCATGTGACGATGGGAAGTTTCTTGGCCTGACCATTTGTTGGAAATCCAAAGAAACAGTACGATCTTGTACGGTTTTAGTTGTAGAATTTATTATTCACTTATGGTGGCGCCCCACAGTTTGGATGGTAGGTACAGTAGGCATACGATAATGGTCGTATGTTGGCTAAGATTTATATCTTTACTTTCGAAAAGATTTTTCCTACACTATGCACTAGTAATAATATCAAATGTTTCTTTTTAATACGTATCAAGCGTATTTGACTATCATAAGGAGAAATCTCCTCCGATTCTGCGTATGCATTGTGTGTGTGTGCGGGAGGCCTTATGGTAGTCTCATTTTTAAAAGCATTGCAAATTTACTTTAAAAATATTCCTCTTTTTTGTTTTTGAAGATAAAAATAAACTGTTTTGAGTTCTCACACTAGTCACATGACTGACTCGGAGTTTATTGTTTTCCTTCCTAAACTCTGGGTGCCCACCAATTTCCACACAGGTAGTCAAGAGTTAAGGTTTATCAGGATATTTTGGAATTCAGGAGTTGCTGGAGGCAAGATGGATGGCATGGCACATCATCTAGTATATAGTATTTCTTTTTCCGCTGTTTGTTGTTGTATTGATGGTTGTACACTCTGATGATGTAATGAAATGAAGTGTAATGTAATAACTGATATAGTACTTTGTTTTAAGATTATTCATTTATTATTATATGTGGTTCCGCTGCGATTGTGAGATTCTGATATTGTTCTGTTGTTTTATTTCTGTTCGGTTCTATCTTTTCTCCCTTCTTCCATCTTTTTCCTTTTTCTTTTTCTTAAAACCCTAAGAATTCGTATTTCCATTCATCTTGAGTTAGGCACATGAGATTTGTGTCTATTCAAGGAGTACGGATTTGCGGGTCTTCACAGAAACATCCCATAGCCGAGCCATAGATCCATGTAGCCGAGCCCAAAATGAACCAAAAACCACTATTTTGCATAAGCCTCTTCATATTCATGCGTAGTAACTCCTCCACCACTTCAATACCTTGTAGCCATGACTTATAGGACCCAAACCTGAACCAAAGTATGTCCAAACCTGAGCCAAAACATTCCCTAAGCCACGCTAGCAAGTGTAGAAAGCAAGGCAAAAAGTTGTGTATTCACATTGCTTTTCAATTCAAAGTTATTCCTATTCAATGCTGTATTGAATTGTAATTTTATTTTGTTTTGTTTTGGGTTGTAACACAAGTTCTATAGCTTGGATTTTCTCTCCACTCAAATAAAAAAACGTGCTATTGTCTTCCGGAATCCGTTGTGCCATTTGAGTTGATATTTCCAACACAAAAAGGTGAGTAAATCTCACCAGACTAATATGTACTTATATAATTGATAAATTGACACCATTTGAATCTGTAACTGTTTATCATCATGCTATATCTGCTATATTATTGTCATATGATGTTCACACCTATTATTACACTTGTTATATCATATGTTATTTTTATTTCATGCTATTCTATCGTTTATGTCAGTTATCACCATTGCAAGTTCCATGTAGACTAGAATCACTATGAGTTGAAATGATACATACCCAAATGGACTTTATAATACGGAAAAAATGCTATGGGATGAAATGATAGGCCTGAGCGGTTTCCAAAATCATTCATTTTACTTGGGATTGCGGGTTTGAAATGATAGAACCCGGTTTTTCTTTGTAAACTGCGGATTGAAATGATATATATCCGTATCACTTGACTTAGGCTAGAAAACTATATACAGGCCCGTGGTTGTTGGGTGAACTCTCACCCAGAAGATCTCGAGACCAAGGAATCACAGTTTCACCCGGGCTCACAACCCCCACTACGTTCGACAAACACAAGGCTCAATGCAAGCATAGAAGTTCATCCGGCATTCGCAATATACAAGCTCATTCGGCATTCCCATTCGGCCACCGAACCAAATCCATTCCCTCCAAGGCCGAACCAATCATACTACCGATCCAAACACCCCCCACTACTACCGGACGAGGCCATTGCCGGTCCAAAGCCCACACCATCTAACACCGAGCCACACTCGCTATCGGACCACACCTACCACCGGTCCACACCTACCACCGGTCCACACTCACCACCGGACCACACCTACCACCGGTCCATACCTCGCCACCGAATGAAGCCTCGCCGAACCAGAACGCTACCAGGCCAGATTGCTTCAGCCCGGGCCCGCCAGCAGCTATATACATCCAAGACCCCTGCCCCCTACCTCACTCTATAAATAGAGGGGCAGGGGTACAACAATGGCAGACAAGTTTGAGAGCTCAAGCATGGAAGGAACTTTCAAACTACTTTCATATACTTGTACAAAAAGCATTGTACTTGTAATCCGAAAGAAAGAAGATAATAACATATAAAGTGGACGTAGGCACGTTCTGGCCGAACCACTATAAATCTGTGTGTCTTTTACATTTCAGTCCCTGCTTTTTTCATATTTACATAACTCATCTAAATCATTAAGAATCACATAAAACCCATTAAATCTCACGACTTGGAGGTGTTTGCCCATTTTTCGCG
Organism: Allium cepa; assembly: GCA_030765085.1. Classification (NCBI taxonomy): domain Eukaryota; kingdom Viridiplantae; phylum Streptophyta; class Magnoliopsida; order Asparagales; family Amaryllidaceae; genus Allium; species Allium cepa. The sequence goes on along the minus strand of CM060943.1, from coordinate 934,170,570 downwards.
CAAACATTTTTGGTGCTTTCACTGAGAGCTTCGAACTCGAAGCTCCAGCTTCACTCATCCAACCTTCTTTCCCAATAGCATTCTTCATTGCCTAGGAAACAGGACTTCCAGACCAAGAAAAGACGCCAAGAAGGGAAAGAACGCTGCAACTAGCAGCGCTCCAAATCCAGTCGATCCAGATCAAGAGAACCATCCCACTACGGCAGCAGTGCCACATGTAGATCAGGCAATTCCAACAGCCCCTGCCGCGGAACAACCGGCAGTAATCACTAGAGCGGACCTAGACAGAGTTGTGGTGGAAGTGACTAACCGCTTCGCATCCCAACAAGAAGCTTTGGTGAACCAACTCATGTCACGCTTGAGGGATGTCGAAGAATCCAACCACAACACTGAGTCATGGGATGAATCTCAATCTGGAGGATCTCGGAGACAGCAAAGGTCTTCCCTCTTCGAGGAAGCCATCAACAGGAACAACAATGATAGGGGCCGCGCCCGGACTCAGCCCGAACTCCGACTCGAGGAAGCGCTTGGAACCGAACCCAGTGGGGGAGGCGCCAGGCGAGGGTCGTATGTAGCTGAGCCAGTCATGCCACCTAATCATAGAAACCCCGCTGAACGGAGCCGAGCTAGAACCCAGCCCGAAGTTGACCCCATGGAAATGCCCGAAACAGAACCCCACAGGGGAAGATCAAGGCAGGGGGCAACTGTAGCTGGTCCTAGCATGCATCCGAGCAGCCAGAGGCAACCACTGGATAACGTCAGAAGTGATAGACTATACCATCCCTACAGGTCATCTGGACGAGATCGATCCCGCAGGGAAGAACCAATTTCATTTCTATCCGCTCCAAATTCTGATGAAAGAATGGCACGATTATTCAGAGAATGCGTCCAACGGGAGCAAAGGGACCGAGGAATAGGCGCTAGGGTCACCAGCCCTTTCACCCGCAATATCGAAACTGCCATCACCCCCCGGGAGTGGAAAATGCCAACCATGGAACCTTACAAGGGAACTTCCGACCCCATCGTACACTTACAGAGGTACACCCAGCATATGCTCATGAGCGGAGCAATAGAAGGGGTGCTGTGTAAATGTTTTCCGCTATTCCTAGCAGATCTAGCTACCTCCTGGTTCTGCCATCTACCCCAAGGATTTATCAGCTCATGGGAGATGTTGAAAGAAAGGTTCATTAGCCAGTTCCGCATCCATGTAGAGCAACCCAAAGATGCTTATTCTCTATCCAATGTCAAACAGAAATTCGGAGAGACACTGCAGCAATATCTAACCCGGTTCAACGCCGCAGCGGTCGCAGTCCAAGATGCCGATGAGAAGCTCACCCTAATGGCCCTCTGTAGTGGTGTACACCCAGATACCAAGTTTGCTAGAAGACTAACTAAGGAAAAACCAGCTACTTTACCTGATTTCTTCCATGAAGCTGGAAAGTATATGAGACTTGAAGACGCCGCCACTGAGAGGCAGTCAGGGCAACAAGGTAAGACGACCTCGGACAAGATTCCCGCTGCAGCTAAGGACACTCGAAGAAATGAATCTAGAGATAATGCTGGGGGCAGGAAGGTTGAAAAACGCCAATATAGACCAGGACCAAGATTTTACTCCTACACTCCTTTGAATGAAACAATCGAAAACATCTTTCTAGCCACTCAGGGCGAACTCGGATACAAGCTCCCCCCGCACAAGAAAGAATCTGATAACGCACTCAAGTCTGGAAAGTTCTGTCGCTTCCATGAATCCCACGGACATGACACCAATGAATGCCACCATCTCCGGGACTTGATCGAAGAACACATCAGAAGAAGAAGGCTGGAACGCTATGTGAAAGGTCAGAACAGGACTCCAACCCATGCCAATGAGAACTCAAAGCGACCCCTCCCAGAAGTAGGCGGAGGGAATCACAACACCAGTGGCTCTAGTCAAGAGAAGATAGTGGTCCATACCATCTCGGGAGGACCACACATCGCCGACAGAAGCTGGGCAGAGATGGAAAGATACGGCAAGTCACTTAGAAATGCTGAAGGCTATGTTAACTCCATTATGTAAGAACGCCACCCGAAACGGAAAGAGAGTGACGACATCATATTCAGTAGGCGTGATTTAGAAGGAAGACAATATCCGCATATGGATCCCATGGTCATCTCTGCCTGGTTCGGTCCAGCTAAAGTTTTCCGAATTCTAATAGACACAGGAAGCTCCGTAAATATCCTGTTCAAGCATGCTTTCGACAAAATGAAACTGTCAATGAAGGATGTGTCTCCCTGCAACAAACCCCTGCACGGTTTCACTGGAGATGCGAAAATGCCCCTCGGGCAACTTGACCTCTTCGTCGAAATAGGAAGTCATCCCCGCTCCGTTGTGCGAAAACAAACGTTCGTACTAATAGAAAACCACTCAGCCTACAACGCCTTCTTGGGAAGACCAGCCTTATCTGACTTCCAAATTGTCCTAGCCCCGTGGTGCCTAAAGATGAAATTCCCAACAGATAACGGAATAGGAGAAGTTGAAGGAGATCAAGACGCCGCTCGAGATTGCTATGTAACTGAACTTCGCAATAACAATAGAAAGAATAAAGGGAAAGATGCAGAGACCACTCTCTGCATGAAAAGCTTGGAAGCATAGCAACTAAAGAAAGCCCCTCCTCTTCGATACACCAACGATCCTTTCAATGAACTAGACCCCAGGGATAAGGAGGAGGAGGCTACCGCTGAGCCTGCAGAGGCCATGGAATTCGTATCTGTAGACAAACATGATTCAAGTAGACTATTAAAAATAGGATCTTAGCTAAAAACAGAATTGAAGGATCAACTCATTGACTTTCTCCGCCACAACTTAGATGTATTTGCGTGGACACATGCCGATATGACAGGAATCTCCCCAGACATAGCATGCCACATGCTGAACATCGATCCCACCAAGGTACCGATAAAGCAGAAAAAGAGAAGCATGGGAGCAGAACGATCAGCAGCCCTTGATGAGGAAGTAAAGAACCTACTTGCTAATGACTACATACGAGAAGCCATCTACCCAGAATGGATCGCTATCCCGGTACTAGCAAAGAAAGCTAATAGGAAGTGGCGAACATGCATTGATTTCTCCAACTTGAATGACGCTTGCCCGAAAGACTGCTTCCCTCTCCCCCGAATCGATCAACTTGTGGACAGCACTACTGGGCACGAACTTTTATCTTTTATGGATGCACACTCCGGATACAACCAGATTCCCATGCACGCTCCCGATCAAGACCACACTAGCTTCATCACTGACCGGGGATTATATTGTTACAAAGTCATGCCTTTTGGGCTCAAAAATGCCGGATCTACCTATCAACGCCTCGTCAACAAGATGTTCGCGGAATTAATAGGACGAACTATGGAAGTATATGTGGATGACATGTTGGTAGAGTCCAAGAGAGCCGACGATCATGTAAGCCACCTGAGCGAGATGTTTCAGGTACTTTGCCGATATGGAATGAAGCTGAATCCTCTAAAGTGCTCCTTCGGAGTGTCATCGGGAAAATTCTTAGGATTCATTGTCCATTCCAGAGGAATTGAAGCAAACCCTGAACAAATCCGGGCTCTAAAAGAAATAAGAATACCTTCCACCCGAAAAGAAATGCAGAGCCTAAACGGAAAGGTGGCCGCTCTAAGCAGATTCATTTCCAAAGCAACTAACAAGTGCGTCCCTTTTTTCGAAGCTCTCAAGAAAGACAAAGGAAAGTTCGAATGGACCGATGAATGCTTAAAAGCCTTCCTTAACCTGATCGAACACCTACAGAAACCACCTGTACTCTCAACTCCAAACGAAGGCAAAGAGCTATACCTATACCTTGCTGTATCATCTCATGCTCTAAGCGCTGCCCTTGTAAGAGAAGAAGACCGCACACAACGCCCGATGTACTTTATAAGTAAGAGGTTTACAGGGGCAGAAGCCAGATATCCTAAACTTGAGAAATTGGCATATTGTTTATTGATCGCGTCACGAAAACTGCGACACTACTTCCAATCTCACTCCATCAGAGTTCTAACCGATCAGCCACTAAGGCAAGTGCTCCATCGTCCCGACACTTCTGGACGACTCCTCAAATGGTGCATTGAACTAAGTCAGTATGACGTCACCTACCATCCTCGCACCGCTATCAAGGGGCAAGCCATGGCCGATTTCATTGCCGAATTCACTACCAACGAAGGCAAGGATCAGTTCGAAATAGCAAAAAACATCAATTGGAACCTCTTTGTAGATGGAGCATCGAACGAACAAGGCTCGGGGGCAGGTATTGTGATAATCACCCCCAGGGGAAGAAAGCTGTACTATGCATTAAGGTTGGAATTTGCGGCCACTAACAACGATGCGGAGTATGAGGCAATAATAGCGGGATTGGAGCTTGCCTTAGAAATTGGAGTCAACTCTTTATGTCTTCATAGTGATTCTCAACTTATCGTATACCAAGTACTAGGAGAATTCCAGACACGAGGAGAATGACTCACAGCATATCTAAAGAAAACCAAACTGCTGCTCGACCAATTGGACCATTATCTAATCAAACACATTCCTCGAGAAGATAACCAAGAGGCCGATGAACTAGCAAAGCAAGCTAGTATTAAGAATAGCACCATTTCCGGGGCACTAGCCATCTCAAGGTAGCTAGCCCCAAGTTTTGAACAAGTGAATCTGATAACTGAAATTGAAGAAGCAACTTGGATGACCCCTATCCGGAAATATTTGCAGGACGGCACACTACCAGACAAACGTGATGAAGTCAGGAGAATTTTGAGGAAAGCTCCCCACTACACAATACAAGAAGGCATCCTCTATCGCCGTGGCTTCTCTAGCCCCTTATTCAGATGCGTTGCTGGAAGGGAAGCCAAGGAAATCTTATTCAACATCCATCAAGGAAGTTGCGGAGATCACACTGGAGGGCAGACTCTGGCGAAAAAGATACTCCGATATGGATATTACTGGCCCACACTAAACAAAGACGCCTTAGACTTCGTCAAGGGATGCGACAGATGTCAGAAATTTGCCAAGATTCCTCGACTACCCACAAATGAGATTACTCAAATGACCAGCCCTTGGCCCTTTGCTGTATGGGGAATTGATTTAATTGGCGAACTGCCAACGGGCCGAGGCGGAGCCAAATATGCTATAGTGGCAGTCGATTATTTCACCAAATGGGTGGAAGCGGAACCCCTAAATAAAATATCTTCAGCAAAAGTTATCAACTTCTTGATCAAAAATATTCTGTGCAGGTACGGAGTACCACTCAAGATCATATCAGACAACGGACTCCAATTTGACAGCGAAGAATTCGCCGACTGGTGCCAAGAGCATGGAATTCATAAAAGCTTCTCATCAGTAGCTTATCCTCAGGCAAACGGACAAGTCGAAGCTGTCAACAAAATTCTCAAAACCCTAATCAAGAAGAAACTTGAAAAGTCAAAAGGCGCTTGGGTGGACGAACTTCCTACGGCACTTTGGGCCTACCGCACATCTTTCAGAACATCAACGGGACATACTCCTTTCTCTTTGGCATACGGATCGAAGGAAATGCTCCCTGTTGAGACTATTGTTCCTTCCCACCGTAGGATCCACTAAAATCCAGAAGAAAATGAAGAACCCCTCCTCATGTCTTTGGATCTGATTGAGGAAAGGAGAAACGATGCAGCACTCAAAGCAGTAGCTCACAAACAAAAAGTGGCAGCACTATAAAACTCCAAAGTCAAACATCGCATCTTACAAGAAGGAGATCTTGTCCTCAGGCGAATCTTTCCGCGCCCCGGGGCACTGGACCCCATCTGGGACGGACCATATGTAATTCATAAAGATCTCCACAATGGAGCTTATATTTTGTCAACAGTGGATGGAGAGGTGTTCCAGAGGGCATGGAACATCCGACGCCTCCGTCGATACTTTTCTTAACTTGTACTGCCCATATGAAGTGAATTAACAAAGAGAATCAGTGGACGTAGGCATTTTCATGCCGAACCACTTTAAAAAATCTTGTCTCTTTTTAACTTGTTCCTTTATATCTTGGCTGCTTGTTAAGCTTTATCCTTTTCTGTTTAACAAAATCTTATGGCATCTCCACTCAAGACGCACCACGGCCTCATCTGGACAAGGCCTAACAGGTACGCTACGATTCTATGCACTCGCCAATGAGACTCTTTTGCTCCAGCATCCCTCTGTTGCGGGTTAACTCATTGCTCGCGCCTTCCCTCAAAGCCAACTGTAATGAGCCGATTATAAGTCATCATAAAGGCCGACTATAGCCGATGGCAGCTCATTACGGCGTTCGGCTCGCCGGCAACTGTGAACCTACTTTAAGCCCCAACATAAGGTGTGGCCAGCCACGGGTAGTTCACGGCCAACGGCACCCACGCTAGCCGGCCACGGTAAATCGAATAATACCCACGATTACGGACCATAATGGTTCGGGTAGTTACCGTGCACGATCTCGGCTCCGATGTGTCTTAAGTGCGGCTGTGGTAAAAAAGAAAACTCCCCGCGGAGGCGTAAGATGGGTGACAAATGTCTCCAAGACCCACAGCTAGGGAAAGTGACTACAAAACCCATTTGCCACGAACTTAAGCACATCGACGGCCTTCTGTGACTGGAAGTTTCTCTATATTTCCATTTCATTTAAATACTTTTCTCATATCCTGTATAACAAACTCTAAAGTACAGGAAATCAAATAGGGAGCATTCACTCATGAGAATCTAAGCCTGCGTACTGGATGGCAAGGTACTCAGATATATCCATGATCAATTACAAAAGAAGCTCGAAGCCACCGCCGGCAAATAAAACATGAAGGGCGGTACTCTCTTCTCTTGTACATAAATACATAACTATAGCTTATTCATATGTCACACTAACATTGCAAAACATGAAATTATATTTCAAGCAAAGGCTTAACGTCAAACACAACTAAAATCACAGGCATATACATAGTTATACTTCTCACGCAGCACATCAAAATGACAGCAACGTTTAAACATAACAAAATCAGCTTATATTATAAAATTACACCAAGTTATTCTCTGCAAATAACATTATTACAGTCACATCAATGTTTTGGACTAACGTAAACAACAGCAAAAAGAAATAAAAAGCGGCCGAATCCGGACAAGTAACCAGCTGCGTCCACACTCCATCACCAACTTCCCAAGCCCACTTGGCCGCAGGGCCGGAACCCCCGGCATGTTGATCGGAAGTTCCACCTGTCCAATTCAGAAAAGGAATCCATTAAACAAACGATAAACGATCAAGTTATGGAAACCCAGAAAGAAAAGGAAAAGAGAAGAATAACTCACCAGCGTCCGCCGCTTGATCCTCATCCTCCAGTTGCACACCCGCTTCCTCCGCAGCAAGCAACCGCATCCCCTCCTTCACCGCTGCTTGCTCCTCTTTCGAGAACTGAGCAGTAACCACATCCAGACTAAAAGCCGCTCCACCTTCCTTACCCGCATCGACCCTGGCCTCCTCTAAAGCCCGAAGATATATCTTGGCCATGACCATGGGATAGTCATCCATCCAAGACAAGCTGCCCTCCTTCCAAGTGCGGAAGTACATGTCCTACAGCATCTCGTCCATCATCCCCTCATTCTCCTCGAACTCCCTCACCCGGGCCTCGGAAGCCTGCAACTTGGCGACAGCGACATCCCTCTCTGATCGGTATCTCGAGCAGTCAGCCTGGAGAGACCTCCTCATCTCCTCCATCTCCTCCTTTAACTTGACTTGAGCCATCTCCGCGGCCTCAAGCCTTCCAGACAACTCCTCTACCTGCTCGAGATCCGCATTTCGAACCTCATCCACTGTCGCAATGGCCATGTCGATCCTCTCCTTACAGGCGGCCTCCATCTTCCGTAATTCTGCCCTACTAGCCTTTTCCATGGTCTCTTTCAGCCGCCTGGAAGCTTCCTCGTGTTGAGAAATCTGAACAGCTTGACCGGCAAGCTGTTCAGCCTGATCGGCAACCTTCAGCCTCAACCGAATATTAGCACTCCCAATCTCCTCCCCGGCCTTGACCAATTGAGCATGGTACTTCATTAACTTCTTGGTCTCTTCAGCCACCCGATCGATATTAGCTTTGACTTTGTCTCCCATGGTAACTACCCGAGTGGTAAGCAGATCAAGATCTGGGGACTTAGCCTCGTCTAACACTCGTACCATGGGGTTGCGGGGAAGGAGGTGCTCACCCGTGGCCTCATCGAATGAAATATCCCGAGTGCTTGGATCTAAATCAGGATGACCGGCAAAGGGGTCACGAGGCACGTCAGGGCGCCTTATGAGGATAACAGTGGGATTCTTAGAAGGAGGTGGAGGGGGGATAAACTCCGTGCTCTCCTCCGTGGCATCACGGGGAGGCTGAACAGGAAGCTGCGGACCAGGGGAAGGCTCAAATAAAGATCGACTCCTCTTCTTTTTCTGAATGCTCTCTTCAATGACCCCAAGAAGAGGACGGTATTTGACCACGTCCCCAGTACGACCAGTGGGAGGCTTCGCAGAAGCTCTCATCAACTTGAACTGTTCGAGGCGGTGTCGAACGTCTGACGTTTTAACCACCTGGCCTGCCCCTGGAATAAAGAACAAGTGTTACGAACATACAATGGTCCACAATTCAGGAAACATGTTAAGTAAAAAGAAAGAAAAGTGAGAAGGCACGTCTATTATATAAACCCTGCGGAGGAGTGGGGTACTGCAATAAGTCCTGAATCTCATTCCAGGACGGAAGTGAACCATAAAATATTTCTAAGTCCTTGTCGAAAACGGAATCGACAGAGGACAAAAGTTCACCTTGCACCGCCGAAGTCACCCTGGCTGAGGAACCCCTGGGGGATAGATCGGCACCAGCCCCAACCTTGCCAGTCTCCTTCGCCTTCTCCGCTCCCGATTCCCCTTCCAATTCCCCGAAGGCCTGGCGGAGGGCCTCATCCAGCTCAGAGTCTCGCCCAGAAGTTAAGGCACCAGCACCACTACCACCCTGACCATCTCCATCTCCTCCGCCCTCCGACTCTCCTTCCATATCGCCTCCTTCGCCCTCTTCCACACCTTCCTCCTCCGGAATGATCGGGCGAGTACTAGGAGAGGGGCCATCAGATTCCTTAAGTTTCTTACCTCCCACGACTGGGTGTTGTGCAAAGGGCTTCCTCTTGCCACTCTTCACCGTGGCCCCCTCCTTAGCTTTAGCGGCCTTCTCCTCAACCGTGTCCCACTGCTTAACCACGGACTGGTGCGGCAGGATCAAGTTGTATTCCAGGAGGGTAGCGTTCCTGATCAGGAAAGAAGCCGACCTGTCCCGTGCCGGAATGGCCTTTATTTCAGCAGCCATCCGCGTAAGAGAATCATCTTCCACGACTGCAATACCACCTGTCGCTAGCAAGAAACAGAAGCGTGTCAGAAGAAGCACAACAGTTAGAGCATGGAAAATGTAAATGAAATTCATCTTACAGCCGGAAGTGAAAAGGCAGAAAGAAACAGAATCGTCCTTGATAAAAAACCATTCCTTCTTGAGCATGGTGAACTTTGAATATAAGTCCAAGACCGGTTTGAAGGGCACGACCGCTTCCAGACTAATATACGGAGACCACTTCTTGTAGCCTCTCAGGTTATACAAATACCGAATTTCCCGGTTAGAAGGAGGGCGCCCGTACCTCCTGTGGAAGATGACGAAAAGGCTTACCAGAATGGCATAAGAGTTCGGCTGAAGCTGGAATGGAGCCACTTTCAAATACGTGGTAAAGCTGACTATCCAGGCATTGATAGGAGGGATAGCACCACACATGCAATGGTACCTGCTGTAAGCAAAGTAACCTTCGGGGGGATTATACGGCATCACTCCATCTCCCGGCAGCAGCATAAGAGCCCTGTCTATCCCAAATGAACGAGATATGACATCAAGTTGCTCCTCCTTTAGGGAGCTAGGAAAGCAATCGGGAGGGGGGACCAGAAGTTCCTGTGGACCATATCCGTCCACTAACGACCTCGGAACAGGTCGATGCTGCCCGGATCCTGGTTGGGTTGGGGGCACGGAGGAAGACTCGCCTCTATCCTTGGATTTCCGTCTGTCTGATCGTGTTTCCGCCTTGCGAGACATTTATCTGCATACACAAAATGAAAAGACAGGTTGTTAGAACAAGGAGTACAGATATGTAAGCGAAGAAGAATGCATAAGTCCAGAGTTCCACTCAGAGTCCAAATACAAGAGTTCATTCGGTATACATGTCATTCGACACTAAGAGTTCATTCGGTATACATGTCATTCGGCACTAAGAGTTCATTCGGTATACATCCATTCGACACTAAGGCCTAAGGCCCATTCGGTAAAGCGAAGACCTTCGTATGTATTCGGCAAATTAGGCCCATTCGGTAGTAAGTCCATTCGGCAATAAGTGTATACCTGATTCGGTAGGCAAGTTGGTTCGGCACGAAATGGTTCGGCTTTCGTTTGATTCGGCAAGAGTGTTGGCTCGGTATAGTGTTGGTTCGGCACTTGTTGATTCGGTGAAGAAAACCTAAGGGGGTGCAGCCCCTATATATAGACTGGAGGAACACCACCGGACCAGATGGTTCGGCATACCGGACCAACCTCGAACCGAACGAAAACATATACCTACTCGAAGCCGAATGAAACTGTCTCTACCACCAGAAACCAGAAGCAGGGGGCATGCAAGGCACCGCATTCAGATAAGTACCGGACTCTAGAATCGACTGATAAAATAAAAATTATGATAACAATGAATGAGTCGTAAATCTCTCACCAACGTGGGTTAATCATTTACACGTGTACGCAACCACAAACGGTCCATAGGCACGCTCTGAATGGCTATTAACCCTATCGTCATGAGAATTTGCACTTTGACATCCTTTTTAAGCTCATCGGTTAAATGGATATTTGATTCTGATAATTATGAAATGGCTAAGCTACTTACACATGTACGGGGTCGCGAACGATCCCTGGGCATGCTCTGTGCTGGCGATAAACCACCTTGACAAACGATCCAGGGACCCACTCTAACGTGAACCTGGCATCGATAATGCTAAACCCCCTCGGGGCACACCCTCTCGCCCCGAACGACACGATTCGCTCTATCTCAAAATTTTCGATCCCGAGCGATCGTTATTTGAAATCACACTAAAACTGTAAATTCCTTTGCAGGACATCAACAGAACACGAACATCCAGCCCATGGCATTACAAAACAAGCCTTCCTACCGCAGGGAAACAAAGCGCGGCACATGCAAGCACGTGCCCCGCTTTGGGGGGCAAATGTTGGGTGAACTCTCACCCAGAAGATCTCGAGACCAAGGAATCACAGTTTCACCCGGGCTCACAACCCCCACTACGTTCGACAAACACAAGGCTCAATGCAAGCATAGAAGTTCATCCGGCATTCGCAATATACAAGCTCATTCAGCATTCCCATTTGGCCACTGAACCAAATCCATTCCCACCAAGGCCGAACCAATCATACTACCGATCCAAACACCCCCCACTACTACCGGACGAGGCCATTGCCGGTCCAAAGCCCACACCATCTAACACCGAACCACACTCGCTACCGGACCACACCTACCACCGGTCCACACCTACCACCGGTCCACACTCACCACCGGACCACACCTAACACCGGTCCATACCTCGCCACTGAATGAAGCCTCGCCGAACCAGAACGCTACCAGGCCAGATTGCTTCAGCCCGGGCCCGCCAGCAGCTATATACATCCAAGACCCCTGCCCCCTACCTCACTCTATAAATAGAGGAGCAGGGGTACAACAATGGCAGACAAGTTTGAGAGCTCAAGCACGGAAGGAACTTTCAAACTACTTTCATATACTTGTACACAAAGCATTGTACTTGTAATCCGAAAGAAAGAAGATAATAACATATAAAGTGGACGTAGGCACGTTCTGGCCGAACCACTATAAATCTGTGTGTCTTTTACATTTCAGTCCCTGCTTTTTTCAGATTTACATAACTCATCTAAATCATTAAGAATCACATAAAACCCATTAAATCTCACGACTTGGAGGTGTTTGCCCATTTTTCGCGTAAATAGTGGTTTATGTAATATTTTTAAAATTGTTTTAAAATATTTTAAAATGTAAATATTTATAATATTTTGATAATATTTTGATTTAAATTTAATTAAAAATGATTTTGTAGAAATATTTGTGATTTTCTATAAATTAAATAATGAATTAAGTAAACGGTAAAGTTGAATTTGAACTATAAGTAAATTTTTGAATTTATGTTTTGCTTTAAAAAGGAAATTATGTAAAGTAAGAAAAATATAATATTTTTATTTAAAAATGTATTCTAAATACTTTTATAAAAATAATAATGATTTTTGAATAAGTTAAAATGTTAAACAGATGAATGTTTAAGTAAATTTTGAAACATAACTTAAATGTGAAATTTTAAATTTTGTTTTAAAAAGTGAAATTTTAATTAAGTAAAATTTATGGAAATAAGTTATATTTTGTAAATTTAAACCTAATTATTATGTTAATAATTTAATTAAAGAAATGGAATTTAATACTTGAATTTAAATAAGAAATTATGTTAAAATTTGATTTTTGGATGAGATTTAACTTTATAAAAATCATAAAAATAAGAGTATTGAAATGATGATTTTCAAATGTGAAATTATATGATGTTTATAAGTTAAATGATTTAAATTAAAGATTAGCTGTTGGTGAAATTTGTATTTAAACCCTGAATTTGATTTAACAGCATTTTTGAAGTGTAATGTAAAGGATATTACAGCATTTTGTAAATGTTGTAGTTGTTTTAAATGAACTAAAAAGTTAATTTTAAATAAAGGCTATTATAGCACATTGTAAGTGCTATAGTGGTTAAACTTAAGTTTTAAAGTTTATTTGAAATTTGAAGAAAATCTATTACAGCAATTAAATGCTGTATTTTGTTAAATGAACTGTTTTAAACTATAACTTTACGTAGCATTTTTAAGTGCTACGGAAACTGAATTTTATTATTTTGTTAAATTTTAATGAAATTAATTTTTGGAATAAGATTTAAATTTTTGGAAACTAAATATTTAACTATTAAATATAAGGAATTGACCTTATATTTTTATGAAAAGATTTAATCTTTAAATATAAACTCCTTTGAAATTTAAGTTTGAAATGGTGATTAATTTCTAAATAAAATGAATGGTTTTAAATGGTATTTAAACGAATTAAAAATGAATGATGTTTTGAATAATACTTTGATATTTTGATATTTTGAAATGATATTTGTTGATTTATTTAAGTTATTTGATAGATGGATATTTTATATATATATATTATTTGAGTTTATTTAAATAATATTGGATTTATGAAATGTGAGATATTAAAGCTTTGAAATAAAATGGTTTTGGCTTTGAAGTATAAACTATCATCGAAATGATATTTTGATATACTAAAATGATTTGAAATGAAGTTTTGGAAAGATATGATATTTTGATATTAAATATGTTTTGAAATGAAGTTTTGCAAAGATATGATATTTTGATATTAAAAATATTTTGAAATGAAGTTTTGAAAGATATTATATTTTGATAATAGAATGATTTAAAAATGAAGTTTTGAAAGATATGATATTTTGATAATAAAGTGATTTGAAGGGAAGTTTTGAAAAGATATGATATTTTAATATATTAAATTGATTTGAAAGGAGTTTTTGAAAGGATATGATAATTTAATATATTGAAATGGTTAGAAATGACTTGATATATATTTTGATAAATATTTTGATAAATATTTAAATTTGAAAGATATGGTATGTTGATATATTGAAATGGTTTTTGGAAATGATTTAATCTTTACTTTGATAAAGATTTGGATTGAAAAGGATTTTTTATTTTGAAGCATAAAATATTGTTTTAAAGTTATAACTGCGGGTTATAATAACGATTGGTTGGCAAAGAGACCGGGATCCGATATCTGGCATACTCACCGTCGATACCGAAAACCACTTTGACAACCGTATACGCGGTGGAGATTCCAGAACGAAGTAGGTTGGTTGGCGAACGCTACTGGAATGAAGTAAGAGAACGCCGATGGATGGCCTAATTATGACTAAAACAGGAGCTATACCGGGCTACACAAAGGGTCGCACCCTTTCATCGAGCATGCTTCTTCGTAAACCATTCTATTACTTTTGTGATTCGATATGGTGGCGCCACTTTGATTCGGGGTATGTCTCGAGGTGGGCGGAAGCTGCTGGCTTGCCGTCACCACCGGTCCGCGAGTGCAAACGGTGTATCCACCCTGGCATTGCCTCGCGTGCCTTGTCATATGTTCCTTATATCGAGCCCACTACGATTTTGGTTTAAAGATCCGACCGCGTTAAGGTTCACCATCCCCTTAACGCTATTTTCTATATGATTATACTTTACTAATTAGACACTACTATATATAGCGCAATATACTACATAGTAAATAGTTTAACGGATCCTTAGAGAATGGGCAGTCCCAAGCATCTTCTAAGTTACTTGTACTTTTACTATAGTTCGCTTGAGTTGGTTTAAATTGTATAAGTATGTATGTCCTGACTCGAGTGTTTGTATCTTTTATTTACGCTCGGGTCAGCCTGAGTTATTTACATATTTGGATTCCACTTACTGGAGATCGTAATCGCGGGAGATTATCTGCTTATGTAGTCTTATCTATTTCAGTTCGGTGTTGTTGTTGTATTCAGCTTGTACTTAGTTATCATATTGAAACTTCTGTTGTATTTTATTTAACTCTGGTATATTTATATAGTAGCTTCATGAACTACTATTTCTTTTACTTCCGTTGTACTATTAAATACTCTGTGTCTGTGATCTGTGATTTTTATTTACTGTATATTCTGAGATTTGCCAAATTTTTATTTACAACGCGGTATTTTGAGCAATTCAATTCCGGCATGAGTGTCTACCTATACACTTATAATGGATGTGAATGGTTGAAAATATCGGGTCGTTATAGTTGGTATCAGAGCTTTGGTAGCTCTAGGTAAAACTCAGCATATGGATTGAATGTATTTACAGAATCACTTTCATTCCAGTTTGAATCTCTTCCTTTTTGACTCGATTTCTTTGAATTTTGGAACGTTCCCTACAGTTCCAAAATCCATTCGTATCCCTCACCATTCATCTTCTTTTGACTCAGGAGTATTTCATAACTCTGCTTCGAATGATCTTTTTAGTGAGTCGGCGATCACACAATTTCAAATTGAATTGTAAAAGGGTGAAACTCCTTTACAATTAGCATTGGTTCATCATAGATTTATATCTATCCTTGGTTTAGATGCTAACATCTCTTGTTATTCCAACTCTAGCTCTTGAGATCGAATGTAGATTTACCCTAGAAAAATCCACATTGATCATATTCTTTAACTCATGGTTGACCCGGTTAAGGTTGCCCGTGATTTATTTAAGCTTATCCACCTCCCTATTTTGTTATTTAATCATCATGTCTTTGGTTTCAAACCTTTCTTCAAACATCTTGAATTGTACTTGCAAATCTATGTTTTGTTTATATATTTTGTTGTTTGAGTTGTTGATGTTGATTTGGGTTTTCGATCGATTCGTCTAATCAACGCTATCGATAAGATTTCCAAACCACTTTGACAGAAAGAACTGACACAATATTATTTTAAAATTTGGTTAATGAAATAAATTTTGATATAAAGGTAAATTTATGGAACTTAATAAACTGATTTAAATTGATTATTTGAAGTGATAATACTTGATTTATCATTTATTGTTCTATAAATGAATTTACAAATAGTTGTTTATAAATTTATTTGGGAACTGAAATGAATTTAGAACAAGAAATTTGAGAATTTAATTTCTGATGGTTTCAAACCTTGTGTTTAAAGTTTTAAAAGATTATATTATTTAAAGTACTTTTTAATAGAAATTTGTTTTCAAAGAATTTTAAAAGTTTAAAAAAAATTAGTGCTCTTCTCTTTGTCGCTGCGATGATGACCGCGACATCATCGACATTCATTTTCGAGTTTCGAAATGAAGAGACCGCCCTGTAATCTTGCTACTACTTTGTTCTGGGAAGTCAAATTTATTTGAATTTCTAAAATATGACTTGATTTATAATATATATAGACATATGATTTAAATTTGATTTGATAATTATGTACATACATTTATTTATATCTAAACGGTTTGAAGAAATCGGAAATTTAATTCTTAAATTCAATTATAAAAAGAAAATCAAAATTTTAGATCAATATTCAAGGATGAAATGATTTAATTGGAAATTTTTATTTGTATAATACAATTGCATTCAAATATAACTTACCTTAATTTCAGAAGTTAACAATGTAATTGGATAATATACAATATAAAAAGATTTTATAAATAAAATCTGAGTGGTTATAATAAATGTTTTACACTTAATTTTTAATTATAAATGATTAACAAAGGTGAATACAATAAAGGGTAATTGAATAACTTACAATAAAATAGTGTTAAAAGAACTAAGAATAAAAGAAAGTAGTTATAACAAGTGTAGGTATATTTAACCTAAGTGATAAATATATTGAGAAGAATAAATTTAATTTTAATTAGGAATAAAGAAGAATAAAATTTATTAAGTACATTGTGAGTGTAATAAAAGATTGTTTTTCAAACCCATGGTTTCAAAAAAAACTATTAATTTAAGATGATTTGATAATAAGATAATGAAATTTGAGAGAGCTAAGATTTATTTAAATTGTGTAAAGATTTATTCTCTATTTAAGTTGAAATTTCCATGCTTTCAAATTTATTTCCTTATTTTGTTTTTCAATCTATTTTTTGGTTGTCCTTATCATCCTTATCTTGCTATAGACTGGTATAGGCATCTTTCTATAATCTTTCTATTTAGAAATCTTCCTATAATCTTTGAAAATCTTTGGTACTCATCTGGACCTGAGCACTACTTACCATCCACAGACCGACAGTCAAACGGAAAAGGGTGAATCAGATTCTAAAGGATCTTTTCGTGCTTGTGTTCTTGATTTGATCATCTCCACCTTCTTAAACTTACCTATAACAACCGTTATCAAGTATAATCTCAATCTTCTGGTCACCTTATCTTAATCCTATTTCACTCTATCTTTTTCTGTGCTTTCCTGTACCTCATTCCTTTTCGGGGACGAAAAGTTTTGAGTGGGGGAGAGTTAACAACCCTGAATTTTGTAATTTATTTTAAATAGTTTATTTTGATTATTTTTATATGAAATTTTGATTTAAAATTTATATTTATTTATTAAAAATGAATAATTTGTGTTATTTTAAATATAAATGTTGATTTGATGTGAATTATAGTTTCAAACTTGTATAATTGAATATTTTACTGAAAGGTGAATTTCTACTCAAACTGTTCAAATATTGACTTCTATAATTATAATTAAAATTATTTTAAATCTTAAATTTTATCTTTTATTATGAATATAGATTTAATAACATGAACACTACCTTTTGTTTTGTTGAAAACGGAGTTAAACAGTAAATGTTATGTATATTTCAATATTGAGTGCAATTTGTTTATTCTGCAATTTTGTTATTTTATATTGTATGAATTATATTTTCTTTGTCATATTTTATTTTAATATGTATTAATATGTAATTTTATATATATTTTTGTCTTTTAATATTTTAAAGTGAGTTAGGAATTTTTCTAGAGTTAGTCATATTTTTCTTCTAATTTTCATGCCCTGTTTTCAATTTTTAAACATTTTCTTTAGTTCTTTTTCTATTTTTCTCCAATTTAATTATTTATTTTATTTTGAAAATGTTAAATAAATTATTTTTATTCCAAATTTTTACTTCGTAATATTTTTAAAATGAAGTTTTCCAAGACTAGTAGTGATTTATATGTAATTTCTAGACCCTGTTTTGAATTTTTAAGCAATTCCTTTTATTATTTTTCTATTTTCTTTAAATTTTGTTATTTATTTTCATATTATTTCACTTGGTTTGGGTTTTTAAAATTATTTGCTGATTTTTTTTGTTTTTATTTGATCTTTAGAAAATGGAAACGTGAAGAGTTTAAGGCTTTTTAATTCTAGGCGTTTCATTGTCCAAAAACGTTTCAAATGCCATAACCATCTCATTTATTCATTTTGGTTGCCCATTTTCAGTTTTATATCCATGTATTCACTTCTATTTTTACGTTAAAAGTTTCTTTCTCAATTCATTTGCACGGCTAAAGCAAATTATGGTAATGTCTTCTTCTTCTTTTTCTAGTTTCTCTCTTTATTTTATTGATTTTTCCATTGAATTTTCCCTTACCTCTTCCTTGTATTTGCTCCGCCTAGCCTCCTCCACCACCTCAACCTTCCTCCTCACTCTCCACGGCTTCAAATCCCTCTCTCCTCCGCTGACTAGATCAGGCCATGGCCTTTAAATGAAGACAAACACCTCAAAAGTTGCACAAAACTCCTTAAAAGCATGTCTAGCCACCTAGTCTTCATCACCATCACCTTGGATGACATTGGCCACCTCCTATTGCTCCACCACCATTTTGACACACCCCTAACCATCACCTTCATCCTCTATCCAGTTCTGAAACATCCCATAGCCGAGCCATAGATCCATGTAGCCGAGCCCAAAATGAACCAAAAACCGATATTTTGCATAAGCCTCTTCATATTCATGCGTAGTAACTCCTCCACCACTTCAATACCTTGTAGCCATGCCTTATAGGACCCAAACTTGAACCAAAGTATGTCCAAACCTGAGCCAAAACATTCCCTAAGCCGTGCTAGCAAGTGTAGAAAGCAAGGCAAAAAGTTGTGTATTCATATTGCTTTTCAATTCAAAGTTATTCCTATTCAATGCTGTATTGAATTGTAATTTTATTTTGCTTTGTTTTGGGTTGTAACACAAGTTCTATAGCTTGGATTTTCTCTCCACTCAAATCAAAAATCGTTCTATTGTCTTTCGAAATCCTTTATGTCATTTGAGTTGATATCTCCAGCACAAAAAGGTGAGTAAATCTCACCAGACTAATATGTACCTATATAACTGATAAATTGACACCATTTGAATCTGTAACTGTTTGTCATCATGCTATATCTGCTATATTATTATCATATGATGTTCACACCTGTTATCACACTTTTTATATCATATGTTATTGTTATTTCATGCTATTCTTTCATTTATATCAGTTATCACCATTGCAAGTTCCTTGTAGACTAGAATCACTATGGGTTGAAATGATACATACCCGAATGGACCTTAGAATAGGGGAAAAACGTTACGGGCTGAAATGATAGGCCTGAGCCATTTCCAAAATCATTCATCTTACTTTAGACTATGGGTTCGAAATGATAGAACCCTATTTTTCTTTGTAAACTGCGGATTGAAATGATATATATCCGTATCACTTGACCTACGCTAGAAAACTATATACAGACCCGTGGTTTATGTAATATTTTTAAAAATGTTTTAAAATATTTTAAAATGTAAAATTTGTAAAATTTTGATAATATTTTGATTTAAATTTAATTAAAAATGATTTTGTGGAAATATTAGTGATTTTCTATAAATTAAATAATGAATTAAGTAAACTTTAAAGTAGAATTTGAACTATAAGTAAATTTTGGAATTTATGTTTTGTTTTAAAAAGGAAATTATGTAAAGTAAGAAAAATATAATATTTTGATTTAAAAATGTACTTTAAATGATTTTATAAAAATAATAATGATTTTTGAATAAGTTAAAATGTTAAACAACTGAATGTTTAAGTTAATTTTGAAACATAACTTAAATGTGAAATTTTAAATTTTGTTTTAAAAAGTGAAATTTTAATTAAGTAAAATTTATGGAAATAAGTTATATTTTGTAAATTTAAACCAAATTGTTAAGTTAATAATTTAATTAAAGAAATGGAATTTAATACTTGAATTTAAATAAGAAATTATGTTAAAATTTGATTTTTGGTAAAGATTTGACTTTATAAAAATCATAAAAATAAGAGTATTGAAATGATGATTTTCAAATGTGAAATTATATGATGTTTATAAGTTAAATGATTAAAATTAAATATTAACTGTTGGTGAAATTTGTATTTAAACCCTGAATTCGATTTAACATCATTTTTTAAGTGTAATGTAAAGGATATTACAGCATTTTCTAAATGTTGTGTTTTAAATGAACTAAAAACTTAATTTGAAATAAAGGCTATTATAGCACATTGTAAGTGCTATAGTGGTTAAACTTAACATTTAAAGTTTATTTGAAATTTGAAGAAAATCTATTACAGCACTTAAATGTTGTATTTTGTTAAATGAACTGTTTTAAACTATAACTTTACGTAGCATTTTTAAGTGCTACGGAAACTGGTTTTTATTATTTTATTAAATTTTAATGAGATTAATCTTTGGAATAAGATTTAAATTTTTGGAAATTAAATATTTAACTATTAAATATAAGGAATTGACTTTATTTTTTTATGAAAAGATTTAATCTTTAAATATAAACTCGTTTGAAATGTAAGTTTGAAATGCTGATTAATTTCTAAATAAATGAATTGTTTTAAATGGTATTTAAATGAATTAAAAATGAGTGACGTTTTGAATAATACTTTGATATTTTGAAATGATATTTGTTGATTTATTTAAGTTATTTGATAGATGGATATTTAAAATATATATATTATTTGAGTTTATTTAAATAATATTGGATTTACGAAATGTGAGATATTAAAGCTTTGAAATAAAATGGTTTTGGTTTTGAAGTATAAACTATCATTGAAATGATATTTTGACATATTAAAATGATTTGAAATGAAGTTTTGGAAAGATATGATATTTTGATATTAAAAATGTATTGAAATGAAGTTTTGGAAAGATATGATATTTTGATATTAAAAATGTTTTGAAATGAAGTTTTGGAAAGATATGATATTTTGATATTAAAATTGTTTTGAAATGAAGTTTTGAAAGATATGATATTTTGATAATAAAATGATTTAAAAACGAAGTTTTGAAAGATGTGATATTTTGATAATAAAGTGATTTGAAAGGAATTTTTGAAAAGATATGATATTTTAATATATTAAATTGATTTGAAAGGAGTTTTTGAAAGGATATGATAATTTAATATATTGAAATGGTTACAAATGACTTGATATTTATGTTGATAAATATTTGAATTTGAAAGATATGGTTTGTTGATATATTGAAATGGTTTTGGAAATGATTTGATCTTTATTTTGATAATGATTTGGATTGAAAAGGATATTTTATTTGAAGTATAAAATATTGTTTTAAAGTTATAACCACGGGTTATAATAACGATTGGTTGGCAAAGTGACCGGGATCGGATATCTGGCATACTCTATGTCGAACCGAAAACCACTTTGATAACCGTGTACGCGAAGGAGATTCCAGAACGAAGTAGGTTGGTTGGCGAACGCTACTGGAATGAAGTAAGAGAACGCTGATGGATGGCCTAATTATGACTAAAACAGGAGCTATACCAGGCTACACAAACGGTCGCACCCTTTCATCGAGCATGCATCTTCGGAAACCATTCTATTACTTTTGTGATTCGATATGGTGGCACCACTTTGATTCGGGATATGTCTCGACGTAGGCGGAAGCTGCTGGCTTGCCGTCACCACCGGTCCGGGAGTCCAAACGGTGTATCCACCCTGGCATTGCCTCGCGTGCCTTGTCATATGTTCCTTATATCGAGCCCACTACGATTTTGGTTTAAAGATCCGACCGCATTAAGGTTCACCATCCCCTTTACGCTATTTTCTATATGATTATACTTTACTAATTAGACACTACTGTATATTGGGCAATATACTACATAGTAAATAGTTTAACGGATCCTTAGAGGATGGGCGGTCCCAAGCATCTTCTAAGTTACTTGTACTTTTACTACAGTTCACTTGATTTGGTTTACATTGTATAAGTATGTATGTTCTGACTCGAATGTTTGTATTTTTTATTTACGCTCGGGTCAGCCTGAGTTATTCACAGATTTGGATTCCACTTACTGGAGATTGGAATCGCTGGAGATTATCTGCTTACGTAGTCTTATCTATTTCAGTTCGGTGTTGTTGTATTCAGCTTGTACTTAGTTATCATATTGAAACTTCTTTTGTATTTTATTTAACTCAGATATATTTATATAGTAGCTTCATGAACTACTATTTCTTTTACTTCCGCTGGATTATTAAATACTCTGTGTCTATGATCTGTGATTTTTATTTACTGTATATTCTGAGATTTGCCATATTTTTATTTACAACGCGGTATTTTGAGCAATTCAATTCCGGCATGAGTGTCTACCTATACACTTATAATAGATGCGAATGGTTGAAAATATCGGGTCATTACACCATTTTTATTTTTAAGTTGCGGATTGAAATGATAAATATCTGTATCACTTGACCATAGGATAGAAAATTTTATACAGGGAACGCGACATATATACATATAATCATTTTTGAAATAATTTTTCTATGGTTTTGTAAAGAAATATATATATGGTTTTATGAAATATTGATGTTGGATATTTGATAACGGTTATCTTATATATGGTTAATTCTTGGTTTTAAACTATGTATAAAATTGTTTAAATATGAAGTAAGTTTAATAACAAAGTGGATTTTATTAAAATTCATTATGGATAAGTCTTTACTAAAATTATATTCTAATATAGAGTTTATATTGATTTTTTATAAATCAAAGTTGAGGAGATAGTTTGAAATTGATTTGATATTTCATTTAGAAAAAAGATCTTATTAAAATTTAGATTTAAAAAGAATATGGTGTTATAACTAAATTCGAGTTTAAGATAAATTAAGAGAATATACCTCGTCTAAATATATTGATGAATGTTCAATTATTGAATTTGGAAGTTTTATTTAAAGGATACTGGATTTATTAAGCAGGTATTTCAAAATTAAATAATAGTAACAGAAATTTGGCATATATATGAATAAAAAATTTAGTTTTGAAATTGTGGAATATTTGAAATTTTGAAATATATGGAAATTTAAATCGTTTATTCGAGAATCCTAAATCTGTATTTGGAATTGATTTAAAAAATTTAAAAGCTGATTTACTTTATAAAGTAACTTATTATTAAACCATTTAAGTATTGAAAATTATGTTCGGAGCTATGGGTTTAAAGTATATATATTTGAAAGTACTATGATTTTTGAAAAAAAAATATACTTGAAATAAAATGATATCATATTGATTTGGATATTAAAACGGAAATGATATCGTAATTATATGGTTTGAAATGGATATTTTATTCTGGTTTTTAAAGTATAAACTATTTTGAAAAGACCATGGTGTTATAATAATGCTTGGTTGTTGAAGACACCGGGATCGGAAGTTGTCATACTGTTTGCCAACTCCGAAAACCACTTTAACAACCGTGTACGCGGTGGAGATTTCAGAATGAAGTAGGATGGTGGCGTCGTTTCCATTGAAGTAAATACGTGGATCCAACTCCCGTGAGTTGGCATAAGGTGGCTAAAACAGGAGCGATTGACAGGTTAATGAGGTAGCACCTTTGATCGGACGCATTCCTTCGATATTATTGTAACATCCCAGAATTTGTTAAAATAAATTTAGTAACCTATTCGAACTTTTGAATTTAATTTAAAAAAATTTAACAGAAAAATAAAAATATTGTTAATATCAATATTATAAAGATGTATGTAATTTAATAGATATGTGATATTTAAGGTTAAATAAATAATAATAATAAATAAATAAAAATATATAACAAGCAAGAAAAATTGTTTTAAACAACAAAATAAAATTTGTGATGAGTCAACTCAGCAAAAGTAAAACAAGAACAAGATTAGATCACAAAATAAAGGAACATCTAAAACATAAGTGTGTAGAAAATTTAAACAAGAAAAATAAACTGTAAAAAAATTAAACAAAGACTTAGGCAAGGCAATAAAATAACGCGTGTATATTTTCTTTCATATACATCATCTCCATTCGTTCACAGCAAAGAAAAATATATATAATATAGATGAAAATCTACAAAGTAAATAAATTAGTACTTGCACTATAATAAAAATTAGATGCTGTAAGTATAGAAGCGAACAATGAACATTAAATTACATGCTTCATTTAATGCTTTCAAACTCAGCCATAAACAAGATCACATCAGATTTATTAAAGCATGGGTTTAGTCAACAGGAAAAGAAATAGAAAATGCTGAGAAAAATGTAATATTATACTTACCTATACCTCAGCATGTACACAACTCTTTTATATATACATAAATCCTCTCTGTTATATTTCCGTTCCAACCATAACTTTGCAAACCTAAAGAAGGAAAAAAGAGAGCATCATTATCTTACAAAGATTCAATAAACT
Organism: Allium cepa; assembly: GCA_030765085.1. Lineage (NCBI taxonomy): Eukaryota > Viridiplantae > Streptophyta > Magnoliopsida > Asparagales > Amaryllidaceae > Allium > Allium cepa. Next base: position 934,146,196 of record CM060943.1, on the reverse strand, counting down.
CACTACCAGATCAAATAGAAGAAAGAGAAAAAAACAAACTGCAGGCTTTCAACAAAAACACAAAAGCAGTCCTCGGTTTCAAGGAAATTCAAGGTGAATAAACATGTATCCATAAGGTTCAAAATAGTCAATGCTGAAATCTGTGAATACTAAATGATATTGTGTTATATGATCATGTATAGATGAATATACCTATGTTTGTTGTATGTCATCTCTCCTTTTACCAGTCCATAGTTCAATCAAGAAAAGAAAAATCTAAACTTCATTCCCCAAATCTCTGATAGCTTTCAATTTTCCATAAATAGGTTAGCTTAACATCATCTATGAGTTAAAGTTTGTTGTAAACTTGATCATAAAGAGTTCGACCCTACAAGCTTGGTTTTACAGTGAAAACCAAATCATGTGATAAATTCGAGTATTTTAAATTATCAACTGGATTACATAACTTGACTTGTCATTGCAAATTGTGATTTTAAAAAAAAAATGGGAGTTTTTAGTTGCCTATGTTATTTGTAGTTCAAGATTGATCGAAATTTGCATTTTGATCGATTCTCGATCATCAAACAAAATTCAGATGTTAAGATTTTTCTTGAAGTTTGTTTGACCATAGACGATTTTAGAAAAATTATCGAATTTTTTTTCCATTGTGTAGATTGATGAATCAAGGCCATTTTACGGTTTTGGGGTAGGATGGGTTTTCTGTTGTTCATGAGAGGTTTCGTTCTCGTCGTGGCAATCTGGTCGATCACGCGGGGGGGATAAGGCCGTGGTGATGTGTTGAACTTGAAGTCGGAGATCCATGCCACCGGTGGCTCGATGTGGTGGGGCGGGGTGTTTTGTTAAGGCGAGTTCGATTCACAATTTCAAATGAAATGGCTAAATTTTGATTTCGAGCTTTAGGTATTGAATCAAGGTTGGTACTCGAGTGTAGTGGGGTTTTGTGACGTGCTAGAGGTGGCGTGGTTTGCCATAACGGCGGCGCGACGTCGTGCACGTGCATGACGTCGATTTTGTATCAGCGAGTTTAGGCCTGGGGAGAGACTCTAGAGAACTTTCGAGTAAAAAGAATTTTAGCTCGGGTTCTCTCGCGTTTAAGTTGTTTGTTTCAATAGTTGATTAAGTCTGTAACTTAGGCAAAATAAAAAAAGAAGAAAAAAGAACGAGAGGGAAAGAAGAAGAACTCGAGTTAACAGGAGGCACTCGGGTTGAATTCCTGATAAACCCGAAGCAAACGAGCAATGCTCTCGGGTGTGACTCGAAGCAAGTCTCATGATTTATATGTAAAGTTTTCAAATTTTTAAACAATTTTAACCATGTTTTCAAAATTTATGCCTTTGACGTAAGATAAATCAATCAAGGATTTAAGTGAGATGTTTTTTTGGTAATTAAATTTTTAATTTATTCAATTTTGATACATCATTTTTATAAAGTCATTTATGATAAAGAAAACTAAAATAAAATGTTGTTTAAAACTAAATCTTAACCTTTAAAATGTGATAAAAGAAATTTATTTAACACGGTTTAAAAAGATAATCAAAGCAGTTCGATTTTCTTTTGGTTTACTTAAACAATTAATGATTTGTTAATATAAATTCATAAGAAATAACCTTAGTTAATTAATTAATATTAAAGTTTAAATAAATTGATAAGTAAGAATTATATTAATTTAAAATTAAGATAAATATATTTGAAATTAATTAAGAAAATTAATTAAGAAGTGATAAACTAATGAAAATGATTAAGATCTAATCAACTGTAATTAATTGTAATTAATCATTGATTTAATATTACCCATGGAAGTAATTATCTTTTACTTAAATAGGAAAGCAGAAACCAGGTCAGTCATATGTTGCCACGTGGCCTTTTCAAACGACACCCTTTCTTCTTTAACTTCTAATTCGTACCCGTTGTTGTCTTCCTCCCCCAACTTATTCCCCTCCCCTTAATTTTTCAACCCACCGAACCGCTTATTTTTAATCTCTGCTTCCCTCCTCTTCTACCCTCACCGTAACAGCCTCCCTCCCCCTCAAAATCCTTAAATCGACCATGACCGTTCAGTTCAATGCCCCCGTTCAGTTCAATTTACAACTACCCACACTCGGTTCTCCACCTCATCTGCCCTAACTCCTCATCTCCCTCCTTACCTCCTCTCCGTCTACAAACGGCTAAGATTGCCTGCTACGTCGGCTTGGGTGGTGGCCTTAACCTTCGCTCCGAATTAGGTCAGTACTTTATTTACTTTCGTTTCTTCATTTTCGGGCTTGATGTAAACCCAGCAACGAATTACCACATATCCACTGTTTGGATCGCCAAATGTTTTTCCTTTCACACTGCTTCTGTTTCTGGTTTTCTAACCACTTTCCCTCTATTTCCTACAATCCACCTTATACAACAATTTTATGTTAATTTCAGTGGACGGTTAGTTGACGTGGATTGTTGACGCGAAGCTGTGACCCTGTACAGTTTTATCAACCATATTGATAGACTCCCACCCCCCCTCTATATGTCATCTATTTCAATGTCTTACCTCTGTACATTATATGAAGATGTCAGAGAACGTGTGTAAAATGTAACGCATTCTTACTTCCACCTAATGGGGGGTGCATACATGAAACGGTAGGTGGTAATGCACCATTATAGAAGTCAATTAGAGGGTCATCCTACTTTTTCCGTAATGTGTTTGCAGTTGAAATTGTTGAGTGTAACATTGGGTTTACATTTGTCTTCCAACACAACGTTATACTGTTTCAAAAGTAGCTACGTTGCGATTATATGAATCATAAATGAAATAACTTATGAACAGGAGCGCAGTTAGATGTAGAAAAAAAAAATTGTACGACACATGCGGTTGGGAATTATCGTTACAACTTTGTTGACCTACACTCCGCAACTTCGGTATTATGGCCACTGGATAATATGTTTTTAACATTCACAAGGGTCAGCATGTTCATTGTACCTTTCTGACAACCTGTACGTTACGGTGTAGACGGTACTGTTAACATATGTGTGGCAGCCACTGTAAATACCAATAGGAACACAATGCCTTCCACTCCTACTCACATTTCACCGTTCACTGTCTGTATTTCCTCTTATTATGTCTATCGTTACAGTTCTGCAAAATATGATTTATACTATGGTATCGTTTCCAACTTACCATATACAGCCTGCTAACTTGATCTCTGCTTTATTTTTCACGTCTTCGAATGGGATGACTCTGTCTGCTGAGTAATGAACATTTAATACTCCTGAAAAGGTATTTATCTGATCACCGATTCCCTCTGATTGTATTCATACCCCTTTCTGTTCTCCAATACTTATTGTTCAACATAACTTTACCTCACAAATTCATATGAATGGGTTATATTGACTTCTTCCTACTGTTACTGATTTCTATAGTCCAAACATAATTTATTTCTTATTTTCCAATGCCTCTTCGTAATATGAGCTCCTTTCAGTGGTGCAATGTTAGTTATACACTCACAAAGACACCACCACACAGATATGGACACATACGAACAAGTGCAACTTACTTTTCTCACTATTTCCACAGTGCAATCAATATCACACATGGTTAATACGAGCTCAGATTGATCGCGTCATGTTACTCGTGTCATACTGCTATTAAATTAACTGTGTACTACACGTATTTACTCCACCTCCTTCATGTCCGATGGGAATTGTTTATTTAACTTTTAAAGTGCTGCTTCAACTCAACTGAATTGCTCACCATTTTAATTTCATGCACATAACCAATCACATTTTGTTTCAAATTTCCCAGCGATTTTTTACACGCCGCTGTGTGTTCAAGTTATAATACTCCAAACTAATTTGATTATAGTGTTTCATATGTACGTAATTATAAGTTTTAATCACTTATTATATGTTACATACATAAATTTAACACTTTGACAAGTCATTGAAATATACAAGTACTTACACTGCGTACATTGTAACAAACTGTTGTTATTTTACGTTGATTTGTAACACTTATTGTCTGTTATATTAGTTGCCTGTGGAGGAGTCACTCCCGGTCCAAAGTGCAGTATTTAAGTGAACAGACGGTCGTTCAGGTATATGTAACCCTGTCAGACGCAGCGGCCGTTCTTCTGTAAGCGTACTCTATAAATTTCAAGTCATTGTTTAGTCCACGATGACGGTTTTACATTGCAATATACACTCCTCCGTCATAACTGTCCCTCTTCTCCATTTGCAGACAGTAAAAACGTAGTTCCTTCAAAATTGCACCGCTTTGCTACCAACAACGGCTTGCTGCTTCCTTTCTCCAAATTTGGTAAGATATAAGTTCATCTCAACTTCTGTCCTGCACGCTGCTGCTATGTGTTTATTCATCATCGTATTCGAACTCACTACTTGATGGATAGTCATACAGTACGGTGCTTAAAGTATAATCAAACAAAGTAAGGGATTTCCCCTTCGACCATCTATATCTGCCCAGTACAGATACTCAATTCCAATCTGGGTAAAAAAGTCTTTTTGGGAAAGTGCTTTTCCGTGTCATCCCGTTGGTTAAACGCCAGTTTAAATGCACCGTACTTTACTCCACATACATGAACTTGATGTTATAGTTTAACTTGACGGTAACGATACTTTAGCGTTTGAAAAATATCTATGTGCGAGTTTACGATGCATATATGAAATAATTTACTCACATGAGTTCAGCTAACTACACCCAAAAAATAATTTGTCCGGCACCTGCGGTTGGGAATTATCGTTACCACTGTGCTGACCTACACTCTGTCATTTGTGTATTCTGACAACTCAATAATATGCGTAAAACATCCATAATGGTGAACATGCTCTTCGCTAATTTCTGACAACCTGTAGGTTTACAGTATAGATAGTAACGTTAGCAGATGTCTGGCAACCACTGTACATAGCACTATGAAAATTGATTACACTGTTCGTTATATACGTAAATATAAGTTTCAATCAATTTTTATTTGTAAAGTACATAAATTTTACATTTGTTAAGTAATTGAAATATACAATTACTTACGCGGACTGCGTTGTTAAAAACTATTGTTGTATTACTTTGATTTCTAACGCTTAATCAGTATTATATTAGTTGCATTTGGAAGAAGCACTCCTGGTTCAAATTGCAGTATTTAGCCGGACAGATGGACGTTCAGGTATAAGTAACGTTGTGAGACACAACATGTTTTCTTATGTATACGTAGCGTAAAATTACAATTCATTGTGTACTCCACTTTGACGGTTTTACATTGCAATATACAGTGCTCCATCATAACTGCCCCTCCTATCCAACGGCAGACAGTAAAATCATGATTCCTTCATAACTGCATCGCTTGGCTACCAACACAAACTTGCTGATTCCTTTCTCCAAATTTGGTAAGGTATAAGCTGGTATCATTTTCTATCGTAACTTCTACCGCTACGTTCTTATTTATCATCATATTTGAACTCATTATATGGCGGTTAGTCAAATGGTAATGTTGTTAAACCTTTTCTTTTTTCCAAACGGCTGTACTGTTTGCCTTACATTTTTGTACACCCTACTGTTCACAGTACAGTCATCGATGAACACCCTCATCCGTTCTTTCATCTGGCAAACCAGATGTACAGCAAAGCTAAGTGATGTTATGGCGGTACATCTACCGAACATATTAAATTTTCTAATTTCAATTAACACTGCTGGTAGACAGTAAAGCAATGCAACAAAATGTTGTGAGGTTCGGGTGTTTGTATCGAAGAAACCAACGTTGTAGTTCTCTGCCACGTGCCATTACACAACCACCTAATGTTCTTCACCAAAAACATTTTCAATAACGGTTTCCTGAATACTCTTTTCTTCTTTTCCAATTCAATCTCGCATCTTATGGCTATCATTATAATAGATTTCACCATCTTCTTAAATAATTGAACGGACCTAGGATTCGACTGAGTGAATCAACAATCGTCTAAATTTCCTCTACAACATGTTGAAAATTTCATTGCACTGGCATAAATAAAAAATTGGGCTTATACTAACGCAGGTATTCGCATCACCGCCTTGATCTGTTTTATCAATGTAGATGTTATTTACAGTTTCATACGTAGGTTTTGTTGATGTCTATGCTGATTTTGGTATTAAACCTTCGCTTTCAGAAGGTAATATTTGGATTTTTGTGTTTTTGTGTTTTTTTTGTTTTAATTATCCATGTATAAAAAATAAAAAATGCGTTCACGAGTTTGTTACTGAATAAATTTCCGGAATAGGTTCAAATTTTTGAAAGTTTGAAACTTCCAAGTATAAGAAAGTGGAGTTTTATAAGATTATTATGATAAAACAATTAACTATTTCTTATTTTAAGAAGAATTTGAGTGTTGGAGATTGTAGAGAGAAGTGAAGAGATAGAACATGTACTTGACTAGCCAACTGAGTTGCTTTCCCTGGTACTTCTTTATTGGCAATGATTCAACGAATTTGTGTTATAATGCACCTAAATTATGTGGATCCACTCATTATCCCTCTTTCTAAAATTTTGAAAGTTTATCATGTTTGGTTTACTTTTGATGTTTAACCATTAGTTTAGTTTGTAATTTTGCTATTGAGAGAGAAAGTCATAGTTGACACATGATGAAACAATGATTTAAAAGGTTTAATGATTCTGATCAAAAGGCTAGAGAGGTTGTTCTTTGTCTTTAATGATGAGTAATATGTTTGGTGATATAACCATTTGAAATTCATTTTAAAACTTATGTACATTTCTTATATGTTTCACAATAACTAAGGAAAAATATAAGTTTGTAGTATACTATTTCCACCCAACTTCATCTTCCACTAAGCAATATCTTTTCTTCACGTGATAAAAATTTAGTTGCTGCCAAATTTTGTTCAACAATTTAACATTGATTTATCGTATTCGAGCATGTTACCAAGGTCAATCTACGAGACCCTTACCCAAAAATCTATACAAACTTTACACGAATCATCTACTATTTAGCAAGCCAAAATTATTATGCCATAACTTCGTCACTTAGCGATATTGTGGTGATGATTTTATCTTAGGCATTAGCCATACTTAAAAATATATGCTCAGTAATTGCACTAAAAAGGTAGAATCAAGACTATCCTTTGATCAAGAATTAAGATCGGTGATTATAGTTGGGATGGCTCTCTTAAATTTTATTACTGTACACTATAATTATAACCGATTAATGAATTCATGTGACTGTATTCGACTAACAACTTTAACCTTGCCTTGTGACATTGTGTGCTATAGAGCCACATTATATTCCTTACGTTGATGCTTATCATCCACTTAAACCATCAATTTCTAAAGATAGGAATGGTCTTTAATAACGTTATTTGGGGTGAATATTTAAAATTTTCTATAAGGAAAATCATGAAAATTACTATAACAAGTTGTGTTGATTAATCATCTATGCAATCTATTATTTAATTTAAATAGGAAAACAGAAACCACAGCCTGATGTGTCAATATCTTTGCCAAATTGCCATCTTCATTTGCAAAGCATAATAAACTAATGAAATACCACTCTACTATTTTTGTTATTAATAATAAACAAGAAATAGTTACTTCCCCCACTTTTCCATTTCCTCTCCAATCTCCACCAAAAATATCACTGCACCGAATTCCCAATTTTCTATTGGTAACTACCTTTGTTCAGTCACCAACATAGCTTCTAACATTGCCTCAACCTCGCAATGCTCATTCCGTTCAAGTTTATCAGTTTTCCTCTTATAGTTATTAATTATTTTAAGGTATTACTATTTTTTGATCTCATTTTGTTGTTTTTATGTTCTGTTTTCAGATTGTTTCCGAGTTCAAGGTTATCTTCATTTTCAATGTTGATTTTTACTCTTTATAAAGTTTATACTCTAGCCCTAATTGCCAACTACAAATATATAAATGTGATTGCCTATTAAATTGTTGGTTTTACGAGTGACAAAGAGCATGTTATTATATTTTTGAATATGTAGTATGTCATAATAATAATAATAACAGTAGTAGGAGGAGGAGGAGGAGCTGCTATTATTGTTCTTATTATTATCATTAATCCTAAACTCTAATATGAATTTGTATTAGTTGGACACCCAATTTTTTTTTTTTTTTTTTGAAACTGGGTACTTATATTTACAAAGTAGGCAGCGCACAAGTCTGCAAGAATCATCGTGGCGCACAGTTTAATATGCCAGAGGCAGGGATCGAACTGCCGACCTTGTCGTCAACAGCCTGGCGTTTTTACCACTGCACCAAGGCCTCAGACCACCCAATTTTTTGTTGGAGGGACCCAATGAACACAATTCATAATTTGTGCTAAAAATGTATTTTTAATAAATTAATACGTTCACAAGGTGTATCTTTATAGCATCTGAAGTTGAAAATAAAAAAATTCAATCTATGATTCCTCTTCCAAATTAATTTTTACGGTAATGTCAATTATGCAATGTCCAGACACAAGTTTGAGTTTGAGGAAACTTTTGTAATATCAATTCATTATTATAATTTCTTTTGTTTCCAATTTTCCTATCAATGAATTTTTTTATATAATATTGTCCTATGATTTTCCTTCATACACTTTACTTCGTTTGGCAATTGCATATATTTTTAGGCAGATCAATAGAATATCATTTTCTCAGCATGCTTTTTTTGGTGTACTTATGTTCTGCTCTTGCTTACAAATATTGCTATACTGATGGCATATGATGAAATAATATATCTCCATGAGCCAAATTAGTAGCATCCAATACCATTGAAAAAAACTGTGGTAGAATGACTAATGATAACAAGATATTAGATAGTCGAAAGATATACTCTAGCTAAGTATTTGTAGATATTATGTATGGATTTGAAAGTGTTTCAATATTTAATAAATCTAGGATTTTTAAACTGAATAGAAATACCACCATGTTTTGAATTTTCCATGCTAATGATATATCTATATATTCACTGCATCCCTTGTGAAAATAGTCTAACATGATCTATAACCTTTCTCCATCCTTATCAAATACAACAATTACAGTCTGCTGCATGGATCATATGGGCTTTTTTAAAATTGCTCTAAGGTTGAAAATATGAAGCTATATTGCTATGTGAGTAGTTTCCTAAACTGTATCTTTATTCCAAGATATAAATTTATTCTCAACGATATAAAATCAGATATTTTATTTATGCAAGTAATTTAGTTCTCATCAAATCCAATTTATTTCATCTATGTTTAATGCAGGGTATAAGTGATTTTAAGCAACAAATGAAAAATACAAATACAACTGACATGTCGTACCTATCTGCTATTTGATTGGAAAGGAGAATCTATCATATGATTTTGTAGTAAGTGACAATTTTTTGCTTATAGACTTGCATGATTTTCCTTTGTAATTTTTGGTGACGGTTTCAAATTCAACCACTATTCTCACTCCCCAAACACTCCATTTACAAACTTCTTAAGGTGAAAAATCAAGACAAATTTCAGCTATGTTATTTTATGCAGCCATCTAAATTTCTTGCACTCGGATCAACATCATCGCAACTCCTGAAGGCTATGAGATCTGTGTGATTCTTCCTCACCGCAATTTTGTTTCTCAAGTTTGGATTTTATAATCTCTTAAAGTCTGGGTTGGGATCAACACTCCAACTGAGAGTATGGAAGCATATATTAGTTCAGGTAAAAAGAGACCAACTGGAGAAGGTAACTTATTCTCCCTTACCCTAGTCGTTTTTCCAACAGTTTCTATTTCATGATTCATTCGTTTGGTTGCTAAATTTTTTTTCAAAATAAATGTGGTTGAAAGCTTTATTTTGAATAGGCTTATTTTTATTGAGAAAGAATAGGCTATTGAGCTATAATAATGTTTCTGAAGAGGTAGTGAAATCGTTTGAACTATTGTAAGAACCAAATGCTGCAATAGTAGACTGGGCTATGAATAATGATATTTTTAATTTTTATTTTACTTTTAATCTTACATTTAAAGTTTATCAAAGTTTATGAACTTAATTAAGATAGGAAAGATAAAAGATAAAGCAACTTCAAACTTTCGTACATTAACTGCTGATATAATAAAAGTGGTTTTTATCGAGTTTAATGCCAAATAGTATCAGAGGAGCATTATATGCACCTAAACAGCCTTATTTGAGTAAAAATACCAATTAAGTTTTTAATCCAGTTTGGACATTTGTTTTGTGTCAGCTTTATTTTGTTGTAGATTTTTTTCTATTTCATTGGCATTTCACGGCTAAACAAATACTCTAGCAAGTCATTTAATGCTGTCATTAAAAATTGGTTTTTTTAAGGTACAGGGAAACCAAAAAAAATGTTTGGTTAGGTGACACCAAGGTTCTATACAAAAATCAATAAAAAAAAACATAGTGGTTTCTATACAAATGGATATTATTAAGGTAAATATTAATAAGAAATTATTTTTGTTTATTGAGTAATATCAAGGTTCAGTAAATAAAGCATTATGGACTTCATACAAACTGGTATTCCTTTGGATTTGGCCCTTTCCCAGCTTTATTGTAAAATAGATCATAAGTAAAATGATGCGTCAATATACATGAGCATCTATTACAAATTTATAGTTCATTCACACATAATTCACTTCCTTTCTTATTGGTTAAGTTAAAAATGTATTTTTGACATGTATATGATGTAAAAAACTGTGGTTGGATGTAGTAACCAAATAGGTTTATTTCAAAATTGTAAACATTAGATTCTCTCTCTCTCTCTCATATTTTCATTAAGTTTAGGATTCAATTTTACAGGTATAATGTTTTTATGGTGTTATTGAATTTTGGTACTTGGTGAAGTGATTTTACTGGCCAAATATTGGTTTTCTTCAAATGTAAGGCTTTTATGGAACCTGTTTTAATTTGATGTAAATCATTGTTTATGTGGTTATTTCTTAATTTGGATCTTTTCAAAGGCTTAGTATAGACAAATCTTCATGACGTGGTGCAAATGTTGAACTCCTTGAGTAATTTAATTGTAGTATTGTACTTTAACTATAGATTAATTTTGTCATCAAATTGTAGTATTGTACTTTAACTATAAAGTCCCATTTCCAGAATCAACTATCCATTGTTATGCAATTTGATTCGCTAATATTTCGATTCTTATGTTTCATTCTTTATAATCCAGTATTTTGCTTTAACTATTGTTAGGATGAGTAACATCATGAACCTTGATTTATAAATTTCCTTTAGTTGTAAATGTTTTAGACACATATTGAGCTCCTTATCACTATAATTATAAGGAAGAGATTCTCCTTGGTTGAAAATTTTGTAAAAGAATGTTTGTTAGATATGTTAAATCAAGTTCTACTATAACCATTAGCTTTATAAATAACAATGAATTCTCTGTACAACTACATGAAATTGGATATTGTGTTTGTCAATAAAAGTGCTATAAACATGAATTCTAAAGTGTCTTACTTGCTTTGTTGTTGATTTTTATGAATTAATAGATGCGCTTCCACTGAACAAGAACCAAAGATGTTGAAATCATTAGACCTTGATATCATTATACTCAATTGGAAAAGTTATATGCATACAAAGAGAAATTAGAAGTAAGCTGTATGAGGAATTGGATGAAGTAGTGTTTGAAATTGTTTTTGCAGCAAATGCTCATTTGGAGAAAAGGCAACAAGGGTGATGGTCTTGACGTGTCTACTTGTTTGATTGTCTTAAAAAATTATTTCGATGCTATTGACTGAAGGTTGGGTCAAGGGAGTTCAGTGTTTATCGCATTTGTGGCTTCAGTTGAAGATGCTAGCATGTATCTCGAAGAGTACTGTGTTTGGGCAATGTATTATTTAATGTTGTCGTTTATTTAAGTTTTAGCATACTAAATTTATTGCCTGTTGGGGACAAATGTATGTGTTATTCGATGTGAATTAAAGTTAGGATGCAAATTTAGAAAGTAAATCCTTAGAATACAATGGTAGTAGAAATTTTTTGCTCTATGTCTACGTGTAATCGTATTATACCTTCTATACCAACTGATTATATCAATAAAATATAAGAAGAGAAAAACATAGTATTAAACTAATTGTCGCTGTTGTAAATTCTTTGTATATATCTTGAGAAGCGTGTTTGATATTAGAATATATAGATCTTTAGTTTTAAGGATATATTTTAGAAAAAAATTGAATCAAAGGAAAATGAACTTTCATAATTAAATTAAGGACGAAGACCCCATAAAATTATGTAAATCTCAAGTTCACTTTAAATACATATTTCGCTAAATCAATAAAAGATAGAGAAAAACGCTCAAATTGCAAGAAAAAAATTGATTTATCGATTAATGTTAATAAGAAAATGTAGAAGTAAAGAGTTCGGAAAGTTAAATGAACATAGCTTTATAGCTTAAAAAATAGCACTATATTGTATCACTTAAAATATAGAACTAAGCAGTTTCGAAAGCTAATTCTCATTTAGCATTTAAATAGTGTTTGTTGCAGATAATAAAACTATGTACATTTACCTTTTCGTGCTGATTTTCCTATATATTTTTTTCTCACATTTATAACATTTTCGTAATTATTTTTATTATTTGTTATATATTTTTTTCACATTCACAAAAAATGTTTTCATAATTAATCATTATTATTTGTGGACTTTCGATGTGCGTCTTTAATTTGAAATATTTGGATCTCATCCAATTAATACTTTAAAGTTGTCCTTGATGTGGATAAGGAAAGTTGGTTGTTCTTTAAAATAAAAAAGAAAACAATTTCGTTCTTGAAACAAATTTCCACATTAGAATATATATCCTGAGAAGCATGCTTGATATTAGAAACAATGGAAACAAAATGTAAAACTTGACCATACAATGGAAAAAGTCCGTGTTAAGTTATTTTGAGCTAAAAATTTTATCACCGGTATGAGATGAATGACCTATTCAATGGACATATAAATATATCATCGGTTTTGTTATTTCAACAGCCTAAATCTTGACCAGTCGCGCATCCTATCTCCCTTTTCTTCGACTATAGTAATGTTACTCATGTATCATCAGATAGTGAAGACGGAGAACAATTTTTTATTTGTCATAGTAATAACAATTTTTCATAGTTTAGTTTCTATAGTTTAATCAGTTTGTGAAAAAATTATTTTAGAGTTTCTTTTTGGTTTTGTGCATTATCACTTTAGTTATAAATAAATTTTATTTCATTTAGGTGTTTTTAAGTTTTTTTTTTCGTTGGCTTTGACTTGATGGGTTTTGGTTAGCTCCTTTTATAAAGTGTCTAAAAAACCAAAGTTTAAGAATTTCTCAAAACACTGGTTTTGAAATTTTTATAAGCTGGTCAAAAATAATCTAGTGCGATTTTGGTCGTTTCTTTCGACGTACCAAATCAGTGATTTTTTTGGTTTCCCATATTTTCTTCAAACTTGGCCATCGTTAAAATTATTGTTTCAAATATTTAAAACTAAATATATAATTTTTATTTCATATTTTCTACTTTAAAAAAATGTTGAAAATATATTATTCTAATGGTGATACATGAATTTTTCAAAAACAAAAATAAGAAAGTTGTTAATACTAATTTTTAACAATACTTATCTCAATTGGAATATTTTAAATTCAAATTGAGATTGACGTTATTTAATTTGATTTATTTTCTTTTAAGATATAGTTTATTATGGATTTAGTCAAGGATATCTAACTCAACTAATTAATTGTATGACGCTCTAGACGTAATTTCTAGAGGCCATGGGTTCGAATAATTGAAACTTTAAAATGAGTGTTCTTTTTGAATAAAGTATCACTCTTACAATAAATAAAAAATTATTATGAGTTTATGGTAAAAAAATTAAATCTAACCTTTGGATCTTAGAAACTTACTTTTTTTATTTTTTGTATAACATGTATTTTGGGCTTAGGTATAATTTCAGTATGATCTACATAACTTATGAAATAAAACTCTCAAGTATAGTTTCATATATTACAAAATCATTTGTAATAACCTTTCAAAACTGAACCTCTCATTGATAGTCAAAACCAGTATTATGCAAACCCCTCATACATGGTACAATCAAATTATCAAGCAGAGCCTCAGTAGTTTAGAACAAGAACTAGAAACTGCATTTAAATTACATCCTAAAATAAAAATATTACATCTCGAATAAAATGATCCGTGGATCCATAAAAACAATATCTATGAATACAAAATCTTCTTCTAAATGTGATATGCACGATTTTCATATGTGAAAAAAATGCACAACTTATATTTTTAAAGAAAAAAAGGACAATTGCATTACGTTGAAACTGTGTGTAAGGATGTCTGCAGATTAAAAGTGATGGCATTATAGTTAAGTAAAAATGTTCATATTGATAAACAACTTAGTGCTTACGAATTTAACTATTACAATATAAATAAATTTTAGTTTCTTAAATTAATAAATTTGGACCATTTACTAAATACATATAATTTTTACTAGTTGGTCGGTAAAATATTACATGCATACAGTTACTTGAAATTATCTGACGATAATTGTTGATTATTTCTTATACATACAAAAGTTATCAAACTTTCCATACCCATTGTCCTAAAATGTTAAATGCATTCATTTACTTGCAATTATCTAACGGTGGTTGTTAATTATTTCTTATACATACAAAAATTATCAAACTTTTACCATACCCATTATCCTACGTTTAAAATGAAAAAGAAAAGGACATAATTTATCGTCCTACTTCAAGACATCTCAACGTGTTCTTTCAAAATAAAAGCCAAATGAAGTTCCAATAATGGATATACAATTACTTTCCACATACAGCCAATAAAGGGAAGAAATAACAAGAAAAAATAACATTACATAGTAGAACCTCCACATTTATAAGCTTCACAACACCCCGTGTGCATAGCACGGGTCACTCACTAGTGTGATTAATAAATTTAAAACCACATGATTTATTCATCTTAATTAAAGATGCTTTGATTGTTCCTGAATATTGTGTGTTGGATTGATATTCCTGTTATGTGATGTGATGCTATGTAATATTGAATGCTTTAAACTGAGCTGTGATATTGGTATTACTACTGTGTGATTTGTGAAAACCCATTGGCCGTAAAATGGCATTTGAATTTCGATGCAACTGGGAGTCGGATTACAGTTGGTTATCCAAAACCCACGTCGAATAAGTAAATCTTCGTTAATGACATCCAGATGTTTTAAATTTTACGTTCACTATTAGGATTAACCGGGAGAGAACCTTTGTGTCAGATAACCCATTCCGATTAGTGATATGTCGAAATGGATAGCATTTAAAGACCGGTGGTGAAGATAGGGTATCTTCGAAACCGATAGGACAGCCTATTGATTGTCTCTGCACTGAGTTGCTCCGGTATAGAGATTCTCTAAGTGATGGGAAGTCCGATTGGGATTGTGGATGCACGAATTGCAAGGACTTCTTTGGAAGTTGATGTAGCGCACCATGATAGTCATAGTTCCTTAAGTCGCCCGACCTTCTATGAGTCGCGCCGTGTTAAATCGCTCCAACATAAGTCGCTCAACGACCTAAGGCCGCCCTAGCCATCAATGTATCAAGATAAGAGAATTAAGTCACTTAAGTCGCTCAACGACCTAACTCAAGGAAACAAGGCCGCATCTCTTAGGTCGTTCCCTGAAGCCACATTCCTTAAGTCGCACTCCTTAAGTCGTTCTGAAGCCTAAGACACTTAAGTCACTAAGTCGCTCATGAAGTTAAGCCATTCCTGCATCTTAGGTCGTGCATTCCTTAAGTCGTTCACTAATGCAGTCCTATGCCACTATCTCCTTATGTCGCCCATTCCTTAGGTCGCTTGCATCTTATGTCGCTCAACCTATGCCGCATTGATTTCTTAAGTCGTGCATCTATAGCCGCTTCTCTTAAGTCGCTTGCTTCTTTATGTCGCTGAAGCATATGCCTTTGTATCTTAAGCCCATCAAGTTCTTAGGTCGCTCGACCTTATGCCGCATCTTTTAGGTCGCATGAAGCTGTAGAGTACTATTGTTAAGTCGTTGAGTCTTATAGTGTTAAGTCGCATATGTGTTGTATGTGTTAAGTCGTTTGTTCTTATGTCGTTTTTGTTATGTCGTAAGTCGTGTAAGGTTGTAAATCGTATGCTGTAGGTCGTGTGATGTTAGGTCGGCCGTGTGTTAGGTCGGCTGTGTTGTGTTGTAAATTTCTATAAATAGGGGTGTTGTGTCACTTGTAATGTTGGTTGATTTTGAATAAAATTTGTTTGTGTGCTTTTGCCACTTTTGTTGAAGTTGAGTGTAATCTCCTTCTTCTTCCATCTTCGGATATTCGAGTGCGCTAGAATCAACGAACTTGAAGCCAATTCATGGAATCTCGTGCATGATATCAACGTCGAAGAATCGTAGATATTCTAAGGCGGAATCGTGTGCGATCAACATGTTGAAGATAGCTAGAATCTGGTATCTCGAGAGATCAACGGATTTGGGCATTTATCGTTCTATCATGTTTACTTGACACGAAATCATTTCGTGAGGAAAGTTGCGTCAATTTGTATCAAAACATTATTAGCACGTCAAAGTGTTAATCCGTTGCGTCACTTAATTGGTATCAAAGCCAAGTAAAATCAAGGGAGGTTTGTGCCGAACCAAAGTTGGAGCCATATCAGATCCGAGACATATCAGTTCAATCTAGTTCGAGCCGAGCTAGTGCAGAGTTCAGAGCTAAGTTTGAAGCCGTGCAGTTCAGATTCAAGTCAGTGCCGAGTTAAGGAGGTAGATCGAAGCTAAGTCAAAGAACAGAGATTGATTGAAGATCATGCCTCTGAGACGTGCTAATCGTTATCATAATGTTGAAGATGTATATAGAAGACAAGAAGCTGAGCAGATGGAACAACATATCAATGAAAAGTTCAATGAAGGTATTGGAAAGTTAGAGAAACTGATGGAAGACATGAATCAAAGTCAAAGGAAAACTTCATCAGTTTTGAACCATTGTAGAAACAGGGTTTCACCATCAGTTTCGAGAGAAAGGAGAATGCCACCTCAGTCTTGTCGAGATCGGAGGGAATCATCAGTTTCAATGAGAAGAGAACACCATGAGTATCGAAATGAAGAAAGAAAAATTCATCGTGGATTTCAAGATGATCCATATCGTGATGTTGAAAGACATGATAGAAGGGACATGCGTGATCGTAGAGACATAGATGGACGGGACCGATATCGACATACATATGATTTTGAGGAGGATGGTGATAGAGGAAGTATTCATTATCGAGATCGAGGCCAAGTGCGAAATCAATATTTTGATTCAGAGAATGATCGTAAATGGGAGTTAGGTATGAGGATGGAAATTCCAGAATTCAAAGGTGGTATGCAAGCAGAAGAATTTCTTGATTGGTTGTCTAATGTTGAAGAAATTTTGGAATTCAAGGAGGTGCTTGAGAATCGCAGAGTTCAGTTAGTTGCTACAAGATTAAGGGGAAGAGCTATGGCTTGGTGGCAGCAACTAAACTAACTCGGGAGAGAATGGGAAAATCAAAAGTTGTCACTTGGAAAAAGATGAGAAAGATGATGAAAGCAACTTTCTTGCCGTTATCAATCTCTTATGTATCAACGTTTGAAGAATTTGAGACAAGGGACGAGGACGGTGAATGATTATGCAGATGAATTTTATCAATTGATTTCCAGGAATGATATTATGGAAACAGAGGAACATCTAACAACTAGATATATTGGGGGGTTATGAATGCAAATTCAAGACATGGTTAATATGTTCAATCCAATATCTGTTGCTGAAGCACATCAGAAAGCTCTAGATTGGGAGAAGCAAGGGAGATGAGGAGGTGGTGTGTTTACGAGTTCTAACAATCAGAATAAATGTGCTCGTAGCAGTGCTAATGTTTCCAAGGCAGTCAGTAAACCAATTATCAAAGAAGCCGCTAAAGCAAAGGTCGACAACAGTATCAAGTGCTAAATTGTCAGGAGTTTGGCCATAAAAGTAATGAATGTACAAAGCCAAAGAAGAGAGCATTGGTTGTAGAGAAATGTGAGTATGAGGATGTGGAAGCTGAAGTTGACTATTCTCAACCATCGAAGTTTTATGAAGATGAAGAAGTTGTGTAAGGAGATGAAGGATGTAATTTGATAATAAGAAGGTCTTGTTTAGTGCCAAAGCATGAGAATGATTCTAGTTGGCTAAAAAAAAATATCTTTCAGTCTACATGTACTATCTTGGGAAAGTTTTGTCGATTTGTTATTGATGCGGGAAGCTGTGATTACATTATTTCTGAAGAAGCCGTCACGAAGTCGGGATTGAAGACTGAAAAACACACTAGACCTTATAAACTGGCATGGCTGAAGAAAGGTGGAGAAGTGACAGTGGGAAGACGAGCTTTTGTTACATTTTCTATTGGGAAGAAGTACAAAGATGATACTTGGTGTGATGTTGTGGATATGGATGTGTGTCATTTACTTTTGGGAAGACCATGGCAATATGATAGAGCTGTACAACCTAATGGTCGCACCAACAGCTACAGTTCCATGTTTGAAGGTACTCAAATTACTTTAGTTCCTAAGAAGTGAGAACAAAGTGAGAACAAATCAGAGAAGATGGTGGAACCAACTAGTTTATTATCTTCGAAAGAATTTGTTGAAGAGGTGAAAGATAGCACTGAAATGTTTATGTTGATTGGGTATGAAGCAAGTGAAGATTTTGAAATTCCTGCGGAGGTTAGACCAGTGTATAATGAATTTGAAGATGTCTTTCCTACGGAATTGCCCAAGGAGTTACCACCATTGAGGGATATAAACCATCAGATTGATCTAGTGCCAGGTGTTGTTTAACCGCATAGGCCACATTATCGTATGAGTCCAAAGGAGCATGAAGAGTTAAGGAGACAGTTTGAGGGGTTTCTTGAACAAGGGCGTGTTCGGGAAAGTCTAAGTCCTTGTGCTGTACCAGCTTTGTTAGTGCTGAAGAAAGATGATTCATGGAGAATCTGTACAGAAGCAGGGCACTCAACAAAATAACTATCAGATATAGATTTCCTATGCCAAGACTTGATGATTTATTGGATCAACTTAGTGGGTCTGTAATCTTTTCGAAGATTGATCTTAAGAGTGGTTATCATCAGATTCGCATTAGACCAGGTGATGAATGGAAGACAACATTCAAGACTCGGGAAGGATTATATGAATGGCTGGTAATGCCGTTTGGTCTATCTAATGCACCAAGTACAATTATGAGGGTGATGAATCAAATTTTCAGACCTTACATTTGGAAGTTTGTTGTTGTTTACTTTGACGATATCTTGATCTATAGTGCAAGCACAGAGAAGAATATTCAACACTTGTGGAAGGCATTAACTATTCTTCGTCAAGAACAATTCTATGCAGCGACGAAGAAATGCGTGTTCATGACGCCAAGTATTTTATTTCTGGGTTATGTCGTGTCCAAGGAAGGAATACAAGTGAACCAGAGTAAAGTAGCCGCAATCAGAAATTGCCGTAGCCCAAAACTATCACAGCAGTCAGAAGTTTTCATGGGTTAGCTTCATTTTATCGAAGATTTATACCACACTTTAGTAGTGTGATGGCTCTTGTTACTGATTGCATGAAGGGAAGAAGTTTTCATGGTCGGAAGAGGCAGGGTTTGATTTTGTGCGAATCAAGGAACTTTTAACGTCAGCACCGATTCTAGTGTTGTCGGATTTTCAATTACTATTTGAGTTACACACAGATGCATCTAAAGTTGGAATTGGAGGAGTTTAGAGTCAGAAGGGTCGTCCAATTGCCTATTTCAGTGAAAAACTTTCTAGAGCAAAGATGACATACAGTACTTATGATGTGGAGTTTTATGCGATTGTGCAAGCTGTGAAGCATTGGAGACATTATTTGTTCCACAAATAATTTGTTTTGTATATAGAACATGAAGCATTGAAACATTTACAAGGGCAGGATAAAATTGCAGCTAGGCATGCATCATGGATTGCTTATTTGCAGCAATTTACATTCGTCGTCAAGCATAAGTCTGGAGTGATTAATCCCGTTGCCGATGCATTGGGTCGAAGGAGTAGTTTGCTAACAACTATGCGAGTAGAGGTGATGGGTTTTAACTTAATTCCAAATTTTCTTACTTCATATTCATATTTTCCCAGGACCCTAGACAACGTCAAGAAGGGAAGCATGGATGGGTATGTGTTGATTAATGGTTTTCTATTTAAAGGAAATCAATTATGTATTCCAGATTGCAGTTTACGAATGAAGATCATCAAAGAATTGCATGAAGAAGGACACGTGGGCCGTGACCGTACTATGCAGTTGATTTCAAAGTCTTATTTTTGGCCGTCAATGAGAAAAGTAGTTGAAAGGTTTGTTTAGAGGTGCCATATTTGTCAAGTTTCAAAAGGGACCACGACAAATGCAGGTTTATATTTGCCATTGCCTATACCTACTAAGCCGTGGGTGGATGTTAGTATGGACTTTGTATTGGGTTTGCCGAGGACGCAACGTGGCAATGATTCTATCTATGTGGTGGTTGATCGATTTTCAAAAATGGTACATTTTATTGCATGCAAGAAGACGGCAGATGCAGTTAATGTTGCACAGTTATACTTTAGAGAGATTAATCGTCTCCATGGGTTGCCGGAATCTATTGATTCAGATAGAGACACTCATTTTCTGAGACATTTTTGGATGAGTCTAGGGAGAATGGTCGGGACAAAGCTGAAATTTATTAGTGCTTATCATCCACAGACGGATGGACAGAAAAAAGTTGTGAACAGATCCCTGGGTAATCTATTGAGATGCCTCGTGAATGATAATTTAAAGAGTTGAGATTCCAAGATGTGTCAAGCTGAGTTTGCACACAACCATGTAGTTAGTCGTAGCACTGGTTTCAGTCCATTCCAGGTTGTTTATTCAACAATTTCGAAGGGACCATTGGATTTATCTACAGTTCCATAACAGAAAGGAGTGATCAAGCGAGCTAGTGATTTTATGAATGAATTGAAAGAATGCCACAAGCTTGTGCAAGATCGATTGCTTAAGGCAAATGAGAAATATAAGCAATCCGTAGATATCAAACGATGACATGTTGAATTCAAAGAAGGAGATTTTGTATATGCAGTATTGACTAAGGATCGATTTCCTATTAGTGCTTACAACAAGCTAGCTGCTATAAAGATTGATTTTTTGAAAATTGTAAAGAAGATTAATGAGAATGCTTATCAGTTAAGATTGCCGGATCATATCCATACTGCCGAAGTTTTTAACGTCAAACACTTGATTCCGTATCATGAGAATAAGCATGTCGAAGAAGAGGAAAGTGTGAATTCGGGGTCGAATTCTTTTCAACCAGGGAAGAATGATGCAGCGCACCATGATAGTCACAGTTCCTTAAATCGCCCAGCCTACTATGAGCCATGCCGTGTTAAATCGCTCCAACATAAGTCGCTTAACGACCTAAGGCCGCCCCAGCCGTCAACGTATCAAGATAAACGAGTTAAGTCTCTTAATTCATTCAATGACCTAACGGATCAAGAAAACAAGGCTGCATCTCTTAGGTCGTTCCCTGAAGCCACATTCCTTAAGTCGCACTACTTAAGTCGTTCTAAAGCCTAAGACATTAAGTCGCTAAGTCACTCATGAAGTTAAGCCGTTCCTACATCTTAGGTCGCGCATTCCTTAAGTCGTTCACTAATGTCGTCCTATGCCGCTATCTCCTTATGTCGTCCATTCCTTAGGTCACTTGCATCTTATGTCGCTCAACCTATGCCGCATTGATTTCTTAAGTCGTGCATCTATAGCTGCTTCTCTTAAGTCGCTTGCTTCTTTAAGTCGCTGAAGCTTATGCCACTATATCTTAAGCCGCTCAAGTTCTTAGGTCGCTCGACCTTATGCCGCATCTTTTAGGTCGCATGAAGCTATGCCGTAGAGTACTATTGTTAAGTCGTTGAGTCGTATACTGTTAAGTCGCATATGTGTTGTATGTGTTAAGTCGTTTGTTCTTATGTCGTGTGTGTTATGTCGTAAGTCGTGTAAGTTTGTAAATCGTATGCGGTAGGTCGTGTGATGTTAGGTCGGCCGTGTGTTAGGTCGGCTGTGCTATGCCGTAAATTTTTATAAATAGGGGTGTTGTGTCACTTGTAAAGTTGGTTGATTTTGAATAAAATTTGTTTGTGTGCTTTTGCTACTTTTGTTGAAGTTGAGTGTGATCTCCTTCTTCTTCCATCTTCGGATATTCGAGTGCGCTCGAATCAACGAACTTGAAGCCGATTCACGGAATCTCACGCGCGAGATCAACGTCGAAGAATCGTAGATCTTCTAACGCGGAATCGTGCGCGATCAACGTGTTGAAGATGTATAGAATCCGGTATCTCGAGAGATCAACGGATTTGGGCACTTATCGTTCTATAAGTTTTACTTGACACGAAATCATTTCATGAGGAAGAAAGTTGCGCTAATTTGTATCAAAACATTATTAGCACGTCAAAGTGTTAATCCGCTACGTCAGAAGTGCCTTCGGTTCTGTTCGAACCCAGAACAGACTTGTATGGTTGTATGTCTGACATTACAAATTGAGATATAAAGCTGATTTCTTTCAAATACATATCGGTTGATGGCGGAGAATTTATTCTTTTAGCTTAGCACCCTTCTCTAAGGCGTACGAGCTAAGAGGTTATGTGGTTGAAGGTCATTACTGATATACTCCCAAATTTGGTAGTGTGGCATGCTGAGTGCTACTGATCATTTGTTGATCGAAGCATGGCTTTGTGAAAAGCGTAGCTTTGTGGACGAGACTTCGTCAAATCTCACAACCCGGTTATGGTCGAAACAGGAATCGTGGTAGCAAGGTTATTTAGGGATAGCTTCCCCTAAGGGTATGTCCATTTCTTCTGGATTATGAGTGGTATCATGGTATGGAGCCCAAATATATACTTTGTGGTTGTTGCAAACTTATTACTTTGTGGTTGTTGGTTGAGAAGCGCTTCGGATAAAGGTTGGTAACGACCGGAAAGTGGCATACTCGTGTCAGTTGGTACCTAGATATAGAGGTAACCCGGCCTTATGTAGCAGAGATCCGGTTTGGATCCAGGGACGTCCTTCCAGAGGCGTTCCATTTTATATGGGAAGTTCCTTTGCCCGACCATTTGTTGGAAATCCAATCATCCAAATACGAGCCCTTTACGGTTTTAGTTGTATAACCTGCCATTTACTTATGGTGGCGCCCCACTGTTTAGGTGGTAGCTATAGTAGACATACAATAATGGTTGTACGCTGGCTAAGATTTATATTCTATTTTCGAAATGCTTTCTACACTATGCACTAGTAATAATATAAAAATGTTGCATATTTGACTATCATAAGAAGAAATCTCCTCCAATTCTGCGTATGCATTGTGTGTGTGGCGGGCGGTCTTATGGTAGTTTCATTTTTAAAAGCATATCGAAATCCTTTTACAAATCTAGTTTCTTTAAAAGCAATTGTTTTTGTATACTCATACTAGTCCCATGACTGATCCAGAGTTTATTTTTCCTTCCTAAACTCTGGGTGCACATAATTTTCCACACAGGCAGTCTAGAAGCAAGTTATCAACGTTTTGAAGCTAGCATGGATTTGATGTCTTCTGGATGCTTTGGATTTGGAAATCTTTTGAAGTGTTGGAGTTTTGAAGACCTTGTCAAAGTTGAAGTATGTTGGAGACTTTGTTGAAGTTTTGTTATCGTATTATTGTTGTATTGGATATTGTATCACGTTGTATCTGCGTTGATATATGACATTCATTTTGTTTCCGCTGTTTGATATCCATCTTTTGTTGTTATAAGCTCCATCCGAACTGAAGTTTGATGTTCGAATCTCCGGCAGTCGAATACAAGTGAGTTATTTGACGTCGACTTTTGAACGCTGAATTTTGGGTCGCGACAAATTGGAATTAGAGCTTAAGGTTGAGTAAGAACTTTAGCTACGGGGTATAACACATTAGATGGCTCATTAGAGATAGGGTGAAGTATACCCAAGAATGAGTATAAACCAAAAGACCAAAAACCCAAATTTCTTGGTCTATTCCTTTTAAATTATTAATGTTTCTTAAGATATCTTGTTTGTATGCCTAAATCAAGTTTTCTTGCAATTTACAGATAGTAAGAATGAGCGGAAGAAGAGGACAAGGTAGGGAATGGGGAAATACCGCCGCAACTGGTCAAGTCCCTCCAATTGCAACTGTGTTTACTCAATCTCAGTCGAATCTAGCCGATCTATATAAAAACTTTTCGAGACTTGGTGGAAAGCCTATTACTGGCAAGGAATCTGTTGTAGCCCAAGCTTGGATCAGATCTTGTGAAAGAATTTTTAAAGGATTGAAGTTGGAAGATGATCAAAAGCGACAAATAGCCTCTTGGCAACTCCAAGAGGAAGCATCAGCTTGGTGGGAGACAGTTACTGTGGATGAGTCAGAAGATAAGTCTACTTGGGGACGATTTAAAGAAGTGTTTGAGCAGAGATATATTCCATCTGCTGGTATCTCTCGAATGTACCAGGAATTTCTATATTTGAAGCAAGAAAGTCTATCATTTGAGGAGTACTTGAATAAATTCAATGAATTATCTCGATTTGGTCCGGTACTAGTAAGTACACCCTTGAAGAAAAATGAAAGATTCATTCGGGGAATGAATAAATTGTATCACGAGAGGATGACAACCCACATTAAAGAATCTTTTTTAGATTTGATTGATATGGGTTATCGATATGCTACTCTAGATATGCAGGAAGTTCCAAAAGGGAAGGGGAGTTCAAGTAGTTCGAATAGGAAGAAAAGAAAATTCGAAGGAAAGAAGCCGGTTCGAGGCAGGAAGAAGAAGAGGAGTACTCAAGAAAATTCAACCCAAAATGTTGTTTGTTTTAATTATCAGGAGAAAGGCCATTTAATAAATGATTGTGAGAAGCCAAAGCAGCAAATTAAGAAGAATCAACTTGTAAAGGAAAGTTGGAAATCCAAGGAATGCAATTGTTTTCACCAGCCAGGTCATGGAGTTAAGAATTGCCCGAAAAAGAAACAAGCGCAAATAGTGAAAGTGTGCGCAATAAATGATAACGCCTCAACTTCTAAGACGAATGAAGGAAAGGGAGTTTTGGAGGGTAACCTTATTATCGGTGAAAGAATTGTTAGAGTTTTGTTTGACACGGGAGCTTCACATAGCTTTATCTCCCAACAAATCGTAGACGAATTAAAACTTAAACTCAAATTTGTCGTTGAGCCTATTTTTGTGAAGAATCCAGTGGGTGGTCCTGCAAATCTTTGTTTATATTGTAGAAGAGTGCCTATCTCTTATTTTGGCCATCGCTTTCCTATTAACGTTTATGTTCTCGACTTCAGTGAATTTGAAATCCTACTCACGATGAATTGGTTATCGAAATACGAAGCCAAATTAGATTGCAGAAATCGAACGATTCTAGTCAAAACTAAAAATGGAGATTCCATTGAAATTTCTTGTGAAGACCCTAGTCCGAAAAGAGATAAATTGATGTACACTTTGGGATGTCCAGAACCTAGTCTGGAGTCCATTCCAATTGTCCAGCTTTTTCCCGATGTATTCGAAGAAGTAGAATCTTTACACCCACATAGAGAGATTAAATTCAGAATTGACTTAATTCCGAATGCTCGTCCTGTTGTTCTTTCTAAACGCAGGATGGCACCGCGGGAAAGAATTGAACTAGTAGAACAAACTGGTGATTTGTTAAAAAAGGGATTGATTCGTCCTAGTGTCTCTGAATGGGGTTCAGCGGTAGTTTTTGTGGCTAAATCTGATGGGTCTTTGAGATTGTGTGTTGACTATCACGATCTCAATAGGCAAACTCTCAAGAATAAGTTTCCTTTACCCAGGATCGACGATTTATTCGATCAACTTCATAGTGCACGATTCTTTTCTAAGATGGATCTAGCTATGGGATTCCATCAGTTGCGAATTGCCAAAGATTATGTTCACCGAACTGCTTTTAGAGGTCCGGATGTGTTCTACGAAGTGTTAGTCATGCCTTTCGGACTAACTAACGCTCCTGCGTACTTTGTATATTTGATGACCCGTGTGTTTCGGGAGGTGCTGAATAAATTTGTTCTTGTATTTATCGATGATATTCTAATCTACTCCAAAAATGAAGAGGAACATGCTGAACATCCCAGAATTGTTTTGGAAATTTTAAGAAGGAACGTCTTATTCGCTAAATTTTCTAAGTGTCACTTTTGGGTCAAAGAAGTCAGATTTCTTGGCCATATTGTTAGTGAAGAAGTGATTTCTATTGATCGGAGCAAAATTTCTGCTATTCTTGACTGGAAGCAACCCACTACTCCTAGAGAAGTTCGAAGTTTTCTGGGTTTAGCGGGATATTAGAGAAAATTTGTACAGGATTTTTCTAAGTTGGCTAGCCCATTGACTAAGATAACAATGAAGAATGGTAAATTTGTTTGGACCCCAAAATGTGATGATGCTTTTCAGGAATTGAAAAAGAGATTGACTACTGCTCCTGTTCTTGCCATCATTGACGGGAACCAAGGCTTATCTGTCTATACTGACGCTAGTAGTGATGGGTTGGTGCAGTATTGATGCAAAACGGGAAGGTGATTGCCTACGCGGGTAGACAATTACGTCCGCACGAGAGAAAGTACCCAACACATGATTTGGAGTTTTTGGCTGTTGGTTTCGCCTTAAAAATCTGGCGACACTATCTTTTGGGTGAAAATTTTGAATTATTCACCGACCACAAATCTTTAAAGTATCTCTTTACCTAGAAATATACGAATCTGCAAAAACAACGTTGGTTGGAATTTCTGGCATCCAGTGACCTAGATATTCTATATACACCTGGAAAGGCCAATGTCGTTGCCGATGCCTTGAGCAGAAGGCATGCTGTTCTCGCATATCTTATTGTCGCTCCTACTCTTCTGAAGGAGATTGCAAGACAACACACCGAAGACAAGTTTCTTCGAGAAATCCGTAGAAGAATATGTTGAGGTGAAGGTTCTAGTTTTGAAATTGATGATAACGAAGTTATAAGGATGAAAGGAAGAATTAGTGTCCCTGACATTCCGAAGCTGAAAAGTGAAGTTTTGGACGAATGCCACAAGTCCAAACTCAGTATCCATCCAGGAATCAACAAAATGTATCGCGATATTAAAAGAACATTCTGGTGGAAGACAATGAAAAGGGACATATTGATTTATGTGAGTCGCTGTGCTACTTGTCAACAAGTTAAAAGCAATCAAAAGAAAGTAGCCGGTTTACTTCAGCCTTTGGAAGTACCGAAATGGAAATGGGATCAGGTATCGATGGATTTCATCGACGGATTGCCACAAACCAGAAGGGGAAATGAAGCAATTTGGGTTATAGTGGACCATCTAAACAAAACTTCTCACTTTATTCCAGTGAAATCCACTCGGACTACAGCAAGCTTAGCAAAGCTTTATATAAAGGAAATTGTTCGTCTCCATGGTATTCCGAGCAGCATAGTGGGTGGTCGTGATCTGATCTTCACTAGTAGATTTTGGGGGGCATTCCAAGCCGCGTTGGGAACAAAGCTGAACTTCAGCACTGCTTATCATCCATAATCTGGTGGGCAGACATAAAGGGTTAACCGAATTCTAGAAGACCTATTGCGAGCTTGCATTCTTGATTTTGGTGGTTCTTGGGATGACCATTTACATCTGATATAGTTATCAAGCCAGTATTGAGATGGATCCTTTTGAAGCTTTGTATGGTCGTCCATGTCGATCACCTGCATGGTCGATCGAATCAGGTGATAGACTCGTCCTTGGACCATACATGATTAAAGAAGCCACAGAGAAGGTAGATTTTATTCGAAAGAAATGAATAACAACTCAAAGTCGTCAGAAGAGCTATTATGACCATCGAAGAAGAAATTTGGAATTTCAAGTTGGAGATTCTGTATTTCTGAAAGTGTCTCCAATGCGGGAGTATTGAGGTTTGGGAAAACTGGAAAGCTAACACCGCGTTATGTTGGTCCTTTTCCTATTCTGGAGAGGATCGTTCCTCCAGCATATCGAGTGCAGCTACCCAGCTGGTAATCTGGCGTGCACAATGTATTTCATGTTTCTAATCTCCAAAAATTTGTAAATGATCCAAATAGTATTATTGAGGAGGCAACTTAACAGGATCTTGAGAACATTCCTAACTTGGCAGTAGAGAGAGAACCGATAAAGATAGTAGATCGTGATGAAAAACGATTGAGAAACAAAGTTGTAAAACTAGTTGAAGTTCAATGGTAAGGCAATCTAAAGGACTATACTTGGGAAACCGAAGAAAATATGCAGAAATCATATCCCAACTGCAAAGTGGATATCTCGGCTTAAACTGGTAAGCCATTTCCTTGTTGTTCTAAATTCGTATATTCTTTGTTTGATTTTCTCCCTCTTTCAATTTCGAGGACGAAATTTTCTTAAGGAGGGCATATTGTATCATCCCAGAGTTTGTTAAATTAAATCTGGTAACTTATTTGAACTTTTGAATTTAATTTGAGAAATGTTAACAGAAATATAAAAATATTGTTAATATTAATATTATAAAGATGTATGGAATTTAATAGATATATGATAGCAAATTTAAATAAATAATAATAAATAAATAAATAAAAGCATATAACAAGCAAGAAAAATTGTTTTAAACAATAAATAAAATTTGTGATGAATTAAATGTTAATAATTGAAACAAACACTTACATTCAGCAAATGTAAAACAAGAACAAGATTAGATCACAAAAGAAAGGAACATTTAAAACATAATTGTGTAGAATATTTAAACTAGAAAAATAAACTGTAAAAAAATAAAACAAAGACTTAGGCAAGGCAATAAAATAAAGCCTGTATATTTTCTTTCATATACATCATCTCCATTCATTCACAGCAAAGAAAAAATAATATAATAAAGATGAAAATCTACAAAGTAAACAAATTAGTACTTGCATAACAATAATAATAAGATGTTGTAAGTATAAAAGGGAACAATGAACATTACATTACATGCTTCATTTAATGCTTTCAAACTCAGCCATAAACAAGATCACATCAGATTTATTAAAGCATGGGTTTAGTCAGCATGAAAAGAAATAGAAAATGCTGAGAAAACATAAATATTGTACTTACCTATACCTCAGCCTATACACAACTCTTTTATATATACATAAATCCTCTCTCTTATATTTTCGTTCAGGCCATAACTTTGCAAACCTAATGAAGGAAAAAAAGAGCATCATTATCATACAAAGATTCAAAAAAATCACTAATAGATCAAACAGAAGAAAGAAAAAAAATTAAAATGGAGGCTTTCAACAAAAACACAAAAGTAGTCCTCGATTTAACGGAAATTCAAGGTGAGTAAACATGTATCCTTAAGGTTCAAAATAGTGAATGCTGAAATCTATGAATACCAAATGATATTGTGTTATATGATCATATATAGATAAATATACCTATGTTTGTTGTATGTCATCTCTGCTTTTACCAGTCCAGAGTTCAATCAAGAAAAGAAAAATCTAAACTTCATTCGACCAAATCTCTTATAGCTTTCAATTTTCCACAAATAGGTTAGCTTAACATCATCTATGAGTTAAAGTTTGTTGTAAACTTGATCATAAAGAGTTCGACCCTGCAAGCTTGGTTTTACAGTGAAAACCAAATCATGTGATAAATCCGAGTATTTTAAATTATCAACTGGATTACATAACTTGAATTGTCATTGCAAATTGTGATTTTTAAAACAAAAATAGGAGTTTTTAGTTGCCTATGTTATGTGCAGTTCGAGATTGATCGAAATTTGCATTTTGATCGATTCCCGATCATCAAACAAAATTCAGATCTTAAGATTTTTCTTGAAGTTTGTTTGGCCATAGACGATTTCAGAAAAATTATCGAAATTTTTTTCCATTGTGTAGATTGATGAATCAAGGCCATTTTAGGGCTTTGGGGTAGGATGGGTTCGTTGTTGTTCACGAGAGGGTTTCGTTGTCGTCGTGGCAATCGGGTCGATCACACGGGGGGGATAGGGCCGTGGTGATGTGTTGAAGCTGAGGTCGATGATCCATGGCCCCCGGATGCTCGACGTGGCGGGGCGAGGCATTTTTTCAGGCGAGTTCGATTCACAGTTTCGAATGAAATGGATAAATTTTGATTTCGAGCTTTAGGTATTGAATCAAGGTTCGTAATCGAGTGTAGTGGGGTTTTGTGATGTGCTGGAGGTGGCGTGGTTCGCCAAAACGGCGGCGCGACGTCGTGCACGTGCACGATGTCGATTTTGTATCAGCGAGTTTAGGCCTGGGGAGATACTCGAGAGAACGTTCGAGTAAAAAGAATTTTGTCTCGGGTTATCTCGCGTTTAAGCTGGTTGTTTCAGTAGTCGACTAAGTTTATAACTTAGGCAAAAAAAGAATAAGAAAAGAACGAGAGGGAAAGAAGAAGAACTCGAGTTAACAGGGGAACTCGGGTTGAATTTCTGATAAATCCGAAGCAAACGAGCAAAGCTCTCGGGTGTGACTCGAAGCGAGTCTGGTGATTTATATGTAGAGTTTTCAAACTTCTAAACAATTTTAACCATGTTTTCAAAATTTACGCTTTGAATTAAGATAAATAAATCAAGGATTTAAGTGACATGTTTTTTTTGGTAATTAAATTTTTAATTTATTTAATTTTGATACATCATTTTTATATAGTCATTTAAAATAAAGAAAATTAAAATAAAATGTTGTTTTAAACTAAATCTTTACTTTTAAAATGTGATAAAAGAAATTTATCTAACACGGTTTAAAAAGATAATCAAAGCAGTTCGATTTTCTTTTTGTTTACTTAAACAATTAATGATGTGTTAATAAAACTTCATAAGAAATAACCTTAGTTAATTAATTAATATTAAAGTTTAAATAAATTGATAACTAAGATTTATATTAAATTAAAATTTAGATAAATAAATTTGAATTTAATTAAGAAAATTAATTAAGAAGTGATAAACTAATGAAAATGATTAAGATCTAATCAACTGTAATTAATTGTAATTAATCATTGATTTAAGATTACCCATCGAAGTAATTTATGTGATTAATAAATTTAAAACCACATGATTTATTCATCTTAATTAAAGATGCTTTGATTGTTCCTAAATATTGTTTGTTGGATTAATATTCCTATTATGTGATGTGATGCTATGTAATTTTGAATGCTTTAAACTGAGCTTTGATATTGGTATTACAATTATGTGATTTTTGAAAACCCATTGGCCGTGAAACGACATTTGATTTTCGATGCGACAGGAAGTTGGATTCCAGTTGGTTATCCGAAACCCACATCGAATAAGAAAATCTTCGTGAATGACATCCACATGTTTTAAAATTGACGTCCACTATTCGGATTAGCCGGTAGAGGACCTTTGTGTTAGATAACCCATTCCTTGTAGTTATATGTCGAAATGGATAGCATATGAAGACCGGTGGTGAAGGCCGGGTATCTTCGAAAACGGTAGGACAACCTATTGATTGTCTCTGCACTGAGTTACTCCGGTATAGAGATTCCCTAAGTGACGGGAAGTCTGATCGGGATTGTGGATGCCCGGATTGCAAGGACTTCTTCGTAAGTGCCTTCGGTTCTGTTTGAAACCGAAACAGACTTGTATGGTTGTATGTCTAACATTACAAATTGGGATATAAAGTTCATTTCTTTCAAATACATATCTGTTGGTGGCGAATAATTTATTCTTTTAGCTTAACACCCTTCTCTGAGACGTACGAGCTCAGAGGTTATGTGGTTGAAGGTCATTAGTGATATACTCCCAAATTTGGTAGTGTGGCATGCTGAATGCTCCTGATCATTTGTTGATCGAAGCATGGCTTTGTGAAAAGCGTAGCTTTGTGGACGAGACTTCGTCAAATCTCACAACCCGGTTATGGTCGAAACAGGAATCGTGGCAGCAAGGTTATTTAGGGATAGCTTCCCCTAAGGGTATGTCAATTTTCTTCTCGATTATGAGTGGTATCATGGTATGGAGCCCAAATATATACTTTGTGGTTGTTGCAAACTTATTACTTTGTGGTTGTTGGTCGAGAAGCGCTTCGGATAAAGGTTGGTAACGACCGGGAAGTGGCATACTCGTGTCAGTTGTTACCTAGATATAGAGGTAACCCGACCTTGTGTAGTAGAGATCCGGTTAGGATATGGAGACGTCCTTTCAGAGGAGTTCCATTTTATATTGGAAGTTCCTTTGCCCGGCCATTTGTTGGAAATCCAATCATCCAAATACGAGCCCTTTATGGTTATAGTTGTATAACCTGCCATTTACTTATAGTGGCGCCCCACTGTTTAGACGTAGCTATAGTAGACATACAATAATGATTGTATGCTGGCTAAGATTTATATTCTATTTTCGGAATGATTTCTACACTATGCACTAGTAATAATATAAAAGTGTTTCCTCGTACTAAGCATATTTGACTATCATAAGAAGAAATCTCTTCCAATTCTGCGTTTGCATTGTGTGTGTGGCGGGAGGTCTTATGGTAGTTTCATTTTTAAAGGCATACCGAAATCCTTTTATAAATCTAGATTCTTTAAAAGGAATTGTTTTTGTTTACTCATACCACTCCCATGACTGATCCAGAGATTATTTTTCCTTCCTAAACTTTGGGTGCCCATAATTTTCCACACGGGCAGTCTAAAAGCAAGTTATCAGTGTTTTGAAGCTAGCTTGGATTTAAAGTCTTCTGGACGCTTCGGATTTGGAATTTTTTTGAAGTGTTGGAGTTTTGAAGACCTTGTCGAAGTTGAAGTATGTTGGAGACTTGTTGAAGTTTCTGTTGTCGTATTATTGTTGTATTGGGTATTGTATCATGTTGTATCTACGTTGATATATGACATTCATTTTTTTCCGCTGTTTTATATTCATCTGATGTTGTTATAAGCTCCATCCGAACTGAAGTTTGACCTTCGAATCTCCGGCAGTCGAATACAAGTGAGGTATTTAACATCGACTTTTGAACGCTGAATTTTGGGTCATGACAATTATACTTTGACTTTTGGATCTATTCGGTGGCCACTTTTGATTTTCCTTTTGGGGATGTGGCTCAAGGTGGGCGGTAGCTGTGGCTATGCGTTACTACCGACCCGGAAGCGTAATTGGTATATCTACCCTGGCATTGCCTAGTTGTGCCGTGTCACCTACCCTAGCGCGTCATATACGATTTTGATTTGTACCATACCTATGGAATGCCCTCTGTTGACGCCCAGTACGGGGGAGATTACGGTACTGTATAGACTATGGGAATATATAAATGTGTTAAGGTGGAAAATGTAAAGCCTAACGCTATTTAAAAGTAAGTTTATTTTACAATTAGACACTATTATAATAGCGAAATATAATACATAGTAAATAGTTTAACGGATCCTTAAGAGATGTAAATCCCGAGCATCTCTTGAGTTACTGCACTCATTTTTATTTCTATTGATTTAACTTACATAAGATCTTTAAATTCTGACTCGAGTGTTTTGTCCATTCAATTCGCTCGGGTTAGTCCGAGCATTTCAGGATCGAAAACTTTATTTCTGAAGGATGAAGATTAAGATTTGATTATTATTATATAATATATAGTTCCACTACATACTGTATTCCACTGCATTGATATTTATTGGTATGTGAACTCTGATATATATTGTATAAGTAAACTTAAATATTTTGTAACCAGCTTCAAGAACTGTATATTGATTATTATATTTTATCCTTTCGCTGTGAGATTCTATTTTTTTTTATTTACCCCATAACAATCTGCCCTTCCGTATGGTTTGAATTGGCACGTGTGTCGATTTAAAGCATACGAAAAGGCGGGATGTTACAATGTGGTATCAGAGCTTTGGTTTAGCGATAAACCTTAGCTTTGTGGGGTTTGACACTTTATTAATCGGGTAGTAATACCCTTTGATGAGTCGCTGAGTGTATATATGAGAGAGCGTAGTTGTTAGTATTATAAAAAGGCTTTAATATTCTGTTAATTTGTTCCGTTTCGTAATTATAAATTCCGGTTGGTGCATGGGACGCTATGACATCAATAGGGATTTCTAAACATTTAATAGGACAAACCGACATAATATTTGTTTTAATATAGGTGAATGATTAATTTTGCCTATTATATTTTCTATATATAAAATAAATTTTATAAATAGGATACATATTTGGTTGTTATATTGGTTGTTAGGTAATGAAAATATAAATAATATTTGAAATAAGTTGAAAATAAAATAAATGAAAATTGGAAATTTAGAACTTAAGTTCCGGGGTTTGGAAACTTTCTTTCGAATAATTTTGGGAATATAGTGATAATATGGTTACAAGTATTTTCTAATATAAATATCCAATTTAATTTGAAAGAATTGTTTTAAAAGAAACTTTGAAAAGAAATAAGCTATGTACTCCCCTCTCTGTCGCTGGAAAATAATTTCGGTGATGAGTGCATGCATCATCGACATTCATTTTCGAGTTTCGAAGTGATAAGGCCACTATAGTAGTTTACTACATATTTGTTTTGATAAACCAATATAAATTTTAAAAACGTTTTGAATGTAATTGGATATATATATATAAACTGTAAGTATATACATTTATTTATTATTTTAAAATGAATAGAAATTCAACTCGGTATTTAATTCTTAAGTTTTCGATTTATTAATAGTTTCCGTTATTGGTGTGAAATGGAATGTAATCGATTAATAATTGGAGTCTTTAATTAAAATAAGAAATTTAATGCTAGGTTATGTATGAAATTAAAGGTAATATGAAATTAACCTATAAAACAAAGAATAATATTATTGAACATTTAATTAATAAAAAGAAATAGAAATAAACTTGGGTAACTTTCTATTGCATCCTTAAGAGCATATATATAACTTACCAAAAGAGATAAAAGTTGAAAATGTTAATAAGAAAATGTAACAGATATTATACAAGTAATTAACTTGAGGTAATGAAAGTACTCAATGGAATTCCTTAATAAATGAAAGTAATTATTGAAATTCTTTATTTATAAGAATTGATGTTATAGAGTTATAAATTTAAGTGGCAATTAAAATTTTACTATAATTAAATATAATAGAAATATAAGAATTAAATGCAATGCAATAAGAAGAAACTTACATGACATTAAAATGAAAAAATAAATAAATAATTGTAAATAATAAATGAAATTATAAGAATGAGCTTGATTTATTATTTGAAATTGTTGTTTGTTTTGGTTTATAGTTTTTTAGATAAGGATATTTTCAATTGGTTGGATGAATATATAATCTATTTAGTTTCATCTAAGATTGTTGAGTAAATGGTGCACTAAGTAGTTTATTTTGCATTCTGTACAATTTAAAGTTTAAACCCAAACAACTGTTTGTTTTGTTTGAATGAATGTTTGAATTCTGTTGATTCTGTATGAAGTTGTACGCTGTTTGTTGCAATTGGTTGTTGAATTGATTGTTTGTTGCGGTTGAACAACTTAAATATTTCATTCTATATAATTTCTAACTCTTATCAGATTATATAAGAGAAATACAGGTTATGGAAGCAATTACTACTGCTTTTGGTTGCATAAAATAAGCGTTAATTGACCGACTAATAGGTACGTTTTCGGATTATGGTTTATAACGTTATATTGTTTTCCTGGGTTGGGATATAATATTTTGGATATTATATGTGATATTTTGTTATATTTGATATTAAGCCTCTGCGTACAAAGGAGACTTTGCCAAAATTTTCCATAAATTCTGGGACTTAGAAAATATTTTGAAAATGTTTCCAAACTTTATTAATTTGAGTATAAAAGACTTATTGGTTATAAATTTGTATATTTTATTTTAAATTATTTTACTTTATAAATTTATTTGTTTATAAAGTTAATATCTTTGAATAATATATATTGTTAATTTAATTCTTCTTCCCCCTTCTTTTTCCTTTTCGAGGACGAAAAGTTTTGAGTAGGGGAGAGTGTAACGACCCATAAAATTTGGTAAATAAATGAGTTAATTTAATTGGATATTGTAATTGAATCGATGAAAAGAAATAAAATTTTATAATTTATATCGAAATAAAAGTTTAAGGATGAATGGTAGCAACCAATTGTTGACAATTGAAGTAAAATCAATTTAAGTGAAATAGCGTAAATTTTGCACTTGGGTACAAATGTTATAATTACTATGAGTTACATGTTTAATTTATGGATGAAATTGGAGATAAATTTTAGAATATATATATATATATATATATATATATATATATATATATATATATATATATATCAAATGTTACATTTATGGGAATGTGATACAATGTTAGAAATTAGATGTAGCAATTGTAATTAAAATTAACAATTTACAATAAAATTGAAATTAATTGAAAATAATGTAAATTGTCTTACTTGGTCATAAGTTTAATATAAGCAACAAATGAAAATGTTGAATTAGTGAATCATTAATAAAAATATTAAATAGAATGGAATAAAATTAATACAATAACGGAAAGAGTGAATGCAAATTTAAATAGTAACGTAAAATTTGTGTATAAGGTGGAAATTTGTGTAATAGAATGCATGAGACCAAGTAAATGAATTTATTGTGGATATTAATTATAATTAATGAACCAAAGAAATAGTAATGGTCGTAAGACTATTTAATTTTTCTATTAGTTTGTTGTAACTGTTATATTTGGGAATGAGATTTTATTTTAGTAAATAAAGCAAGTATTGTGTGAATATATGAATTAATTGGGTTTCTAATTTTAACAAATATATTTAGGTGACAACTTCAATACATTCAGAAATAATAATTAATAAAAAGGGTAACATTTGTCGTAAGCAATAAACTTCTTTTTATGAAATAAAAAGTTAATAGTATCAAATTTAACGTGCTACCTATTTATTCAGTCTATTAAGTAAAATTTGGAAATAAATTGCAATCAAGAGAAATTATGTAGCACGTTAAATGGAAATAAATTAATAAATACATTAATGAAGTGTAATATGATTCAATGTTAATTATACCCACAAAATGTCAATTTATTGATTTGTAACTAATAACATCTAATGTGAAATCTATTACATTAATTGACTAAATTGGCGCAGTTCGAGTAAATGTGATTTGTAATTGAAAAGGGGAAATTTTATAAGATGTAATTAATGCTAATTCTAATTTTAATATGACCATTGGTTGATTTAAATAATTTAAAGCAATGTTTATTAACTTATTGAAATTCAAAATTCAACAATTGGATTTATTTCAGATGAATGAATTTAATGTTTAATTATTTCGTTAATTGAAATTTTAGTTGAAATTGGAAAATATTAATGTAATAGCTTTGAACCCAATGTTAATTTCACCTATTTGCCCATAATGGATTGAATAATAAGAATGAATAGTGAATTCAGAGGGATTATTGAAGATTTAATTTAGAATTTGTGGATATAATGAAAATGGAAATTTAACGCAGGAATTTTATATATTAATCAACGCTAAATTTACATCTAAATTTGGTTTAATTAATGTGAATGATTATAAAAATAAAGGTGATAAAATTTCCAATTATGGAAGTGAAATTTAAAAATTGGATTTAATTGATTTATTTTTAATTTATTTAATTAATGTAAAAATAGCCTTTTTGGCAACTGACTAGGATTTCGACGAAACAAGTTTCATCGGATCCATAACGTTAAATTATTGTAGGATTTTAAGTTTCGTATTGATCAGACTTGTCGTTTGATCGTATGGGCTTGAAACGCCTTGAAATAAATTTAATTGAAATCATTTGAAATCAATTTGAAAATATTGATTTTAGCATAACTTCTTCATACGATGGAATTTGGACATGAAACTTTTTCCATCGCGTTCAGAGCAATTTAAAACATCCATTTTGATATATGGGTTGACCCAATTACGTTCCGGAGTCGAAACGGGCTTTTAGGGCCATATATCGTTTAGCGCGTACTTCTATCTTATCCGATCCATTCTATTTTAACTTTGTCGATAAATATATCTTATAAACCCTAATTCCCCTCATTTGTATGTATATCTCAACTCTTACATCCTCAATGGTAGACAACATAATTCCAGATCCAATTCCATTTCAAATTCAAAGTCAAAAATACAAAATCCTTAGAAAAATTTGAAATTTTTTTATGCTGAAGCTCTCGAAGTGCGTAATTTTATGCTGTGATTCGTTTTTCGATTCGGTCTGTCGTTTGACTGGTAATCGTTGAAGAATCCGTGGCCGTTCATAGGCCAAATCTCGATTCAACGTTAGATCTTCAGCAATGGATCGATCAGGTAGTGTTGTCGCGAAGGGGGCGTCGAGCAGCACGCATCAGTATGGTGAGGGTATCGAGACGGTTATTGGATTGGTCGCAAAATGTAGAGGACAGGCCGGATTTCACCTCAACCTGGGAGCAGAAGGCGTCGTCGTGAGTTTCAAGGCAGGGCGTTGTGGTGTGTGGCGGCGATGCGTGGTTTTGAGTGAAGTTGGATTTGGGTTCGGTGCCTCTGGCGGTGGCGATTTGTAATGATAAGGGGGACGTTTGACAGCGGCTTCATCTCTGCAAATCGCGTTTTTCGAATGGGAGGCTTCAGTTGGGGATTACGTGGCTAGGTTATAATTGTTTATTTTATTTATTTCAACATTGTTTAATTGTCGTATTTTTCACATACGATATCCGATTTACGCATGGTTTCTTCCGTTAGGTTTGTATTGGAATTCCAAACAGTTTGACGCTGGTTTGGACGAAATCTGAGGCTGTAGAATTTTTGGGTTTAAATTGGATTTGAATTCAATTTAAATTCAAAAGGTTAGTGTTTTAACCCACTCACAACTTCTAAAATTTCTAATGTTTTTTAAATTGATTTATGATGTGTTTTAAAATTTATTTATACCTGCTTGGCATATATTTCATCGTTATCTCTGTTAAATTGCATTCGTTTAATTTACTTGTTATTTAATTCATTATTGCATATAAACTGCCAGTTAAATTTATAGTTAAATTTATTATTGCATATAAACTGATAGTTAAATTATTAGTTAATTTATTGTGCATATAAACTGCCAGTTAAGTTTCTAGTTAAATTTTTTTCTTTGCATATAAACTGATAGTTAAATTATTAGTTAATTTATTGTGCATATAAACTGCTAGTTAAATTATCAGTTAATTTATTTTGCATAATAAACTGCCAGTAAATGCCTGTTATTTATTACCTGTTATATATTGATGCATTGTTTGAATTTGATAATGATTTTGATAAATGACTTATGGATGATATTGGATGAATGGATGTTGTATTGTATATTGTTATAAACTGCAAGTTATTATGCATTTCATCTCATTTGGGATTGCAGTTTGAAATGATATACAGCCGCATTTTTATTTTTAAATTGCGGATTGAAATGATAAATATCCATATCACTTGACCATAGAATAGAAAATTTTATACAGGCACCATGGTACATATATATATATATATATATAATTATTTTTGAAATAATTTTTCTGTGTTTTGGTAAAGAAATATATACATGGTTTTATGAAATATTGATGTTGGATTTTTGATAAAAGTTATCTTATATATGGTTAAATTCTTGGTTTTAAACTATGTACAAAATTGCTTAAATATGAAGTAAGTTTAATAACAAAGTGGATTTTATTAAAATATATTATGGATAAGTCTTTACTAAAATTATATTCTAATATAGAGTTTATATTGATTTTTAATAAATCAAAGTTGAGGCGATAATTTGAAATTGATTTGAGATTTCATATAGAAAAAAATCTTATTAATATTTGGATTTAAAAAGAATATGGTGTTATAACTAAATTCGAGTTTAAGATGATTTAAGAGAATATATTTAGTCTAAATAAATTGAGGAATATTCTATTATTGAATTTGGTAGTTTTATTTAAAGGATACTGGATTTATTAAGCAAGTATTTCAAAACTAAATAATAGTAAAAGGAATTTGACATACATATGAATAAAAAATTTAGTTTTGAAATTGTGGAATATTTGAAACTTTGAAATATATGGAAATTTAAATGGTTTATATGGGAATTCAAAATCTGTATTTGGAATTGATTTAAGAAATTAAAAAGCTGATTACTTTATAAAGTAACTTATTATTTAACCATTTAAGTATTGAAAATTATGTTCGAAGCTATGGGTTTAAAGTATATATATTTGAAAGTACTATGACTTTTGAAAAAATATATACTTGAAATAAAATAATTTCATATTGATTTGGGTATTAAAATGGAAATGTTATCGTAATTATATGGTTTGAAATGGATATTTTATTCTGGTTTTTAAAGTATAAACTATTTTGAAAAGACCGCGGTGTTATAATAACACTTGGTTGTTGAAGAGACCGGGATCGGAAGTTGTCATACTCTCTGCCAACTTCGAAAACCACTTTAACAATCGTGTACGCGGTGGAGATTGCAGAATGAAGTATGATGGCGGCGGCGTTTCCTTCGAGGTAAATACATGGACCCAACTCCCGTGAGTTGGCATAAGGTGGTAAAAATAGGAGCGATTGACGGGTTAATGAGGTAGCACATTTGATCGGACACATCCCTTCGATATTATACTTTGACTTTTGGATTGATTTGGTGGCCACTTTTGATTTTCTTTTTGGGGGTGTGGCTCGAGGTGGGCGGTAGCAGCGGCTATGCATTACCACCGACCCGGAAGCGTAATTGGTATATCTACCCTGGCATTGCCTAGTTGTGCCGTGTCACCTGCCCTAGCATGCCTTATACGATTTTGGTTTTGTACCATACCTATGGAGTGCCCTCTGACGACGCCCAGTACGGGGGAGATTACGGTACTGTATATACTATGGGAATATATAAATGTGTCAAGGTGGAAAATGTAACACCTTAACGCTATTTAAAAGTAAGTTTATTTTACAATTAGACACTATTATAATAGCAAAATATACTACATAGTAAATAGTTTAACGGATCCTTAAGAGATGTAAATCCCGAGCATCTCTTGAGTTACCGCACTCATATTTATTTCTATGGATTTAACTTACATAAGATCTTTTAGTTCTAACTCGAGTGTTTTGTCCTTTCAATTCGCTCGGGTCAGTCCCAGCATTTCAGGATCGTAGACTTTATTTCTGAAGGACGAAGACGAAAATTTCATCATCATCATCATCATTATTATTATATGTTATATGGTTCCACTACACACTGTATTCCGCTGCATTGATATTTATTGGTCTATGAACTCTGATATATATTGTATAAGTAAAATTAAATATTTTGTACATAGCTTCAAGAACAGTATATTAATTATTATATTTTATCCTTCCGCTGTGAGATTCTATTTTGTTTTATTTCTTTCTTGTTTTTTTATTTACCCCATAACAATCAGTCCTTCCGTATGGTTTGAATTGGCACGTGTGTCGATTTAAAGCATACGAAAAGGCGGGATGTTACAAAAATTATGGGCACCCAGAGTTTAGACAGGCAACAATAAACTCCAGGTTAGTCATGGGACTAGCGTGAGATCAAAAAAATAGTTATTTTCACAAAGAAAATAAAAAGAAATTCACTATGCTTTTGGAAAATGAAACTACCATAATGCCTCCCGCCACACACATAATGAAAACGTAGAATTGGAGGAGATTTCTCCTTATGATAGTCAAACATGCTTAATACGCAAATTCCTTTCGATATTATTATTAGTGCATAGTGCAGAAAACATTTCAAAAGTATAATATTAATCTTAGCCAACATACAACCATTATTTTATGCCTACTATAGCTACCATGTTCAACAGCAGGTTACCACCACATTACATGGCAAGTTATAGAACTAAAACCGTACAGGGCGCGTATTTTTTCTTTGGATTTCCAACAAATGGTCAGACTCAGAAACTTCCTACTGCCACATGGGTACGCCTCTGGAGGGACG
This sequence comes from Allium cepa, assembly GCA_030765085.1. Classification (NCBI taxonomy): domain Eukaryota; kingdom Viridiplantae; phylum Streptophyta; class Magnoliopsida; order Asparagales; family Amaryllidaceae; genus Allium; species Allium cepa. The sequence continues at coordinate 934,104,273 of CM060943.1, read as the reverse complement.
TCCCGAGAACTTATCCCGCTCTCTGCCAACACAAGGTCGGGTTACCTCTGTAACTAGGTAACTACTACATGAGTATGCCATCCCCCGGTCCTTTGGGATCTTTATCCGAGGATACTCTACACCAACAACCACAAAGAAAAGTATTTGCAGTAACACAAAGGTTAAATATCAGGGCTCCATACCTGACACCACCCTTTTCCAGAAGGAAATGACATACTCTAAAGGGCGCGACCCTCATAACCTTGCCGCATTTTCTTGTTTTGACCATTCCGGGGTGTGATGTCCGATGAGGTCCCATCCACAAAGCTACACTTTTCACAAAGTCATGCTTTGATCAACAAATGATCAACAGCACTTCGTGTGCCACATTACCAAATTGGGAATGTATCACTAGTAACCAGCAACTACATAACCTCTAAGCTCGTACATCTCAGAGAAGGGTGTTAAGCTAAGAGAATAAATTCTCCGCCACCAATAGAAAAGTATTCGATAGAAACCAGCTTTACATCTCAAAGTTTAACGCCAGCCACACATCCATACAAGTCCGCTCCGGGATCGAACGGAACCGAAGGCTCTTCAAAGAAGCCCTTGCCAATCCGGATATTCACTAATCACGTTTGGAATCACCATCACAAAGAGTGATAGAATCTCTATAACGGAGCAACCCGGTGCAGAGACATTCGACAGGTAATCCTTTCTCTTTCGAAAATACCCGGTCTTCAACACCGTCTTCGAATGCAATCATATTTCGTCGTATCGTTAATCGGAATGGGTTTTATGACAAAGGTCCTCTCCCGGCTAACCCGAATAACGAGCGGTTATTTTTAAAAATAAGTGTTCATTCAGATTTCAAACAAATCACAACAATTTCCACTTTGATCTTTTAAATAAAAGATCTATAACAAATCACAAAGGTTCGATGTGGTTTTCAGATATCCACTTGGAATCCGACCCCCGGTCGCATCGAAATTCAAATGCCATTTAAAGGCAAATATTGATAGTCGGTTATTTAACTATCAATAAATATTCACAACAACACAAAGATATAAATAATTTTACAAATTATTTGTTTTCAAATATCTTTGCAAGATATAAATTTTTAACACTTCATCTATTTGAAAACAAATTTCACATCACTTTATGCCTTTAAATCCTTTGAAAACAAATTTCAAATCACCATCCTCACTTGGAATAAATTTCCAAATATTTATTTGATCCCATTAAAAAATTTCTGAGTTAAAATTCTTTTAAAACAATTTAAATTACTTATGCAACATATATACTTGAAATTTTTTAAAACAAAACTATTTTAAAACACATACTTAAATATTAGTTATGAAATTATATACTAATATCTTATATAACTTCACGTCCAAACTAATTTTAAAATAAAATTTGTAGATAGGATATCACCTACTAAAACTTCCATTTTCTAAATCAAAAATCAATTTTAATCTTTAAAATATCCCCTTCTATAATTACTTAAATAAATCTTTACGTTAAAGATTTAAAACAATTTTCAAAAAATATTTCTCCTACCATAATTTCTTTCTTCATATCAATGTTTATTTTTAAGTGAAAATTCCTTTTCCTTTAAAAACTCTCATTCTGAATTTAAATCCCCAAATATCCACTGATATATGATTTTTAAATCGATTTCTAAATATTCATTTTCAGCACTGAATTAAATTCTAAATTTATTTTCCAAATTTATTTTCAAATACCAAATCAATTTCCAAAATTGATTTCTAAATTTATTTCAACATTAAATTTATTATTTTTTTGAAACAATTTCCTTTTTTTAAATTTATTCAATTTTCTAAATTAATTTACTATAAATTTTCTACTAAATTTCGTAGTCCAAATTTTTATTTATTTCTGTATCTTACGGTACCAAAAATATATTTGGCTAAATTATAGCCCTCAATAGTTTCAATCGCAAATAATTTCACACAGATTATAAATAATCAACATACAACATACGAAACAAATTAAATATTTGAGGAATCCAGTTGGATCCCTCCAACATGTTTTCCCTGCATCCACAGACGTTAGCACAACAATAAAATACCAATTCCACTTCGAGGTGGAATATCGCAGTATATGGGATTTATAAAATATCATCCGTTATTATGCGGCGCAATAGGGTCTTATCCGCTATATAATGCAGTAAATCAATAACTCCAAATACATATATAATACCAATTCCACTTCGAGGTGGAATATCGCGGTATATAGGTTTAATATAATAACCTCCGCTATTATGCGGCGTATAGGGTCTATTTCAAAACAATAATAACAACCATCATCCAAGCACACAATTAAAGTTTAACTATCGTAATTCAATCATCAACCAATAACTGAAATTTCAATTATTAAATTTGAGTGAGAAAATCTAACCTTTGCTTATTCCTGCAATCCATTTTCCATTCCGACTTGATTTCACCATTTCAGACCTTGTATAAACATTTCACATTTTATTAATATTTGAACTAAACGGGAAATAAATTACCGTTTAGTAAATTTTATCTTATCCAAATTAATTTCAAACGAATTTCCTTTTCAATAAAATATTTTCTAATTGCCAAAATAATTACATAGGTTAACTAAATAAATTAATTTTCCAATAAAAAATTAGAAAATTTAGTGACTAATATATGTAAATAAATTTATTAGACAAATTTATTTCCACAATAAATTATCATTAAAAATTTAAACTATATATGTATACATATAAACAAAATAATCTATGTTACCATAAGAATTTATATTTCTAAATCTTATCTATATTATTTTCTGCTTATAAAATTTTCTTTTGCACTACTGTAATAGACAGTATTCTTCCTTTCTGTAACCATTTTTTCTGTATATATAATTATACATATATATAAATAAATCTCAGAGAAAAATACCTCACTGTCTTATGAGATGAAAATGTACAAATGCTCGATGTCGACTCTCTCGAGCACGCACCCAAAACCCTTGATCTACATCCAGGACTTCGTGCGCGTTCGCCTCGCCACCACGTGATGCTTAACCAACCCACGACCCCTGCCCTAGCACCCACGCGACTTCCCACGCGAGTGCGCGACACCGTCCCGCCTCCAATTCGAACACAGCTCCTCCAAACCCTTGCTCGAATGCAACGTCGTCACTAAACCTCGCACGTGCCTCCCTCGCGATGCCGAAGACAGAGACATCGAAATCCCCCTAATTCGTGAAAATCGATGCCGCCGATCCTCTTGCTCGATTTCCAGGCCCTACCTCGTGCGCGCGATTATGATATGAAATCGAATTCAATTTCGTCGCTCGCCATTTTTTTTGCTTCGAATATTTTTTATTTTGAGAAGAGAGAGAGCTCTATTACAAGCCGCATATTTAACGATTATATATTTAAATGTTTTATTTAAATATAGCGTCGTCGGTCGGATTTTTGGGTCCGAAAAGCTGCTTTTTGCAGACGGCCGAATTAGGACTCGAAACCACTTCCGTTGAGTTAGGAATGACGTTTGCAATCTGTTTGAGTATAATCTTTGATATGTTTGGAGTAAGTGGAGTTTCGCTACCTTTTCTAATTGGGTTTTTAGTTTGGGTTCAGCCCACTTGCTAACTAAATAACTTAACTCAGTCCCCTCTCCTTCCGTTCACTCATTTTCACTTCTAAACTCAAGCACAACTGAAAATGGGGGAAGAGAATGGGAAATATAAATTCCAAGCCCTAGTTTACTTTGCAAACTTGAATTCTTGCTCCAAAATCAAATTTAAGCCATTCGTAAACCTACTCTTCATCTTCTTCAACTCTTTTTCTCTTCAATTTCAGAAAGTTTCCTAAACCTAACTTAGGAAATACTTGTTTTGAACTTAGATTGAAGATTATGGAGTTGAAGCGGAGAGTGCTTGGTCTTTTCTTTGCATTTGAGCCTCTCTATCCTTGTTTTTGAGTTAAAAGGTGAGATTTTTATATCACATCTATGCCCTAACTATCTTTGGTTGTTAAGTATGAATTCCTAATACTTATTCATATGTAATTGCTTTTGATTCGGAATGGCTTTGTGAACATTGCAATTTTTGGTGTTTTGAAGTCAAAAACTCTAAAAAATCATAGCTTGATGTTTGATCATGTTTTTGGAGTTGTATAAGAGAGTCAGTAGTGTTGGGTTATCGATTGGCGTAAATCCCTAGCGTCATTGCTCGATCGACTGCATTTTAGGAGAGTTTTCCCTTCATTAGATAGGCTGAAGTACATCCTCAAGGCTCAATCAGTCGACTGACCTTCTGCAGTCAGTCGGCTGGCTACAGCCAATTGGCGTATCAAGGCCGTTAATAGAGACAAGAAGTCTCTGTTTTCTGCAATCAGTCGACTGACCCTCTTCATCCACTCGAATGACTACAGGAAATGGAATTTTCATGTTTCTGGATCAGTCGAATGTTCTCAGTGAACCAGTCGACTGACCTGCTTGTGTTGGTCTATTTTGCCTATTTTCTTGTGATTCCAACTTTTATCGATTCGGGTTGATTCCAATTAGTTATTATCGCATTTTGACTTTGATGATTCCTTTTTGATTTCCTACACGGGTTTTTATAAAATGATCCTTCCAAATGGTATTAAAAGCCCATTCTCTAATTTATAAATTCTATTTAAAATGCACACACACAATTTTGCACTTCGAGTGGAAAGGAAAGGAGATTAAATGGTTAGGTAAAACACAGACCATGAATCCATACGTTTATCTTTCCGATTAATCCCCGCCCTATTCGATTGATCGTTTTGGCCTTTTGGTCTGGTTTACCGATGAGATGAGGTAAACTTTGTACTACTTTGATTGGAAATTGACTAACGGATAGTAAACCGTTTAGTGCAAACTGGTGGTTATGGGACTCACGTTACCACTTTTCGGATTCCTTTTTGAGAGTTATGACACACTCTACCAGTTAGTGGTGTCCAGTACTGGGCCTCCTGTAACGACCCGCCGCTCTGACCGCCTCCAGTCGGTAATTAAACCAACTTGAGACGTCCAAATGACGGATTGTTATTCAGTTTATAGAGTTTAAACAAAAAAAGCCATAGAATCACAGAATAATCATAATATTTTACATAAATGAATTTTTATACATATATCAGAGTTTGCACAATGCACTATATTTATACAGCGGAATATTTCTTTTAAGTACAAAAATTCTTCGAAAAGCTAAAGTGAAGCAATTTCCCCAACTCTCTCTAACTTCGCGGCCTGAAAATCTTCAAGCTGTAAAATTACTCGGTCTGACCCGAGTATTACATTCAAAAAAAAATAATACACAGGTCAGTCTAATTCAAACTCAGTTATTAGTGCATAGAGGCAATAATAATTAAATAGCAATTAGACGACAGTCTAATATAAATTTACCTATCCGATCCTTTAACAAGAAATCAGATAACGGTAAATACAACACTTATCAGTGTTAAACAACCAATCAGTAGATTCAATTTATCAATGAGGATAGATGAAGGGATTATTGATGAAGATAATTTAGAAAACAATCAAAATCTGCCTAAACGGCAATTAACAACAAAATCATCAAAATTGGTTCAAAATATATTGAATTGTCAACATAAAAAAAAATTCATCAAAAGAAAACATCATTTAAAACATTAAATTTGGTAGGGCTGCAGTACACACACGCGTATACGGCCTCGCCACATTTTTCAAATGTTAACTTCGTGTGGCTGCAGTTCACGCTTGCGTGCACTGCCTCGCCACTACCGTAATGAGATATGCAAAAGATCATAAATCAAAACAAAATAGTATATCGCTAAAATTATCACCGTGTGGCTGCAATTCACGCTTGCGTGCACTGCCTTGCCACTATCGTGATGATATACTCAAAAGATCAACGAACCAAAATCAATGAAGGTTCAAATATCGATTCAAAATGTCGATACCACGTGGCTGCAGTGCACACACGCGTGCGCTGCCTCGCCACAACAACTTGTGAAATCATCTCAAGATAGAATACTATCAGAAATCAAAGTTACAGAGGTCAAGAATGCTACAGCAAGAATTTTGATAAAAATCGAAGTCAACATCGAACAAAGTCGAAGCCGTGATCCAATAAAGAGATGAACAGGCCAGCGACGAGGTTAACAAAAAAAACCGAACAGTTCAACAACAAGTGCACAAAGGCAGTCCCATTTCAAATGGGGCTATGAAAAATCCCCAAGTCATGAATCAGTAAGCAACATAAAATTGTCCAGTAGACAGAAGATCGTGCCATGGTGACAACAATCTCATATACACACACACATAAATGCATATATATATGAAGTGCAGTCACGATTGCAAAAGGAAAAATAAATGCAAACTGCACATGAATGAAAACCACATGAGCTCAATGCGTCTAAATGCTCAAATATACAACAAGTGTATATATGTTCATGAAGACAGCAGACAACATAACATGCCGTCAATATATTCAACACACAAAACAAAGGTACACCCAAGTATATCTCAATGCCGAGCAAATACACATAAACATGAAGTGTGGATATAGGATGATACAAGCGAAGTGGATGAGTATTCCAGATCCACACAACAAAAATGCACCAGACAGTTCTATCAAAACCAACATCCAAGTGAATATAAACTAAACTGAACAAATACCCTGCAACTCAATTTAACCCAAAAGTCCAACAGTGGACAACAAAAATACTTCAATGCAACTTAACCAAACTGAAATGAACAAGTTTACTTCATGTGACAGCAATGCAGACACACCACTGACTCAAATGGGCAAATTAAATGATCACTATATACATGTACTCAGGGAACTCAAGCAAAATACAGACAGAACAACAAAATGGCACAAGAACAAAGTATGCAGTGACAACCCCGGTGTAGGTTTATCAATACATAACATCCTTAATGAAGGCAAAACCCAGTGCAATATATATACAATGCAAACATAACCTACATATGGTTAGAGTGACGATAAGGCTAGTACTACAATGAATACAGTTAAGGCCACATGTAATTCAAGTGGAAGACTGCAGCACTACAGTTAAGGCCGCAGCATTGTATTTTCAAACAAACAAAAGTCCACAAGAACAAGTGACCGAGGTCAACAAAAATCAACGAATTCAAAGCCGAGAATATCACTTAATCAAACAGTGAAAATCACAGTTTTAAACAAGACAGAAACTATCAAATTTGGATTAGATGTGATTGATAAGAACAAGGATAAAACATGTATGCACTGTAACTGGATAGTGCAACTATCATACTCACGACCCAAAAGCCACAGTACAGCTCAACTACACTACAGGTGAGTTAGTGAGACAACAAAGTCCAAATGAACAGGACTAGTAACAAAACCAATGCAACAACTAAGGTCAGTGAATACTTCAGATGTGCAGACACAGGAACCATTGCCAAATGCAGTCTCAAGTGAATGCACAAACATCTATGAATTTCATGTGTACGAAGAAGACAGTGGAAATTACTCAACTGAGGATGCAGACTCGAGTATTTAATGAAGACTACAAGTTCAGGTCCGGTTACAACAAAGAACAAACCAAATGCAATTGCGGATTCAAGTGGTGCATAATACTTAGTTCGCTGTGCTACAGGCGGTACAACAAATGGAGTATACAAGCTACAGGGATGAACAAACTCTGGTGTCAACTCGAACAAATAAAATCAATGCCGAGCAATTAAAGTAGCGAAGACATAACCCAAAGTCAGAAGAAAACAACATTGCAAATCATAAGCAATTTCCTTTCTTACCCAAGGTAACAGCAAAATACTCGAGGCCGAAGCCATGTCAACATAGGTTGAACAAATCAAGCTAAAATCAAAATCAGCAGCCCCAAAATCAACTTAAAGCAGAGAAATATCAACAACTAACAAAATCGAATCGAAGCCGAACAACGAAATCAAAATAAGCAGATGAAGTCGAACTGGTTTGAATTAGATGTGAGTGATACAAATTACTCACCTTTGCAAACGAATTGGGGCAGAGATGAAGCTGAAGCCCTAATTTTGGAGCACGGAATCCAAGAGACGACGAGGCCGCCATTTTTTTTCGTTTCTTTTTTTTTTCGTTTAGGTTTTTAAAATGAGAAAGGTAAAAGGGTCGGGTATAAAAGAGAAGGGGGAACGTGTATTAGCGTGGGTTACGGCGTGAATTTTGGCGTGGGGAAGGCAGATATTTAGGCACGAGTTAAGCCTAATAAGGGTAAGGCAGTGTATACATATATTATATATATTATTATATTTTTATTTTTATTTATTTTTTCTTTTCAATTTAAATTCAATTTGTTTTGTATAAATTTTCTTTAGTAAATATAGAACGTTTTGAAGTTCAACTATCAATATAAATTTACATAAAAATAATTCGTAAATCCAAACTATTTTTTCTATGTCTTTAGTTCAAATTTAAAATACAAATTCAATATTCAATTTCAACTCCAAAGTGAAATTTAAATTTTATTCAACTTTAAATAGATTAAATTCTAAAATTTAATCGCCAATTTATAGTTATATTGGGAATTCAATTTAAACTATCATTCAAATATTTAAAATTAATTAAATATTTTTATTTTTAAATTGTTCAAAATTCAGGGTTGTTACAATCTCCTCTCCTTAAAGAATTTCGTCCCGAAATTATAAGTTAGGAAAACGATTGCTAAAATCTCACCGATATTTATACCCTACACAATTTTACCAAGTTCCAAACTCATAAATAAATATAGGATTCATTCCATTTATTTTATCTCAGCCGTTTTGTTCATCGATTTCTACAATCAAGACGCAAAAGTCTTTTAACAAAATTTTCGACTTACAAAACTCAGATTTTTAAACTTGAAATCTTTCATGCTAAATATTTGCATATTGCATCTTTTCCAAAGCTGTGTGCTTTCAAGTTATTTTTAAAAATTTTCTTCCTTAGTTCATTAGTTAGAATTATGTAATTCTAATTTCAGACTATTGATTTTCTATTCAAAGTTTGAAAATACTTGATAACTCGAAGTTTAACAAGTCCATCATCGTTCTTACAGACATTAGGCATACGCTGGCCAGGCGCAGGTCTAAAAATCTCCAAGTACTAAATATACTTGTTTCAACTCCCAGTGAAAATACTTTTTAAAAATTCTTTTAAAAATGGATATGGAAAGCACGTTTCCCCATGGATCACAGTTTACCCGGCGGTTACGCTACTATCCCAGTAGAATCTCTTGTAACTGTAGATTTCACATCTCTCTTGAATTTCGCCATGGTTGTTACCATAGATTGCGGTTCACACGGCGGTTACGCTACTATCCCAGTAGAATCGCTTGTGACCGTAGGCATCACGCCCATCAAATTACGCTTCGGCCTCTAGATCGCAGTTTACACGGCGGTTGCGCCACTATCCCAGTGGAATCGCTTGTAACTGTAGGCATCACGCCCCACGAATTACGCCAGCATCAATTCACATAATCCCAAACACGATGATCCATCGTGGGGGATCCCAGTCAGTCCCAATGGACATTCCACTAATGGAAATTCTACGTAGCTACGATTTCCAATGGACACTCCACCGAGCTCCAATCACCTTCACAAATAATAAATGGAAGGTACATTTCCATATCCTCAGTTTTTAGAAAACATATGTCATATATATATAGTACTTCATTTCACATTTCGTACATATCATACCTATGTAAACTTGCATAGGATTTTCATAATAATGACTTTCCAAACTGATGGTTTTCGATTTATTATATTCACATATATAAGTTATGAAAACTCAATTCACATTCATAACAAATAGAGGATTCCAAAATTTTCCATTTCATTTAAAATTTTCCTCTAAATCGATTTAAAAATTTAAGGTTATCTCAAACCCAATTCACATTCACAATCCAATTCATTATCGACTTCACATTCGATTTGGATTTCACGTTACATCGTCAATTCTCAACACATAATTGATGTCTACCGATATATAACCTCTAAGCTCGTACGTCTCAGAGAAGGGTGTTAAGCTAAAAGAATAAATTCTCCGCCACCAACAGATATATATTTAATAGAGATCAATTAATATGTCATCAATTCACAATGTTGGACATACAATCCCAATCGACTATCCAAAATTCAAAGTTCAACTTATATTGATTTTGATGTCAAAGTTAAACTCAATTTAACTCAAGATTCAATCTTTTTGGAAAATATTCAAGTTGAACTGATCGTTCAAATTTCCCAAAAATAATATCTTTACAAGATATATATAATTTTCCAACTTAACCATTTGAAATAAATTTCAAATATTCATTTTTTTTGTTCAATTTATCTTTAAAAGATAAAATTTCAAACCTTTCATTTCATATTGGAAAACATTTCCATACTTATTTAATAAGTAATTCACAGGTTCATTTATTTTCAACACTGAAAATATTCAATATACTTGAATCAAAATTTAGTATATATTCCATTCTTTAAGGAAATCATTCTTTTAAACACATTTATTTTAGTCAAAACGAATGTTGCGTAAAACATCGTTACGACAACTCAAAATCACTAGTATAGGGATTCGAAATTTAAGATAGATATATAAATCCCAATACTATAAACAACATTTCCTTCCGGAAACCATTTACTATAACAATAGTGTTATAGTCCACCATTTCCTTATTTTTCTCTCGAAAACGTCTATTTCAACAATGGATGTTGAAATCTATGCTTTCGATTCTTAACACAATTTAAAACAACTTCAAATGGATTAACTTCATTTCACAATATTGCTTCCCCAAAACATGGCCATTTAAGTTTTTCAACTTCAACTTAATTCATAGTTTGAATTCTGCATACATTTCACAATATTGGTTTTAAACCAACTTCAAACTTTTCAATATTAAGTTTTTCACTTAATTTAATTTTCCGCACGTTTAAATTCAAATTCATCACTGAATTTATTAAACCTATAATGGATTATCATGTTGACAACTTCAAATTTGAAATCTAAATCTCATTTGAACTTTGCATTTGCTTTCTATTCCCAAAAAAATAATCAACTAGTTCTTTAGTAAGTCATTCGTCGACTTAGTTCCATTAAATTTATATTTCCACATTAACCTCATTTCATAATATCACTTCTCTAAAACATATCTGTTTTAGTTAATAATATATTCACTGTCCAATATCGTGAATATGCTTATCTATTCAATTCAGTGTTTCTACACTTTTATTTAAAAGATTATCCACTGTCCAAAATCGTGGATAAAATTCCCAACCAACATTTACTATCGCAATATTTAACTTAAAGGATAATTCGTTGTCCAAAATCACGAATATATCTCCTTTAATAACTTCTATTTTTCATTTATCAAATTCAATTGGTTTCGAATTTATAAACAATCTTTACAAATTCCATTTCTATTTATAAACTTCGATTTATAAATCTCTTTATTAATTCAATTCAATTCAATTTATATAACTCAGTTATATACCAAAAGTTCATATTATAAGTTAAATACTTATAATCCATTTATTCACTAAATCGTTCTTCAAAACATTTGAAATTAATTTTCAAAAGAATTCAGAATCAAATTCCCAAGTTATAGTTCAATGATCCTCTTGGCTACTAAATTGAAATATCATTTTATTTCACAATTATTATTTTGTAGATATTCAAAATATTCGATTTAAACCATTTCATTAATTCACTTCACTTATAATTTATTTACCATAAGTCTTAACAATTCGATAATGGATTTCGAATGAGAAACTATCGCAATCCTAAATTTAGAGAGGGGAATTTCCGAAAAAAAATTAGAATTTTCAAAATAACTTTTATTTTTCAAAGAAAACAATTCCATACTTCTTTAGATTTGAAAAACATTTTTCTTTAAAGTGGTTCTAGTAACTATTCATATTAAACATCATAAACTGAGCTTTGTGTAAACCAAAGCTCTGATACCACTTTTGTAACGACCCGCCGCTCTGACCGCCTCCAGTCGGTAATTAAACCAACTTGAGACGTCCAAATGACAGATTGTTATTCAGTTTATAGAGTTTAAACAAAAACAGCCACAGAATCACAGAATAATCATAATATTTTACATAAATGAATTTTTATACATATATCAGAGTTTGCACAATGCATTATATTTATACAGCGGAATATTTCTTTTAAGTACAAAAATTCTTCGAAAAGCTAAAGTGAAGCAATTTCCCCAACTCTCTCTAACTTCGCGGACTGAAAATCTTCAAGCTGTAAAATTACTCGGTCTGACCCGAGTACTACATTCAAAAGAAAATAATACACAGGTCAGTCTAATTCAAACTCAGTTATTAGCGCATAGAGGCAATAATAATTAAATAGCAATTAGACGACAATCAAATATAAATTTACCTATCCGATCCTTTAACAAGAAATCGGATAACGGTAAATACAACACTTATCAGTGTTAAACAACCAATCAGTAGATTCAATTTATCAATGAGGATAGATGAAGGGATTATTGATGAAGATAATTTAGAAAACAATCAAAATCTGCCTAAACGGCAATTAACAACAAAATCATCAAAATCGGTTCAAAATATATTGAATTGTCAACATAAAAAAAAAATTCATCAAAAGAAAACATCATTTAAAACATTAAATTTGGTAGGGCTGCAGTACACACACGCGTATACGGCCTCGCCACATTTTTCAAATGTTAACTTCGTGTGGCTGCAGTTCACGCTTGCGTGCACTGCCTCGCCACTACCGTAATGAGATATGCAAAAGATCATAAATCAAAACAAAATAGTATATCGCTAAAATTATCACCGTGTGGCTGCAGTTCACGCTTGCGTGCACTGCCTTGCCACTATCGTGATGATATACTCAAAAGATCAACGAACCAAAATCAATGAAGGTTCAAATATCGATTCAAAATGTCGATACCACGTGGCTGCAGTGCACACACGCGTGCGCTGCCTCGCCACAATAACTTGTGAAATCATCTCAAGATAGAATACTATCAGAAATCAAAGTTACAGAGGTCAAGTATGCTACAACAAGAATTTCGATAAAAATCGAAGTCAACATCGAACCGAGTCGAAGCCGTGATCCAATAAAGAAATGAACAGGCCAGCGACGATGTTAACAAAAAAACCGAACAGTTCAACAACAAGTGCACAAAGGCAGTCCAATTTCAAATGGGGCTATGAAAAATGCCCAAGTCATGAATCAGTAAGCAACATAAAATTGTCCAGTAGACAGAAGATCGTGCCACGGTGACAACAATCTCATATATACACACACATAAATGCATATATATATGAAGTGCAGTCACAATTGCAAAAGGAAAAATAAATGCAAACTTCACATGAATGAAAACCACATGAGCTCAATGCATCTAAATGCTCAAATATACAACAAGTGTATATATGTTCATGAAGACAGCAGACAACATAACATGCCGTCAAGATATTCAACACACAAAACAAAGGTAAACCAAAGTATATCTCAATGCCGAGCAAATACACATAAACATGAAGTGTGGATATAGGATGATACAAGCGAAGTGGATGAGTATTCCAGATCCACACAACAAAAATGCACCAGACAGTTCTATCAAAACCAACATCCAAGTGAATATAAACTAAACTGAACAAATACCCTGCAACTCAATTTAACCCAAAGGTCCAACAGTGCACAACAAAAATACTTCAATGCAACTTAACCAAACTGAAATGAACAAGTTTACTTCATGTGACAGCAATGCAGACACACCACTGACTCAAATGGGCAAATTAAATGATCACTATATACATGTACTCAGGGAACTCAAGCAAAATACAGACAGAACAACAAAATGGCACAAGAACAAAGTATGCAGTGACAACCCCGGTGTAGGTTTATCAATACATAACATCCTTAATGAAGGCAAAACCCAGTGCAATATATATACAATGCTAACATAACCTACATATGGTTACAGTGAAGATAAGGCTAGTACTACAATGAATACAGTTAAGGCCACATGTAATTCAAGTGAAAGACTGCAGCACTACAGTTAAGGCCGCAGCATAGTATTTTCAACCAAACAAAAGTCCACAAGAACAAGTGACTGAGGTCAACAAAAATCAACGAATTCAAAGCCGAGAATATCACTTAATCAAAAAGTGAAAATCACAGTTTTAAACAAGACAGAAACTATCAAATTTGGATTAGATGTGAGTGATAAGAACAAGGATAAAACATGTATGCACTGTAAACTGGATAGTGCAACTATCATACTCACGACCCAAAAGCCACAGTACAGCTCAACTACACTACAGGTGAGTTAGTGAGACAACAAAGTCCAAATGAACAGGACTAGTAACAAAACCAATGCAACAACTAAGGTCAGTGAATACTTCAGATGTGCAGACACAGGAACCATTGCCAAATGCAGTCTCAATTGAATGCACAAACATCTATGAATTTCATGTGTACGAAGAAGACAGTGGAAATTACTCAACTGAGGATGCAGACTCGAGTATTTAATGAAGACTACAAGTTCAGGTCCGGTTACAACAAAGAACAAACCAAATGCAATTGCGGATTCAAGTGGTGCATAATACTTAGTTCGCTGTGCTACAGGCGGTACAACAAATGGAGTATACAAGCTACAGGGATGAACAAACTCTGGTGTCAACTCGAACAAATAAAATCAATGCCGAGCAATTAAAGTAGCGAAGACATAACCCAAAGTCAGAAGAAAACAACATTGCAAATCATAAGCAATTTCCTTTCTTACCCAAGGTAACAGCAAAATACTCGAGGCCGAAGCCATGTCAACATAGGTTGAACAAATCAAGCTAAAATCAAAATCAGCAGCCCCAAAATCAACTTAAAGCAGAGAAATATCAACAACTAACAAAATCGAATCGAAGCCGAACAACGAAATCAAAATAAGCAGACGAAGTCGAACTGGTTTGAATTAGATGTGAGTGATACAAATTACTCACCTTTGCAAACGAATTGGGGCAGAGATGAAGCTGAAGCCCTAATTTTGGAGCACGGAATCGAAGAGACGACGAGGCCGCCATTTTTTTTCGTTTCTTTTTTTTCGTTTAGGTTTTTAAAATGAGAAAGGTAAAAGGGTCGGGTATAAAAGAGAAGGGGGAACGTGTATTAGCGTGGGTTACGGCGTGAATTTTGGCGTGGGGGAAGGCAGATATTTAGGCACGAGTTAAGGCTGATAAGGGTAAGGCAGTGTATACATATATTATATATATTATTATATTTTTATTTTTATTTATTTTTTTCTTTTCGATTTAAATTCAATTTGCTTTGTATAAATTTTCTTTAGTAAATATAGAAACGTTTTGAAGTTCAACTATCAATATAAATTTACATAAAAATAATTCGTAAATCCAAACTATTTTTTCTATGTATTTAGTTCAAATTACAAATTCAATATTCAATTTCAACTCCAAAGTCAAATTTAAATTTTATTCAACTTTAAATAGATTAAATTCTAAAATTTAATCGCCAATTTATAGTTATATTGGGAATTCAATTTAAACCATCATTCAAATATTTAAAATTAATTAAATATTTTTATTTTTAAATTGTTCAAAATTTAGGGTTGTTACACCTCTGGACCTTCACCATACGGTTTGTTACCTTTGGGATAGTGTCTTCGGACTGTCTACTTCAGATTTGTTGCCTTCTGGTATGTTGCCTTCGGGTATGTTGCCTTCGGATTTGTACCTTCGGGTTTGTGCCTTCGGGTTTGTTGCCCTATAGTATCGCTTTTGGAGTTGTTCATTCATCACCGCTTGAGTGATATTGGGTTTGGAGTCTTCAGGCTCATGGATCCTTGTTTATACAGCACTGAGCACTTGCAAATATTCTGTTGTTTCATTGATATGTATATTCCCTAAGTATCGCCCTTCGGTGTTGGTCTTTTTGAGCCGCACGATACATAGCCGTTACCTTGTGGAGCTTGTGTTACCTTCATTGGTATTTGTTATTGCCTTTTGGCTTGTTTTGGGATATTCATATCCTTTGTTTATTGGTGTTACGGATGATATGAGGCTTGTCTTGTTATAATTCATCTTTTGTTAGATGATTGTTGTATCTCTTTTAGAGATATTTGTTATACTTTATGATCTTGCGGGTTATTGTTGTTCAGTTTATCTAACTGATTTGTTTAGCTAGACTGCTCTGTGTATTTATACTCGGGTCAGACCGAGATGTTTCAGGTTAGGTACTTTTGGACTTAGCCTACTTTGCTTCCGCAAGGACTATTCAGCTTGCTCCTCTTTGTTACAGCTTTTTGTGTAGTCCATTTTATTGTAACTCTGATATGTATTATTCTAGATTCGTTTGTATATTGTGGTTTGCTATACCACTTAACATGTATCAGTTTGTATACTCAGTTATGCATCTGTATATGTGTATATGATGATCTACTGTTCTGCGATGTATATTACATTTGAGTTGTTATATTCTATTCTGATAGATCCTCCAACCACCTATGGTTTTGTTTTAAGTATTCATTGGATATGTCGATCTGCTTGGTATGACAATTGTCGATGTATTCAATAGATAACTAGAGCAAGGCTATAGATGGTCGCTCCTAATCAGCCTTATTCTTCGTGTTAGTTGACGGCATTACCCCGTAGTGTCCTTGGCTATCATAGGTATAGCGGTGGGGCATCATAGCTTGGTATCGGAGCACGGTTCAAAACAAAATATGATAAACACAGAATAGAAGCACATATTACGGTACATCAAAGTGCATAAGTGTTACAAATCTTTGAACCATCGTGCCTCTATATTGCTTCTGTGCCTTGGCGGTAGATAGAATGTGGGAATATGTCTAGGAATGCATTTTGTTCCGTAGTATTCCACAATTAAATTAATGACATCTACCTGGTGAATAATCTTGTTCTTATCTTACTTTCAGCGTATGGCTGGGAGAGGCAGGTGACGACCTTCGGATGCTGGGCAAATTTGTGGCTCACATCCAGATGGCGTTTATATATCTGCTGATTGGTTTTTGGAATTTTTTAGGAGCACCGAGCCTCCAGTTCCTCCTCGAGTATCTCCCCCTCGCAAGTCTGCCTTTGCACGTCTGTGCAGCGATTTTTCTCATCTCGGAGGAAAGCCGTTTAAAGGCTCCGAGTCTGTTCTTGAAGTCCAAGCTTGGCTTCGCACGTACGAGCATATCTTCTCTCGCATGGATCTTTCTGATCATGGTAGAGTTCTTGTAACTTCTAGCTTATTACAAGAGTGGGCCATTGATTGGTATGAGCTTCTTATAGCCAAAATTGATGAGTCTACTCTTTCTTGGACTCAGTTTCGGGGACGATTCGAACTCAAGTTCATTCCTGAATCTGAAAAAGTTTTATTAACCCGTCGCTTCCTTGAGTTGAAGCAAGGGAAATCTTCTATTTCTAAGTATGTTGCATCATTCGAGGCTTTATCTAAGTATGGTCTTGAATTCATTAGCACTTCTTATAAGAAGAATTTGAAGTTTGTTCTGGTCTTAAGAAATATATTAAGAAGTCTTTATTGCTCCAGCTTAAACTTTCTTTTTAGGAGTTGGTAGATTCTGCACTTCACCTCGAAGCTGTTGGGTTTGTTTTCAACCGGTCCTATACCACTTTTCCATGACCACCGAACCACTAATAGTTCCACCTACTACCGATCCAAACACCGAACCACCGAACCAACATACTTTCCTCGTACTACCAAACCAACTCGGTCTCCATATCCCTGTCGAACCAACCCATCTCCCATGCCTACCGAACCAACACGCTCTCCAAGCCACCACCGAACCAACATACAACCAGACCGACATGCTACCGAATCAGATGGAGAAAAGCCACTATATTTCACCTACCACCGGACCAACCTTCACCGAGCCAAGGCATACCGGACCAACACTGCCAGGCTAGATTGCTTCAGCCCAGGCCCACCAGCGGCTATATACATCCAAGACCCATGCCCCCAGCCTCACTCTATAAATAGAGGGGCAGGGGTACAACGATGGTGGACAAGTTTGAGAGCACAAGCACGGATAGAACTTTCAAACAACTTTCAGTTACTTGTAATCAAAGCTTTGTGCTTGTAATCTGAATAGAATTGGAGAATAACATATAAAGTGGACGTAGGCACGTTCTGGCCGAACCACTATAAATTTGTGTGTCTTTTACAATTTAGCCCCTGCTTTTTATATATTTGCATAAATCACCCGAATCGCAAAGAACAACGTATAATCAACTACATCATACGACTTGGAGGTGTTTGCCCATTTTTTGCGCAAACATTTTTGGTGCTTTCACTGAGAACAGGAGCTCGAAGCTTCAGCTTCTCCCACTTAACCCTTTTTCTATCAGCATCGTTCATTGCTTGGAAAACATGCCTCCCAGACGGAAGATAGATGCTAACCAAGGAAAGAACATCGCAATTGGCAATATCCAAGATCCAATGATCAGAGACCAAGACAATCATCTGGTTCCAACAGCAAATGTAAATCAGGCAAATCCGACAGCCCCTGCTACAGAACAACCGATTACAAGGGCAGATTCGAACAGGGTTGTGGCTGAAGTAACTAATCGCTTCGCATCTCAACAAGGAGCCTTGGTGGATCAACTAATGTCGCGCTTAAGGGATGTTGAAGAAACCAATCGCAACACTGAATCATAGGATGAGTCCCGGTCTGGAGGATCTAGGAGACGATAAAGGTCTTTCTTCTTCGAAGAGGCTGACAACAGAAACAACTATGGTAGGAGCCGAGCCCGTACTCAGCCCGAATTCCGACCCGAGGAAACGCTCGGAACCTAGCCCAACGGGGGAGGTACCAGGCAAGGGTCGGATGTAGCTGAGCCCGCCATGCTGCCTAACCATGGAAACACCAAGGGACGGGGCCGAGGTATAGTCCAGCCCGAAGTTGGACCCGAGGAAGTGCTGAGAAGAGAACCCAGCAGGGAAAGATCAAGGCAAGGGCCAACTGTGGCTGACCCCAGCGTGCCCCCGGAAGACCAGAGGCAGACGTTGGAGTATGTTAGGAGTGATAGACGATACCATCCCTACAGGTCATCTGGACGGAATCAATCCCGCAGGGAAGAACCAAACTCATTTCTATCCGCACCAAGTTCTGATGAAAGGATGGCGCGATTGTTCAGAGAGTGCGTCCAACGGGAACAAAGGGATCGGGGGATCGGTGCTAGGTAACCAGCCCCTTCACCCGCAATATCGAAACTGCCATCACCCCCTGGGAATGGAAAATGCCAACAATGGAACCTTACAAGGGAACCTCTGACCCCGTCGTACACTTACAAAGATACACACAGCATATGCTCATGAGCGGAGCAACAGAGGGAGTGTTGAGTAAATGCTTCCCACTATTCTTAGCAGATCTAGCTATCTCCTGGTTCTGCCATCTACCCCAAGGATCCATCAGCTCATAGGAAATGTTGAAAGAAAAGTTCATCAGCCAGTTCCGCATTCATGTGGAACAACCCAAGGACGCTTATTCCCTATCTAATATCAAACAGAAACCTGGAGAGACAGTGCAACAATATCTAACCCAATTCAACGTCGCAGCGGCCGCAGTCCAAGATGTCGACGAGAAACTTATCCTAATGGCCCTCTACAGTGGTGTACACCCGGATACTAAATTTGCCAGGAGACTAACGAAAGAGAAACCAGCTACCTTGCTCGATTTCTTCCACGAAGACGGGAAATATATGAGACTTGAAGACGCTGTCATTGAAAGGCAGACATGGCAACAAACCAAGACAGCACATGGCAACACATCCGCAGTAGCAAAGGACGTTCGAAGAAATGACTCCAGTGATAGTGTCGGTGCAAGAAGGGAGAAAAGCGCTTATATAGGCCAGGACCGAGATTTGACTCTTACACTCCTCTAAACGAAACAATCGAAAACATCTTCTTGGCCACCCAAGACAAAGTTAGATACAAGCGCCCCCCGCACAAGAAGGAATCAGATAATGCAATTAAGTCTGGAAAGTTCTGCCGCTTTCACGAAACTCATGGGCATGACACCAATGAATGCCATCATCTCCGGGACTTGATTGAATAACACATCAGAAGGAAGAGATTGGAGCGCTATGTGAAAGGTCAGAACAGGACTTCAACTCCTGCCAATGAGAACCCAGGGCTACCCCTCCCGGAAGTTGGCGGAGGAAATCGCAACACCAGCGGCTCCAGTCAAGAGAAGATAGTGGTCCTTAGAATATCAGGAGGACCACACATCGTCGACGGAAGCTGGGCAGAGATGGAGAAATATGGTAAGTCACTTAGAAACAATGAAGGTTAAGTTAGTTCTGTTACAGAAGAACGCCACCCGAAACGGAAAGAGAATGAGGATATCACATTCAGTCAGCGTGATCTAGAGGGAAGGCAGTACCCTCACATGGATCCTATGGTCATCTCTGCCTGGTTCGGCCCAGCCAAAGTTTTTCAAATCCTAGTAGACACTGGAAGCTCACTAAATATCCTATTCAAGCACGCTTTCGACAAAATGAAGCTGTCAATGAAGGATGTGTCTCCCTGCAGAAAACCGCTGCATGATTTCACTGGAGATGCGAGCCCCTCGGGCAACTAGACCTCTTTGTCGAAATAGGAAGTCATCCCCGCTCCGTTGTGCGAAAACAACCATTTATGCTAATAGAAAGCCACTCAGCCTACAACGCCTTTTTGGGGAGACCAGCCTTGTCTGACTTCCAAATTGTCCTAGCCCCATGGTACCTGAAAATGAAATTCCCAACAGATAACGGAGTAGGGGAAATAGAGGGAGATCAAGACGCCGCTCGAGATTGCTATATGACTGAACTTCGCAATAACTACAGGAAGGATAAAGGGAAGGATGCAGAGACTTCTCTCTGCAAGAAAAACTTGGAAGCATAGCAATTAAAGAAATCCCCTCCTCTTCGATATACCAGCGATCCTTTCAACGAATTAGACCCCAGGGATGAAGAGGAGGAGGCCACCACCGAGCCTGCAGAGGCTATGGAATTTATACCTGTAGACAAACACGACCCATGTAGACTACTAAGAGTTGGGTCTGAGTTAAGAGAGAAGTTAAAGGATCAACTCGTAAATTTTCTTCGCTACAACATGGATGTATTTGCATGGATGCACGTCGACATGACAGGAATCTCCCCAGACGTAGGATGCCACGTACTGAACATCGACCCCACCAAGGTGCCAGTAAAGCAGAGAAAGAGGAGCATGGGGGCGGAACGATCAGCAGCCCTCGAGGAAGAAGTAAAGAACTTACTTGCCAATGACTTCATACGAGAAGCCATCTACACAGAATGGATCGCCAACCCGGTACTGGTAAAGAAGGCTAACGAGAAGTGGCGAACATGCATCGACTTCTCCAACTTAAATGACGCTTGCCCGAAGGACTGCTTCCCACTCCCCCGAGTCAATCAGCTCGTGAACAGCACAGCCAGACTCAAACTCTTATCCTTTATGGACGCACACTCAAGATATAACCAGATCCCTATGCACGCCCCCGATCAAGATCACACTAGTTTCATCACTGACCGGGGATTGTACTGCTACAAAGTAATGTCTTTTGGACTTAAAAAAGCCGGAGCTACTTATCGACGCCTTGTCAACAAGATGTTTGCGGAATTAATAGGACGAACTATAGAAGTTTATGTGGATGACATGCTGGTAAAATCGAGGAAAGCCAACGATCATATAAACCACCTGGATGAGACGTTTCAAGTACTTCGCCAATATGGAATGAAGCTGAATCCTCTAAAGTGCTCCTTCGGAGTATCGTCGGGAAAGTTCTTGGGATTCATCGTCCATGCCAGGGGGATTGAAGCAAACACCGAACAAGTCCGGGCTTGGCGAGATATCAAGATACCATCCACGCGAAGAGAGATGCAAAGCCTAAACGGGAAGGTGGCTGCCCTTAGCAGGTTCATCTCTAAAGCGACCGACAAATGCATCCCTTTCTTTGAAGCTTTGAAGAAAGACAAAGGAAAGTTCGAATGGACTGACGAATGCTCGACAGCCTTCCTTAACTTAATCAAACACCTCCAGAAACTAGTAGTACTCTCAACTCCAAATGAAGGCGAGGAACTATACCTATACCTTGCTGTATCGTCCCATGCTTTAAGCGCCGCTTTGGTGAGAGAAGACAACCATGCACAGCGACCCGTATACTTTGTAAGCAAGAGATTTACAGGGGCAGAAGCCAGATACCCTAAACTTGAGAAGCTAGCATACTGTTTGCTAATCACTTCACGGAAGCTACGACACTATTTCCATTCTCATTCCATCAGAGTTCTAACCGATCAACAGCTAAGGCAGGTACTCCATCGCCTCGACACTTCTGGGCGACTACTTAAGTGGTGCATTAAACTGAGTCAATATGATATCACCTACCATCCTCACACCGCCATCAAAGGACAAGCCATGGCCGATTTTATTGCCGAATTCACTACCAACGAAGGTAAGGATCAATATGAAATAGCAAAAGGTATCAAGTGGAATCTCTTTGTAGATGGAGCATCGAACGAACAGGGCTCGTGGGCGTGTATTGTGATAATCACCCCCAGGGGCAAGAAGCTACACTATGCCCTAAGGTTGGAATTCGCTGCCACCAACAACGATGCAGAATATGAAGCAGTAATAGCAGGACTGGAACTTGCCTTAGAATTTGGAGTCAGTTCTTTATGTCTCCATAGCGATTCTTAACTTATTGTAAATCAAATACTGGGAGAATTCCAGACTCGAGGAGAACGACTCACAGCATATCTGAAGAAGGCCAAGCTGCTGCTCAATCAACTGGATCACTATTTAATCAAACACATTCCTCGAGGAGAGAATCAAGAGGCCGACGAACTGGCAAAGCAGTCTAGCATGAAGGACGGCACCACTTCCGGGACGGTAGCCATCTCAAAACAACTTGCCCCAAGTTTCGAACAAGAGGATCTGATAGCTGCAATCGAAGAAAAAACTTGGATGACTCCTATCCGGAAATACTTGCAAGATGGCATACTACCCAACGAGCATAACGAAGTCAGGAAATTTTGAGGAGTGCTTCCTGCTACACGATACAAGAAGGCATCCTCTATCGGCGCGGCTTCTCTAACCCCTTATTAAGATGTGTCGCCGAAAGGGAAGCCAAGGAAATCTTATCCCACATCCATCGAGGAAGTTGCGGAGACCACATTGGAGGGCAGACTCTGGCAAAGAAGATACTTCGACATGGATATTTTTGGCCCACCTTAAGCAAAGACGCCATGAACTTCGTCAAAAAATGCGACACATGTCAGAGATTTGCTAAAGTCCCTCGACTACCAACCAATGAGATTACTTAGATGGCCAGTCCTGGGCCCTTTGCGGTATGGGGAATTGACCTGATTGGCGAACAGCCGATGGGCCGAGGCGGAGCCAAATATGCTATAGTGGCAGTCGACTATTTCACCAAATGGGTGGAAGCGGAACCTTTGAATAAAATATCCTTGGCAAAAGTTATTAACTTCTTGATCAAAAATGTTTTATACAGGTTAAGGGTTCCACTCAAAATCATATCTGACAATGGACTTCAATTTGACAGCGAGGAATCCACCGACTGGTGCCGAGAGCACGGAATTCACAAAAGCTTCTCATCTTTAGCTTATCCCTAACCAAACGGACAAGTCGAAGCGGTCAACAAAATTCTCAAAACTCTCATCAAGAAGAAACTTGAAAAGCCATAAGGCGCTTGGGTGGATGAACTTCCTACGGCACTTTGGGCCTACAGCACATCCTACAGAACATCAACAGGACATACTCCTTTCTCTTTGGCATACGGATCGGAGGCCATGCTCCCAGTTGAAGCTGTAGTGCCCTCCCACCGTAGGATCCACTACAACCCAGAAGAGAAGGAAGAACTCCTACACATGTCTTTGGACCTAATTGAATAAAAAGAAGAAATGATGCAGCACTTAAAGCGACAGCTCACAAGCAAAAAGTGGCAGCAGGATACAACTCCAAAGTCAAGCACCGCGACTTATGAGAAGGAGATCTTGTTCTCAAACGGATCTTCCCGCACCCCGGAGCGCTAGATCCTATCTGGGACGGACCATATGTAATTCATAAAGATCTCCACAAAGGAGCTTATATTTTGTCAACAGTGGATGGAGAGGTGTTCCAGAGGGCATGGAACATCCAACAGCTTCGTCGATACTTTTCTTAACTTGTACTGCCCATATGAAGTGAATTAATAAAGAGAATCAGTGGACGAAGGCATTTTCGTGCCGAACCACTCTAAAAATCTTGTCTCTTTTTTAACTTGTTCCTTTATATCTTGGCTGCTTGTTAAGCTTTATCCATTTCTGTTGAACAAAATCCTGTATAACGGCATTTCCATTCTGGACACTTCACAGCACAACCTCACCTGGACAAGACCTAACAGGTACTATACGAATCTATGCCCTCGTCAATGAGACACTTTTTCTCCAGCATCCCTTTGCTGCGGGTTAACCCATTACTCGCGACGGCCCTTAAAGCCAATTCTAATGAGTCGATCATAAGCCACCGAGAAGGCTGACTATAGCCGAGGCAGCTCATTACGGCGTTCGGCTCGTCGGCGACTGTGAACCGATTATAAGCCCCAACATAAGGTGTGGCCAGCCAGGGGCAGTTCGCAATTGACGATCGGCACCCACGCTAGCCGACCACGGTAAATCGAATAATACCCACGATTACGGGCCATAATGGCCCGGGTAGTTACTGTGCACAATCTCGGCTCCGATGTGTCTTAGGTACAGCTGCGGTAAAAAAGAAAACTCCCCGCGGAGGCGTAAAATGGGTAACGAATGTCTCCAAGACCCACATCTAGGGAAAGTGACTACAAAACCCGTTTGCCACGAACTTAAGCACATCGAAGGCCTTCCGTGATTGGAAGTTTTAGTATTTCTTATATTTCCATTTTATTTATAAAAACTTTCCTCCTATCATCTATAACGGTCACTAAAGTATAGGACACAAATGGGAGACACTCGCTAGTGGAAATGAGAACTCACAACTGGATAAACGGTCACTCAGCTGCATTCCATCCTCAGTCACACAAGACATTCAAAGCTACCGTCTACAACTAAAACATAAAGGGCGGTACTTCCTTTTCTTGTACATAAACATGTAGCTATTGCCTATTCGCACATCACACTAATGTTGCGAAACATGAAATTACATTTTAAGCAAGAGATTAGCATCAAACACGATTAAAGCACATGCATATACACAACTATATTTCTTACGCAACACATCAAAATAACGATAGAATTCAAATATGACAGAACCAGCTTATGTTATAGAATTATATAAGAATAAAATCATTCGCTACAATGACATGATTACATAATTACAGCCTGAAAGCACATTAATGTTTTGAACTAGTATATATAGGAGTGCCAAGTAAACCAAAAAAATAATCAGCTGCAGTAGGGCTCCGCCTCTAGCCTGCTAGCCCACCGGGATCTACTTGACCACAGGATCAAAACTCCCAGTATGCTGGACAGAGGTCCCATCTGTCTGATTCAGGAAAAGAATCCATCAAATAAATGATACGCAGTCAAGTTAAGAAAAGATTGAGAGGGAAGACTTACCAGTACCTGCTCCCTGATCATCATCCCCCAACTGCACACCCACTTCCTCGGCGGTAAGCAGCCGCATGCCCTCCTTCACTGCCACTTTCTCCTCCTCGGTAAACTGGGCCGTGACCACATCCATTCTGAAAGCTACACCACCCTCCTTATCCGCCTCAGCCTTGGCCTCCTTCAAAGCCCGGAGGTATATCCTGGCCATGACCCGGGGATAATCGTCTATCCAGGACAGGTTGCCTTGTTTCCAAGTACGGAAGTACATGTCCTGGAGCATCTCATCCATCATCCTCTCGTTCTCCTCAAACTCCCTCATCTGGGCCTCGGAAGCCGACAGCCTTGCAACGGCAGCATCTCTTTCCAATCGGTATCTCAAGTAGTCAGCCTGATGGGATTTCCGCATCGCCTCCATCTCCTCCTTCAGCTTGGCTTGAGCAAGCTCTGCGGCCTCAAACCTCCCAGATAATTCCTCTATCTGCTCAAGATCCGCTCTCCGAACCTCATCCACCGTGGCTATGGCCATATCGATTCGTTCCTTGCAGGTGGCCTCCATTTTTCGTAGCTCGGCACTGCTAGCCTCCTCCATAGTTTTCTTTAGCTGTCTGGAGGCCGCCTCATGCTGGGAAATTTGAATGGCCTGATCGGCAAGCTGTTTGGCCTGATCGTAAACCATTAGCCGCAGCCGAATGTTAGCACTTCCGATTTCCACTCCATCCTTGACCAGTCAGGCGTGATGCTCCATCAACTTCTTGGTCTCTTCAGCCACCCGATCGATGTTTGCCTTGGCCTCATTCCCCATAGTCAAAATCCGAGTGGTCAACAAGTCGAGATCCAAAGACTTAGCCTCATCAAGCACCCTTACCATAGGATTGCGGGGTAGGAGGTGATCACCGTTAACCTCATCGAAGGAAATATCATGAGAACTCGGGTCCAGATCTGGATGACCCGCAAATGGGTTACGAGCTAAGCCGGGACGATCAACATGAGTAAGGAAGGATTCTCTGATGGATGTGGAGATGGTATGGACTCAGTATCCTCCCCCGTGATGTCATGAATAGGCTGGGTTGGGGGATGAGGTCCAAGTGAAGGTTCGAACATGGAACGCCTCCTCTTTCTCTTTTGAATGTCCTCTTCAATAACTCCGAGAAGAGGACGGTAGCCGACTACGTCCCCGGAACGGTCAATCGAAGGCTTCGGTTTAGTAGAAGCTTTGAAGAGTTTGAATTGCTCGAGGCGATGCTGAATGTCTGATGTCTTGGCCGCCTTACCCATCCCTGGAATAAAAACCGAGTGTTACAGGCATGCATGAGACTATAATTCAAGAAACATATGAAGTTAAAAAAGGAGTCAAGAATTCACCTTGAACCGCCAGAGTTGCCTTAGCTAAAATACTCTCAGAAGATAGACTGGCACCAGTCCCGGTCTTATCAGACTTCTTCGACTTCTCCACCAAGGCCGGCCCTTCCTCCAACCACTCAAAGGCTTGGCGGAAAGCATCATCTGTCCACTCTTGAATCTCACCCGCTTGCCCAGAGGTCAAGGCACCAACGCCACTACCACTCTGTCCTTCGCCACCATTACCACCATCACCTTCTCCATCACCTCCGCTCTCCTCCTCGCCTCTTTCCTCCTCTCCACTTTCTTCCTCCGGAACATCTGGGCATGTGCTGGGAGAGGGTCCATCAGATTTCTTGAGCTTCTTCCCCCCGACGACCGAAGGTATCGAAAAGGGTCTCCTCTTGCTACTCTTTGCCGTGGCCACTCCTTTGGCTTTGGCTGCTCTTTCCTCAGTCGTATCCCTCAGCTTGACCACAGACTAACGTGGTAGAATCAAATTGTGCTCTAGGAGAGTAGCGTTCCTGATCAAAATTTAATAAAATCTTTTATTAAAAACTTATATAACTCCAAAATCATACTTAAGTACTATTTTCCAAAAATATAACTTTTATAACAATAAAATTATAATGTTTATTTATTTTAACAATTCAAAATTTAATAAAACGTATACTTTCAAAAATCACTTTAAAATTCTTTTTAAAAATCAAAATCATTATTTTAAACTTCAAAAATGGATCCAATGATGCAACAACACCCATACAAACATCATATATTGATATGATAATCAACAAATATCACAATATTTGTAAATAAATCAATATAGTTGAGGAATCCAGTTGGATACTCTAACCTGTTTCCCTGCATCCACAAACATTTGCACAATACCAATTCCGTTCCAATACGGAATATCGCGGTATGTGGGATTCATAAAATATTATCCGTTATTATGCAGCGCAATAGGGTCTCATTCGCTATATTATGCGGGAAAATCAACTCCAAGTACATATATAATACCAATTCCAATCTAGATGGAATTATCGCGGTATATGTTTTTAATAAATAACCTCCGCTTACTAACGGCGTATAATGTCTATTTTAACAATCAATAGATAATAATTTATCATCCAGGCATACAATCAACAATTTTAAATCTAACTATTTAAAATTTAAATCGAAACTATTCGACTGAGTGAGAAGTTCTCACCTCACTTTAAATTCAGTTTCTGCGTTTTATTTCGAAAAAAATTAAACGTACGTTTAATTTTACCCAAAATTCAAACTATCTCCAAACGACTCCAATCCAGTTCTATAGCGTAGTGCTCGACAAAATGAACCCGGCACAATTCGTTTCATCCAAAACGGACCGCGTATGACAAAGATACAATATTTTAAATATTACACGATTTAAATTATAATTTATTTACAATTTCTTTTAAAATTTTATGCCTAGCAAATTGTGGCCGTTGGATCTAGGCCACACGCATCTAAGCCGCTCCCTCCTCTCTTCTCCCTCGCACGTTTCCTCCAGGTGATGTTCGAACGCAAGAAACCCACCAAGGCCGCCACTAGGGTTGAATTATACTCCACCATCATCGACATATACCTCGATCAGCTACTGCCATTCCTCCCGCCATCACATGAGCTACCACCAACATAGTTGCGGCAGAGCTCAGCCTCACCCCTTGCACGAAAAGACGTGCGCAACGGCGCCCCTTCTAGCTCTATTTGCCGTCAATCCAGAGCTTCGCTTTCGATCTCTACCGTTCAGATCATAGATCTCACTCCCCTCTACAACATTGCAGTTAAAAGATTTCGCTAATTGTTGATGGATTGGAAGAAATCACAGGAGAAAGACGATGCGTTTTTGGCCATTGAAGATAACAGTGGTGGCTAGGGTTAGAAGAGTTAGGGTTTCTGAAATTATGAAGATGATGGGCCATTTTATAGAAGTTCTACCAAAAACACTATTCATTTCCAATTTTTCGAACTTCGAATCTCACGCGGTGACCGACGTTTCTAGGGTTTAACCCACGTTTCGGACATAATGGAATAGATTTCGGAGGCTAATTCGATCATATGTGCGAGTTATGGAAATAAACGATCAAATTTAAATTAAACCGATTAAACTTTTTTTCTAGGCATTTTGGCTTGCCCCGGACAAACGGTAAATCTGATTGACGCGAAATTTGAAACCATACAATAATATCCCATTACGGGTCGATGAAACTGGTTTCGTCGAAATCCGAGACTGTTTGAAAAATGGCTATTTTAACTCGTCAATTAAATATTAAAATATTCAATTTTCACAAATTAACTTTTAATTCGATTTTAAAAGTTCTATAACATCATTCTAACTCCAATATGATATAATAAAATTTAAAAATCAATTTTAGTCATATTTAACCCCATTTTCAATTAATTCTGTAATTTCAACTATTAAATTATCGATTTAATTATCCAATTTCGAAATAAAATTTATTCGACTTCAAATTTAACTCATTAATATTTAAGATCAATTAAATATACAAATTTTAATTAATAAAATTTCTGGGTCGTTACAAACTTCCCCCCTTAAAAGAATTTCGTCCACGAAATTACCAAGTAAGAAAAAGTTACAAAATCTACTAACTTTCCAAAACAAACCATTCAAATTAGATTTTTCAAATCTCTTAAGTCTTTAACTTTTCCAAAATTCATAGTTAAACTTCTTACAAAATCTTTACTAAGTTTCCAAATCCAAACTTAGTTTTCAAAAATTTTCCAATTTTCTCAAAAATATTCTAACGCCTTAAATTTTCGAAAAAATTCGCCATAGTCTCCTTTGCACGGCTCGATCCGAAAAAAATGACGGTATATATATCACAAATATACATCTCATCAAGTGATGAGGCATCCCACATGGAAAAAAGAGTAAAAGTGTAACGACCCGTTAAATTAATAATATTAAATGAGTTAAATTAATATAATTTCTAATCTAATTTAGAAAAGAAAAAAAAAGGCTTTAAGATTTATTTGAGAAATTGTAGTAATTTGTTATAGTAATTGGAATTTAATGTAACAATTTAATTTTTATGACAATAGTTTTGGATAATGTAATTGTCACACTTTGTTAAAAGTTAATGTTAAGAAACCAATAAATGTTGAATTAGTGAATATTAATAAAATATTTACTAGAATGGGATTCATTTAATATTAAAATAAATAGTAGAATTGTTTCATTTGGTGACCGTTGAATAAACCAATGCAATAAGTGTAGATAATTTTTTTATGAATATTGTTCGATAATGAATGTACTTAAAAACGGTAATAAACTTAATATAAGAAAACAAAGGCAAATTGTGTATTAATTATTGAATTCATGAATCAGTGTATGGACTTAGTGTAACTATACGTAAATGTACGCAATAAGGTTGTGAAATACCAATGATTTGGATTTCCAATTTATATTAAACATAATGTTGGTAGAAATTGGAATTCACTGATGTGTGAAATATATGAGAAATCAGGTCAAATGTAAATTATACCGTAGATGATATACTCTTTTAAACAGTAGGATTTTTAAATAAATAAACGTTTCACTTAGGTTTAAATTGGATAACTTATGTAGTTTAATGGAGAATCAATTGCAATTAATTGCCATAAATTAGTGATGATAGGGTAGTTTGATTTGGCCTTTAAGAAGCAAAGAAAAAGAAAGCCAAGATTTATGAATTCATTTGCAATGTGAAATGCAAATCTTGTGGATTGTTTTTTTTTTTTACAAATGGAATTAATATTTTACCATTATGTTAGTGGAGTCTGATAAGTTAAGGTAGATAATCAATGGTAATTTACCTAATTCAAAGGATATATTAATATAAATATGGGTAAAATGAGGTTAGACCAAGGATATAATATTAATTGATTTTTAAGGCTTAATTAATACGTGAAATAGATAGGATTCTACATTCAAACATTTATACAAAGCTAAGTTGTAAATAGAAGTACCAATGTTATATAATGTAAATAGATGGGAATCAACATTTATTTATTTATTTAATGGAATTTAATTTCTATAGTATGATAATCGCAATTAAATGAAATAGAAATAGCTAATTTATACGTTAGTTGAAATTTAGCAGGAAATCGATGATTTTTAATGAAATAGTGAAATCAAGTGGAAATAAGGTTTCAATTATACATTGGAATTTATTTTCACCATAAAAGGTTAATTGAAAACCGAAGGAGTTAATAAAGGAATCAAGCTTTATCTATTAATTTGGATTTAAGATATGGTAAATTGGATTTATTGCAATAATTAATTCTATAAGATGAGGTTAATACTTATTCTATTTATAATTAGACCAAATTGTTGATATAGATTTTTAGAAAGCAGAATCTATAAATTAATTTGAGTATCAAATTCAATAATTGCGCTTATTGCATAAATAAAGGGAATTTAACGTTAAATATTACGTTACTGAAATTTAAAATATACTTTAAGAATAATAATGTGAATCATGAACCAAAGTATGTGGCATCCCTATTTTGGATAAAAGATAAGTATACAAGGATTAAAAATGTAATAAATAGGTTTTGAGGAACTTATTTATAATTCCTTAATATAAGGAAGCGGAGGAATGTATACTGAAATTTGATAGACTTGTCAACTCTAATTCACAGCCAAACTTGTTAAATCATTTAAATTGATTTTAATTTACATAAGCAATAGAATTGGGGCAATTTTAGAATATTCATATAGAATTGGATTTCTATAATTTATTTAATTTATTTAATGAATATTAAAAATAGCCATTTTGGTCACGGACTCGGATTTCGATGAAACCAGTTTCATCGGATCCGTATCGGTGAATTATTATAGGGTTTCAAGTTTCGTATCGATCGGACCTATCGTTTGATCGTACGGACGCGAAACGCCTTAAAAATCAATTTTATTAAAATCAATTTGAAATCAATTTGGAAATCTTGTTTTCAGCATAACTTCTTCATACGATCAAATTTGGACGTGAAACTTTTTCCATCGCGTTCGGAATATTTTAAAATACCTATCTGGATATATGGGTATGACAAATTTCGTTCCGGGGTCAGAACGGGCTTTTTGGGCCTTAGTTTGTTTCGTACGTTCATCTATCTAGTCTATCTACTCTAACCCAACCCTACCTATAAATATACAGTTATAAACCCTAGCTCCATTCTATTGTCTATTTGCTGTATGTTCATCTTCTTCAAGCTTCTTTTCTTCTTCAATGGGGGCTAACCCTAGATAAAAAAAAAATTCGGATCTGCAGCAGCTTCTGGTCGCGCTTCGGGTTTCAGGGGAGAAAACCCTAGAGCAACTTCGGGTCAGGAAGAAAATGACTCGGGTCGCTCCGGGTCGTTTTGGCGAAAACTCCAAGCAAGCACCGGGGAATTGAGGCGGCGCACCGAAGTCGAACCCGAAGTCGACCCAGGACCAGAATTTTTCCATTTTTCAAATTTCCATAACTTTTGCATACGAGCTCGGATTCACGCGCGGTTTGTTTTGCTGGGATCGTATCGGAATTTCTGACGTTTTGACGCTAGTTTGGATGGATTTGGAGACCGTCAAAATTTTGAGTTTAAATTGAATTTAAATTCGATTTAAATTCCAAAGGTGAGTGTTTTAACCCACTCACAGCTACTAAAAGCTTTTATGTTTGTTAAATAAATTTTAGAAATGAATAGAATTTATTTATGAGTATTTGGCATGCTTATTTCATTCATATCTGCTGAATTGCATTTATTGAATTTAACTGTTAATTTAATTTATTTATTGCGTATTAATTGACAGTTAGAATTTGTATTTGCATGAAACTGCTAGTTAACAGTTATATAATTTATTACTGAATATAAACTGTTAGATTTATGGTCGTTAAATTTAAATTGAATAAAATTGCCAGTTATTACATATTATATATTATCAAATATAATATTGTTATTGATTGATATTGATTGATGATTGCGATTTGGATGATGGATGATGTTGGTGAATGGATGTTTATTGTATATCATTAAATTGCAAACTATCATGCATATTTCATTTCATTCGGGATTGTGGTTTGAAATGACATATAACCGCAAAATTTTATATCTTTTAAATTGCGGATTGAAATGATAAATATCCGTATCACTTGACCATAGGATAGAAAATTATATACAGGCACCGCGGTATATATATAACTATTTAAATGTGATTTCTATGGTTTGGATGGAATACAGTTTATAATAATCTTAAATTTTATATTGTATAAATATTTTTCTTCCATATATATATATACATATGAAGTTGAAAATTTTGAAATTAAAAGGTGTATAAAAATCTTTATTAAAAATGGAAGAAAATTAAGAAAATGGAGTTTAATAATTTATATCATATGTTTAAATGTTAAGTTTGGAAATTTTAAGATGTGATAGTTATAATTGGATTTTTCCCAAAATAAATTGAAATGAATATTCTAGTATAAGTTGAATTGGGAAAAATATATATATATTATTACTAGAAATTGAAGTCTTATTATTTATGGATTTTATATGAATATTCAAGACTAATTAATAGAACAATTGATTTGTTGAAAGAATAAAATCCAACTTTAGTTTGAAATATTGATACTCAAAATGGATATACGTATATATAAATAAATTGAAGTGGTTTTAAAACTTGAGAGAGATAATATAAATTTTGGTTTAGACTTTAATAAAGAAATGTATTTATAAAGCCATGAGAACTATTTTCTTTACAAAGTAACATTTAAGTTAAACCTTTTAATTCATATACCGTTGAATATCCAAACCATTCAAGTTTTAAAAGTTATGGTTTTAAATTATGAATTTCGAAATATTATGCTTTGAAAGGATATTTGGCTTTCAGACGTTATAAATTTTAAAGCATTTGGATTTTTGAAAAGGTTTATATTTGGGATAAAGAATATCATATTGTTTTGGGTTTTAAAATGATATCGTATTCATAATTTTAAAATGGAAATGTTTATTCTGATTTTTAAAGTATAACCTATTTTTAAATGACCGCGGTGTTATAATAACGATGGGTTGGCAAAAAGACCGGGATCGGATATGGACATACTCTCTGTCGATACCGAAAACCACTTTGACTAACCGTGTACGCGGTGGAGATTCCAGAATGAAGTAGGTGGTGGCGACGTTTCCTGTAAGGTAAATACGTGGACCCGACTCCCATGAGTTGGCATAAGGTGGCTAAAACAGGAGCGATTCTCAGGCCAATAAGGTCATTCCTCTGATCGGACCCTCCTCTTCGATATTATACTTTGATTTTGGATTGATTCAGTGGCCACTTCTATATTTTGATTTTGGGGAGTTAGTCCGAGGTGGGCGGTAACTGCGGCTACGCGTTTCCACCAGCCTGGATAGCAATTGGTATATCTACCCTGGCATTGCCTAGTTGTGCCGTGTCACCTACCATACCGAGCCTTTACTACTAGTTTCTATTTGTGTCGTACCTATGGAGTATCCTCTGGTAGCTTCCCGATCAGGAGGTATTACGGTACTGTATAGACTATTGACATTATTTGTGTTAAGGGCTATATGGGTAACCCCTTAACGCTATTAAAAAGTAAGTTTATTTTATAAATAGACACTATTATAATAGCACAATATACAACATAGTAAATAGTTTAACGGATCCTTAGGAGATGTAAATCCCGAACATCTCTTGAGTTACTGTACTCATATTTATTTCTGTTAATTTAACTCACATAAGATCTTTTAGTCTGACTCGAGTGTTTTGTCTTTTCAAATTCGCTCGGGTCAGTCCGAGCGTTTCAGGATCGAAGATTTTAGCTTTGGAGGACGACGATGAAGAATCCGTATTATATTATTTATAGTATTGCACCACACTCTAAAATTTCCGCTGCATTGATTGTATTGGTATGTGTAACTCTGATATTCATTGTATAAGTAAAATAAATATTTTGTAAACAGTTATCATGAACTGTATATTGATTATTATATTTTATCCTTCCGCTGTGAGATTCTATTTTGTTTTATTTCTTCTCTGTTTTTCGTATTTACCCCATAACAATCCGCCCTTGCGTATGCTTTGAATTGGCACGTGTGTCGGTTTAAAGTGTGCGAAAAGGCGGGATGTTACA
Organism: Allium cepa; assembly: GCA_030765085.1. Lineage (NCBI taxonomy): Eukaryota > Viridiplantae > Streptophyta > Magnoliopsida > Asparagales > Amaryllidaceae > Allium > Allium cepa. The sequence continues at coordinate 934,069,208 of CM060943.1, read as the reverse complement.
ATTTGGTATCAGAGCTTTGGTTTAGCGATAAACCTTGGTTTTGTGGGGTTTGACTTTTTGTTAATAGGGTAGTAATACCCTATGGGAGTCGCTGAGTGTATATATATGAGAGAGCGTATTTGTTAGTGTTAATAAAGATTTTGATATTGTGTTAATCTGTTCCGCTTTGTATTTATAAATTCTGGTTGATGCATGGGACGCTATGACATCAATAGGGATTTCTAAACACTTAATAGGACAGACCGACATAATATTTGTTTTTAATATAGGTGAATGAAATAATTTTGCCTATTATATTTTCTATATATAAAAATATTTTTATAAAAATATATATATATATATATATTTGGTTGTTATAGATTGGGTGTTAGGAAATAAAAATATTTATAACAATTGAAGCTAAGTTGAAATTATAATATATCAAATCGGAGATTTTAGAACTTAAGTCCGGGATTTTGAAAATCTGTTTTCAATGGATTTATGGGATATAGGGATTTGGTTTATAAGTATTTTCTTATATAAATATTTAGTATAATTCGGAAAAATTATTTTACAGAAGATTTTGGAGAATATAAATTTTGTACTTTCCTCTCTGTCGCTAGAAAATAATTTCGGTGATGGCGGCCGCATCATCGACTTTCATTTTCGAGTTTCGTAGGGGAAAGGCCACTGTAGTAAATTCTACAGCAGATTTATTTTGAAATTATCTAAAATTTTAAATTGTTTTAAATATAAATTGAGATATAAGTTGTAAGAAATCATTTATCTATTATTTTTAAAATAAAATTGAAATTTGACCCGGTATTTAATTCTAAAATTTTCCACTAATTAATGGTTTAAATTATTTTTAGGGAAATATAAAGTAAGTAATAAATGGATTGAAACCTCTAATTTAAGTAAAAAAATTAATGCTAGGTATAAAGGAAGTTAAAATTTTAACTGATAAATAATGGTAAAGATTTATTGAAAATCAACGAATTAAAAGGGTTGAGATTAAACTTGTATAAGTTCTTTTGCTTTTTCTTTAACATAAATAACTTACCAAGTATAAAAAGTTTAAATGTGAATTAAGAGTGGAATAGAATATTATGCAAGTAGAATTTTTGGAAATAATGAAGTATTCAATAAATTACTGTTATAAATAAGAATTTAATGGTATTAACTTAAATGATGATTGGAATTTTACTAAAATTAAAGGTTGTATTATTAATAGGTGATTTTAACCTTAAGAAAGTAAAAATGAAATTCCTTAATTTATAAAGTTTGATTGTAGGGTTATTAACTTAAGTACGCCTTAATTTCCCCCTATTCTAATATAATAGAAAGTAAGTAATATATAAATGACTGTAAACCCTAAGTAATTAATTAATAAAATTCCTTATTTTTAAGAATGAAGGTTAAAGGGTTAATAATTTAAGTGTAATTAAAAAGGGTTACTGTAATTAAATATAATGGAAAGTGGGTAATTAAATTGTTACTACTATTAAATATAATAGAAACTTCAACATTAAATAAATGAATGAAATTAAAGGTAAGTTGAAATTGTAATTTATAAAACAAATATATATTAATTAAAGGAATTGAGAAGAAACTTGTAAATTATCACTTACATTCTTAAAACATACATAACTTACCATATAATAAAAGTTGCAATGTTAGTAAGAAAATGTAAGGGGAAATCTTACAAGTGAAGCTTGAGGTAATAAAGGTATTCAATAAATTTGCTGTTATTAATGAGAATTAATTGTATAAACTTAAGTTAAATTGGAAATTTTACTATATAAGTAAAGGTAAGTAGTATAAACAGATGATATAAACTTTAGTCAATAAATTGGAATGCAAATATAATGAATTTTGTAATAAATGGAAAACGAAAATTGTAAGAAATAAAGAAATCCCTCCATAAATGAAAGAAAGAAAATCAAACCACTGAAGCATGAAATAAATGTATAATAAGTTAATTTGGTTGTTGGTTTGAATTGTATTGTTTGATTTATGATTGTGGGGTAAGGAACTTGAAGTTGTTGGATGAATAAATAATCTATCTTTGTTCCATCTAAGACTGTTGAGTAAAGGATGCACTTGATAGTTAATTTCATTTCATACAAATTTCAAGTTTGAACCCAAACAACTATTTGTTTGATGGATTAAATGGTTGCTTTTTTTGTGTATGTATGTTGTTTGTAAGGTTGATGATTGTTGAATTGTTTGGTTGATTAATGATTGAATCCACTTGAATAGTTCACTTTAAAATAAATATTTAACCTTTTAGATTTTATAAGTGAATACAGGTGATGGAAGCAACTGCTACTGCTTTTGGTTCCAAAATAATAAGCGTATATTGCCCGACAAATAGGTACGTTTTCGGATTACGTTTAAAGCGCTATTTTTCCCATGTTGGGATATAATATTTTGATAATATATGTAGTATATTTGTATATTTTGATATTATATTTTCTCCAGAGTCTCTCCGTACAAAGGAGACTTTGCCAAAAAATTTCGTAAATTTTGGACGTAGAATTTTGTTGAATATTTTCCAAACTTTAATGATTTAAGTATAAAAGGTTATAATGACTATAAAACGGGCATATCTCATTTAAGGAAATTAATTTAGTAAATTATTGTTTATAAGTTAATATTTGAAATAAGATGTAATGTTTTATTCTTCCTTCTCCCTTCTTTTTCCTTTTCGGGGACGAAAAGTTTTGAGTGGGGGAGATTGTAACGACCCGTTAAATTAATAATATTAAATGAGTTAAATTAATATAATTTCTAATCTGATTTAGAAAAGAAAAAAAAGGCTTTAAGATTTATTTGAGAAAATGTAGTAATTTGTTATAGTAATTGGAATTTAATGTAACAATTTAATTTTTATGACAATAGTTTTGGATAATGTAATTGTCACACTTTGTTAAAAGTTAATGTTAAGAAACCAATAAATGTTGAATTAGTGAATATTAATAAAATATTTACTAGAATGGGATTCATTTAATATTAAAATAAATAGTAGAATTGTTTCATTTGGTGACCGTTGAATAAACCAATGCAATAAGTGTAGATAAATTTTTTTATGAATATTGTTCGATAATGAATGTACTTAAAAACGGTAATAAACTTAATATAAGAAAACAAAGGCAAATTGTGTATTAATTAATGAATTCATGAATCAGTGTATGGACTTAGTGTAACTATACGTAAATGTACGCAATAAGGTTGTGAAATACCAATGATTTGGATTTCCAATTTATATTAAACATAATGTTGGTAGAAATTGGAATTCACTGTTGTGTGAAATATATGAGAAATCAGGTCAAATGTAAATTATACCGTAGGATGATATACTCTTTTAAACAGTAGGATTTATAAATAAATAAACGTTTCACTTAGGTTTAAATTGGATAACTTATGTAGTTTAATGGAGAATCAATTGCAATTAATTGCCATAAATTAGTGATGATAGGGTAGTTTGATTTGGCCTTTAAGAAGCAAAGAAAAAGAAAGCCAAGATTTATGAATTCATTTGCAATGTGAAATGCAAATCTTGTGGATTGTTTTTTTTTTTTTACAAATGGAATTAATATTTAACCATTACGTTAGTGGAGTCTGATAAGTTAAGGTAGATAATCAATGGTAATTTACCTAATTCAAAGGATATATTAATATAAATATGGGTAAAATGAGGTTAGACCAAGGATATAATATTAATTGATTTTTAAGGCTTAATTAATATGTGAAATAGACAAGATTCTACATTCAAACATTTATACAAAGCTAAGTTGTAAATAGAAGTACCAATGTAATATAATGTAAATAGATGGGAATCAACATTTATTTATTTATTTATTTAATGGAATTTAATTTCTATAGTATGATAATCGCAATTAAATGAAATTGAAATAGCTAATTTATACGTTAGTTGAAATTTAGCTGGAATATGAGGATTTTTAATGAAATAGTGAAATCAAATGGAAATAAGGTTTCAATTATACATTGGAATTTATATTCACCATAAAAGGTTAATTGAAAACCGAAGGAGTTAATAAAGGAATCAAGCTTTATCTATTAATTTGGATTTAAGATATGGTAAATTGGATTTATTGCAATAATTAATTCTATAAGATGAGGTTAATACTTATTCTATTTATAATTAGACCAAATTGTTGATATAGATTTTTAGAAAGCAGAATCTATAAATTAATTTGAGTATCAAATTCAATAATTGCGCTTATTGCATAAATAAAGGGAATTTAACGTTAAATATTACGTTACTGAAATTTAAAATATACTTTAAGAATAATAATGTGAATCATGAACCAAAGTATGTGGCATCCCTATTTTGGATAAAAGATAAGTATACAAGGATTAAAAATGTAATAAATAGGTTTTGAGGAACTTATTTATAATTCCTTAATATAAGGAAGCGGAGGAATGTATACTGAAATTTGATAGACTTGTCAAATCTAATTCACAGCCAAACTTGTTAAATCATTTAAATTGATTTTAATTTACATAAGCAATAGAATTGGGACAATTTTAGAATATTCATATAGAATTGGATTTCTATAATTTATTTAATTTATTTAATGAATATTAAAAATAGCCATTTTGGTCACGGACTCGGATTTCGATGAAACCAGATTCATCGGATCCGTATCGGTGAATTATTATAGGGTTTCAAGTTTCGTATCGATCGGACCTGTCGTTTGATCGTACGGACGCGAAATGCCTTGAAAATCAATTTTATTAAAATCAATTTGAAATCAATTTGGAAATCTTGTTTTCAGCATAACTTCTTCATACGATCAAATTTGGACGTGAAACTTTTTCCATCGCGTTCGGAATATTTTAAAATACCTATCTGGATATATGGGTTTGACAAATTTCGTTCCGGGGTCAGAACGGGCTTTTTGGGCCTTAGTTTGTTTCGTACGTTCATCTATCTAATCTATCTACTCTAACCCAACCCTACCTATAAATATACAGTTATAAACCCTAGCTCCATTCTATTGTCTATTTGCTGTACGTTCATCTTCTTCAAGCTTCTTTTCTTCTTCAATGGGGGCTAACCCTAGATACAGTCAGTTCAAAAAAAAAAAAAAATTCGGATCTATAGCAGCTTCTGGTCGCGCTTCAGGTTTCAGGGGAGAAAAGCCTAGAGCAACTTCGGGTCAGGAAGAAAATGACTCGGGTCGCTCCGGGTCGTTTTGGCGAAAACTCCAAGCAAGCACCGGGGAATTGAGGCGGCGCACCGAAGTCGAACCCGAAGTCGACCCAGGACCAGAATTTTTCCATTTTTCAAATTTCCATAACTTTTGCATACGAGCTCGGATTCACGTGCGGTTTGTTTTGCTGTGATCGTATCGGAATTTCTGACGTTTTGACGCTTGGTTGGATGGATTTGGAGACCGTCAAAATTTTGAGTTTAAATTGAATTTATATTCGATTTAAATTCCAAAGGTGAGTGTTTTAACCCACTCACAACTACTAGAAGCTTTTATGTTTGTTAAATAAATTTTAGAAATGAATAGAATTTATTTATGAGTATTTGGCGTGCTTATTTCATTCATATCTGTTGAATTGCATTTATTGAATTTAACTGTTAATTTAATTTATTTATTGCGTATTAATTGACAGTTAGAATTTGTATTTGCATGAAACTGCTAGTTAATAGTTATATAATTTATTACTGAATATAAACTGTTAGATTTATGGTCGTTAAATTTAAATTGAATAAAATTGCCAGTTATTACCTGTTATATATTATCAAATATAATATTGTTATTGATTGATATTGATTGATGATTGCGATTTGGATGATGGATGATGTTAGTGAATGGATGTTTATTGTATATCATTAAATTGCAAATTATCATGCATATTTCATTTCATTCGGGATTGTGGTTTGAAATGATATATATCCGCAAAATTTTATATCTTTTAAATTGCGGATTGAAATGATAAATATCCGTATCACTTGACCATAGGATAGAAAATTATATACAGGCACCGCGGTATATATATAACTATTTAAATGTGATTTCTATGGTTTGGATGGAATACGGTTTATAATAATCTTAAATTTTATATAGTATAAATATTTTTCTTCCATATATATATATATACATATGAAGTTGAAAATTTTGAAATTAAAAGGTGTATAAAAATCTTTATTAAAAATGGAAGAAAATTAAGAAAATGGAGTTTAATAATTTATATCATATGTTTAAATGTTAAGTTTGGAAATTTTAAGATATGATAGTTATAACTGGATTTTTCCCAAAATAAATTGAAATGAATATTCTAGTATAATTTGAATTGGGAAAAATATATATATTTTATTACTAGAAATTGTAGTCTTATTATTTATGGATTTTATATGAATATTCAAGACTAATTAATAGAATAATTGATTTGTTGAAAGAATAAAATCCAACTTTAGTTTGAAATATTGATACTCAAAATGGATATACGTATATATAAATAAATTGAAGTGGTTTTGGAACTTGAGAGAGATAATATAAATTTTGGTTTAGACTTTAATAAAGAAATGTATTTATAAAGCCATGAGAATTATTTTCTTTACAAAGTAACATTTAAGTTAAACCTTTTAATTCATATACCGTTGAATATCCAAACCATTCAAGTTTTAAAAGTTATGGTTTTAAATTATGAATTTCGAAATATTATGCTTTGAAAGGATATTTGGCTTTCAGACGTTATAAATTTTAAAGCATTTGGGTTTTTGAAAAGGTTTATATTTGGGATAAAGGATATCATATTGTTTTGGGTTTTAAAATGATATCGTATTCATAATTTTAAAATGGAAATGTTTATTCTGATTTTTAAAGTATAACCTATTTTTAAATGACCGCGGTGTTATAATAACGATGGGTTGGCAAAGAGACCGGGATCAGATATGGACATACTCTCTGTCGATACCGAAAACCACTTTGACTAACCGTGTACGCGGTGGAGATTCCAGAATGAAGTAGGTGGTGGCGACGTTTCCTGTAAGGTAAATACGTGGACCCGACTCCCGTGAGTTGGCATAAGGTGGCTAAAACAGGAGCGATTCTCAGGCCAATGAGGTCATTCCTCTGATCGGACCCTCCTCTTCGATATTATACTTTGATTCTGGATTGATTCAGTGGCCACTTCTATATTTTGATTTTGGGGAGTTAGTCCGAGGTAGGCGGTAACTACGGCTACGCGTTTCCACCGGCCTGGATAGCAATTGGTATATCTACCCTGGCATTGCCTAGTTGTGCCGTGTCACCTACCATACCGAGCCTTTACTACGAGTTTCTATTTGTGTCGTACCTATGGAGTATCCTCTGGTAGCTTCCCGATCAAGAGGTATTACGGTACTGTATAGACTATTGGCATTATTTGTGTTAAGGGCTATATGGATAACCCCTTAACGCTATTAAAAAGTAAGTTTATTTTATAAATAGACACTATTATAATAGCGCAATATACTACATAGTAAATAGTTTAACGGATCCTTAGGAGATGAAAATCCCGAACATCTCTTGAGTTACTGTACTCATATTTATTTCTGTTAATTTAACTCACATAAGATCTTTTAGTCTGACTCGAGTGTTTTGTCTTTTCAAATTCGCTCGGGTCAGTCCGAGCGTTTCAGGATCGAAGATTTTAGCTTTGGAGGACGAAGATGAAGAATCCGTATTATATTATTTATAGTATTGCACCACACTCTAAAATTTCCGCTGCATTGATTGTATTGGTATGTGTAACTCTGATATTCATTGTATAAGTAAAATAAATATTTTGTAAACAGTTATCATGAACTGTATATTGATTATTATATTTTATCCTTCCGCCGTGAGATTCTATTTTGTTTTATTTCTTCTCTGTTTTTCGTATTTACCCCATAACAATCCGCCCTTGCATATGCTTTGAATTGGCACGTGTGTCAGTTTAAAGTGTGCGAAAAGGCGGGATGTTACAAAAAGTATGACATTTAATCTGAGATATGTACGTTATATATGTTTAGCGAGCGTATACGGCTAAAATAGCACGACAGCGAGCTCAAATGCGAAGCAAGCGCAATCCGCACCTACTAAACACTCAACAAACAAATGAGAAACATGTATATATGAAAATAATATCAATATACAACATATATCACCATAACAACTAAATGTGCCAGCATAGCAATGCATTCAATCAACCAATGCAACCATCAAACAACTATCATCCAACTAACATCCAACAAATCAATGTCTAACCAACTCAATTCATAACCAAATCAATATTTATTCATATTCAATTTCAATTAGTTTGCATTCACTAATTAAATTCACATTCAAGTTGGTTCACTTCCACATTCAAATCAAATTTACTTAACTTCTAACTTGATTTATTGCTTTCAATTTTCCTTAATGAATTTTCATTTAACACTTAATGAATTTTACACAATCAACTAACAAGCAAATAACAACCAATGTTTATTCAACAAAACCAATTTTATTCAATTTACATTCAATTTGGTTCAACACTCTTAATTCAATTGGTTGATATTAAATTGACTTCCATTCAATTTCTCAACTTCATTAGCTTCTAATGAATTAACACTTATATTCATTGTTTACATTCAATGGATTAATATTTCATCCATTTATCAATTCAATTGCTAATTCCTTTAACAATATAAGGTTGAATTTCATTTATATAACTCAAGTTCATATTCATCACTTCTCTTGATTAATTTACTTCGACACCAAAATCAACTTTGTTCAACTTCACTTAAGTTATATTCTCTTTCAAACATCATTTGTTTAACTTAAATTAAGTTTCCACTTATAAATTAAATTCAAATTCCAATTCTAAAGAAAATTTTAGTTAACTTTTTCCAAAGCTAAATTTATTAACTCATATTATAAGTTCAAAAGTTATTTCACTTATATTCGTCAATTTCAATAGCTTATCTAATCCAAATCAATTTATTTAACATTCCTTTAGTTAAATTTCAAATCACATGTTTTTGATGAGAACTCAATTTATTTCAACTTGGATTTTAATTTCAAATTTGTTTATCATAACAAAACTTCAATTTCAATTTACTTTAGTAGCAAAACCATCAGACAGAAACTTGAAAATGATACTGATGATGCTGCAGTCATCACCCTTATTATTTCCCAGTAACAATAGTGAATTTAGTGCTTTAAATTCTTTCAAAAATTTTCCTTTTATTCATAAATCATATTTACAAATCTTTTACTTATATAATTTCACTATTTAACTTTTAATTTTGAAAAATAACTTCCAAAATAAACAAGATTCAAAATTTTCAAATTCATAGTCCAAAATTCATTTTTATATCTACAACTCATATTAGTCAATATATACATATAGTCTCACCTTTATATACAAGATTATTTCACAATTAGAAATCATATTAATTATAATTCCATACCTTATAATTCAATTGCTTATACAATTATTCTTTTAATTAACTTACACACATTCTTACATTTTTAACGACCAAACAATCAATTCACATATACTTTAATAATTCTGAAAAATTATTTCCATTATATACAAAATATAATCGAGGTAAAATTATTTCATTTACCCTATTTCAAAACAATATTGTGTCATTTTATCTTGTTTAAGAGTTTAGAAACACCTATCGATCACGGTTGTACTTCCCGCACCGACCAGAATTCATAAACAATCAACCGATAAGTCAACACAATACAAAACAATTTATATTTACTAATAAATATGCGCTCATAGCTATTATTACACTCACACTCATTCTAGAGTACTACCGACTCCATCTCTAATGAGTAATTCCCAACAGAGCCATGGTTGTCGCTTAACCATATGCTCTGATACCAAATGTAACGTTGCGTTTTTTTCGTCGCTCGAAAACCGACATCAATACGTCCACTGTATCGAATGCCAAGCAATCAAATGCCGGAAAAATCGAAATGTTATGGTTAAAGAAGAAGAAAAGGATAGAAGAAGAAAGAAAAAGATAGAATAGAACAGAAAGAAACTATAGAACAATATCAGAATCTCACAATCGCAGCGGAACAACATATAATAGATAAATGAATAATCTTTAAACAAAGAACTATATCAGTTATTACATTCCATCACATTATATTATATTACATCATCAGAGTGTACAACAACAACAACAAACAGCGGAAAAGAAATACTATATACAAGTAATACGCCATGCCATCCAGCTTGCCTCCAACAACTCCTAAATTCCCAAATATCCTGATAACCTAACTCTAGACTGCCCGTGTAGAAATTGGTGGGCACACAGAGTTTAGGAAGGAAAACAATAAACTCCGAGTCAGTCATATGACTGGTGTGAGAACTAAAATATTTTATTTTTTTAAAAACAAAACAGCGGATTATTTTTAAAATCAGTTCCAAATTCTTTTAAAAATGAAACTACCATAAGGCCTCCCGGCACACACACAATGCAAACGCAGACTTGGGGGAGATTTTTCCTTATGATAGTCAAAGATGCTTACTACGTAAAATCAAATCATTTTTGATATTATTATTAGTGCATAGTGTAGAAAAAATCATTTCGAAAGTAAAGATATAAATCTTAGCCAACATAGGTACCATTATATTATGCATACTATAGCTACCATCTTAAATGGCAGTTTCTACAACTAAAACCGTACAAGGTTCGTATTGTTTCTTTGGATTTCCAATAAATGGTCAGGCCAAGGAACTTCCTATTGCCACATGGGTACGCCTCTGGAAAGATGCCACGAGAACCTAACCGGATCTCTGCCAACACAAGGCTGGGTTACCTTTCAAACTAGGTAACTACTGACTCGAATATGTCATTCCCCGATCGTAACGGATCTATATCCAAGGTTCCTCGATTCCAACAACCACAAAGCAATAAATTTGCAGCAACAACATAGGTTAAGTAACTGGGCTCCATACCATGATACAACCTCTATCCAGAAGGAATGACATAAACTAAAGGGCGCTACCCCGATAACCTTGCCGCATCCTTCCTGTTTTGATCATTTTCCGGGGTGTGAGGTCCGATGAAGTCTCGTCTACAAAGCCATGCTTTATACAAAAGATGTGCTTTGATCATCAAATACCCAACAGCACTTTGTATGCCACATTACCAATTTCGGAATGTATCACTAGTAACCATCAACTACATAACCTCTGAGCTCGTACGTCTCAGAGAAGGGTGTTAAGCTAAGAGAATAAATTCTCCGCCACCAACAGAAATATATTTGATAGAAACCAGCTTTACATGTCAAATTGTAATGTCAGACACACAATCCATACAAGTCTGTTCCGGGCTCGAATAGAACCGAAGGCACTTCGAAAGAAGCCCTTGCAATCCGGATATTCACTAATCACGATCGGACTTCCCGTCACTAAGGGTGATAAAACCTCTATATCGGAGATCAACCGATGCAGAGTCATTCGACGGTAATCCTTCCGTTTTCACAAATATCCGGTCTTCAACACTAGGCATCAAATGCAACCCATGACGACGTATCACATATTCGGAATGGGTTATACGACCCCAAGGTCCTTTCTTGGCTAATCCGAATAGTGAGTGCTTATTCAAAAATAAGTGAAGCCTTCAAATTCAAGCAATCACAACAAATACCTATTTAAAGGTTAATATTGATAGTCAGATTATTTAATTATCAATAGGTATGCTCAACATCACCAGATTCCAAATAATTTCCCAAATTATTTACTTTCCAAAATATCTTTACTAGATATATAATTTCCACACTTCAACAATTTGAAAACAAATTTTCAAATCACTTTTCACCTTTATCACTTTTGAAAACAAATTTCAACCATTTTCCTTACGCGGAAATACTTTCATTTCAACATGGTTCATTTAAACCAATTAAATAAATCCTTACCAATTTACTTTATATTTACGTTCCAAATCCGTAAATTTATTCCCACACTTCAAAAATAAATCAACGTTTATTTTTGAATAAATTCCCCTTTATTTTATAAATTCCATAGTGAATTTACAATTCGAAAATATATATGAATATACGATTTCCAAATCAATTTCTAATATTCATTTTTAATTTATCTTTAAAAGATAAAATCTCAAAACATTACTTCATATTCGAAAACATTTCCATACTTATTTAATACTAAGCAATTCACAAATCCATTTATTTTCAACACTTGGAAAATATTCAATATACTTAAATCGACATTAAGTATATATTTCATTCTTTTAGAAATCATTCTCTTAAACACATTTATTTGGGCCGAAACGAATGTTGCGTAAAACATCGTTACGACGACCCAAAATCACTAGTACAGGGATTCGAAATTAAGATAGATATAAAAATCCCAATACTATATAAAACATTTCCTTTCAGAAATCATTTACTATAACAACAGTGGTATACTCCACCATTTCCTTCCATTTCTCGAAAACGTCTATTTCAACAATGAATATTGAAATCTATGGTTTTGATTCATAATACATTTTAAAACATCTTTAAATCCTTTTAAATTCTATTTAAAATATCACTTCCCCAAAACATTTCTTTAATATACTATTCACTGTCCAAAATCGTTAATATACTACATTAACCTAATTTAACGTTTCTACACATCTTATTCAAAGAATTATCCACTGTCCAAAACCGTGGATATACTTCCCAACCAACCCCTTTATTTTTACCCATATTATATAAAGGATAATTGGCTGTCCAAAATCGTGAATATATCACCTTTAATAAACTTCTACATTTAATTTATCAAATTAAATTGATTTCTGATTTATAAACAATGTTCATAAATTTCATTTCTATTTATAAAGGCTTTGATTTATAAATCTCCTTTATTCACCAATTCTATTTATAACTCAATTTTATAACCAAAATCTAATTTATAAGTTAATTTCTTGTAAATCTTTTATTTTACAAAAATCTATTCATTTCATAACTTCACAATTTATAAATCTATAAATTTTTTTCACTTGTGAAATCCATTTGTACTTCATTTTAACACTTGTAAAAACTCGTTTTACAATTCCTATAATTTTAATTTATAAATATTAATCTTAGAAATACTTTATATAAACCGTTTATAATAATTCAAAAATCTCAATCTAAATAAACCAATCCTTTTAATATTTTACAAAACGTTATTTAAAACTTATATAACTCCAAAATCATACTTAAGTACTATTTTCCAAAAATATAACTTTTATAACAATAAAATTATAATGTTTATTTATTTTAACAATTCAAAATTTAATAAAACGTATACTTTCAAAAATCACTTTAAAATTCTTTTTAAAAATCAAAATCATTATTTTAAACTTCAAAAATGGATCCGATGATGCAACAGCACCAAATGGTCAATCACGACATCCAAACATCATATATTGATATGATAATCAACAAATATCACAATATCTATAAATAAATCAATATAGTTGAGGAATCCAGTTGGATCCCTCCAACCTGTTTCCCTGCATCCACAAACATTAGCACAATACCAATTCTGTTCCAATACGAAATATCACGGTATATGGGATTCGTAAAATATTATCCGCTATTACGCGGCTCAACAGGGTCTCATCCTCTATATAATGCGGGAAAATCAACTCCAAGTACATATATAATACCAATTCCAATCTAGATGGAATTATCGCGGTATATGTTTTTAATAAATAACCTCCGCTTACTAACGGCGTATAATGTCTATTTTAACAATCAATAGATAATGATTTATCATCCAGGCATACAATCAACAATTTTAAATCTAACTATTTAAAATTTAAATCGAAACTATTCGATTGAGTGAGAAGTTCTCACCTCGCTTTCAATTCAGTTTCCGCGTTTTATTTCGAATAGAATTAAACATACATTTAATATTACCCGAAATTCAAAATATCTCCAAACCACTCGAATCCAGTTCCATAGCGTAGTGCTCAACAAAATGAACCTGGCGCAATTCGTTTCGTCCAAAACGGAGCTCGTATGACAAAGATACAACATTTTAAATATTACACGATTTAAATTATAATTTATTTACAATTTCTTTTAAAATTTTAAACCTAGCAAATTGGGGCCGTTGGATCTGGGCCGCATGCATCAAAGTCGCTCTCTCCTCTCTTCTCCTTCACGTGTTTCCTCCAGGTGATGTTCGAACGCAAGAAACCCACCAAAGCCGCCATTAGGGTTGAATTATACTCCACCGTCATCGACATATACCTCGATCAGCTACTGCCATTCCTCCCGCCATCACACGAGTTACCACCACCATAGTTGCGGCAGAGCTCGGCCTCACCCCCTGCATGAAAAGACGTGTGCAACGTCTCCCCTTCCATCTCGATTTGCCGTCAATCCAGAGCTTCGCTTTCGATCTCTACCTTTGAGATCATAGATCTCACTCCCCTCTACAACATTGCAGTTAAAAGATTTCGCTAATTGTTGATGGATTGGAAGAAATCAGAGGAGAAACATGATGCGTTTCTGGCCATTGAAGATAACAACGGTGGCTAGGGTTAGAAGAGTTAGGGTTTCTGAAATTATGAAGAGGATGGGTTCTTTTATAGAAATTCTACCAAAAACACTATTCATTTCCAATTTTTCAAACTCCGAATCTCGCACGGTGACCGGCATTTCTAGGGTTTAACCCACTTTTCGGACACAGTGGAATAGGTTTCGGAGGCTAATTCGATCATAAGTGCGAGTTATGGAAATAAACGATCAAATTTAAATTAAACCGATTAAACTATTTTCTAGGCGTTTTGGCTTGTCCCGGACAAACGGTAAATCCGATTGACGCGAAATTTGAAACCATACAATAATAGCACATTACGGATCCGATGAAACTGGTTTCGTCGAAATCCGAGACCGATTGAAAAATGGCTATTTTAACTCGTCAATTAAATATTAAAATATTCAATTTTCACAAATTACCTTTTAATTCGATTTTAAAAGTTCTATAACATCATTCTAACTCCAATATGATATAATAAAATTTACAAATCAATTTTAATCATATTTAACCCCATTTTCAATTAGTTCTGTAATTTCAACTATTAAATTATCGATTTAATTATCCAATTAAATTCAATTATTCGAAATAAAATTTATTCGACTTCAAATTTCACTTATTAATATATAAAATCAATTAAATATAAAAAATTTAATTAATAAAATTTATGGGTCGTTATGTAACATCCCGCCTTTTTGCACACTTTAAACCGACACACGTGCCAATTCAAAGCATACGCAAGGGCGGATTGTTATGGGGTAAATAAGAAAAACAGAGAAGAAATAAAACAAAAACAGAATCTCACAGCGGAAGGATAAAATATAATAACAAATATACAGTTCATAAACAGTTTACAAAAGCTTGATTCTTCTTTTACAATAAATATCAGAGTTACACATACCAATACAAGCAATGCAGCGGAATAGAAAGAGTGTGGTGTAATACTATATATAACATAATACTTATTCTTCGTCTTCGTCCTCCAAAGCTAAAATCTGCTATCCTGAAATGCTCGGACTGACCCGAGCGAATTTGAATAGACAAAAACACCCGAGTCAGACTAGAATATCTTATGTGAGTTAAATAAACAGAATATAAATATGAGTACAGTAACTCAAGAGATGTTCGGGATTTACATCTCCTAAGGATCCGTTAAACTATTTACTATGTAGTATATTGCGCTATTATAATAGTGTCTATTTATAAAATAAACTTACTTTTAAATAGCGTTAAGGCTTTACATTTTCCACCTTAACACGTAATAGTCCCAGTAGTCCGTCCAATATCATAGCCCCTCCTGATCGGGAAGCCACTAGAGGATACCACACGGGCTACGGGAGAAAACCAAACTCGTACAAGGCGCGATATGGTAGGTGACACGGCACAACTAGGCAATGCCAGGGTAGATATACCAATTGCTATCCAGGCTGGTGGAAACGCGTAGCCGCGGTTACCGCCCACCTCGGACTAACTCCCCAAAATCAAAATATAGAAGTGGCCACTGAATCAAATCCAAGTCAAATTATAATATCGAAGAGGAGCGTCCGATCAGAGGAATGACCTCATTGGCCTGAGAATCGCTCCTGTTTTAGCCACCTTATGCCAACTCACGGGAGTTGGGTCCACGTATTTACCTTACAGGAAACGTCGCCACCACCTACTTCATTCTGGAATCTCCACCGCGTACACGGTTAGTCAAAGTGGTTTTCGGTATCGACAGAGAGTATGTCCATATCCGATCCCGGTCTCTTTGCCAACCAATCGTTATTATAACACCGCGGTCATTTAAAAATAGTTTATACTTTTAAAACCAGAATATAATCCATTTCAAACCGTAATATTACGATATCATTTCTTCTTTTAAAACCCAAAACAATATGATATCGTTTATCCCAAATAAAATTATTCCTTTCCAAAAAATTATGTCACTTTTTATTATTTAATATCCCATGTAACCAATATTCTGTTTGTAACTTTCAACATAATTCTTCGAAAATCCATAGCATTTTAAAACCATTATTTTCAAAACTAAATGGTTTGGATATTCAACGGTATGCGAATTAAAAAAAAAGTTTAACTTTACTGTTGCTTTATAAAGAAATAAATTACATGGCTTTCCAAATATTTCTTCTTTTAAAGTTAAACCAAAATCCAAAATATTACTTCAAGTCGCAAAACCATTTCAATTTTATATATATTTATATCCATTTTGGAGCATTAATATTTCAACTAAAGTTGGATTTTTATCCTTTCAAAAATCAATATTCTATTAATTAATCTTGACCATTCACATAAAATCCATAATTAATAAGACTTCAATTTCTAGTAAAATATATATATATATATATATATTTCCAAATTCAATTTTTACTAGAATATTCATTTCAAAATATTTTGGGAAAAAAATCCAATTATAAATATCATATCTTTAAAATTTCCAACTTAATATTTAAACATAGGATATAATCATCAAACTCCATTTTCTTAATTTTCTTCCATTTTTAATAAAGAAATTTATTCACCTTTTAATTTCAAAATTTCAACTTCATATGCATATAACTATGGAAGAAAACATTTATTCAGCATAAAATTTAAGATTTTTATAAACCGTATTCCATCCAAACCATAGAAATCACATTAAAAATAGTTATATATAGACCACGGTGTCTGTATATAGTTTTCTATCCTATGGTCAAATGATACGGATATTTATCATTTCAATCCGCAATTTAAAAAATAAAACTGCGGTTGTATATCATTTCAAACCGCAATCCCGAATGAAATGAAAAATGCATACTAACTTGCAGTTTAATGATATCAAATAAAACATCCCTTCAATAACACATCCATCATCCAATCACAAACATCAAGCAATATCAATCAATAACAATTATATATATGATCATATATAACAGGTGATAACTGGCAGTTTATTCAAATTAAATTTTTCAACTATTAATCTAACAATTTATATTCAGTGATAATTGACATAACTGTTAACTAGCAGTTCATATGCAACCAAAAATTTCTAACAGCCAATTAACACGCAATAAATCAATTAAATTAACAGTTACATTTAATAAAATGCA
This sequence comes from Allium cepa, assembly GCA_030765085.1. Classification (NCBI taxonomy): domain Eukaryota; kingdom Viridiplantae; phylum Streptophyta; class Magnoliopsida; order Asparagales; family Amaryllidaceae; genus Allium; species Allium cepa. The sequence continues at coordinate 934,051,590 of CM060943.1, read as the reverse complement.
ATTCAACAGATATGAATGAAATAACATGCCAAAAGCTCATAAATAAATTTCTATTCATTTCTAAAATTTATTTAACAAACATAAAAGCTTCTAGTAGTTGTGAGTGGGTTAAAACACTCACCTTTTGAATTTAAATTGAATTCAAATCCAATTTAAACCCAAAAATTGGACAGTCTCCAAATTCATCCAAACCAGTGCCAAAACGTCAGAAATTCCGATACGATCCCAGCAAAACAAACCGCGCGTGAATCCGAGCTCGTATGCAAAAGTTATGAAAATTTGAAAAATGAAAAATTCTGGTCCTGGATCAACTTCGGGTTCGACTTCGGGGCGCCGCCTCATTTCCCCGATGCTTGCTTGGAGTTTTCGCCAAAACGACCCGGAGCGACCCGAGTCATTTTCTTCCTGACCCGAAGTTGCTCTAGGGTTTTCTCCTCTGAAACCCGAAGCGCGACCAGAAGCTGCTGCAGATCCACAAATTTTTTTTTTTTTTTTTTTTTTTTTTTTTTGAAATAAAATTTTGGAATTTGGGAATTAGGTTTTTTTCTGCCATTGGAATGAGGAGTTGAGAAGGAGATGTACGTATAGAAAAATGAAAATAAGGAGTGGCTAGGGTTTATAAATGTATATTTATAGATAGGCTAGAGGTAGGGTAGCTAGACTGGATACGCGAACGTGCGTGACAAACCATGGTCCAAAAAGCCCGCTATGCCTCCGGAGTCGGATTTGTTAAAACTATATATCAAAATAGGTGTTTTAAAATATTCTGAACGCGATGGAAAAAGTTTCGCGACCAAATTCGATCGTATGAAGAAGTTATGCTAAAAAAACAAAAATTTCACATTGATTTCAAAATGCGTAAATTTCAAGGCGTTTCGAGTCCGTACGATCAAACGACAAGTCCGATCGCTACGAAACTTGAAACATTATTATAATTCATCGTTACGGATCCGATGAAACTGGTTTCGTCGAAATCCGAGTCCGTGACAAAAATGGCTATTTTTTAATATTTATTAAATAAATCAAAATAAATTACAAAAATCCAAATTTTATATTATATTCTAAAATTGTCCAAATTTTATTACTTATATAATTTAATCAATTTCAAATGATTTAACAAGCTTGGATGTGAATTAAAATTATAAGTATATCAATTTGCAGTATTAATTTCTGCACTTTCCTATATTTAAGAATTATAAAATTAAATGCTCAAAACCCCGTATATTAGATTTTAACCTTTTATATACTCATTCTTTATCCAAATAGGGATGCCACATACTTTGGTTCATGATTCACAATATTATTCTTAAATTCATTTTAAATTTCAGTGTTTGAATTCAATTACGGTAAATTCAGATATTGTAAATTCCAAGAATTTACTTAAATTTAACTTTGACTATGACCTTATAGTTTACTGCGTATTATTACGTCAATTAATATAACTTTACGTTTATTTCAAATCTACCAATTATAACCAAATAAAACCTTTCAATTGTTTTTCATGAATAGGTATTTCAATGAATTAGTTAGTATTCGACTAGCATAATATTTAATTCTAACCACTGCAATAATTAAGCTTTATTTTAAATTGGATTTAGATGGAAGGATTTGTTTGCCTTTTCTTAACTACTATATTCAAAAATTCTGCCTTTCTTTGTATTGCTACTATTTCCATTTATATTGAAATTGTAAAACATATATAAAAAAATTAGAATCTCAAATAAGCTCTTATTACTCACAATTACTATATTAATTTGGATTGCACAACATCTTATTCATCACTTGCTTAAACCTAAATTCCTATTTCATTCATAAATGCTAAAATAAATCAATTATTACATAATTTCTTTTATTAATATTCATGCTATTCATGTTAAGTTCAATTCCTTTGTTCCATTCAACATCAGCAATTATCTATTAAATGTCCCAAAATTTCTATTAAATAAATCTAACGAATCTTTATTATAAATTAGATGAATTTAATATTGCATTCAAACTATTGTGTTAAAATTTCCGTTTCACCTTAAAGTAACTAAATTTGCCCATTATAATACTTATTTCAATTCAAAAAAAAAAATCATTTTATTAACATCAAAAATTTACCATTTCATCTTACCATTTATTTACGTATCCTTTTATTGCACTGATTGAAATAAATTCACTTATTAAATTTTTAAGTTCGTTACCTATCCATCTTGATTTTAATTCCATCTATAAAGCAAATTTAGTTAGCCTTAACGTTACTACACTAAATCTACAATCAGTTTCAATTTATATAGAATTATATCTTAATACTTACCATTTATTTATAAATTAGGTTACCTTCCAATAAATCTGATTCCTACGCATTTGATTGGATTGCCATCTTTACTATGTCTATTATTAATTAGCTTCAAATTCTACAATTTCACTTCTTAAATCCACCTTTTGCTATATTATAAGTAAAATTTACATTGGTTACATAAATGTATCATTTATTTACATTTATTACAAACTTATTTCCAGTTCCAACTAACAATCTAAATAAATGAATAGGCAACCTACCATAAACACTACCGTTACCTTTTTGTCACATACAAAATCCTTTATTACAAAAATCAATTTCTGCATATATTTTCATACTACAAATTCAATTTACTTATGTTCATATTATAACCAAACCTGACCTTTAAATTATTTTGTATAAAATTGGGATTTCATTAAGTTTCTTAATTATTACCCTTAATTGGCATTTATTATCTTGTATTCTCGTTATCATTTCATAGATATGATTCCCAATTCCTTATTATTGACTTAAAATGTCATTACTTACATTGCATTAAACGTTGTTACTTAAATCTCTACCCAATAGTAATTAATACTCTAAATAAATATGCTTACTCCTTTCGTTATTTATTCATTATCACAAGAAACGTTTAATCATTTGTAATTTCAAATTACCTACATTGATTGTATATATTTTCCATTATTATCATTTATTAGAATTCTATTCAACTTTCCATCTTATGCATGTAGTTAACCTTTCTATTGATTTTTCCTTCAAAATTTTCAGTTATTTCTTATTTAATCGCTATAAATTAAATGCATTGGTAACGAACAATAGTTGTTACCATTATACAATTTATAACATTCGTAATTTGTTCTCTACAACAATTATTACCTATCAATATTATTTCGCCCATAAATACAAACTTGCAATTTTTCTTATTATCATATTCCATTTACTGTTAACAATGTTTATTACATTATATTAGTTTAATAATTTCCTCAAATTCCTCATATTCAACTCATATACTGGTAAAATTCTTTTCACTACTTAAAATCATTTGAATTAACTTCGAATTACTATAAGTAGGTTTTTTATTTATTTTTCTTCTAAATTTAATTACAACTTAATTTAACCAAATTAAATCCATGAAATCTACGGGTCGCTACACTCTCCCCCACTCAAAACTTTTCGTCCCCGAAAAGGAAAAGGAAGGGAGATAGAAGAATAAAACAGTATATCTAGTTTCAAATATTAACTTATAACAATAATTTACTAAATTAATTTCCTTTAATGAATTACACTTGTTTTATAATCATTATGTCTTTTAATACTTAAATTATTAAAGTTGGAAAAATATCTTTAACAAAATTCTAAGTCCAAAATTTACGAAAATTTTTGGCAGAGTCTCCTTTGTACGGAGGGACTCTGGAGAAAATATAATATCCAAATATATAAATATATTACATATATATCCAAAATAAAATATCCCAACACGGGAAAATATATAAAATAGCGCTTTAATCGTAATCCGAAAACGTACCTATTTGTCGGGCAATACGCTTATTATTATGGAACCAAAAGCAGTTGCTTCCATCACCTGCATTCACTTATATAATCTAAAAGGTTAAATATTTATATTAAAGTGAAATGTTTAGGTGGTTTCAACCATTAATCACCCAATCAATACAACAATTATCAATCTTACAAATAACATACATACACAAAGTGAAGCAACCATTTAAACCATCAAACAATTAGTTGTCTGGGTTCAAATTTGAAATTTGTATGAAATGAAATTAACTATCAAGTGCATCCTTTACTCAACAGTCTTAGATGGAACAAGGATAGATTATTTATTCCCCAACAACTTCAAATTCCTTACCCAACAAACATAAATCAAACAATAACAATTCAAACTAACAGCCAAATTAACTTATTATACATTTATTTCATGCTTCGGTGATTTGATTTTCTTTCTTTCATTTATGGAGGGATTTCTTTGTTTCTTACAATTTTCATTTTCCATTTGTTACAAAATTCATTATATTGTATTCCAATTTATTGACTAAGTTTTATATCATCTATTTATACTACTTACCCTTTCTTATATAGTAAAATTTCCAATTTAACTTAAGTTTATACAGTTAATTCTCATTTATAACAGCAAATTTATTGAATACCTTAATTACCTCAAGCTTCACTTGTAAGATTTCCCCTTACATTTTCTTACTAACATTGCAACTTTTATTATATGGTAAGTTATGTATATTTAAGAATGCAAGTGAAAATTTACAAGTTTCTTCTCAATTCCTTTTTATTTATTAATGGTTCAATAAATATATATTCGTTTTATAAATTACAATTTCAACTTACCCTTAATTTCATTCCTTTATTTAATGTTTACGTTTTATTATATTTAATTACAGTAACCCTCTACTTACACTTAAATTATTAACCTTAAAACCTCCATTTTTATAAATAAAGGATCTTATTAATTCATTATCTAGGGTTTACAGACATTTATTTATATTACCTACTTTTTATTATATTACTAGTAGCATTTTAAAACATACTTAAGTTTATAACCGTACACATCAATCTTTATTTATTAAAGAATTTCATTTTATTTACTTAAGTTAAAATCACCTATTAATAATATTCACCTTTAATTTGGGTAAAATTTCAATTATCACTTAAGTTTATACCAATAAATTCTTATTATAACAGTAATTTATTGAATACTTCATTTTTCCTAAATTCCTACTTGTAAAATATTCAATTCCAGTTTCTCATTTAACACTTCAACTTTTATATTTGGGTAAGTTATTTATGTTAAGGAAATTGCAATTGAACTTATACAAGTTTAATCTCCATTCTTTTAATTAAATTTAATGTTTATTCATATTACCCTTTGTCTCATATGTATGCAAATTCCTCTTTATAGCTTTGCAGTTATTCTCTTATTTCAATTAGAGGTTTCAATTCATTCATTCTTCAATAAATCTTTTCCATTATTTATCAGTTAAAAACTTTTACTTCCCTTATCCCTAGCATTAACTTTCTTACTTAATATTTCACTAACAAAGTTTAAACAATTAATTAACGGAAAAATTTAGAATTAAATACCGGGTCAAATTTTAATCTATTTCAAAATAATAGATAAATAAGTTCTTACAACTTTTATATCTCTAATTATATTTAGAACAATAAAAGAAAATTTTTAGAAAATTTCAAAAATAAATCTGCAGTAGAATTTACTACAGTGGCCTTTCCCCTTCGAAACTCGAAAATGAAAGTCGATGATGCGGCCGTCATCACCAAATTTATTTTCCAGCGACAGAGGGGAAAGTACAGAATTTAATTTTTTTCCAAAATCTTCTTTAAAACAATTCTTCCAAATTATATGAAATATTTTTATAAGAAAATACTTATAAACCGAATCATTTTTTTTTCATAAATCCTTTGAAACAGTTTTGGAAAAAAATCCCGGACTTAAGTTCTAAAATCTCCAATTTGATTTATCATAATTTCAACTTAGCTTCAGTTATTATAGATATTTTTATTTTCTAACACCCAATCTATAGCAACCAAATATATATATATATCTTTATAAAACTATTTTTATATATAGAAAATATAATAGGCAAAATTATTTCATTTACCTATATTAAAAACGGATATTATGTCGGTCTGTCCTATTAAGTGTTTAGAAATCCCTATTGATGGCATAGCGTCCCATGCATCAACCAGAATTCATAAATACAAAGCGGAACAGATTAACACAATATCAAAATCTTTTATTAACACTAACAAATACGCTCTCTCATATATATACACTCAGCGACTCCCATAGGATATTTCTACCCTATTAACAAAGAGTCAAACCCCACAAAGCCAAGGTTTATCGCTAAACCAAAGCTCTGATACCAACTGTAACATCCCGCCTTTTTGCACACTTTAAACCGACACACGTGCCAATTCAAAGCATACGCAAGGGCGGATTGTTATGGGGTAAATAAGAAAAACAGAGAAGAAATAAAACAAAAACAGAATCTCACAGCGGAAGGATAAAATATAATAACAAATATACAGTTCATAAACAGTTTACAAAAGCTTGATTCTTCTTTTACAATAAATATCAGAGTTACACATACCAATACAAGCAATGCAGCGGAATAGAAAGAGTGTGGTGTAATACTATATATAACATAATACTTATTCTTCGTCTTCGTCCTCCAAAGCTAAAATCTGCTATCCTGAAATGCTCGGACTGACCCGAGCGAATTTGAATAGACAAAAACACCCGAGTCAGACTAGAATATCTTATGTGAGTTAAATAAACAGAATATAAATATGAGTATAGTAACTCAAGAGATGTTCGGGATTTACATCTCCTAAGGATCCGTTAAACTATTTACTATGTAGTATATTGCGCTATTATAATAGTGTCTATTTATAAAATAAACTTACTTTTAAATAGCGTTAAGGCTTTACATTTTCCACCTTAACACGTAATAGTCCCAGTAGTCCGTCCAATATCATAGCCCCTCCTGATCGGGAAGCCACTAGAGGATACCACACGGGCTACGGGAGAAAACCAAACTCGTACAAGGCGCGATATGGTAGGTGACACGGCACAACTAGGCAATGCCAGGGTAGATATACCAATTGCTATCCAGGCTGGTGGAAACGCGTAGCCGCGGTTACCGCCCACCTCGGACTAACTCCCCAAAATCAAAATATAGAAGTGGCCACTGAATCAAATCCAAGTCAAATTATAATATCGAAGAGGAGCGTCCGATCAGAGGAATGACCTCATTGGCCTGAGAATCGCTCCTGTTTTAGCCACCTTATGCCAACTCACGGGAGTTGGGTCCAAGTATTTACCTTACAGGAAACGTCGCCACCACCTACTTCATTCTGGAATCTCCACCGCGTACACGGTTAGTCAAAGTGGTTTTCGGTATCGACAGAGAGTATGTCCATATCCGATCCCGGTCTCTTTGCCAACCAATCGTTATTATAACACCGCGGTCATTTAAAAATAGTTTATACTTTTAAAACCAGAATATAATCCATTTCAAACCGTAATATTACGATATCATTTCTTCTTTTAAAACCCAAAACAATATGATATCGTTTATCCCAAATAAAATTATTCCTTTCCAAAAAATTATGTCACTTTTTATTATTTAATATCCCATGTAACCAATATTCTGTTTGTAACTTTCAACATAATTCTTCGAAAATCCATAGCATTTTAAAACCATTATTTTCAAAACTAAATGGTTTGGATATTCAACGGTATGCGAATTAAAAAAAAAGTTTAACTTTACTGTTGCTTTATAAAGAAATAAATTACATGGCTTTCCAAATATTTCTTCTTTTAAAGTTAAACCAAAATCCAAAATATTACTTCAAGTCGCAAAACCATTTCAATTTTATATATATTTATATCCATTTTGGAGCATTAATATTTCAACTAAAGTTGGATTTTTATCCTTTCAAAAATCAATATTCTATTAATTAATCTTGACCATTCACATAAAATCCATAATTAATAAGACTTCAATTTCTAGTAAAATATATATATATATATATATATATATATATTTCCAAATTCAATTTTTACTAGAATATTCATTTCAAAATATTTTGGGAAAAAAATCCAATTATAAATATCATATCTTTAAAATTTCCAACTTAATATTTAAACATAGGATATAATCATCAAACTCCATTTTCTTAATTTTCTTCCATTTTTAATAAAGAAATTTATTCACCTTTTAATTTCAAAATTTCAACTTCATGTGCATATAACTATGGAAGAAAACATTTATTCAGCATAAAATTTAAGATTTTTATAAACCGTATTCCATCCAAACCATAGAAATCACATTAAAAATAGTTATATATAGACCACGGTGTCTGTATATAGTTTTCTATCCTATGGTCAAGTGATACGGATATTTATCATTTCAATCCGCAATTTAAAAAATAAAACTGCGGTTGTATATCATTTCAAACCGCAATCCCGAATGAAATGAAAAATGCATACTAACTTGCAGTTTAATGATATCAAATAAAACATCCCTTCAATAACACATCCATCATCCAATCACAAACATCAAGCAATATCAATCAATAACAATTATATATATGATCATATATAACAGGTGATAACTGGCAGTTTATTCAAATTAAAATTTTCAACTATTAATCTAACAATTTATATTCAGTGATAATTGACATAACTGTTAACTAGCAGTTCATATGCAACCAAAAATTTCTAACAGCCAATTAACACGCAATAAATCAATTAAATTAACAGTTACATTCAATAAAATGCAATTCAACAGATATGAATGAAATAACATGCCAAAAGCTCATAAATAAATTTCTATTCATTTCTACAATTTATTTAACAAACATAAAAGCTTCTAGTAGTTGTGAGTGGGTTAAAACACTCACCTTTTGAATTTAAATTGAATTCAAATCCAATTTAAACCCAAAAATTGGACAGTCTCCAAATTCATCCAAACCAGTGCCAAAACGTCAGAAATTCCGATACGATCCCAGCAAAACAAACCGCGCGTGAATCCGAGCTCGTATGCAAAAGTTATGAAAATTTGAAAAATGAAAAATTCTGGTCCTGGGTCAACTTCGGGTTCGACTTCGGGGCGCCGCCTCATTTCCCCGATGCTTGCTTGGAGTTTTCGCCAAAACGACCCGGAGCGACCCGAGTCATTTTCTTCCTGACCCGAAGTTGCTCTAGGGTTTTCTCCTCTGAAACCCGAAGCGCGACCAGAAGCTGCTGCAGATCCACAAATCTTTTTTTTTTTTTTTTTTTTTTGAAATAAAATTTTGGAATTTGGGAATTAGGTTTTTTTCTGCCATTGGAATGAGGAGTTGAGAAGGAGATGTACGTATAGAAAAATGAAAATAAGGAGTGGCTAGGGTTTATAAATGTATATTTATAGATAGGCTAGAGGTAGGGTAGCTAGACTGGATACGCGAACGTGCGTGACAAACCATGGTCCAAAAAGCCCGCTATGCCTCCGGAGTCGGATTTGTTAAAACTATATATCAAAATAGGTGTTTTAAAATATTATGAACGCGATGGAAAAAGTTTCGCGACCAAATTCGATCGTATGAAGAAGTTATGCTAAAAAAAACAAAAATTTCACATTGATTTCAAAATGCGTAAATTTCAAGGCGTTTCGAGTCCGTACGATCAAACGACAAGTCCGATCGCTACGAAACTTGAAACATTATTATAATTCATCGTTACGGATCCGATGAAACTGGTTTCGTCGAAATCCGAGTCCGTGACAAAAATGGCTATTTTATAATATTTATTAAATAAATCAAAATAAATTACAAAAATCCAAATTTTATATTATATTCTAAAATTGTCCAAATTTTATTACTTATATAATTTAATCAATTTCAAATGATTTAACAAGCTTGGATGTGAATTAAAATTATAAGTATATCAATTTGCAGTATTAATTTCTGCACTTTCCTATATTTAAGAATTATAAAATTAAATGCTCAAAACCCCGTATATTAGATTTTAACCTTTTATATACTCATTCTTTATCCAAATAGGGATGCCACATACTTTGGTTCATGATTCACAATATTATTCTTAAATTCATTTTAAATTTCAGTGTTTGAATTCAATTACGGTAAATTCAGATATTTAAATTCCAAGAATTTACTTAAATTTAACTTTGACTATGACCTTATAGTTTACTGCGTATTATTACGTCAATTAATATAACTTTACGTTTATTTCAAATCTACCAATTATAACCAAATAAAACCTTTCAATTGTTTTTCATGAATAGGTATTTCAATGAATTAGTTAGTATTCGACTAGCATAATATTTAATTCTAACCACTGCAATAATTAAGCTTTATTTTAAATTGGATTTAGATGGAAGGATTTGTTTGCCTTTTCTTAACTACTATATTCAAAAATTCTGCCTTTCTTTGTATTGCTACTATTTCCATTTATATTGAAATTGTAAAACATATATAAAAAAATTAGAATCTCAAATAAGCTCTTATTACTCACAATTACTATATTAATTTGGATTGCACAACATCTTATTCATCACTTGCTTAAACCTAAATTCCTATTTCATTCATAAATGCTAAAATAAATCAATTATTACATAATTTCTTTTATTAATATTCATGCTATTCATGTTAAGTTCAATTCCTTTGTTCCATTCAACATCAGCAATTATCTATTAAATGTCCCAAAATTTCTATTAAATAAATCTAACGAATCTTTATTATAAATTAGATGAATTTAATATTGCATTCAAACTATTGTGTTAAAATTTCCGTTTCACCTTAAAGTAACTAAATTTGCCCATTATAATACTTATTTCAATTCAAAAAAAAAAAATCATTTTATTAACATCAAAAATTTACCATTTCATCTTACCATTTATTTACGTATCCTTTTATTGCACTGATTGAAATAAATTCACTTATTAAATTTTTAAGTTCGTTACCTATCCATCTTGATTTTAATTCCATCTATAAAGCAAATTTAGTTAGCCTTAACGTTACTACACTAAATCTACAATCAGTTTCAATTTATATAGAATTATATCTTAATACTTACCATTTATTTATAAATTAGGTTACCTTCCAATAAATCTGATTCCTACGCATTTGATTGGATTGCCATCTTTACTATGTCTATTATTAATTAGCTTCAAATTCTACAATTTCACTTCTTAAATCCACCTTTTGCTATATTATAAGTAAAAGTTACATTGGTTACATAAATGTATCATTTATTTACATTTATAACAAACTTATTTCCAGTTCCAACTAACAATCTAAATAAATGAATAGGCAACCTACCATAAACACTACCGTTACCTTTTTGTCACATACAAAATCCTTTATTACAAAAATCAATTTCTGCATATATTTTCATACTACAAATTCAATTTACTTATGTTCAAATTATAACCAAACCTGACCTTTAAATTATTTTGTATAAAATTGGGATTTCATTAAGTTTCTTAATTATTACCCTTAATTGGCATTTATTATCTTGTATTCTCGTTATCATTTCATAGATATGATTCCCAATTCCTTATTATTGACTTAAAATGTCATTACTTACATTGCATTAAACGTTGTTACTTAAATCTCTACCCAATAGTAATTAATACTCTAAATAAATATGCTTACTCCTTTCGTTATTTATTCATTATCACAAGAAACGTTTAATCATTTGTAATTTCAAATTACCTACATTGATTGTATATATTTTCCATTATTATCATTTATTAGAATTCTATTCAACTTTCCATCTTATGCATGTAGTTAACCTTTCTATTGATTTTTCCTTCAAAATTTTCAGTTATTTCTTATTTAATCGCTATAAATTAAATGCATTGGTAACGAACAATAGTTGTTACCATTATACAATTTATAACATTCGTAATTTGTTCTCTACAACAATTATTACCTATCAATATTATTTCGCCCATAAATACAAACTTGCAATTTTTCTTATTATCATATTCCATTTACTGTTAACAATGTTTATTACATTATATTAGTTTAATAATTTCCTCAAATTCCTCATATTCAACTCATATACTGGTAAAATTCTTTTCACTACTTAAAATCATTTGAATTAACTTCGAATTACTATAAGTAGGTTTTTTTATTTATTTTTCTTCTAAATTTAATTACAACTTAATTTAACCAAATTAAATCCATGAAATCTACGGGTCGCTACACGTTACATATTTAGAATTTTAAATCTCAATATCTTTTAAATTTTTAAATCTTAATTTTCAACATTCTAGAATTTCTCAAACTCTTTCTTATATTACTTTGTAATTTAAAACTCAAAGTTAAAATTCAAATTTCTTCGCTTACTTCAAAATTAATTTTCAAAGAATTTTGTAAATCCATAATAACATCCCTCAAAATAAATGGAGGGTTTAAATTCTCTTATTATACTATTCCTTTAAAACATCCAATGTATATAATATATATTCTAAAATATCAAATTATACTTCCTACAAAGCACAGAAAAAATAATCTCATTTATATTCTCATCTTTATAATTTAAAAATAAATAAATGGCATTGCCGTGCCATTGAGTCTCTAACAAATAAATATATCAGTTGGCTGTAGAGTTGACCGAACGATCAAAATTGCCTCGCTACTCTATTAATCATCTCTAAAATCAAATGCTGCAATTACCATTCAAAAATAAATTTAATATTTGTTCTCAAATATTATTTCCAAAATCTCAATCCTTAAAACACAAATCATCGCGTCTATTTGCCTCTTTATAGCATATACGAGATTCCTATCGATAACATTGATCAGGTGTATTGACCAGAACTCTTGACTACTCGATGGATAACCCAACACTCTCAAATTATTTCTATTAAAGAATACGACTCATAAAAATATATTCTCAAAACATTCTTTGATTTTTAAAATAAGTTGGCATTAAAGTAATTATTAAATAATATTTTTAAATTATTTTAAGCTGTAAAATCTATTTATTCTCTATAATAAGGGAATTTTCAAGCATCGTCTTCAAAATTAATTTCAAAAAATGGTTTTAAAAGCTTATTTTCTCAAATAAATTATTTTATATATAAAATGCACACTTTTATACTATTCGAACGTCTGAGAAAGAGAATTAAACGATTTAGTAAAACACGTGGTATGGGACATGTGCGTTTACTTTTTCGGTTAATTTCGGACTTGTACGATCAAAGCTATTTGAGATTATTGATTCTGAGATGTTTTGTCATTTTACGGCATATTTTGTGTTTTATAATTTCTATTTATTGGAATTATTTAAGACGGCCAATATTTGGCAAGTATTATGGTTTGAGATGTCTTATGCATGAATATGGTCGATGGGCTCACGATGTTTTGTTTACTTGCCAATGATATAAGGCAAGTCTTGAGTTTATGATTTCATATTTTGAGGTTTATGGTTTATGAGGAACCATTATGATGTTTTCACTTGTCGATGAAATGAGACAAGCTACGATGCCACTAATACTTTTCGATGAGATGAGACAAGTATGATGTCTCTTTATCACTCGCCAATGACACCAGGCGAGATTTAATTTTCTAAGTTTTATGATGGTTGTAGTGTGGCATCAATTTACGGCTAGTAAACCGCTAAGTACGAATGTGTGGTATTGGACACACGTTAATACCTTTTGGGTTCCTATCCGTGAGTTTGTGACATATCATGACGTTTACCTAATAGAACCGCTCTGAGTGGTGTTAGCAACCTTGTCATGAGGACGAACTGCTTTGGGAGGTGTTAGCGACCTTGTTAGGGCTGACAAAATGGCTTGGAGAGGTGTTAGCGACCTTGTCATTAGGACGAACTGCTTTGGTAGGTGTTAGCTACCTTTTTAGGGCTGACAAAATGGCTTGAAGAGGTGTTAGCGACCTTGTCTTGAGGACGAACTGCTTTGGGAGGTGTTAGCGACCTTGTCATGAGGACGAACTGCTTTTGGGAGGTGTTAGCGCCCTTGTTTGAGGCTTCGGCCTTCTGAGTTTAGCACGTGCAGCATTGCTTCGGCGTTGCAATCGGGGATTTGGCCAACCCTGATTTTCTGAGTTTTCTATTTTATTGAGATTTCGCCTTTTTAAGATGTTTTATTACATCGATAGCCTAGTGCTATATGTGATGGTATAAATATGGTGATTTCAATTATGATGTTTTGAACTCTTATCGAGTTCCTTGAGTTATGAGTTTGGATAATTTCAGGATTTTATAGGATATTCTGGGTTTTGCCATTTTGGCGAGTTGAGATTGAAATTTATATACATTTATACCAATAAGATGATGTAATTGAATTTGGAGATTCATCTATAATTGAGTTTTTGATCATCCTATTTGAGAATTATTTATGTTTTCCATTTTTGCAAGAGTTTGTATTGATGTTTCTCCTATTGAGGAGATATGGTTCATGGAAACCATGTAGACATTTTGGAATGTGGACGATGATATGAGGCACTTGTGTTTGATTTGAGTATTGAGTTTGAGTTACCCCCTTTGAGGTATTTGTTCACTTAAGTAGGGTTTGTTACCTACATGTTGAGCTTATGAGTTTATTGATTCATTCTTCTCTTTCGAGAAGAACTTCATGTCTATTCTGCTTCATATTGCCACTATTGACTGCTAAGTGTAGCTAGACTGACCCGTGTATTTATAATCGTGTCAGACCGAGTTATTTCAGGTATCATCTTTAGGACTTAGCTTGAAGTTGATGCTGGATATCAGCTCTCCTTTCTCTTGAGCAAATTTTGTTCTTCCGCATACTCTAATGTGTTTGACTCAACGTATATGGCGTGGTCGAGTACCATCTTTATTGTATTTGTATTGTATTGTACTAAAAATGTATTAGTGTATATGTATATATATGATGTTTATCACTATTCTTTGATGTGCTTTACATTTAGTTATTGTATTTGTTCTGAAAGATCCGTTGGCCACATATAGTTTTGGATTAAGCATTTACTGTGTATGTCGATCCTTTGAGATGGAAAAGAAAAATCAATTGCATTTATCGACATATTCAGTAGATGTTTAAGACAATGTCATAGATGGTAGCTCTTAACAAGCCTTATTCTCCGCTTTAGTAGACGGAATTACTCATTAATTCTCTTTACTAAGGTGGATCTCGGGGTGGGGCGTTACATCATGAGGGTAATTAATTTGTAATTAATTATTAATTAATTGAGGAATAATTAATTAATAACAGTAATCAAGATTTAATTAATTAACAATTAAGGGTTAATTACTTAATGCAATTAATTTATGATTAACAAAGGGTAATTAATTAAAAGATTAATTTATTTATGAAAGTGAATTAAAGATAATTACTTTGTGTAATTAAATAAAAGGTAATTACTTTGTGTATTTAAATAATTGATAATGACTTTGTGTGATTAAATAAAAGAAAATTCCTAAGTGAAATTTATAAAGGATAATTAATTAAGGGTTAATTAATTAATTAATTAAAGATGATTAATTAAATGGTGAATTAAATGATTAAAGGTTAATTATTTAATGATTAAAGGTTGATGAATTATAATTAAGGGTTAATTAATATTATTAATAAATGGTTAATTAATAAACGGTTAAAGAATAATTAATCAAAATGATTTGCAATTTATTAATGTTAATTAACCATGATTAGTAATTCCTAAGTAATTAATCTGATTTGAATTAATCAGACAATCAACTGATCTTACTTATGAATGTTTGGATTCTATTAGATGATTGAATTGTTTGATATCCTTGATTGTGATGCTCTGTTTTGATTTTAGTTATGTTTAATGTAATTTATTACCTATGATATATATATCTATGATCTGTGAATGAAAGATAAGTGTTATAATTTATACCGCTTATCAAATATAATGTTGTATTGGAATATGTACTGATTG
Source organism: Allium cepa (assembly GCA_030765085.1). Classification (NCBI taxonomy): domain Eukaryota; kingdom Viridiplantae; phylum Streptophyta; class Magnoliopsida; order Asparagales; family Amaryllidaceae; genus Allium; species Allium cepa. Next base: position 934,035,836 of record CM060943.1, on the reverse strand, counting down.
ATGATGTTGCACTTTTATTGTGTAAAACCCCTGCACCACACTTATACACACACAAGTATGGATTGCACGTGGAAATTGGTTAAGTCACAGATTTTGGAAATTGTTTTAAAATTGAATTTCGAATTCAAATAGTTTTGGAAATGATTTGGGATTAAAACAAAAAGCTTTTGAAAAGGAATTTCAAAGATAAAAGTTATTTTTGGGTAACTTGATTTAGTTTTGAATTTTGATTTAAATTTGAATTCAAGAATTTGAAATTAAATACTATTTATGATTTAAAATGGTTATACAAGTTTATATAGGTTTTAAACCATTTTTAAAGTGATGTTTTGTGACTTTGAACTTAAATCAAAGATTTTAACTTGTATAAATGAAATCGGATTTTTCCGAAACAAAAACTATTTGTTTTCAAACAATAAAAGCTTTCATATAAGAAATGAACTTCTAATTTGTGTTAAAAAGGATTTCAAGTTTAAAATAAAAATGGCCTTCCAAGTTATGAATAAATCTTTGGAAATGGTTTGAAAGCTATAAATTAAAACCTTGACTTAAAGATTGGATGAGTCAATCCCAATTGAAATGATAATTGTTTTGAAGTCCTGGAATGGATCTTTATGAAACTGGGTGAACTTTGTGAAATGAATCCTTTTGTTTAAAAGATTTGAAATGGCAATTTGTTTTAAACCATTTGAAGAAAGATTTTGGGTTTAAAGTTGTGACTTAACTAAAATCCCATATCAATATGTTTTTAAATATTGCGCTCACTATTCGTTTTAGCCGGGAGAGGACCTTGTGTCATATAACTCATTCCGAATAATGATACGACGTTATGGATTGCTTTTAAAGACCGGGGTTGTATACCGGGTATTTGCGAGAATGATAGGATAACCTATCGATTGTCTCTACACCGAGTAGCTACGGTATAGAGATTCCCTAAGTGATGGGAAGTCCGATCGGGATTGTGGATACCCGGATTGCATGGGCTTCTTCGGAAGTGCTTCTATTCTGTTCGAACCCGGAACAGACTTGTATGGTTGTATGTCCGACATTACACTTTGAGATATAAGCTGATCTCTATCAAATACATTTCTGTTTGGTGGCGGAGAATTTATTCTCTTTGCTTAACACCTTTCTCTGAGACGTACGAGCTCAGAGCTTATGTAATTGTTATTTATCAGTGATATACTGCCACTTTGGTAGTGTGGCATGCTGTGTGCTACGGTGTATCATTTGTTGATCAAAGCATGGCTTTTGTGCAAAGCGTAGCTTTGTGGACCAGACTGCATCAAGACCAAACAACCCGGAAATGGTCGAAACAGGAAAGGTGCGGCTAGGTTATGAGCGTCGCTCCCTTTAGGGTATGTCATTCCCTTCTGGAAATGGGTGGTATCATGGTATGGAGCCCAGATACTTAACTCATGTGGACACTGCAAATCTATTACTTTGTGATTGCTCTGTGGTTGAGAGGCGCCTTGTGTAACAACCCGGGGTTTGTAACAATTAATTTTCGTCATTTAACGATTAATCTCTTGGTTAGTTACCATGGGAAGTTTTTAATCGAGATGAAATTCTTTTTAAAAATTTGTTACGGGTTAAGTGGGCTTTAAATGAAATCTTAGCCCATGTTTCCTTTTTATGTTTGGGTGGTGATAATTATCAAATGGAAAACACGTCCCCCCTCTCTTCATTCTTTTGGCAAATCCTAACAAAAAAAGAAAAGAAAAGAAACAATGGCGGCTCGCTTGCAAATTAGGGTTTTTGAGTAATTCGTGGTCGGCGGCTTCAAATGCTTCGATTTGGTTTGCTTGCCGATCACAAGTCGAATCAAAGGTGAGTAATTTTATTTACTCACATCTAGTTCCAACTTAGTTCTAAGTTACGGCAATTTGATTTTGTTTTGGTGATTAGTGACTTTTCAGACATGGTTCGATTTTTTTATCCACGGCTTTGATGATTTTTGAATTTGAGTTTGACGAGGTTGTTTCGTTCGATTTTGGCCCTCTATTGTCTTCGGCCACTTGACTTTGTAAAAATTTGTTCCTTGGTTATATTGTGTAGCTTCAAGTTAGTGCCTATTTTACATAAGGCCTTGACTTGAAACTTCTGCATACTGAACTGTTGTGGCTTTTCCCTGTAACGACCCAGAATTTATATTAATTAAAATTTGTATATTTAATTAATTTTAAATATTAATAAGTAAAATTTATAAGTCTAATAATTTATTTTTCGAATATCTGCATTTAATTTGATAATTAAATCGATAATTTAATATTGAAATTACAGAAATAATTGAAAATCGGGTTTAATATGATTGAAAATGATTTGTAAAATTTTATTATATCATATTGGAGTTAGAACAATGTTTGTGAACTTTTAAAATTGAAGTAAAAGTTAATTTGTGTAAATTGAATATTTTAATATTTAATTGACGAGCTAAAATAGCCATTTTTCAAACAATCTCGGATTTCGACGAAACCAGTTTTATCAGGATCCGTAATGTGATATTATTGTATGGTTTCAAATTTCGTGTCAATCGGATTTACCGTTTGTCCGGGGCAAACTAAAACGCACAGAAATTTGAATAGCCAGTTTAATTTTAAATCGATCGTTTATTGTCGTAACTCACACAGATGATCGAATTGGCTTTCGAAACCTATTCCATTATGTTCGGAAAGCGGGGTAAACATAGAAACGATAGTCACCGCGCGAGATTTGGAGTTCGGAAAATCCGGGATGAATAGTAATTCGCTAATTTTCTATAAAAAGGCCCCCTCACTTCACAAATTTCACAAAACCCTAATCTAAAGCTTCAGCTGCCACTATTATCTCCAATGGCCGAAAATTGTTCATCTTCCTCCTCATTTTTCTTTCAATCCGTCAATAATTAGAGGAAGTCATCAACTGCAAAACTGAAGAGCACGAAGAGATCTCCAGATCCACACGGTGATGATGATCATCAGAGCATCGTGGAGGATAAAAATTGGTCGCATTCGTTAGTGGTTCGTGTGCGATTTTCAAGGCATAGGGGAGGCCGTATACGTGCGGTCGGCTGGAGGAGGTAGGGTTTGTGATGCTCTTCATAGTGGTGGTTGTTGATCATGGTGTGAGCGATCGTAGTGGCCGCGATTTCTAACCCTAGATGGGCGGCCAGTGGGTTATCTCGACCTGGGCATAAATGCTTTGGGGAAGAAAACATGAACGACCAGGATGCTAGGAATTCAAAATGCACGGTTTAGATGACGAGGTTGTAAAATATAAGGGAAATTGAAATTAATTTATATTTATAATTCGTATAATCTTTAAATTATTGTAACCTGTTCATACGAGGTCGGATTGTGACGAAACAAGTTGCGTTGGCTTCGTTTTGACGAGCACTATGCAATGGAGCTGGTTTGGAGTCGTTTGGAGATAGGGAAAATTTCGGGTAAAATTAAACGCATATTTAATTTTATTCGAAATAAAACGCTGAAACGGAATTGAAATCAAGGTGAGAACATCTCAGTCAGTCGAATTAGTTTCGATTTTAATTTTAAATAGTCAGATTTAAAATTGCTTGATTGTATGTTTGAATGATGATTGTTATCTATTGATTGTTAAAATAGACATTATATGCCATTATTAAGCGGAGGTTATTTATTAAAAACATTTACCGTGATAATTCCAACCTGTATGGAATTGGTATTATATATGTACTTAGAGTTGATTTCCCGCATTATATAGCGGATGAGACCCTATTGCGCCGCTTAATAGCGGATAGTATTCTATAAATCCCATATACCGCGATATTTCGTCTTGAAGCGAAATTGATATTGTGCTAACATCTTTGGATGCAGGGAAACAGCATGGAGGGATCAACTAGATTCCTCAAACATTTGAATTGGTTTCAATGTTTTGTGTTGATCTATTTATTGATCAATTTATATCTGTGTGATTATCTTTGTGATTGGAATTGTTAAAGGCTAAATTTTAGCCGAATAAATTTTTGGTACCATTAGATGCCGAAATAAATAAAATTCGATTTTTGACAATTTAAGTTGAGAATTCATAATAAAATTTAATTTTGAAATTGATTCATTTTAAATGAATAAATGTTGTAATTTATATGTCATAAAAATTTTGATTTTTGAGAAATATAACCAAAATGTGATTTTTTAGATAAATGGTTGATAAATTTATAAAATGGTTTAAATTGGGATTTTTGAATTATTATAAATGATTTATATAAAATATTTATAAAATTGATATTTATAAATTAAAAATATTGGAATTATAAAACAAGTTTTTATAAGTGTTAAAATGGAATATAAATGGATTTTATAAGTGAATGAAATCTATATATTTATAAATTATGGAATTATAAAATGAATATATTTTATAAAATAAAAGATTTATAAGTAATTAACTTATAAATTGGATTTTTGCGTGTAAATGGAATATGGATAAAGTTTGTTAATAAAGTGATTTTAAAAGCTGAAGTTGCCATAAAATATAAATGGAATTTATAAACGTTGTTTTATAAATCCGAAAATGACTTATTTTGATAAGTTAATTATTATAGCTTATTAAAGGAAATATATCCACGATTTTGGACAGTGGATAATCCTTTAAATAAAGTATGTAGAAATGTTGAATTTGGATAAGGAAATATATTCACGATTTTGGACAGTGAATAATATATTAAAGAAATATTTTGGAAAAGTGATGTTTTAAATAGAATTAAAATGATTTAAAGATGTTTTAAAATGTATTAAGTATCGAAACCATAGATTTCAACATTTTTTGTTGAAATAGATGTTTCGAGAAATAGAAGGAAATGATGGACTGTAACATTGTTGTTATAGTAAATGATTTCCGAAAGGAAATGTTTTATATTGTATTGGGATTTATATATCTATTTTAAGTTCGAATCCCTATACTAGTGATTTTGGGTTGTCGTAACGATGTTTTACGTAACATTTGTTTTGACCCAAATAAATGTGTTTAAGAAGTTGTTTTCCTAAAAAAATAAAAAAAATACTTAATTTGAATTTAAGTATATTGAATATTTTCAAAATGTTGAAAATAAGTAGATTGGTGAATTACTTATTATTAAATAAGTATGGAAATTTTTTTCCAATTGAAGTGAATGTTTGAGATTTTATCTTTTAAAGATAAATTGAAAATGAATATTAGAAACCGATTTAAAAATCGTATATTCATAGATATTTTGGAATTGTAAATTCACTATGGAATTTATAAAAGAAAGGGAAGTTAGTTAAAAATAAACGTTGATTTATTTTGAAGTGTGGAGATTAATTTACGGATTTGGAACGTAAATTTAATAAATCGGTAAGGATTTATTTAATTGGTTTAAATGAACCATTTTGAAATGAAAGTTGTAAGGGTGTAAATTTATTTGAAATTGGTTTTCAAATGGTTGAAGTGTGGAAGATATATATCTTATAAAGATATTTTTGAAAATAAATAATTTTGGAAATTATTTTAAATCGGGTGATGTTGTGAATATTGATTGATAGTTAAATAACCGACTATCAATATTGACCCTAGAATGGCTATTTGTTGTGAATTGGTAGAAATTGAATGCTACACTTATTTTTAAATTATTGTGCTCGTTGTTCGGATTACCCATTCCGAATAGTGATACGACGTAATGGATAACATTGAAGACCGGTGGTGAAGACCGGGTATTTATGAAAACGATAGGATGACCTATCGATTGTCTCTGCACCGTTAGCTACGGTATGGAGATTACCTTTGTGATGGGAAATTCGATCGGGATTGTGAATACCTGGACGGCAAGGGCTTCTTTTGGAGTGCCTTCGGTTCTGTTCGAACCCGGAACAGACTTGTATGGTTACGTGTCTGACATTACATTTTGAGATATAAAGAAGATTTCTTTCAAATATATTTCTGTTGGTGGCGGAGAATTTATTTTCTAGCTTAACACCCTTCTCTGAGACGTACGCGCTTAGAGGATATGTAGTTGAATGTTATCAGTGATATATTCCTAATTTGGTAATGTGGCATGTTTAGTGTTGCTATGTGATGATTATTTATTGATCATTTGTTGATCAAAGTGTGGATTTGTGCCTAGATTTGTGGACGAGACTTCGTCAGACCTCACTCTTTGGAAATGGTCAAAATAGGAATATGCGGCAAGGTTATGAGGGTCGCGCCCTTTAGGGTATGTCATTTCCTTCTAGAAAGGGTGGTATCATGGTATGGAGACCAGATACTTACTCATGTTGACACACTATATTTATTACTGTGTCATGTTGGTTATCGAGCGCTCGGATAAAGGTCCAAAGGGACCGGGGAATGGCATATTCGTGTAGTAGTTACCAAGTGACAAAGGTAACCCAGCCTTGAGTTGGCAGAGAGCTGGTTAAGTTCTCGGGATGTCCCGTCAGAGGCGATCCCATGTGGCAGTAGGAAGTTCCTTAGCCTAACCATTTGTTGGAAATCCAAATAAAACAATACGCACCTTGTATGGTTTTAGTTGTAGAACCTGCCATTCACTTATGGTGGCGCCCCACTGTTTGGATGGTACCTATAGTAGGCATACGATAATGGTTGTATGTTGGCTAAGATTTATATCTTTACTTTCGAAATGATTTTTCCTACACTATGCACCAGTAATAATATTGAATGTTTCTTTTTAATGTGTATCAAGCATCTTTGACTATCATACGAAGAAATCTCCTCAATTCTGCGTTTGCACTGTGTGTATGGCGGGAGGTCTTATGGTAGTCTCATTTCCCAAAAGCATTGCGAATTGACTTTAAAATTAACCTTGTTGTTGTTGTTTTAAAAGATAATAACTGTTTTAAGTTCTCACACCAGTCCCATGACTGACTCGGAGTTTATTGTTTTCCTTCCTAAACACTGGGTGCCTACCAATTTCCACACGGGAAGTCAAGAGTCAGGTTTATTAGGATATTCTGGAATTCAGGAGTTGCTGGAGGCAAGCTGGATGGCATGGCGTATTCACTAGTACATAGTACTTCTTTTCCGTTGTTTATTGTTGTTTTGTTGTTGTACACTTTGATAATAAAATGTAATATGATGTAATGTAATAACTTATATAGTTCTTTGTTTAAGGATTATCCATTTATCTATTATATGTTGTTCCGCTGCGATATGTGAGTTTCTGTTATGGTTTTTCTGTTTCCTTCTTCTACCTTCTTCTTCTTAAACCCTAAGAATTCCATTTTCCGGCATTCGAATGTTCGGCAGTTGATACAGTGGACATATTAATGTTGATTTTCGAAAGTCGAAGAACCTGGTCCTTATAACGTGGTATCAAAGCATTTGGTTAAGCGACAACCATGGCCCTGTTGGGAATTACTCATTGGAGATAGAGTCAGTAGTACTATAGAATAAGTTTGAGTGTAATAATAGATATGAGCGCGTATTTGTTAGTGAATATAAAATTATTTTATATTGTGATGATTGGTTTCTTGAGTGGTATATGGATTCTGGTCGGTATAGTCCGTACAACTCTATCGATAGGTATCTCTAAACACTTATACAGAACAATTTGACACGATATTGTTTTAAAACTGGGTAAATGAAATAATTTTACCTCGATTATATTTTATATATATAACGAAATAATTTTTCAGAATTATTAAAGTACATATGAATTGATTGTTTGTTTGTTGAATAAGTTAAATAAAAACCACGGCTGTAAAAGAATAAATTATATAAGAAAATGAATTATAAAGTATGGAATTATAATTAATATGATCTACAATTGTAAAATAATGTTATATAAGTAAAGAGAAAATAATGAAATTTTATAAGGAAAGCTTTATAACTGTGATTTATAAATAAAAGTAAATTTTTGAAAGAATTTAAAGCACTGAATTCACTATTGTCACTGGGAAATAATAAGGATGATGACTGCAGCATCATCAGTATCATTTTCGAGTTTATGTGTGATGGATTTGCTACCATAGTAAATTGAAATTCGAATTTTGTTGTGATAAACAAATTTGAAAATAAATATAAAAAAATCCAAGTTGAAATTGATGAATATAAGTGAAATAAATTTTGAACTTATAGTAAGAGATAATAAATTTAGCTTTGGATAAGTAAATGGATTTGGAATTTTAAATATATAAGTTGTATAACTTAGAAAATGAGAAAATGTAAGTGAAACCAATAGTTAAAATGGTTAAATAATTTTGTTAAGTAAAATGAAATATGAATTTGATAGTGATATGAAAATTTGACTTTGGTAAAAGTTAATTAAAATTGAGATTTGAATTGAACTTATAAGTGGAAATTTAAGTGAAGTTAAACAAATGATGTTTAAAGGAAATATAACTTAAGTAAAATTGAATAAAGTTGATTTTGGTATCAAAGTAAAATAATAAAGTTAATTGAATGAATGTAAACTTGAGTTATATAACTGAAATTCAACCTTATATTGTTAAAGGAATTGGCAATTAAATTAATAAATGGATTGAAGGTTAATCAGTCGAAGGTAAATAAGTTGATATGAAATAATGAATGAGGTGTTAATTCATTGAAAGCCAATGTAATTAGAAGTTGAATAATTGAATGAAAGTTAGTTTAATATCAACCAATTGGAATTAAAAGTGTTGAACCAAATTGAAAGTAAATTGAATGAATTTGGTTGTATTGGATATACATTGGTTGTTATTTGATTTTTACTTGATTGTATATAAATTCATTAAGTGTTAATGAAATTAAATTAGTGAAATTAAAAGTTATGTAATTAAGTTCAAATTGGAAGAAAAATGAATTTGAATAGAATTGAATTTGATATGGAAGTGAACTAAAATGAATGTAAACTAGTGAATGTATACTAATTGGAAATGAATAAATGAATATTTGTAAAATCCAGTGTTAACAAATCAAATGTGATTAAAAAGAAAAACCAATTCATTGAATATTAATGAGAATATGAATGAATATTGATTTGGTTATTGATTTGTTGGATGTTAATTGTATGATAGTTGTTTGATGGTTGCATTTGTTGTTTTTGTTGCATTTGCCATATTGGCATATGTAGTTGTTATGTTGTTATATATTGTACATTGATATTATTTTCATATATACATGTTTCTCATTTGTTTGTTGAGTGTTTAGTAGGTGCGGTTGCGCTTGCTTCGCATTTGGAGCTCGCTTTCACGCTATATTAGCCGTATATGCTCGCTAATAAGAATATAAGGTACATATCTCGGATTAAATATCGTACTTTTACACTTTTTTCCCTACTGGATGCCTCATCACTTGATGATATGTATATTTGTGATATATATACTGTCATTTTTTTTCGAAATGAGCCGCGCAAAGGAGACTATGTCGAATTTTTTCGAAAATTTAAGGCGTTAGAAATTTTTTGAGTAAATTGGAATTTTTTTTTTTAAACTAAGTTTGGATTTCGAAACTTAGTAAAGTTATTATAAGAAGTTTAACTACGGATTTTGAGAAAGTTAAACACTTAAGAGATTTGCAAATCAAATTAAATGGTTTGTTTTGAAAAGTTAATGGATTTCAAAACTTTTTCTTACTTGGAAATTTCGAGGACGAAATTCTTTTAAGGGGGGAAGTCTGTAATGGCCCAGAATTTATATTAATTAAAATTCTTATATTTAATTAATTTTAAATATTAATAAGTAAAATTTATAAGTCTAATAATTTATTTTTCGAATATCTGGATTTAATTTGATAATTAAATCGATAATTTAATATTGAAATTACGGAAATAATTGAAAATTGGGTTTAATATGATTGAAAATGATTTGTAAATTTTATTATATCATATTGGAGTTAGAACAATGTTTGAGAACTTTTAAAATTGAATTAAAAGTTAATTTGTGAAAATTGAATATTTTATTATTTAACTGACGAGCAAAAATAGCCATTTTTCAAACAGTCTCGGATTTCTACGAAACCAGTTTCATCGGATCCGTAATGTGATATTATTGTATGGTTTCAAATTTTGTGTCAATCGGATTTACCGTTTGTCCGGGGCAAACTAAAACGCACAGAAATTTGAATAGCTGATTTAATTTTAATCGATCGTTTATTGCCGTAACTCGCACAGATGATCGAATTGGCTTTCGAAACCTATTCCATTGTGTTCGGAACGTGGGGTAAACACTAGAAATGCCAGTCGCCGCGTGAGATTTGGACTTCGTAAAATCCGGGATGAATAGTAATTCGCCAATTTTCTATAAAAAGGCCCCCTATCTTCACAAATTTCACAAAACCCTAATCTAAAGCTTCAGCCGCCACTATTATCTCCAATGGCCGAAAATTGTTCATCTTCCTCCTCAATTTTCTTTCAATCCGTGAATAATTAGAGGAAGGAATCAACTGCAAACTTGAAGAGCACGAAGAGATCTCCAGATCCATACGGTGATGATGATCATCAGAGCATCGTGGAGGATAAAAATTGGTCGCGTTCATTAGTGGTCACGCGCGATTTCCGAGGCATAGGGGAGGCCGTATACGTGCGGTCGGTTGGAAGAGGTGGAGTTTGTGATGCTCTTCGAAGTGGTGGTTGTTGATCAAGGTGTAAGCGATCGTAGAGGCCGCGATTTCTAACCCTAGATGGGCGGCTAGTGGGTTATCTCGACCTGGGCATAAATGCTTTGGGGAATAAAACGTGAACAGCCAGGATGCTAGGAATTCAAAATGCACGGTTTAGATGATGAAGGTTGTAAAATATAAGGGAAATTGAAATTAATTTATATTTATAATTCGTATAATCTTTAAATTATTGTAACTTGTTCATGCGAAGTCGGATTGTAACGAAACAAGTTGTGTTTGCTTCGTTTTGACGAGCACTACGCAATGGAGCTGGTTTGGAATCGTTTGGTGATAGTGAAAATTTCGGGTAAAATTAAACGCACGTTTAATTTTATTCGAAATAAAACGCTGAAACGGAATTGAAATCAAGGTGAGAACTTCTCACTCAATCGAATTTGTTTCGATTTTAATTTTAAATAGTTAGATTTAAATTTGCTTGATTGTATGTTTGAATGATGATTGTTATCTATTGATTGTTAAAATAGACATTATACGCCGTTATTAAGCGGAGGTTATTTATTAAAAACATATACTGCGAGAATTCCAACCTGTATGGAATTGGTATTATATATGTACTTGGAGTTGATTTCCCGCATTATATAGCGGATGAGACTGTATTGCGCCGCATAATAGCGGATAGTGTTTTATAAATCCCATATACCGTGATATTTCGTCTTAAAGCGAAATTAGTATTGTGCTAACATCTTTGGATGCAGGGAAACAGGTTGGAGGGATCCAACTGGATTCCTCAAACATTTGAATCGGTTTCAATGTTTTGTGTTGATCTATTTATTGATGTATTTATAATATGCGTGATTATCTTTGTGATTGGAATCGTTGGAGGCTAAATTTTAGCCGAATAAATTTTTGGTATCATTAGATGCGGAAAATAAATAAAATTTGATTTTTGACAATTTAAGTTGAGAATTCATAATAAAATTTAATTTTGAAATTGATTCATTTTAAATGAATAAACGTTGTAATTTATATGTTATAAAAATTTTGATTTTTGAGAAATATAACCAAAATGACATTTTTTTAGATAAATGGTTGATAAATTTATAAAATGATTTAAATTGGGATTTTTGAATTATTATAAATGATTTATTTAAAATATTTATAAAATTGATATTTATAAATTAAAAATATTGGAATTATAAAACAAGTTTTTATAAGTATTAAAATGGAATATAAATGGATTTTATAAGTGAATGAAATCTATATATTTATAAATTGTGGAATTATAAAATGAATAGATTTTATAAAATATAAGATTTATAAGTAATTAACTTATACGTGTAAATGGAATATGGATAGAATTCGTTAATAAAGTGATTTTAAAAGTTGAAGTTGCCATAAAATATAAATGGAATTTATAAACGTTGTTTTATAAATCCGAAAATGACTTATTTTGATAAGTTAATTATTATAGCTTATTAAAGGAAATATATCCACGATTTTGGACAGTGGATAATCCTTTAAATAAAATATGTAGAAATGTTGAATTTGGATAAGGAACTATATTCACAATTTTGGACAGTGAATAATATATTAAAGAAATATTTTGGAAAAGTGATGTTTTAAATAGAATTAAAATGATTTAAAGATGTTTTAAAATGTATTAAGTATCGAAACCATAGATTTCAACGTTTATTGTTGAATTAGATGCTTCGAGAAATAGAAGGAAATGGTGGACTATAACACTGTTGTTATAGTAAATGATTTTCAAAAGGAAATGTTTTATATTGTATTGGGATTTATATATCTATTTTAAGTTCGAATCCCTATACTAGTGATTTTGGGTTGTCGTAACGATGTTTTGCGTAACATTCGTTTTGACCCAAATAAATGTGTTTAAGAAGATGTTCTCCTGAAAGAATAAAATATATACTTAAGTCGAATTTAAGTATATTGAATATTTTCAAAATGTTGAAAATAAATAGATTGGTCAATTACTTATTATAAAATAAGTATGGAAATTTTTTTCCAATTGAAGTGAATGTTTGAGATTTTATATTTTAAAGATAAATTGAAAATGAATATTAGAAATCGATTTAAAAATCGTATATTCATAGATATTTTGGAATTGTAAATTCACTATGGAGTTTATAAAAGAAAGGGAAATTAGTTAAAAATAAATGTTGATTTATTTTGATGTGTGGAGATTAATTTACGGATTTGGAACGAAAATTTAATAAATCGGTAAGGATTTATTTAATTGGTTTAAATGAACCATTTTGAAATGAAAGTTGTAAGGGTGTAAATTTATTTGAAATTGGTTGTCGAATGGTTGAAGTGTGGAAGATATATATCTTATTAAGATATTTTTGAAAATAAATAATTTGGGAAATTATTTGAAATCGGGTGATGTTGTGAATATTGATTGATAGTTAAATAACCGACTATCAATATTGACACTAGAATGGCTATTTGTTGTGAATTGGTTGAAATTGAATGCCACACTTATTTTTAAATTATTGCGCTCGTTATTCGGATTAGCCATTCCGAATAGTGATACGACGTAATGGATAGCATTGAAGACCGGTGGTGAAGACCGAGTATTTGTTAAAACGATAGGATGACCTATCGTTTGTCTCTGCACCGTTAGCTACGGTATGGAGATTTCCTTTATGATGGGAAATTCGATCGGGATTGTGAATACCTGGATTGCAAGGTCTTCTTTTGAAGCGCCTTTGGTTCTGTTCGAACCCGGAATAGACTTGTATGGTTACGTGTCTAACATTACATTTTGAGATATAAAGAAGATTTCTTTCAAATATATTTCTGTTGGTGGCGGAGAATTTATTTTCTAGCTTAACACCCTTCTTTGAGACGTACGCGCTTAGAGGTTATGTAGTTGAAGGTTATCAGCGATATATTCCCAATTTGGTAATGTGGCATGCTTAGTGTTGCTGTGTGATGATTATTTACTGATCATTTGTTGATCAAAGCGTGGCTTTGTGCCTAGCTTTGTGGACGAGACTTCGTCAGACCTCACTTCACGGAAATGGTCAAAATAGGAATATGCGGCAAGGTTATGAGGGTCGCGCCCTTTAGGGTATGTCATTTTCTTATGGAAAGGGTGGTACCATGGTATGGAGCCCAGATACTTACTCATGTTGACACACTATATTTATTACTGTGTGAGGTTGGTTATCGAGCGCTCGGATAAAGGTCTAAAGAGACTGAGGGATGGCATATTCGTGTAGTAGTTACCTAGCGATAAAGGTAACCCGACTTTTGTTGGCAGAGAGCTGGTTAAGTTCTCGGGACATCCCGCCAGAGGCGATCCCATGTGGCAGTAGGAAGTTCCTTAGCCTGACCATTTGTTGGAAATCCAAATAAAACAATACGCACCTTGTACGGTTTTAGTTGTAGAACCTGCCATTCACTTATGGTGGCGGCCCACTATTTGGATGGTAGCTATAGTAGGCATACGATAATGGTCGTATGTTGGCTTAGATTTATATCTTTACTTTCGAAATGATTTTTCCTACACTATGCACTAGTAATAATATCGAATGTTTCTTTTTAATGCGTATCAAGCATCTTTGACTATCATAAGAAGAAATCTCCTCTAATTCTGCGTTTTCATTTTGTGTGTGGCAGGAGGTCTTATGGTAGTCTCATTTTCAAAAAGCATTGTGAATTGACTTTAAAATTATCCTTGTTATTGTTGTTTTAAAAGATAATAATTGTTTTAAGTTCTCACACCAGTCCCATGACTGACTCGGAGTTTATTGTTTTCCTTCCTAAACTCTAGGCGCCCACCAATTTCCACATGGTTAGTCAAGAGTCGGGTTTATCAAGACATTCTGTAATTCAGGAGTTGCTGGAGGCAAGCTGGATGGCATGGCGTATTCACTAGTATATAGTACTTCTTTTCCGCTGTTTATTGTTGTTTTGTTGTTGTACACTCTGATAATAAAATGTAATATGATGTAATGTAATAACTGATATAGTTCTTTGTTTAAAGATTATTCATTTATCTATTATATGTTGTTCCGCTGCGATATGTGAGATTCTGTTATTGTTTTTCTGTTTCCTTCTTCTACCTTCTTCTTCTTAAACCATAAGAATTCGATTTTCCAGCATTCGATTGTTCGGCAGTTGATACAGTGGACGTATTATTGTCGATTTTCGAAAGTCGAAGAACCTGGTCCTTACATGTCCACTGCTTGTTTAGTTTGATTTTGCTGTGTTTTGAGGTTGGCATTGTACTCGAGTTATTTGATTTATGTGCATTGTCATTTACTTGGAGCTCTGTTTTGTTCCTCTAGTTGTACTGCGTAGCTTCAAGTCAGTGCCTATATTTGTCCATTGATAAAATCCATGTTGTATTCCATTTTGTTTACATGATGTCTGATCCATTGTTGTTCCATCTTTTTAGTGCTGTTTCACGATATATGTGTATTCATGTGCACTTTGTAGACTTGGACTTAATTTTATCACTTGACGTCGAGTTTGGTTACCTGTAGCTTCTGGCTTCAATAGATTTTACCGACTTGTTTCGTTTACTTGGTTATTAAGGTTTGAACAGTGCCTTATTTTGTTCATCATTTCATTGGGCACTGTGGTTCTCTGTAGCGGCACTCTGGCTCATTATACATTGTCACCCCTATGTATTTGCAGTTTGCATGTGGGTTGTATTGTCTTGAGCTCGAATACATGTAACATTAGCTTGACCTTTGGGCTTGTTGCATTGTTGGATGCATCGTTTTATATATGTTTTCTCACTTTTAGTTGCACCTGTGTCGAATTGGCTATGGCCATTGCAGTGTTGAGATTGAGTTGTATTTCCCAATTCAAATCACTGTTGCATACATGTTGACTTCGTATATTTTGCCTTTTTGAAGAGGCACTGTCTGTTGTAGTTGCACTTTGCATTCATGCGTTTGTACTGTCCAGTTTTTCTATTTTAAAGAAGCAATATAATTTTCCTTTTTTGAAGAAGCAATAAATTTTGCTTTTCTGCTTCGGCACTGCACCATGTTCTTGATTGTCATACTTGTACATTAGTTATTAGTTCATGTTTGTATACATGTTAATGCCAGTTGCCTCTGTTGGGTAGCTTGTCACTGTGTTGCGCTTTGCTATGCCGTGTCACTATATTGGGTTTTATGAATATTTGGGTATTCAGGTTGCATGCAAAATTCATTCGTTGCCAATCGGTGGCCTTTGTGCCTTGATGTTATTCCTTTATATGCTATATTACACCACTGCCTCGAGCATTATGTTGACTCTGTTTTTGTGTCTTCGGTCTGGACACGTGTGCTTCATGACCTTGTGTTTGGTTTTATGCATTTGAACTCGCTGCCTTGGTTCAGGTGCACAACATATTGAACTTGATTATATTTCCTTTGATCATACGGCTGGTTTGATGTGCACTGCGTCTTGAGTGTGCTTGCATCTGAGTTTTTGTTGCAGTTTGCCTTGTGAACTTGTGGTGGCTGCATTTTTTGGTTGCAGTTTGGCCTTGTATTCATTTATGCAGTTTGCCCTTGTCAGTTTGCGTTGCATCGATGCAATTGGATTTGTTTTTCTAATTTCACTTGAGTTGAATCCGGTAATTCGGGTTTGACCTTGTGTTCGTTTGTTAATTTTCATTGTGCACATAGTGCACATTGTCCATTCTGTCTGCTTTGACCATTGAGGCTGTGGCATTGATATTTGAATCTTCATTGATTTTGGTTCGTTGATCTTTTGTGTACATCATCACTGCAGTGGCAAGGCAGTGCACGCAAGCGTGTACTACAGCCACATGGTATTGCTTTTGTTGATATTCTAATTGCTTTTGACTTATTGGTCTTTTGCGTATTCCATATGCTGTATTGGCGAGGCAGTACACGCGTGCGTGTACTGCAGCCCTACCCGAATTGACGTTTTAATTGTTATTTCAATTGTCTGAATTGTTTCGTGTGTCCAATTCAATATTTTGAATCGTATTTTGATTTGGTTTAATTTAATGATTTTGTTGATATCTAATTATCTTTTGATAATTAGATTATGAGTTTCTAATTATTTATTTAAGAATGAGAATTTTGTCGTTAATTGCCGTTTAGGCAATTCTGTTGTTTTCTAAATTATTTTCATTGATAATCTTTTCATTTATCTTCTTTGATAATTTGAATCTGCTGATTTGTTGTTTAACACTGTTACGTGTTATATTTACCGTTATCTGAATTGCTTGTTAAAGAATTGGATAGACGAGATTATTTGTGACTGTTGTCTATTGGTTATTTACTTCTTATTGTATCTGTGCATTAATAAATGAGTTTGAATTAGACTGACCCGTGTATTACTTTCTTTTTAATTTAATACTCGGGTCAGACCGAGTTATTAAAGGTTGTAGATATCTTACTTTGGGTTGCTGCTTGAGCTATGAAGTCTTTTCATACCTTTTGGAGTAGTCGTCGTCATTTTATAATAGTCGGTATATTAGTATAGGAAGATATGTGTTCATGTGTATTATATACGATAATGTACTTGTATATGTAACTTCCATATTTGACAGTTGTAGTTGTATCATATGTATGGTATCACATGTATCTTAACTGACTTCAGTTATATATATATATATATATATATATATATATATATATATATATATATATATATGAGACTTTTGTTATCTTTATTCCGCATTTAGTTTATCTGTGTTGTTATTATATATATTGTCCTAAACTATTATGAACCATCGTAGATCGTTTTATACTGGGATTGGATACGTCGATGAGAGTAAATAAATAAGAGATGAAAGATTAAAAATATATACCATTCCTATCGAGGTAACAATTACTAGTGTAAGGCCTAACTACTGATGGTCGCTACTATCCAGCCTTATTCTTTGTAATAACATACAATATTTCTTTTAATACTCTTTGTTATTGTGAGCATAGAGGTGGGGCGTCACACCTCGGATAAAGGTCCCAATGGACCGTGGGATGGCATGCTCGAGTAGTAGTTACCTAGTTACAGAGGTAACCCGGCCTTGTGTTGACAGAGAGCCGGGTAGGTTCTCGGTACGTCCGTCCAGAGGCATACCCATGTGGCAGTAGGAAGTTCTTTAGCCTTACCATTTATTGGAAAATCCAATCTTCAATACGCGCATTGTACGGTTTTAGTTGTATAACCTGCCATTTACTTATGGTGGCGCCCCACTTTTTAGATGGTAGCCATAATAGACATACAATAAGGTTGTATGCTGGCTAGGATTAATATTATACTTTCAAAAGGTTTTTTACATTATGCACTAGTAAAAATATCAAAGAAATTTTCTCGTATCAAGCATATTTGACTATCATAAGGAGAAATCTCCTCCAATTCTTCTTTGCATTGTTTGTGTGGAGGTAGGCCTTATGGTAGTTTCATTTTTAAAAAAGCATTGCGGATTTATTTTGAATTCTTTTGTTGTTTGTTTTAAAAGATAAACTGTTTTGTTTGCTCATACCAGTCCCATGACTGACCTAGAGTTTATTGTTCCATTCCTAAACTCTGGGTGCCCACAATTTTCCTACACGAGCAGTCTAGAGTTGGGTTTTTCTGATAATCAATAATAGGTGTAGATTCGATAGCTTTCGAAGTCTTTGGTTTGGTAGCTTTCAGTCCTTCGGAATCTTCTTCAGTCTTTGGGCCGCACTCGCTTATCTTTGTGCATCGTTATTGGGAGTTCAAGCTATTTCTTCGTTGATGCCTTGGAGATGGAGATTACTGATACTGGAGTTCTCTCTTGAAGACCATACCGGAGATGTTGTTCCGCTACTAGTGTTATCTTTTCTTTCCACTGCTCTTGTCTTGTATAGTATCTCTGCTGTATATTGATATTCACCGTATCATCATTGTATCTGAATATTGTATCAAATGTTGTATATTGATATATTCTTTTTCTTCCGCTGTGTTGTACTTAATGTGTTATAAGCTCCGGCGAACCAGATTCGACGTTTGGATCTACGGTATTTGAATATAGGTGATATATTCGGTGTCGATTTTCGAAGGTCGAGTCAGAGTCGTTATAATTGGTATCAGAGCTGAAGGTTAAAACTTTAGCTCAGGAGTATAACACGTTAGGCAACTCATTAGAGATAGGGTGAAGTATACCCTAGAATGAGTATATCCCTTAGATATCTGTTCGAATGCCTCAGTAAATTCTCTTACTATCCACTGGTAGTAAGTATGAGTGCAAGAAGAGGACGAGATAGGGGACAAAAGAGTAGCACTATAAATGGTCAATACCCTACAATAGCGGAAACAATTTTCTCTATCAATCTCCTTTGATTCGATTTCAAATTCTTTTGATTACTTCGTGGCAGCTCGAGGAAGAAGCTTCGGTGTGAGGGTGGCCCCATGAAGTAGATAAGTCTCTATCTCGTATTCTCTTTGTCAAATTTCTGTCTGCTTTTCGTTCTTAATTTTAGCGAATTTGAAATTTGATTTGAAATAAATTGGTTAATAGAATATGAAGCTAAATTTGAATTATATCAATAAAACGAGATCATTTAAGACCAAATTTGAATTCTATTGTAATTACTTGTGTAGACTGAAGTCCGTAGAGGGACAAGTTGGTATATACATTGGGGTATTCCGACCTAAGTTGGAATCCATATCTAGTGTTTGAGAATTATAGAAGATTAAATCCGTCTATCTATTCTCTAGGGACCGATATATTCTACGAATGATTAGTTAGCCCTTCGAACTAATCAATGCCCTCGCATATTCATAGACCGGGGGACCCGAGTATCTTGTGAAATAATTGTATGAGTTTGTTCTCATACTGTTGATATTCTGATTTGATAAGCCAAATGTAGAATAAATATTACGATCTGATCTGATCAATCATTTCTTTATTTATCATCTATTCTTTGTTGTCTCCCTAACAAATTTCGGGGATGAAATATTTTTTAAGGGGGGAATCTGTAACGATCTCGATTTTTATCAAATTTAAATTGATAATTAAAATAAATTTTTGAATAAAATTGTAAATTAATTTGAATTTTTCAGATTTAATAAGATGATTGGATATTTGGGTATTGATTGTTAAATTTTAATTGGGGCTTTGAAATTCTATATTTAATACCTTATAAATAAAAATTTGGATTTGAAAATTATATAATTTTATACTAGTAGAAATATGTTTTCTAATTTTAAGAGACATATGTAATATTTATTTTGAAAGTTATATTTTGAATTAGATATAAATGATTTTAACCATTGTTTAAAACTAAATACCATTATGTATGTGTTTATTTATTAAAAGCGTAATTAGTTTAAAATCATTTCTTTCTTTAAATTGGTATAAGTTGAAATAATAAACAAAATATTTATAACACAAGAAATAAAAGTTTAAGATAATACATATATAGATAATTACTTATTTAAAAGGTATAATAGTTTTAATTCAAAAAGTATAATGAACTAAGCTTAAATTAAAATTGGTTATAAAGATTTGAACATTTTCATTTGAAAATAGTTTGTAAATGTATAAAAGTATAAATTTGAGAACATAAAACGTAATTCTTAATATATACAAAAGTATAAATTTGTAAATATGATAACAAAAGGGTTTAACACAAAATTTTAAAATAAAATTTTATAAATTGTTTCAATACAAAAATACAGATTAGGACAAGTGTAGGTTATGCACATAAGTAAATTTAAAAGTGTAAGAATTTTGGCATGCAAACAAACAAATGTCAAAATGGTTTTATAAACGAAATAAAAATAAAGCATAGATATCAAAAAAATATCAGGCCATTCAACTTCTCAAATCTGAAAATCAACTCTTCCTCAAATCCAGAAAATTTATTAGGCATCTTTAACCTGAAATTCAGAAACAAAACAACAAATCAGAAGAAAGAAAAAAACCAGGCTAAGGAATTCATTCTTCTCTTCATTCTCGTTTTCAACCCTGCGAATAAGAAAAATCATCAGATCAAAATATGAATTTAGTTCAATATCAAGGATCAAACTCAAGCAATCTTAAGCCTGAGATCAATTCAGAGCTTTAATCAAATACCAGTTTAGATTTAAAAACAACAACAGATCTGAAAGCAAAGTAATCAAATTAAGGGTTAAAACCAAAACCTGAAAGGAAATTAAACTCAACTTAGCTAAAACAACGATCAACTCAAACCTGGAAATTTAAAGATTTGGATCAAGCAAAGATCAAAGTAGTGCCTGATCAATCCAAATTTTTTGGTCCTCTGTTCAAAGTTTCAGGTGAGAAAATTTTCAACCCTGTTATATGTTGTTGCGTGTGATAAAATAATCAATGTTTTGACGAATGAATTTATGTGATAGGATAATTGATGCATCTTTTGTATATGTATATATACACCTTTGTTACATTATACAGTTTCAAAAACCATCAACTATGAGCAAATTTTCAGCCTTGTTATAAGTTGTTGCTTGTGACAAAATCATCAAAGTTTCCATGAATGAATTTATGTGATAGGATAATTGATGCATGCATGTGTATATATATACACCTCTTTTACATTATACAGCTTCAAAAACAACAACTGTGAGCAAACCCACTCATATCTGCCTATATCTATTGATATTATGATTGATGTTTGAAGTATGCTATGGAGATGTTCGCGTAATATGCTAAATGTTTGAATATATAGGTTAGTATGGGTGTGCATGTCTGTATATAAACATACACAGGCCTATGTTATATTTCTAGACCCAGGAAAATCCAATGAAAAAAACGTCATATCTTTCTTCTCAGGCTATATTAAGCTTTGTTCTTCAAAAAGAAATTGTTTGTAACATAAAAATTTAAATTTTAAAAATGTTCCTATGTAAAGTTAATATGTGGATATTATTAAAATTTAGATTTACAGTAAAAATCTATTAAAATCAGAAAAATTAATGGTTTTAAGTTGGTAATTTTATTTTGCAAGCCAATACGTAATGTAATTTAATGAATTTTGATAATTTAATCTCTAATTTTAAGTGGAGGAATCGTGAGCATTTGCGTTATGAACGAATATTGTGTTTTGGGTAAATTCCGTTGAAAGGTGAAGAATTGATCAACGCGATAGTCACTGGAGGAAGTTCAGGTGATGATGGTCATAGGAAAAATACTCACAAAAGTTTTAGTATGTTGTAACGGTGGCATGGCGTCGAATTAGGGTTAGGTTCACAGTTTGTATTTGCCGAGCTTTTGGGATTGCTACATCGTCGACGATGGGCTATAGGTGATCGGACCCAGGGGAAAGTGTTTGAGTCGTCACAGAAATCTTGGCCACGACGAAGGAGATGCATATGGCTAGGTGTTAACGCTTAAAATCGAACGCTAACACCCCGGTATGTGAAGTGTGAATGTGAAAGCACCACCCGATGGTTCGGGAACATAATATCAGCGAAAATAACAGAAAACACAGCAAGAAACAACGATTTTATAGTGGTTCGGCTTAAGGAGTAGCCTACGTCCACTTTAAGTTTTTTTATTACTGATCTTGTTACAAAACGATAGAATGCTCTTCAAGTACAAATCTCTTTAGTTACAAAACACTTCGAGCAAGTAGCCTAAGCTTCGATGTAGATGAAAGTCTCCAAATCCATGTCGGATGTGTGAAAGTCTTTCAAAGTAGCTTGTAGTGTTCTTCGAAACTTCAGGTGTAAAGTAGGTTTAGAAACTGGCAGCGTATCGGCGCTTGAAGAGATTGTCCAAAAGTCCCCTTCATGCTTGAGGTAGGTTGGTATTTATAGGGAGATTTCCCCCTTGGGTCGTAAGTCGTGATCGAATTATGGTAGGTCGTGGCCGACTCATCTGGCTTAGCCCCCATGGTCTCACAAAGGTTCACTTGTATAAGTCCTAAGTCGCCCACGAGTCAACATCCTCTTGTTTAAGTAACGCGGTATCGGACTTTTACTTAGTAGCTTTAGGTCGTGGACGACTCAAGCTAGGTCGTGAATCGTGGCTTAACTGGTAAGCTTGTTTATTTCAGATAATAACCCAAGTCCTGAATCGTGTACGAGTTAAGAGGCCACCGTGTTAAGTAAGGAGCAGCGCTTCATTCGCTAAGTCGCCCACAACACATGCTAGGTCGTAAGTCGCGGATAGATTTAAGTCGTTAACTCATTTCCTTCTTAAGTCGTGCCATCTCTTGAATCGTTAAGTCATCCTGTCCTTGAGCCGTGGACTTCCTTAAGTCGTAGACTGTATACTCCCTTAAGTCGTAGAGACCTTAATTCGTGGATGCCTTAGGTCGTGAAGCATGCCTTCTCTTTTAAACCGTTAAGTCGTAGACTTCTCTATGTCGTAAGTCACCAAGTCCTTCAACTCGTTAAACCGTTAGGTCGTCCATACCTTGAGTCGTAGGTCATGAAGTACTCTGAGTCGGCAACTTCCTTAAGGTATTGAGTCGGTCTATTCTCTTAGGCCGCTAAGTCATAGCTTCCTTAAGTCGGTAGGTCGTGCCACCAGCTAAGTCGCTAAGCCGTTATACTTTTTAGGTTGTTAAGCCCTTAAACCGTTTAGTCGTTTGACCCCTTAAACTGTTAAGTCGTCACTCCCTTAAGTTGTCCAACCTCTTGACTCGTTGAGTCGCGTAATCTGTTTGAGTCGTGCAGTTCTTGAGTCGTAGAAAATTGAGGGTTAACATTTGCCCCTCGAAGTACACGCCTAAGTCGTAGGTCGTGTGCTTCGAGTTATCTTAACTCGTGCGTGCTGGTTCAAATTCCACCGCTCCGAGATATAAAGGGCCTGTGTCGTTCCTTTTATCCCTTCTTCTCATTACCTAATCTTTAAGCCGCATCTGCCATTAACACTCCTCCAGCTTTTCCAAGGCGATTTCAACTCGATTCGTCTCCGATCATCTCCAGCATCACACTGCGTAAGCAATTTTGCATTTTATCCAATCGCCAATCACTGTCGATCTTCGTTTTCGGCTTATCCCCTTGAGCCTTGCGAATATTGTTATATCGGACATTGATGGACTTAGGGCGGTTTGATCTAACTTGTGATAGTTCATGACTTGGGGCGATCTAGCGGTGTGATAGAACTAAGGTTGATGATTGTGAGGTTTCTAGGTTAACGGGTTAGGAGTAAGAAGGTTAGCGGGTTAGGAGTGAAATATTGCTTTGGATATGACTTGGCAATTTTACTAGATCCAGCAATCTTGGCGACTTAAGTGTGAACTGACTTAACATACTCTACGACTTAAGCTTTGAGTTGTGGCCGAGTTAGGGCTTGAGGATTTTTCGTTGCTTTGAATTGAAGTCTCTCCCATCTTCCACGACTTATGACTTTAGAGCACAGCCGACTTAAGGCATCAACGACTCGAGATTGAAACGACCCGACTTAACTCGTCTCATGATCCTTAGGTCGTAAATGAGTTAGCCAGAGAACCAACGACTTAACTTAACATGTAGGAAAAATTTCTTAAGCCGTCGACGAGTCAGCACTTGAGTCATTGGCGAGTTAACACTTAAGTTTTGCCTGAACTTTGAAATGTTGCTTGAACTTTGAACTGTTAAACTCTGTTGCATTTTTCACAGATCATTTTGACTTGCAAGTTTACAATCTGTTCAATACAACATTTACAGAAAATTGGGACGAATATACTACCACTGACTGCCCACATCAAATGGCAGATTAGTTAACAACAGATAATCACCTTAAATAGATTGTGTGAACGAAGTGCTTTTAAATTATCAAATTCTAGTAAAGTATTAAAGCAACATTGAAATAGTCAACTGAAACTGCCCAGTTTGCACTAATACTATACCTGAACTTTAAATTCAAGTCCTGAAATTTGGTAATCGATCAATTGTCGACAAGTTTAATTCCAGTTATATTTACTTATTATTTTTATTAGTTCTGCACAACACTTCACACTTTTAGGAAACGTGCACCTTCACATTTGAATATCCAGTTGCTTGTGTAGAATGACTTCTCAACAAGAAGAGATAACAGCCCAGACTGGAGAATCCACTCTTATTCCGGCTCCCCTAGTTAATCCTGCAGAGAGAGCCCCTACCTCTCTATCATACAAAGTTTTTCGTCAGTTATGCACTCAGTTTGGCATTGCTGAAGCATATGCCATTCTTCCTGAGAAAACTAACGCTGCTGATGTGGTGCCTCCTGGCTTCGTAGCGGCTAACCGGCAAATGTGCCTGAGTTGGGCCATTCCCCCTTTCAACAACTTTCTCCAGAATCTTCTTCGCCGACTAGCCATCTCCCCATTCCAGCTATACCCTAATGGCTATGCCATTCTGATGGGGCTGTGTGTGCTATTTAGGAGAATATTTGATCCACTTCCAAGCTTCGACGAGATTTGCTTTCTATTCTCCTTTACCAGAACTAAGGATCACCCTTCAATCACTGTCATGAGAAGCGCCCGAAATTGCAAATTGATCGTTGGCCTTCTCGACACTGCTCATGGGTTCTTAACTCAGTTCTTTCTTGTCCGTTGCCCCCCGGGGTTTTATGTTGTGTGGAGGGAAGGAAGTAAGATCAATTACCTTTACTTCTTCTATTCTCTGAGTTTTGCGAAGTCCGAATTGCCAAGTGTTAACTTCGTTTCTTTTTCATTTCAGCGCTCCCCCTCCTTCTAGAGATCCCAGCCACAAGCCAACTCTGGAGAGGCTCGTGGCTGTACCGGTTGAAGAGAGGGACATGAAATTTTTGTTGAACGACGAATTCCTTCACCAGTTCGGACTTCTTCACCCTTCTCACTCCAGTCAGCCTCATGAAATCCCTGATTCTCCAGCAAAGGCACCAGATGTCCCAATCCCTGCTGAAAAGCTTATGCCGAAGGAGCCCTCTTCTGAAACCTTACAAGTTAAGTGCCCCACACTTACCGATGTTGCGGGTCCATCTAACAAATCGACATTTGCTACAGTTATTGAGGAGGAAGAAACTCTTCGTTGCTTTGAAGATGCCGCCGATTTGGAAGCCAAAAAAGAAACTCCCGTCGAGCATGGCGGTGATGATACTTTTGAGGGGCTAAGCGACCTGATCATAACTTCACAGGAACTTTTTAAAGACGATGTCCCTAAAGCTCCTTATCCTGTTGTCGAGGCGACATCAACTTTTCAGCAAATTTTGACGCCTGCCACTCAAGTCGCTACCATCCCTGTGCCGAAGAGTGGTTCGTGGCCTGACGCGTGTAGTTTGCACACCACACTCACATAGGATTTTCAACACTTATTCGTACTTAACTTCTTTCCTCTGAAGACTTTTAAGACTTGTCTTTTTTTTATTTCAGATTCTCCGATGGGACGCAGCGGCTCTTATTACGACGACTTTCAGCGCTACGGGAGGCGTAGTCAATATGACTATAGGCGCTACCTTCCCGTTTACAGAGAAACTGACGAAGAGAGAGCCGCTCGAAAGGCTCAGGAGAGGAGGGCTCAAGAAGAGCGTTATGAGAGGAGAGAAAGGGAGGAGAACCATGATTCTTCCCAGAGAGGTGACGACTCTCACAAAAGAAAGTCGCATGACGACCGGGGAAAAAGTCATATAGTTGAGGACCCAAGCAAGCGTGCCAGGCACGGTGAAAAGTGTACATCAACAACTCCGGAAAAGGCCACTGCCCCCGTCTCACTTGACATCCCTTCTGGCTCTCCTGCTCTCAGGAAGACAAACATTCAGACAATAGTCAACAGGCCTAAATTCGAAATTGGATCAGGCCTGGCTACTCTGCAAAGCCGGTTCCCACACTGGTGCCTAAAAGGAGTGCGGTTCGATCTTGACTTGGTCCCTATTGACAAACAAGCAATGCTGCAAAATCTTGATGTTGTTAGACTTGATATCGAGTGAATGTCAGGGTGGCAAAAGCTTGTTGATGAGCTTCAAAGGGTCAACCGCGTGAATATAGAGGCCATGCTGACCATGGAAAATGATAAGGCCGAGTGGCTAAAAACATTAAGCCAGCATGATATTGAGATAAGGAACATTGCTGATTACAACGAGAAGCTTGAAGCAGAAGTTGAGAAACTTAAACAAGAGCTTGCTACTTCTTCTACCTCATATACTCAAAAAGAAGAAGTACTTCAAAAGCAAGTTCGCGATGCTCACGCTGCTCAACGACATGCCGAGGCACAACTTGAGGCTGAGCAGAAGACAACGGGAAGGTATCGTGCTGACGTTGCAGAGTTACGGGAGAAGGTCAACTCCCAGGATTTGGAGATTATGAGGCTGAAAGCCCAATTGTTAAAGACCGAGAAGGAACGTGACGAAGCTATCGCTGGAAGGCAGGCTGCCGAACAGTCGCATGAGGCGACTAAAGTCAACATCAACTCCACTTTATTTGACTTCTACGTGCATAGCGTTATGGGGCGCGGGAGCCTTTCATTCTTAGGGCCGAAGTATAAGATTACTCTGGCCGAGGTTTGGGAGTCAATTCTTGACATGCTTGGAGGTACATGCGCCGGCTATGCTGAAGCATCTCTTGCAGAACACTTTCTAGATGATGACGCCAGAGCTGCCCTAGCCCGGGGAAATTGCCAAAGCACGAGCTGAGGTAGGGGAGTAGCACTTTGTGAAAGAAGCACCATTAACTGCCCCCGTCCCTCCTTTGGTTTCGGCCGATGTTGACATCACAGGCTCTGGTTCTCATTCTCCATCCCCTGTTAAAGTTACAACTGAGATCACAAGCACGCAGGGTGGAGATGAAAGCGAAGAGAGCGCCGAAGCACAGGCTTATATGGTTGATATTAGGAAGCCGACTTCTCCAGGTAACTCTACTGTTAATCTTGCCCAAGTGGACTGTTTGTTCGCTCCTCATGAGTTTGACGAACTTTTTGATTATTTCATAAATCTCAATGAGGCACTATCTCCTTTCTTCACGGGAGATACTAATATTTTTGGCTTTTTGTCTTCTGTAGCAAAAACGCCAAGTGCCATGCAGACTTCTCCTCCTCCAGCTATCCCTCCTCCATTCCCTCAAATCACTCCTATATCCCAACCGGGATCACAGGAAGAATTAATAGGAGCCCTTCAAGGCTTGGATGATCCAATCGCTTCGCAGGAGAAGAAGGACGAAGGACTTGAAGGAGGTGACAAATCCCCGGAGCGTACTATTTCTGATGACGTAAAACTGGCTGCTCTTGTTACCCCGGGAAGTGAGTCTTCTTCAAGGAGGAGGAGGAAGCGTACCACTTCCAAGAAGAAAGGAAAAGCATTCTTGTTTCTGAAGAGGAAGCGAAGGTTGATCTGGCAGTAACCCTCTCTCCTTCATCCCCGATTCTCTCAAGCCGTCCTGAAAAGCTGCCTATTAGGTCAGGTGAAAGCTCTAAAGGTGGTGGAAAGAAGAAGTAACGGAACCTGCTTCTCTTTATTTTTACTTTTTGCTTTTTGCATGTACTGACCGGAGATTGTGCGGGTACCGGCCTCCGCTTTTCTTTTTCTTTTTATTTTAAAACCTGTACCTGTACAATATTTTGACAGTATTGAACAAAATGATTCTTTCTGTTTGTACAAACTTCTGTCTGTATTTGAGAATGCATTTCCTCTTCGTTTTTGTACAAGTTTCTTTATATGATATTGCAGTGAGCTTGTGGTATGCTGTTCAAGCGTTATTTTTACCAATGTGGCTATACCATGTTGCCCCTATACCATAAGCTCGTTGCAATATTTTCAACTTTGAGGGGACTTGTACTCTTATTTTCTGGAGAATAATTATTCCATACTTGGAGGAATATTATCCTGCTGAAAATAGAGTACAGCTCGTTTCATATGAGTTTTCATGCTCCACCCTTTGGAGATATCACTTTTCCTTTTGCATGTATACATTTTTACAAAGCGAATTCTCTTATTTGGTAGAGCGGGCCTCTGAAGGGCACTTTAACTTTTTTGAGGAAGAGTATTTTCAAGAATAGATGAACCAATCTTCTTTTGAAAGCTAAAGTCTGCCTTTAAAGAGGGCTTCCTTTTTTTAATATTGCGCCTCGGTGGAGAGCTTTTTGATCTTTGTTTTGCATTTCTGATGAAATGCTTCTTTGAAAAGTTGTACCTCTAAGGAGGGCTTTTTCATGTTTCAACACTTGGAAGTTTTATTTCAATCTCGGTGAAACGTGTGCCTCTGAAGAGTTGTGCCTTCGAGGAGAGCTTTCCACGTTTCAACACTTGGAAGTTTTATTTCAATCTCGGTGAAACGTGTACCTCCGAAGAGGTCTTTCTGTTTGATTGTGCCTCTGGGAAGAGGTCTTTTTGTTTGATTGTGCCTCTGGGAAGAGGTCTTTTTGTTTGATTGTGCCTCTAGGAAGAGGTCTTTTAGTTTCTGCCTCTTGGGAGAGGCTTTAATTTTTTCCCTGTTCGCTGGGAAGCGGGCCTCCGAAGAGGGCTTTTCACATTTCGACTCGTGTGAAGTTTAATTTCAGATCACGGTGAAATGTGTGCCTCTGAGTAGGCTTTTTCCTAGAAGTTTGGAGTTTCTTTCTCTTAGTTGGACGGATTCACGGGAGTGTATCACCGATCAGTCCGCAACTTTATGTCGAGAAAGAACTCTCTTTTTCTGGCGAGGCCCGCTCGAGGTCTTTTAGCATTTCAACTGTGGTGAAATGGGCCTCCGAAGCAGGCTTTTCACGTTTCAACACTTGGAAGTTTTATTTCATTCTCGGTGAAACGTGTGCCTCTAAGTGGGGCTTTTGCCTGGAAGTTTAGAGTTTCTTTCTCTTAGCTGAATGGATTCACGGGAGTGTATCACCGATCAGTCCACAACTTTATGTCGAGAAAGAACTCTCTTTTTCTGGCGAAGCCCGTTTGAGGTCTTTATCCTCCGAAGAGTTGTGCCTCTGAAGAGGGCTTGTGCCTCCGAAGAGGTCTTTTGCTGTTTGATGCTTGCTCGCCCATGTCTCTTTGCCATCTATCCATGCCAGCGATCCCCGTTATCTTTTTTAAGTATCATCCCTTTTTAATTGCCAATAACTTTCCTTATCCAAAGAAATATACTTCGTAGTTAAACGAGCTGGTGGTGGTAGACACAGAAAATTTAACTGGATGCTCGTGTGTACAAACATTTGCAGTTAGTTAGAAATGGTCCACTTCCATCCACATTGCTAACTTTTGTTCGAAGCACTTCTTTCGTAGGATTTGAATGGTTTGGCATTTGCTTGCTGGGTGATGTCGGAGATCGCTTGGTCTTGCGATGGGTAAGCTTTGTTTTTATGGCCTGCATTATTAAATCGACGTTTTAGTAACACAATTAACGTATTTTATATATCGAAATAAAACAAAGCAGTTTATAGTAGTAGAGAACACAAGATTTATAGTGGTTCGGCCAAAAGCTGGGCCTACATCCACTTTATAGCTTTCCATTATTCACTTGCTTTACAATTGCTTTCAATACAAGAATAATATATTCGTAATTCTTTTACAACATTTCAGCAAAGTTTTTAATTAAAATATGGACGCAAATGATTGTTGTTCCAAGCTATTGGGATTGGTTCTCCTTCGACAGTTGTGAGTTTGAATGTGCCATCAAAAAGTTTCGTGCCTATGACATATGGCCCCTCCCAGTTTGGCCCAAACACACCTGTGGCTGTCATAATTCTCTTCAGGACTAGGTCCCCAACTTCAAAGCTGCGCTGACGAACTTTGAAATTGAAATGCCTGGCTATCCTTTGCTGATGAGCTGCAATTCTAAGCTTAGCCTCTTCTCTTCTCTCATCAAGGAGGTCAAGCGCTTCCAGTTGCAGCTTTTCATTCTCATCTTGATCAAAGTGGATCCTTCTGTGTGAGGGGACTTCAGTTTCCACTGGAATCATCGCTTCTGATCCGTATGCCAATGAAAATGGAGTATGCCCAGTCGCAGTTTTGTGGGTAGTTCTGTATGCCCATAGTGCAAGTGGTAACTTATCGACCCAACCACCTTTTGCTTTTTCCAGCTGCTTTTTGATGGTTGATTTGATGATTTTGTTTACTGCTTCCACTTGCCCGTTTTCCTACGGATGAGCCACTGCTGAGAAGCTTTTTCGGATCTTGAATCGTTTGCAGAAATCCTGGAATTCCCAACTTTCGAACTGCGTACCATTGTCTGTGATTATCTTCTGAGGCACACCATACCTGCAAATGATATTTTTAGTCACAAAACTTATCACTTTCTTAGAGGTAACGGTAGCCAATGGTTCGGCTGCAGCCCATTTGGTGAAATAATCAACAGCAACGATAGCATATTTAATCCCCGATTTGGCAGTCGGCAAAGGCCCAATGAGATCTATTCCCCAGATGGAAAACGGCCATGGACTGACCATTTGTGTTAGCTCAGTGGAAGATGCTCTAGGAATTTTGGCAAATCTTTGGCATTTATCACACTTTCGGGAATAGTTAGCAGCATCTTGATTAATTTCTGGCCAAAAGTATCCATAACGGAGGATTTTCTTTGCTAAAGTTTGACCACCTGTATGATCACCACATTCCCCTCCATGTAGTTCTGTCAGAATTGTCTTAGCTTCTTCCTTTGTCACGCATCGGAGTAATGGCATTGAAAATCCTCGTCTGTACAAACGACCATCTTGAACTATATATCTTGAGGCTTTCTTTATCAGCTTCTGTCGTTCTTTTGAACTTTCTGGCAAAGAACCATTGAGCAAATATTCAAATATCGGAGTCATCCACGATTCTTGCTCTTGGGATACATTCATAACCCAATCAACATCCATTTCATCTGTGCTCGGAGCTGACAAGACTTCAACGGGAATTAATCCCAATAGTTGAGATTCACCAGCACTTGAATACTTTGCGAGAGAATCCACCTTCATATTCTCTTCTCGAGGTATATGGTTTATTGAATAACGGTCAAAATCTTGAAGAAGCTCCCAGGCTTTTGATAAATAGGCGGGTAGATTCCCTCCTTTAGCTTGAAATTCCTTCTTTACTTGGCAGACAATAAGTTGAGAATCACTGAAGATCTGTAACGCCTTGATGTTTAGTTCTTTAGCGATACTTAAACCAGCGATGAGGGCTTCCTATTCCGCTTTATTATTTGTCGAAGGAAATTCTAGTCTCAGTGCATAACATAGCGGTCGCCCTTCTGGGGTCTCAAGGACAACCCCTGCTCCGGAACAGTAATCATTCCTTGCACCATCGACATACAATTTCCATTGGATTGGGATGTTATCAGTGGCTTCTTCCTCACTATCACCTTTATCCGTACATTCTGCGATGAAATCTGCTAAAGCTTGTCCATTGATTGCTTTCCGAGGATGATAAGTGATGTCATATTGGCGGAGTTCAATATTCAATTTCAAAAGACGGCCCGAAGTCTCAGGACGGAATAGAACTTGTTTTAGAGGTTGATCAGTGAGGACTTTGATGGGATGAGCTTAGAAATACGGCCTCAATTTTCTTGATGCGATCAACAAACAATAGACGATCTTTTCTAACCTTCAATAGTTTATCTCTGCCCCAGTGAATCTTTTGTTGATATAATAGACTGGGCGTTGAATCCCTGCGTCTTCCCGTACCAACACTGCACTGAGAGCATGAGATGAAATTGCCAAATATATGAAGAGATCTTCACCATTGTCAGGCTTCGAAAGTATCGGAGGCACTTCCATATGACGAACCAACTCATCAAATGCTTTCTGACATTCAGGAGTCCACTCAAAGTTTTTTCTTCCTTTCTTCAGAGCATCAAAGAATGAAATGCATTTGTTAGTAGCTTTTGAAATGAACCGACTCAAGGCAGCAACCTTTCCATTGAGACTTTGCAACTCCTTCTTCGTTCTAGGAGCTTTGACCTCTCTCAGGGCAGTGATCTGAGCAGGATTAGCTTCAATGCCCCTAGCGCTCACAATGAAACCCAAAAACTTTCCGGACTCCACTCCAAATGAACATTTCAAGGGATTAAGCTTCATTCTGTATCTTCGGAGTACTGCAAACATCTCTGCCAAGTGATCCATGTGGTCCACTGCTTTCTTACACTTCACTAGCATATCATCAACATAAACTTCCATTGTCTTGCCAATCTGCGGTTTAAACATGGCATTAACAAGCCTTTGGTAAGTTGCCCTTACATTCTTGAGTCCGAAAGGCATGACCTTGTAGCAGTAGAGTCCAACATCTGTGATGAAGCTTGTGTCCTCTTGATCTGGCTCATGCATCATAATCTGGTAATATCCGGAGTATGCATCCATAAAAGATAACAATCCATGCCCTGCCGTCCCATCCACCAACCGATCGATCCAGGGCAGCGGGAAACAGTCTTTGGGGCAGGCTTTGCTCAGATCTGAAAAGTCAATGCATACTCTCCATTTTCCGTTAGCTTTTTTAACCCGCACTAGATTTCATACCCAATTCGGATAAGTAGATTCTCTGATGAAACCGTTCTCCATGAGCCGATCCACTTCTTCTTTCAACGCCGCCGTCCTCTCAGGGCCCTGGGTTCTTCTTTTCTGTTTCACGGGTGTAAACTTTGGATCAATGTTCAGAGTGTGTACTGCAATCTCTGAGGATATTCCACACATGTCAGCATGAGTCCAAGCGAATACATCCAAATTTGCCTTCAAAAAAGAAATCAGAACATTCTGAACTATTGTGTTGAGTTGTGAACCCACATTCAGCACTTTGTTCGGGTCCTTTGGGTCAACAGTTATCGGCACTGTTACTTCTACCGGTACTACCCTATTCTCCCCTGCACTGGCTTTCCTTGGATCCATCTCACCATGTGCAGAGATGAAGAGTATTGCCACTTACAATGAGAAGCTTGAAGCGGAAGTTGAAAAACTTAAAGAAGAGCTTGCCACTTCTTCCACTTCTTACTCTCAAAAAGAAGAAGTGCTTCAAAAACAGGTGAGAGATGCTCACGCCGGGCAAAGAGATGCTGAAGCTAAATTTGAAGCACAGCAGCAATTTGTAGAAAGCTACCGAACTGACATTGCTTAGTTGCGAGAAAAAACCAGATCCTAGGACTTGGAAATCGAAATGTTAAAAACTCGACTTTCTGAAGTTGAAAAAGAGCACGATGAAGCTATTGCCGGGAAAGTAGCAGCCGAAGAATCTCATATAGCAACTAAAGCCGACATCTGCTCTACTTTATTCAGTTTTATATACATAGTGTTTTGGGGCACGGTAGCCTTAGGTTTTTGGGACCGAAGTACGAAATCACTTTGGCCGAAGTGTGGGAAGCCGCACTTGATATACTGTGAGGTGCTGGATATGCTGAAGAAGATTTGGTGGCGCACTATCTAGATGATGATGCACTAGCTGCTCTTGCCAGGGGAAAGGAGCTACTCGCTAAACAGCGAGCCAGAATGGCGGAAGGTGAACATTTAGGGAAGGCAATCTCAACCGACCTAGTTCAACCTTCGATTTCGGCCGACATCGATATTGTTGGATAAGGTTCCCATTCTCCACCTCCTGCTAAAGCTGTCATTGAATGTGCAACCATTCTCACTGGAGATAAGACTCAAGAAGCACTGAAGCACAGGACTTTGAAGTTGACATAGTAAAGCCTACTTCTCCAGGTGACCTCAATGCTGATCTTGCTCAAGTGGACTGCTTGTTTACTTCACATGAGCTTGATGAACTTTTTGATTATTACTTAAATCTTGATGCGCCACATTCTCCTCTCTTTATGAGAGATACTGACTTTAACTTCTCTTCCCCTATAGTGAAAGTGCCAAGTGTTTTTCAGACTTCCCCTCCTCCAGCTGTCCCCTCTCCGCCTCTTCAGATTACTCCTCCTTCCGTTTCTCAACCGAGGTCTCAAAAGGAACAGATAGAAGCTCTTCAAGGCTTGAATGACCCGGGTGCTTCACAAGAACAAAATGCCGAGGAACCTGAAGAAGGCGAAAAAACTCCAGAGCAAACTATTTCTGATGACATAAAGTTGTCTGCACTTTTCACTCCGGGTAGTGAGTCTTCTTCAAGGAAGAAGGGGAAGCGTGTAGTCTCGAAGAAAAAGAGGGAAGTTTCTGCCAGCGAAGGAAAAGCTAAAGAAAGTCCAATTGCACCCCTTTCTCCTTCTTCCCCTACTCTTACAAGCCGA
Source organism: Allium cepa (assembly GCA_030765085.1). Lineage (NCBI taxonomy): Eukaryota > Viridiplantae > Streptophyta > Magnoliopsida > Asparagales > Amaryllidaceae > Allium > Allium cepa. Next base: position 934,001,325 of record CM060943.1, on the reverse strand, counting down.
CCCAAAAAGTTAACCATCCGGCCAGGTGAGGGCTCCAAAGGTGGCAGGAAGAAGAAGTGATGGGTTTGGTCCTATGCTTTTCGTCTCGCTTTTTACTTTTTTTCTTGTATATATAAAGGCTTGTGTTGACCGGAGATTGTGCGGGTACCGGTCCCTGCCTTCTTTTATTTTGAAACATGCACATGTATAAAATTTTCATAGTATGGAATAAAATGATTCTTTTACTTGTACAAACTTCTGTCTGTATTTGAGAATGCATTTATTCTTCTTTTTCATACAAGTTTCTTTATTTTCTCTGTGTGAATTGCAGTAAGCCTGCGGTATGTTGCTTGAGCATTGCTTTTATGAATGCAACTACATTATATTACCCCCATACCACGGTATATTGCAATCTCTTTAACATTGGTAAAATTTTGGAGAACAACTCTTCTGTTTTGAAAACACTTGTACTCTTTCTTTGGAGAACAACTTTTCCATTTTAAGGAGGCTTGTATCCGTACTTTAGAGAATAATTTTTTCCATTTTAAGGGAATATTTCTCTGATTTAGTAGAATGCGCCTTGTATTGGAGAAGTCTTCTCTTTCCTTTTTTTTTACACTTCAACTTTTGGAGATGATCACTACTTTCTCTTTTTTTTATTTGAAAGAAAAGTAGTGAATTCTCCTATACGGTGAAGTGGGCTTCGAAAGAAGGCTTATATTTGGTACTTCAATCTTCGGAGAAAAATATTCTCATTATGGAGAAATTGATCTTTTCTTGAATACGCTTCCAAAAAGGGCTTTTCACATTCTAACTCTTGTGAACTGTGTCTCCGAAGAGAGCTGTTTGCACTCAACTCTGGTGAAATGGGCCTTCGAAGAGGGCTTTCCACATTTCAACTCTTATGAAGTTTTATTTCAGATCTCGGTGAAATGTATGCCTCCGTGGAGGTTGTTTAGCATTTCAACTCTGGTGAAACAGGCCTCCGAAGAGGGCTTTGCACATTTCAACTCTTGTGAAGTTTTATTTCAAATCTCGATGAAATGTGTGCCTCCGAAGAGGTCTTTTAGCATTTCAACTCTGTTGAAATGGGCCTCCGAAGAGGGCTTTTCACATTTCAACTCCTGTGAAGTTTTATTTCAAATCTCGGTGAAATGTGTGCCTCCGAGTAGGGCTTTTGCATGGAAGTTCTTTCTCATAGTTGGATGGGTTCACGGGGCGGACACAAGTTACTTGGATGTTTTGTTTACACAAACGATCTCAACTAGTTAACAAGGGCCCTTTGCCTTCCACTTGGGAAGGTGCCTCCGGTCATTCCACCAATATTTTTTGGTTGAGAAAGAGAACTTTCCATTTCTGGCATGCCCCGTTAGAGGTCTTTATCCTCCGAAGAGTTGTGCCTCCGAAGAGGGCTTGTGCCTCCGAAGAGGTCTTTGGCTGTTTCTTGCCAGCTTGCCCATGTCTTTTCGCCATTTATTCATATCAGCGACTCCTTGTTATCATTTTCAAGCACACAATTCCTTTCTTTTGCAAGTAGTTTGTTTTATCCAATGAAGTGTACTTCATTGTTAAGTGAGTTCACAGGGGCAGACACAGGCTATTTAATCGGATGCTCGTTTGCACAAACGATCACAATTAGTTAGCAAGGGCCCACCTCCAATGGAATCACTAACTGTTTGCTTGAAGCGCTTCTTATATAGGATTTGAACCTGGAATTTTTGTGGCTTAACATTTGTTTGTTGAGTGATGTCAGGGATCGCTTGGTCTTGTGATGGGTAAGCTTTGTTTTAATGGCCTGCGATATTAAATCGACATTTAGTAATACAATTAAAGTACTTTACATATCGAAATAAAACAGGCATTTTTGTAATAGTAGAGAACACAAGATTTATAGTGGTTCGCCAAGAACTGGGCCAACATGCACTTTATAGTTCTTATTATTCACTTGCACTAGCTTTACAGTGGCTTTCAATACAAGAATCATACATCCATAATTCTTTTACGGTATTTCAATAAATCTTTTAAGTAAAACATGGGAGCAAGCGATCGCTGTTCCAAACACTTAGAATTGGATCTCCTTTGATAGTTGTCAATTTGTAAGTGTCATCAAGAAGTTTTTTGCCTATGACATACGATCCTTCCCAGTTTGGCGCAAACACTCACGTTACTGTCATGATCCTTTTCAAGACTAGATCCCCAATCTCAAAGCTGCATTGGCGAACTTTGGAATTGAAGTGCTTCTTTGCTGATGGGCTGCAATTCTGAGCTGAGCCTCTTCCCTTCTTTCATAAAGGAGGTCAAGTGCTTCAAGTTGCAGCTTTTCATTTTCAGCTTGATCGAAATGGATTCTTCTGTGTGAAGGGACTTCTGTCTCCGCCGAAATCATTGCTTCTGATCCATATGCCAATGAAAATGAAGTGTGCCCAGTCGCAATTTTATGGGTAGTTCTGTATGCGCATAGTGCTAGTGGTAGCTTATCGACCCAACCACCTTTCGCCTTTTCTAGTTGTTTTTTGATGATTGATTTGATAATTCTGTTTACTGCTTCCACTTGCCCTTTTGCCTGTGGATGAGCCACTGCTGAGAAGCTTTTTTGGATCTTGAATCGCTTGCAAAAATCATGGAACTCTTCGCTTTCGAATTGGGTTCCATTGACTGTGATTTTCTTTTGAGGCACACCATACCTGCAAATGATATTCTTAGTCACAAAGTTTATCATCTTTTAAGAGGTAATAGTAGCTAATGGTTCAGATTCAGTCCATGTACTAAAATAATCAACAGCAACAATGGCATATCTGATTTCGGACTTGGCGGTTGGCAAAGGCCCGATGAGATCTATTCCCCAAATAGCGAATGGCCATGGACTGACCATCTGTGTTATCTCGGTGGAAGGTGCTCTTGAGATTTTTGCAAATCTCTGGCATCGGTCACATTCTCGGGCGTAGCTTACAGCATCACGATTAATGTCTGGCCAAAAATACCCACAACGGAGAATTTTCTTTGCTAGAGTTTGACCACCTGAATGATCTCCACGCTCTCCTCCGTGTACTTCAGCTAGAATTGTCTTAGCCTCTTCCTTGGTCACACATCGGAGTAATGGCATTGAGAATCCACGTCTGTACAATTGGCCATCTTGAATTATATATCTAGAGGCTTTCCTCAACAGCTTCTGACGCACCTTTGAATTTTCTGGTAGAGAACCGTTGAGCAGATATTCCATTATCTGAGTCATCCACGATTCTTGCTCTTGAGATATAGTCATGATCCAGTCAATATCCATCTCATCAGTGCTTGGAGCTGACAGGTCTTCCACAGGAACTAATCCCAATAATTGAGCTTCACCAGTGCTTGCGTACTTCACGAGAGAATCTACCTTCATGTTCTCTTCCCGGGGTATATGACTTATCGTATAGTGGTCAAGATCATTGAGAAGTTCCTAGGCTCTTGACAAGTAAGCAGGTAGATTTCCTCCTTTAGTTTGAACTCTTTCTTGACTTGGTATACAATAAGCTGTGAATCACTGAAGATCTGCAACGCTTTGACATTCGGTTCTTTAGTAATCTTCAAGCCGACAATAAGAGCTTCATAATCTGTTTCATTGTTTGTCGAAGGGAATTCTAATCTCAATCATAGCATAATGACCACCCTTCAGGGGTTTCAAACACAACCCCAGCTCTAGAACAGTAATCATTTCTCGCACCATCAACATATAATTTCCATCGAATTGAGGTATTATCAGTCACCTCTTCCTCACTATCACCTTTATCTATACATTCTGCGATGAAATCTGTTAAAGCTTGTCCATTGATTTCTTTCCGGGGATGATAAGTGATGTCTTATTGGCTGAGTTCAATATTCCACTTCAGAAGTCGACCCGAAGTCTCACGGCGAAACAGGACATGCTTCAGAGGTTGATCAGTGTGGACTTTGATAGGATGAGCTTGGAAAAATGGCCTCAATTTTCTTGATGCAATCAGTAGACAATATGTGAGTTTTTCCAACTTTGAATAATTCATCTCTGCCCTAATGAATCTTTTGCTGGTATAATAGACCGGGAGCTGAATTTTTGCGTCTTCCCGTACCAACGCTGCACTGAGAGCTTGAGATGAGATTGCCAAATATACGAAAAGATCTTCACCATTGTCGGGCTTAGAAAGCATTGTAGGCGTTTCCATATGACGAATCAACTCATCGAAAGCTTTCTGGCATTCAGGAGTCCAGTCAAATTTTTGCCTTCCTTTCTTCAGAGCATCAAAGAATGGGATGCATTTATTAGTGGCTTTGGAAATGAACCGACTCAAGGCAGCGACTTTTCCATTGAGACTTTGCAATTCCTTCTTCGTTCTAGGAGCTTTGACTTCTCTTAAGGCAGCAATCTGAGCAGGATTAGCTTCAATGCCCCTAACCCTCATGTAACGGCCCATAATTTTAACTAATTAAAATTTGTATATTTAATTAATTTTAAAATATTAATAAGTGAAATTTATGAGTCGAATAAATTTTATTTCGAATAATTGGATTTAATTGAATAATTAAATCGATAATTTAATATGTGAAAATACAGAAATAATTGAAAATTGGGTTAAATATGATTGAAAATGATTTGTAAAATTTTATTTTATCATATTGGAGTTAGAATGATGTTATATAACTTTTAAAATTGAATTTAAAGTTTATTTGTGAAAATTGAATATTTTAATATTTAATCGACTAATGAAAATAGCCAATTTTTAAACAGTCTCAGAATTGGACGAAACTGGTTCCATTGGATCCGTAGTAGTTTGTTATTACCGGATTTCAATTTTCGTAGCAATCGGAGTGGTCGTTTGATCGTGGCAGCCCGAAACGCATCGAAATTGTTTTTAATATTAATTTGGCGAGTTAAAATAGCCATTTTTCAAACTGTCTCGAATTTCGACAAAACCAGTTTCATCGGATCCATAATGTGATATTATTGTATGGTTTCAAATTTCGTGTCAATCGGATTTACCGTTTGTCCCGTGCAAGCTAAAACGCCTAGAAAATCGTTTAATCGGTTTAATTTTAAATTGAACGTTTATTGCCATAACTCGCACAGATGACCGAATTGGGTTTCGAAACCTGTTCCATTGTGTCTGGAACGCGGGGTAAACTCTAGAAACGCTGGTCACCGTGCGTAAATCGGAGTCTGAATATTCCGAAATGAATAGTGTTTCGTTCGATTTTCTATAAATAGACCCTTATCTCTTCACAAAATAAAAAAAATTAGGTTTAAAACCCTAGCCGCCTCCACCAGAAACCGAAGGCCAGAAATTCGTTTCAATCCTCCTTATTTATCTTCCAATCCATAAACTTTTTCAAGAAATCTTCAACATGAAGGTTGGAGAGGGTGTCGAGTACTATAAGTTCAACGGTCGTGATTGGATATGGTGGCTGGACGTGGGAGTTAGGAAGGCGCGTTCGTCTAGGTATTGGGTTTGGTTTTCTCAAGCAATGCAGGGCCGAGCTCGATCATCTTGTAGCCAAAGGTGGCTCTGGGCGAGGGCTTTGAGGTGGCGTAGTTAGATCGAGGTTGAAGTGCTCGAATTCGTGGCGATAATTGGTGAGATAGTGGCGGCATGGGTCTCGTGTTCAACCTGCAGAACACGCGCGTGGAAGATAATGCAGGGGACGGCTGTGATTTGGAGGCAGTGGATCCAAGGGCTATGGTTCTATTTAGGTTTAGAAATTTAAAATATGTTGTAAATTATTGTAATAAAATTTGTGTAAAACTTGTAAAAATCATATCTTTTTCATACGAGGTCGAAAACGCGCGAAACCAGTTGCGTTGGAATCGTATGGACGAGCACTACGCTATGGAACTGGATTGGAGTCATTTGGAGTTAGTGAGAATTTCGGGTAAAATTAAACGCGCGTTTAATTTTATTCGAAATAAATCGCTAAAACGAAATTAAAATCCAGGTGAGAACTTCTCACTCAATCGAATCGGTTTCGATTTTAATTTTAAATAGTTATATTTAAAATTCTTGAATGCATGTTTGAATGATGATTGTTATCTATTAATTATTAAAATAGACATTATGCGCCTTTAGTAAGCGGATGTTATTTATTAAAAACATATACCGCGAATATTTCATAAACAGTGAAATTGGTATTATTTATGTACTTGGAATTGATTTCCCGCAGTATATAGCGGATGAGACCCTATTGCGCCGTCTATTAAGCGGATAATATTTTAAATCCCATATACCGCGATAATTTCGTACGGGAACGGAATTGGTATTGTGCTAACAACTTTGGATGCAGGAAAACAGGTTGGAGGGATCCAACTGGATTCCTCAACAGTATTTATTTGATTTCAGATATTTTGATATTTGATGGGTTGTCATATCGATATATGATGTCGTTATTGTCGTGATTGACTATTTGGTATGTAGCATCATTGGGCCAAATTTTGGAATTTTAAAAGGATTTAAAGTGATTTTTGAAAGTATATGTTTATAAAATATTTTTTGGAATTGATCCATTTTAAATAAATAACGTTATAAATTTTAATGTTATGAAATTTTGTTTTTTGAGAAATATAGTTAAAAGTTGATTTTTGAAAATAGGAGGTAAATGATTTTATAAAATGGTTTAAATCGGGATTTTTGAATTTATTATAAAAAGTTTAAAAATAGGATTTATGAAATTTGATTATTTTATAAATCAAAGAGAATGGTGAAATTATAAAGGAGTTTAAAGATGTTTTAAAATAATAGTATAAATTGATTTATATAAGAGATTTATAAATTGAGATTTATAAATTAAAATATTTGGATTTATAAAACGAGTTTTTATAAGCGTTAGAATGAATTGTGAATGAATTTCATAAATGAATGAAATTTATAGAATTATAACCGGTAAAGTTATAAATGAAATTTTATAAGCAGTAGGTTTATAAAATTTGTAAAGTTATTTGAAGAATAAGTTTTGGGTAAATAAATGAATCTTATGAGTTATAAGATTTATAATTTGGGAAGTTAAAAAGAACGATTTTTGTAAACAAATAAATTATAAGTATTTAACTTATAATATGAACCTTTGGTATATAATTGAGTTATAAATTGAATAGGTTAATAAAGGAGATTTATAAAAGGAAGTTGTTATAAAACAAATAGAAATGGAATTTATAAACATTGTTTTATAAATTTGCAACGACTTATTTTGATAAGTTAATTTTTATAACTTATTGATGGAGTTATATTCACGTTTTGGACAGTGAATAATCCTTTAAAATAGAATGTATAGAAACGATGAAATTGGTTAACAAAGTATATTCATGTTTTTGAATAGTGAATAATATGTTAAAGAAAATGTTTTGGATGTGGTGTTTTAAATAAAATTAAAACGATCTAACGATGTTTTTAAATGTGTTGAGATTCGAAACCATAAATTTCAACATTCATTGTTGAAATAGACGTTTTCGAGAAATAGAAGGAAATGGTGGACTATAACACTGTTGTTATAGTAAATGATTTCCGAAAGGAAATGATTTGTTTTGTATTGGGATCTATATATCTATTTTAATTTCGAATCCCTATACTAGTGATTTTGGGTCGTCGTAACGATGTTTTACGCAACATTCGTTTTGACCCAAATAAATATGTTTAAGAGAATGATTTCCTTAGAGAATGAAATATATACTTTAATTTCGATATAAGTATATTGAATATTTTCCAAGTGTAGAAAATAAAAAGATTTGTGAATTACTTATTAAGTAAGTATGGAAATGTTTTCCAATATAAAGTGAATATTTTGAGAATTTATCTTTTTGAAGATAAATTGGAAATGAATAATTGAATCGTATATTCGAAGATATTTTGGAATGTAAAATTCACTATGGAATTTATAAAAGAAAGGGGAATTTGTTTTGAAAATAAATATTGATTTATTTTTTAAGTACTGAAAACATATATCTTGTAAAGATATTTTTGGGAAATAAATAATTTGGAAAATTATTTGGAATCTGGTGATGTCGTGCATATCCATTGATAGTTCAATAACCGATTATCAATATTTACCTTTGATTGGGTATTTGTTGTGATTTGTTTGAATTGGAATGCCACACTTATTTTTAAATTATTGCGCTCGTTATTCGGATTACCCATTCCGAATAGTGATACGACGTAATGGATAGCATTGATGGCCGGTGTTGAAGACCGGATATTTTTGAAAGCGAAAGGACAACTCGTCGATTGTCTTTGCACCGAGTAGATACGGTATAGAGACCCCCTATGTGATGGGAAGTCCGGACGTGATTAGAGATTATCCGGATTGCAAGGACTTATTTGTACGTGCCTTCGGTTCTGTTCGAGCCCGGAACAGACTTGTATGGATAGTATGTCTGACATTACAAATTGAGATATAAAGCTGATTTCTTTCGAATATATTTCTGTTGGTGGCGGAGAATTTATTCTCTTAGCTTAACACCCTTCTCTGAGACATACGAGCTCAGAGGTTATGTAGTTGAAGGTTATCAGCAATATATTCCCAATTTGGTAATGTGACATGCTGAGTGTTGCTGTGAAATGATCATTGTGTTGATCATTTGTAATAGGATCATTTGTTTGATCGTTTATCTTTGTGATCATTTCTATGATCATTTGTTGACCCAAAGCACAGCTTTTGTATAAAGCGTGGCTTTGTGGACGAGACTTCGTCGAGCCTCACACCCCGGAATGGTCAAAACAGGAAAGATGCGGCAAGGTTATGAGGGGTAGCTCCCTTAGGGTATGTGCATTTCCTTCTGGAAAAGGGTGGTATCATGGTATGGAGCCCAGATACTTACTCATGTTGAAACACTTTATTTATGATTGTGTGATGTTGATGACGAGCGCTCGGTTAAAGGTCCCAAAGGACCGGGGGATGGCATACTCGTGTCAGTAGTTACCCAGTTAGGGGTAACCCGGCCTTGTGTTGGCAGAGATCCGGTTTGGTTCTCGGGGACGTCCTTCCAGAGGCGTTCTCATGTGGCAATGGGAAGTTCCTTGGCCTGACCATTTGTTGGAAATCCAAAGAAACAATACGATCATGTACGGTTTTAGTTGTATAACCTGCCTTGGAATGTGGCGGTAACCTGCTATTGAACATGGTAGCTATAGTAGGCATAAGTGCGAAATGTCTATGCTGGCTAAGATTTATGTCTTTATTTTCGAAATGAATTTTTCCTACACTATGCACTAGTAATAATATAAAATGTTTCTTTTTAATGCGTATCAAGCTTCTTTGACTATCATAAGGAGAAATCTCCTCCGATTCTGCGTTTGCATTGTGTGTGTGTGCGGGAGGCCTTAGGGTAGTCTCATTTTTGAAAGCATTGCGAATTGAATTTAAAAATATTCCTCTATTTTGATTTTTAAGATAAATAAACTGTTTTGAGTTCTCACACCAGTCACAGACTGACTCGGAGTTTATTGTTTTCCTTCCTAAACACTGGGTGCCCACCAATTTCCACACGGGCAGTCAAGAGTTAAGGTTTATCGGGATATTCTGGAGTTGCTGGAGGCAAGCTGGATGGCATGGCGTATTACTTGTTTATATAGTATTTCTTTTCCGTTGTTTGATGTTGTTTGTTGTTGTACACTCTGATGATGATGTAATGTAATGTAATGAGTAAAATGTAATAACTGATATAGTTCTTTGTTTAAAGATTATTCATTTATTTATTATATGCTGTTCCACTGCGAATTGTGAGATTCTGATATAGTTCTGCTGTTTTCTTCTGTTCCATTCTATTTTCTATGTTCTTTTCTCTCTATTTTCTATCTTTTCTCTCTTCTTCTGTCTTTTTCTTTTTCTTAAACATTGAGAATTCGTATTTCTGTTCATCTTGAGTTAATCTATGGAGATTAGTGTATATTCAAGGAGTATGGATTTGCGGGTCCTCACACCTCCCAATGAAATCCAAGAACTTTTCGGACTCCACCCCAAATGAACATTTCAAAGGATTAAGTTTCATTCCATACTTTTGGAGGATTGCAAACATTTTTGCCAATTGATGCATATGGTCTACTGCCTTCATTGATTTCACCAGCATATCGTCAACATAAACGTCCATAGTTTTGCCAATCTACGGTTTGAACATAGCATTAACAAGTCTTTGGTAAGTTGCCCCTGCATTCTTAAGTCTGAAGAGCATGACTCTATAGTAGTAGAGACCAACATCGGTGATGAAGCTCGTGTCCTCCTGATCTGGCTCATGCATCATGATCTGGTTTTATCTGGAGTAACCATCCATAAAAGATAACAATTCATGCCCCGCTGTTCCATCCACGAACTTATCTATCCTGGGTAACGGAAAGCGGTCTTTGGGGCAGGCTTTGTTTAAATCTGAGAAGTCAATGCATACTCTCCACTTTCCATTAGCTTTCTTAACCAGTACTGGATTTGAAACCCAATTCGGATAAGTAGACTCCCTGATGAAACCATTCTCCATGAGCCGATCTACCTCTTCTTTCAATGCTGCTGGCCTTTCAGGACCCTGGGTTCTTCTTTTCTGCTTTACCGGTGTAAACTTCGGATCAATATTCAGAGTATATACTACAACTTCTGGGGATATTTCACACATATCAGCATGAGTCCAAGCGAATACGTCCAGATTTGCTTTCAAGAATGATATCAAGGAATTTTGAACAGTCACACTAAGTTTCGAACCCACATTCACCACTTTGTTCGGATCTTTCGGGTCAACAGGTACTGGCACCGTTACTTCCACTGGCACCACTCTATTCTCCCCTGAACTGGCTTTTTTGGGATCCATTTCTCTTCGTGCCCCGCTATGCTCGCTAGTGCAGGGTCTACCCTGTAATTGCTACAAGGTTGGTTCTTTGATGCGGATTAGGGCTGCCGCATCTTTTCCCATCTCTCTTTTCCTTGCTTCACGCAACTCTATAAGATAACATTCTTGTCCAGCATTCTGATCCCCTTTAATAACACCAACTCCATTATAGGTGGGGAATTTCATAGTAAGGCACCACGGGGCGAGAATTGCCTTAAAAGCCGCAAGAGTTGGTCGGCCTAGGAAGGCGTTGTAGGCAGAAAATTCATCAACAATTACAAAAGTCTTCTTTCGAACCACCTTTTTCTGCCCCTCTCCAAGCTCCACGAACAAGTCGATAGTTACAATTGGCTGTTTCGGTTCCCAAGTAAACCCAACAATTTTTTGCGACGAAGCTTGAACATCAGCCATCAGAATTTTCATTTGATCGAATGTCTTTTTGAAGAGAATATTGCAAGAAGTGCCGCAATCAACAAGCACTCTCCTTACAATAGCCAGCCCAATGCCAACAGAGATAACCAAGGGATCCATGTTTGGAGCTTTAATGCCCATAGAGTCTGTGGCTCTGAACACAATGTCATCATTAAAAGTTTTCTGCTGCTTCAAAGGTGCAGCATCTTCCAACACAAAAACACTCTCTTCTATTGGTGCATACTTCAAGGCACGGGCATATCTTTCCATCTCACCCCCAGCTTCTGCCTGCTGGGTGAGGACCTCCCGTAATCACATAATAACAGGCCTTTCTGATTCATGCGTTGCCACCCTCTTACTTGATCTGGGTTGATGGACAGGGACTTGTTGCCCCTGAGTTGAAGAAGTTGGGTCGTTCCTGTTCCTCTTCACATAATGTTGAAGTTTATTTTCTTTCAATGGCTCCTCAATCAAGTCCTTCAAATGGCGGCACTCGTTAGTTTCATGGCCGGGTTGATTGTGGAATCGGAAGAATCTTCCACTTTTCTCAGCTTTTCTCCCAAGCCTCAATTTAGCTGGTGTGGGGTATTCAACAGTGTCCTTGGTTGCAAAGAAAATGTTTTGTGGTGTATCGGTTAAGGGAGTGAAGTGAAAAGGATGCTTTTTCTTCGCATTTCGCTACTTCTTCCCACCATTGTTCTCCCTCTTTCGAGTTCTAGATTCCTAATTTGGAGCAGCATTATTATTCCCAACCTCTGTTGATACCACCTTAGCCGGTGCTTGAAGGCTTTCCAAGTGCATGAATTCATCAGCTTTCTTGTAGAATTTCTCAAGCAAATTCGGTTCTTTCATCTTGAGCCACTTCCCAAATTCACTCGATTTGTGGATTGCCCTCATCAAGTGTGTCAAGACCATTCGTGGCTCTACATTATCCACTTCAGCCAAAGCTATGTTGAAGCGGTTTAAGAAAGATCTAATAGATTCTCCGGGATTATGTTCCCGGCTGGACAGTGACATAATATCCTTCGCCTTCGAAGCATACAACCTGAATTGTTCTTTAAACTTCCGAGTCAAATCGGAGAACTGGTCTATGGATCAGACTGGTAGCTTTGTAAACCAAAGTAGAGCCACTCCTTCCAAGTATACTGGAAAGTACCGGCATTTGATCTCATCTGATGCCCTGGCACCAGTCATGTGCCAGTCATACGTGTACTAGAATTGATTAGGGTCACTTGTTCCCTTATAAGCCAGGATGGTAGGAAGAACAAACTTCCTTTTAAATTATGCTTTCAAAATCATTTCAGTGAACGGAGTCTTGCCCGGAGCGAATCCCCATTCTTTTTCATCTTCTTCTCTCTGCATGCTCTCTTTCATGATTTGTCGAACCATTCAAGAGAAGTATTCTTCATCATTTAGAGGCTCTGCTGGAAAGACATCAGCCATTTTCTCGGAAGTTTGTCTTGACAAGCATTCGCGGAGGGTTGGCTACGGCCCTGATCCTCCAGCTTAGGGAGGTGTCTCTTCAATGGGGTCAGCTGCCCTTTGAGGAATATTTCTTGCTTCAACATTATGAACATCATCGACAAAGTTTTCTTCATTATTCACCGGTTGATGGTTAGCTCCGAGCAAAGCATTCAACCTTTCCAACATTAAAGTATTTCTAGCTTCCATTTGCTGGTATAGCCCAGAAACCGCAGCATCTAACTCCGCTGGTGTGATTCCAACACTTGGAGCTGTTTGACTTAACGGAGGAGAAGTGGCAGTATTCTCATGAACATCCCCGGATCTAGCAGATCTACGCTTTCTTTCAGGAGCCATTATCTCTGATAGACTTCTGGTTTTGAGAGAGATTCTTTCTACAAACTTTTGCGAAGCAAGGATGAAAACAGCCTGAGTTGGGTTTTCAGTAAAAGCACCAAAAATTTTAACGCTAAAGTTGAACGCTAACACCCCTGTGTAAGTAGAGATTAAGTGAAAGAACCACCCGTCAATACGGGAATTAGAAGTAAGTAGAAAAGTCACAGAAAAAACAGTAAAGGGACAACAGTTTTATAGTGGTTCGGCTTCAAGTTAAGCCTATGTCCACTTTAATCTTCTTTATTGCTGAATCGATTGCAACTTTACAACAATCTTCGATTACAACATTACTAGGACAAATAGCTAGAACTCCGATGTAGAAGAACTCTTTGAATCCACGTCGAATGTGTTAGATTTCTTCATGAAGTTCGTTGAAATGTCTTCCGTGTTTGAAGTGTAGGATGAGTCCAGTAATCAGCAGAGTATATGCGTTCTAGAAACGAGCCAAAAGATCCCCCCTTCAGTGGTGTAGGCATGGTATTTATAGGAGTTTTCTGGAGTTAGGTCGTAGGTCGTGGGCGACCTAGGGGTTAGGTCGTAGGTCGTGGGCGACCTAGGGGTCAGGTTGGCCATGTTCTAGGTCGTGGGCGACCTAAGGAGTACCAGGAGATAGAGTGGCGACCTAAGGTACTATGGCATAAGGAGTTGTCTTGGTTTACGCTAGGTCACTAGGTCGCTAGGTCACTAGGTCGCTAGGTCGCACCTCTCATGGAATCACCAGAGTCTTTAGCCGTTAAGTTTTAGGTCGTTGAGTCCTTTAACAGGTTAGGTCGCTAGGTTGTTGTCTTCTATAAGTCGTAAAGTCACGGTACCTTTTAGGTCGTTACTGCGCTTCAGCAGTTAGGTCACTAGCCCGCTTCATCGGTTAGGTCGCTTCATCGGTTAGCTCGCTAACCCGCTTCAGCTTTAGGTCGCTTACTTCCTTAGGTCGTTGATTCATGAAATTGAGGAGTTAACACTGTCTTTCCAACACTTGGATGCTCGGCATATGGTTTTATTAGTATCAACTCTTAAGGGTTGAAAAGGTGGGTTGTTACAATGTATGTAGCCCGATGCCTATAATTAATAAGGATAATAATTCTTACTTTGTTACCTACACTGAAGATCTCTCGGGACTAAGTTATATGTGTCTTATTAAGAACAAGCCCAATTTCTATGAGAAATTTATTAAATATAAGAATGATGTAGAAAATCATACAAATCAAAAGATAAAAATTCTTTAATCCGATCAAGGAAGTGAATACGTTGGAAAAGAACTCCAATAATACTTCGTTCATTCCACTATATACACCATAAAACAATACACCATAAAACAATAGTGTTTTAGAATGAAGGAATAAAATCCTATTAGATATCGTTCATTCCATGTTGAGTAAAGCAAAGTTTCCTTTATCCTATTAGGAATATGCATTGAACACTGCAGCGCGTAGGTTGAATTTGTTACCTACTAAATTCGCGTCTAAGATGCCATAAGAGATATTACATGTTGTAATGACCTGGATTTTACAATGGTTAATTCGGAATATTTAAATGGTTTTAAATATTACTTTTGGAATGATAAATTAGTTAGTAAGATTTTAAAACTGAAATTTCAAGAGATTTCATAATTTTTGGAAATCATCGATTTAATCGACGATTAAAAATAGTGATTCAAAGCACTGTTTTAGAATTGAATAAAAATAGTTTAGTTGGATCCATAATAGTGTATTATTATGAAATTTCAAATTTCATAGTGTTTGGAGTTACCATTTGGCCGTACGGGATAGAAACACATTGAAATTTATATTGAAAATTTAATATAATAATTGGGTTCGAAAAGCTATCTTCTCCATACGATCGAATAAGGACTCGAAACCTTCTCTATTACATTCAGAATAGGAGTATAACATTATAAACACCTAGTGGCATGCATCTATAGGGTTCAAAATTAAAAGATATGTATAACGAGATATTTTGAATGTAATAGACATATATAGCTTGTCAAATGGTCAACTCAGGCTACCATACCAAGTCATATCTGTCCCCTGATTCTTTTAATACGTCCCTTCCACTATTTTGTACATGAAAACACGCTTCCAGTTCTTGTTTTAAAATTGAGACTCCCCTCCCTTTAACCATTCAGATCGAACTCATTCTCAAAAAAATTAAAAAAAATAAAAATAAAATAAAAAAAGAACCAAATAGCGTGAATCTTGAAGCCGAGAGGGGCGAGATCGAACTCGATCAATTACAGTGATGTGGAAGAATAGGACAGCCACATTTCCTCGGGTTCTCGTTCGACTGTCATTTGATAAATCGTGATTTCAGTTGGAAAATCAAAATGTCGAACTGGTTGTTCTCGTGTTCGACTTCAGGGTGGTGTGAGCAAATGGAGGCAGGCGACAATGAAGAACAACCATGTGCGAGGGGCGGTTGGGGTTGGGTCACGTGGACCGTGGAGCCTCGAATGCGGCACATGATGGAGGTTGACTACATTGTCGAAGGTGGGAGGGCGAAGTAGTCATGATTTGAATCCGAGGATGATGACAGAAGCTCGACGAGGCTATGGGTTCAGTCAGGATTGCGCAATTGATTTTTCGGGAAGGCAAAGGAGAGGAGGGTCGTCTCGACGCCGAGGTTGAGGGCAGCGTCATTTTGTGGGTGGCTCAACTGTAGTGATGCGGCAGCGTCATTGAATGGCAAGGCGGAAAAGGGTGGCACGTCGGAGCTGGAGGGAAGAAGAGGTATATAGGATTTTATTTTTTAAATTTTAATTGTAGAATAGTTAGTAAATTAACTATAATTAAAATTGAATGGAGAGGATTTGTAGGATATGTACGAAAATTTGGAACGAGTTGCAATAAAAATCAAGGTGAGAATTCCTCACTCATTTAGATCGCCAGACTTAATTTTATAAAGTTAAAATTGATTGTTGGATGCTTGGTTGAACTTCTAAAATTATTATCTATTGAATGATATTATATCATATTTATATATAGTAGTATATATTTTAGTAGTTGTATATATTTCCCGCCTATTAGAGCGGATGAGACCCTATGTGTCCCGCTTAATAGCGGATGACTATATATTACTACGATATCACGCATCGAAGCGTGATTACCATTTTAATGTTGTATTAACGTCTGTGAATACAGGAAAACAGGTTGGACGGAACCAACTAGATTCCTCAAAAATGTTGAATTGAATTTCATATATATGTACGTATGATTTTTCTGAATAATCTATGATAGATTATTGTGTGATTGGAATCTATTGTATGCTATGGTAGTTTTGGCCTAGATTTTTGGTATTTTTAAATACCAATAATATATGTTTTGAATTTGTAAAGAAAATAAAAAAAATATTGGGAGTGAAATATTTGTAGTGAATTTTGGATTAATTAGAAGAACCGAGTTAGGATAAAATAAACTGTTTGACTTTAAATCAGTACTTAACTATTCAGAATATTGTAAGTTGAGATTTGAAATAAGTATTGTAAACAGTAGCTCTTAAGTGATACTTGTTAAACTATAAAAGGTTTTAAAAGTTGAGATTTGAAATATACGAGGAGAATTAAAAGGTAATTTAGAAATAAATATAAAATTGGTTTTACTGAATTTCAAATAAGATTCTAAATAACGAAATAGAAGAAAAATTGAGATTTGGTTTTGTTTTGGCATATTGTTTAGGTTGTTTAATAAATTGTTTTATAAATGGAAACTAATTTAGAACTCAATTTGGTATTGATTTACGTGATGTAAAACCATTGTAAACGGAAGATGAGATTTTAGGATTTATAAGCAATGTTTATAAGTGAAGTGAAATGATTACCAGTGGATAAATTGAAGTTACAAATTCACGGTGAGGATTTATAATGAGATGGGTAAATTGATTTAAAAATAAATTATAAATTTACTTTTAGAAATGAGAAAAGTGGGATTTACGAAATTGGGACGTTAATCAAATTGGTGATAAATCAGGAGAGATTTATAAATATTAGATTGGTTATATGGAATTGGAAATATATTCCTGTTGAGAAGTTGGTCTTGTTTTAAAAAGAGGATTTTTAATTTTTAAACTAAGTAATTTAAAAGGTGTTTAGAAATATATAAGAAAATTAGTTATGTAATTATTTTAAAATTGTTTAAAGGTATGTTTAATTATTAATTAAAGTCACTTTATAATGATTTGTTTTAAGGTTAACTGTAAATTAATCGTATTATTATTTTAAAAGGATGGATTATTCAATATAAATATTTCCTAATATAATGCCTTTATTTAAAGAGTATTTACCTAAGTTTAGCTTTGGAATTTATATAGAAATTTTATAAGTATTATTTTGAGAAAATTATTCAATAAAGTTTTCGAAAAGTAATGGTATACTTTCATGGCAGAATCGGATGCAATGAGAGCCTACAGTTAAGTTTTGGATTTCTTTAGGATAAAGACGTAACCATTGAGCTATGAAACGATGGTTGGTACCGCAGTGGTACTTTCCTTGTTATTTTAAAAGGGTTCGAATATTTTTGAAAAGGATAGTTTGTGAATATGCTAAATTCTGTAAGATAAGTATATATTTTGGATTGAGAGATTTAAGTGATTGAAATTTATAGTAGGAAATGGAACCTTGATTGTGTGATTATTTATTTGATAGTTAAATAACTGACTATTAAATCTGGACCAAAAATGTAACTTTGGGAACATCTAGAAGAAACACGAAAATTATATGGTACAATTGCCGTTAAAGGTGCTATATTGTATGTATAAACTCATTTCATTCTTCCAGGATAATGATAAAGAAACCCATCCACTAATGGTTATAAAATGATCTCCGATCTTATTTCTGTCTGTTTCTTTCCTAGAGAATCGAGATTGAATTTACCGAAAATATTGAACGTTGTTTCGAAGAGATCGAGATCGGATAAGTTATTCGAAGATGACTTCCATCCAACGAATACGTTTTCGATGTGAAGACAAGAGCATGTAATTGAAGATGGAGCAGTGAAGTGCAAGGACTAATCGCTACTGATCCTGAGGATGATTTCAAAATGGATGTAGCAGGAATAGTTCCTTTGGTTCCATTCGAACCAAAAACGGACTTGTATGGATAAATTCCATAAGTACATTGTCATTGGATGATAGTCAGCATTCCAAGTATAAAATCCTTTAATGGTAATCGTAGCCTCTAGCCTCATCAACCAGGAATGACTGAAAATCAAAGGAGATGTAGCAGGGCTAAGTAAGAACCGCACCCAATTAGGGTACGTTTATCACCTTTCTAGATACCCTAAGATATAATTACTACGGTGCATGGAGGAATTCGAAAAGGATCGGAACACCCGGGGTGATAGCATATTCGATCTATCTGGGTTAGTGATAGTTCGGTCTTGTGCTGTAGTGGATCCCAGTGTGGTCCTCCCGACATTTTTGTAGATGTGTATTATGGAAGGTAGTACCCTAGTGCCTAGTCCTTCGTATGGAATTCATTCTTCAATATATACCTTTACGATTTTGGTTGTAGAGTCTAGTATGCTGGAATTTAATTAATGTAACAATTTCAGCTATTTGAATAAGTATTTGTACATAGACACCATTATAATATTATATGATTTTGACATAAATGTTTTGGTTATCGTAAGGAAAAAACCGTCTTGTTTATGTGTCGCGTTGTGACGACCCTAAAAATTTAACATTTGAAATTGAAAATATTTAATTTATTTTGAATATTTAGAAGTTGGTTTAGCTTGAATTTCAAATATAACTATGAATTTGGCAATAAAATTATTGAATTTAATTTATTGAAATTGGGTAAAAATTTGATTCTTCAGTTTTAGGCTTGTTAAAAATATTTTGAAGGCTTAGAAAATTTATATTGATAATACAGAAGATAATGGAAGCTTCAGAATTGGATTTGGAAATGTTTTGTTCAGTTTTGAAATTTTATCGTTTAAATCGATATTTAAAAATAGCGTTCCAGGTCACAGTCTCGGATTTCGATGAAACCAATTCCATTGGATCCATAATATTGTATTATTATCGGATTTCAATTTTCGTAGTGTTTGGAGTTGTTGTGTGAGCATACGATAAGCAAACGCGTTGAAAATTATATCGAAATTTAATATAATAGCCGGGTTGAAAAAGCAATCTTCTCCAGATGATCAAATGTGGAATCTGAACTTTTTCCGTTGCGTTCGGAATAGGTGTATGACATTATAAATGCCTGGCGGCACGCTTCGATAGGATTTCGAAATTTTAAGTCGTGGAAATCAAAACGATTTGAATTTGAATTTAAAATTTTAAAGTATAAGTAATAATTGTGCAAGCCCTTATTTTGCTTTTCAACACGTATATGTCTTTCGAACGCGTGGTTCTTTTACTCTGTCAAATTTTAACACGCGTTGAAGAAAGAAAAGAATTATCACGTTCGAAGAAAAAAATGACCGAGCTCCATCTCTTCGTTTCAAAAAAAGCAGTTCGAAGAAAGACAAAATAAAATCAAGATAAT
Source organism: Allium cepa (assembly GCA_030765085.1). Taxonomy (NCBI): domain Eukaryota; kingdom Viridiplantae; phylum Streptophyta; class Magnoliopsida; order Asparagales; family Amaryllidaceae; genus Allium; species Allium cepa. The sequence continues at coordinate 933,981,796 of CM060943.1, read as the reverse complement.
TATGGCGTCCCCCTGAGACTTCATTTGAACGAAAATAAATATAGTCACCGTTCGAACGAAATCAAACCCTTCATATTCATTTCTTACAAATTCCCGCTTCCCCTCTTCAATTTCGAAATCTGTAACGACCCGAAATTTTCGATCCCGAAAATTCCAGATAGTTAGGAGAAAGAAGAAAGAGTTAAAAGAAGAAATGGAAAACACAACACAAATTCTCACATTCGCAGAGGATCGAAATATAATATCGATAATAACAGTTTACAAAACAATACTATATTTATCGATTACATTTCTATACATCAGAGTTGCACATATGTCAAACACTGGACATACTCAAATCAACATGTCTCAGATAATCAAAAATATATTACAGTGGAAACACTCCATACATTCCTTCCATCCAGCTCGCCTCCCGAGCTCCAGAACGTCCTTAACTGAAAATCTATAATACTCGGTCTGGCCCGAGCATTACATCAAAGTAACACCCGGGTCAGGTTGGAAACCAGCGTGAGTAAACTCATCTCGCATGAAATACCAAACATATAACCTATATAAAACCCGAGGTAACTCGTATTAACTTACAAATGCACAATTTATTATAGACATCACTTATTTCACACATCAATTTCTAAGTGCCAAAACATGGATTAAATGGACCAATTCACTTAAGTCATTCCACTTCAACCTACTAGTTTCACATATCAATTTACAAATAATCGAAGTGGTTTCGAGTATTTACTAATATCCGACTCCGCTCTCTACGAGTCTCATTTAAGGAATCCAATACCAATCATCCATAAGCAAACTTGATCACTTCCAAATTAATTTAATTAATTCTAACTGAATTACTAACCTCAATCGCTTAGATTCCTTCATTTAACATTAGTTTCAAATCAATTTTATCTATCTCAATTAATCACCCTGGATTAATTATCCTTCAATTACATTCAAGTAATTATCTTTAATTAACTACACAAATTAATTATTCCTAACCAAAAACAGTAATTGATCTTTAATAATTTCACAAATTAATTTACTATAATTAATTACATTAATCCTTAATTACTTATTAATCAACTTCTCATAAACCACTTAGTATTGATTAATTAATTTTAATTAATCAATCTTAAATTACATCATTTATTATATAAATTAATGATTTCTTATTACATTTTAATTTATCCTAATCTAAATCAATTACATTAAGTAATTAATCATTAATTATACCATAAATATTAATCACTCTTGATTTATCTCAACCAGTAATTTTGTGGCATACGGATTTTCGACTTTCGAAAATCGACATCAATACGTCCACTGTATCAACTGCCGAGCAATCGAAGGACGGAAAACCAATTTTTTAGGGTTGAAGAAGAAGAGGTAGAAGATAGAAGAAGAAAGAAAGAAGAAGCAACAGAACAATATCAAAATCTAACAATCGCAGTGGAACAACATATAATAGATAAATGAATATCTTTAATACAAAGAACTATATCAGTTATTACATTACATCACATCACATTACATCACATCACATTACATTATCAGAGTTTACAACAACAAACAGCAGAAAAGAAATACTATATACTAGTTGATACGCATGCCATCCAACTTGCTCCTGATCTCCACAGCAACTCCTTAATTCCAGAATAACCTGATAACCTGACTCTAGACTGCCCGTGTAGAAATTGGTGGGCACCCAGAGTTTAGGAAGGAAACAATAAATTCCGGTCAGTCATGGGACTGATGTGAGAACTTAAAACAGTTTATCTTTAAAAATAAACAAAAAATATTTTAAATTAGAATCGCGATGCTTTTAGAAAATGAGACTACCATAAGGCCTCCCGCACACACACAATGCAAACGCAGAATCAGTGGAGATTTCTCCTTATGATAGTCAAACATGCTTGGTATTCAAATCTTCTTTGATATTACTACTATAAGTGCAAAGTGTAGGAAAACATTTCGAAAGTATAATATAAATCTTAGCCAACATATGACCATTACCGTATGCCTACTATAGTTACCATGTTCAATAGCAGGTTACTTCCACATTCCATGGCAGGTTATACAACTAAAATCGCACAGGGCTCGTATTGTTTCTTTGGATTTTCCAACGAATGGTCAGGCCAAGGAACTTCCCATTGCCACATGGGTACGCCTCTGGAAAGATCCCCCGAGAACCTAACCGGATCTCTGCCAACACAAGGCTGGGTTACCTCTAGCTAGGTAACTACTCACACGAGTATGCCATCCCCCGGTCCTAAACAACCTTTATCCGAGGATCCTCAATCAACGTCAATCACAAAGTTATATATATTTGCGACATCCACATAAGTAAGTATCTGGGCTCCATACCATGATAACACTTCTATCCAGAAGGAAATGCACATACACTAAGGGGCGCTACTCCCTAAAACCTTGCTGCATCTTTCCTATTTTGACCATTTCCGAGGTGTGAGGTCCGACGAAGTCTCATCCACAATGCTACGCTTTATAAAAAAGCTATGCTTTGATCAACAAATGATCAGCATCACTTCGTATGCCACATTACCAAATTGGGAATGTATCACTAGTAACCATCAATTATATAACCTCTGAGCTCGTACGTCTCAGAGAAGGGTGTTAAGCTAAGAGAATAAATTCTTCGCCACCAACAGAAATATATTTGATAGAAACCAGCTTTACTTTTTAAATTGCAACGCCTGACACACATCCATACAAGTCCGTTCCAAGATCAAACTGAACCGAAGGCAATTCTAAAGAAGCCCTTGCAATCCAGATATTCACTAATCACGACCGGACTTCCCATCACAAAGGGTGATAAAATCTCTTTATCGGAGATCATCCGATGCAGAGACATTCGGCGGTAATCCTTTCGTTTTCGAAAATATCCGGTCTTCAACACCATTCTCCAAATGCTATCCATTACGACGTATCACTATTCGAAATGGGATTCATGACCCAAAGTTCCTCTTCCGGCTAAACCGAATAACGAGCGCTTATTTTTATAATAAGTGTAGCATTCAAATTCAAGCAAATCACAACAAATGCCCATTTAAAGGTAAATATTGATAGTCGGTTATTTAACTATCAATAGATATGCACAACATCACCAGATTCCAAATAATTTTCCAAATAATTTATTTTCTAAAAATATCTTTACAAGATTTATTTTTTTCCACACTTCAAAAGTAAATCAATGTTTATTTTTTAACAAATTTCCTTTTCCTTTATAAATTCCATGTCAATTTAAATTTTCAAATACCCACTGATATATGATTTTCAAATCGATTTCAAATATTCATTTCAATTTATCTTTAAAAGATAAAATCTCAAAACATTTCACTTCATATTGGAAAACATTTCCATACTTATTTAATAATAAGTAATTCAAAAATCTACTTATTTCCAACATTTGGAAAATATTCAATATACTTAAATAATAATTAAGTATATAGTTTATTCTTTAAGGAAAACATTCTCTTAAACACATTTATTTGAGTCAAAAACAAATGTTGTGTAATACATCGTTACGACAAGCCAAAATCACTAGTATAGGGATTCAAAATTAAGATAGATGTATAAATGCCAATACTATACAAAAACATTTCCTTTCGAAAATCATTTACTATAACAACAGTGTTATAGTCCATCTTTTCGTTATTTCTCGAAAACGTCTATTTCAACTCTAAATGTTGAAATCTATGGTTTCGAAACTTAAAACATTTTAAAACCCTTTTAAATCGTTTTAATTCTGTTTAAAGATCACTTTCTAAACATATCTTTAATATATTATTCACCGTCCAAAATCGTGAATATACTTCGTTAACCGAATTGAACATTTCTACACAATTTATTTAAAGGATTATCCACTGTCCAAAATCGTGGATATACTTCGTTAACCAAATTCAACATTTCCACACATTTTATTTAAAGGATTATCCATTGTCCAAAATCGTGGATATATCTCCTTTAATAAGCTGTAATAATTAACTTATCAAAATAAGTCGTTTTCGAATTATAAAACAATGTTCATAAATTCCATTTATATTTTACAACAACTTCAACTTATAAAATCAATTTATTAACAAATTCTATTTATATCTCATTTAAATGCCAAAATCCAATTTATAAGTGAATTACTTATAATTCTTTATTCATAAATTCATTTATTTTACAACTTCACAAATCGTAGATTCTATTCTTTTATAAAAATCCATTTATAACATCATTTTAAAACATTTTCAAAACTCCTTTATAATTTCATCAATTTGATTTACAAAAATAAATTTTTTTAAATCTTATATATAAAGCTTTTATAATAATTTCAAAAGTCTTAGTTTAAACTATTTTTATAAAATCATTAACTCCATATTTCTAAAATCACATTTCAACTATATTCTCAAAAATCATAATTTTTATAACATTAAAATTACAACGTTTATTAACATTTGGGAAATTACCACATCCAGTTTTAAAACTTATTTACCTCAGTAATGGCGGCTTCTGAATTCAGATCTGGAGATTAGGGTTTCTCCCTTTTTCTCCTACCGATTTTCCTAGTTTCTATTCGCTTTCTTCAATTCTTTCTCTTCACACCTGGAACGTCGAGATTAGGGTTTCTCCCTTATTATCCTATCATTTTCTAGTTTCTATATTTCTTCAATTCTTCCTCTACACAAATGGAACGTCAGTTATATCATGGGGTCCTTGCGGGATGAAGAAGTCTGGGAGGAGGTTAGAAGGAAAAGGGGCAAGGCCCCAATTTTGGGACCAGAACCTAGGTTGAATCTGGGAGGGAACAATTCGAGCAGAGCCGAGATCAATTCAGATCGGAATTCGGGAAGAAGGGCGCAGGAATCTAAAGATGGACGAACTTCTATAAAATCTATGAAAAATGTCAAAGCAGTATGCCTCTCAACCTGGAAGAAATCAAATTAAATCTACGGTCCCAGAAAATGCTAAAACAATTTCATACAGTGAGGCAGTCAAAATAGGTGCAGTTGGAGATTTGGGTAACCTAGATCTGGAATTTATTGAACCAAAAATTGCTGATGGTAAAAGGATCGGCAATCTTTCACCTGAAGCTATCAAGGAAGCAGAGGGAGGATGGGATTTATGTATATTACTCAACGTGATTGGATACAAACCATGGTTTAAAATTTTTGAAGGATACGCTAACAGGTTGTGATCAACGCAAAAGCCGTTTTCTGTTCACACAAGGAATAGCGGCTTCTTTGTGGTTAGATTTGGTTCTGAGGAGGATTGTAATAAGATTTTGAAGTCAGGTCCTTGGTTCATGGATCGAAACCTGATCATAATGAAGAGACTGACCCCAAATATGAGAACAGATAGAGATCTGCTTAAATCCTTAACTATGTGGGTTAGACTTCCTGGTTTAAGTTTCAAGTTGTGGGGTGATAAGGCAATTAGTTCTTTAACAAGCACTATAGGAGTTCCCATAAAGATGGACGAGGCTACAAAAAACAAAACTATATTAGCCTATGCTAGAGTCATGATTGAGGTTAATGCATCCTATGGTTTGCCAAAAATCATTGAAGGTATGGACGATATAGGGAGGAGATTTATTCAGGAAGTGGAATATGAGAACCCCCCCCCCCCCCCCCCGCCTACATGTAGTAAATGTGTGTGTTTTGGACATGCAACAGAAGAATGTCCATTGACTAAGACTTGGGTTTCTAAACTGACTCAAGTTAATGAATCAGATAAGGAAAGCTCTAAGGTTTCAAGCCTTGAAGACTATCTAGAATTGATAAGGGAGGAAGGAGTAAAAGATAGTACTAATGATCTGGAGAAACCATTGGAAGATCCACCTATTACTGAAGTAATACAAGATGATCAATCATCCAAAGAAGAAACCAAGAACTATGAGACGAAGGTTCCAAGTGGTGATAGTATGACAGAAATTGCACAACAATCATGTCAAGATTATCAAAATACAAAGGTCAACTGTCCTCCTACTGATGGGTCTCTAGATAAAAATCAGATAGAAACTTTTTCGTTGGAGACAGAAGTCTTGCCCAGGTCTAACCTCTCCCCTAATAAAGCAATCTGCGTTTCGCGCTCCATAGAGAAAACTTCCAAACCGGCAGCCAGAGATCAAAGCCTAACTTCTCCGAAGTCACCTTCAACCTACATTTCTATTCTCAAACACCCTTCGACTTCATCGGACACTCTTTCATTTTCAAAACCTATACTTTCTAATGACATTTGTATTGATGATTGTTTAACTAATAATGTTAATTATAGTAGAGGAACTGAAGCTTGTTATGATTTACAGGTACAAGAAAATCAGGGTCATGACTCAGGAATAACAAAAGTCATAGAGGAACAGAACACAAATGATAATGTAGATGCAGCTTAAGAGGAACAACTATTGCCCAAACCTCAAGAAATAGAATTTGAGAACATACAAAAGGAAAAGCTTGTTCGCAAGAACCCTAAGTGTGTTCAGAAGCTAGGCATTTCTACGGAAGGCATAGGAGAATCCTCCAGGTTGCTGAGGACTCGTAACAATAAGATAACTTAATGTCGATTGCATGATGGAATGTTAGAGGGTTTCACAACCCTAACAGAATGGGAGAAGTGAGAAAACTTATTGACAAGTCTAATATAAGCTGTTTTGGTGTTTTGGAAAATAAGTTGTTGTATCTGGATATTCTGAAGTTAGAAAGAGCGTTGGATGATAGATGAAAAATAATAAGTAATGTTTCTTGTTATTTTAAATGCAGAATTCTCGTCATAATTGACCAAAAATTATGGGATTTTAACTATATCAGTATGAGCGATCAACATATCACCATAGAATTGATCAATACCCCAAAATTTAAATGTAACTTAACCTTTATCTATGCTCAAAATTATGTTACCCTCAGGAAAAGATTATGGAAGAATTTACAGGAGGATGCTATTAGCATCTTCAGACCTTGGATGGTTCTTGGAGACTTCAATTGTATTAGAAGCCCCTCAGATTGAAAGGGAGGCAATCCAGTGACGTTTGGAAATTTTTTTGAATTAGATGATATGACCAAGTATACAGGCCTTAATGAGATAATCATTAAAGGCTATGATTATTCTTGGTGGTCTGGCCCAAGTCGAAATATATTTTCTAAGATTGATAGGGTATTTACAAATCAAGATTGGACCAATGTATTCCCAGATTTATCGGCTGAATATCAGCCTCCTTCAGTGAGTGACCATAACGCAATCCTAGTATCACTTTTCCTTAAGTCTAGGGATAAGATTAGACCTTTCAAATATATGAATCATTGGCCTTTAAATGAGGAATATTTTCCCATGATTGAAAAACTATGGATTTCTAATCATGCAGATAGATCTTTATATCAACTCATTCAAACACTAAAAAATATCAAGACTGAGCTCAAGAAATGGAGTACGAAACAACGTAATACCAAACAAGAGGTTAACTTTCAGAGAGAGAATTGTTCAAGGCTTCAGAAACTTATGGAAACATCTAAAGATCATAACTTAGTTATGGAATTTCAAAATACCAAAATCAAACTGGAAGTGGCACTTAAAAAAGAATTTCTAGATGCCAAACAAAAAGCTAAGTGTGATTGGTTGACGATGGGTGATGAAGCTACCGCTTTTTTCAATGCAAAAATGTCTAGCATAAGAAGTAGAAGGCTTTTGAATAGAATTGAAGTTGATGGAAGGGTGATTCCGGAAGGTATGTTTGCTGAAAATGCTATTGAATACTACTCACATATGTTTAACCTCCCTTTGTGTAACCAATATCCAGAAGTTATATGCAAAACGATCATTTCTGAGTATGGAGCTAATTTTTTGAACGATGGTATTTCCCTGGAAGAAATCAAGATCGCATTATGGGATATTAAAGACACTACTTCTCCAGGCCCTGACGGTTTTAATTCGAAGTTTTTCAAAATACATTGGAATCTTTCTAAGGAATTAATTTTCAAAGCCTTGAATGATATCTTTCTTAAGGGTTCAATAATCAAAGAATGGAATCATACGTTCTTGCACTTGATACCTAAAAAAGATCATTCTACTTGTATTCAGGATTTTAGACCTATTGCCTGTTGTAATACTATATACAATGTTTTCACTAAAATACTTTGTAACAGACTGGCTCCTTTTAAGGATAAGCAAGTGTCCCCCAATCAAACGACATTTATAAAAGACAGATCAATAGGGGATGGAATTTTGTTTGCTCATGAAATTATCAGGGGTCTTGGAAGAAAGGACAATAAATACATGTGTATCAAAGTTGATTTAAAGAAAGCATATGATTCCATTAATAGGCCTTTCGTTATACATACGTTAAAAAGTGTGGAACTCCAAGAAAAATGGATGAGAATAATTGATAACATTATAACGACCCCAGTCTTTTCTATCATTGCAAATGGGGAATCGCATGGCTACTTCAAAAGTTCAAATGGTCTTAGACAAGGTGACCCACTTTCCCCCATTCTATTTACCCTGGTTTTGGAATATTTCACTCTATTAATGGACGAAAAAGTCAGGGCAGGGATGATTACTCCAATTTCTAATTTTAAAAATAAGTTGACTCATCTTATTTATGCTGACGACATTATTGTTTTCACAAAAGCCAATGTCCAAATGGCAAATGCTATCAGTGATGTCTTTAAGACTATGAAGAAAGTTACTGGTTTGGAATCAAATTGTGAGAAATCCAACGTTTACTTTGGAAAAGGAGTGGATTGCTGTACTGAAATTAGTACGATCCTTAATATTCAACAAGCGGATCTCCCAATAAGATATTTGGGTATTCCCTTGTCCAGTGCTAATCTGAGGGATAAAGATTGCATTACATTGATAGAAAAAATCAAGCTAAGAATTAGTGGATGAGAAACAAGAATGCTTAGTCTAGCTGGGAGACTAGAACTCACCAAATCTACCATTTACCCTATTATTCAATTCTTGATGCAATGTTTTTTCCTCCCAGCTGCAACTATTCACAAAATTAAACATTTGATCCTCAATTTTCTTTGGAAAAGTCGTAGTAGTAAAATTCCATGGGAGATTTTGTGTAGACAAAAAGAAGAAGGTGGAACGGGATTGAGAAATCTAGAAGAAATGAACTGTGCACTATACATTAAATTAATATGGAAGGTAATTAACTCCGTAGGTATCTGGGCGAAGCACATGAACTATAAATACATTGGTCATAAAAGCTCCTGGGTAATTAATCAACGTATGGATGACTCGGGAGTGTGGAAATTCATTTTGAAAAATAGACGTGAAGCTTTAAAATGTCTATCTCTTAACATTGCTGATGGAAGAACAACTTCCCTATGGTTTGATCCATGGTTGAATGGTAGTACTATTATGGAACGTATTGGCAGAGACACAACGTTTAGAACTGGTACAGAGAACTTGTCTCTCTTAAGAATTTTAAAGAATGGAGAGTGGAAATGGAACTCATACAGTTTTTTATTCCAAATACATGCAGAAATAGAAGGAGTCAAAATACATTATTAACGGGAGAAAGACTTTTGGTCTTGGAAATGCTCAAAGGACGGGTTATATCAGTTCAAAAAGGTTTGGAACATAATAAGATGTAGCTGTGATGTTAAGTTTTGGTCATCTTTAGTTTGGAACAAAATACATGTTCCAAAAATGGCGGTGTGCCTTTTTAAAGCCATTAATGATTATCTACCGACTAAAGAAAAATTACTACAGAAACAGATAATTGTGGACTCTAATTGTGTGTTTTGTACCAATCGCATTGAAACGATAGACCATCTATTCTTTCAATGTAATTATACAAGAAACATTTGGCTTTGGAACACAAGAAAATTTTTCAATTTACCCGACAGTCTATTTTCTTTCTCTCTGAAAAAAGAATAACAGAAAATAGTTTCCATCACAATTTCAAAAAATCTTAACTCAGATCTGTTTCAACTCTCCCTATCTGTCTGTGTTTGGCATATTTGGAAAGAAAGGAATGAAAGGATCTTTCAAAATCAGTTTACTGAAAGGTCACGGATATGCAAAAACATCTACCAAACAATGAACATCAGAATAACAAAATCAAAACACTTTAAAAACATCACTGACATGAATGATACTATAGCACAGAAATGGGGATATACCTCCCAACACTGAATTGGGGCGCATCTTCATTATCATATGATACTGTTTGTCTAAATCTTCTTGCTTTCCTGATTCTCGGCTTTACGTTTCTCAGGTTCCTGTATTAATTACATTGTTTCTCTCCTTCTCTCAATTAAGTACATTATTTTTTACAATTACAAAATTAATGATACCATAGAAAGAGTAAAGTTTTGCAGATCCGATTGGTAAATCATCTAAAATTGTGACAGTCTCGAAAATCCTAGAAACAAACGAATTTGTTAGTTTCCCTAAATAAAGCTAAAAACTTCAATTATTGGGCAACGGAGACTTATCTTGTTAAGTTCTTCATTGATTTGTCTTGACAAGGTGTTAGTTGTTGGATCTATTTTCATTGGTTGGAAGAAACACAGATCTGAAAGAAGTAGATGGTCAATAGCATTATTTCGCTCAGATCTGCTCATGAGGAGGATCGAGTAGTTAGAAACACTCATGATGATTCGACTATGGCCGCCAATAAATCTGCTTCTGAAGATGATGAAGATTAAATCTTTTCCGAGATAGAAACGTTTCATGGAATTTTCAACTATGGCAGCCATTACTGCTTCTCGCTATAATTTGGTTTTGTGAGATGAATAAATGAACTCATTCGGAAGTGTTTGCTTTCCTAATATGTTCCGAGATTTCTCTCGAATCTTCTGCTTAAGGGGCTTATTTTAGGAAAGAAAGTCAGACTTTGTTTACTTAATGATTGTAATTGTTGTACTGGGCTCAGTTTTGTACTGATTTGCCTATAGACTTTTGTATTGTATTTTGATATAGTTTCAATAGAAATTTTGAACCCGATTTCCAAAAAAAATTATAACGTTTATTTATTTAAAATGATTCAATTCCAAATTCAATAAAATGTATACTTTTCAAAAATCACTTTAAAATCCTTTGAAAATTTGGAAATCATCACTTTAAAACTTTTAGTTTTCCAAAATAGGCCTAATGCTGCAACATCACTAAACAAAACAATCACGGCATCCAAAACATCATATATCATATAATAACAGAAAATATCGCAAATATTTGTAAATAAATCAATACTGTTGAGGAATCCAGTTGGATCCCTCCAACCTGTTTCCCTGCATCCACAGATGTTAGCACAATACCAATCCTGTTTGAAGATGGAATATCGCGGTACATGGGTTTATATAAAATATTATCCGCTATTATGCGGCGCAATAGGGTCTCATCCGCTATATAATGCGGGGAAATCAACTCCAAGTACATATATAATACCAATTCCACTTCGCGATGGAATATCGCGGTATATGTGTTTAATAAATAACATTCGCTTAATATATGGCGTATAGGGTCTATTTCAATACAACAGATAATAAACATCATTCAAACATACAATCAACACAATCAAGCAATTTTAAATCTATCTATTTAAAATTTAAATCAAAACAGATTCGACTGACCGAGAAGTTCTCACCTTGTTTCAAATAGCGGTTCCAACGTTTTATTCATCTAACTATTTAAAATTTAAATCTAAACAGATTCGATTGAGTGAGAAGTTCTCACCTTGTTTCAAATGGCGGTTCCGGCGTTTTATTTTGAATAAAATTAAACACGTGTTTAATTTTACCTAAAATTCACACTAGCTCCAATCGATTCCAATCCAGCTCCATCGCATAGTTACGCGAACACGAACCCGACGCAATTCGTTTCGTGCGAAACGGACCTCGTATGAGCAAGTTACAGCTTTTAGAAGTTTATACGAATTTTAAATATATAAATTTACAAATTCTTTTATTATTTTTAACCTCACTGAATCACGGCCGCACGTTTCAACTTGATGAAATCAGGGCGGTGCCCATATTCTTCTCCCCCATCAGGTAACGAACGCAACCAAACCCATAGAAGCCACCTCGAAACCCTAATGCTCCTGACCACTACGATGCTCGAAACATCATCACACCACCACCATTTGGAAGCTCGTGCTTCCCCCTACTCTCAGTCGTGAGCATGCCAAGCTCGGCCCCCCCATGCTCTTGAAAAATGTACACGAACGCGACAACTTCATTTGCAATTTGCCATCAATCGGCTTTGTTTCAGACGATCATCGCCGTTGATATCAAAGATCTTGATACCCTCTACAACTTTGCAGTTGAAGTCGAGGCGTAAAAGTTTGTAGATTGGAAGAAAATTAAGGAGGAAGAAGACACGATTTCGGCCATAAAAACATTAAGTGGGGGCTGTAAACCTAGCCAGGGTTTTGATGCAAAAATGAAATTGTGACGTCCTTTTATAGAAAAATTACGCGACACTATTCACCTGAATTTTTTCCGAACTCCAAACGAAGCGTGCCGCCTGGCATTTAAAATGTTTTACCCCTATTCCGAACGCAATGGAATATGTATAGGGAGCCAATTCGATCATATTTGAAAGATAGGTTTTCAAATCTAATTATTTAAATTTATAAATTCACTTAAACCGATTTCTGTGCGTTTTAGCTTGCCGCGGACAAACCGTAAATCTGATTGACACGAAATGTGAAATCATACTATAATATAACATTGCGGATCCGATGAAACTAGTTTCGTCGAAATCTGAGACTTTCTGAAAAATGCCTATTTTTACTAGTCAATTAAATGTTAAAATATCAATTTCCACCAATTAACTCTTAATTCAATTTTAAAAGTTATATAACATCATTCTAACTCCAATTGATTTAATACAACTTTACAAATCAATTTTAATCACATTAAACCAACTTTCTAATTATTTATGTAATTTCAAATATTAAATTATCGATTTAATTATCCAATTAAATCCGGATATTCAAAATAAAATTTATTCGACTTGCAAATTTTACTTGTAAATATTAAAAATAAATTAAATATACAAATTTCAAACGACGGAAATTCTGGGTAGTTACAAACTTCCCCCCTTAAAAGAATTTCGCCGTCGAAATTCCCAAGTAAGAAAAAGTTACAGAATCCATTAACTTTTCAAAACCATTTGTTCAAATTAAATTTCAAATTCATTTAAACATTTTAACTTTTCCAAAATACATAGTTAAAATTCTTATAATAACTTTACTAAGTTTTCAAATCATACTTAGTTATCTTTTCAGAACCAACTATATCGTTTAACTTTTCACTCTAAAATCAAAGTTATAGTTTTCAAAATTTTTCAATTTTCTCAAAAATATTCTAACGCCTTAAATTTTAAGGAAATTTCGCCATAACTTCCTTTGCGCGGCTTGATCCAAAAAAAAAATGGAAATATATATATCACAAATATACATCTCATCAAAGTAACGAGGCATCCCGTAGGGAAAAAAGTGTAAAAGTACGATATGTAATCCGAAATATGTACCTTATATATTATTAGCGAGCATATACGGCTAATATAGCGTGAACGCGAGCTCCAAAAGCGAAGCAAGCGCAATCCACGCCTACTAAACACTCAACAACAATGAGAAACATGTATATAGAAAATAATATCGATATACAACAAATACCAGAAGCGACAACAATATGTGCCAATATAGCAAATGCAACAAAAAGCAATAAATGCTACCACCAAACAACTATCATCCAACAAATCCCTATCAAATCAATATACATTCACTTCTCATTGATATTCAATGAATTGGTTTTTCATTTAATCACATTTGATTCATTAACATTGGACTTTACTACATTCATTTTCAATTAGTTTATATTCACTAATTTACATTCAAATCAAATTTCATAGCTTCCAATTTTATCAATTTAACTTCATTAGCATTTTATGAATGGTATACAATCAACTAACAATCATATAACAACCAAATTATTAAATTTACATTCAACAATTCATATTCACTTTGTCTAACTTCAATTTGGTTTAACACTTCTAATTCCAATTGGTTGATATTAAATTGACTTCCATTCAATTATTCAATTTTTTTTAAACTTCATTAGCTTCTAATGAATTAACACTTACATTCATTATTCTATATCAATTCATTTACATTTGATTGATTAATATTCAATCCATTTATTCATTCAATTACTAATTAATTTAACCACAAAAGTTGAATTTCATTACATGACTCAAGTTCATATTCATTTAATTCACTTTATTTTATTACTTCGATACCAAAATCAACTCATTCAACTTTACTTCAGTTATATTCCATTTCAGACATCATTTGTTTAACTTAACTTCAATTTCCACTTATAAATCCAATTCGGATTCCAATTCTCTTTAATGTTTACAAAAGTCAATTTCATCACTTATTCAAATTCATATCTCGTTTTGCTTAACAAAATTGTTTAACCATTTTATCATTTGGTTTCACTTACATTTTCACATTTAATAAGTTATACAACTTATATATTTAAACTTCCAAATCATAAACTTATCCAATCTTGTCCAAATCTGATTTAATTTATTTAACTTCCTTTGGTTAAATTTTCAAATATTTTTATCACAACAGAACTTCAATTTCCAATTTATTATGGCAACAAATCCATCACACAGAAACTTGAAAATGTTACTGATGATGCTGCAGTCACCACCCTTATTATTTCCCAGCAACAGTAGTGAATTCAGTGCTTAATATTCTCTTAGAAAAAATTCCTTTTATTAATAAATCACATTTATAAGTTTTTTTCTTATAGAATTTCACTATTCCACTTTACTTACATAAGATTATTCCAAATTGATTTATCTTACTTAACAACATCTTTAACTTTGAAAAATAACTTTCAAAATAGACGTGATTCAAAACTTTCAAATTTATAGTCCAAATTCATTTTTATTTACAACTCATATTTATAAATATAATCATATAGTTTCGATTCTTATATATAGGATTATTTCACAACTGTAAATCACATTAATTATAATTTCATCTTAATAATTCATTTTCTTATACAATTCATTCTTTTAACTAGATTATTCAAACATCTTTTAATTAACTTATATATATTCTTACATTTCAACAACCAAACAACCAATTCATATACACTTTAATTATTCTGAAAAATTATTCCTTCATATATAAAATATAATAAAGGTAAAATTATTTCATTTACCCAATTTCAAATGATACTATGTCGGTTTATCTCGTTTAAGAGTTTAGAAACACCTATCGCTACGGTTGTACTTCTCGCATCGACCAGAATTCATAAACAGCTCAACGGATAAGCAAGCACAATATAAAATATTTTTATATTCACTAACAAATACGCGCATATATCTATGATTACACTCACACTCGTTCTAGAGTACTACTGACTCTATCTCTAACGAGTATTTCCCAACAGAGCCAAGGTTGTCGCTTAACCAAATGCTCTGATACCACATTGTAACGTTTCGGGATTTTCGACTCCCGAAAGTCGACATTAATACGTCCACTATTCCCTTTTTATTCCTTTAACCCTACATTCATCAGAGCCGTTGATTTTCTTGAACAAGATCTCGGCCGCACGCATAACTTCTTCTTCCCCAGTGAAAACGCGACCGAACCAACCCATAAAGCCGCCTCGAAAACCCTAATGCTCGCGACCACTACGATGCTCGAAACATCATCACACCACCACCATTTGAAAGTTCGTGCTTCCCCCTACTTTCGGCCGTGAGCATGCGAAGCTCGACCCCCATGCTCTTGAAAAACGCGCACGAAAGCGACAACTTCATTTGCGATTTGCCATCAATCGGCTTTGTTTCAGACGATCATCGCCAATGATATCAAAGATCTCGATACCCTCTATAACTTTGCAGTTGAAGTCGAGGCGTAAAAGTTAGATTGGAAGAAAATCGAGGAAGAAGAAGTCACGATTTCGGCCATTAAAACTTTAAGTGGCGGCTGTAACCCTAGCCAGGGTTTTGATGCAAAAATGAAATTGTGACGTCCTTTATAGAAAAATTACGCGGCACTATTCACCCGAATTTTTTTCGAACTGCAAACGAAGTGTGCCGCTTGGCGTTTATAATGTTTTACCCCTATTTCGAAAGCAATCGAATATGTATCGGTAGCCAATTCGATCGTATTTGGAAGATAGGTTTTCGTATCGAATTATTTAAATTTAAACATTCACTTAAACCGATTTCTGTGCGTTTTAGCTTGCCCCGAAAAAACCTTCAATCTGATTGACACGAAATCTGAAACCATACAATAATATAACATTATGGATCCGATGAAACTAGTTTCATCGAAATCCGAGACAGTTTGAAAAATGGCTATTTTTACTCGTCAATTAAATGTTAAAATATTCAATTTCCACCAATTAACTTTTAATTCAATTTTAGAAGTTCTATAACATCATTCTAACTTCAATGTGATTAAATACTACTTTACAAATCAATTTTAATCACATTAAACTCAATTTCCAATAATTTCTGTAATTTCAAATATTAAATTATCGATTTATTTATCCAATTAAATCGAAATATTCAAAATAAAATTTATTCGACTTAAAATTTTTATTTGTTAATGTTAAAAATAAACTAAATATACAAATTTCAAATGACAGAAATTCTGGGTCGTTACAAATTTACTATCTTTTTATTTACTTCATTAAATAAATTAATTACTCCTTAATTAATTATGTTAATTAATCTCTTGATTAATTACACAAAGTAATTATACCCAAATTACTTTTGTTAACAAATCATCATTCAGTTAAATACATCCAGTAATTCTCAATTAATTACTTCCCTAAGTAATTATTAATTCATTACTCCATAACTATTTATTAATGACCTTTATTGTTAATTTATACAACTTAATTGCCCATTTGTAAATCACTAATTACAAACTAATTAATCACTAATTACAAATCAATTACTTAATTAGTCTTTAATTTATTTCATAAATTGTCAAATCTTAATTATACTTAAGATAAACATCCTCCTTGTTAAATACTAAGTCACATTACTAAAACATTTATCTTTAATTAACATTTAACGTTATTTATAAAATAATTAAGTGTTAAATATCCTTTAAGTATTTATCGTACTTAATTTAACAATCAAACTGTTGTTAATTAAATTTTAGGAAGACATTTAATTTAAAGAATTTATAAAGGATTAAAACAATTTCATTTTTACATTCCCAAAGAACTTATTAATAGGTTTTAAATTTTGGTTCCCTGACTTCGGGTTAGACCCGATGATAACTCGACCCTGCTTCGAGTTATCTCCCCTTCCCCTGTTTATACATATTTATTTTTATAAGTTTAAGTTTAAAAACAAAACTGAACTACTTCTCACACGCGAACCCGAGTCCCTACCCGAGTTTCCCCTCCTTTCCACTTGAACAGTCCTTCGAGTTACTCACCAACCAAAACTCCTTGACACAAAATCAATGTCATGCACATGCACCAAAGCTCCAGCAATCTCCGACCAACCCCGATACTTCCGACCCATCGAATATCGTCTCAACAACGAATCCCGATCATCCAAACATCCACGTAGGTCCACGATCGAGATCGAACATATCTCGAGCAACTAGAACTAGAACTCCGACCCCAAACTTCCGTCGTAATCACGTTACCGACCATTCGGTAGCTCCAAGACTCCAACCACGCCATCTCCACCCATCCATGCTCCCATTCACCAAGTTACGCGAACTCCGACGCCAGCGAGACGACGCAGTCGTAAATTCTTCAACCTCAACCATTTATTATTTCTAAACCCTATTCTTTCCAAATTCCGTCACTACAATGATCTGGAACGCCTTAGGCTATTTTTCCCCACATCATTGGTCGCTCAGCCATCCCTGGTCCAACTCCTAACATCCCAAGGTCCTCCGACCATCTAAATTTGCTTGAAATCCACCCTCTATTCATTTCCATAATGCAAGTTTGAGCTTAAACTAAAATTCATGATTTTGGTTTTAAAAATCTTGTTTCTTAGAGTATATTCAAATTATATAAATGAATCAACAAATTACGATACTTGAATTTAACATATTTTTAGGATTTGCAGCTAAATTGCTTGATTTCAGAGAAAGTTCAAACCTACTGTACTTGGATAAAATTCTAAACTAATATTTATGTTTAAAAAAACCTATTTTATTTGTAATTCAATTCTTAACAATAATCTGATAGGTAGATTTTTTTCTGACTTGTTTTGAACTGTGAATTTGAAATAGAAAGTTACAGACACCCAATCACACGCAAATCAGGCACATACACATATATATACACTAAAATTTATCTGTATATACATATGTAGCTTACATATCATCAAAACATATACATACACAATATTTATTCTATGGGAATTTTAGTTAAAAGTTTACTCACTTGAAATAGATTGAACAGAGAGCAGCTTCCTATTTTGAAAAACTATAAGCTTGATCTTCTTTGATTTTATTTAGTTGAGTTGTTAATTTAAGTTTCAATTGTAGGATTTGTTTCTAAAATGCTGAATTTTGATTAACGAATTGGAATAGGAAGAATGATGTACATAAGAGGCGTTTATAGGGAAGGTATTTACTGGTACACATTTCTTCCTGATGATAGATCTTTTTTTTCCTATCTTTGACTAGCAAAGCTTGTGAAAACTGAAAAGATTTTTAAGCAATTCGAAATGACCCTGTTTTTGTGTAATTAAATGCAATTGTCCCTTTTTACGTATACATACTTATCCCCTTTGATTTCTATATTTATAGATTTTTTCTTTTTTTCTCATTTCCTTGCATAAACATATAATTCTGTAGTATATATATTACTTGCCTGGTTGTTTTATACCTTATGTACTTACTATAAAGTTGTTATAGTTAATGTTAAATTTTTACTTATGTATTTAGTTCTATTCCTAACATAAATGTTTATTTTTATTTCGCTTTTTATTTTTAAACTTAAACTATCAAACACTTAATTTATATCCATATATTTCTTATACTTATGTTTATGTATTGATAAGGTTGATTTTATTTTAAACATTATTATCCAGCTTACATCATAAATATATATATTCAGATAAAATGTTAACAAGTAGAGCTTTACTTTAATTTAATGTAAATAAGATATATTTTATTTCAAATATTTTTGAAATATTGTATTTTAAATTTTCAAATCATAATTTCCTTCCAAAATACACACACAGATATATAAATAAATGGCAAATGTCCAAAAGTTTTATTCATTTTTAAAATGATAAGTTTGTATTTTATTTAATTAGATTAAATACTTATTAAAATAATATTGCCAAAATACCGGTTCATCACATTCCTCCCCCCTTTGAATCTTTTCGTCCTCGAAAAGGTACGAAGGCGGATTATTAAAATGCTTAAAATCATATAAATTTTCTTTAATCATTTTTAAACTACTTTAAAAAACAATATAATATTACTAAAATAGTTTCTATACAAATACTTTTAAAACTCGATGTTTCGACAAGTCCATCCTTGTTCATACAGAAATTCGGTCATACGTTGATCAGGCGTATGAATGAAAATCTATAAGTGCTTGGTAGACTCGTTTCAACACCTAGTGAAAATACTTGGAAAATTAATTTTATTGAAAATATAGAAAACAGTTTTTATGAAAATAGAGGGAATATCTTTGGTGCGAATGCTTTGGAAATCATCATCCCTATCTATCGTTGCAGTTATATTCTGGGTTACGTTGCCATCATAGCAAAAGTCCATGTAACTGTAGGCACTCCACGCCCCTCAATTACACCATGGAACCCACAACAGATCGCAGTTACATTCCAGGGTTATGTTGCCATCGCAGCAAAAGTCCATGTAAATGTAGGCATCAGCGCCCTCAATTTTCGCTGTCAAAATGAAACTTCTCCACTCCTACGTAGGTCGCAGTCTAACGGTAAAATCAAACGTAGACCGTTGGCTCTCAACGGCACACACGACTTTCGCTATGTTACCATAGGTCGCAGTCTACCGATATAAAATCAAACGTAAACTGTTGGCTCTCAGCAGCACACACGACTTCCGCTATGGTCTGCGGTAGATCGCAGTGACATCGAGTTAAACTATCGTCACAGCATAACCCAAATGCCTCAGTAGGCATCAGCGCCCCTCGACTTTCTCTACACACTACTCATAATCCTCAGGAACTAGTTTTGTCCGGACTCCTCACATAATCAACTTTAGAACCCCCCCTTAGTGTTCAAGGCAGCACCACCCGGTGGCACTCCTGAGAAGTTCATTTCAAGGGAGCGTCTTTTTCCCCAGAGCCATTATCAAAACACTTTATACTATACACATATAGTATCTTTCAAATCATACTCCTAGTATGATCTCATACAAAGCTCCTTTACACAAAATCGATTATCCCAAAATCGATAATTCTCAAACTAGGCTTTCCAAATTCCAATATTGATTTTACCCAAAAATCAAAAGCCTTTCCAAATCCAAAGTTCCCAAAATCTTTTTCCAAAATCTTTTTCCAAAATCCTCATAAGATCCTTTATATGCATATATAAATATATATAAAAAAAATTTAAACTTTGGATCATTTCAAACTTGTATAAAACTCCTTTTATACTTCAAACACTTTCAAAATCCTTTGCTTACGGCAATAGATTCAACAAGGGGAGATTTATCTTATATAATAAAGATATATAACTTTGTTTATTCATGATCAAATATTCAAATTTGATTACTCTTTTCAATCAGTTTCATTCAAATCCCTACGATGTGCACGTATCATCCGTACGCTATACCAATCTGATCGCTCACTCGATAACACAATTTCACTTCCGAACTAGTATCGTCCACCCGACTTCCTAGTGCGGACTCAGATCTGGTTTCTTGATCAGAAACCATCATTCTCCTTACATAGCTATATTTATGATAGAGAATATCTAGAACTAATCAATAATCCATATCCAGGTTCGCCGTCAAAAATCGAGTGAAAAATTCCAACTCGGATCGTTAGAACTATCTCGAAATTCTATGCTCAAATCTGGATCAAATCACTATGCGAATGGAATAATATACATACATCCTACATATTGAACTTCATTGATTATTAACTAAATCAATTTCCTTTCTATTCATCCTCACTTCGATTTTATTCACTTATTCACATTTACCTTAATCCTCCTTTGGATTATCACTTCAATTCTTATCTCAGTTGGGTATTTAATCAATAACAGTTTGAACTCCGACCAGTTTATATTTAGAAAATAGCTTGAATTTTTAAAAATAGATAAGTAGTTGAAAAATATTTATTAGTTTGCAAAGTAGCTGTAAAATAGCTAACTAATTGTAAAATAGTAGGAAAATAGTTAAACAGTTATAGAAATTTTGGATAATTGCCAAAATAGTTGTAAAACAATAATTAGTTATAAGGTAGTTGAAAGATAGTAATTAGTTTATAAAATAGTTGTAAAATATTTAAATAATTTCAAAAATAATTGTAAAACAAGTATAAGATAGTTTGGCTTTAAAAAGAAAGGTTGTATATATAATAAATAGCTTGGAAAAATAGATTTGTGCTAAAACAATTTATTTTGAAAATATTCCAGAGTCAAACTGTTCAATTCCCAACTTCCAGTCTCATCATTTCAATTTAAATTTCCACTTTCGTTTAAATTGACTCAATTCTAATTTGAATAACTTCAATTTCTTTCAAAATTTCAAATCAAATTCCATTTGATTTTAAATATATTCACTTTAACTACGATTCCAAATTATTCAAATTAATTTAGACTACCTTTCAATTGAATCCACTTTAATTTCAAATCATTTCAATTTCTATTAGAATTAATCCCAATTCCCATTTGAAATTGAAATCATTTTCCATTTTTATTTCCAATTAGTCCAATTCAAATTTTCCATTTGAATTCCATACTTATCCATCTTCAATTCTAATTAATTCAAACTAAATTCAATTTGAACTAATGAAATCTAAATATCAACTTTAAACCATTCTCGAATTATATAAATTCGAGTTAAATTTCCAAATGTCGATTTAACCACTTAACTCAAATTAACCTTTATTTTTAATCAATAATCCAATTCTTTAAACAACTTAATTCAAAGTCCAATTTTTAGTAGGTAAAGAAAATTTATATTAGATTGTACTACCATAAAATATTCCATACATTAATTGACTACATACTAGTAGTTCATACATTACATACATTTATCTAAAATAAGGGTCTTACATAAGTCATAAATCTAGATGCCTTCCTATTACCTAGAGGTTTGGAAAGTACATAGCCCTAATACTCCTACAAGAATCCTTTCTATGGACTTCCTTCCAAAGAGCAAAGCTCGAACATACACTTCTCAATTGGATGTCCCCACTTATAACATTTGCCACAAAATGTTTCTACCTTGTCATCAATCTGGATAACCTTCATTCCACCAACAGTAAGTTCCATAGCCTTACTTCTCTTCTGCCGCTTGGAACAATTCCTAGCAATGTGTCCCGGCTTCTTACAATGATAGCAAATAGTTGACTCATTGACCGGTTCAACTGGTTCACGCTTCGCCTTCCTCACTTCAGGGCAATGACTAGAAAATGTCCTTTCTTACGACACTTAAAGCACAAGATCTCAGAGCGAAACGGATGGAATGTACCCTTAAATTCCTCCCTTGTTTTACTGCACTTGGCTGCGTAATGACCCTTATAGAAACATCTATAATAGGTGACATTATCATAAGGTCCTGGTTCAGCCCCATCCTTAACCTGTTTCTCATACTCTTGAATTTTTTCTTCTCGATCCCTACGTGCAGCTACTCTTTGCTCTCTGCGTCTAGCCTTCCATTCTTCACTCTTAGTCATTTCTCTCAAAGACTGAATATTAGAGGGGCTTCCTAACTTATAAACTAGAATTAATTAGAAGAATTCATATTTACTCTTATATCAATTTGCTTACCAAGTTATACCTTATGTCTTAACATCTTTGGTTTTTAATTTCAAACAAAGTTTCAAACAACATCTTATTTCAACATAAGATTACTTCCAGAACTATTCTAAATAATATTATTTATCGTTCCCTTTAACAATTTGAAACCAAATTTAATTTGTAATGTTCCTTATATGAATGGTACATTCTATTCAATTACTACTCGGATACTTAAGTTTACCACTTAAATTCTTATTTAATTTCAATAATTTAGCATCCCGTTATCTTAATATTTAATACAAAGAAATATTTCCTTATATATCAAAATATATTCTTATATAAAGTCATTTAAAATCTTTATATTAGAAAATAATAAGTACGCGCCCTTATATATATACACTCAACTCATTTTAGGGTACTAATTACCCTATCCTTAATGAGTACTCCCACCAAAGCCAAGGTTCTCGCTTAACCTTCCGCTCTGATACCAACTGTAACGACCCAAAATTTTCGATCCCGAAAATTCCAGATAGATAGGAAAAAGAAGAAAGAGTTAGAAGAAGAAACGGAAAACACAACACAAATTCTCACATTCGTAGCGGATCAAAATATAATATCAATAATAACAGTTTACAAAAGAATACTACATCTGTCGATTACATTTTTATACATCAGAGTTACATACATACTCAAACATTGGACATATACAAATCAACGTGTCTCAGATAATCATAAATATATTATAGTGGAAACACTCCATACGTTCCTGCCATCCAGCTCGCCTCTTGAACTCCAGAACGTCCATACCTGAAAAATCTGTAAAACTTGGTATGACCCGAGCATTAAATCAAAGTAACACCTGGGTCAGGCTGGAAACCAGTGTGAGTAAACTCATCTGACATGAAATCCCAAACATATAACCTATATAAAACCCGGGGTAACTCGCATCAATTTACAAATGCACAATTTGTTATAGACATCACTTATTTCACACATCAATTTCTAAGTGACAAAACTTAGATTAAATGGACCAATTCACTTAAGTCATTCCACTTCAGCCTACCGGTTTCACATATCAATTTACAAAGAATCGAAGTGGTTTCGGGTATTTACTAATACCCGACTCTGGTCTCTTCGAGACTCATTCAAGGCATCCAATACTATTAAATAATCCATAAGCAAACTTGATCACTTCCAAAATAATTTAATTATTTCTAGTTGAATTACTAACCTCAATCACTTAGATTCCTTCATTTAACATTAGTTTCAAATCAATTTTATCCATCTCAATTAATCAACGTGGATTAATTATCCTTCAATTACATTCAAATAATTATCTTTAATTAATTACACAAATTAATTATTCCTAACCGAAAATAGTAATTAATCTTTAATAATATCACAAATAATTAACTATAATTAATTACATTAATCCTTATTACTTATTAATCAATTTCTCATAAACCACTTAGAATTTATTAATTAATTTTAACTAATCAATCTTTAATTACATAATTTATTATATAAATTAATGATTTCTAATTACATTTTAATTTATCCTAATCTAAATTAGTTACATTAAGTAATTAATCATTAACTAAACCATAAATATTAATCACTCTTGATTTATCTAAACCAGTAATTTACTATCTTTTTATTTACTTCATTAAATAAATTAATTACTACTTAATTAATTATCGTAATTAGTCTCTTGATTAATTACACGGAGTAATTATACCCAAATTACTTTTGTTAATAAATCATCATTCAATTAGTTACATCCAGTAATTGTTAATTAATTACTTCCCTAAATAACTATTAATTCATTACTCCATAACTATTAATTAATGACCTTCATTGTTAATTTATAAAACTTAATTACCCATTTGTAAATCACTAATTACAAATTAATTAATCACTAATTACAAATCAATTACATAATTAATCTTTAATTTATTTCATAAATTGTCAAATCTTAATTATACTTAAGGTAAACATCCTCTTTGTTAAATACTAAATCACATTACTAAAACATTTAGCTTTAATTATCATTTAACGTTATTTATAAAATAATTAAGTTTTAAATATCTTTTAAGTATTTAACATACTTAATTTAACAATCAAACTATTCTTAATTAAAGTTTTGAAAGACATATAATTTAAAGAATTTATAAAGGATTAAAACAATTTCATTTTTACATTCCCAAAGAACTTATTAAACAGGTTTTAAATTTTGGTTCCCTGACTTCGGGTTAGGCACGATGATAACTCGACCCTGCTTCGAGTTATCTCCCCTTCTCCTGTTTTTACATATTTTTTTATAAGTCTAAGCTTAAAAACAAAACAGAGCTGCTTCTCACATGCGAACCCGAGTCCCAACCCGAGTTTCCCCTCCTTTCCACTTGAACACTCCTTCGAGTTACTCACCAACCAAAACTCCCTGACACAAAATCAATGTTGTGCACACGCACCGACGCTCCAGCAACCTCTGACCAACCCCGATACTTCCAACCCATCGAATATCGTCTCAACAATGAATCCCGATCATCCAAACATCTACGCAGGTCCACGATCGAGATCGAACATATCTCGAGCAACTAGAACCGAAACTCTGACCCCAAACTTCCCTCGTAACCACATTATCGACCATCGGTAGCTCTGAGACTCCGGCCACACCATCTCCACCCATCCACGCTCCCATTCACAAGGTTATGCGAACTCCGACGCCAGTGAGACGACGCAGTCGTAAATTCTTCAACCTCAACAATTTCATATTTCTAAACCCTACTCTCTCCAAATTCCATCACCACAATGATCTGGAATGCCTCCGGCTATTTTTCCTGACATCATTGGTCACTCCGCCACCCCCGGTCCAACTCCTGACATCCCAAGGTCCTCCGACCATCTAAATTTGCTCGAAATCCACTCCTCAGTCATTTCCATAATGCAAGTTCGACCTTAAACTAAAATTCATGATTTTGGTTTTAAAATCTTGTTTCTCAGAGTATATTCAAATTATATAACTAAATCAACAAATTCTGACACTTGAATTTAACATATTTTTAGGATTTGAGCTAAATTGCTTGATTTCAGAGAAAGTTCAAACCTATTGTACTTGGATAAAATTCTAAACTAAGGTTTATGTTTAAACAAACCTATTTTATTTGAAATTCAATTCTTAACAATGATCTGATAGGTAGATTTATTTTTTCCTGACTTGTTTTGAACTGTGAATTTGAAATAGAAAGTTACAGACACCCAATCACACACAAATTAGGCACACACATATATATACACAAAAATTTATCTATATATACACATGCAGCTTACATATCATCAAAACATATACATACACAACATTTATTCTATAAGCATTTTAGTTAAAAGTTTATTCACTTGAAATAGATTGAACAGAGAGCAACTTCCTGTTTTGAAAAACTGTAAGCTTGATCTTCTTTGATTTTTTTTAGTTGAGTTGTTAATTTAAGTTTTAGTTGTAGGATTAGTTTATGAAATGCTGAATTTTGATGAACGAATTGGAATAGGAAGAATGATGTACATATATAGAGAGAAGAGGTGTTTATGGGGAAGATATTTACTGGTACACATTTCTTCCTCGTCAGAGATCTTTTTTTTTTCTTCTTTGACCAGCCAAGCTTGTAAAAACTGAAATGATTTTTAAGCGATTAGAAATGACCTTGTTTTTGTGCTATTAAATGAAATTGTCCCTTTTTGTGTATACATACTTATCCCCCTTGATTTCTATGTTTATAGATTCTTTTTTCCTTTTTGTCTCATTGCCTTGCATAAACATATAATTCTATAGTATATATATTACTTGCCTGGTTGTTTTATACCTTATGTACTTACTATAAAGTTGTTATAGTTATTGTTAAAACTTTAACATATGTATTTGGTTCTATTCCTAACATAAATATTTATTGTTATTTCTCTTTTTATTTTTAAACTTAAACTATCAAACACTTCATTTATATCCATATATTTCTTTACTTATGTTTATGTATTGATAAGGTTGATTTTATTTTAAACATTATAATCTAGCTTACATCATAAATATATATATATATATATATATATATATATATATGTGTTCAGATCAAATGTTGACAAGTAGAGCTTTACTTTACTTTAATGTAAATAAGATAGATTTTATTTTAAATATTTTTGGAAGACTGTATTTTAAATTTTCAAATCATAATTTCCTTCCAAAATACACACACACACACATATATATATAAATAGCAAATGTCCTAAAGTTTTATTCGTTTTTAAATGACAAGTTTGTATTTTATTTAATTAGATTAAATGCTTATTAAAATAATATTGCCAAAATACAGGGTCAACACAAAATCAATCGAACGAGGATTTCGTTCGATTCAAGAGGGCGGCCAATGTTGTGAGCTCATGTGGTTTTATAGCAAAGTTCTCGAGCGCGTGAGGTGGGCAGCAGCGTGGAAGCGAGCGTCTGAAGGATCGCGAGTTGTCTCGCGCGAGCACGACGTCGTGATAGGGGGTGCGAGAATGATCGTTCTTTGAGGGCCGTTGCGATTCAAGCCTGGGTAATGCTCGGCGATGATGGGAGAAGTCAGATTGGGAGTCATGACTTGATTTTAGGGGGCGATGTTTTGGTAGCACGCGATCGATGGTCGGGGCCGAGATTAGGGTTTCAATCTGGATGTTAATAGGGTATTTGAACTTCATTTTCTCGATTTAATCTTTATTATAGAGAAGTACATTATTGTTGTTAATCATAGGGAAAAAAAGAAAAAGAAAAATATATGGGTAGACCATTTTCAAGTTTATATACTATATATGTATATATATATATAGGTATGTGCGTGAAAACAGAAAAGAAAATGTAAAGTAGTTCTGTTCTTATATATATATATGTTGTCTCAAAGGAAGAAATAAATATACATAACCATATTTCCACTTAGAAGATTATTCCAAAATAACTTATTAAGGTGATCTATTTGATCAACTTATTTATTTAATTTATTTTAGTTATGAAATTATTATAAAATGAAAATTTGTTTAAAATTAATTATTTGTCTAGAATAAATCATTCGATAATTTTTAATTAATTAAAATGATCAAAAAGCAAATTTTTATTAAAGTTATAAATGACAATTGAATTGTTCGATTATTTCGAATATTAATAAAAATTATATAATTGTTTATACAAGGTCAATATCTGAATGGAAAGCAGCCGAAATGGAAAATGGACTACATGTATTGTTAAAGGTGAGATCCTCTCACTCAAATTGTAATAATTGAAAATTTTAGTTATTGATTGACTGTTTGGATGTGGTAGTATATAATGTAGTATATATATATATATATATTTGGAGTAATTGATTTCCTGCATTATATAGCGGATAAGGCCCTATGCGCCGCATAATAGCGGATGATATTATATAATACCATATATCGTGATAGTCCACCTCGAAGTAGAATTGGTATTTAGTTGTTGTGCTAACATCTGTGGATGTAGGGAAACAGGTTGAAGGAATCCAACCGGATTCCTCAAATATTTGAAATTGTTCCAATGTTGTGTGCTGATTTATTTATAATATGCTGATGATTATATTTGTGATTGAAATCGTTGATGGTTGTGGTTTAGCCGAATATATTTTTGGTATCGTAGGATACCAGAATTATAAAATTGGATTTTTTGAAATTAATTAGAAAATTTTAAGTAAATTCATTTTAAAGAATTGGGTGAATTTAAAGAGGAGAAATTTAAAAGTATAAAGGGTGATTTTTGAAATCTTATCGAATTAATTCTAAAATATAGGAAAAAGGTTTAATAAATGGATTTCGAGTAATATTTTTCAAAAGTTGAAGAATTTATGTAAAATACGGATTTTAAATAGTTTGGAAGAGATAAAGGAATTTACTTTAAAAGGAAATAAATTTAGAAATCAAATTTCGAATTTAATTGGTGTTCGAAATGATTTTGGAAATCAATTGGAATTTGATTTAGGGTTTAAATAAAATTTAAAGAATTCAATTTGAAAATTGATTTGGTGTTTGAAAATGAATCTTTGGGAAATTAATTTGGAATTTGATTTTGGTGTCTGAAATAAATTCAGAAATCAATTTGGAGTTTGATTTGGTGATTGAAAGTAAATATTTGAAAATCGATTTGAAAATCGTATACTGGTGCATATTTGGAAATTCTCTATGGGAATTTATAAAGGAAAGGGAAATTTTTTAAAAATAAATATTGGTTTATTTTTAAAAAGAAGTGTGGAAAGGAATTTACGGATTTGGAATGTAAATTTGAAATAAATCAAGAAGGGTTTATTGATTGATTTAAATGAACCGTCTTAGAATGGAAAGTGTATTTTCCTTGGAAAGCCGAATATATTTTCAAAGTAGATTTTAGAGTATAAATTAAAAGTTCTAGAAATTGGTTTGAAAGAATATTGTTGGAGAAACTATTTTTAGGAATTATTTTCAAATCTTTAAGGTAAATTTTTGTTAAGTTAATTATAGAAGTGGTTATTTAAAGATTTAATTGATATTGGATTTAGAAAATGGTTATTTAAATATTTATACTCTATCTACTAATTTAATTTTAAAATTAGTTTGGACGTGAAGTTTCATATGAGATATTGGTATAATGTTTTCATAACTAATATTAAAATAAGTGTTTAGAAATAGTTTTTATTCTAAATGTTTCCAATTATATACTTTTGGATAGGTGATTTAAATTATTTTTAAGTATTCGGACTCGGCATATTTGCAGTGGAAATAAATAAATATTTGGAAATTTATTCCACTTGGGGAAAGTGATTTGAAGTTTGTTTTCAAAGTGTTGAAGTGTTGAAAATATATCTTGCGAACATATTTCGAAAATAAATAATTAGGGGAAACATATTTAAATTTTGGTGATTGTTGTGAATATCATTTGATAGTTAAATAGTCGACGATCAATATTGGCCTTTAAATGGCATTAGAATTTCATAGCCCATAGGTCCTAGGATCGAAACTTGGCTCTGATAGCACTTTGTAATGACCCAATTTTTCGATGCCCGAAAGTCGACATCAATACGTCCACTGTATCAAATGCCGAACAATCAAATGCCGAAAAATCAATCCGTTGGGGTTAAAGAAGAAAAAGAAGATAGAAGAAGAAACAGAAACAATAACAGAGTCTCACATTTCACAACGGATCAATATATAATAGATAAATGAATAATCTTTAAAATAAAAGCTCTATACCAGTTTTTACATACATCATTAGAGTGTTACAACAACAGACAGCGGAAAAGAATATAACATATACAATTGATATGCCTCGCCATCCAGCTTGAACTCCAGATCTCCACAGCATACTTCTAGACTTCGCGCCAGAATAACTGATAACCTGACTCTCAACTGCCCGCATAGAAAATTGTGGGCACCCAGAGTTTAGAAAGGGAACAATAAACTCCCGCCAGCCATGAGACTTGTGTGAGATCTTAAAAACAGTTATTTTCATAAAGAAAATAAAAAGAAATCTGCTATAATTTTGGAAAATGAAACTACCATAAGGCCTCCCGCCACACACACAATGCAAACGCAGAATTGGAGGTGATTTCTCCTAATGATAGTCAAACATGCTTGATAGAAAAATTCTTTTTAATATTATCATTAATGCATAGCGTGGAAAACATTTTGAAAGTATAGTATTAATCTTAGCCAGCATAAACATTTCGTAATATGCATACTATAACTACCATGTTCAATAGCAGGTTACCGCCACATTCCATGGCAGGTTATACAACTAAAACCGTACAGGATCTCTGCCAAAACAAGGCCGGGTTACCTCACGCTGTAATATAGCTGTAACTAGATAACCCTATGAGTATGCCACCACCAGTCGTTGCCGACCTTTATCCGAGGATCCTCAACCGCACAGCAACAACCACAAAGCAATAAATTTGCAGCAGCAACATAGGTTAAATACTTTGGCTCCATACCATGATACCATCTTTTCCCAGAAGGAAATGGACATACCCTGAAGGCACTACCCCCAAACAACCTTGCCACATCCTTCCTGTTTCGACCATTACTAGTTTGTGAGATCCGACGAAGTCTCGTCCACAAAGCTACGCTTTTCAAAAAGCCATGATTTGATCAACATATGATTGGCAGCACTTCGTATGCCACATTACCAAATTGGGAATATATCACTAGTAGCCATCAACTACATAACCTTTGAGCTCATACGTCTTAGAGAAGGGTGTTAAGCTAAGAGAATAAATTCTCCGCACCAACAGAAATGTATTTGATAGAAACATGATTTACATCTCAAAGTGTAATGTCATACATACATCCATACAAGTCCGTTTTGGGTTCGAACGGAACCGAAGGCACTTCGAAGAAGCCCTTGCAATCCGAATATTCACTAATCACATCGGAATTCCAATCACAAAGGGTGATCAAATCTCTACACCGGGGCCATTCGGTGCAGAGACATTCGAAAGGTAATCCTTTCACTTTCAAAAATACCCGGTCTTCATCACCATCTTCAAATGCAATCTCATTTCTTCATATCATTATTCAGAATGTGTTTTATGGCATAAAGTCCTCTTCCGGCTAACTTGAATAATGAGCGCTTATTTTTAAAAAAATAAGTGTTCATTCAGATTTCAAGTAAATTACAAAAAAATTTCCATTTGATCTTTTAAACAAAAGATCCATCACAAAGGTTCGATGTGGTTTTCGAATATCCATTTGGAATTCGACCATCGGTCGCATCGAAATTCAAACGCCATTTAAAGGCCAACATTGATAGTCGGTTATTTAACTATCAAACGATATTCACAACACTCACCAAGATTAAAATAATTTTCCCCCAATTATTTATTTTCAAAATATCTTCGCAAGATATATTTTCCACACTTCAACCTTTTGAAAAAAAATTCAAATCACTTTCTCCACGTGGAATAGATTTCCAAATATTTATTTGTTTCCACTGAAAATCTTTCGAGTCCGAGTACTTTAAAATAATTTAAATCACCTGTCCAAAAGTATATACTTGGAAACATTTCGAATAAAATCTATTTCTAAACACTTATTTTAATATTAGTTACGAAAACATTATCCCAATATCTCATATGAAACTTCAAGTCCAAACTAATTTTAAATTAAAATTAGTAGATAGAGTATAAATATTTAAATAATCATTTTCTATATCCAATATCAATTAAATCTTTAAATAATCACTTTTATAATTAACTTAATAAATATTTACTTTAAATATTTGAAGGCAATTCTCAAAAATAATTTCTCCAACAATATTCTTTCAAACCAAATTCTAAAACTATTAATTTATCCTATAAAATCTACTTTCAAAATATGCTCGGCTTTCCAAGAAAAATACACTTTCCATTCTAAGAGGGTTCATTTAAATCAACAAATAAATCCTTCTTGATTTATTTCAAATTTACATTCCAAGTCCTAAATTCCTTTCCACACTTTTTTTAAAAATAAACCAATATTTATTTTAAAAACAAATTTCCCTTTCCTTTATAAATTCCTATAGTGAATTTCCAAATATGCACCGGTATACGATTTCCAAATATTTACTTTCAATCACCAAATCAAACTCCAAATTGATTTGTAAATTTATTCCATACACCAAATCAAATTCCAAATTGATTTCCCAAAGATTCATTTTCAAACACCAAATCAATTTTCAAATAGATTTTTTTAAATTTATTTCAATACCAAATCAAATTCCAAATTGATTTCCAAAATCATTTCGACCACCAAATTAAATTCCAAATTTGATTTCTAAATTTATTTTCGTTTAAAAAAATTCCTTTATCTTTTCCAAACTATTTAAAATTCGTATTTTAAATAAATTCTTCAGCTTTTGAATAATATTACTCAAAATCCATTTATTAAACCTTTTTCCTATATTTTCGAATTAATTCGATAAGATTTCAAAAATCAACCTTTATACTTTTAAATTTTTTCTTTGCAAAATTCACCAAATTCTTTAAAATGAATTTACTTAAAATTTTCTACATTAATTTGCAAAAATCCAATTTTATATTTTTGGTATCCTATGATGCCAAAAATATATTTGGCTAAACCATAGCCTTAAATGATTTCAATCACAAATATAATCATCCACAGATTATAAATAACTTAACACGCAACATTGAAACAAATTCAAATATTTGAGGAATACAGTTGGATCCCTCTAACCTATTTCCCTACATCCACAAATGCTAACACAACAACTAAATACCAATTCCACTTCGACGTGGAATATCGCGGTATATGGGATTATATAATATCATCCGCTATTATGTGACGCATAGGGTCTCGTCTGCTATATAATGCGGGAAATCAATCACTCCAAATATATATATACACACACACACACACACACACACACTACTTTATACACTACCACATCCAAACAGTCAACCAGTAACTGAAATTTTCAACTATTATAATTTGAGTTAGAAGATATCACTTTTAAAAATGCATGCAACCCATTTTCCATTCCGGCTTGTTTCCATTCGGATATTGACCTTGTATAAATAATTATATAATTTTTATTAACATTCGAAATAATCGAACAATTCAATTGCCATTTATAACTTGACTAAATAATTTCTTTTTGATCATTTAATTAATTAAAAATTATATTTTATCGAATGATTTATTTTAATCAAATACTTAAATTTTTAACAAATTTTCCTTTTATAATGATTTGATAACTAAAATAAATTAGATAAATAAGTTGAACAAATAAATCACCTTAATAAATTATTTTAGAATAATATTGTAAGTGGAAATATGGTTATGTATATTTATTTCTTCCTTTGAGACAACATATACATATACATATACATACATACATACATACATATATATAAGAACAGAACTATGTTACATTCTCTTTTCTGTATTCACGCACATACCCATATATATATAGTATATAAACTGGAAAATTGTCTGCCTATATATAATTTTTTTCTTCTTTTTTTGTGATTAACAACAGTAATGTACTTCACTGTAATCAAGATTAAATCGAGAAAATGAAGTTCGAATACCTTATTGACGAACCTAGATTGAAACCCCAATCTCGGCCCGACCATCGATTGCGTGCTACCAGAACATCGCCCCTAAAAATCAAGTCACAATTCCCAATCTGATCTCTCCCATCATCAACGAGCATCTCCTAGGCTTGAATCGAAATGGCCCTCGAAGAACGATCGTCCTCGCGCCCCCGCCACGAAGTCGTGCTCGCGCGAGACAACTCGCGATCCATCAGACGCTCAGTTCCATGCCGCTGCCCACCTCACGCATGTAACGACGTGATTTTTTGACGCTCGAAAACCGACATCAATACGTCCACTATATCAACTGCCAAGCAATCGAAGGCCGGAAAACCATACCGTTAGGGTTAAGGAAGAAGAAAGAGGTAGAAGAAAAGAGAAAAAGATAGAACAGAACAGAAAGAACAACAAAACAATATCAGAATCTCACAATTGTAGCGTGTTAATCCCGTTTCACCAACGAGTTAAAAGAGCCCACAAGATAAGATCTACGAGTTAAGGATGGCACGACTTAAGGAAATGAACGACCTACGACCTAAAACATGTTGCGACCTAACAATGGCTACGGTTGAACGGTCTAGGAAAGCACCGACTCATAGAGATAAGCAACTCAATAGACCAACGACTCAAAGCTGGCAGCGACTCAGTAGATTACCGACTCATCTACTTAAGGAAGGTACCGACTCATTTGATAGCGACTCAGTCAGCTGACTGAGTCGAAGGGTTAACGGTTCATAAAGAAAGCCGACTCAGTAAGTTGCCGACTCATCAAGACTATCGACTCACGACTTAAGGAGCCTAACGGGTTAAAGCATTAACGACTCATTGAAAGGGATGGCCTCAGCGACTCAACAGATCCACGACTCATCATAAGAAACGACTCAAGATGATTGACGACTCATAACCCGGGATGACTCGTCCGCGACTCAAAGCCACTGAGTCGTATTCCGTTACAACAATGCATGTCCTAGTAAGGGTTGACTCGCCAGCGACTCAAGACTCAACCTACAGATGAGTCGGTCACAACTCAACCTGACTCGGCCACGACCTAACTTGACTCGGGGACGACTCAGCTTGAGTCGGTTGCGACTCATGACTTGTACGCAGAATTCATGTCCAGGCCTGTCTATAAATACGTAGCCACCTCCAACGTTCAAAGGACTTTTGGTCAATCAATTTCAAGCACCATTTCTCTGCCGAATTTCAGACTACTTCAACA
Organism: Allium cepa; assembly: GCA_030765085.1. NCBI lineage: Eukaryota > Viridiplantae > Streptophyta > Magnoliopsida > Asparagales > Amaryllidaceae > Allium > Allium cepa. The sequence goes on along the minus strand of CM060943.1, from coordinate 933,946,558 downwards.
CTTAAAGCTTTTTGAGATTCAAAGAACGTCTAAAAGAACTTCATGAAGAAATCATCTACATCCACCATGGATTTGAAGATTTTTGTCAACATCGAAGTTTGAGTTACTTGTTCTAAGTCTTTTGTAATTCAAAATGTGTTGTACTTGAGAAGATTTGTATCAACTTGTAACGTGATCATCAATAAAAGAACTTAAAGTGGACGTAGGCTATACCCATAAGCCGAACCACTATAAAATTGCTGTTGTTTACTGCTTTTCCGCTATTACTTGCTTATAAGTCTTTCCGATCTATCGGGTGGTGCTTTCACAACTATACTTCACACACCGGGGTGTTAGCGTTCAAATTTAAGCGTTAACATTTTTGGTGCTTTCACTGAGAATTGAACTCAGGACAGCTGTCATCATTGCTTCGCAGAGATTTGAAGAAAGAATTTCCTTAAAAACCAGAAGTATATCTGAGATTATGGCTCCTGGAAGGAAAAGTAGATCTATCAGATCTGGGAACATTCAAGAGGGAACCTCCGCTTCCCCTGTGCCTAATCTACCCACTCCGTCTGTTGGAGTTACAAAAGCGGAATTGGATGCTGTGATTCTAGGGCTAAACCAGCAGATAAACGCCCAAAATGCACAACTAGAGGCTCAAAGTGCCCAGAATGCTCTGATTCTAAATAAGTTGAACGACTTACTTGGGGCAAACAATCAACCGGCTGGTAATGAAAGGAACTATGCTGGCAACATTCATGATGTTAATGAAAGGAATGCTCCTGAAAGGCCTACTAGTCCCTTTGAGCAGGCAGTACCTGACGCCGGTGGATCTAGAACTCGGCATGATGAGGAATATCTTTCTGGAATGGTCCGGCAGATCATGAAAGAAAGTATGCAAAGGGTTGAAGATGAGAAGGAATGGGGTTTCGCTCCAAGTAAAACTCCGTTTACTGAAAAAATCTTGAAGGCGGAATTTCCAAGGAAGTTTGTCCCTCCGACTATTCCAGCTTACAAAGGGACGAGTGATCCGAATGAGTTCCTGTATAAATATGACTGGCACATGACAGGTGCCAGGGCCTCCGACGAAATAAAGTGCCGATATTTCCCCGTATACCTGGAAGGCGTGGCTTTACTGTGGTTCACCAAGTTACCAGTCCGATCTATCGATCAGTTTTCAGACTTGACCAGAAAATTCAAGGAGCAGTTTAGACTATATGCTTCGAAGGCCAAGGATATTATGTCACTATCGAGTTTAGAGCAGAATCCTGGTGAGTCTATCAGATCCTTCTTGAACCGCTTCAATATAGCACTGGCTGAGGTGGACAATGCTGAACCACGAATGATATTGACTTATCTGATGAGGGCTATCGATAAGTCAAGCGAATTTGGGAAATGGTTAAATATGAAGGAGCCAACCTCTCTCGAAAAGTTCTACAAAAAAGCAGACGAATTCATTCGCTTGGAAAGCCGTCCTTTACCAGTAAAGACAGTGTTGGAAAAAGCAGAAGACAACACTGTCGCTCCACGCAAGAATGAATCGGTGGGGCAAAAAAGGGAGAATAGTAATGGGAAGAAACAGGGTAATCTGAAGAAGCCCCGATCCTTCAAGCCATCAGAATATACTCCATTATCACATACACCGGAGCACATCTACCTCGCCACTAAAGATTCCGTCGATTTCCCTAAACCTATCCCTTTGAGAACTGGGAGAAAAGCCATACAAAGTGGGAAATTCTGCCGCTTCCACAATCAACCAGGTCATGAAACTGATGAATGCCGCCAGCTGAAAAATCTGATTGAAGAGTTGCTAAGAGAAAACAAGTTGCAGCAATTCGTAAAAAAGAATAGCAACAATCCTGCATCGTCGAGTCAGGGGCAGCGGGCCCCTGTTCATCAGCCTGGGGCAGGAGAGAAAGCTACGGGGCATGAATCTGGAAGGCCCGTTATCAATGTCATTTCAGGAGGACCTCACCCAGCTGGTAAAAGTTGGGGTGAGATGGAGAGATATTCCAGGGCTTTGAAATATGCTCCAGCCGAAGAAAACGTCTTTGTTCTAGAAGACACTACGCCCCTTAAACAACAGAAAACTTTCAGTGATGATATTATTTTCAGAGCCAGAGATTCTACAGGTATTGAAGCTCCTACTTTAGATCCCTTGGTCATCTCGGCTGGTATTGGACCAGCCATTGTCAGAAGAGTCCTCATTGACTGCGGAGCATCATGTAATATTCTCTTCAAGAAGACATTTGACCAGATGAAAATCCCTATGATCGATGTGCAAGCCTCATCACAGAAAATCGTTGGCTTCACTGGGGAGCCAAAGCAACCAGTAGGAACCATCGATCTGTTTGTAGAACTTGGGGAAGGAGAAAGGAAAGTGGTCCGAAAGCAAACCTTTGTGATCGTCGATGAATATTCTGCTTATAATGCTTTTCTTGGCCGTCCAACACTCGCAGTATTCAAAGCTATCCTAGCCCCGTGGTGCCTCACTATTAAATTTCCTACTGACAATGGAGTAGGAGTTATAAAAGGGGATCAAAATGCTGCGCGAGAATGTTATTGGACAGAGCTGCGAGAGTCAAGAAAAAGAGAAATGGGAAAGGATGCGGCAACTCCAGTCCGCATCAAGGAACCAGCTTTGTAGCAATTACAGAGCGGACCCTGCACTGGCGAACACAGCGGGGCACGGAAAGAAATGGATCCCAGAAAAGCCAGTACAGGGGAGAATAGAGTAGTACCGGTGGAAACGACAATTCCGGTACCTGTTGACCCGAAGGACCCAAATAAGGTGTTGAATGTGGGTTCGCAGCTTAATGTGTCAATTCAGAACGTCTTAATATCTTTCCTGAAAGCAAATCTGGATGTCTTTGCTTGGACTCATGCCGATATGTGTGGGATATCCCCAGAAGTTGCAGTACACGCTCTGAATATTGACCCAAAGTTTACGCCAGTTAAACAGAAAAGAAGAACCCAAGGTCCAGAAAGGTCAGCAGCATTAAAAGAAGAAGTTGATCGACTCATGGAAAATAACTTCATCAAAGAATCTACGTATCCGAATTGGGTTTCAAATCCTGTGTTGGTCAAGAAAGCTAATGGAAAATGGAGAGTATGCATCGATTTTTCTGATCTAAACAAGGCTTGCCCCAAAGATTGCTTCCCATTACCCAGGATCGATCAACTGGTAGACGGAACTGCGGGACATGAATTGTTATCCTTCATGGATGCCTACTCCGGTTATAACCAAATCATGATGCATGAGCCGGATCAGGAGGATACAAGCTTTATCACAGATGTTGGACTTTATTGCTACAGAGTTATGCCCTTCGGATTGAAAAACGCAGGGGCAACCTACCAAAGACTTGTTAATGCTATGTTCAAACCGCAATTGGGCAAAACTATGGAAGTCTACGTCGACGACATGTTAGTGAAGTCCAGGAAAGCAGTGGATCACATTGAACACTTAGCAGAAATGTTCGCAGTCCTCCGGAAATACAGAATGAAACTTAACCCTCTGAAATGTACATTTGGGGTCGAATCCGGAAAGTTCTTAGGTTTTATCGTCAGTGCTAGGGGCATTGAGGCCAGTCCACCTCAAATTACCGCCTTAAAAGAAGTTAAAGCTCCTAGAACGAAGAAGGAATTGCAAAGTCTCAACGGAAAGGTCGCCGCTTTGAGTCGGTTCATTTCCAAAGCTACTGATAAATGCATCCCATTCTTCGATGCCCTGAAAAAAGGAAAGAAGAACTTTGAATGGACTCCTGAATGCCAAAAAGCCTTTGAAGAGTTGATCCGTCATATGGAAACGCCTCCGATACTTTCTAGGCCAGGCAATGGTGAGGATCTTCTTATATACTTGGCAGTATCATCTCATGCTCTAAGTGCAGCGCTGATACGGGAAGACAAAAGGATTCAACATCCAGTTTACTATATCAGCAAAAGACTCACTGGGGCAGAGCTGAATTACTCCAAGTTGGAAAAACTCGCCTATTGCCTACTAGTTGCATCGAGGAAACTGAGGCAATATTTCCAAGCTCATCCTATCAAAGTACTCACTGATCAGCCTCTAAAGCAAGTCCTATTTCGCCCTGAAACTTCGGGTCGTCTTCTAAAATGGAACATTGAACTTAGTCAATATGACATCACCTATCACCCCCGAAAAGCAATCAACGGACAAGCTTTAGCTGATTTCATTGCAGAATTCACAGAGAAAGATAATGGTGAGGAAAAAGCGGTCAATGATTCTCCAATCCAGTGGAAGATGTATGTTGATGGCGCAAGAAATGACTACTGTTCTGGAGCCGGAGTGGTACTTGAAACTCCTGAAGGTCGATCATTATGTTATGCACTAAGACTGGAATTTCCTTCAACAAACAATGAAGCAGAATATGAAGCTCTTATTGCAGGTCTGAAAATCGCTAAAGAGTTGAACATTCGAGCATTACAAATTTTCAGTGATTCTCAGCTTATTGTATGCCAAGTCAAGAAAGAATTTCAAGCAAAAGGTGGAAATTTGCCTTCCTACTTGTCAAAGGCTTGGGAACTCCTATGTGAACTCGATCACTATTCAATAAGCCACATTCCTCGGGAAAAGAATATGAAGGCCGATTCCCTCGCAAAATATTCAAGTTCTGGTGAAGCTCAACTATTGGGATTGGTCCCTGTAGAAGTCCTTTCAGCGCCAAGTATAGACGAGATGGATATAGACTGGATTATGAATGTGTCTCAAGAACAAGAGTCATGGATGGCTCCAATACTGGATTACCTACTCAGAGGTTCTCAGCCGGAAAACTCGATAGAAAGACGAAAGCTACTAAGGAAGGCCTCTCGCTATGTAATTCAGGATGGCCGATTGTACAGACGGGGATTCTCAATGCCATTGCTTCGATGTGTATCCCGGGAAGAGTCCAAAACAATCCTAGCGGAAGTGCATGGAGGAGAATGTGGTGATCATTCAGGTGGTCAAACATTAGCAAAGAAAATTCTACGATACGGATATTTTTGGCCCGAAATTAACCGGGATGCCGCAGATTACTCCCGAAAATGTGACAAGTGCCAAAGATATGCCAAAATTCCTAGAGCACCTTCTACCGAACTCACACAGATGGTCAGTCCATGGCCATTTGCAATTTGGGGAATGGATCTCATTGGGCCGCTACCAACTGCTAAATCAGGGATTAAATATGCTATTGTTGCAGTTGATTATTTTACTAAGTGGGCTGAAGCTGAACCATTAGCTACTATCACTTCTAAGAAAGTGATAAGCTTCGTGACCAAGAATATCATTTGCAGATACGGTGTGCCTCAGAAAATAATCACAGACAATGGTACTCAGTTTGAAAGCGAGGAATTCCAGGATTTTTGCAAGCGATTCAAAATCCAGAAAAGCTTTTCGGCAGTAGCTCATCCACAGGCAAACGGGCAAGTGGAAGCAGTGAACAATATCATCAAATCAACCATCAAAAAGCAACTCGAAAGAGCAAAAGGTGGTTGGGTCGATAAACTACCACTTGCACTATGGGCATACAGAACTACTCACAAAACTGCAACTGGGCATACTCCTTTTTCATTAGCATACGGATCGGAAGCAATGATCCCGGTTGAAACAGAGGTCCCTTCACACAGAAGAATCCATTTCAATCAAGCAGAGAATGAAAAGCTACAACTGGAAGCGCTGGATCTCCTTGATGAAAAAAGAGATGAAGCTAACCTCAGAGTTGCAGCTCATCAGCAAAGGATAGCCAGACATTTCAATTCCAAAGTTCGTCAACGCAGCTTTGAAATTGGAGATCTAGTTCTGAAAAGAATTATGACCGCGACAGGTGTGTTTGGGCCAAATTGGGAAGGACCATATGTAATAGGTCAGAAACTTCTCGACGGCACATTCAAGCTCACCACTGTTGATGGAGATCAAATTCCAAGGGCATGGAACAGCAACCACTTGCGTCCATACTTTACTTGAAAATTTTGTTGAAACATTGTAAAAAGAATTATGAATGTATGATTCCTGTAATTGAAAGCAACTGTGAAACTGATGCAAGTAAATAATGAAAGAGTATAAAGTGGATGTAGGCCCAATTTCATGGCGAACCACTATAAATCTTGTGTTCCTTATTACTATTATATGTTTGCTTTGTTTTCGATATAAAAATACATAAAATGTATTGCTGAAATGTCGATTTAAATTTTTGCAGACAATGGAAATAAAACTTGCGCATAATAAAACCGAGCGATTCTCACCATCATTCAACAAACAAATTTCAAGTCACAAAGACCCCGAATTCAAATCCTAGATAGGAAATACTTCAATTGAACGGCTAATGATTTCGATAGAAACGAGCCCTTGCTGATAAATTGAGATTGTTTGAACAAACAAACATCCAATTAGGAAGCTAGTGCCCGTTCTCACGAACTTGCCTGGCAATAAAGTACACTTCCTTGGATTAAACAAGCCACTTGTGAGAAAAGGGGAATGAAGACTTGAAAGAAAAAAAAAAAAAAAAAAAAAAAAAGAGAAAAGAGGATCGCTGAAAAGGCATAAGCAAGTGAACAGAGGAGCAACCAAAGCTACCATCAGCGGCACAAGTCCTCTTCGGAGGCGCAACTCTTCGGAGGAAAAAAGACCTCTAATGGGTCATACGCCACAAAAAAGAAAGTTCTCTACTCAACAAAAAAGATTGGAGAAGTCATGACCCTCCAACCATGAGAGAGTAACTTCCAGGCGATGAAAACCCTCTCTGAGGCACATTTCACCAGGAGTTGAAGTGTTATGACCGCTCTTCGGAATTTCACTTCACCAGAGTTGAAATGCAAACAAAATAAAAGCCCTCTTCGGAGGCCCATTTCACCAGGAGTTGAAGTGTTATGGCCGCTCTTCGGAATTTCACTTCACCAGAGTTGAAATGCAAACAAAATAAAAGCCCTCTTCGGAGGCCCATTTCACCAGGAGTTGAAGTGTTGTGACCGCTTTTCGGAATTTCACTTCACCAGAGTTGAAATGTAAACAAAATAAAAGCCCTCTTCGGAGGCACATTTCGCCAGGAGTTGAAGTGTAACAACCGCTCTTTGGAATTTCACTTCACCAAAGTTGAAATGCAAAAACAAAGACCTTCTTGAAAGCACACGTTTCACCGAGATTGAAATAAAACTTCCAAGTGTTGAAACGTGAAAAGGCTTTCTTCGAAGGCACAACTCTTTGGGGGTACACGTTTCACCGAGATTGAAATAAAACTTCCAAGTGTTGAAACGTGAAAAATCCCTCCTCAGAGGTACAATTTTGTATAAAAAAAAATTCCTCATCAAAAAGCGTACTTTAACTTTCAAATGGAAAATGATTGTAAAAAGAAAAGAAGTTAAAGTACCCTTCAGAGGTCCGCTTTACCACATAGAGGAATCCACTTGGTGAAATATGCACATAAGCAAAAGAGAAAAGTGATTTCTTCGAACGACAAAGCGTAAAAACTTATACGAAGGGAGTTGTACTCAATAAAAATTTTCTTTAAAAAATGAAATAATTATTCTTTAACAAATAAGAGTGCAAGTCCCCTCGAAGTATAAAATATTGCAACAAGCTTAAGGTATGGGGGCAACATGGTATAGTAGTATAGCTGCCTCAGTAAAGTAATACTCAAGCAACATACCATAAGCCCGCTGCAATACTATATAAACAAACTTGTGCAAAAATAAATAGTAAATGCATTCTCAAATTCAAACAGAAGTTTGTACAAACGAAGAATCATTTTATTCAACTATAATGCAGATACAGGTTTCAAAATAAAAGCGGGGGCCGGTACCCGCACAACTCTCGGCCAGTTCATACAAAAGGCAAAAAGCTAAAATCTTCACTTCTTCTTCCCTCCTTTGGACCCTTTACTCGGTCGAATAACCAGCTTTTCAGGTCGGCCAGTGGGTATAAGTGAAGTAGGAGAGGCAGGTGTAACCGGTTCAACTTCCGGCTCCTCTTCAGTGGCGGTGATTTTCTTCCCCCCTCCTCTTTGATGTCCCACGCTTCTCTCTCCTTTGTGAGGAAGACTTACTCCCCGGAGTGACAAGTTTTGATAGAACAATGTCGTCAGAAGGAGTCCGTTCCGGGGAAATGTCACCTCCCTCAGGTCTCTCATCTTTCTGCTCTTGCGAAGCGATGGGATCATCCAAGCCGTGAAGAGCCTCTATTTGTTCCTTCTGTGATCCAGGTTGCGAGGCAGAAGGAGGCACCGCCTGAGGAGATAGAGGAAGGATGACCGGAGGAGTAGAAGTTTGAGCAGTGCTTGGTACTTTCTCTACAGAAGAAAAAAGGTTAAAGTCAGTAAAAAGAGGAGATGAGGGTTCACCAATGAAGTCAGTAAAGAACAGGAGGAAGGCTCCAGATCAAAGCAATAAGAAACCTTCTAAGTTCTAACCCGGTTACGACTCATGGATTTTGTCGTAAAATTTTCTAAGTCGGATTAAAGTCGATAGTAAAGGCTACTGGGTCGCATGGAAGCCACTGAGTCGTACACGGCTTATGGTTTAAGTCGTGCACGGTTTAAAGGATAAGTCACGGGAAAGTAGCAAGTACTGAGTCGTTCACAGCTCATGGTTTGAATCATTCACGGCCTATGGCTTAAGTCGTTCACGACTTATAGCTTGAGTCGTTTGTGGTTTATGGCTAAAAGCATTAAGTCGTGTACGGTTGTGATTGCAAGGTATTTCAGAATCAGTGGCCGAAAAGAAAAACCAACTTAGTCATGAGATCCTAAGTCATTTCCTCAACCAGTCAACTCCTTTCTAACCCGTTAACCCGTAAGAACTTCCTCATCTCCTCCGAACCCACAGGCCGGTCAAATCGAGATATTGTAATTCATCATCTTCTCCTCACATCACCAGAAAGCACCCAAAAACCAATTCGAATCGCTTCAAGTGTACGGCGAATCAAGCGCAATGTTATAATCTAAAGGATCACAACAACAACGTAGCCAGCAATGGTCAGAATCGTTCACAACTCAATTCAAAGCCCGAGTACGACATACGGCGGTGATTTGGGAACAGGAAGCAAAAATTTATGCCTTAGCGATGGTCGTGGTTGGATTGAAGTTCAAAATGACTTACGCGATGTGGAGGAAAGGATGAATTAATGATCAGTAAGCTCAGATTTGCTTTTGAGAGGTTGGAGAGTCTCTAATGGCGGATGCGGCTGCGAGATAAGAAGTGGGAGAGGAGAAACGACTCAAGCGTTTTTATACCTGGAGACACTGGAACTTGAATCGGCACGGGTTATGATGAGTCGAAGCGCACGACTTACGGCTTAAGACGTGTGCTTCGAGGGGCAAGTGTTAATCCCGTTTCACCTACGAGTTAAAAGAGCCCACAAGATAAGATCTACGAGTTAAGGATGGCACGACTTAAGGAAATGAACGACCTACGACCTAAAACATGTTGCGACCTAACAATGGCTACGGTTGAACGGTCTAGGAAAGCACCGACTCATAGAGATAAGCAACTCAATAGACCAGCGACTCAAAGCTGGCAGCGACTCAGTAGATTACCGACTCATCTACTTAAGGAAGGTACCGACTCATTTGATAGCGACTCAGTCAGCTGACTGAGTCGAAGGGTTAACGGTTCATAAAGAAAGCCGACTCAGTAAGTTGCCGACTCATCAAGACTATCGACTCACGACTTAAGGAGCCTAACGGGTTAAAGCATTAACGACTCATTGAAAGGGATGGCCTCAGCGACTCAACAGATCCACGACTCATCATAAGAAACGACTCAAGATGATTGACGACTCATAACCCGGGATGACTCGTCCGCGACTCAAAGCCACTGAGTCGTATTCCGTTACAACAATGCATGTCCTAGTAAGGGTTGACTCGCCAGCGACTCAAGACTCAACCTACAGATGAGTCGGTCACAACTCAACCTGACTCGGCCACGACCTAACTTGACTCGGGGACGACTCAGCTTGAGTCGGTTGCGACTCATGACTTGTACGCAGAATTCATGTCCAGGCCTGTCTATAAATACGTAGCCACCTCCAACGTTCAAAGGACTTTTGGTCAATCAATTTCAAGCACCATTTCTCTGCCGAATTTCAGACTACTTCAACACTTAAAGCTTTTTGAGATTCAAAGAACGTCTAAAAGAACTTCATGAAGAAATCATCTACATCCACCATGGATTTGAAGATTTTTGTCAACATCGAAGTTTGAGTTACTTGTTCTAAGTCTTTTGTAATTCAAAATGTGTTGTACTTGAGAAGATTTGTATCAACTTGTAACGTGATCATCAATAAAAGAACTTAAAGTGGACGTAGGCTATACCCATAAGCCGAACCACTATAAAATTGCTGTTGTTTAATGCTTTTCCGCTATTACTTGCTTATAAGTCTTTCCGATCTATCGGGTGGTGCTTTCACAACTATACTTCACACACCGGGGTGTTAGCGTTCAAATTTAAGCGTTAACATAGCGGAACAACATATAATAGATAAATGAATAATCTTTAAACAAAGAACTATATCAGTTATTACATTGTATCATATTAAATTTCATCATCACAGTGTACAACAACAAACAAATGACAAACGGCGGAAAGGAATTACTATATACTGGTAATATGCCATGCTATCCAGCTTGCCTCCAGCAACTCTTGAATTCCAGAATATCCTGATAAACCTGACTCTTGACTGCCCGTGTGGAAATTGGTGGGCACCCGGAGTTTTGGAAGGAATACAATAAACTCCGAGTCAGTCATGTGACTGGTGTGAGAACTCAAAACAGTTTATTTTATTTATTTTTTTACAAAGAAGAGGATAATTTTTTTTTAAAATAGATTCGCAATGCTTTTAAAAATGAGACTACCATAAGGCCTCCCGCATACACACACAATGCAACGGAGAATCGGAGGAGATTTCTCCTTATGATAGTCAAAGATGCTTGATACGCATTAAAAAGAAACATTTGATATTATTATTAGTGCATAGTGCAGGAAAAATCATTTCGAAAATAAAGATATAAATCTTAGCCAGCATAGGCATTTCGCACTTATGCCTACTATAGCTACCATCCAAACAGTGGTGACCACCATAAGTGAATGATAGATTCTACAACTAAAACCGCACAAGATCGTATTGTTTCTTTTGATTTCGAACAAATGGTCAGGCCAAGGAACTTCCCATTGCCACATGGAAACGCCTCTGGAATGACGTCTAGAGAACCTAACCGATCTATGCCAACACAAGGCCGAGTTACCCCTAACTGGGTAACTACTGACACGAATATGTCATCCCCAATTCGTAACCGATCTATCCGAGGATCCTTGATTTCCATCAACCACAAAGCAATAAATTTGCAGCAACAACATAGGTTAAGTATCTGGACTCCATACCATGATACCACCTCTATCCAGAAGGAATGACATACACTAAAGGGGCGCTACCCCCTAATAACCTTGCCGCACCCTTCCTGTTTTGACCATTTCCGGGGTGTGAGGTCCGACAAAGTCTCGTCCATAAAGCCACGCTTTATACAAAAGCTGTGCTTTGGGTCACCAAATGATCAAAGTAATTATCACCAAGACAAATGATCAAACAAATGATCATATCACAAATGATCAGACAATGATCATTTCACAGCAACACTAAACATGCCACACTACCAAATTGGGAGTATATCACTAATAACCTTCAACTACAAAACCTCTGAGCTCGTACGTCTCAAAGAAGGGTGTTAAGCTAAGAGAATAAATTCTCCGCCACCAAAAGAAATATATTTGAAAGAAATCAGCTTTATATCTCAACTTGTAATGTTAGACACACAATCCATATAAGTCTGTTACGGGCTCGACACAGAACCGAAGGCACTTACAAAGAAGTCCTTGCATTCCGGATAATTTCTAATCACGTCCGGACTTCCCGTCACTAAGGGTGATAAAACCTCTATATCGGAGATCAGCCGATGCAGAGTAACTCAACGGTAATCCTCCCATTTTCAAAAATATCCGGTCTTCAACACCGGTCGTCAAATGCAATCCATTACGACGTATCACATATTCAGAATGGGTTATACGACCCCAAGGTCCTTTCCCGGCTAACCCGAATAGTGAGCGCTTATTTTAAAAATAAGCGTGGCATTCAAATTCAAGCAATCACAACAAATACCTATTTAAAGGTAAATATTGATAGTCGGATTATTTAACTATCAATAGGCGGGTTCGACATCACCAAATTCCAAATAATTTCTCAAATTATTTACTTTCCAAAATATCTTTACTAGATATAAAATTTCCACAATTCAACAATTTGAAAACAATTTTCAAATCACTTTTCACATTTACCACTTTTGAAAACAAATTTCAATTCATTCCCCTATACGAGATTACTTTCATTTCAACATGGTTCATTTAAACCAATTAAATAAATCCTTAACGATTTACTTTATATTTACGTTCCAAATCCATAAATTAATTCCCACACTTCAAAAATAAATCAACGTTTATTTTTAAACAAATTTCCCTTTCTTTTATAAATTCCATAGTGAATTTACATTCCAAAATATTTATAAATATACGATTTCAATTTTTGATTTTCATTTTATCTTCAAAAAGATAAATTCTCAAAACGTTTCATTTCACATTGGAAAAACATTTCCATACTTATTTATTAATAAGTAATTTCACAAAACCATTTATTTTCAATACTTAGAAAATATTCAATATACTTAATATCGAAATTAAGTATATATTTCATTCTTTAAGAAATCATTCACTTAAACACATTTATTTGAGTCAAAACGAATGTTGCGTAAAACACCGCTACGACGACCCAAAATCACTAGTATAGGGATTCAAAATTAAAATAGATATATAAATCCCAATACTGTACAAAATATTTACTTTCGGAAACCATTTACTATAACAACAGTGTTATAGTCCACCATTTCTTTATTTCTCGAAAATGTCTATTTCAACAATAAATGTTGAAATATATGTACTCGATTTATAATACATTTTAAAACATCGTTAAAACGATGAACTTCATTTTATAATATTCATTTTCCCAAGCATATCCATTTTATTTGATAATATATTCACTGTCCAAAATCGTGAATATACTTCCTTTACCAATTTCAACTTTCAATTTATCAAATTCCATTGCTTTCGAATTTATAAACAATGTCTATAAATTCCATTTCTATTTATAAACTTCGATTTATAAATCTCCTTTATTAATCCTATTCAATTTATATAACTCAATTATATACTAAAAGTCCATATTATAAGTTAAATGCTTATAATCCACTTATTTACAAAATCATTCTTTTAAAACTTCACAAATTATAAATCTTATTACTTATAAGATTTCATTTATAACCCTATTTTCAACATTAATAGAACTCCTTTTAAATTTCTATTATTTCGGTTTATAATATATATATTTTATAAATCTCAACTATAAACCATTTTTGCTTCATCAAAGATTTCAATTTAAATGCAAAAATCCGATTTATAAGTTAATTCCTTAAAATCTTTTGTCTTACAACATCTATTCATTTTATAACTTCACAATTCATAAATCTAAAAATTTTCGTTCACTTATGAAATCCATTTATACTTCATTTTAACACTTATAAAAACTCGTTTTATAATTCCAATATTTTTAGTTTTAAAATATCAAATTTATACATCTTTCATATAACCCGTTTTAAAATAATTCAAAAATCCCAATTTAACTATTTTATAAATTTATTAACTACTTATCTCAAAAATCGCCTTTTGGTTATATTTCACAAAAATCTTAATTTTTATAACATAAAAATTTATAACGTTTTAATTATTTAAAATGAATCAATTCAAAATTTTAATAAAACGTATACTTTCAAAAATTACATTCAAAAATTCTTTTAAAAACCAAAATCATTATTTTAAAACTTTGAAAATGGATCCGATGATGCAACAACACCAAAAGTCAATCACGACATCCAAATAACATATATCGATATGATAACCAACAAATATCAAAATATCTGTAAATAAATCAATACAGTTGAGGAATCCAATTGGATCCCTCCAACCTGTTTCCCTACATCCACAGATGTTAGCACAATACCAATTCCGTTCCAGTACGGAATTATTGCGGTATATGGGATTTATAAAAATATTATCCGCTTAATAGACAGTGCAATAGGGTCTCATCCGCTATATAATGTGGAAAATCAATTCTAAGTACATAAATAATACCAATTTCACTGTACTGTGAAATATTCGCGGTATATGTTTTTAATAAATAACCTCCGCTTACTAACGGCGCATAATGTCTATTTTAACAATCAATAGATAACAATATTCATTCAAACATACATTCAACAATTTTAGATATAACTATTTAAAATTAAAATCGAAACTGATTCGACTGAGTGAGAAGTTCTCACCTTAGTTTTAATTCCGTTTTCAGCTTTTATTTCGAATAAAATTAAACGCGCGTTTAATTTTACCCAAAATTCTCACTAACTCTAAACGACTCCAAACAAGTTCCATAGTGTAGTGCTCGTTGATACGATTCCAATGCAACTGGTTTCGTGCGTTTTCGACCTAGTATGAAAAAGATATGTATTTTTAAAGTTACACGAATTTAAAATAAACTAAATTACAACATAATTTCAATCTTAAACCTAATTGAATCCTAGCCATCCATCACTTTGCCCTAGATCACAGCCGCTCCTTTTTGCTTCTCCTCCCTCACAGTTTGTTCTTCTACAGGTAATAGCCGTAACCCCCAAACCAATCCAACACGAACTAGGGTTGAACATTGCTTCCTCCACGCTCATTTTCACCTCGATCAGGATACGCCATTTGAAGCACCTCTAGTTGCTCTACACTCGGCTGGAACAGGGAGGAGCACGGCCCCCCTATGGCCCTCGAAATTCGTGCCGACCTGATGGTGAACGCGGGCCCGTAGCCCCCACCTCGTCGTGAATTAGACGATTTCCACCGTTCAGATCGAAGTTCTCATCTTCCTCTTCATCTTTGCAGTTGAACCCGAAGCTTGAAAACGTGTGGATTTGGAGATATAAGATGAAGAAGAAGAACGATTTTCAGCCATTGTTTACAGGGCCGGCGGCTGAAACCTTTTAGGGTTAGGGTTTTAATGTTGTTTGTAAATTTGTGAATAACATGGGCTTTTATAGAAAATTCTCTGAATCACTATTCATCGAAAAATTTACGAACTCCAAACGAAGCATGCCGACTGGCGTTCCTAAGGTTTACCCCATGTTCCGAACACAATGGAACATGTTTCGGGAGCTAATTCGATCATCTGTGCTAGTTACGGCAATAAACGATCGATTTCAAATTAAACCGATAAATCAAATTTCTAGGCGTTTTGGCTTGCACCGGACAAACGGTAAATCCGATTGACACGAAATTTGAAACCATACAATAATATCAAATTACGGATCCGATGAAACTTGTTTTGTCGAAATTCGAGACTGTTTGAAAAATGGCTATTTTAACTCGCCAAATTAATATTAAAACAATTTCGATGCGTTTCGAGCTGCCACGATCAAACGAAAACTCCGATTGACACGAAAATTGAGATCCGATAATAACAAACTATTAAGGATCCAATGGAATAGTTTCGTCCAATTCTGAGACTGTTCGAAAATTGACTAATTTCACTAGTCGATTAAATATTAAAATATTCAATTTTCACAAATTAACTCTTAATTCAATT
This sequence comes from Allium cepa, assembly GCA_030765085.1. Classification (NCBI taxonomy): domain Eukaryota; kingdom Viridiplantae; phylum Streptophyta; class Magnoliopsida; order Asparagales; family Amaryllidaceae; genus Allium; species Allium cepa. Next base: position 933,930,867 of record CM060943.1, on the reverse strand, counting down.
TTTAAAAGTTCTAAAATATCGTTCTAACTCCAATATGATAAAATAAAATTTTACAAATCATTTTTAATCATATTAAACTCGATTTTCAACTATTTCTGTAATTTCAAATATTAAATAATTGATTTAATTATACAATCAAATCTAATTATTCGAAATAAAATTTATTCGACTTATAAATTTCACTTATTAATATTTAAAATTAATTAAATATTCAAATTTTAATTAATAGACATTTTGGGTCGTTACAGACTTCCCCCTTAAAAGAATTTCGTCCTCGAAATTACCAAGTAAGAAAAATTTACAGAATCCATTAACTTTCCAAAACAAACCGTTCAATTTAGATTTTCCAAATCTCTTAAGTGTTTAACTTTTCCAAAATTCATAGTTAAACTTCATACAAAATCTTTACTAAGTTTCCAAATCCAAACTTTAGTTTCCAAAAATTTCCCAATTTTCTCAAAAATATTCCAACGCCTTAAATTTTCGGAAAAATTCGCCATAGTCTCCTTTGCGCGGCTCGATCCGAAAAAATAAATGACAGTATATATATCACAAATATACATCTCATCAAGTGATGAGGCATCCCGCAGGGAAAAAAGTGTAAAAGTACGGTATGTAATCCGAGATATGTACCTTATTTATTATTAGCATGCGTATACGGCTAATATAGCGCGAAAACGAGCTCCAAATGCGAAGCAAGCGCAATCCGCACCTACTAAACACTTAACAAACCATAAGAAACATGCATATATGAAAGTAATATCAATATACAACATACAGCAACATAACAACTGCATATGCCAATATAGCAAATGCAACAAAACAACAAATGCAACCACCAAAATCAATATAAATTTACTTCTCATTAATATTCATTGAATTGGTTTTCAATTTAAATCATAGTTGATTCATTAACGTTGGATTTTTTACTAACATTCATTCATTCGATTTCAGTTAGTTTACATTCACTAATTTATTCACATTAATTCACCTTCAATCCAAATCAAATCCAATTCTATCCAAATTTATTTACCTCCAATTTGAATTCAATTACATAGCTTTTGATTTTGATAATTTACTTTCATTAACACTTAATGAATTATATACAATCAACTAACATTCACATGACAACCAATGTATATTCAACATAACCAAATTATTTAATTTACATTCAATTAGGTCCAACACTTTTAATTCCAATTGGTTGATATTTAATTGACTTTCATTCAATTTATTCAATTTCCAATAACATTAGCATTTAATGAATTAACACTCACATTCATTATTCCATATAAATTTATTTGCATTCGGTTGATTTACATTCAATTCATTAATTAATTCAATTGCTAATTCTTTTAACACTATAAAGTTGAATTTCATTCATATAACTCAAGTTCAAATTGTTAATGACTTCATTTCATTAATTCACTTATTAATTTTACTTTGATACCAAAATCAACTCTATTCAACTTCACTTAAGTTATATTCCATTTCAAACGTCTTATCTAATCTCAAATCAATTTATTTAACTTTCCTTTTGTTAAATTTCAAATCACATGTCTTTGATGACAACTCAAATTTATTTCATCTTGGATTTTATTGATTTACTTATACTTACTTTAATTTAACTCCATCCTTTAACTTAAATTTATTCTATCAAAATTCAAATTGTATAAGTTATCAACTAATTTATCATTCCCATAATGTTTTAAAAAGGATTCCAGAGTCCTTTCAAACTTTCAAAACCATTTTTGAAACCAATTCAATTATCCTTTAAATTTCAAAACCCAAACTCAAATTTTTCGAACAACTTCCATTTAAAACCATTTGGCAGCGATCCCTCTTTTGGAAACCCGAAAATGAACACCAATGATGTTGCAATCATCATCGGAATTATTTTCCACCGACAGAAAATAGTTTAGAGCTTTAATTTCTCAAAAAAAATATTCCAAAATATCAAATCCTTTCTATACATTTCTCTAGAATTTATTTTCAAATTATAAATCACATTTATAAATCTTTTACTTATATAATTTCACTTATTATATATAAGATTATTTCACAAGTGTAAATCATTTTGATTATAACTCCATATTTATAATTTCAATTGCCTATACAGCTTATTCAACAACGAAACAATTAATTATATACTTTAATAATTATGAAAAATTATTCCTTTGCATTTAAAATATAATCAAGGTAAAATTATTTCATTTAACCGATTTAAAATGATATTATGTCGACTTGCCTCGTTTAAGATTTTAGAAACCCCTATCGATTACGGTTGTACACCCTGCACCGACTAGAATTCATAAACAGCTCAACGGATAAGCAAACACAATGTAAAACAATTTATATTCACTAACAAATACGCACTCATATTTATTATTACACTCATACTCATTCTAGAGTACTATCGACTCTATCTCTAATGAGTAATTCCCAACAGAGCCATGGTTATCGCTTAACCATATGCTCTGATACCAAACGTAACGACGCGATTCTTCGACGCTCGAAAACCGACATCAATACGTCCACTGTATCAACTGCCAAGCAATCGAAGGCCGGAAAACCGTACCGTTAGGGTTAAAGAAGAAGAAAGAGGTAGAAGAAAAGAGAAAAAGATAGAACATAAGAGAAAGAACAACAGAACAATATCAGAATCTCACAATCGCAGCGGAACAACATATAATAGATAAATGAATAATCTTTAAACAAAGAACTATATCAGTTATTACATTACATCATATTACATTTCATCATCAGAGTGTACAACAACAAACAAACGACAAACAACGAAAAGGAAATACTATATACTGGTAATACGCCCTGCCATCCAGCTTGCCTCCAGCAACTCCTGAATTCCAGAATATCCTGATAAACCTGACTCTTGACTGCCCGTATGGAAATTGGTGGGCACCCGGAGTTTAGGAAGGAAAACTATAAACTCCGAGTCGGTCATGTGACTGGTGTGAGAACTCAAAACAGTTTATTTTATTTATTTTTTTACAAAGAAGAGGATAATTTTTTTTTTTAAATAGATTCGCAATGCTTTTAAAAATGAGACTACCATAAGGCCTCCCGCACACACACACAATGCAACGCAGAATCGGAGGAGATTTCTCCATATGATATTCAAAGATTCTTGATACGCATTAAAAAGAAACATTTGATATTATTATTAGTGCACAGTGTAGGAAAAATCATTTCGAAAATAAAGATATAAATCTTAGCCAGCATAGGCATTTCGCACTTATGCCTACTATAGCTACCATCCACACAGTGGCGACCACCATAAGTGAATGATAGGTTCTACAACTAAAACCGTACAAGATCGTATTGTTTCTTTGGATTTCCAACAAATGGTTAGGCCAAGGAACTTCCCGTTGCCACATGGAAACGCCTCTGGAATGATGTCCCGAGAACTTAACCGGATCTCTGCCAACACAAGGCAGGGTTACCCCTAACTGGGTAACTACTGACACGAATATGTCATCCCCCGATCGTAACCGATCTATCCGAGGATCCTCGATTTCCAACAACCACAAAGCAATAAATTTGCAGCAACAACATAGGTTAAGTATCTGGGCTCCATACCATGATACCACCGCTATATAGAGGGAATGACATACATTAAAGGGGCGCTACCCCCTAATAACCTTGACGCAACCTTCCTGTTTTGACCATTTCCGAGGTGTGAGGTCCGACGAAGTCTCGTCCACAAAGCCACGCTTTATACAAAAGTCGTGCTTTGGGTCAACAAATTATCAAAGTAATGATCACCAAGACAAATATCAAACAAATGATCATATCACAAATGATCAGACAATGATCATTTCACAGCAACACTCAGCATGCCACACTACCAAATTGGGAGTATATCACTAATAACCTTCAACTACATAACCTCTGAGCTCGTACATCCCAGAGAAGGGTGTTAAGCTAAGAGAATAAATTCTCCGCCACCAACAGAAATATATTTGAAAGAAATCAACTTTATATCTCAACTTGTAATGTCAGACATACAATCCATACAAGTCTGTTCCGGGCTCGACACAAAACCAAAGGCACTTACAAAGAAGTCGTTGCATTCCGGATAATTTCTAATCACGTCCGGACATCCCGTCACTAAGGGTGATGAAACCTCTATATCGGAGATCAGCTGATGCAGAGTAACTCAACGGTAATTCTTCCAATTTCAAAAATATCCAGTCTTCAACACCGGTCATAAAATGCAATCCATTACGACGTATCACATATTCGGAATGGGTTATACGACCCCAAGGTCCTTTCCCGGCTAACCCGAATAGTGAGCGCTTATTTTAAAAATAAGCGTGGCATTCAAATTCAAGCAATCACAACAAATACCTATTTAAAGGTAAATATTGATAGTCGGATTATTTAACTATCAATAGGCGGGTTCATAATCACCAAATTCCAAATAATTTCTCAAATTATTTAGTTTCCAAAATATCTTTACTGGATATAAAATTTCCACAATTCAACCATTTAAACAATTTTCAAATCACTTTTCACATTTATCGCTTTTGAAAACAAATTTCAAATCATTCCCCTATAAGAGATTACTTTCATTTCAACATGATTCATGTAAACCTATTAAATAAATCCTTAACGATTTACTTTATATTTACGTTCCAAATCCGTAAATTAATTCCCACACTTCAAAAATAAATCAACTTTTATTTTTAAACAAATTCCCCTTTCTTTTATAAATTCCATAGTGAATTTACATTCCAAAATATTTATGAATATACGATTTCAATTTTTCATTTTCAATTTATCTTCAAAAAGATAAATTCTCAAAACGTTTCATTTCACATTGGAAAAACATTTCCATACTTATTTATTAATAAGTAATTTCACAAAACCATTTATTTTCAATACTTAGAAAATATTCAATATACTTCATATCGAAATTAAGTATATATTTCATTCTTTAAGAAATCATTCACTTAAACACATTTATTTGAGTCAAAACGAATGTTGCGTAAAACACCATTACGACGACCCAAAATCACTAGTATAGGGATTCAAAATTAAAATCGATATATAAATCCTAATACTATACAAAATATTTCCTTTCGGAAACCATTTACTATAACAACAGTGTTATAGTCCACCATTTCCTTATTTCTCGAAAACGTCTATTTCAACAATGAATGTTGAAATCTATGTATTCGATTTGTAAAACATTTTAAAACATCGTTAAAACGACGAACTTCATTTTATAATATTCATTTTCCCAAGCATATCCATTTTATTTGACAATATATTCACTGTCCAAAATCGTGAATATACTTCCTTAACCAATTTCAACTTTCAATTTATCAAATTCCATTAATTTCAAATTTATAAACAATGTCTATAAATTCCATTTCTATTTATAAGCTTCGATTTATAAATCTCCTTTATCAATCCAATTCAATTTATATAACTCAATTATATCCTAAAAGTCCATATTATAAGTTAAATGCTTATAGTCCATTTATTTACAAAATCGTTCTTTTAAAACTTCACAAATTATAAATCTTATTACTTATAAGATTTCATTTATAACCCTATTTTCAACATTAATATAAATCCTTTTAAATTTCTATTATTTCGATTTATAATATATATATTTTATAAATCTCAACTATAAACCATTTTTGTTTCATCAAAGATTTCAATTTAAATGCAAAAATCCGATTTATAAGTTAATTCCTTAAAATCTTTTGTCTTATAACATCTATTCATTTTATAACTTCAAAATTCATAACTCTATATTTCATTCACTTATGAAATCCATTTATACTTCATTTTAACACTTATAAAAACTCGTTTTATAATTCCAATATTTTTAGTTTTAAAATATCAAATTTGTACATCTTTCATATAACCCGTTTTAAAATAATTCAAAAATCCCAATTAAACTATTTTATAAATTTATTAACTACTTATCTCAAAAATCACCTTTTGGTTATATTTCACAAAAATCTTAATTTTTATAACATAAAAATTTATAACGTTTTAATTATTTAAGATGAATCAATTCAAAATTTTAATAAAACGTATACTTTCAAAAATTACTTTTAAAAATTCTTTTAAAAACCAAAATCATTATTTTAAAACTTTAAAAATGGATCCGATGATGCAACAGCACAAAATTATCAATAACGACATCCAAATATAATATATCGATATGATAATCAACAAATATCAAAATATCTGTAAATAAATCAATATAGTTGAGGAATCCAGTTGGATCCCTCCAACTTGTTTCCCTACATCCACAGATGTTAGCACAATACCAATTCCGTTCCAGTACGGAGTTATCGCGGTATATGGGATTTATAAAAATATTATCCGCTTAATAGACGGCGCAATAGGGTTTCATCCGCTATATAATGCGGGAAAATCAATTCCAAGTACATAAATAATACCAATTTCACTGTACTGTGAAATATTCGCGGTATATGTTTTTAATAAATAACCTCAGCTTACTAACGGCGCATAATGTCTATTTTAACAATCAATAGATAACAATCATCATTTAAACATGCATTCAAGAATTTTAAATATAACTATTTAAAATTAAAATCGAAACCGATTCGAATGAGTGAGAAGTTCTCACCTTGGTTTTAATTCCGTTTTCAGCTTTTATTTCGAATAAAATTAAACGCGCGTTTAATTTTACTCGAAATTCTCACTAACTCCAAACTAGTTCCATAGCGTAGTGATCGTCGATACGATTCCAACGTAACTGGTTTCGTGCGTTTTTGACCTCGTATGAAAAGGATATGTATTTTTAAGGTTACAAGAATTAAAAATAAACTAAATTACAACATAATTTCAATCTTAAACCTAATTGAATCCTAGCCATCCATCACTTTGCCCTAGATCACAGCCGCTCCTTTTTGCTTCTCCTCCCTCACTTTTTTTTTCTTCTACAGGTAATAGCCGTAACCCCTAAACCCATCCAACACGAACTAGGGTTGAACATTGCTTCCTCCACGCTCATTTTCACCTAGATCAGGATACACCATTTGAAGCGCCTCTAGTTGCTCTACACTCGGCTGGAACAGGGAGGAGCTCAGCCCCCCTATGGCCCTCAAAATTCTTGCCGACCTGATGGTGAACGCGGGCTCATAGCCCCCACCTCGTCGCGAATTAGACGATCTCCACCGTTCACATCGAAGCTCCCATCTTCCTCTTCATCTTTCCAGTTGAACCCGAAGCTTGAAAACGTGCGGATTTGGAGATATAGGATGAAGAAGAAGAACGATTTTCAGTCATTGTTTATAGGGCCGGCGGCTGAAACATTTTAGGGTTAGGGTTTCAATGTTGTTTGTAAATTTGTGAATAACATGGGCTTTTATAGAAAATTCTCCGAATCACTATTCATCGAAAAATTTCCGAACTCCAAACGAAGCGTGCCGGCTAGTGTTCCTATGGTTTACCCCACGTTCCGAACACAATGGAACGTGTTTCCGGAGCTAATTCGATCATCTGTGCGAGTTACGGCAATAAACGATCGATTTCAAATTAAACCGATAAATCAAATTTCTAGGCGTTTTGGCTTGCAGCGGACAAACGGTAAATCCGATTGACACGAAATTTGAAACCATACAATAATATCATATTACTGATCCGATCAAACTGGTTTCGTCGAAATCCGAGACTGTTTGAAAAATGGCTATTTTAACTCGCCAAATTAATATTAAAACAATTTCGATGCGTTTCGAGCTGCCACGATCAAACAAAAACTCCGTTTGACACGAAAATTGAAATCCAATAATAACAACTATTACGGATCCAATGGAACTAGTTTCGTCCAATCCTGATACTATTCGAAAATTGACTAATTTCACCAGTCGATAAAACATTAAAATATTCAATTTTCATAAATTAACTCTTAATTCAATTTTTAAAAGTTTTAAAATATCGTTCTAACTCCAATATGATTAAATAAAATTTTACAAATTATTTTTATTCATATTATACTCGATTTTCAATTATTTCTGTAATTCCAAATATTAAATAATCGATTTAATTATCCAATTAAATCTAATTATTCGAAATAAAATTTATTCGACTTATAAATTTCACTTATTAATATTTAAAATTAATTAAATATTCAAATTTTAATTAATAGAAATTCTGGGTCGTTAAAACGCACTCCAAAACTTTGCCATAAACCACACGAGTTCACAACATTGGCCGCCATCTTGAATCGAACGAAGTCGTCATTCGATCAATTTCGAAATTGAAGAGGGGAACTGGAATTTGTACGCAATGATTACGAAGGGTTTGATTTCATTCGAACAAAATCTGAAGGTGGACTCCATTATTATTTTGATTTTATTTTGTCTTTCTGCGAATTGCTTTTTTTTGAAACAAAAAGTGGGAGATCGGTCATTTTTTTTCTTCGAACGTGATAAAAAATTTCTTTCTACAACGCATCTTGAAATTTGACAGAGTAAAAGAGCCATGTGTTCGAAGTGCATATACATGTTGAAAAGCAAAATAAGGGTTTGCAGAACTATTATTTATATTTTGAAATTATAAATTCAAATTCAAATCGTTTCGATATCCACGACTCAAAATTTTGAACTCCTATCAAAGCATGCTGCCACGCGTTTATAATGTTATACGCCCATTCTGGATGCAACGGAAAAGGTTCCGAGTCCAAATTCGATCTTACGGAGAAGATATCTTTTTGGACCCGGCTATTATATTAAATTTCGATATAATTTTCAACGCGTTTTGTAACATCCGGCCTTTTCGCACACTTTAAATAGACACCCGCGCCAATTCAAACCGTTCGGAAGGGCGGATTGTTATGGGGTAAATAAAAAAATTAAAAGGAAATCAAACAAAACAAAATCTTACAGCGGAAGGATAAAATATAATAATCAAATATATAGTTTATAAAGCTGTTAAAAAATTTGATTATACTTATACAACATATATCAGAGTTGCACATACCATATAACAATGCAGCGGAACAATATGAGTGTAGTGGAATATAATAAAATAATAATAATGAAATCTTCGTCTTCGTCCTCCGGGAATAAAGTCTTCGATCCTGAAACGCTCGGACTGACCCGAGCAAATTTGAAAAGACAAAACACTCGAGTGAGAACTAAAAGACCTTATGTGAGTTAAATCAACAGAAATAAATATGAGTGCAGTAACTCAAGAGATACTCCGGATTTATATCTCCTAAGGATCCATTAAACTATTTACTATGTAGTATATTTCGCTATTATAATAGTGTCTAATTGTAAAATAAACCTACTTTTAAATAGTGTTAAGGGTTACCCGTATAACCCTTAACACAAAATATATTCCCATAGTCTATAAAATACCGTAATCTCCTCCGTACTGGGCATCGTCAGAGGACACTCTACAGGTATGGTACAAAACAAAATCGTATAAGGCACGCTAGGGTAAGTGACACGGCACAACTAGGCAATGCTTGGGTAGATATACCAATTACGCTTCAGGGTCGGTGGTAACGCATAGCCGCAGCTACAGCCCACCTCGAGCCACACCCCCAAATCAAAGAAATAAAAAGTGGCCACCGAATAAAACCAAAGTCAGAGTAGAATATCAAATGGATGTGTCCGATCAAAGGTGCTACCTCAATTAACCCGTCGATCGCTCCTGTTTTAGCCACCTTATGCCAACTCACGGGAGTTGGGTCCACGCATTTACCTCAAAGGAAACGCCGCCACCATCCTACTTCATTATGGAATCTCCACCGCGTACACGGTTGTTAAAGTGGTTTCCGGAGTTGGCAGAGAGTATGACAACTTCTGATCCCGGTCTCTTCAACAACCAATCGTTATTATAACACCGTGGTTATTTTAAAATAATTAATACTTTAAAAGCAGGATATAATATATATTTCAAAACCATAAAATTTCGATATCATTTCCCTTTTTAAAACCAAATCAATATGATATATTTTCAAACATATCCTTTTCTAAAACCTTAACAATTTCAAAATTATAATATTTCTAAAGCAACGCTTAAAATATAGTCTTTCTTAAACATAAAACTTGAATTTCATAACTTGGAAATATAACCACACCACTTAAATGGTTTAGATATAAATTATTTTATAAAATAAAATAGTTCTTCACCTTCACAAATAATTTCCAAATATAGATTTAAATTCCCAAATAAACCATTACAATCTCCATATATTTCAAAGGTTTAGATATTCCATCATTTCAAGAACGAATTCTTTGACAATTTCATAAACATCAAACTCAATTACCATCATTAGATTTGAAAATGTTTACATAATAACTCCAATAAAATTTAAGTACACTTTTAATTTCAAACCACTGGATATTTTTTTTCAATTTTACTTAACTTGATAAATTCAGTTATTTCAACTTTACATTCATTTAAATTCGTTTAAACTAAATCAAGTTATAAGAATTATACCCTTTAAAATCATCGCTTTTATTTAAACTTCAAATCAAAGTTATTCAAGTACAATTCTTAAATAATTCAGTTTAAACCAATTCCATATTTATCTTTCAACTTAACTTCATTTAAGTCCTTTAAAACTCTGTATATACACAATATCTTAAATAGATACTAAACCATATAATATAATATAAGAAAACTCCATTTTTTAAACTCATTTTTATTAATCAATTTTATACATATTTAAATTCAAGAATTCAACTTATATATATAATAGTACTTACATAACACTAAAAATTAATATTTATTAAACCGTATTTCCTTTCAAAACCATAGAAAAATCACTTTAAAATATTTTTATATGTAGACGGCGGTGCCTGTATAAAATTTCTATCCTATGGTCAAGTGATACGGATATTTATCATCTCAATCCGCAATTTAAAAATAATATTACGGTTATATATCATTTCAAACCGCCATCCCGAATGCAATAAAATGCATAGCAACTTGCAGTTTAAAACAATATAAAATACATCATTCATTCATCCAATATCTACTATCAACCATTTATTAAAATCATCATCCAATTTTAAACGAGTCATCAATAAGAGCATATAAAATATAACAGGTATGAACGAACAATTTGTATTCAAAAATAAATTAATAACTGTTTAACTGGCAGTTTATATGCAATAATAAATAAATTTAACTAGCAATTTATATGCAATACTAAATAAATTCAACTGTCAATTTACATGCAATAATAAAATTAAATAACAGTTTAATTTAAATAAAATGCAATTTACTGAGATGTTGATTAAAAACATGTCAAACAATCATAAATAAATTTCTAAACACATCACAAATCAATTTAACAAATATAAGAAATTTTAGAAGTTGTGAGTGGGTTAAAACACTCACCTTTTGAATTTAAATTGAATTCAAATTCAGTTTAAACCCAAAAATTGGCAGTCTCAGAATTTGCCCAAACAGGCATCATCAGGTCAAGAATTTCAAGACGATCCTAACAAATGAAACCGCGCGTAAAACGGATATTGTATGCAAAAGTTATGATGATTTATGCGATTGAATTTAAATTTTAGAAAAATTAAAAAGAGAAGAGAAAACCATACTAACATTTTACACGTCATCATCTTCCAGGTCACCCCAAACTCGCGCAAATCAACCCTACAGCAGCTCGACCGAAAACGGCGTTCGCTTTTTCCCCCTACGCACGACCGTACGCGCTACGAAACCACCGCGACCACCTCTTGGAGGCCGCGCCTCTACGCGCTTGACCATACATCACCCCAACGACGCTAGTAGTTAGCAGCCTCCGCCTATTTATTTGTAACCTTAATCAAACTTTACGCCAAATATAACTATTGAATCATTAAACCAACGATGCCGATGCAATCCCCTCAATCTTCTCTACAAAACCCAAAAAGCGTTTGTCGATCCGTCGCAATCCATCGACGGTCAACGAACGGTCGAAACAAAATTTCCCCGATAACCACACAGAAACTCCAATAAAAAAAACGGACACCACCAGTGAATTACACTAGTCGAGTGCTTCAACATATATTTTCTTGGAATTTTTCTAAGGACTTTGAAATTTTAGACTTTTGATTTGACTTGGGATTGGATCTGAAATTATGTTGTCTTCCATTGAGGAGGGGAGAGTTGAGATATACGTACAGACAAATGAAAATGATGGGAACTAGGGTTTATAATAATATATTTATAGACAAAGTTGAAATAGGATGGATCGGATAAGATAGATGTACGTGCTAAACGATATATGGCCCGAAAAGTACGTTACGACTCCGAAACGAAATTGGCTAAACCCATATATCAAAATGGGTGTTTTAAAATATTCTGAACGTGATGGAAAAAGTTTCACATCCAAATTCCATCGTATGAAGAAGTTATGCTAAAATCAATATTTTTCAAATTGATTTCAATTGATTTCAATTTCATAAATTTCAAGTCGTTTCGAGTCCGTATGATCAAACGAGAAGTCCGATCGCTACGAAACTTGAAACCCTACAATAATTCACTATTACAGATTTGATGAAACTGGTTTCGTCAAAATCCGAGTTATTGGCCAAAATGGCTATTTTCCGCTAATTAATTAAATAAATAAATTAGCTAATTAAATCAAATTTTAAATTTCATTTCGGAAATTGACAAATTTCATCACTTATAATTCCTCAATCATTTACAATGATTTAAACAAATTTAAATGTCAATTTAGAGATGATTAATTTATAAATTTCAATATTAACCTTAATTTCATAAAATTCAAAATTTATAAATTTAATTTCTAAAATCCTATTCAATTCACTATTCTTAAACGGATAAAATTTTGCATTGAATTTGCAAACTATTACCGTAATATTCTTACATTCCACCTAACTTTCTATTAACGTAATAAGTTAGTGTTAAATTTCATTTATTGCCCTTAATTCAGTTTACTGAATTTTTTTATACTTCAATTAACTTAATTTTTTTACTTTCCATTCTTTTAAATTCAGTCAATCATTATCTTATGGGTAAATTTTACATGTAAAATCCAATTCCCTAATATTTCCAGTAATCAACTAAATTTATATCAACGTAGTGATTAATTACGTTTTATTGAAATGGATTTAAATCTAATTTACTAAATTATATACATAGGTAAACAATTAATAGTTATCACAATAAGCCAAATCTACTCCCATTCATAACCTATTAACAATTGACTCAAATAAAATTTCTTACCTATCATCGATTATGTCAAATTACAATTTTACTGCATATTATTTCATCAATTATTATAACTAGAATTTCATCTCCAATTTGCTGATTTCAATCAATTAAAACTTTACCATATGTTACAATTAATTGGGTATGCACAAATTTAGCTATTCAATCGATTCCAATTTACGGTACAATTATCATGGTCTATATCATATTGCATTAATATCCCTATTTATCTTAATTTCAAATCATTGAATATTTAATTTCATTTACTACAATAGGTCCAACTTGTTATATTATGAATGAAATTAAAATCGGTTATATCCTCTGGAATTAACAATCTTTTATGACAAATCAATTTATCCTAACTGCACAATTAGGTCACTCAAATGCAATTAATTTCACATTAAAATTTATAAATCATCAATTGAAACTTTAACAAATTCGTTACTTGATTTAAATCCCTGCTATTCAATAAATTAACATTTATGGGTGAAATTAACATTGACTTATATTTCATATCATAAATGCATGCTTTATTTCATATTATTTAGTTATATTTGTCAAATATGTATATTAATTACTAATTGTATTCTTAATTAATTTACTTCCTTGGTTTCATACTTAATAAGTTTTCACTTCCAACAATATTATAAATCACCTACAGGACATTGATGTTTTTTCTCATGAATTCATTAATTAATCCAATAAATGCCTTTGTTTCCTTATATTCAATTTATTACCATTTAAGTACGTTCATTATCAACAACACTTATTACAATTACTTATCTACAACCATTTCATTGGTTTATTCAACAGTTACTTTTATTTACTCATTTTCTAATTTATAACCAAATGTAACAAATGTCACTATTCATTAATTACTGCCCTATAAATAAACTTATGTTTCTATTCCTTTTTACATTATTTCCAATTACTTGCAATATAAATTTTAATTGTAAACTTTAAGTTCAATTGCTTCCTTAAATTCCTAACATTCGTTTCAATGTAAATTTATAAGATTTTCATTTCCTTGTAAATTTAACTAAAATCTTATTAATTTAACACATTTAAATCGTTGAATTTCACGGGTCGTTACACTCTCCCCCACTCAAAGATTTTCATCCCCGAAAAGGATAAGAAGGGAAAAGAAGAATTAAGAAATCAATATATCTGTTAATGCTAAAATTTGAACGCTAACACCCCGGCGTGTAAAGTGTAGTTGTGAAAGCACCACCCGATGATTCGGGAACAGAGTATAAGCAGAGAACTGCAGTAAAAACAGTAAACAACAGCGATTTTATAGTGGTTCGGCTTAATAGTTTGCCTACATCCACTTTGAATATCTTTATTGATGAATTCGTTACAGATTGATATAATTCTTCCCAAGTACAATACACTTTGAATTATTAAACACTTTGAACGAATGGCTTAAACTTCAATGTGAGTGAAAGTCTTCAAATCCATGTCGGATGTATGAGATTCCTTCTTGAAGTTGTTGGTAGCGTTCTACGTGTCTTGAAAGCTTTGAGTGTCGAGTCGGTTTGGAATGCAGCAGAGTATCGGTGCTTGGAAAGAATGAGCAAAAGTCCTCTTCGTGTTGGAGATCGTCACTTATTTATAGGCAAATCTGGATAAGAATTTTTCACCCAAGTCCTGAGTCGTGACCGACTCAGGGAGAGTCGTAGGTCGCGCTCGAGAGTCAGCAGGCAATGGAGTAGGTGAAGTGGTACTGAGCTTTTCTTCATTCATCTGGATATAAGTCCTAACTCGCTCGCGAGTTAAGGAGTCACGGCTCAAAATGAAGCAGCACTAAAATTTTGGTTCTGTGGTTTTAGGTCGTGTTCGACTTATACTAGGTTGTATGTCGGTCACGACTCAAATGCAGTCACTCTCGCCCTCCTTTGTCTTGAGTCACTAGGTCGCTCTGCCTTTAGGTCTTTTAGGTCGTAGCCCCTTAAGTCGTGTACCTTCCTGAGTCATGACATATCTTAAGTTGCGGAGGCCTTAAGTCGTAGATTTCTCTGAGTCGCGAGTCGCTCATTCTGCCAACTCATTAAGTCGTACAATCCTTAAGCTGTAAACCGTTCGCCTCCTTAAGTCATAAGTCGCACAATTCTTTAACTCGTGCAACTCCTCAATTGTTGAGTCGGTATCTTGTGGAGTCGTGATGTACCTTGAGTCGGCCAACATCTTTAAGGCATTAAGGTTATAACCCGGTGAGTCGTTGTCCCTCTTGAGTCGTTAAGTCGGCAATCAGCTGAGTCGTCGTTCATTTTAGGTTGGCAACGAGTTAAGGCTGTTGAGTCGGTAATCATTGTGAGTCGCGAGCCTGGTTTGAGTCGCTTGAGCAGAGGAGTTAACAATTGCCCCTCGAAGTACACGCTTAAACCGTAGCTCGTGTGCTTCGACCCAGTGCATGAGTCGTAAACGACTCAAAGAGGCTCATGACTCATGACTCGTTAGTCCTTTCATCTTCCTCCCTTGTTTCGCATATAAGCCGTTGAGTCGGTCTTTCCTCCTCACTTTACTGCTTATCTTTTTTATTTGATCTACCATTAACGATCCTTCAAGTTTCCAGAGACGAATCCAAGCTAATCAGACATCAACTCATCTTCATCTTTATATTGCGTAAGTGAATTCACCTTCTGTTCAATCCACGATCACCATTGACTCACGAATCTGGACTCCCCATTTTCTGACTCCAATTCATATCTGTGTCGTGTTCCACCACGAACAACGTTTCTGATTGATATGTGACTGCCATTGATCGTATTGTTGTTATCATTCACGATAACATAGTAGTGCACCAGATTTGCCGCAAACTTGAAGCGATTCGAATTGTATTTTTTGGGTGATTTCTGACCATGTGAGGAGAAGATAATGAGTTACAGTGTCTCGAATTAACTGGTTTGTGATTTTGGAGGAGATGAGAAGGTCCTTAGCGGGTTAATGGGTTAGAAGAGTTAATTGGTTGAGGGGACGATTTAGAATTCTCACGACTTAGTTGGTTTTTTGGATCTACCGACTTAGGAATGCCTTGCAATCTCATCCGTCCACGACCTAATTTTTGGGTCGTGTTGATTTCCTGGCAATTTAAGACTTAGGTCGTACAAGTGATTCAGCCCTTTAGATCCTTACCACAACTTATTCTTTAGACCGTGAACGTCTCAAGCCATAAGTCGTGAACGACTCAGCACTTAGGCTATTTTCCATTCCGAGTTGTTTCTTGTGGCTTAACCCTTGACCGACTCAAGTAGGGGGGACCTAGGCTTTGAGTCGCGGCCGAGACAGGACTTTGAGAAATTTGCTTTGTTCTGATTTGAGGCTTTTTCCTCCATGCGCATTACGACTTACAGAACTTAACTTAACTTGCCACATACCCCTTAGGTCGTGAACGAGTTGCCACTTGAAAGCATAATCCCAACTTGATTATTTAACTTGTATTACAGATTGAATTGCCCAAACTTTGAATTGCCCAAACTTTAAATTGTTTGAACTTTGTTGCATTATTCCACAAATCCTGTTAACTTATAAGCTAATTACCTGTTGAAAATAACAACTACAGAAAACCAGGGCGAATATACTGTCATTGACTGCTCACATCAAATGACAGATCAGTTGACAGAAGGTAATTAACTTAACCAGATTGTGTGAATGAAGTGCTTCAACTCAACGAATTCAAGTAAAGTATTAAAGCAACATTGAGACAGTCGATTGAAATCGACCAGTTTGCACCAATACTGCACTTGAACCCTTTTTTTTTAGAAATTAACAAGTCCTGAAGTTTAGTAATCGATCAATTGTCGATTAGTTTAACTTCAGTTATATTTACTTTTAATTATTAGTTTTGCACAACACTTCACACTTTTTAGGAAACGTGCACCTTCACATTTGAATATCCAGTTGCTTGTGTAGAATGACTTCTCAGGAAGAAGATATAACAGCTCAGGCTGGAGAGGCAACTGTTATTCCGGCTTCACTAGTCAATCCTCCCGAAAGAGCCCCTACCACGCTATCATACAAAGTTTTTCGCCAGTTGTGCGCTCAGTTTGGCATTGCTGAATCAGATGCCATTCTTCCCGAGAGAAGTAACACTGCTGACATAGCACCCCCTGGCTTTGTGACAGTTAACCGACAAATGTGCCTGAGCGGGGCCATCCCCCCTTTCAACAACTTTCTCCAGCATCTTCTTCGTCAACTGGCCATCGCTCCATCCCAGCTACACCCCAACGGTTATGCCATTCTAATGGGGTCGGATGTGCTATTTAGGAGAACGCTTGATCGACTTTCGAGTTTTGATGAAATCTGTTACTTATGTTCCTTTACCCGGACCAAAGATCATCCTTCTATTACTTTCGTGAGAAGTGCTCGAAATCGTAAATTGATCATCGGTCTTCCTGACAGCGCTCATGGGTTTTTGACTCAATTTTTCTATGTCCGTTGCCCCCCGGGGTTTTATGCTGTGTGGAGAGAAGGAAGTAAGATCATCTACCTTTCCCTCCTTTATACTCTGAGTTTTTTTTTTGAAGTTCGAATTGCCAAGTGTTAACTTCATCATCATCATTTTTTTTTCAGCGCTTCCCCCTCCTTGTAGAGATCCCAGTCACAAGCCAACTCTGGAGAGGCTTGTAGCTGTACCGGTTCAAGAGCGGGATATGAAATTTTTGCTGAACGACGAATTCCATCACCAGTTCGGACTTCTTCACCCTTCTCGCTCCACACACCCCTGCGAGGTTCCAGACTCCCTACCTAAAGCATCAGATGCCCCGGTTTCTTCTGACGTACCTGTACCAAAAGATCCCGCTCCCGAAGCTTCTTTAGTGAAGTGCTCCACTTCTGTTGACGTCGCGGGGTCATCTGGCAAACTTGCCCCTGTCACTGAAGAAGAAGAGCCTCGGGATTCTTCTCTGCATTCAAAGGAACCTGGTGACGAAGAAGCTGAGAAAACCAGCCCTGTCAAGCAGAGCAGGGACGACACTTTCGAAGGACTGAGTGACCTCTTTGCCACCTCGCAAGAGATCTTTAAAGATGATCCTATTACTACCGGGGTTTCTTCTTCAGTAGTCGAGGCGACTTATATTCTGCAACAGACCCCGTCAACTCAAGAGTTGATGTTAACTTCTACTCCCATAACTACTCCACAATTAAAGAGTGGTTCGTAGTTCGATGCGCGTAGTTTGCACATTACACACACTTAGAATCTTTCGGCACTTTAATGCTTCTGACTTTTTGTATTTTGAAGAATTCTAAAATTTAGCTCTTTTATTTCAGATTCTCCGATGGGACGCAGCGGATCCTACTATGATGACTTCCAGTGCTACGGGAGGCGTAGCCAATATGATTATAGGCGTTACCTCCCCTCATACAGAGAATCCGATGAAGAAAGAGCCACCCGAAAGGCTCAAGAGAAGAGGGCTCAAGAGGAGCGTTATGAAAGAAGAGAGAGGGAGGAGCGCCACGATTCTTCGCAGAGAGGCGACGATTCCCATAAAAGAAAATCCCATGATGACCGAGGAAAAAGTCATATGGTTGAAGATTCGAGCAAGCGAGCCCGACATGGTGAGAAGCACACCTCTACAACTCCTGAGAAGGTTACTACCCCCGCCTCGCTTGACATTCCTTCCGGCTCTCCCGCTCTCGGGAAGACAGACATCCAAACAATAATTAGCAGGCCCAAATTCCAAGTCGGACCAGGCCCGGCCACTTTGCAAAGTCGGTTTCCACAGTGGTGTCTGAAGGGAGTAAGGTTCGACCTTGACTTGGTCCCCATTGACAAGTCTGCCATGTTACGAAACCTCGATGCCGTCAAGCTTGATATTGAGAGGATGTCGAACTGGCAAAAACTTGTTGACGAGCTTCAAAGAGTTAATCGTGCAAACATAGAGGCCATGCTCACTATGGAAAATGATAAAGCCGAATGGCAAAAGGTTCTTAAGCAACATGACACTGAAATGAGGAGCATCGCTTCTTACAATGAAGAGCTTGAAGCAAAAGTTGAGGAACCGAAACTAGAGCTTGCTGCTTCCTCTACTTCCTATTCTCAAAAAGAAGAAGTGCTCCTAAAACAAGTGAGAGACGCCCATGCCAACCAAAGAGATGCCGAAGACAGGCTTGAAGTGCAGAAAAGAATTAGTGAGGGCTATGTTGCTGATATTGAAGAGATTCGGAAGAAAACCAGCTCCCAAGAGGTGGAGATTCAAATGCTTAAGCTTCAACTTTCCAAATCTGAAAGGGAGCGTGATGAGGCCGTTGCAAGCAAAATTGCGGCTGAAGAATCTCATGAGGCAACGAGGACCAACATCAGCTCGACATTATTCGATTTCTACCTGCATAGCATCTTGGGGCGCGGTAGCCTCACCTTTCTTGGCCCCAAGTATGAAATTATTCTGGCTAAAGTTTGGGAGGCTGCACTCGATATGCTTGGCGGTAAAGGCACTGGTTATGCTGAGTCAGCTCTTGAGGAGCATTATCTTGATGATGATGCTCGCGCCGCTCTTGCCAGGGGGAGAGAACAGCTTGCAAAATTAAGGGCCGAAACAGCGGCAGGAGAATACTCAGGAAAAATTATCTCAACCGCTCCGATTCAGCCTTCTCCTTCAGCCGAAATTGATATCATCGGTTCCAGTTCCCACTCCCCATCCCTACTAAAATTACCACCGAAGCCATAATTACACAAGTCGTAGTTGAACCACAAGAGAGTGCTGAAGCTGTAGACTACGAAATTGATGTGATACCACCAACTTCTCCAGGTAACCCTAATAATGCTCAGGGGGACAACTTGCCAGTTTATTACGGATTTGGCAAGTTTCTTGATTATCTCTTGAATCTCGACGAGCCATTTTCTCCTCTTTTTGCGGGAAATATTGACACTTTTATCTTTTCCCTTGTAGAGAAAGCGCCGAGCGGCACTCAAACTTCTCCACCTCCAGTTACTGTTTCTCTGCCTCCCCCAATCACTTCTTCCACTCATCTGGGATCACAGGAAGAAACAATAGGTGCCCTTCGGGGCTTCGATGACCCAGCTGCTTCGCAAGAGCAAAAAGACGAAGGACTTGAGGGAGGTGAGATATCTCAGGAGCGGACTCCTTATGACGACATAATTTTGTCTAAACTTGTTACTCCCGGAAGTGAATCTTCTTCAAAGAGGAGAAAGAAGCTCGGAACATCAAAGAGGAGAAGGAAGAGCATCATTGCTACTGAAGAGGAACCGGAAGTTGAACCATTTGTACCTCCCTCTCCTTCTTCCCTCATGCCTATAGATCGGCCCCAAAAGCTAACCATCCGGCCGGGTGAAGGGTCCAAAGGTGGCAAGAAGAAATGAAGCTTCCAGTTTTTAGCTTCTCTTTTTTTTAATCTCGAAACTTGTATCTGTATCAAATTGTAATAGAATTGAATAAATTGATCCTTTATTTGTACAAACTCTTGTTTGAATTTGAGAATGCATTTTTATTTTTTATTTTTGTACAAGTTTCTTTACATGATATTGCAGTGAGCTTGTGGTATACTGTTCGAGCGTAATTTTACCGATGTAGTTATACCATGTTGCCCCTATACTATAAGCTCGTTGTAATATTTTATATTTTGAGGGGACTTGCACTTTTATTTTCCAGATAATAATTATTCCATGCTTGGAGGAATATTATTTTGTGAAAAATCAGGGTACAACTCCCTCCAAGTAGGTTTTTACACTTCATCCTTCGAAGATATCACCTTTTCTTTTGTGCATATACACATTACCAAGTGAATTCTTCTATGTGGTGAAGTGGGCCTCTAAAGGATACTTTAACTTCTTTTTGAGGAAGAATACTTTCCAGAATAGGTGAATTATTCTTCCTTTGGAAGTTAAAGTGTGCCTTTGATGAGGGCTTCTTTTTTGTTACGCCACAGTAAAGGGCGTTTTGATTTTTGTTTCTTTGAAAAGTTGCGCCTCTGAGGAAGGCTTTTTCACGTTTCAACACTTGGAAGTTTTATTTCATTCTCGGTGAAACGTGTGCCTCCGAAGAGGTCTTTCTGCTTGACTGTACCTCCGGGAGGGGGTCTTTTCATTTCTGCCTCTGGGAAGAGGTCTTTTTATTTTGTTTTGCATTTCAACTCTGGTGAAGTGAAACTCCGAAGAGCGGCTGTTGCACTTCAACTCCTGGTGAAATGTGCCTCCACAGAGGGGTTTTATTGCCTGGAAGTTACTCTCTCATGGTTGGAGGGTCATGACTCCTCCAATCTTTTTTGTTGAGTAGAGAACTTTCTTTTTTGCGGCATATGCCTCGTTAGAGGTCTTTATCCTCCGAAGAGTTGTACCTCCGAAGAGGGCTTGTGCCTCCAAAGAGGGCTTTGGTCTCTGAGGAGAAGCATTTTGTCTCTGTAGAGAAGCATTTTGCCTTTGAAGAGTAGTGTTGGACTCCAAAGAGTAGCATTGGACTCTGAAGAGTAGCGTTGGACTCCAAAGAGTAGCATCGGACTCTGAAGAGTAGCGTTGGACTCCAAAGAGTAGCATCGGACTCTGAAGAGTATTGTTGGCACTTGTGTTTTTTTTACTCCTTGCGCTTCTTAGCAATCCCTCACCATAACATCAAGCACATGTCCTATTCTTTTCATTTGTCCTTTGCTAGAGAAATGTGCCTTGTTGCTGAGTGGGTCCATGGGGCAGATGCATGTTGCTCCACCAGATGTTCGTTTACACAAACGATTGTGGTCGGTTAGCAAAGGCTCAAAATCTCCCTATTAGGAAGGTTTCCTCTTTGGTGGAATCCTCAATAGTTTGCAAATTGCACTCCTTTTGAATTACTTGAATTCGGAACATTTGTCACTTGTCTTTTGTTTACTCCGTGATTTGCAGGGATCACTTCGCTCTGTGATATGTTGGATGAGCAAGCTTTATCCTGATAGCCTGCAATACTAAATCGATATTTTTTAGCAATATTTGCATATCAAAATGATACGGGCATTTCAATGGTATTAAAGAATACAAGGTTTATAATTGCTCATTATTGATTCACATCAAATTCACAGTGGTTAACAGCACAGGAGTTATACTTCCATGATCATTTTACAAAGTTAAGCAATGTTATTAAGTAAAATATGGATGTAAATGAATGCTATTCCATGATTTTGTGATTCATATGTTAATCAATAACCAGCTTCTCGGATTCCTGCTCTGTAGTTCTGTTGCCTGAGCTTGATCGATAAGCAAGACATGGCTGCCCCTGAGTGGACGAGGTTGGGCCAATTCCGTCTTTCTTCGCATACTGTTGAAGTTTATTCTGTTTCAGCAATTCTTCAATCACATTCCTTAACTGGCGACATTGATCAGTATCGTGACCGGGTTGGTTGTGAAATCGACAGAATTTCCCATTTTGCACTGCACCTCTCCCTTTTCAGGTAGTTTAGGGTATTTGACAACATCTTTTGTTGCCAAGAAGATCTTCTCCGGTGTGTCAGTTAAGGGGGTGAAGTCTGAAGGGTTAAAACGTCGAGGTTTTTTCTTATCTCCCTGCCATTTCCTTTCATCACCCTCCCTTTTCTGGTTTCTAAATTCTTTCTCGTTAGTGATGTCATCGTTATTCTTGATTTCGGCTATCACTGCTTTTACTGGCATCGAGAGGTTTTCTAGGCATATGAATTCGTTGGCCTTTTTATAAAACTTTTCGAGTGAGTTTGGTTCCTTTATTTTGAGCCACGTCCCAAATTCACTCGACTTGTCAATGGCCCGGACTAAGTATGTTAAGATCATTCTGGGTTCCGCGTTGTCCACCTCGGCTAATGCTATATTAAAACGGTTCAAAAAAGACTTGATGGGTTCTCCGGTTGCTTGTTCTAGGCTAGACAATGACATTATATCTTTTGCCATTGACGCATACAATCTGAATTGTTCTTTAAATTTCCGGGTTAAATCGGAGAATTGGTCTATGGATCGAACCGGTAGCTTAGTGAACCAAAGCAAAGCCACCCCTTCTAAATGTACTGGAAAATACCGACATTTAATCTCATTCGATGCTCGTGCCCCGGTCATATGCCAATCGTATCTGTATAGAAATTGGTTAGGGTCACTTGTCCCTCGATAAGCCGGGATAGTAAGAGGTACAAATTTCTTGGGAAATTCTGCCTTTAAAATCCTTTCAGTGAACGGAGTTTTACTCGGAGCGAATCCCCAATCGCTTTCATCCTCATGCCTCCGCATGCTTTCTCTCATGATTGACCGAACTATCCCTGATAGATACTCCTCGTCATTTTGAGACTTTGTCCGTAAGAAGTTAGCTGCCCTTTCAAAAGTTTGAAAGGTAGGTTGTGGCCTTGACCCTTCAGCTTGGGAAGGTGCCCCTGCAGCGGTGTTGCCTGGTCTTTGAGGAATATCTTTCTCTTGGGGGTCATGGGCATCTTCAGCATGGATTGTTTCATTATCCTGTCGTTGGTGACTTGCCTCAAGCAGGGCGTTTAACCTATCCATAATCAAGGCATTCTGGGCATTCTGGGCCTCTAATTGTGCATTTTGAGCATTTAACTGTTGATTCAATCCCAAGCGTCTAATTCCGCCCATGTAACTCCCACATTTGGAGTTGTCTGACTCAGAGGTGGAGAAGTGGCGATGTTCTCTTGAAAATCTTCATATCTGACAGATCTACGTTTCCTTCCAGGAGCCATAATTTCTGTTAAACTTCTGGTCCTAACGGAGATTCTTTCCTCACAGTTTGGTGAAGCAATGATGTCAATGTTCTTGAGTTCAATTCTCAGTTAAAGCACCAAAAATGTTAACGCTAAAATTCGAACGCTAACACCCCGACGTGTAAAGTGTAGTTGTGAAAGAACCACCCGATGATTCGGGAACAGAGTATAAGCAGAGAACTGCAGTAAAAACAATAAACAACAGCGATTTTATAGTGGTTCGGCTTAATAGTTTGCCTACATCCACTTTGAATATCTTTATTGATGAATTCGTTACAGATTGATACAATTCTTCCCAAGTACAATACACTTTGAATTACTAAACACTTTGAACGAATGGCTTAAACTTCAATGTGAGTGATAGTCTTCAAATCCATGTCGGATGTATGAGATTCCTTCTTGAAGTTGTTGGTAGCGTTCTACGTGTCTTGAAAGCTTTGAGTGTCGAGTCAGTTTGGAATGCAGCAGAGTATCGGTGCTTGGAAAGAATGAGCAAAAGACCTCTTCATGTTGGAGATCGTCACTTATTTATAGGCAAATCTGGATAAGAATTTTTCACCCAAGTCCTGAGTCGTGACCGACTCAGGGAGAGTCGTAGGTCGCGCTCGAGAGTCAGCAGGCAATGGAGTAGGTGAAGCGGTACTGAGCTTTTCTTCATTCATCTGGATATAAGTCCTAACTCGCTCGCGAGTTAAGGAGTCACGGCTCAAAATGAGGCAGCACTAAAATTTTGGTTCTGTGGTTTTAGGTCGTGTTCGACTTATACTAGGTTGTATGTCGGTCACGACTCAAATGCAGTCACTCTCGCCCTCCTTTGTCTTGAGTCACTAGTTCGCTCTGCCTTTAGGTCTTTTAGGTCGTAGCCCCTTAAGTCGTGTACCTTCCTGAGTCGTGACATATCTTAAGTTGCGGAGGCCTTAAGTCGTAGATTTCTCTGAGTCGCGAGTCGCTCATTCTGCCAACTCATTAAGTCGTACAATCCTTAAGCTGTAAACCGTTCACCTCCTTAAGTCGCAAGTCGCACAATTCTTTAACTCGCGCAACTCCTCAATTGTTGAGTCGGTATCTTGTTGAGTCGTGAAGTACCTTGAGTCGGCCAACACCTTTAAGGCATTAAGGTTATAACCCGGTGAGTCGCTGTCCCTCTTGAGTCGTTAAGTCGGCAATCAGCTGAGTCGTCGTTCATTTTAGGTTGGTAACGAGTTAAGGCTGTTGAGTCGGTAATCATTGTAAGTCGCGAGCCTGGTTTGAGTCGCTTGAGCAGAGGAGTTAACAATATCATATTTATATCCTAAATTTATGACCATTACATCATTTTATACTCAAATTAATAAAGTTTTGAAAAAAATTTCAAAATATTTTCTAAGTCCTAAATTTACGGTAAATTTTGGTAGTCTCCTTCGTACGGAGAGGCTCAGGAGAAAATATAATATCAAAAATAACAATATATAACATATATTTCCCAAAATAATATATATCCCAATACGGGAAAACTATATAATAGCGCTATAAATCCGTAATCCGAGAATGTACCTATTTGTCGAGCAGTTTTACGCTTACAATTATGGAACCAAAAGCGGTAGAAATTGCTTCCATAACCTACATTTCACTTATATAATATAAAAGGGTTAACAATTATATAAATGAAATATTAAAGTTGTTTCAACCATAAATAAACAAATCAATACAACCCAACAACTACTAACAACAAGGCATACAACCATCACATAAAATTTTACACGAAACAAACATTCATTCATATCAAATCAAGCAAGTAGTTGTTCGGGTTTAAAAATTTAAATTGCATAGAATGAAAAATAAAATACTAAGCGCATCAATTACTCAACAGTCTTAGATGAAACAAAATAGATTATTTATACATCCAAACAATCTTAAAGTATCCTCACCCAAACAACCATAAACCAAACAACAACAATTCCAAAAGACAAATCAAAATTATTTATTATTTATTTCATTTCATACATTTGTTGTTTGATTTTTTTTTATAATGATGTAACGACCCTAGATTTTAATTTAATTTAAATTGATAATTAAATGAATTTTTGAATTAAAAATTGTCAAATTGATTATAAATGGCAGCGAGTTACCCCGATTCAAACAGAAAATATATTAAGTCATATGAATTTGAAAATTTGTATATATGTGAATATATATGTATATATTGGATTTGAAATAAAAATTTAAATAAATGATTTTAAAAATAAATATAGAGATATATATGTGTATACATTAGATATGAATTGTAAATGAATGGTTTAATAATAATTGATAATAATAAGTATTACAATTGATGGTTAATAATAATTTGAATTTATAAATTTAATATAAAATAATAAATATTAAAGTAAAATAAACAATTTAAGTTAAAATAAAAAAAAGAAATAAAACATAGAATAAAATACATTAAACAAATTAGAAACAAACATAACTAGAACAACTTTTATTATATATACATTTAGTTTTGAAAACAATCTGAAAAAAAAAATATAAATAAATAAAATCAGTACTTGTACAAATATAAAGGGAAAAATTGCATAAGCTTGCAAAAGAAGTAACAAATGTATATAAGTATGTACACATGCATTTAATGCAAGACAGCAGTAAGTAGAGACACTTGCATTTAATACCATTACTTTAGCACACCACAACATACCTATTGTACAAACAAAAGTATCAGCTTGTAAATTAAATCAAGCAAGTTAAAAGTCATCTCAGTAAACAAAATAATTAGAGTTAGAAAAGCAAAGGCAAGTAAGTTATGTTATGTACATATAGGAGTAAAAACAAACCTGGTAAAGCAAGTAAAATAATATACTCTAACTTGGAAAACAATACAACAACATGTACTAAAGAAAGAAAAAAAAAATAATCTTAACCGTAATAAACAAATCAAGTGAAATGATTCATGTACTTGCCATATTCTTTAGTACATCCAAACACTATCTTCAGCCATGCCTTGTAAAAGATAAATACATCACCTTGTACAAAACCATATTATATCCTGTAAGCTTCATTTTCTTATACATCAACTTCCACAACTTAGTTCGTTCATTTAAACTGAAGTGATATCATTTTCTAAATCTTAAACAAAAACTCAACTTAAAAACATGAGCACAATCAAAGCCAGAGGATTTAAAGAAGAATTTTTCAACTTGCATTTCTTCAGCCAGTTCATTCTTTCTTCTGGAAAAAAAAAAAGTGAGCAAACTACCTTTTTAATATTGAAATATGTTTATATTTTTGATATTGTGAAGAATGCATTGAACTGTATTGTTCTGTGAGTAATTCAACCTTGTTTTCCATGTAAATTGAAATGCCTGTGAGCATACATCTTTTCTTTACTTGGCTTCATTTATTTTCTTGAGTCTGTGATGATGGATGAAAACAAAAATTTGGAAATGTGTTTATGTGAATAAGAAAGGTTATATGTTTTTATGTATATATATATATATGTATATATATATATATAGAGAGAGAGAGAATTGTGAGCATGTCTGGGAACAGGAAGATGAATCCCTGTTTTAGTTACAGGTTTTGAATCAAATTCGAAATCGAAAATCTTCTTATCTAATTCTTGTTAGGTCTTAAGATTAAAATTAAATATGTTATGTAATTAAGATCCAAATGCTAAAAATATTGTTAAGTTAAAAATGAAGACAATTTGGTCAGAAAGGAAGATATACAGGAAAAAAAAAAATCAAACTATGTCCAAATTCAAGTGTCCTAATTACAAGCTGCATTTACATCATTGTGTTCAACATTACGAACCATGATTTTTAAAATAGATTTTATGACTTTTAAGTTAGTATATCATGAGTATTTGGGTGTTGAACGGAAACTCTATTTTTGACAAATTCCGGTGAACGACGCGACAAGGGAGGTCGGGGCTCGGTCTGGAGATAGGGGAAGGTACGGCGAGGCTTGGAAAAATACCCAGAGGGTGGACTGATCAACATGGTGACAGCGGCGAGTAGTTTCAGTTTGTAACCCTAGTTTGGGATGAGCTGGAAAAGTTTGATCGTTCTCTCTCTCTGGTGCATCGAGTTCAATAGAACTCTGGGGATCAGTAGCTTGGACATTGGCGAGGTTGTAGCCAAAAATTCTGGTGTTCCGGTGATGGGTATTGGGAAGTCGAGGTGTTGACAGGTTCGAACATTGTTTGCTTTCGAGTTGCCAGGTTTTGCTTTGGGAGCTCGAATTTGATTTCGAGTTGCAGGCGAGGTTCTGGTGGTAGGGGAGAGGAGTATGGATGATCGTTGACGTGTGCGACAACGCTGCGATGCCGGAAGATCGCCAGAGGCGACGTGCACGTGCACCGTGCATTTGTTTGGAAGTCTGGAAATTTTGGGAAGTGGGGAAGAAGCAGGGTAAACTCGCGTGTGTTGACTCGAGGCTTTACTCGAGATTTTGAGGGGTAGAACTCGAAGCAGAAGAGTGTTGCTTCGGGTTGATGCTTTGGTTACAGGTTTCACAGGAACACCTGTTATCCTGTTAAATTTAAAATAAAATTTAAAAACTAAGTTTAAATGAAAAGTAGAGTTTTAAAATGAAGTTTAAATATGATTCAATTTGGTTTTGGAATCTCAGTTTTAAAATATAATAAAGTTTTGAAATTTAAATTATTTGAAACAACTTTAATGGTTTTAATAGGTTGAATTTAAAAGTAAAATTTTAAATTAAAATAGAGATTTAAACCCAAGTTTAAACCTGTATTCAAATTCAAATTTGAATCTGAGTTTTGAAATAAAAGAAGTTTGTTTAAAAGTTAATTTGTTTTTAAACATTTGAAAGATAGTGTAAATCTTTAGATTGATTTAGATTAAAAAAATAAAATGAAATTGGGTTTGTATTCTTTTAAACTTCTATATCAAGGTAAATATTTTCTTGAACTTGTGAATTTAAAAAGGGGTTTTGAAACTATTTCAGACATTGTCAAAGTCAATTTGTTTTCATTTTAAAACCTTAAATTTAAAATGAAATTTTAAAAATATATTTGAAAGTAAATTGTTTTTGATAAATTGATCATTAATAAGATAAATGTTTTTATCTTTAAAAATATGAAGATTTAATGATTTGTAATTATTTAAATTAATAAAAAGGGATAATTAATGATTTGGATTAATTAAATAGGTAATTAAAGATTTTATTTCTTTAAAATAATTAATTATGGGGTTAATTTATTTTATAATTGGTTTAAAGGTTAATTTAATAAATTTGTTAATTAAGAATAATTAATTAAAGTGTTTGATAAATTAATTTATATCAAATGATTTGGAATTAATAAATCTGAATTGAATAATAAATTCATAAGTAATTAATTAAATTGGAAATGAATTGAATTAATTAGGATTTAAACAATTAATTAATCCTGCTTACAAATGTTTATTGAATGCTTATGAATGATTGTATTGTATGAGATGCCTTGAATTGATTATCCTATCTGATTTGTGATATTTTGTTCTGTAGATTGAGCTGTGTATATTTATTTGCATATGCATATTATCTGTGAATCTGTGAATGAGCGATAAACGTTATAGTTTATATCGCTTATCAACTATTTTTCTGTGTTTTGATTTATGATGATTGAATGCTGTTGCACTACTGTGTTAAAACCCTGGACCACACCATACACACACAAATATGGATTTCACGAGGAAATCGATTAAGTCGCAGATTTTTGAAATAGTTAAAATTGAATTTTTAAATTCAAATGTTTTGGAAATGGAATCGGAATAAATGTGAAAAGGTTTTGGAATGGAATTTCAAAAATAGAATTTATTATTTTTAAATTACTTGATTAAGTTTTTGGAATTTAAATAAGTTGATTTAAATTTAAATTCAATACTTGAAATTGAATTCTGTAATTTGAAATTAGGGATTAATGATATTATACTAGTCATTATGAGTTAAACCATTTTTAAAGTATTATTTTTGGGAATTTGAATTTAACTCAAGGATTTCAACTCGTATAAATGAATCAGATTTCCAAAATGAAAACTGTTGTTTTCAAATGATAAACACTTTTGGATAAGAACTGAGATTCCAGTTAATTAGGGGAATTTCAAGATTGAATAGAGAAATGTTTTTCCTAAGTTATGAACGAATCCTTTTTGAAAGCTATGAATTAAATCTGTTATTTTTAACAGATTTAAATTGGTGATTTGTTTAAATCAAATTGAAGTGAAATTGTTTTGAAGGCTATAAGTTAAATCTTTGATTTAAAGATTTAACGAGTTAAATCAAATTGAAATGAAAATTGATTTGGAAAATATGTGAATAAATCTTTTGTTTAAAAGATTTAAATGTGAAAATTGTTTAAACCGTTAAAGGTTGTGAAAATGAATCTTTTTTTTTAAAGATTGAAAATGGTAATTTGATAAACCATTTGAAAGAAAGTTTGAATTATTAAGTTGTGACTTAATTGAAATCCCATATCCATATGTTTTGAAAATATCGTACTCACTATTCGGGTTGGCCGGGAAAGGACCTTTGTGTCGTATAACCCATTCCGAATATGTGATTCGACGTTATGGATAGCATTTGAAGACCGGTGATGAAGACCGGGTATTTGCGAAAGCGATAGGATAACCTATCGATTGTTTCTGCACCGAGTCGCGCCGGTATAGAAACTCCCTAAGTGATGGGAAATCCGATCGGGATTGTAAATAACCGAATTGCAAGGACTTCTTTGTAAGTGCCTTCGGTTCTGTTCGAAACCAGAACAGACTTGTATGGATAGTATGCCTGACATTACAAGTTGAGATATAAAGCCGATTTCTTTCAAATATATTTCTGTTGGTGGCGAAGAATTTATTCTCTTAGCTTAACACCCTTCTCTGAGACGTACGAGCTCAGAGGTTATATAGTTGAAGTTATCAGCGATATATTCCTAATTTGGTAATGTGACATACTGAGTGTTGCTGTGAAATGATCATTGTGTTGATTATTTATGATAGGATCATTTATTTGATCGTCTATCTTTGTGATCATTTCTATGATCATTTGTTGACCCAAAGCATGGCTTTTGTATAAAGTATGTTTTTGTGGACGTGACTTCGTCGAGCCTCACACCCCGTGAATGGTCAAAACAGGAAAGAAGCAGCAAGGTTATGAGGGGTAGCGCCCTTTAGGATGTGTGCATTTCCTTCTGGAAAAGGGTGGTATCATGGTATGGAGCCCAGATACTTACTCATGTTGAAACACTTTGTTTTTATGATTGTGTGAATTGATTAGAGAGCTCTCGGAAAAAGGTCCCAAAGGACCGGGGGATGGCATATTCGGTCAGTTGTTGCTCAGTTAGGGGTAACCCGGCCTTGTGTTGGTAGAGATCCGGTTTGGTTCTCGGGGATGTCCATCCAGAGGCATTCTCATGTGGCAATGGGAAGTTCCTTGGCCTGATCATTCGTTGGAAATCCAATTCCCAATACGAAACTTGTACGGTATTAGTTGTAGGACTTGCCATTCACTTATGGTGGTCACCACTGTTTGGATGGTAGCTATAGTAGGCATAGTTCGAAATGTCTATGTTGGCTAAGATTTATATTCTACTTTCGAAATGAATTTCTTCTACACTATGCACTAATAATAATATGAAATGTTCTTTTAAATGCGTATCAAGCATCTTTGACTATCATAAGGAGAAATCTCCTCCGACTCTGCGCTTGCATTGTGTGTGTGTGCGGGAGGCCTTATGATAGTCTCATTTTTAAAAAGCATTGCGAATTGACTTTGAAAATCTTATGTTGAATGTTTTAAAAGATAAATTGTTTTTGTTGCTCACACCAGTCCCACGACTGATCCGGAGTTTATCGTTTCTTTCCTAAACTCTGGGTGCTCATTATATTTCTACACGAGCAGTCTAGAGTTGGGTTTTTCAGATAGTCAGGTGTAGTGGATTATCTGGAGTTGGTTCAGTCTTTGGATCGCACCAGTCTTGCTAAGCTTGGTGCAATGTTATGGGGGTTCGAGCTATTGCTGGATTGATTGTTGGAAATGGAGTTGCAGTTATTTTTGGAGTTCTTCGTTGAAGACTATCTTAGAGTTATATTGTTCCGCTGTTAGATGTTGTCATCTATTTTCTTTCCGTTGCTATTTTATTGTATCATATCTCTGTTGTATATTGATATCTATTGGATCATCTGTTGTATCAGATATTGTATCAAAACTGTATATCAATGTATTATTCTTTTATTCCGCTGTGTTGTTTACTTAATGACTGTTATAAGCTCCGGCGAATCGGATTTGAACGGTCGAATCTATGACATTCGAGTACGATTTGAAGTATGGATGTCGATTTTCGAGCGGGCAAAACTCGACTCGTTACATTTGGTATCAGAGCTAAGGGTTAAACTTTAGCTCAGGAGTGTAACACATTAAGTAGCTCATTAGAGATAGGGTGAAGTATCCCTAGAATGAGTAATCCCTAAGGTATCTGTTTGAATGCCTCAGTAATTCTTTTACTATTCACCGATAGTAAGTATGAGTGCAAGAAGAGAATGAGATAGAGGACAAGGAAATACGACTATAATTAGTCAAAACTCTGTAACAACAGTGAAAACAATCTTTCTTATCAAATTCCTTTGATTCGTTTCCAAATTCTTTTGATTTCTTCGTGATAGCTCCAGAAAGAAATTTCGGTGTGATGATGGCCCTACGAATCGTTGTAGAAAATTTTTAATTCGTATCTTCATCGGTTTCTTATCGGGTTTTGATTTTAAACCTTAATGAATATAAATTGGAAAATTGAGATAGAGAATTTAAATTAAATTGGAAATTTTAAAAATCGAGTTAAAATTGATTAATAGAATATGAAGAATGATTAGAATTGTATTGATAAAACAATTTCGTTTAAAGCCAAATTTTAAATTCTATTGTAATTTCTTGTGAATACCAAAGTCCGAAGAGGGACAAATTGGTATGTATTTTAAGATATTTCGACCTGAGTTTGGAATTCATATCTTAAGTTTGAGAAATTATAGGAGATCAAACCTGTCTATCTCTGTGTTGTTTTCGTGCCTGCGAATTTCGAGGACGAAATTCTTTTAAGGGGGGAAGTCTGTAGCGACCCTAGATTTTAATTTAATTTAAATTGATAATTAAATGAATTTTTGAATTAAAAATTGTAAAATTGATTATAAATGGCAGCGAGTTACCCCGATTCAAACAGAAAATATATTAAGTCATATGAATTTGAAAATTTGTTTATATGTGAATATGTATGTATATATTGGATTTGAAATAAAAATTTAAATAAATGATTTTAAAAATAAATATAGAGATATATATGTGTATACATTAGATATGAATTGTAAATGAATGGTTTAATAATAATTGATAATAATAAGTATTACAATTTATGGTTAATAATAATTTGAATTTATAAATTTAATATAAAACAATAAATATTAAAGTAAAATAAACAATTTAAGTTAAAATAAAAAAAGAAATAAAACATAGAATAAAATACATTAAACAAATTAGAAACAAACATAACTAGAACAACTTTTATTATATATACATTTAGTTTTGAAAACAATCTGAAAAAAAAAATATAAATAAATAAAATCAGTACTTGTACAAATATAAAGGGAAAAATTGCATAAGCTTGCAAAAGAAGTGACAAATGTATATAAGTATGTACACATGCATTTAATGCAAGACAGCAGTAAGTAGAGACACTTGCATTTAATACCATTACTTTAGCACACCACAACATACCTATTGTACAAACAAAAGTATCAGCTTGTAAATTAAATCAAGCAAGTTAAAAGTCATCTCAGTAAACAAAATAATTAGAGTTAGAAAAGCAAAGGCAAGTAAGTTATGTTATGTACATATAGGAGTAAAAACAAACCTGGTAAAGCAAGTAAAATAATATACTCTAACTTGGAAAACAATACAACAACATGTACTAAAGAAAGAAAAAAAAAATAATCTTAACCGTAATAAACAAATCAAGTGAAATGATTCATGTACTTGCCATATTCTTTAGTACATCCAAACACTATCTTCAGCCATGCCTTGTAAAAGATAAATACATCACCTTTTACAAAACCATATTATATCCTGTAAGCTTCATTTTCTTATACATCAACTTCCACAACTTAGTTCGTTCATTTAAACTGAAGTGATATCATTTTCTAAATCTTAAACAAAAACTCAACTTAAAAACATGAACACAATCAAAGCCAGAGGATTTAAAGAAGAATTTTTCAACTTGCATTTCTTCAGCCAGTTCATTCTTTCTTCTGGAAAAAAAAAAAGTGAGCAAACTACCTTTTTAATATTGAAATATGTTTATATTTTTGATATTGTGAAGAATGCATTGAACTGTATTGTTCTGTGAGTAATTCAACCTTGTTTTCCATGTAAATTGAAATGCCTGTGAGCATACATCTTTTCTTTACTTGGCTTCATTTATTTTCTTGAGTCTGTGATGATGGATGAAAACAAAAATTTGGAAATGTGTTTATGTGAATAAGAAAGGTTATATGTTTTTATGTATATATATATATATATATATATATATGTATATATATATATAGAGAGAGAGAGAGAGAATTGTGAGCATGTCTGGGAACAGGAAGATGAATCCCTGTTTTAGTTACAGGTTTTGAATCAAATTCGAAATCGAAAATCTTCTTATCAAATTCTTGTTAGGTCTTAAGATTAAAATTAAATATGTTATGTAATTAAAATCCAAATGCTAAAAATATTGTTAAGTTAAAAATGAAGACAATTTGGTCAGAAAGGAAGATATACATGAAAAAAAAAAAATCAAACTATGTCCAAATTCAAGTGTCCTAATTACAAGCTGCATTTACATCATTGTGTTCAACATTATGAACCATGATTTTTAAAATAGATTTTATGACTTTTAAGTTAGTATATCATGAGTATTTGGGTGTTGAACGGAAACTCTATTTTTGACAAATTCCGGTGAACGACGCGACAAGGGAGGTCGGGGCTCGGTCTGGAGATAGGGGAAGGTACGGCGAGGCTTGGAAAAATACCCAGAGGGTGGACTGATCAACATGGTGACAGCGGCGAGTAGTTTCAGTTTGTAACCCTAGTTTGGGATGAGCTGGAAAAGTTTGATCGTTCTCTCTCTCTGGTGCATCGAGTTCAACAGAACTCTGGGGATCAGTAGCTTGGACATTGGCGAGGTTGTAGCCAAAAATTCTGGTGTTTCGGTGATGGGTATTGGGAAGTCGAGGTGTTGACAGGTTCGAACATTGTTTGCTTTCGAGTTGCCAGGTTTTGCTTTGGGAGCTCGAATTTGATTTCGAGTTGCAGGCGAGGTTCTGGTGGTAGGGGAGAGGAGTATGGATGATCGTTGACGTGTGCGACAACGCTGCGATGCCGGAAGATCGCCAGAGGCGACGTGCACGTGCACCGTGCATTTGTTTGGAAGTCTGGAAATTTTGGGAAGTGGGGAAGAAGCAGGGTAAACTCGCGTGTGTTGACTCGAGGCTTTACTCGAGATTTTGAGGGGTAGAACTCGAAGCAGAAGAGTGTTGCTTCGGGTTGATGCTTTGGTTACAGGTTTCACAGGAACACCTGTTATCCTGTTAAATTTAAAATAAAATTTAAAAACTAAGTTTAAATGAAAAGTAGAGATTTAAAATGAAGTTTAAATATGATTTAATTTGGTTTTGGAATCTCAGTTTTAAAATATAATAAAGTTTTGAAATTTAAATTATTTGAAACAACTTTAATGGTTTTAATAGGTTGAATTTAAAAGTAAAATTTTAAATTAAAATAGAGATTTAAACCCAAGTTTAAACCTGTATTCAAATTCAAATTTGAATCTGAGTTTTGAAATAAAAGAAGTTTGTTTAAAAGTTAATTTGTTTTTAAACATTTGAAAGATAGTGTAAA
Organism: Allium cepa; assembly: GCA_030765085.1. NCBI lineage: Eukaryota > Viridiplantae > Streptophyta > Magnoliopsida > Asparagales > Amaryllidaceae > Allium > Allium cepa. Next base: position 933,895,116 of record CM060943.1, on the reverse strand, counting down.
TCTTTAGATTGATTTAGATTAAAAAAATAAAATGAAATTGGGTTTGTATTCTTTTAAACTTCTATATCAAGGTAAATATTTTCTTGAACTTGTGAATTTAAAAAGGGGTTTTGAAACTGTTTCAGACATTGTCAAAGTCAATTTGTTTTCATTTTAAAACCTTAAATTTAAAATGAAATTTTAAAAATATATTTGAAAGTAAATTGTTTTTGATAAATTGATCATTAATAAGATAAATGTTTTTATCTTTAAAAATATGAAGATTTAATGATTTGTAATTATTTAAATTAATAAAAAGGGATAATTAATGATTTGGATTAATTAAATAGGTAATTAAAGATTTTATTTCTTTAAAATAATTAATTATGGGGTTAATTTATTTTATAATTGGTTTAAAGGTTAATTTAATAAATTTGTTAATTAAGACTAATTAATTAAAGTGTTTGATAAATTAATTTATATCAAATGATTTGGAATTAATAAATCTGAATTGAATAATAAATTCATAAGTAATTAATTAAATTGGAAATGAATTGAATTAATTAGGATTTAAACAATTAATTAATCCTGCTTACAAATGTTTATTGAATGCTTATGAATGATTGTATTGTATGAGATGCCTTGAATTGATTATCCTATCTGATTTGTGATATTTTGTTCTGTAGATTGAGCTGTGTATATTTATTTGCATATGCATATTATCTGTGAATCTGTGAATGAGCGATAAACGTTATAGTTTATATCGCTTATCAACTATTTTTCTGTGTTTTGATTTATGATGATTGAATGTTGTTGCACTACTGTGTTAAAACCCTGGACCACACCATACACACACAAATATGGATTTCACGAGGAAATCGATTAAGTCGCAGATTTTTGAAATAGTTAAAATTGAATTTTTAAATTCAAATGTTTTGGAAATGGAATCGGAATAAATGTGAAAAGCTTTTGGAATGGAATTTCAAAAATAGAATTTATTATTTTTAAATTACTTGATTAAGTTTTTGGAATTTAAATAAGTTGATTTAAATTTAAATTCAATACTTGAAATTGAATTCTGTAATTTGAAATTAGGGATTAATGATATTATACTAGTCATTATGAGTTAAACCATTTTTAAAGTATTATTTTTGGGAATTTGAATTTAACTCAAGGATTTCAACTCGTATAAATGAATCAGATTTCCAAAATGAAAACTGTTGTATTCAAATGATAAACACTTTTGGATAAGAACCGAGATTCCAGTTAATTAGGGGAATTTCAAGATTGAATAGAGAAATGTTTTTCCTAAGTTATGAATGAATCCTTTTTGAAAGCTATGAATTAAATCTGTTATTTTTAACAGATTTTAATTGGTGATTTGTTTAAATCAAATTGAAGTGAAATTGTTTTGAAGGCTATAAGTTAAATCTTTGATTTAAAGATTTAACGAGTTAAATCAAATTGAAATGAAAATTGATTTGGAAAATATGTGAATAAATCTTTTGTTTAAAAGATTTAAATGTGAAAATTGTTTAAACCGTTAAAGGTTGTGAAAATGAATCTTTTTGTTTAAAGATTGAAAATGGTAATTTGATAAACCATTTGAAAGAAAGTTTGAATTATTAAGTTGTGACTTAATTGAAATCCCATATCCATATGTTTTGAAAATATCGTACTCACTATTCGGGTTGGCCGGGAAAGGACCTTTGTGTCGTATAACCCATTCCGAATATGTGATTCGACGTTATGGATAGCATTTGAAGACCGGTGATGAAGACCGGGTATTTGCGAAAGCGATAGGATAACCTATCGATTGTTTCTGCACCGAGTCGCGCCGGTATAGAAACTCCCTAAGTGATGGGAAATCCGATCGGGATTGTGAATAACCGAATTGCAAGGACTTCTTTGTAAGTGCCTTCGGTTCTGTTCGAACCCAGAACAGACTTGTATGGATAGTATGCCTGACATTACAAGTTGAGATATAAAGCTGATTTCTTTCAAATATATTTCTGTTGGTGGCGAAGAATTTATTCTCTTAGCTTAACACCCTTCTCTGAGACGTACGAGCTCAGAGGTTATATAGTTGAAGTTATCAGCGATATATTCCCAATTTGGTAATGTGACATACTGAGTGTTGCTGTGAAATGATCATTGTGTTGATTATTTATGATAGGATCATTTATTTGATCGTCTATCTTTGTGATCATTTCTATGATCATTTGTTGACCCAAAGCATGGCTTTTGTATAAAGTATGTTTTTGTGGACGTGACTTCGTCGAGCCTCACACCCCGTGAATGGTCAAAACAGGAAAGAAGCAGCAAGGTTATGAGGGGTAGCGCCCTTTAGGATGTGTGCATTTCCTTCTGGAAAAGGGTGGTATCATGGTATGGAGCCCAGATACTTACTCATGTTGAAACACTTTGTTTTTATGATTGTGTGAATTGATTAGAGAGCTCTCGAAAAAAGGTCCCAAAGGACCGGGGGATGGCATATTCGGTCAGTTGTTGCTCAGTTAGGGGTAACCCGACCTTGTGTTGGTAGAGATCCGGTTTGGTTCTCGGGGATGTCCATCCAGAGGCATTCTCATGTGGCAATGGGAAGTTCCTTGGCCTGATCATTCGTTGGAAATCCAATTCCCAATACGAAACTTGTATGGTATTAGTTGTAGGACCTGCCATTCACTTATGGTGGTCACCACTGTTTGGATGGTAGCTATAGTAGGCATAGTTCGAAATGTCTATGTTGGCTAAGATTTATATTCTACTTTCGAAATGAATTTCTTCTACACTATGCACTAATAATAATATGAAATGTTCTTTTAAATGCGTATCAAGCATCTTTGACTATCATAAGGAGAAATCTCCTCCGATTCTGCGTTTGCATTGTGTGTGTGTGCGGGAGGCCTTATGGTAGTCTCATTTTTAAAAAGCATTGCGAATTGACTTTGAAAATCTTATGTTGAATGTTTTAAAAGATAAATTGTTTTTGTTGCTCACACCAGTCCCACGACTGATCCGGAGTTTATCGTTTCTTTCCTAAACTCTGGGTGCTCATTATATTTCTACACGAGCAGTCTAGAGTTGGATTTTTCAGATAGTCAGGTGTAGTGGATTATCTGGAGTTGGTTCAGTCTTTCGATCGCACCAGTCTTGCTAAGCTTGGTGCAATGTTATGGGGGTTCGAGCTATTGCTGGATTGATTGTTGGAAATGGAGTTGCAGTTATTTTTGGAGTTCTTCGTTGAAGACTATCTTAGAGTTATATTGTTCCGCTGTTAGATGTTGTCATCTATTTTCTTTCCGCTGCTATTTTATTGTATCATATCTCTGTTGTATATTGATATCTATTGGATCATCTGTTGTATCAGATATTGTATCAAAACTGTATATCAATGTATTATTCTTTTATTCCGCTGTTTTGTTTACTTAATGACTGTTATAAGCTCCGACGAATCGGATTTGAACGGTCGAATCTATGACATTCGAGTACGATTTGAAGTATGGATGTCGATTTTCGAGTGGGCAAAACTCGACTCGTTACAAATGATTTCTTATAATTCACATTTATTTCTTGCAAAATTTCATTTCATTCATCCATTTATTTGCATTGCATTCATTTCTCAAATTTCATTTACTTATTTAGCGCTTACATTTCTATTATATTAAATTTTAGAAACACTTCAATTTCAACTTAAGTTTATAACTCTATATCATCAATTTCTTACTTTAATTTATCATAAACAACTTCAATCCTTTTTAAACTTATTTTCATTTCTTTATAACTATTCTATTATGTTTAATAAGTGACCTTTCAGTCATAACATAGATTTGTAACAATTATAACATTAGATTCTTTTTAATAACAGCAATTTATTGAACACTTCATTACATACTTCTACTTATACAATTTCCATTACATTTCTTTTTAAACATTTCAACTTTTTACATTTGGTAAGTTATATATGTTAAAGAAAATGCAAATGAACTTATACACGTTTTATCTCGTCCTTTAATTAAATTTAATGTTCAATAATATTATTCTTTGTTTCATGGGGTACAGTTCAAATCACCTTTAGTTTCATTCATAACCTAGTATTAAATTGCTTATTTTAATTTATTAATTACCTATGTTCCACTTCACTCTAGTAACTGAAGCTATTAATTAATGGAAACTTAAGAATTAAATACCGGGTTTTATTCGAAATCATTTAAAATAACAGATAAATTTATATGCTTACACTCTATATATCCAATTATATTTAGAAAAATTAAAAATTTATATTTGTTTATCACAAATGGGTCTGCAGTAAACTAGTAGAGTGGCCTTCCCACTTTGAAACTCGAAAATGAATGTCGATGATGCGTGTATTCGTCACCGAAATTATTTTCCAACGACAAAGATGGGAGTACAAAACTTACTTCTTTCCAACAATCTTCTTTAAAACAATTCTTCCAAATTATATTGAAATATTTATGTCCGAAAATACTTCTAAAAATATTATTATTATATTCCAAAAATCGTTGGAAAGAAATTTTGAAAACCCCAAAAATTTAGTTCTAAAATTTCCAATTTTCATTTATTTCATTTCCAATCTTATTTCAGCTATTATTTATATTTTCATTACCTAACAACCAATATATAACAACCAAATATAACTTATTTATAAAAAAATTATATATAGAAAATATAATAAGCAAAATTATTTCACTCACCTGTATTCAAAACTAATATTGTGTCGGTCTGTCCTAATAAGTGTTTAGAAATCCCTATTGATGTCATAGAATCTCATGCATCAACCAGAATTTATAAATACAAAACGAAACAAATTAACACAATATCAAAACCTTTTTATAACACTGACAAGTATGCTCTCTCATATATATACACTCAGCGATTCCCATAGGGTATTACTACCCTATTAATAATGAGTCAGACCCCACAAAGCTAAGGTATATTGCTAAACCAAAGCTTTGACACCAGGTGTAACATCCCGCCTTTTCACACACTTTAATTCGACACCTGTGCCAATTTCAACCGTTCGAAAGGGCGGATTGTTATGGGTAAATTAAAAAAATGAGAAAGAAATAAAACAAAACAAAATCGTACAGCGGAAGGATAAAATATAATAATCAAATATACAGTTTATAAATCTGTTAAAAATATTTGATTATACTTATATAATATATATCAGAGTTGCACATACCATATAACAATGCAGCGGAACAATATGAGTGTAGTGGAATAAAATAAAATAATAATAATGAAATCTTCGTCTTCGTCCTCTAGGAATAAAGTTTTCGATCCTGAAATGCTCGGACTGACCCGCGAATTTGAAAAGACAAAACACTCGAGTCAGAACTAAAAGATCTTATGTGAGTTAAATCAACAGAAATAAATATGAGTGCAGCAACTCATGAGATGCTCAGGATTTACATCTCTTAAGGATCCGTTAAACTATTTACTATGTAGTATATTTTGCTATTATAATAGTGTCTAATTGTAAAATAAACATACTTTTAAATAGCGTTAAGGGGTTACCCATGTAGCCCTTAACACAAAATATATTCCCATAGCCTATACAGTACCGTAATCTCCGCCGTACTGGGCGTCGCGAGAGGGCACTTTATAGGTATGGTACAAAACAAAATCATATAAGGCGCGCTAGGGTAGGTGACACGGCACAACTAGGCAATGCCAGGGTAGATATAGTCAATTACGCTTCCGGGTCGGTGGTAACGCATAGCCGCAGCTACCGCCCACCTCGATCCACACCCCCAAATCAAAGAAATAAAAAGTGGCCATCGAATAAAACCAAAATCATAGTAGAATATCGAAGGGATGTGTCCGATCAAAGGTGCTACCTCAATTAACCCGTCGACCGCTCCTGTTTTAGCCACCTTATGCCAACTCACGGGAGTTGGGTCCATGTATTTACCTCAAAGGAAACGCCGCCACCATCCTACTTCATTCTGGAATCTCCACTGCGTACACGGTTGTTAAAGTGGTAATCGGAGTTGGCAGAGAGTATGACAACTTCCGATCCTGGTCTCTTCAACAACCAATCGTAATTATAACGCCGCGGTTATTTTAAAATAATTTATACTTTGAAAGCAGGAAATAATATTCATTTCAAAACCATAAAATTTCGATATCATTTCCCTTTTTAAAACCAAATCAATATGATATCTTTTTCAAATATATCCTTTTCTAAAACCTTAACAATTTCAAAGTTATAATATTTCTAAAACAAGCTTAAAATATAGTCTTTCTTAAACATAAAACTTGAATTTCATAACTTGGAAATATAACCACACCACTTAAATGGTTTAGATATAAATTATTTTATAAAATAAAATAGTTTCTTCACCTTCACAAATAATTTCCAAATATTGATTTAAATTCCCAAATAAACCATTGCAATCTCCATATATTTCAAAGGTTTAGATATTCCATCATTTCAAGAACGAATTCTTTGACAATTTCATAAACATCAAATTCAATTACCATTATTTAGATTTGAAAATGTTTACTTAATAACTCCAATAAAATTTAAGTACACTTTTAATTTCAAACAACTGGATAATTTTTTTCAATTTTACTTTACTAGATAAATTCAGTTATTTCAACTTTACATCCATTTAAATTCGTTTAAACCAAATCAAGTTATAAGAATCATACCCTTTAAAATCATCGCTTTTATTTAAACTTCAAATCAAAGTTATTCAAGTACAATTCTTAAATAATTCAGTTGAATCCAATTCCATGTTTATCTTTCAACTTAACTTCATTTAAGTCATTTAAAACTCTATATATATGCAATATCTTAAATAGATACTAAACCATATAATATAATACAAGCAAACTCCATTTTTTAAACTCATTTTTATTAATCAATTTTATACGTATTTAAGTTCAAGAATTCAACTTATATATATATATAATATTACTTACATAACACCAAAAATTAATATTTATTAAGCCGTATTTCCTTTCAAAAACTATAGAAAAATCACTCTAAAATATTTTGTTATATAGATCGCGGTGCCTGTATAAAATTTTCTATCCTATGGTCGAGCGATACAGAAATTTATCATTTCAATCCGCAATTTAAAAATAAAATTACGGTTATATATCATTTCAAACCGCAATCTCGAATGCAATAAAATGCATAGTAACTTGCAGTTTATAACAATATAAAATACATCATTCATTCATCCAATATCTACCATCAACCATTTATTAAAAACATCATCCAATTTTAAACGAAACATCAATATTGAGCATATAAAATATAACAGGTATCAACGAACAATTTATATTCAAAAATAAAATAATAACTTTTTAACTGGCAGTTTATATGCAAAATTAAAAAATTTAACTAGAAATTTATATGCAATACAAAATAAATTCAACTATCAATTTATATGCAATAATAAAATTATATAACAATTTAATTTAAATAAAATGCAATTTACTGATATGATGATTAAAAACATACCAAACAGTCGTAAATAAATTTCTAACACATCACAAATCAATTTAACAAACATAAGAAATTTTAGAAGTTGTGAGTGGTTTAAAACACTCACCTTTTGGGTTTAAATTCAATTTAAACCCAAAAATTTGACAGTCTTAGAATTCGTGCAAACCTGTACCATTAGGTCCGGAATTTTAATACGATCCTAACAAAAGAAACCGCGTGTAAAACGGATATCGTATGCAAAAGTTATGATGATTTATGCGATTGAATTTTAATTTTAAAAAAATTAAAAAGAGAACACAAAACCGTAATAACATTTTACACGTCATCATCTTCCAGGCCATCCCAAACCCGCGCAAATCAACCCTATAGCAGCTCGACCGAAAACAGCATTCGCCCTTTCCTCCTACGCACGACCGTACACGCTACGAAACCACCGCGACCACCTCCTGGAGGCCGCGCCTCCACGCGCTCGCCCATACATCACCCCAACGAAGCCAATAGTTAGCAGCCGCCGCCTATTTATTTGTAACCCCAATCAAACTTTACGTCAAATCTAACCGTTGAATTGTCAAACCAAGGATGCCTATGCAATCCCCTCAGTCTTCTCTACAAAACCTTGTAGCGTTTGTCGTTCCGTCACAATCCATCGACGGTCAACGAACGGTCGAAACAAAATTGCCCCGATCTGGCCACACATTAACTCCAATCGAAAAATGGACACCACTAAATGATTACACTAGTCGAGAGCTTCAACATATATTTTTTTGGAATTTTTCTGAGGACTTTGAAATTTTAGGCTTTGGATTTGATTTGGGATTGGATCTGAAATTACGTTGTCTGCCATTGAGGAGGGAAGAGTTGAGATATACGTACAGCCAAATGAAAATGAAGGAAATTAGGGTTTATAACGATATATTTATAGACAAAGTTGAAATAGGATGGATCGGATAAGATAGATGTACGCGCTAAGCGATATATGGCCCGAGAAGCCCGTTTCGACTCCGGAACGAAATTGGCTAAAACCATATATTGAAATAGGTGTTTTAAAATATTCTGAACGTGATGGAAAAAGTTTCATGTCCAAATTCCATCGTATGAAGAAGTTATGCTAAAATCGATATTTTTCAAATTGATTTCAATTGATTTCAATTTCATAAATTTCAAGGCGTTTCGAGTCCGTACGATCAAACGAGAAGTCCGATCGCTACGAAACTTGAAACCCTACAATAATTCATCGTTACGGATCCGATGAAACTCGTTTCATCGAAATCCAAGTCAGTGGCCAAAATGTCTATTTTCCGCTAATTAAATAAATTAGCTAATTAAATCGAATTTTAAATTTCAATTCGAAAATTGACAAATTTCATCACTTATGATTCCTTAATCATTTATAATGATTTAAAAAAAATTAAATGTCAATTTAGAGATGATTAATTTATAAATTTCAATATTTACCTTATTTCATAAAATTCAAAATTTATAATTTAATTTCCAAAATCCTATTCAATTCACTGTTCTTAAATGGATAAAATTTTACATTTAATTTGCAAACTATTACCGTAATGTTCTTACATTCCATCTAACTTTCTATTAACGTAGTAAGTTAGTGTTAAATTTCATTTATTGCCATTAATTCAATTTATTGAATTTTTTTAAACTTCAATTTACTTAAAATTTTTACTTTCCATTCTTTTAAATTCAATCAATCATTATCTTATGGGTAAATTTTACATGTAAAATCCAATTCCCCAATATTTCCAGTAATCAACTAAATTTATATCAAGGTAGTGATTAATTATGTTTTATTGAAATGGATTTAGATCTAATTTACCAAATGATATACATAGGTAAATAATTAATAGTTATCACAATAAGCCAAATCTACTCCAATTCATAACCTATTAACAATTGACTCAAATAAAATTTCTTACCTATCATCGATTATGTCAAATTACAATTTTACTGCTACTATTTCATCAATTATTATAACTTGAATTTAATCTCCAATTTGCTAATTTCAATCAATTAAAACTTTACCATCTGTTTCAATGAATTGGGTGTGCACAAATTTAGCTATTCAATTGTGATATCCCGGAAATTGGGCAATATAAATTTAATAATCTGTGTTATAAATTTAATTTGATTTGATAATTTTTGATAATAAAATTTGAATTGATTTAATAATCTTCTTTTAATAAATATTTAAAATTAGAAGATTTTATCTTTTTCTAGCTAATAAATTGTTTTCTGTTCAAAATATATATAATTGTATATATTGTAAATTGATAAGCTTTGATTTTTGAATTTAGTAAATGAATTAATTTTCTAGTTTTAATTTAATTTGATAAATTGGAAATTTGATTTAAGAATTGGCTTTTCAAAGAAATGTAATAAATAATGTTATAGTTTATACTATGATAAATCTTATTTGTTTTAAAATTTGATTTAGCTTAAAAATATGAATTTAAAATAGATAAATATAAAAGCTAAGTTTTATTTTATATTACTTGGGATTTATATATATAAGAATTTACAATGTAAATTACAAATGATCTTAATTTGTTTATAATCTCTTTTATAAATTATTTGATATTGTTTAATTTGTTATTTTTGAATAAAAATGATAATACTTAGTTTTTATAAGCATAACTAAATTTTGATAGAAATAGGATTTGTTGTTTTTAATTTTAACAAGAGTTATATATGCATCTATATATAACTTGATTTTAAAATTGGATTTGATAAATTAATTTAAATTGGAATTTAATGTCTTGAAATTTAAAAGAATAAATACATAGAAATATTTGAATAAGCTTATATTCATAATTTGTTTGTTTCATTTTCTTCTTAATAAATTAAAAATGTAAGAAACTCATTTATATATATAAGAATAATAAATTAAGGTTTTAAAGTATTTACAAACAATTTAAATTAAAACTAAAATATACTTAATACATGTGTGAATTTCTTAAAAAACCCTAAAGACATGTGTAAGCCATTAATTAAACCATGTGACAAGTGTTAAGGTTAGAGCAAGTGTATTCTTTAATTATCTTTTTCTTTTATTTTAATTAAATTTAAAATTCGTTTATGTAAACATTTCTCCTCATCTTATTCTTCTTTTCTTTAAAAACTTGAGAAAGTTTTCAGATCTAAAAATCTGAATTCATCTTCCACAAAACAGAAAATTTCTGTTCAAGTAAAACCTGTCAATTTCCCCTCTCAAACAAATTTGATAACCTATAATCTCCTCTAACCAAATCAAATTACAGCTACCTGAAAATCATTTGCAACATCCAAAATACATACAATTGAAGATCTCTGTATTTCTGTTTGAAAACTTCATCATGTCTGTAAATTTTTCTCTGGAATTGAAGCTTTAAAAAAAAAGTTGTAGCTCCTCAAAATCCATTAATCTGAACATCGAAAAACCTGAAATCACTTTGCAAAATCTTAAGCATGCGTTCATTTTATTTTCTGAAAGCATGCATTTGGAATTCTTCTGAAAACTTCAAAGTCCTGCATGTATTTTTCTGGTGGCCTGCAATTCATCTTCTAGAAAAATGTAGCTGTAAAACAAGCTTGCATCAGGGAACATACAATTAAAATCAGAGATAAAAGAAAAAAAGAAAGAAGAAGCACCATTCAATTTCAAGCATTTTCCTGAATAGTTTTCTCTGCTCATAATTTCAGGTGAGTAACATTTTTATATTTAATAAACTTAAGTACAAATTTAGTTGCTTATTCTACTTTGAAATGAGTATGTGTGTATGTTTTTTTAAGTTTAATTATTGAATGTTAATGTAGATGTGCATGTTACCGTGAATTCAATTTTCTGTGATTAAGTTCCTGATATAAGAAGTGCTTAAGAATATCCTTTCTTTTGATTTAATATGTGTGTTAAGATTAAAATCAAAATATGGTATGTAATATAAGTTTAAATTTTATTTAATACATAAACTCAAATTTGTTTGAAGAAAAATATATCTGTAATCTACTTTGTATGTCAAAATATAACAGAACAACTTTTTGTAAATAGAAATTTGATCATCCAGTTTTATTAATTCAAGAGTATAAATCAATTACTTAAACTAATACTTGAATTTTAAAACTGAAATTATAAATTTTAGTTTGAAATTGGAAGAGCATTTCTGGTATAACCAGAAATCATATTTAGGGGTGATTCTGTCGATCTAGAGAGTTTGGGTGGCCATGGTTTTTCCTGGAGATGGAGTGATGATCTAGGTTGTAGGGAAAAATATTGGATTAGGAATTAAAGCTTTGGGGCAGTGATAATTTTGAATCAAATTTTTTAAACCCTTGTTTTTTCATCTGGAAAAGATTATGCACCGCGATTCCTATGATTGACCGAGCTGTTCCAGATTTAAGGGGTTGATGGTGGGTTGCTTGTCGAAGGTGATGGAGGAAGAACATAATCTATGGTGGCCGGAATCATGAGATTGAGGTGTTTGCAGATTCGACATTGTTCAAATTTTTGAGCTCGTATGCTCGTTTCTGATTTGGGGGTTTTTCAGTTTCTCTGATGGTTGGATTTTGGTTGGGGGATGGTCATCGACTTGTGTGGGTGGTCGCGAGGTGTAGGTGGTGGTTGTTGCGGCGGTGCAGGTGCACGAACTTCTTAGTGTCTATGCTGTTGTTTGGGGAAGATGGGTTCTCATGTTTGTTACAGATTGCACCGTGATTTGCTCGAAGATTTTGGATAGTGGTCTTAAAGAAAAGAGTTGTGAGGCTCGGGTTTACTGTTGTTACAGATATGTGTAAACTGTTAGTACCTGGTAGTTTATAGTAAATTCAAATAGAATGTTACTCGAATTTTTATTCGAGTCAGTCAGTGTTTTGCTCGAGTAATTATGTATTGCTTGAGTTAGTTGAGTTACAGGTTAGAAACCTGTTTTATTTTCAAATTTAAACTGAATTTAAAAATATTAAACAAGGATTTAATAAAAGTTTTAAATCTAATTTTTAATTATGGATTCAAGTTTAAATTGAATATTAAGCTAGAAATGAAGGAAGTTTTTAAATTTAAATTTTGTTTAAATAACTTGAAGGAGTTATTATTTAAATTGTTTTAAAGAAATTTGAATTTAAAATTTGGAAATTTAAATATAAAGTAATGTTTAAATAAAGTTTAAATTTGATTCAAATTTGGATTTGAATCTTTGTTTCAAAATAAATTTAAGTTCATAAATTTAAGTGTCTAAAACAAATTTGAATGATAATGTAAAATGTAAATGGTTTTAATTTAAAAGGAAATTTGTTTTAACTTTTGTAAAATTTCTTTTATAACAAAAGTATTATTTATCAATTAAGGATTCTTGATTGTTTTTAAAACTTGTTAAAATTAAATAATAATTTAATGTTAAGTATTTCATTTAATTATTGGGAGAATTAAATTAATAATTAATTTACTTAATAAATTTATGAAATAAATAATTACTCAAAGTAATTAAGGGATTAATCTTAAAGGTTTAAGATTAATTATTTTTAGAGTAATTAACTTGTAATTAATTGAATAAGATTTGTTTTTAATTAATGATTAATGCTTAATTAATCAAGTAATAATGGATTAATTAAGTTTTGATTAACACTTAATTATTTAATTAATTAGGGATTAATTAATGGGGTTAATTAATGATTAATTAATTTGTAATTAGTAATGATTAAAACAATTTAATTATTTTAGAAATAACTAATGAATTGTTAAAAAGTTAATGAAGGTCATTAACTAAGGATTATTTACTTATGAATGTAATTAAGGAATTAATTACTAATTGTAATTAAGTAAGTTTAATTTGATTTGATTAAGTTAATTAATTCCGTTTAATTAATTTAGAAAAATCAATAAATGATTTTGGAGTATAATTACTTAATGTAATTTATTGAAGAGTAATTACTTAGGGAAGTAATTAATGGGTAATTACTGAATGTAATTAATTGAAGTAATCGGATGATGGAAATAATTTGAGTATAATTACTTTGTGAATTAATCAAATGATTAATTAGAGATAATTAATTATGGAGCAATTAATTTATTTGGTAAAGTAATTAAGAGTAGTTAATTAATGAATGATGTTAATCAAGGGTGATTAACAATTATGGTTTAAATTAAGATTAATTACTTAATGTAATTAATTTAAATATGGTAATTAATTTAAATATAATTAGAGATCATTAATTAATATAATTAATGATGTAATTAAGATTGATTAATTAAGATTAATTAATCAATAATAAGTGATTAAAGATAATTAATTAATATAATTAATTAAGGATTAATGTAATTAATTATAGTTAATTAATTTGTGAAGTAATTAAGGTTAATTACTGAATTTGGTTAAGTTTAATTAATTTGTAAAATTAATTTAAGGATGATTACTTGAATGTAATTAAGAATAATTAATAAAGGGTGATTAATTAAGGTGATTGATTAGAGATTAATTAATTAATTAATTGTAATTAATTAATAATGATGTAAGTAAGATTTATATTGATGAAGTAATTAATTTAATTCACTTTAAATTAATTTGAATGATGTAATTAATTTAATTCATTTTAAATTAATTATATTTGGTATGGTAAATCATTGCTTATATGGATGGATAATGTTGTTTGCCTTGATTGGTTTGAATCTCAGATATGAGATAAATAATGATGTTGAGTGATATGGATGCATTGGTTGCATTGTGAGAAGATTTGGATTATCTTTTGATAATGATAATATGGTTTATCTGATATGATGATAATGTAAATTATCTGTTGTGAATCTGTGATTTATCTATCTGTGTATATAGATAATTGAACTGTTTTAAACCTTTAAAACAACCTGGCCTTAAAAGACACGCTTTGGATTTCGATGAGACCGAGATCGGGTTTCCATATTTGGATATCCGAAAACCACATCGATTCCAATTAACGTTAGGTCGTGAATCTAAGTGGAGCAAGTGAAGACTCGAGGTGTAAGGGCTATACGTCAGTATAACTCTGTCGGTGATTCCGTATGAGTTTGACGGAATAGTACTTATATGTTCGAGATGGTGATTTAGAGTGCAAGGGTTATCGTCGTTAACTCTGAGGGTGATTCCAAAATGATTAAAACGAGATAACGCCTTCGGTTTCGTTCGAACCCGGAACGAACTTGTATGGATTGAATGCTTTCAGAACATCGTCAGGTGGACGATGAGCATTCTAAGAGACGTGTTCTCTTAAGGTAATCGTAGCCTCAAGCCTCATCAACCGGGAATGGCTAAAATAGGGGAGGTGCAGCAAGGCTTCGTGGGTAGCTCCCACTGGAGAGCAAGATTTTCCCCTGTCTAGAGGTCCATTTTTATATCGGCTGTGTGGGCGGTTGGAACGTACGCCAACTGCGGGGTTGTCTTGTTCGGGACTGTCCAGTAAGGGATGGTTCCGGTCTTGTGTTGCAGGGGATCGGGCGTACTCCTCGGTACGTTGATCTAGGCCACGTATTGTGAGGGGGGGTACCCCAGTAGCCCTACCATTGATGGAATCCAAAATCCAATCAGTGTCAACGGTTTTGATTGTATTATCCACTTTTGTGGCTAGTAGCTGGAATTTAATAAATGTAACAATTTTGGCTATTTCATATTTATTTGAAAACCCTAGACCTATTATAATAACACTGGATTTCCTATCAAATGCTTTGGTTAGCGTAAGGTAAAAACTTTTCCATGTTTATGTGTGGGAAGTCTTACGTGATGCCTTTCCTTTTCAAAGGTTTTTCAAAGTTAAGCAACTTTAACCTATTACTCACACTAGACCCATGTCTGACCCGGAGTTTATTTTTGTTTTTCATAAACTCTTGGGTACTCAAATTTTTATGAGTAGCCAAGGGATTCAGGTTAGCTTTAACGAATATTGGAGGAGCAAATGGAGCAGGAGGCTTCTGCGTTGTAGATAATAGTTCCGCTGTGTGTTCTCTGTGTTAGTATTCTTCTATTGAGTTGTACAACTAGACAGGTGTTTATAACTGTCTAGTATGTGATGTACATTCTGTGTAACTCTGATTAGTGTTATATACTATGTAATATTTATGTTATTAATATAATTTATTCGTTCCGCTGTTTAGATTCTGATGTTGATTTCTTCTTTCTTCTCTTTCTTTTCTCTTTCATATCCCTTTCTTTCTTATTAATGATACGTCATTCTGTGGAGACGGGGTGGCGGGTCATTACATCAATCAATTCCAATGTACGGTACAATTATCATGGTCTATATCATATTGCATTAATATCCCTATTTATCTTAATTTCAAATCATTGAATATTAAATTTCATTTACTACAATAGGTCCAACTTGTTATATTATGAATGAAATTAACATGGTTACATTCTCTGGAATTAATAATCTTTTATGACAAATCAATTTATCCTAACTACACAATTAGGTCACTTAACTACAATTAATTTCACATTAAATTTTATAAATTATCAATTGAAGCTTTAACAAAGTCGTTACTTGATTTAAAACCCTGCTATTCAATAAATTGACAATTATAGGTGAAATTAACATTGACTTATATTTCATATCATAAATGTACACTTTATTTCATACTATTTAGTCATATTTGCCAAGTATGTATATTAATTACTAATTATATTCTTAATTAATTTACTTCCTTAGTTTCATACTTAATAAATTTTCACTTCCAACAATATTATAATTCACCTACAGGACATTGATGTTTTTTTTTTCATGAATTCGTTAATTAATCCAATAAATGCCTTTGTTTCCTTATATTCAATTTGTTACCATTTACGTTTATTATCAACAACAATTATTATAATTACTTATCTACAACCATTTCATTGGTTTATTCAACAGTTACTTTTATTTACTCATTTTCTAATTTATAACCAAATGTAACAAGTGTCACTATTCATTAATTACTGCCCTAAATAAACTTACGTTTCTATTCAATTTTACATTATTTCCAATTAATTGCAATATAAATTTTAAATTGTAAACTTTAATTTCAATTGCTCCCTCACTTTTCTAACATTCGTTTCAATGTAAATTTATAAGATTTTTATTTCCTTCTAAATTTAACTAAAATGTTATTAATTTAACTCATTTAAATCGTTGAATTTTACGGGTCATTTCACGTTTGCTTATCATAAGCTCACTCAACAACTCCAAACATTATGAAAATTGAAATCCGATAATAATATAATATTACGGATCCAATGGAACTGGTTTCGTGGAAATCCGAGAATGTGCCCCGGAAAGCTATTTTTAAACATCGATCTAAACGATAAAATTTCAAAACTGAACAAAACATTTCCAAATCCAATTCTGAAGCATCCTTTATCTTCAGTATTATTAATATAAATTTTCTAAGCCTTCCAAACATTTTTAACAATCTTAAAACTAAAGATTCAAATTTTTACCCAATTTCAATAAATTAAATTCAATAATTTATTTGCCAAATTAATAGTTGTATTTAAAATTCAAGCTAAACCAACTTCTAAATATTTAAGATCAATTAAATATTTTCAATTTCAAATGTTAAATTTTCATGGTCGTCACAGGCGTGGTCTTACGAGATAAAGGATTTTGATAAACTTAATAATCCAAAATGAGCGCATTTTCTCACGCTAGTTTTCCAGATCGACTCGGGTGTTATTTTAGAATAATGCTCGGGTCATACTGAGTATTACAGATGTAGGATGGGATGCTATAGAGCTCAGGAGACGAGCTGGGTGACATAGACATATAAATCGTATTTTATTTCATTCCGTTGTGTATTGTATGTAGTATATTCAGCATTTGTGAGGACAGTTATTATAATTGTCTGGTATTGTGTTATTGATGTGTTATACTCTGATGATGTAATATATAAATTACAGATGTAGTTCTTTTTGTATAAAAACACACTGTTATCTATTATATATTGTTCAGCTACGACTGTGAGATTTTGTGTCGTTATTTCTATTTGTCCTTCTACCTCTTTCTTCTTTTTCCCTAGCAATCTGGTATTTCCATGTAACAACCCAGGATTCGAACGAATTGATTATCGTCATTAGACGACTAAATTTTTCTGCTAGCTAATTGTTGTGGGAGTTTTTAAATCAAGTTTAAATTCTTTTAAAAAAATTTAAGGGTATGCGGGCTTTCAATTGAATCTTGGCCCAAATTCTATGGTGCAATGATAATTATCTAAGGTCGTTACCCGTTCATCTCTATTCATTCATTCATTCGAAACCCTAAAACCAAAACATAGGAAAACAATGGCGGCTCGTTCTCCTATCTTCAGTAACTAGGGTTTCGGTAATTCATTGAGGCCGATCACAAATGCTCGATTCAACCTGATTTCCGTGCTTCGCTAGTTGATCGCCACTTGAGATACTTCGGCCACTTGATTTCGTTCGTTATCGTGTTGCTATCTTCGATCGAGTGTATTCACGCTCTTCGAAACAAGGTTGTCCACTCACATTCTAATTCAAGATGTGGTTTTCGTAAAATTCGAGTTTTTAATTTTGAGTTCTACTGAGAGTTGCTTGATGTTTGCACAAAAAATGGGCAAATACCTCCAAGTCGTATGATTTTGTTGATTATATTTTGTTCTTAAAGAATTGGGTGATTTATGAAAATATATAAAATAGATGGACTAAACTATAAAAGACACACAACTTTATAGTGGTTCGGCCAGAATGTGCCTACGTCCACTTTATATGTTATTCTCCTTTTCTGTTCAGATTACAAGTACAAAGCTTTGATTACAAGTATCTGAAGTTGTTTGAAAGTTCTATCCATGCTTGAGCTCTCAAACTTGTCTGCCATTGTTGTACCCCTACCCCTCTATTTATAGAGTGAGGCTAAGGGTAGGGGTCTTGGATGTATATAGCTGTTGGTGGGCCTGGGCTGATGTAATCTGGCCTGGCAGTGTTGGTTCGGTAATACTTCCTCATGTTGGTTCGGTAGTGGTAGTATGGCTCTGGTTCGGTAGTGAATGGCATGTGAGTCGGTCCGGCGGTGAGGGCATAGCTTGGTCTGGTGGTGGATGGTTCGGGCCTTAGAGGTGAGTTGGTGTCTTGGTTCAGAGGTAGATGGTTCGGTGGTGAGTGGTTCGGCTAGGCATGGAAATGGAGTTGGATCGGCTAATCATGGGAAGTGGGTTGGTTCGGCAGTGGTGAGGATTTGGTCCGGTAGTTAGTTGGTTCAGTAGGGACATGGAAAGGAGATGGTTCGGTGGTAGGTGAGTTGGGATTTGGTATTGATCTGATGATCTCGGTCCGATGACGAATTAGTTCGGTGGGGCCTTGGATCGGTGGTGAGAATTCGCCCAACATTTGCCCCCCAAAGTGGGGAACATGCCTGCATGTGTCGCGCTTTGTTTTCTTGCAGTTGGGATAGCTTTATTCGGTTCTAAGTGATGAACCGTTTGGTCTGGTTATCCTGTGCTCGCCTATAAGTAGGGGCATCATGCCACTGTTATTCCTTTACCATTTGAGATAGCCGAATCAATTGAGTGCCGAATCAAACTTGACTGTTCGAACCAGCCGAACCAACCGAGTACCGAACCACACTTAACTGCCGAACCAGGTGAGCTTTCTTCTACCGAATGAACTTTTATGGATGTACTACTGAATGGGATAGGGGAGTTCGAATACCGAATGAACTTATACATTTGAATTACCGGATGAACTTTGGGAGTATAAGGCCGAATGGCCTTTTTCCTTGCTTTACCGAATGAATTCGGGAGTTTGGGTGCCGAATGACTTTTTGGCCTTGAACTGCCGAATGTTCTCTTATGTTTCGAATTACGAGTGAAATTCCAGACTACATACACTTGGTTGTTTATATCTTCTATTTTAACGATGTACTTTCTTGTGTTGCAGATAAATGTCTCATAAAATGGAAACTCGTTTAGATAAGAGGAAATCTGCGGACAGAAGAGAGTCCCCCGTTGTGCCTCCAGCCCAGCCAGGACCGGGACGACAGGGACCCACCCCAAGATCACTAGTGGATGGATATGGCCCTCAAGAGCTCTTGAACTCTCCTCCTGACTCCTTTCCTAGCTCCCTCAAAGAGGAGCAGCTTGATGTTATATCTCGTTCTTTCGGGATTGATAGAGTACACATGGTGCTGCCAGGCAATGGAGTTATGCCGTTTGACCAACCTAAAGGATATTTTGCATACAGCAAGTACTATTGTATGTGTGGGGCCTTTCCCCCGATCAATGCTTGGATAGTCAGCTTCATCACCTACCTAAAGGTGGCCCCTTTCCAGCTTCAGCCCAACTCTTACGCTATCCTGGTGAGCCTATTCATCATTTTCCAGAGAAAATACGGGCGTCCCCCTTCCAACCGGTGTAGGATCGATTTCAACCTAGAGGGGGATGAATAGGGTGATAGTGTAAATTATTAAAATTAATCGCGGAAGCTTATAAATTAATTTCAATTCAGATCACAAAATAGCAGCACAGATATCGCAGAATATAACAGAATAAAACAGAACAACACAGAATTTACCCAGCTTCGGCAAAACCCTGCCTACGTGCTGCCCCCAAGGTTTCTACTAGAAATTAGATAGCCCCTCGCTTACACACGTAAACTCGCTGTACCCGCTATTGACTAATCTAACTCTACGCTCAAAACCTTGCCACAACTCAACTACCGAGTTGCGAATTCTCAAGCTACGCCACGTAGCTTGTCCCCTAGTCACACGACTAGAAATTTAAACTGTTTAAAAATGAAAATACAAAACAAAAACAAATTAAAATTAAAAAACCCTATTTTTAAATTCTTATCCCTTTATGTAAACAAGGCCAGCTCTCTTTAGTAATTCAGTCCGTCTTCTTTTATTTACTTTGTTCGTGAAAAATTTGAGATGGCGTCCGTTGTTTCTTCGTGCGTTCTTCTTCCTTTTAAAAATTAGGGCTTTAGTAAAATCAAAGGCACCGCTTGAATGTAGATCGACTACAGTAGCTACTTCTTTGTTTTGATTCGGTAATCGACCCTCTAGCTCTGTTTAGCTTTCGGCTGCCCCAATTTTTTTTGATCGAGTTCAACTCTGATGCTTCGGTATGTAATTTCCCTTTTTGCTTTTACAATTTTGGTTTACTCGAACTCGATGATTTTAGATTGCCGATGATGATGGTTTATGTAGGGTTTGTAACCCTAGATTTGCGTCGTATATTTTCTAATTGAATTTGTCAACTGATTCACCTCGGCCACTCGATGATGCTTGATTGTTTGAGATTGATCCTGACTAATTCGTTATCGTATATTTTGGTTACTTGATGGTTACGGCTTTGATTTTGACTTGTTCATACGCGTGTATATTCTTGCTATCCACGGCTTTTACTTCGATCATTTTACTATTGACTTTGGCTTAATTAGTATTATACTTTGGTCATCTCTGCAATGTTTGTGTTCATCCTGGTGAGCTTCCTCTCTGGCCATCTGTGTTGAGCATTTCTCTGGTCTCCATTTGATTGTTTTGATTTGAACATCTGTAGTGATATGATATTACTGCAATGTGAACTGTTGTGATGGTTCCATTGTTGTATCTCTGACCTGTGCATTCCATTCTATTTTGCATTGGTGCAGTGCTGTCATGTTGGTTCGAATTGCATTTTCTCTTTTGTACTGCTTCACCATGTTACTTGAGGTCTTGCAGTTGGTGATTTGCACTTGCACACTTGCACTGCTTCACAAGTTCAATTTTATCTGTTTCCTGTCATGTTGTTTGCAACTGTGTTTCATTTGCATAGCTGAACTTCATTCACTTATGCAGTTTGGTCCTGCTTATGATATCTTGTAGCCTGTTGGTCTTCATGTGTCTGATCCTGTTGCCTTCAGTTGCTCCCAGTGTTGCTTTGTCATTGATTTGAATTGTGCATTTGAGGCAAGTTGTGTCCATATTGTATTAGATACTGTTGCACTGCTGTGTTATGTAGTAATCGAGTTTCACTTGCATTGCTGAGTTATTCTGATGCATCCTTCATGTATACCCTTGATAATCATGTGCCACTGCATCACACTGTTGCAAGTGTTTTTGTTGAGCATGATTTGTCATCTCTGGTATTTCATGTTGGCCATGTTGCATTTGTGCATTGCCTTGCTGATTCATTTGTTTACACTCATGTGTTTGGTCTGCAGTTCATGTTGCCTTGATGCAGTTTGATTGTTTTGTAGTTGTTTGTGTCAATTGCATCGAGTTGTAGTTGTACTGTCTGGAACTATCCATTTCACCTACTTGGTTGTTGACACTGTGTTATTTGGATTGCTGAATTTTTCATGTAACTGCTGACGTCGCTATGCAGTTGCTATGCCTTCGGTCATGTTGCCTTGTGTTGAATCCATTTTCAAAACTCGGGTTTGACCTTGTGCTCGTGCCGTAATTTTGAATATACTGCACGTGAGTTGAACCGGTTTTTCATTTGGGTTTGACCTGTGCTCACCTGTCCCTGTAAAACAATCAAGTGTATATATCGGCGTGCACGGCCTTGTGGCATATACAGTAATACACTGTGTATGTCATAAGTTGTTCGTGTATGATGAATTCAAATTTAAATTATGACGAACAACCCAAATAACTGAGGCAAATCATATTTTCAAAAATTATCTTTTATTTTTGAATTGCAAAAATATTTCTTTTTCAATTTTACTGCGTTAGTTTATATTTTTGCAGATTACCCAGATGCTAGATTCAAACTGGAATGCAGTTGAAGATAAATTACGAGTGTGAGTGATATGTAGTGAGGTGCTGATGTAATCAAAGTTGTATAGTTATAGTGAGAGCTTGAAATTGTACTATTCAAAATTGTAATAAATATTTGTTTGAATAAAATATTCGTTTGAATTCAAATTCTGTGTAATTTATTTTATTTAACAAATATTTATTTCATCTGTGAAAAATAGAATAGTATATTAACCAATACATTTAAACGAATGTATATATGTTTATTGTCATCAAACAAAAATCATATAAGCGCATATTCAACAATCTCCCCCTTTTGATGATAACAAACATATATTTAAGATTTTGAATATATTAAATGTATTTGATCATTGATGTGCTCTAATTGCTTCCCCTATTTAAATGCTTCCTCTCTACACAAAGCTCCCCCTACATATATGCATACAAATAAAAATATGCAAATGAGCGTAGATGCAAATAGAAAATTATTTGACCTTTGCTTGATTTTATTTGGCAAAATCTTAACTTTTCTCTCCCTCTTTTGTTATCAGTAAAAGAATAATAGTGTTAGAGAAAATAGAGATAAAGTAATCGATATCAATCCAACATTAAAACTCAATTGAATATAAATATTAAATTTCGATAAAAAGTCAAACAAAAATCATAAATGTTTTGTTAGGCGCATATTCCACTTTTAGAATGATGGAAATGATGTCATCATATAAAACCATACAGTTGTGTCTATTTGTGGTATATTTATATCAGGAATTTGAATATCTACTAACCATGCATAACCGTTAGGACTTTTAAATGAGATTAGTAGTATTCCAATTTTATTTTAAAAAAAAAATGAATTCAAGTATCTTCTAACCACGCATAACCGTGAGGACTTTTAAATGGGATTAGAATCAACTTGTTTATTTTAAAAAAAAACTTTTGATATGCGTTCCATACATGCATAACCGTGAGGACTTTTAAATGAGCATGGAAGCACATAACAAATTCCAAGTAATTCACCCATGCATAACCGTGAGGACTTTTAAATGAGAGTGAATACTTTGGTATTTATTTATTATTATTAATTTTTTTTAAAAAAAAATGTGAAAAATGAAAAACGAACTATTCCTGTCTAAAGTACCGCATATTGACAAACTATATAGAATTTTGATGAGTGATGGTCGTCAGAAATATGATAGACATAGAGATGGTCATGGAATTTTTACCAACACAAAGTTTTATAACTCTTGTTTAAATTTCTAAGGAAATTTATTAATTATACCGTCTCGAGTCATAATACTTGATCAATATTAACACTCATCACTTTTTCAATCACTATTTTTCTTTTCGATAAACATTAGGGAGTCAGATTAGTCAAAATAGTCATTTAAAAACAAATTCAAAAATAATTTTGAAATTAATTTTTCAAAAATGACTAATCTGAAACTATGGTCAAAAATGATTTTCTCCAGGGGGTTTTAAAGAAAATTTTCTGCTATTTGAAAATTATTTGAAATGAAGAATATGCAGATATTTTCTTTGAAAAACGATGCAGTTACTAAATGTCTCAACAAAAATCACGCAACAAAAATCACGTTTCACTAGTAATTTTTCTATCAACTAGATTACCAGCGTAATCTGCATCTGAATTTCTCTTTCACTCAAAATTATCATCAGTTTAATTTTATAGATCAAAACATAAAGTGTGCACCAAAAATTTCAAATTCAATTTTAACAACAATTTAAATGACATTCTTTTGAATCTGAATTGAGGCCGCGTAAATAATCGAAAACCGTGAATAAAGAGTTCGCCAAATGGATTATCAACAATCAATGAATTTCCTAATACCAAAACACCATCGTTTTTCCAATTTAAACTGTATGAAGTATTTCAAGAATTTGTAGTGTTTTTGGCATATAAAATATAATTGGCCAACTATGTTGAATAAGTCAAAGTCTAAATCACCATCTTTTCATCATCTCATTATTGGCTGATTTTAATTCAGAATATGGTGCAGATTATCACGTTTAATATATCGTTTAAAACATACCATTACCTGTTTTACCGTTACGATATTTTTCGTCCTTGTCCATTGTGATTCTGTCACCTTTATACTAGGCTAAGGAACTTCGCTTTGTCGCCCGTTGTGTTTCTAGAACAGCCAAAAAATCCAGAGAACACTATTGTTGTTCCTTAGCCTGCCACCACACCTACACGGGAGAAGATTTATGTGACCTATTTGTTTTTATAGGTCCATGGTTGTTAGTGGCAGAATATTTTGAAAAACAATTTTATAAAGACCCAAAACTATTTATAATTGTTCCCTTCGGCACCCAAATTTTTTTAACTTTGAGAGATTTTATATTTGTGCCTTTTGGAACCCAAATCGGTATAGTTTTCACATGTTTGGGTCTATACCAACAATTATTGTGACTGTGTCCATATTTTCTACAAATCGTGCACATGGAATTAACTTGACTAATATTGCTTTCAACAATTTTCGAACTGTTATATCCAAGTCCTTGCCTAACCGAATTAACAGTTTGCTTTCCTAATAGCATATTCAACGATTTTTCACTTTTTGAAAATTTATCCAAAGTCGTTGATAATTGTTGGACTTGTGTTTTGAGAGATTCATTTTCGTTTAACAATTGTGTGCACTTTTTAATAGAATTCTCTCTCCTAGTATTTTCATTCTCTTTTAAAATCAGAATTTCATTTTCAAGTGATTTTATATTGATTTCTAATTTTTTAATTTGTTCTTCGAATGTTGGACACTTATCACACTTAGGGATTCTACTTTGATAGGTTTTAACTAATTGATCAAGTTGTTTATTGCATTCTATCAAAGTATCCTTTTGAGATTCAAGTTTGGAGAATTTTTCCCTAAGTCGTTCATAACAGCCGTTTACTTCATGAAAATATATAAGCAACTCAGAATGGGTAAGTTTTGATACCTCACTTGGCTCGTCATCGTCACTGTCAGTTGTATCACCTCGAAGACACAGTTATGCCTTTTCGCTTTCACTGCCAGTGCTTTGATCATTTTTTTCTATTTCATCCCAAGTGGCTGCAAAACTTTTCTTTTTCTGTTTCTTTCCATGGCTGGATTTAATTTGTGGACAATCGGGATTGATATGGCCGGGTTTGTTGCAATTATAACAAATAAAGTTTTATTCTTCTGAGTATTCTAGTGCTTTGGCTATTCTGCTTTTTGCTTTTTGAATTCGAGCTGAATTTCCATGTTTCTGATTCCATTTTTTGAATTTCCTTATTAACAGCTCTAGTTCTTCTGCACCATCATCATCATCATCGTCATCACTTTCGGTTGTTCCTTTGAGCGCTATTGATTTCTTTCGAGTATCTCCTCCTTCACGCTCTTCCTTGAATTTCATTTCTAGCTCATAAGTGGTGAGATTTTCGATGAGTTCTTCGACTTTCATTTGTTTCAAATCTTTTGATTCTTGAATGGCAGTCGCTTTTGCTTCAAATTTTCATGGAAGGACTCTAAGGATTTTTCGGACTATCTCCAACTCTGTGTATGATTTTCCAAGAGCTTTTGATTTGTAAACGATATTGGAAAGTCGTCCATGCATCTCTTTGACATTTTCTTCCTTCACCATTGTGAAGTTCTCGTATTCGCTGCTTAACATGGCAAGGCGAGATTATTTGACTTGAGATGTTCCTTCGTGAGTCACTTCTAGTGTGTGCCATATTTCCTGTGCAGTTAGACAATGTGAGACACGATTAAATTCAAATTGATCCAATGAATAGATAATAGAATTCATATCTCTAGCATTAGCATTTTGTAATCTATTTTCTAGTTCTGTCCATTGATCTTTTGGTTTCTCTATTTCCTGATTATCTACAGTTATAGTTGGTATTCTATAACCTGTCTCAACAATATTCCAAGCGTCAATGGTTTTCAGAAAAATTTGCATTCTATTTTTCCAGTAAGTATATTCACCATTGAACATTGGTGGTCTAACTATGGATTGACCCTCAACAAAAGCAGTATCAAAAGAAGCCATTTTAAAAATTCAAATTTTTAAAACAAAAATTGGTTTTTGTAAAAAAATCAAAATTTTAAAACAAAAATGGCTTTTGTTCCTAGCTCCTATACCACTTGTAGGATCGATTTCACCCTAGAGAGGGGGTGAATAGGGTGATAGTGTAAATTATTAAAATTAATCGCAGAAGCTTATAAATTAATTTCAATTCAGATCACAAAATAGCAGCACAGATATCGCAGAATATAACAGAATAAAACAGAACAACACAGAATTTACCCAGCTTCGGCAAAACCCTGCCTACGTGCTGCCCCCAAGGTTTCTACTAGAAATTAGATAGTCCCTCGCTTACACACATAAAATCGTTATACCCGCTATTGACTAATCTAACTCTATGCTCAAAACCTTGCCACAACTCAACTACCGAGTTGCGAATTCTCAAGCTACGCCACGTAGCCTGTCCCCTAGCCACACGACTAGAAATTTAAACTGTTTAAAAATGAAAATACAAAACAAAAACAAATTAAAAATAAAAAACCCTATTTTTAAATTCTTATCCCTTTATGTAAACAAGGCCAGCTCTCTTTAGTAATTCAGCCTGTCTTCTTTTCTTTCCTTTGTTCGTGAAAAATTGGAGATGGCGGTCGTTGTTTCTTCGTGCGTTCTTCTTCCTTTCAAAAATTAGGGCTTTAGTAAAATCGAAGGCACCGCTTGAATGTAGATCGACTACAGTAGCTACATCTTTGTTTTGATTCGGTAATCGACCCTCTAGCTCTGTTTAGCTTTCGGCTGCCCCAATTTTTTTTTGATCGAGTTCAACTCTGATGCTTCGGTATGTAATTTCCCTTTTTTCTTTTACAATTTTGGCTTACTCGAACTCGATGATTTTATATTGCCGATGATGATGGTTTATATAGGGTTTGTTACCCTAGATTTGTGTCGTATATTTTCTAATTGAATTTGTCAACTGATTCACCTCGGCCACTCGATGATGCTTGATTGTTTGAGATTGATTCTGACTAATTCGTTATCGTATATTTTGGTTGCTTGATGGTTACGGCTTTGATTTTGACTTGTTCATATGCGTGTATATTCTTGCTATCCACGGCTTCGACTTCGATCATTTTACTGTTGACTTTGGCTTGATTAGTATTATACTTTGGTCATCTCTGCAATGTTTGTGTTCATCCTTGTGAGCTTCCTCTCTGGCCATCTGTGTTGAGCATTTCTCTGGTCTCCATTTGATTGTTTTGATTTGAACTTCTGTACTGATATGATATTACTGCAATGTGAACTGTTGTGATGGTTCCATTGTTGTATCTCTGACCTGTGCATTCCATTCTATTTTGCATTGGTGCAGTGCTGTCATGTTGGTTCGAATTGCATTTTCTCTTTTGTACTGCTTCACCATGTTACTTGAGGTCTTGCAGTTGGTGATTTGCACTTGCACACTTGAACTGCTTCACAAGTTCAATTTTATCTGTTTCCTGTCATGTTGTTTGTAACTGTGTTTCATTTGCATAGCTGAACTTCATTCACTTATGCAGTTTGGTCCTGCTTATGATATCTTGCAGCCCGTTGGTCTTCATGTGTCTGATCCTGTTGCCTTCAGTGGCTCCCAGTGTTGCTTTGTCATTGATTTGAATTGTGCATTTGAGGCAAGTTGTGTCCATATTGTATTTGATACTGTTGCACTGCTGTGTTATGTAGTAATCGAGTTTCACTTGCATTGCCGAGTTATTCTGATGCATCCTTCATGTATACCCTTGATAATCATGTGCCACTGCATCACACTGTTGCAAGTGTTTTTGTTGAGCATGATTTGTCATCTCTGTTATTTCATGTTGGCCATGTTGCATTTGTGCATTGCCTTGCTGATTCATTTGTTTACACTCATGTGTTTGGTCTGCAGTTCATGTTGCCTTGATGCAGTTTTATTGTTTTGTAGTTGTTTGTGTCAGTTGCATCGAGTTGTAGTTGTACTGTCTTGAACTATCCATTTAACTTACTTGGTTGTTGACACTGTGTTATTTGGATTGCTAAATTTTTCATGTAACTGCTGACGTCGCTATGCAGTTACTATGCCTTCGGTCATGTTGCCTTGTGTTGAATCCAGTTTCAAAACTCGGGTTTGACCTTGTGCTCAGGTCGTAATTTTGAATACACTGCACGTGAGTTGAACCCGGTTTTTCATTTGGGTTTGACCTCTGCTTATCTGTCCCTGTAAAACAATCAAGTGTATATATCGGCGTGTACGACCTTGTGGCATATACAGTAATACACTGTGTATGTCACAAGTTGTTCATGTATGGTGAATTCAAATTTAAATTATGACAAACAACCCAAATAACCGAGGCAAATCATATTTTCAAAAATTATCTTTTATTTCTGAATTGCAAAAATATTTCTTTTTCAATTTTACTGCGTTAGTTTATATTTTTGCAGATTGCCCAGATGCTGGATTCAAACTGGAATGCAGTTGAAGATAAATTACGAGTGTGAGTGATATGTAGTGAGGTGCTGATGTAAATGTGAAAAAATGTGATTTAATCAACGTTGTATAATTATAGTGAGAGCTTGAAATTGTACAATTCAAAATTGTAATAAATATTTGTTTGAATAAAATATTCGTTTGAATTCAAATTCTGTGTGATTTATTTTATTTAACAAATATTTATTTAATCTGTGAAAAATAGAATAGTATATTAACAAATACATTTAAACGAATGTATATATGTTTATTATCATCAAACAAAAATCATATAAGCGCATATTCAACAACCGGGAGATCTGATATTTGTACAACTTGAGAGGCTACAAGAAGGGGTCTCTATACATCAGCTTGGAATCAGCCGTGTCCTTCAAGCTGGCCATGGACTTATATTCGAAGTTCAGCATGTTTAAGAAAGAATGGTTTTTTTCAAGGATGATTCTGTTTCTATCCATCGCTTCACCTCTGGTTGTAAGTTGAAGCTTATTTAAATTCCGTTCCGATTGCAACGCTTCTTCTTATATGTTTTTATTTCTTACTAGCGACAGGTGGATTTGCGGTCGTGGAAAACGATCGCCTGGTTCAAATGGCTGCGGAAATTGAAGCCATTTCGGGAAGGGAGAGGTCAGCTTCTTACCTAATCAGGAATGCTACTCTTCTACAGCACAACTTGATTCTACCACGTCAGTTTGTGGTCAAGCAGAGAGACACAGCCGAGGAGAGGGCTGCGAAAGCTAAAGGAGCGGCCATGACGAAGAGCAGCGAGAGGAAACCCTTCTCGATACCTCCAGTCGCCTGGGGGAAGAAGCTCAAGAAATCCGATGGACCCTCCCCTAGCACATGTCCAGATGTTTCGGAGGAGGAAAACGTGGAGGAGGAGATAGGCGAGGATGAAGGAGGCGAGGCGGAGAGTGGAAGTGGTAGAGAAGATGATGGCGATCGTCATGGCGATGATGGTGGCGAAGGACAGAGCGGTGATGGCACCAGGGCTTTGTCTTCTGGGCAAGTAGGTGAGATCCAATAGCGGACAGATGAGGCTTTCCACCAGGCTTTCGAGAGGTTGGGGGAAGGATCGGCCTTGGTGGAGAAGATGAAGAAAGCTAACAAGGCCGGAACTGGTGCCGATCCATCTTCTAAGAGCATTTCAGCTAGGGCAAGTCTGGCGATTCAAGGTAAATTTTTGACTCCTGCCGACTCCATTTATGATAAGCATTTAGGAATATTTCATGGCCGGCTCCCGTCTCTTTTTCACTTGATATATTTCTTGAATTATGATTCAATGCATGCTCATAACACTTGGTTTTTATTCCAGGAGCGGGTAAGGTGGCCAAGACATCAGACATTCGATACCATCTCAAACAATTCAAACTCCTCAAAGCTTCCGCTAAGCCAAAGCCTCCGACCAACCGTTCCGGGGGCGTAGTCGGCTACCGTCCTCTTCTCGGAGTTATTGAAGAGGATATTCAAAAGAAAAGGAGGTGGCGCTCCTTATTCGAACCTTCACCTGGACCTCAGCCTCCAACCCATCCTATTCATGATATCACGGGGGAGGATACTGTGTGCATACCCTCTCCGCATCCATCAGAGAATCCTACAATTACTCATATTAATCATCTCGGCTTGGATCGTAATCCATTTGCGGGTCATCCAGATCTGGATCTGGGTTCTCATGATATTTCCTTTGACGAGGTTACTGGTGAGCACCTTCTCCCTCGCAATCCTATGGTAAGGGTGCTTGATGAGGCCAAGTCCCTGGACCTTGATTTTCTTACTACTCGGATTGTAACTATGGGGGATGAAGCCAAGGCAAATATCGACCGGGTTGCTGAGGAGACTAGGAAGTTGATGGGGCATCACGCCCGACTGGTCAAGGCCGGGGAGGAAATTGGGAGTGCTAACATAAGATTGCGGCTAGCGGCTGCCGACTAGGCCAAGCAACTCGCCGATCAGGCCATCCAGATCTCTCAACACGAGGCTGCCTCCAGACGGCTAAAGAAAACTATGGAAGAGGCTAGCAGAGCTGAGCGGCGGAAAATGGAGGCCATCTGCAAGGAACGGATTGATATGGCCATTGCAACGGTGGATGTGGTTCGCAAATCGGATCTCGAGCGGGTAGAGGAGTTATCTGGGAAGCTTGAAGCCGCGGAGCTTTCTCAAGCCAAGTTGAAGGAGGAGATGGAGGCGATGTGGAAATCCCTTCAGGCTGACCGCTCACGATACCGATCGGAGAGGGATGCTGCCGTTGCAAAGCTGTCGGCTTCTGAGGTCCGGATGAGGGAGTTTGAGGAGAACGAGGGGATGATGGATGAGATGCTCCAGGATATGTATTTCCGTACTTGGAAGCAGGGCAACTTATCCTAGATGGATGATTATCCTTGGATCATGGCCAAGATTTATCTTCGGGCTTTGGAGGAGGCCAAGGCTGATGTGGATAAGGAGGGTGGCATGGCCTTCAGAATGGATGTGGTTAAGGCCCAATTCACTAATGAGGAGAAAGTGGCGGTGAAGGAGGGCATGCGGCTGCTTGATGCTGAGGAGGTAGGCGTGCAGTTGGGGGATGATGATCAAGGAACAGATGCTGGTAAGTCTTCCCTTTTAGCCTTTTCATAGCTTGGTTGCTTATTGTTCATTCAATGAATTCTTTTCCTGAATTGGACAGGCGGGACCTCTGAAGTTCCAACTACCACTGGTCAACATGCTGGGAGTTCTGATCCGACGGTTAAGTAGACCTCGGAGGGCCAACGGGATAGAGGCAAAGCCCCGATGCAGTCGGCTCCTCGGCTTGATCTGAACATTTTTCAGTTTACTTGACATCGCTGTCTATGTTAGTCTTAAAACATTAATGTAATTTTCAGGCTGTGATTATGTAACGAACAACTTGATTTTTGGCATGTAACTTTATAACATAAGCTAATTTTGTCATGTTTGAATGCTGTCTTTATTTCGATGTGTTGCATAAAATATAGCTGTGTAGTGTTAGTAATTCACTTGTGTTGACGCTAAGTTCTTGCTTAAAATATAATTCCATGTCTTGCAATGTTAGTGTGATGTGTGAATAAATTATAGTTACATATTTATGTATAAGAGAAGAAAGTACCGCCCTTCAAGTTTTAGCTGTAAACGATAGCTTTGAATGCCTTGTGTAATCGAATGTGGAATGCAGCTGAGTGACCTGCCATCCAGCTGTGAGTTCCTATTCCCATTAGCGAGTGTCTCCCATTTTGGGTCCTGTACTTTAGAGATCGTTATAGAGGATAGGAGGAAAGTTTTTATGAATAAAATGGAAATATATGAATAGTAAAACTTCCAATCACGGAAGGCCTTCGACGCGCTTAAGTTCGTGGCAAACGGGCTTTGTAGTCACTTTCCCTAGTTGTGGGTCTTGGAGACATTTGTCACCCATCTTACGCCTCAGTGGGGAGTTTTCTTTTTTACCACAGCCGTACTTAAGACACATCGGAGCTGAGATCACGCACGGTAACTACCCGGGCCATTATGGCCCGTAATCGTGGGTATTATTCGATTTACCGTGGCCGGCTAGCGCGAGTGTCGATCGTCAATTGTGAATTGCCCCTGGCTGGCCATACCTTATGTTTAGGCTTATAATCGGTTCACAGTTGCCTGCGAGCCGAATGCCGTAATGAGCTGCCTAGGCAATTTTCGGCCTCCTCGGTGGCTTATAATCGGCTCATTACAGTTGGCTTTGATGGCCGTCGTGAGCAATGAGTTCACCCGTAGCAGAGGGATGCTGGAGCAAAAGTGTCTCATTGGCGAGGGCATAGATTCGTATAGTACCTTTAGGTCTTGTCCAGGTGAGGTTGCGCCGTGAATTGTCTAGAACGTAAATGCCATTACACAGGGTTTTGTTCAACAGGAAAGGATAAAGCTTAACAAGCAGCCAAGATATAAAGGAACAAGTTAAATAGAGACAAGATTTTTAAAGTGGTTCGGCACGAAAATGCCTATGTCCACTGATTCTCTTTGTTAATCCACTTTATGTGGGCAATACAAGTTAAGAAAAGTATCGACGAAGGTGTTGGATGTTTCATGCCCTTTGGAACACCTCTCCGTCCACTGTTGACAAAATATAAGCTCCGTTGTGGAGATCTTTATGAATTACATATGGTCCGTCCCAGATGGAATCTAGTGCTCCGGGGCATGGGAAGATTCGCTTGAGGACAAGATCTCCTTCTTGTATGCTGCGATGCTTGACTTTGGATTTGTATTGTGGTGCCACTTTTTGCTTGTGAGCTGCTGCTTTGAGTGCTGCATCATTTCTTCTTTCTTCAGTTAGATCCAAAGACATGTGGAGGAGTTCTTCGTTCTCTTCTGGGTTGTAATGGATCCTACGGTGGGATGGCACTACAGTTTCAACTGGAAGCATGGCCTCCGATCCGTATGCCAAAGAGAAAAGAGTATGCCCTGTTGATGTTCTGAAAGACGTGCGGTAGGCCCAAAGTGCCGTAGGAAGTTCATCCACCCAAGCGCCTTTTGACTTTCAAGCTTCTTCTTGATTAGATTTTCAAGAATTTTGTTGACAGCTTCGACTTTTCCATTTGCCTGGGGATAAGCCACAGATGAGAAGCTTTTGTGAATTCCGTGCTCTTGGCACCAGTCGGCGAACTCCTCGCTGTCAAATCGAAGTCCATTGTCCGATATGATTTTGAGTGGAACCCCGTACTTGCATAGAACATTTTTGATCAAGAAGTTAATAATGTTTGCCGAACATATTTTATTTAGAGATTACGCCTCCACCCATTTGGTGAAATAGTCGACTTCCACTGTAGCATATTTGGCTCCGCCTCGGCCCATCGGCAGTTTGCCAATCAAGTCAATTCCCCATAGTGCAAAGGGCCAAGGGCTGGTCATTTGAGTAATCTCATTTGTTGGTAGTCGAGGAATCTTAGCAAATTTCTAACATATGCCGCATCTTTTGACGTAGTCTAAGGCGTGTTTGTTTAAAGTGGGCAGTAGTATCCATATCGGAGCGTCTTCTTCGCCAGAGTCTGCCCACTAATGTGACCTCCGCAGCTCCCTTGATGGATGCTGGATAAGATTTTCTTGGCTTCCCTTCCAGCAACACACCTTAATAAGGGGTTAGAGAAGCCGCGCCGATAGAGGATTCCTTCTTGTATTGTGTAGCGGGAAGCTCTCCTCAAGATTTTCCTGACTTCGTTACGCTCGTTGGGTAGTGTGCCATCTTGTAAGTATTTCCGGATAGGAGTCATCCAAGTTTCTTCTTCGATCGCAGCTATCAGATCTTCTTGTTCAAAACTTGGGGCTAGTTTTGAGATGGCTACTGTTCCGGAAATGGTGTTGTTCTTCATGCTAGCTTGCTTTGCTAGTTCATCGGCCTCTCGATTCTCTTCTCGAGGAATGTGTTTGATTAAATAGTGATCCAATTGATCGAGTAGTAGCTTGGTCTTCTTTAGATATGCTGTGAGTCATTCTCCACGAGTCTATAACTCTCTTAGTACTTGGTTTACGATAAGTTGAGAATCACTATGAAGACATAAAGAACTGACTCCAATTTCTAAGGCAAGTTTTAATCCTGCTATTACTGCTTCATATTCTTCATCGTTGTTGGTGGCGGCGAATTCCAACCTTAGGGCATAGTGCAGCTTCCTTCCCCTAGGGGTGATTGTCATAATACCTGCCCCCCATCGATGTTCGTTTGATGCTCCATCTACAAAGAGATTCCACTTGATATCTCCTGTTATTTCAGATTGCTCCTTACCTTCGTTAGTTATGAATTCGGCAATGAAATCGTCCATGGCTTGTCTCTTGATGGCGGTGCGAGGATGGTAGGTGATATCATATTGAATTAGTTCAACGCACCATTTAAGTAGTCGTCCAGAAGTGTCGGGGCGATGGAGTACCTGCCTTAGCGGTTGATCGGTTAAAACTCTGATGGAATGAGATTGGAAATAGTGTCGCAGTTTTCGTGACGTGATTAGCAAACAGTATGCTAGCTTCTCAAGTTTAGGGTATCTGGCTTCTGCCCCCGTAAATCTCTTGCTTACAAAGTATACGGGTCGCTGCGCGCGGTTGTCTTCTCTCACCAAAGCGGCGCTTAGAGCATGGGACGATACAACAAGGTATAAATATAGTTCTTTGCCTTTATTTGGAGTTGAGAGTACTGGTGGTCTCTGGAGGTGTTCGATTAGGTTAAGGAAGGCTGTTGAGCATTCGCCAGTCCATTTGAACTTTCCTTTGTCTTTCTTTAGGGCTTCGAAGAAAGGGATGCATTTGTCGGTTCCTTTAGAGATGAATCTGCTTAGGGCGGCCACCTTCCCATTCAGCCTTTGCATTTCTTTTCGAGTGGAAGGTATCCTGATATCTTTCAGGGCTTGGACTTGTTCGGGTTTGCTTCAATCCCCCTGGCATGGACGATGAATCCCATGAACTTTCCTGATGACACTCCGAAAGGGCACTTTAGAGGATTCAGCTTCATTTCATATTGGCGAAGTACTTGAGACATCTCGTCCAGGTGGCTTACATGATCGTTGGCTTTCCTCGATTTTACCAGCATGTCATCCACATAAACTTCCATAGTTCGTCCTATTAGTTCCGCAAACATCTTGTTGACGAGGCACTGATAGGTAGCTTCGGCGTTTTTAAGTCCAAAAGGCATTACTCTGTAGTAGTACAATCCCCGGTCAGTGATGAAACTAGTGTGCTCTTGATCGGAGGTGTGTATAAGATTCTGGTTATATCCTGAGTATGCATCCATAGAAGATAAGAGTTTGTGCCCGGCTGTGCTGTCCACGAGTTGATCGATTCGGGGGAGTGGGAAACAATCATTCGGGCAAGCGTCATTTAAGTTGGAGAAGTCACTGCACGTTCGCCACTTCCCATTAGCCTTCTTTACCATTACAGGGTTGACGATCCATTCTAGGTAGATGGCTTCTCGTATGAAGTTATTGGCAAGTAGGTTCTTTACTTCTTCCTCGAGGGCAGCTGATCGTTCTGCCCCCATACTTCTCTTTTTATGCTTTACAGGTACCTTGGTGGGATCGATGTTCAATACATGGCACGCTACGTCTGGGGAGATTCTAGTCATGTCATCGTGCGTCCATGCAAATACATCCAAGTTTTGGCGAAGAAAATCAATGAGTTGACCCTTCAAC
This sequence comes from Allium cepa, assembly GCA_030765085.1. NCBI lineage: Eukaryota > Viridiplantae > Streptophyta > Magnoliopsida > Asparagales > Amaryllidaceae > Allium > Allium cepa. Next base: position 933,859,340 of record CM060943.1, on the reverse strand, counting down.
TCTGCTCTTAACTAAGACCCGATTCTCAGCAGTTTACTTGGGTCGTGTTTGTCTACAGATACAAATTCTATGGCCTTTGCATGCTCGGCGGTGGCCTCCTCCTCATTGTCCCTGGGGTTTAATTCATTGAAAGGATCACTGGTATATCGAAGAGGAGGGGCTTTCTTTAGTTTCCATGCTTCCATGTTTTTCTTGCAGAGAGTAGTCTCCGCATCTTTCCCTTTATCCTTCCTGCAGTTATTGCGAAGTTCAGTTACATAGCAGTCTCGAGCAGTGTCTTGATCTCCCTCTACTTCTCCTATTCCATTGTCTGTTGGGAATTTCATCTTCAGGCACCACAGACAATGTGGAAGTCGGACAAGGCTGGTCTTCCCAAAAAGGCGTTGTGGGCCGAGTGGTTTTCTATTAGCACAAACGTTTGTTTCCGCACAACGGAGCGGGGATGACATCCTATTTCAACAAAGAGGTCCAGTTGCCCGAGGGGCATCTTCGCGTCTCCAGTGAAACAATGTAGCGGTTTGTTGCAGGGAGACGCATCCTTCATCGACAGCTTCATTTTTTCGAAAGCATGCTTAAATAGGATATTTACTGAGCTTCCAATGTCTACCAGAATTCGGAAAAATTTGGTTGGACCGAACCAGGCGGAGATGACCATAGGATCCATATGAGGGTACTGCCTTCCTTCTAGGTCACGCCTACCGAATGTGATGTCATTGTTCTCTTTCCGCTTTGGATGGCGTTCTTCTATAACGGAATCAACGCAGTCTTCGCTGTCTCTAAGCGACTTTCCATATTTTTCCATCTCTTCCCAGCTTCTGTCGGCGATGTGTGGTCCTCCCGATATGGTATGGACCACTATCTTCCCTTGACTAGAGCCGCTAGTGTTGCGATTTCCTCCGCCTACTTCCAGGGGTGATAGCCTCGGGCTTTCATTGGCAAGAGCTGGAGTCCTGTTCTGGCCTTTTACATAGCATTCCAGTCTCTTCCTTCTGATGTGTTCTTCAATCAAGTCCCGAAAATGATGGCATTCATTGGTATCATGTCCATGAGATTCGTGGAAACGGCGGAACTTTCCATATTTAATTGCGTTATCTGATTCCTTCTTGTGCGGGGGGCGTCTGTATCTAACTTCGTCTTGCGTGGCCAGGAAGATGTTTTCGATCGTTTCATTCAAAGGAGTGTAAGTGTCAAATCTCGGTCTTGGCCGATATAGGCGCTTTTCTCCATTCTTGCCCCCAACACTATCTCTGGAGTCATTTCTTCGGACGTCCTTTGCTAGTGCGGGTTTGTTGCCATGAGCTGCCTTAGCTTGTTGCCCTGTCTGCCTTTCAATGGAAGCGTCTTCAAGTCTCATATATTTTCCGACTTCATGGAAGAAGTCGGGTAAGGTAGCTGGTTTTTCTTTCGTTAATCTTCTAGCAAACTTGGTATCCGGATGTACGCCACTACAAAGAGCCATTAGGATAAGTTTCTTATCGGCATCTTGGACTGCGGCCGCTGCAGCGTTGAATCGGGTTAGATATTGTTGCACCGTCTCTCTGGGCTTCTTCTTGATATTAGATAGGGAATAAGCGTCCTTGGGTTGTTCCACATGAATGCGGAACTGGCTGATGAACTTTTCTTTCAACATTTCCCACGAGCTGATGGATCCTTGGGGTAGATGGCAGAACCAGGAGGTAGCTAGGTCTACCAAGAATAATGGGAAGCATTTTTACACAACACTCCCTCTGTTGCTCCGCTCATGAGCATATGCTATGTGTATCTCTGCAAGTGTACAACGGGGTCAGAGGTTCCCTTGTAAGGTTCCATTGTTGGCGTTCTCCATTATCGGGGGGTGATGGCAGTTTCGATATTGCGGGTAAAGGGGCTGCTTACCCTAGCGCCTATCCCACGACCCCTTTGATCCCGTTGGACGCACTCTCTGAACAATCGTGCCATCCTTTCATCAGAATTTGGGGCGGATAGAAATGAGTTTGGTTCTTCTCTGCGGGATTGATTCCGTCCGGATGACCTGTCGGGATGGTATCGTCTATCACTCCTAACATTTTCCGGTGCCTGTCTCCGGTCTTCTGGGAGCATGCTGGGGACAGCCACAGTTGGCCCTTGTCTCGATCTTCCACCGCTGGGCTTTTTCTAAGCATTCCCTCGGGCCCAACTTCGGGCTGGACTCCAGCTCGGCCCCGTCCATTGGTGTTCCCATGGTTAGGTAGCACGACAGGCTTAGCCATATCCGACCCCTGCCCGGTACCTCCCCCGTTGGGTTCGGTTCCAAGTGTTTCCTCGGGTCGGAATTCGGGCTGAGTCCGGGCTCGGCTCCTACCATTGTTGTTTCTGTTGTTAGCCTCCTCGAGGAAGAAAGATCTTTGTCTCCTCCCAGATCCTCCAGACTGGGACTCGCCCAATGATTCGTTGTTGCGGTTGGATTCTTCAGCATCCCTTAAGCGTGACATGAGTTGGTCCACCAAGGCTTCTTGTTGAGATGTGAAGCGGTTAGTAACTTCAGCCACAACCCTGTCCAAATCTGCCCTAGTAATTGGTTGCTTCGTGGTAGAGCCTGTCGGATTTGCCTGATTTCCATTTGCTGTTGGAACGGAACGATCCCTTGATCTGTGATTACTGGATCCGGAATACTGCTAGTCGCGATGTTTTTTCCTATGTTAACATCTTTCTTCTGCCTGGGAGGCATGTTTTCCAAGCAATGAGCGAAGCTGTTAGGAAGAAGGTTGAGGGGGAGAAGCTGAAGCTTCTAGCTCGAGTTCTCAGGGAAAGCACCAAAAATGTTTTCACAAAAAATGGGCAAACACCTCCAAGTCGTATGATTTTGTTGATTATATGTTGTTCTTAATGATTTGGGCGATTTATGAAAATATATAAAATAGATGGACTAAATTGTAAAAGACACACATATTTATAGTGGTTCGGCCAGAATTTGCCTACGTCCACTTTATATGTTATTCTCCTTTTCTGTTCAGATTACAAGTACAAAGCTTTGATTACAAGTATCTGAAAGTTGTTTGAAAGTTCTATCCGTGCTTTAGCTCTCAAACTTGTCTTCCATTGTTGTAATCCTACCCCTCTATTTATATAGTGAGGCTGGGGGTAGGGGTCTTGGATGTATATAGCTGTTGGTGGGCCTGGGCTGATGTAATCTGGCCTGACAGTGTTGGTTCGGTAATACCTTCCTCATGTTGGTTCGGTAGTGGTAGTATGCCTCTGGTTCGGTAGTGAATGGCATGTGTGTCGGTCCGGCGGTGAGGGCGTAGCTTGGTCCGGTGGTCGATGGTTCGGGCCTTAGAGGTGAGTTGGTGTCTTGGTACGGAGGTAGATGGTTCGGTGGTGAGTGGTTCGGCTAGGCATGGAAATGGTGTTGGATCGGCTAATCATGGGAAGTGGGTTGGTTCGGCTAGGGGTTGGTTCGGTAGTGGTGAGGATTTGGTCCGGTAGTTGATTGGTTCGGTAGGGACATGGAAAAGAGATGGTTCGGTGGCAGGTGAGTTGGGATTTGGTATTGATCCGGTGATCTCGGTCCGGTGACGAATTGGTTCGGTGGGGCCTTGGATTGCTGGTGAGAATTCGCCCAACACTTGACATCGTCTCGGTCATTTGATCTTGTTTCGATGCTGATGATTTTGCTGTGATGATTTTGGGTTGTTTGACTTTGGCCATCCTTTGACCAGTTGACTTTGTTAAAACTTGTACCTTGGTTATTTTGTTTCTCTGACATTTTTAATTTGGTTACCAAGGTGTCGAGTTTGTTTTCGTTGTCTTCGGCTTTGACTTTGATTTGTTGTTCCATGGCTTCGGCATGGTTGTTCTGTAGCATATTCGACTTTGACTTTGCATTTTCTTTTTTTGAACTTCCATCGGCCATTATGTCTCTGATATGCAGCTTGAACTTGTAATATACATATTTACACATATAAGCAAATGTGCTTTACTAGTTCACTGAACTGCAGTATACTCGGGTCTGCACTGTCATGAGCATTGAGTTTTATCATCCTGTTGCATATATTGATAGAGCCATTGTGATGTAACTGTCTTAGTTCCCGTGCATCACTAAAACATTTTTTTCATGTATCATCTGCTGCTAATTGCATGACATTGAGCTTTGTTCGAATATGAGATGTGCCGTGACTTTATTTATTTGGAAAGGTGCCTGGACTTTGACATTTATCTTGATCTGGTGTTGAGTCATTTTGCTTGACTGTTGCATCTTTTTGATGATGATGCTTCTCTTTTGACATGTGTTATTCGACCACGACACTACCTTGGTTCGAACTGCTATTGTTAGTCCATTGTTGTTTCACTAATTCACTGTGTTGCGCTTGCTTGACCCAGTTTGATATTTTCATACTTGATGTGCACTTTTCATGTCTTTCCCTTGGTACTATTGCAGTATATATATGATTATGATTCATACTTACGTTGTGCACTGAGCATTGCTTTGGATTTAAATTGTCCGACTGCTTTGATTGCCTTTGTGGTCTGGTCCCTTCATGTTGTTGTACCTGAATCATTACTGTTTTATGTAATGTTGCATTCATTGGTGACTGCAGTTTCGTTTTATGCAGTCTTGCCCTTGTTGGTTTGCATTGCATTGATGAAATTGGATGTTTTTTTAATTACACTTGAGTTGAATCCAGCTCGTAGCTCGGATTTGAACTTGTGCTGAAAGTTGTGACATTATTTTATTACACTTGAGTTTAATCCGATATTCTAGGTTTGATCTGGTGCTTGGTTGTGAATTTTCATTGTTCCTTCATGTGCACTTTGTTCGTTTGATGGTTACTGGGTGGATGCTATACTCGTGCTATTGCAGTTTAATCTGGTTCATTTTGATTTGAGATGGTGCCATATGCTTTTGATTCACTGAGCTTTTGTGTATTTAATCACTATAGTGGCAAGGCAGTGCACGCGTGCGTGCACTGCAGCCCTATCAGAATTGGCGTTTTAATTGATATTTCAAATGCTTGAATTGTTTTGTGTGTCCAAATCAATATTTTGAAAGTGTATTTTGACTTGGTTTATTTGATTATTTTGTTGTTGTCTAATTATCTATTTGATAATTAGATTATGAGTTTCTAATTATTTATTTAATAATTAGATTTTGTTGTTAATCGCCGTTTAGGAAATCCTGTTGTTTTCTAAATTATCTTCATTGATAATCCTTTCATTTATCTTCGTTGATAATTTGAATTTGCTGATTTGTTGTTTGACACTGTTAAGTGTTATATTTACCGTTATCCGATTTCTTATTAGAGGATCGGATAGATGAGATTTATTGTGACTGTCGTCTATTGATTATTTATTTATTATTGCTTCCGTGCATTAATAACCGAGTTTGAATTAGAATGACCCGTGTATTATTTTCTTTTGAATTTAATGCTAGGTTCGGACTGAGTTATTACAGGTTGTAGATACCTTGATTTGGGTTGCTGCTAGAGCTATGAAGTCTCTTTATACCTTTTGCAGTAGTTGTTGTCTTAGTATAGGATGATATGTATTCATGTATATTAAATATATTAATGTACTTGTATATGTAACATCCTGTGTCGACAGTTGTAGTTGTATCTATGTTTTGTATCACGTATATTGTAACTGATTTCGTTTATATACATATGAGATCTGATATTATCTGTGTTCCGCAATTAGCTTGTCTGTGTTATTATTATATATATTGTCCTAAACTATTATGAACCATCGTAGTTCGTTTTATACTGGAATTGGATATATCGATGGGAGTAAATAAACAGAGATGAAAAATAAAGAATATATACCACTCCTATCGAGATAACCAATACTAGGGTAAGGCCTAACTACGGATGTTCGCTCCTATCCAGCCTTATCTTTCGTAATAACAGGCAGTATTTCCTTTAATACTCTTTGTTAATGTGAGCATAGAGGTGGGGCGTCACAGTTGGTATTAGAGCGAGGGGTTTATGTATATAATATAAAACATAACTTAGATGGAACATGTGTTACAACCATTTTTTGATGTTTTATTTGTGCTTTGAGTCAAAACTAAAGATTTGAAATTATGATAGAAATTTGTAAATATCTTTATTTAAAAATAAAAGTGATATTGTGTTTTGATGATTAAGTAATTTGTGTTCTGTTTATCAGATTGCACAGCGGAAACAGTGAGACTGCCTTCGCTGAGTACAGTTGATAACCCTTTTGTTTTAGAAATCAAAATATGAAAATGAAATTAAATTCATTATGTTGTTATATAGATGTGTTTATTTTGTTTTCTTTGAAAATTTCGCATCCGATTTGAGTATCCGAAGCGATTGCAGTTATGTGATTTTGTTGAGATTTTTGCCGTTTTAAATTTATCTTCATTGAAGATATATTCGAGTGATTTTTTTTGTTCATTTTGCAGTTTACATGAAAATTTATGTTGCACATTACTGCGTTAATTTTACGTTGAACCGGTGTTTGGTTTTATACGTATTTTGTTGCGGTTATTTTTATAACGGGATTTTTACACCGGTGCTAGATTTTTGAAGCACAGTGTTTTGTTGACATTTTTGATGAATGAAAATACTCTGGTATTATATTTTGATGCGAATTATTTTGATGAGTTTCGCTTTGGGTTCAATAACCGTCAATTTTAAAGTGGATTTTCAAGCGATTATTCCGCAATGCTGATTTTGAGATCTGTTTTACGGTGTTTTGAGAAGTGCAATTCCCTTATCGAAATTGCTACAAATGTTGCCGTTTTAATCACGTATTTTAAAAATCGTTTTAAAATAAAATTGTTTTCCAAATTTTCTACAGTTTGTGCTTTCAAAAGAATGAGGAAGCGATTTAAACGCTTTGGCAAAATTGAGGACTATGAACCCTCACTTTTACTGATTCTCTTAATTCCGGACTTGTCCGTTTGAGAACATAAAATACTAATAATTTAAAATACACGATTTTTCACTTTCAAGGAAACGATGAAGAGAATTAAACGATTTAGTAAAACTCGTGGTATGGGAATGTACGTTTGCTATTTGGGTTAATTCCGAACTCGTTAATTGAAACATTTGCTGTTTGATGATTTTGATGATTTAGTGTGCTTTCGAGCCACTAGGTTGGACCTTCGGGTCATTTGTTGGACCTTCGGGTCATTTGTTGGGATTTTGGACCACTTTGCTGGACCTTCGGGTCATTTGTTGGGCTTTCAGGCCACTCTACTGACCTTCGGGTCAAATACCAGTACTAGACCTTTGGGTCACTCTGCGGACCTTCGGGTCATATGATGGGCACCAAAAATTTATAGTACTTGGTAGGCTTCGACCATATGAGATGCACGTGCGACGTAGCTAAAACTCGCCATCTGATGGGATCGATCCAACCTTTTATGTTGATTTTCTAGAGTATCTTAATTGATTTCTAGATATTTGTTGTTTCTTATTATCTGCAGGTAATTAGATATTCGTTGATTTGAGATTTCTGATTATCGTTTGTGATAATTAGAAATTTGTTGATTTGAGATTTCTGATTATCGTTTTTGATAATTATACATTTCTTAATATGAGATTTCTGATTATCGTTTTTGATAATTAGATAATTGTTGATTTGAGAATTCTGATTATTGTTTTTGATAATTAGATATTTGTTGATATGAGATTTCTGATTATCGTTTTTGATAATTAGATATTAGTTGATTTGAGAATTCTGATTATTGTTTTTGATAATTAGATATTTGTTGTTTTTTATTAAAGTTTTTTCATAATTGGATATTTGTTGATTTTTGATTATCGTTTCTGATAATTAGATATTTGTTGATTTGAGATTTCTGATTATCGTTTGCGATAATTAGATATTTGTTGATTTGAGATTTCTGATTATCGTTTGTGATAATTATATATTTATTGATTTGAGATTTCTGATTATCGTTTTTGATAATTGGATATTTGTTGTTTCTGATTATCGTTTTTGATAATTAGATATTTGATGATTTCTGATTATTCTTTTGATAATTGGATATTTGTTGATTTGAGTTTTTAGATTATCATTTTGATAATTGGATATTTGTTGATTTGAGTTTTCTGATTATCATTCTTGATAATTAGGTTTTGCTGAAAATTTGTGAATTTCTTTTATGAAATTAAAAGATTTCTTTGGCGTTTGTATTCCTAACATTTATTTTTCTAGCTTAACCAGTTTACGTTAGAAAAATAATTGTTAATGACGACTTTAATTATCAAAATTGCGGGGACGTAATTTTTATACGAAGGGGAGTCTGTAACAACCCGGGGTTCGAACGAATTGATTATCGTCACTAGACGACTAAATTTTTTTGCTAGCTAATTGCTGTGGGAGTTTTTAAATTAGGTTTAAATTCTTTTAAAAAAATTAAGGGTTTGCGGGCTTTCAATTGAATCTTGGCCCAAGTTCTATGGTGCTGTGATAATTATCGATGGCCGTTACCCGTTCCTCTCTTTTCATTCATTCATTCGAAACCTTAAAACCAAAACATATGAAAACAATGGTGGCTCATTCTCCTATCTTCAGAAACTAGGGTTTCGGTAATTAGTTGAGGCCGATCACAAATGCTCGATTCAACCTGATTTTCGTGCTTCGCTAGTTGATCGTCTCTTGAGATACTTCGGCCGCTTGATTTCTTTCATTATCGTGTTGTTGTCTTCGGTCGAGTGGATTCGTGCTCTTCGAAAAAAGGTGAGTGAACTCCACTCACATTGTAATTCAAGTTGTGGTTTTCATAAAATTCGAGTTTTTAATTTTGAGTTCGACCGAGAGTTGCTTGACATCGTCTCGGTCATTTGATATTGTTTTGATGTTTATGATTTTGCTGTGATGATTTTGGGTTGTTTGACTTTGGCCATCCTTCGGCCACTTGACTTTGTTAAAACTTATACCTTGGTTATTTTGTTTCACTGACATTTTTAATTCGGTTGCCAAGGCGTCGAGTCGGTTTTCGTTGTCTTTGGCTTTGACTTTGATTTGTTGTTCCATGGCTTCGGCATGGTTATTTTGTAGCACATTCGACTTTGACTTTGCATTTTCTTTTTCTGAATTTCCATCGACCATTATGTCTCTAATCTGCAGCTTGAACTTGTAATATACATATTGACACATATAAGCAAATGTGCTTTACTTATTCACTGAACTGCAGTGTACTCGGGTCTACACTGTCATGAGCATTGAGTTTGATCATCCTGTTGCATATATTGATATAGCCATTGTGATGTAACTGTCTTGGTTCCCATGCATCACTAAAACATTTTGTTCATGTATCATCTGCTGTTAATTGCATGACTTTGAGCTTTGTTCGAATATGAGATGCGCCGTGACTTTATTTATTTGGAAAGGTGCCTGGACTTTGACATTTATCTTGATCTGGTGTTGAGTCATTTTGCTTGACTGTTGCATCTTTTTGATGATGATGCTTCTCTTTTGACATGTTTTATTCGACCACCACACTGCCTTGGTTCGAACTGCTACTGTTAGTCCATTGTTGTTTCACTAATTCACTGTGTTGCGCTTGCTTGACCCAGTTTGATATTTTCATACTTGATGTGCACTTTTCATGTCCTTCCCTTGGTACTATTACAGTATATATATGATTATGATTCATACTTATGCTGTGCACTGAGCATTGCTTTGGATTTAAATTGTCCGACTGCTTTGATTGCCTTTGTGGTCTGGTCCCTTCATGTTGTTGTACCTGAATTATTACTGTTTTATGTAATGTTGCATTCATTGGTGACTGCAGTTTCGTTTTATGCAGTCTTGCCCTTTTTGGTTTGCATTGCATTGATGAAATTGGATGTTTTTCTAATTACACTTGAGTTGAATCCAGCTCGTAGCTCGGATTTGAACTTGTGCTGAAAGTTGTGACATTATTTTATTACACTTGAGTTTAATCCGGTATTCTAGGTTTGATCTGGTGCTTGGTTGTGAATTTTCATTGTTCCTTCATGTGCACTTTGTTCGTTTGATGGTTACTGGGTGGATGCTATACTCATGCTATTGCAGTTCCATCTGGTTCATTTTGATTTGAGTTGGTGCCATATGCTTTTGATTCACTGAGCTTTTTTGTATTTAATCACTGTAGTGGCAAGGCAGTGCACGGGTGCGTGCACTGCAGCCCTATCAGAATTGGCGTTTTAATTGATATTTCAAATGCTTGAATTGTTTTGTGTGTCCAAATCAATATTTTGAAAGTGTATTTTGACTTGGTTTATTTGATTATTTTGTTGTTGTCTAATTATCTATTTGATAATTAGATTATGAGTTTCTAATTATTTATTTAATAATTAGATTTTGTTGTTAATCGCCGTTTAGGCAATCCTGTTGTTTTCTAAATTATCTTCATTGATAATCCTTTCATTTATCTTCGTTGATAATTTGAATTTGCTTATTTGTTGTTTGACACTGTTAAGTTTTATATTTACCGTTATCCGATTTCTTATTAGAGGATTGGATAGATGCGGTTTATTGTGACTGTCGTCTATTGATTCTATTGATTATTTATTTATTATTGCTTCCGTGCATTAATAACCGAGTTTGAATTAGACTGACCCGTGTATTATTTTCTTTTGAATTTAAAGCTCGGGTCAGACTGAGTTATTACAGGTTGTAGATACCTTGATTTGGGTTGTTGCTAGAGCTATGAAGTCTCTTTATACCTTTTGCAGTAGTTGTTGTCTTAGTATAAGATGATATGTATTCATGTATATTAAATATATTAATGTACTTGTATATGTAACATCCTGTGTCGACAGTTGTAGTTGTATCTATGTATTGTATCACGTATATTGTAACTGATTTCGTTTATATACATATGAGATTTGATATTATCTGTGTTCCGCAATTAGCTTGTCTGTGTTATTATTATATATATTGTCCTAAACTATTATGAACCATCGTAGTTCGTTTTATACTGGAATTGGATATATCGATGGGAGTAAATAAACAAAGATGAAAAATAAAGAATATATACCACTCCTATCGAGATAACCAATACTAGGGTAAGGCCTAACTACGGATGGCCGCTCCTATCCAGCCTTATCTTTCGTAATAACAGGCAGTATTTCCTTTAATACTCTTTGTTAATGTGAGCATAGAGGTGGGGCGTCACAGTTGGCATCAGAGCGAGGGGTTTATGTATATAATATAAAACATAACTTAGATGGAACATGTGTTACAACCATTTTTTGATGTTTTATTTGTGCTTTGAGTCAAAACTAAAGATTTGAAATTATGATAGAAATTTGTAAATATCTTTATTGAAAAATAAAAGTGATATTGTGTTTTGATGATTGAGTAATTTGTGTTCTGTTTATCAGATTGCACAGCGGAAACAGTGAGACTGCCTTCGCTGAGTACAGTTGATAACCCTTTTGTTTTAAAAATCAAAATATGAAAATGACATTAAATTCATTATGTTGTTATATAGATGTGTTTATTTTGTTTTCTTTGAAAATTTCGCATCCGGTTTGAGTATCCGAAGCGATTGCAGTTATGTGATTTTGTTGAGATTTTTGCCGTTTTAAATTTATCTTCATTGAAGATATATTCGAGTGATTTTTTTGTTCATTTTGCAGTTTACATGAAAATTTATGTTGCATATTACTGCGTTAATTTTACGTTGAACCGGTGTTTGGTTTTATACGTATTTTGTTGCGGTTATTTTTATAACGGGATTTTTACACCGGTGCTAGACTTTTGAAGCACAGTGTTTATTTGGATGATGATGCTTCTCTATTGACATGTGTTATTCGGCCACGACATTGCCTTGGTTTGAAATGCTGCTGTTAGTCCATTGTTGTTTCACTAATTCACTGTGTTGGGCTTGCTTGACCCAGTTTGGTAGTTGCATACTTGCTACGCACTTTTCATGTCTTTCCCTTGGTACTATTACAGTATATATATGATTTTGATTCATACTTATGCTGTGCACTGAGCATTGCTTTGGATTTAAATTGTCTGACCACTTTGATTGCGTTTGTGGTCTGGTCCCTTCATGTTGTTGTACCTGACTCATTACTGTTTTATGTAATGTTGCATTCATTGGTGACAGCAGTTTTGTTTGTATGCAGTCTTGCCCTTGTTGGTTTGAATTGCATTGATGCAATTGGATTATTTTTCTAATTACACTTGAGTTGAATCCAACTCATAGCTTGGATTTGACCTTTTGTTGAAAGTTATGACATTATTTTATTACACTTGAGTTGAATCCCGTATTTTGGGTTCGACCTGGTGCTTGGTTGTGAATTTTCATTGTGCCTTCATGTGCACTTTGTTCATTTGATGGTTACTGGGTGGATGTTGTACACATGCTGTTGTAGTTCCATCCGGTTCATTTTGATTTTAGATGGTGCCATTTGCTTTTGATTCACTCAGCTATTGTGTATTTAATCACTGTAGTGGCGAGACAGTGCACGAATGCGTGTACTGTAGCGCTATCAGAATTGGCATTTTAATTGATATTTCAAATGCTTGAATTGTTTTGTGTGTCCAAATCAGTATTTTGAAAGTGTATTTTGATTTGTTTTAATTTGATTATTTTTTTGTTGTCTAATTATCTATTTGATAATTTGATTATGAGTTTCTAATTATTTATTTAATAAATAGATTTTGTTGTTAATCGCCGTTTAGGCAATCCTGTTGTTTTTTAAATTATCTTCATTGATAATCCTTTCATTTATCTTCGTTGATAATTTGAATTTGCTGATTTGTTGTTTGACACTGTTAAGTGTTATATTTACCGTTGTTCGATTTCTTATTAGAGGATTGGATAGACGTGATTTATTGTGACCGTTGTCTATTGATTATTTATTTATTATTGCTTCCGTGCATTGGGTTAAACCGAGTTATTACAAGTTATAGATACCTTGCTTTGGGTTGGACTGAGTTATTACAGGTTGTAGATACCTTGCTTTGGGTTGCTGCTGGAGCTATGAAGTTTCTTTATACCTTTTGGAGTAGTCGTTGTCTTAGTATAAGATGTTATGTATTCATGTATATTAATTATATTAATGTACTTGTATATGTAACATCCTGTGTCGATAGTTGTAGTTGTATCATATGTATTGTATCACGTATATTATAACCAACTTCAGTTATATATATATATATATATATATATATATATATATATATATGAGATTTGATATTATCCGTGTTCCGCAATTAGCTTATCTACGTTGTTATTATATATACTGTCCTAAACTATTATGAACCATCATATTTCGCTTTATATTGGAATTGGATATGTCGATGGGAGTAAATAAGCAGAGATGAAAAATAAAGAATATATACCACTCCTATCGAGATAACCAATACTAGTGTAAGGCCTAACAACGAATGGCCGCTCCTATCCAGCCTTATTCTTCGTAATAGCAGACAATATTTGTAACAACCCGCAAATCCGTACCTTTTGAGTCAACACTTTTCTACAACAATCAACTCAAGTTGCACAGAAATACGAACCATTTGGGTTAAAGAAGAAGAGGTATAAGAAGAAAATAGAAATCAACAACAGAATCTAACCATCGCAGCGGAATAAAATATAATAAATAATAAATAATCTTTACTCAAAAATCAAATATCTCTGTTTATATATTACATCATCAGAGTACATCAATCACAGCTCAACATCAATAACATATAACTGGATAAACAACAACTCTACATAATGAAATATATAAAACAAGTACGGAAGTATGTATCATCATCTTGCTCGTCTCCTGAGCTCCATAGCATCATATCCTGTATCCTATAATACTCGGTCTGACCCGAGCATTACAGTTAAATAACACCCGAGTCAGTTTGGAATACCAGCGGGAGAAAATCACACTCAATTGATTATTAATGTTTCAAAACTCTTTTGAAAACAAAAGCATCTCGTAAGATAACGCAACAAATAGACATGTCGGGTTTTTACCTTACGATAGCTAAAACAATTTTTATATAAATCCTCTGATATTATAATAGGGTCTATATACAAATACTTATAAAATAGCCGAAATTGTTACATCTATTAAATTCCAGCTACTAGCCACAGAGTGGGTAACACAAACAAAACTCGTACAAGGCTCGTAGGGAGAATGGATTTCCAACTAATGACTAGGCACTGGGGTACCACCAGTCACAGTACGTTGCATAGATCACAGTACCGAGGAGTACGTCCTCTCCCCTATAAGACAAGACCGGGACTACCCCTTACTGGATAATCTCGAGTGAGATCACCCCACGTTTGGGATCAGCAACCGCCCACTAAGCCGAAATAAAGGGACATCTAGACAGGGATGACCTCACCCTGCTTGGGTGCTACCCACCTAGCCTTGCTGCATAACCTCCCTAATTTTCAGCCATTCCCATTTGATGAGGCTTGAGGTTAAGCGCTACCTTTTTAGAATATATCCCTTAGAATGCCCATCGTCCACCTGACGATGTCCCAAAAACATTCATCCTTACAAGTCCGTCCCGGGTTCGAACGGAACCGAAGGAACTACTCCTACTACATCCATTTTGGAAATATCCTCAGGATTAGTAGCGACTAGCCCTTGCACTTCACTGCTCCGTCATCGAATCCAACTCGTTTCCATCAAATGTACAAACCTGATCGAAGTGGTTTTCGAGAAATAAATCTTGATCCCGGTCTCTTCGAAACGATCAACGCATTTTGTCCAGTATTGATAGTCGGTGATTTAACTATCAATTAATATTCACAAACATCATCACACAATAAATAATTTCCCAAAATTATTTTTTATCTCAAAAATATCTTCACAAGACATATTTTCACTTTTCAAACCCTTTTGAAAACAGTTTCAAGTCATCTTTCCTTTTCAGAATAATCTTTCCCAAATATTTTCTATCTCCACTGAAATTTCCAAGCACAAACTAGGTTTTTTAAAATAATTTAAAACACTTTACTTTGAAATATGCTTTAAAACATTTATGTTAAACTACTTACATAATTTGTTAAAATACATACTATATAAATATTTGAAGATAAGTTACTAAATAAAATATAAAACTAGATTTTCACTTTTAAAAATAAGATACTTAGTCACTCTTTAAATAATTTACTGCTATAATAGATTAAAAGAAAATACTTACCTTAGAATTTAAATATTTAGAATTAATAAATTTTCCAAAATTTTCTTTTTAAAACAACTTTAGAACTTTTAAATTATATTTAAAAATTTACTTTGAAAACTACTTGGTTATTCAGGGAGAATTTCCAATCTCAATCACTTAAATCAATTTTCCAAATTGATTCCTTATTTATTCCATTTGAAATAAATTTCTTTGCTTTCTCAGTTCATTTCAAAATTCATCAATTATGGACTTTATTATTATTGTTGTTATTTCCGTTTGATTTAAAATCTTTTAACTGAAATATACAATTTTCAGATTTTCCCAATTTCTTCCTTATTCTTTTAAAATTTCAATCTTAAATTTTAAATAAATGTTTGTTCCTTTAAATTAATAATACAGAATTTTAAAGTTCATAAATCTTCTGATTATTCAAAATTTCCCTTTCTATACTCAAGATTTATTTATTAGAAATTTAAATGTACTTTATTTCTTTTCCAATTCATTCTTAAATTTATTCAAGTTTCTATAATTATTTTACTTATAAATTCACTTCCTTTATTTTCTTCCCAAAATCCAATTTATATATTTTTGGTAATTCATTATACCCAATTATATCCAATCGAACCATAGCATTCAATATTCCAATGTAATTTATCATAGAATATCAAATAATCACAACAGAGGGTAGTAAATAATTTAAATAAATGTTGAGAGATCCAGTTGGATCCCTCCAACCTGTTTTCCATGCATCCACGGATGTTAGCACAATATAAAATGCCAATTCCAAAATATACCATACCATGGCACATCAATCAATTCAACCATTCAAACAATTATTTAAATTTAATCATTTAAATTTAAATTTAACCGAGTAAGATTAACTCGCCATTGATTTTAGTTTTGCCATCCATTTCAAACTCGCCTGGTTTTCCCCACGACTTTAGACCTTGTATAAATATTTACATTTTCTTAACATTTGAACCACTTGAATAATCAACTACCATTCAATAAATTTAATTAACTAATTATTTTGTTAATATTTGAATAAATCGAACAAATAATTTCCAATTTCTAAATTTAATTTAATTAACAAATAATTTTTATTTAAACTAATTGAATAATCACTTATCATAAATAATTAACTAATACATTGCCTTTAAAATCATTTCTCTTTAACCATTTATAAACTAATTAAATGAGTAAATTACAGAGTTATCTTCCTTTTGAAAACATATATTTATTTGTTGTTTACCTATAAACATATTTTACTAAATTCAAAGAAAATAAAAATTCCATTTTAGCTTATATATATACACATACCGAATTTTGAACATAATGGTTTTCTGTCTTACTTATATATGCTTATATTATTTTCATTTCAGTAAATAGTAAAATAAATTTCAACCTTCTGTTAATAAATTTCTTAACTTAAAAATGTTCTAAGATTGAATTTACCTTAATCGCACAGGAACTCAACATCACGAGCTTCAGCTCGATATCCAAAAAACGCGACCCAGCTTCGAGATTCCGGCCATGGACTTACTTCAAAGCGCACACACCAAAACAAATGCGACCCCTTCATTAGCGCCTCCCCGCGTGCTCGACCAAACCACACAGCTCCACCACGTCGTCGACCTCGTCGCTTCCCAAACCCTCTGATCCATTTGTACACGAAAGAGTTTCGCCGCCGTTACCATTAGCCAAGCATCGCTGCTACCCCGCCCCCGTGCTCGCGTCCTAATCGAATTTGAGAAGGAGTAGGTTTCGGCCATTTTTTTATTCGATCTAAAATTGCTTGATTTTGGACTCGGTGAAGGGATTTTGGGTTTCGATTTAAGGGAAGAGGGAGAAATAATTCGATCGAACGAGAGGACGACGTTATTCGGCTAAAATTCTCTTTAATTCTAAGGCTTGCGACAGCGAAAAGAACAAAGACTTGATATAGGGTTGAAAGAAGCGTGTTGCAGAAGAGAAACTACAGTGCTTCCGAAGTGAAAGAAAATGACGATGTGAAATAATTGAGGATGAAAGTTTGACTAATATAAATATTCAAATTAAATTCAAATTCAAACTGTTCTGATAAATGCAACTTAAAAACTTGTTTTCCTATCGAGGCGTGCCGCTAGACGTTTATAATGTAATATCCCTATTCCGAACGCAATGGAAAATGTTTTGAGTGCTAGTTCGATCGTATGGATAAGATAGCTTTTGGGCTCGTTATTATATTAAATTTTCGATATAGATTTAAGCGCGTTTGTATATCGTATGCTCACACAACAACTCCAAACACTACGAAATTTGAAACCCGACAATAATTCAATATTACGGATCCAATGGAACTGGTTTCGTCAAATTCCAAGACTGTGACTCGAAAGACTGTTTTTAAATTCAATTTAAACTATAAAATTTTAAAACTAAACAAACCACTGTTAATTTCAATTTTACAACTTCTAGTATCTTCAGTGTTATCAATATAAATTTTACAAGCCTTCAAATTAATTTCAACTGGCTTAAAAATCGAGATTCAATATTTTACCCAATCTCGATAATTAAATTTAATAATTAAATCACCCAATAAAGAGTGATATTTGAAATTTAAGTTAAAAATTTACTTTTAAATATTTAAAATCAATTAAATATTCCAATTTCATATATCAAAAATCTACGCATCATCACTTTCCTCCCCCCTTAAAAGAATTTCGTCCCCGAAATTACTAGTTAGGAAGAATGATCCAACACCCATTACTATTTTTCCCAAAACCGAAAATTCAACATCCTACCAACTATCTTTTTAGTAAATGACCCATTACCTTTCTTACTAACTTCCCAACTCTCCCATAATTTGCGAACAATCCTATTTGCCAATCATTCAAGTTTTAATTTAAAACCAATTTTGAACTATCAAAATTTTCTCAAAATTTTTTTAACTCTTTAAATTTCCAAAAAATTTCGCCAACATCTCCTTTGCACGGCTAGCTCGGTACAACTACAAAAGGCCTCTACGGGCTCCCAAATTCCAAAAGAAAACAAAATGCCAAATGGCTAGATCAAAAACCCAATCCAATTTCATACCGAAATTTAAATACATACCTTTTTTGTCGAGAAATTCAAATTTATCTTCTAAAATCAAAACCAATTTTCTTTTTTTCCTTTTATAATACCTGCATATCCTGCTTAGCACTAATATCCAAACACAGCATTCCAGAACATTTATTGACTTTCTTACAAAATGTCAATATTTATTCATTCAAATATCAACTTAGAATATATTTGCAATATTAAATTTCCAATTAAGAATTTACCATTCCTTTCATAAGTTTACTATAAGCATTTTATATGTTTCTTATATTCATTTTCACCTTACCATTTTAGTTTATCTATTTCTATTCAAATTGATTCTCCCAATTCTATATGAATTCAATTTATCTTCAACACTGAATGTTTGAAATATATTTTCCATTTGTAACTAATTCATGTCATTATTTTAAACTTTTTTTATTTACTAATTTATTTAAATTTCCAGTTTGAAATCGCTTTCTCGTTAACTAATCTTTTTTTCAAAATTTTCAAAAAATTTCTAACTTCCAAAATTTTTGAAATTTTTTGGCAGAGTCTCCTTTGTACGGAGGAGCTTTTGCAATTTGACAAAAGATATAAATACATATACATCGACCCACCCGGTCAGAAAAACCAAAAACAGTTCATATTTTCTATTTTTATTGCGTAGGCGTACCTTATTTAGCATTTTTAAGCAAACAACTTATTATATTAGCAATTAGCGTGGCCAAAATCCAGCCAAACGGCTTCCCGGTACTTGTACTTACTCAATTTAAACATGTAAATGCCTATATATGATGTTTAACAATATTTCACTTACTTGCAATACTGAAACACATGAATTCTAACAGCAATGCACATTAAACACTTTTTATAAGCAATTTAAATATTCCAACATTAATTTTAATTGCTTACAACCAATCGCACATCGTTTCACTTAATCCGAATGGTTAACAACTTACATACTTAGATTAATTTATTTTTAAGCAAAACGAACTTCATATTTAATTCAATTGATCTCAAAAATCAATTTATTCTACTTCTATCAATTCATAGAATTTTAATTACTTCCATTTACATCAAATGACAATTTATTCTATGCAATTTGACGAGATCTATGTGAATAAACAAGTACTTATGTTTTATAACCAATTTAAATTGATTTCAACTAAATTTATACTTAATTCTATTCCATTTTTAAATTTAGTCACAATCCTTATATTCTCATTTTCATTGCATTTTAATTTTGAATACATTCACTTGCATTTCATTTTATTAACCAAACTAGTTTCATTATTCAAACAGGTTCCATTCAAAACCACTTGATCTAGCTCGACACATTCTAAGCTTGCATATTACTAACCATTCCCGAATTAATTCAAACTAGGCTTCAATTTAATGGTATTTCATTTTACTCGTAGTCGAGCTTCTAATTATTCTCAACTTAAGTTAATTTACTCAATTTACTTCACTTCAAACTTAAGTTCACTTCCATTTGATTCTTATGTACTCCATCCATCCATTTATTTATTCAATATAATTAGTTTATCCATTCAATCCATTATGTATTTTCATTTCCTTAAATACTATTTATAACTCACCGAATTCCATTTCGATTTAAATTTATTTTTGCTTGATTTAAATCCAACCCAATATCATTAAACTTAGTTTTAAGTTGAATTCAATTCAACTCCTTTCCATCCATTTAGTCTAAGTTAATTTACTTCAATTTTATACCTAAGCTCATTTTAATTTTACGAGTACACAATTTATTTTTTCAACTTAATTTTATCTCAATTAAATCTCATTTCAATCTATAATTTCATTTGATAAGTTATTATGAAATTTAACCTTTTAAATTCAGCTCATTCAATTGATTAAAAGGCCATTTCCAATTTATTTGTTACTTATTAGGATTTTATTCGCAATACAAACCATTACTATTTTAATCCAATTACATTTTTATTCGATATATTTCCGATTATATTTAATTCGTTACATCTCAAGTAAAATTTTAATTAGTAACTCAAGTTCTGATTCCACCATTTACTTTTAATTTACCATTAAATTTTATTTGCTTATAATGTAATTTCATTCTCAATCCATTTAACTAATTGCAAGGCCACTTTCAATTATATTTTCTTCACTAATGATTCAAGTCGAATTTGATTTATACCTTGAGTTTTATTTCCAAACTTCAATATTAACTCACCAATTCAGCTTCTATTTAACTACATTAAGTTCCATTTACATATTTCATTAACTAATTTATTATCAAATTAGTTCTCCCTATTTATAGTTCAATACTTAATTTTTGATTCTAAATATCACTGCATTTAATTTTCTTACGTTCAATTTATTTTATAATTCAAGTTTGGATTTTCGTTCCATTATCCAAAACATCAAACAATATTTATTTTGGATTTTGTATTCCACTTACAATTTGATAAGTCACAACTTATTATTCCACACATTCCCATTCATTATAGGCTTGAATATGTTCATCTTTTTATTTTTAACTCAAGCCTTATGCTTATTTATAACCCAAGCATATTTTATTCTATCGATTTTTAATTCCGATTCTTTTATAAGTTATTCTTATTTATTTATTCCAATTCCAATCCTTATCCCACTTGTTTTCCATTTATTCAAGTAAGAATCTAATTCCATTTAATAACTCAATTGAATTCTTATTCCAATTCAATTTTATTTTATCTCGGATTTATTTAATCTCAATTCGATTTCAACATAATTCAAAAAAATTGGATATTATTTTCAGCCTATCCAATTTATTTCAATCCAGTTAAATTTTTCTTCCCCCAATCCAAGTTAATTCCATTTTTAACTTTTCCCTTTAAATTTAAATTTCCAACATTCAAAACTTATATTTCTTTCCTGATTTAAAAATCATCTTAATTTATAAGCTTATAACCTATCTCATTAGGATTTTTAAACACCCGACTTTTGGTTTCAAATCATTTGAAATCTTCAACATCTCAAATCTTACTTCTCAAATATTTAAACCAATCCTGGTTTTATTCCCAACAAATTTCCTTTGAGATTTTCAAAAACAACTAGCTTTTTTGAACAAATCAGTTTTTGGCTGCAATCCGTCACCTAGAAATTCGAAAATGAATACTGATGATGCGGCCGTCATCATCAGAATTATTTTTCAATAATTCAAGTGATTTCAATGCTATATCACTTTAAAAATTCATTTAAAACAAATTTCCGTTGAGAAATATTTCTAAAACAATAATGCTATTATTTATCTCCAAACACTTTGACAAACACTTCCAAAATCTGTGGGATTTTAAATTTCCAAATCTTGCTTAAATAAATTTTAACTATCATTCAATTGTACAGTTATGCTTATACAAATTTTCATTTTATTGTATTTCAATTTATAAATTACATTTATAATTCATATTTATAAATTTCTTTTTATAATGAATTTATTCCCTTAAACTTTGGTTATATTTTCAATTTTCTGGTTAAATTTCCACTCAATAATGATAATAATTTAATATTATTTTTCCTAACATCCAATCAACCGTATATTAGCTAAAATAGTTTAGAAAAACTTTTCTTTATATCAAAATATATTTTTGGGTAAAATTATTTCATTCACCCACATTTAAAATAATACCGCGTCGAACTGTTCTATTCGAGTGTTTAGAAACCCCTTCGATACAGTTGTGCAGACTGTGTCAACGAAGGTTCATATGCCACTCAATAAACCAATCAACAGAATATTAAAACAATTTATATTCACTAACAAATACGCGCTCATATCTATTAATACGCTCAAACTCATTCTAGAGTACTACGGACTCTAATTTAAATGAGTAATTCCCATCAGAGCCAAGGTTATCACCCACCTCGCTCTGATACCAACTGTAACAGCCCGCAGATTCGTACCCCTTGAGTCAACACTATTCTACAACAATCAACTCAAGTTGCACTGAAATACGAACCATTTGGGTTAAAGATGAAGAGGTAGAAGAAGAAAATAGAAATCAACATCAAAATCTAACCATCGCAGCGGAATAAAATATAATAAATAATAAATAATATTTACTCACAAATCAAATATCTATGTTTATATATTACATCATCAGAGTACATCAATCACAACTCAACATGAATAACTTACAACTGGATACACAGCTATTCTACACAACGGAATATATATAAAACAAGTACGGAAGTACGTATTGTCATCCAACTCGTCTCCTGAGCTCCACAGCATCATATCATGTATCCTATAATACTCTATCTGACCCGAGCATTACAGTTAAATAACACCCGAGTCATTCTAGATTACTAGCGTGAGAAAATCACACTCAAATGATTATTAAAGTTTCAAAACTCTTTTGAAAACAAAAGCATCTCGTAAGACCACGCCATAAATAAACATGTCGGGTTTTTACCTTACGATAGCTAAAACAATTTTTATATAAATCCTCTAATATTATAATAGGGTCTATATACAAATACTTATAAAATAGCCGAAATTGTTACATCTATTAAATTCCAGCTACTAGCCATAAAGTGGGTAATACAAACAAAAGTCATATAAGGCTCGTAGGGAGAATGGATTTCCAACTAATGATTAGGCACTGGGGTACCACCTATCACAGTACGTGGCCTAGATCACAGTACCGAGGAGTACGCCCGCTTCTCTGCAACACAAGACCGGGACTACCCCTTACTGGATAATCCCGAGTGAGATCACCCCGCGGTTAGGATCAGCAACCGCCCACAGAGCCGAAATAAAGGGACATCTATACAGGGATGACCTCACCCTGCTTGGGTGCTACCCACCTAGCCTTGCTGCATAACCCCTGATTTTCAGTGTATCCCATTTGATGAGGCTTGAGGCTAAGAATTACCTTTTTAGAACATATCCCTTAGAATGCCCATCGTCCACCTGAAGATGTTCCGAAAGCATTCATCCTTACAAGTCCGTCCCGGGTTCGAACGGAACCGAAGGCACTACTCCTACTACATCCATTTTGGAAATATCCTCAGGATTAGTAGCGACTAGCCCTTGCACTTCACTGCTCCATTTTCGAATCCAACTCGTTTCCACGAAACGTACAAACCGGATCGAAGTGGTTTTCGAGAAATAAATCTCGATCCCGGTCTCTTCGAAACGATCAACGCATTTTGTCCAATATTGATAGTTGGTGATTTAACTATCAATTAATATTCACAAACATCATCATACAATAAATAATTTCCCAAAATTATTTATTTATCTCAAAAATATCTTCACAAGATATATTTTCTATAACAACCCGCATATTTATCGATTTTATATTTAAATATTTTATTGTAAGTCGGATTTTGGTCCGAAAAGCTACTTTTCCATACGGTCAAATTAGGACTCGAGACCACTTCCATTGAGTTCGAAATGACATTTGCAATCTTTTTAGGTATAAATTTTGATATGTTTGGAGTTGGTGGAATTTCACTACTTTTTCGCTTTGGACCTTAGTTTGGACTTAGCCTATTAGACCCAACCTCCACTCCCTCTACTATTCATTCCTTCATAAATTTCCTAACACTAAAGCTTCATCAAAAATGGTGAGTGGAATGGGAAATTAAAACTCCAAGCTCAAGCTCTCTTGCAAATCCATCATCCAAACGCAAATCTAGAGAGAAGCCGTTATTCAAGTTTCTTGTATTGAGATTGAAGTGGGTTTGCTTCTTCTTTTGCTTTCAAGCTTGATTTTCGTTTAAATTGTGAAAAGGTGAGATTTTTATCTCACATTCTTGTCTATAACTATCTTGGATTGTTGGGAATGAATTCCTATCACTTTAGCATGTACATTTGCATTTGATTTGGATTGGATTGCCGAAAAACTCCAATTTTCAGTGTTTTTGGTGAATTACTGGGCTTAGGTCGTTCGGCCGGGGGAAAAAGTCGCCCCTGTATGTTTTGCCCGTTCCACCTTAGGTCGTTTTCCATTAGGTCGTTAGACCTTAAGTCGTTCGCATCAGTTAGGTCGTTCGACCTATTTAACTCTCACCTGCACTTAGGTCGTTCGGTAGTTAGGTCGTTCGAACCCCTAGGTCGTTCGAGGATGTAAAGTCGCTCGACCGCACTTCCACCTTAGATCGTGTGCTTTGGTCACTCACCACCTAAGTCGCAACCAACTTGGTCTTTCGACCTCTTTTCCCCCTTAGGTCGCTTGACCGTCCTTATCCTTAGGTCGTTCGACCCGTCTTTCCCTCAGGTCGCTCGCCTAGTTAGGTCGTTCCATTGCATATTGCTCGGCCACATTAGGTCGGCCATGTTGGGCCGAAGTCTTAAGCCGTTAACTCCTTAGTTCGACCTCGTTAGGTTGCTCCTCCTGTTATGTCGCACCAATGCTTAGCTCGACAGTGTTAGGTCGCGCCATGATTAGGTCGCTCCAATTTACTATGTTGAACTATGTTATCTCGCAGGTGTATTCCTATTTTGATGGATTTGGGATTGATTCCTTTGGATTTTATTCACATCTTCGAATGTGAATTTTTGTGAATTGATTTGTTTCTACGATCAGTTTTGTGACTTGTCACTTTAAAAATATAAAGGTTTTAATACTAGTAGTAAATATCAAAACTCTTTCATTAAAGCGATTTCAACACTATTTTATTATAAAGCTCTTTTCATAAACCGTTTTCCAATCTATTAGTATATACAAACCTTTACCTCACTCGTATGAGAAATTGAATTAAACGGCTTAGTAAACAAGTGGTATGAAATGCTTGCGTTTGTTTCGTCGGTTAACTCTTGGACGTGTTCGATTGGACCTCTTGTGACAATTTTCGAGTGAAGATCTACAGTTTGCTCGTAAATATTTAAGTTAAGCAAGTGGTTATGGGACATGAAGCTAAACTCATATATTTACCATCTTAGCGTAATTGACACTTCTTTATCATCAATGAAGATCATTTTTGTGATTTAGACTAGCAATTGTGCGATGTCTCTTTGTCTACGAGGGAGACTAAACCCCGTTTGTGTGATGTTTGGACTCACATATGTAGGGTAGCGCCCCACGGTCTTCGGGCCATTCTTGTGGAGCGTCGGCTCAAAATTAATGGTTAGCTACCATGAGATAGCGTCTCGTTTTTTGATACACGTGTTGGCGAGTTTTCACACTCCCGTTTTGTGATAGGCCTCCCCCTTTTTGTGATTTCTGGAATTCGTGAGTTGATTTCTGGAATTTGTGCTTCATGACTTTTCGTGATTTTCATTGATAAGTTTTATCAATTTTTGTGCATTAGTTAATTCATGAGTCATTACCTTTTTACGGATTTGGATCTTTGAGAAGCTTCTTGTGATATTGATTAATCTCTTGTTGATTATCATTTACATACTTATAGTAGTATGCCATTATGGTTATTATACGTCTATGCCATGTCTCTTATTCTATATCATGTCATCTGATATTTATAGCTAGACTGATCCGTTTATTATTTTCTTATGAAATAATACTCGGGTCAGACCGAGATGTTATAGGTGCTTCTGCTTGATTTCTCTCTAGGGATCTATTACTCCGACTTTTGGCTAACTACTTAGATTAGTAGTTTTTTGTTGTTTACAGATATCGACTCATAGATGTATTCTTTTGTATAGCACATGTTGCTATTCTTTTGTGTTATTGTGGATCTTTCAGACCACTACTCTGATGCACACTTTCATGCATTATATATTCATATCTTTTCCCCCTTTGTGATATGGATGTCTGTGACTGATTTGTGTTATGTTTATCTCTATATTTGTTTCCGAAGATTATATATAGCCACTGTGTAGTAGCTTTGAGTTTGTATCGGTATGTCGGATTTCCTCCTTAAATGAAATGCATGCTATACTATCTGACATATCGGTGCTCGCACGAAGAAATTACATGGATGGTCGCTCCTCCACAGCCTTATTCTCCGTGCTAGTTGACAGCATTACTCCGTAGCATTCTTGACTAACGTGGGTAAAAGGTGGGGCGTCACAGCTTGGTATCAGAGCCGAACTTTGGAACAATGTAGAATAACTTAACAAGGATCATCGTCCTCAGTACATCTTAGGAGTCGTGCTTTAGGATTTAATTCGAGTCTTCGTACCGATTCATCCTATTTCCTTTATGATTCCTTGTTTTATCTATCAAGATTGCTTGATATTTATTTAGAGAAATTTTTTTCTTCTTCTCTCTTTCTTAAAGAAGAGAATATCTAGACCAGGACGTCCCAGAGCCGGACCATCTAGTGCTGCTCCTCAGGATGGAGTTTTAATGACTGCCCAGCAGCTCCTCGACTTAGTGAGGAATGCTCAAGCAGCCGGATCTAATCCAGAGTCTACTCACCCTTGGATTTGCACGTTTGTGCAGCGATTATACCAATTTGGGTGGGAAACCATTCAAAGGTTCCAAAACTATTATTGAGACCCAGGCTTGGTTAAGAGCATGCGATCGAATCTTTTCTCGCACGAATCTTGTTGATCTTCACCGTGTTCAGGTGGCCTCTAGTTTGCTCCAAGAAAGAGCATTAGATTGGTATGAGCTTCTGATTTCAGAAATAAATGAAGCGGATCTTACTTGGGAGAAATTTCGAGAGCGCTTCGAATTAAAATTTGTTCCAGAAGCTGAGAAGGTGACTTTGGCTCGCCGTTTCATTGACCTTGTTCAAGGTGAATCTTCCGTGACAGACTATGTCGCGTCTTTTGAATCTCTCTCTAAATACGGGGTTGAATACATCCAATACCCCATTGAAGAAAAATCAGAGATTCGTCTATGGCTTGAATAAAAATCTTAAGAAGCTATTACTTCTAAAGTTAGAAGTTTCTTTTGATCAACTCATTGATATCGCTCTTCGTCTTGAAGAGGCAGATAGAGAGAGTGATGTTGAAGTTGTGAGTGTTAAACCAAACTTCAACAAAAAGAAAAGGCCTAGTAAATTCAAGGGCCCTTATCCCAACAATAAGAAAGGGAAGCAAGCCTCTCTGGCAGCGAAGACTCCTACTTTCAGTGGCGGGAAATGCTACAACTGTGGTTCTAAGGATCATTATGCGAATAAGTGTTCAAAGCCTCGTGCTTGTCGCTATTGCAAAAGCCCGGATCATTATTTATCTTCTTGTCCCAAACTTCAAGGAACGAAGGAGGGAAAGCTTAATGTTTCTCAAGCCCCTGGCAACACATCTCATAGTAAAGGTATTTCTCATTCTATCCTTGATGGCATTATTTTATTTCGTGATCATCCTATTCGAGTTCTTTTTGATACAGGTGCGTCCCATTCTTTTGTATCAAAAGAACTTATTGATACTTTTTCTTTGGATGTTATGTGTTTAATGACTTCTCTGAGAATTACGAATCCGGTTGGTGGATCCGCTACAATCATTTTATTGTGTAAAGGTGTTGAGATTATTTTGTGTGATCTTTCTTTCCAAGCCGATTTACATTTTATGCGCTACTTAGGCTTTGGAATGATTTTGGGAATGGATTGGCTTAACCGTTATGAAGCCCATATCCTATGTCCTGAGCGGACTATTTATCTTCGACATCCTCAATCTGCTAAGCATATTTATATTGACCTTAAAGATTCGGATTCCAGTTTGGTTGCATCTTTATATTCCTTAAATCCTCATGATTATTTGAGTAACCAAGTGATAGGTTTTGGACTTTGATTTCTGGAGGAGCATTGGAGTAGGAGTTCCAGACGTATGTAGCTACCAATCTAGTTCCGCTATGTCTGATGATGTGCACTGTATTTCTGATGTATATAATGATAGATGTATGTATGACTGTCATGTATATTGATATTGTATAACTCATATATATGTAAAAACTATGTAATAGTTATGTGATATATTATATTTTGTTCCGTTCCGTAGTGAGATTCTGATGTTGTTAGTCTTTCTTTCTCTTTCTTTTCTATTTCTATCCCTTTCTTTCTTAATGATGATACGTCATTCTGGTAGTAGAAGGGCGGGTCGTCACAACGATAATGATGATGAGGAAGATATAATTTCTCTTATTCACGTTGTTCGTGAATTTTTCGACATATTTGAGCCCGTTTTAGGATTACCACCTAAGCGAGTAATTGAGTTCAGAATTAGTCTCATTCCTGGAGCTCAACCTATCACTCGTCCTCCTTATCGTATGTCCAATAAAGAAAATGAGGAGATGCACAAACAATTATCCGAATTGGAGACGAAGCAATTTATTCGCTCTAGTTCCTCTCCTTAGGGAGTTTCGGCTATTTTTGTGAAGAAATCTGATGGTACACTTAGGCTTTGCGTTGACTATCGCAATCTTAATGATCTTACTATCAAGAATAAATATCCTTTACCTTGGATTGATGATCTATTCGATCAACTTAGTGGTGCTAGAGCCTTTTCACAATTAGACTTAGCAACCGGTTTCCATCAGTTTCGAATTGCAGAGGATAGCATTCCTTTGGCATCGTTCCATACTCGTTATGGTCTTATGAGTGGCTTGTTATGCCATTAGGTTTGATGAATGCTCCGGCTTATTTCGTTGGCCTTATGAATAGAGTTTTCAAAGACTTCCTCGATCAGTTTGTTCTCATCTTTATTGATAATATTCTTGTGTATTCTAAAACAGAGGAGGAGCATGAAAAGCATCTTCAGGTTGTGTTGGAAACTCTTAGGAGAAATCAATTGGAAGCAAAATTTTGTAAATGCCACTTTTGGCAATCTCGTATGAAGTTTCTTGGTCATATTATTTCCGAATCCGGAATTTCCGTGGATCCTTCGAAGATAGAAGCGATTCAAAATTGGAAGGGACCGGAGAGTGTTATTACCGCCGTTTCATAAAATACTTTTCCAAAATTTCTGTGCCTCTTACTAGTTTGACAAAGAAAGGTGTTAAATACATTTGGTCGGACAAATGTGAAGCTTCTTTTCAAAAATTAAAAGAACTCCTTTCTAATTCTCCTGTTCTTGTGATTCCCGAAGGAAACCAAGATTTTATTGTTTATACCGATGATAGTCGCGTTGGTTTGGGTGTCGTTCTTATGCAAAGGGAACGTGTTATTGCTTATGCTTCTAGGCAATTGAAGCCAGCCGAGACTAGATATACCACTCATGATTTAGAACTCACGGCTATTATTTTCGCCCTTCGTATTTGGCGTCATTATCTTTTGGGAGAAAAAATTATTCTTTACACCGATCATAAATCCTTGAAGTATCTATTTTCTCAAAAGGAACTTAATTTGCGTCAACAACGTTGGCTCGAATTTCTTGCAGCTTATGATCTTGATTTACTTTATACTCTGGGAAAGGGAAATCGTGTTGCCGATGCACTTAGTCATAAGCAACATGCGGTTGTTTCAATGATGATATCCGAATGGAATGATCTCGGAATTCTATTCACTTGTGAGATTCGAGATCGTGTTTCCGATTTTTGTTCATCTCTTGTTTTATGTAACCTTGAGGCTCATCCTTCTCTTTTAGACCGCATTATTGAAGCTCAAAAGCTAGATCCCGAGTTGGCTCTTCTTAGCCAAAATTTTAGGGATAAAATTGATATTGAAGCTTTGAAAGACTTTGATATTGATTCTATTGGCGGTATTCGAAAATTTGGTAGACTTATCGTGCCAAACATTAGTAATCTTCGTAAAAACATTTTAGAAGATTCTCATTGTTCTAAATTTACCATTCATCCCGGTAGTAGTAAAATGTACACGGATATGAAACGACATTATTATTGGGAGGGAATGAAATCTGATATTCCTAAGTTTGTTAAGTGTTGTGTGACTTGCCAACTTGTCAAGGCATAACATTAAAGGCCCTGTGGGTTATTGCAACCTTTAGAAATTCCAATTTGTAAGTAGGATCAAATTTCCATGGGTTTTATAGACGGCCTTCCCCGTTCTCGTACGGGTCATGATAGCTTATGGGTGATAGTTGATAGACTACTAAATCCGCCATTTTATTCCCGTTTGGTCGAATCGAACCGTACCTCTTTTGGCCAAACTCTTTATCAGAAAAATTGTAAAATTGCATGGAGTTCCTTCTTCTATTGTTAGTGATCGTGATCCATTGTTTACTAGTGGATTTTGGAAGAGTCTTCAAAAAGCTTTGGGAACGAAGCTTAATTTCAGCACCGCTTATCACCCCCAGTCCGATGGACAAACCGAGCGTGTGAATCAAACTGTTGAAGATCTCCTTCGTGCTTGTGTGCTTGATTCTGGTGGCAGTTGGGAAGATCATATTTCTTTCGTTGAATTTTCCCATAATAATAGCTTCCAATATAGTATTGCTATGGCTCCATTCAAGGCACTTTATGGAAGGCCATGCCGATCTCCTTCTTGTTGGCTTGAAGCCGGTGAGAGGCTGGTTTTAGGTCCAGTTTATTCGTGATTCCATAGAGAAGATTGACCTTATTCGTCATAGGATGAAAGAAGCCCAGAGTACACAAAAATCCTATGGGATAACTGGAGAAGGAAATTAGAATTTTCTGTGGGAGATTTTGTATTTTTTCGGGTTTCACCTATGAAGGGTTTTGCACGTTTCAGTCGATTGGGAAAATTAGCGCCTCGATATATTGGGCCATTTTCTATCACCGAACGTGTTGGTTCCATGGCTTATCGCCTTTCACTACCGTCTTAGTTTTCTTCCATTCATAATGTGTTTCACGTTTCTCAATTACGGAAATGGCTTCGAGATTCCGATTCTATCCTTGAGCCCAGTGTTGTGGAAGAAATTGACGTTTTGCCGAATTTAACTTATGAGCAGCATCCTATTCGAATTATTGCTTCGGAGGTCAAAAGACTTCGAATAAAGATGTTTCTCTTGTGAAGGTTCAATGCTCCTCAAATCCAAAGGATTGCT
The DNA here is from genome assembly GCA_030765085.1 of Allium cepa. Taxonomy (NCBI): domain Eukaryota; kingdom Viridiplantae; phylum Streptophyta; class Magnoliopsida; order Asparagales; family Amaryllidaceae; genus Allium; species Allium cepa. Next base: position 933,828,382 of record CM060943.1, on the reverse strand, counting down.
CTTGGGAATCTAGAGAATTCATCGAGCGAACACATCCGGAGTTACTTTCTCGTGCTCTTTAAGGTGTACTTTTTATTTTAGATTTCTTTTGTGTTAATATGCTTTTATGGTTGTTACTTTTTATTTCCATCTTATATATTGCGAGGATGCAATTTCTTTAAGGAGGGGAGTCTGTAACAACTGGCATATTTATCGATTTTATATTTAAATATTTTATCGTTAGTCGGATTTTGGTCTGAAAAGCTACTTTTTGCATACGGTCAAATTAGGACTCGAGACCGCTTCCATTGAGTTCGAAATGACATTTGCAATCTTTTTAGATATAAATTTTGATATGTTTGGAGTTGGTGGAATTTCACAACTTTTTCGCTTTGGACCTTAGTTTACACTTAGCCTATTAGACCCAACCTCCGCTCCCTCTACTCTCCATTCCTTCATAAATTTCCTAACACTAAAGCTTCATCAAAAATGGTGAGTGGAATGGGAAATTAAAATTCCAAGCTCAAGCTCTCTTGCAAATCCATCATCCAACTCTGAATCTAGAGAGAAGCCGTTGATTCAAGCTTCTTCTGTTGAGATTGAAGTGGGATTGCTTCTTCTTTTGCTTTCAAGCTTGATTTTCATTTAAATTGTGAAAAGGTGAGATTTTTATCTCACATTCTTGTCTATAACTATCTTGGATAGTTGGGAATGAATTCCTATCACTTTAGCATGTACATTTGCATTTGGTTTGGATTGGCGAAAAACTCCAATTTTTAGTGTTTTGGGTGAATTGCTGGGCTTAGGTCGTTCGGCCGGGGGGGAAAAGTCACCCCTGTATGTTTAGCCCATTCCACCATAGGTCGTAAGACCTTAGGTCGTTTCCCATTAGGTCGTTAGACCTTAAGTCGTTCGCATCAGTTAGGTCGTTCGACCTATTTAACTCCCACTTGCATTTAGGTCGTTTGGCAGTTAGGTCGTTCGAACCCCTAGGTCTTTCGAGTATGTAAAGTCGCTCGACCCCACTTCCATTTTAGGTCGCGTGCTTAGGTCGCTCACCACCTAAGTCGCAACCAACTAGGTCGTTCGACCTCTTTTCCCCCTTAGGTCGCTCGACCCTCCTTATCCTTAGGTCGTTCGACCTGTCTTTCCCTTAGGTCTCTCGCCTAGTTAGGTCGTTCCATTGCATATTGCTCGGCCACATTAGGTCGGCCATGTTGGGACGTAGCCTTAAGCCGTTAACTCCTTAGTTCGACCTCGTTAGGTCGCTCCACCTATTATGTCGCACCAATGCTTAGCTCGACCGTGTTAGGTCGTGCCATGATTAGGTCGCGCCAGTTTACTGTGTTGAACTATGTTATCTCGCAGGTGTATTCCTATTTTGATGGAATTGGGATTGATTCCTTTGGATTTTATTCACATCTTCGAATGTGAATTTTTGTGAATTGAATTGTTTCTACGATCAGTTTTGTGACTTGTCACTATAAAATAGAAAGGTTTTAATACTAGTAGTAAATATCAAAACTCTTTCATCAAAGCGGTTTCAACACAATTTTATTTTAAAGCTCTTTTCATAAACCGTTTTCCAATCTATTAGTATATACAAACCTTTACCTCGCTCGTATGAGAAATTGAATTAAACGGCTTACTAAAACAAGTGGTATGAAACGCTTGCGTTTGCTTCGTCGGTTAACTCTTGGACTTGTTCGAGTGAACCTATTGTGACAATTTTCTAGTGAAGATCTACAGTTTGCTCGTAAATATTTATGTTAAGCAAGTGGTTATGGGACATGAAGCTAAACTCATATATTTACTAGCTTAGTGTAATTGACACTTCTTTATGTTCAATGACGATCATTTTTGTGATTTAGTCTATCAATTGTGCGATGTCTCTTTGTCTACGAGGGAGACTAAACCCCGTTTGTGTGATGTTTCGACTCACATATGTGGGGTAGCGCCCCACGGTCTTCGGGCCATTCTTGTGGAACCTCGGCTCAAAATTAATGGTTAGCTACTATAAGATAGCGTCTCGTTTTGTGATACACGTGTTGGCGAGTTTTCACACTCCCGTTTTGTGATACGACTCCCCCTTTTTGTGATTTCTGGAATTCGTGTGTTGATTTCTGGAATTTGTGCTTCACCAATTTTCGTGATTTTCATTGATAAGTATTATCAATTTTTGTGCATTGGTGAATTCGTGAGTCATTACCTTTTTGCGGATATGAATCTTTGAGAAGCTTCTTGTGATATTGATTAATCTCTTGTTGATTATCATTTACATACTTATAGTAGTATGCCATTATGGTTATTGGACGTCTATGCCATGTCTCTTATTCTATATCATTTTATCTGATATTTATAGCTAGACTGATCCATTTATTATTTTCTTATGAAATAATACTCGGGTCAGACCGAGATGTTACAGGTGCTTCTGCTTGACTTCTCTCTAGGGATCTATTACTCCGACTTTTGGCTAACTACTTTCTTAACTCCATCTCGGCCATGACTCACATACCGACTTAAGGCTTAACAGTTACCGACCCAAAGGGATGCCGACCTAATGCTTTTACAGAATGTCGACCTAAGACTTAAAGAATACCGACCCAACTGTCTAAAATAAGATGCCGACCTAAGATAGCTACCGACTTAAGAAAGCTACCGACCTAAGAAAGCTACCGACCTAACACGGGTACCAGCCTAATGCCTTAGGGGATGCCGACTAAACAGGAATGCCGACTGAGATTTGAGGGGGTACCGACCTAAGGCTTAGTTGGGTTACCGATCTAACATGGATGCTGGCCTAAGGTAGATGCCGATCTAACTGCCTAAGGAAGTTGCCGTCCTAACTGCTCAAGACAGGGGCAAGATCACGAACTACACTTAAGTAGCTACCAACTTACGACCTATGTTAAGTCGTTCACGACCTAAGAAAAGGAAGACAAGTTCAATGCAGCTACTTGGCACAGTGGCCTCTTAACTCGTACACGGTTCAGGACTTACCAGTTAAGCCATGACTTACGACTTGCCAGTTAACTCGTTCACGACTCACGACCTAGCTTGGATCGTCCACGACCTAAAGCTACTAAATATAAGCCCGATGCCGTATTACTGGAAGAAGGTTGTGTTGACTCGGGGGTGACCTGGGACTTATACAAGTGAACCTTTGTGAAACCATGGGGTTTGGCCAGATAAGTCAGCCACGACCTGCCATAGGTCGATCACGACTTACGATCCAAGGGGGAAATTTTCCTATAAATACCAACCTACCTCAAACATGAAGGGGACTTTTGGCTGATCTCTTTAAGCACCGATATTCTGCTGAATTCTCGACTCACTCAAACTTCAAATACGAAAGGCATCTCAACTAACTTCAAGAGGAAATATAACGCAATCAACATGGATTCAAAGAATTCTTCTGCATCAAAGTTCTAGTTGTTTGCCTCATCAGAATTGTAATTGAAGATTGTTGTAAAGTTGTAATTGATTCAGTACTAAAGAGGATTAAAGTGAAAGTAGGCTTACCTGAAGCCGAACCACTATAAAAACTGTTGTCTTTTCTGCTTTCTCTGTGAATTTTCTACTTGTTTTAGTTCCCGTGTTCACGGGTGGTGCTTTCACTCAAACTCAATCTACACCGGGGTGTTAGCGTTCGATTTTCAGCGTTAACATTTTTGGTGCTTTCACTGAGAACCCAACTCAGGACATTTCCACCATTGCTCCGCAAAGGTCTATTGAAAGGATTTCTTTTAAAACCAGAAGTTTATGGGAAATAATGGCTCCTGGAGAAAAACGAAGTTCTGTAAGATCCGACAATGTTCAAGAGAATACTGCTACCTCTCCTCCTTCAAGTCAAGCAGCTCCAACTGTTGGAGTTACGCGAGCAGAATTGGACGCCGTGGTTTTGGGGTTGAATCAAAAATTGAATGCTCAGAATGCGCTGTTGGAAGCTCAGAATGCCCAGAATGCCCTAATCTTAAGTAAGTTGAATGATCTGCTAGGAGCAAATCGTCAACCGGTTAATAATGATGGGAACCCTACTGTGGAAGTTCAGGTTGTTGAAGGGAACATTTCAAAAAAGAGCCGCAGACCCTGTAGAAAGGACTCCACCTCAAGCTGGACGATCAGGGCCGCAGCCGACCCTCCGTGAATGATTGTCAAGACAGAATTCAGAGAGAGTGGCTGATGTGTGCCCTCCAGAGCCTCTAAATGATGAAGAGTATTTTTGGGTATGGTTCGTCAAATCATGAAGGAAAATATGCGAAAAGATGAAGATGAGAAAGAGTGGGGTTTTGCTCCAAGCAAAACTCCATTTACTGAAAAGATCTTGAAGGCAGAGTTCCCAAGGAAATTCGTTCCCCCTACTATTCCGTCTTACAAAGGGATGAGTGATCCTAACGAGTTTCTGTATAAATATGACTGGCATATGACGGGTGCCAGAGCATCTGATGAAATCAAATGCCGATATTTCTCGGTATATTTGGAAGGTGTGGCTCTACTGTGGTTTACAAAGCTGCCAGTTAGGTCCATCGATCAATTCTCCGATTTGACCAGGAAATTTAAGGAGCAATTTCGATTGTATGCTTCTAAAGCAAAGGATATAATGTCGCTGTCAAGTCTAGAGCAAAATCCGAGAGAATCTATCAGATCATTTTTGAATCGTTTTGACATAGCATTGACCGAGGTAGATAATGCTGAGCCACGCATGGTCCTAACATACTTGATGAGGGCGATTGACAAATCGAGTGAATTTGGAAAATGGTTGAAAATGAAAGAACCAAACTCACTTGACAAATTCTACAAGAAAGCGGATGAATTCATGCGCTTGGAGAGCCTCCAAACACCGGCTAAGGTGGTATCAGTGGAAGCCGGGAACAATGGTGCTCCTTCGAACAAGAAAGAACCTAACACTCAGAAAAGGGGAAATGATGGTGGAAATAAACTGGGAGATGCTAAGAAAGGCCGTCCTTTCAATTTCACACCCTTGACCGATACCCCTAAGAACATCTTTTTTGCGACCAAGGATGATGTCAATTATCCGACACCACCTAAAATGAGAGTTGGGATTAAGATGGAAAAAAGTGAAAGGTTCTGCCGGTTCCACAACCAACCCGGTCATGATACCAACGAATGCCGTCAGTTGAAAGAGGTAATTGAACAACTTTTGAAAGAGAACAAGCTCCAGCAGTATGTGAGAAGAAATAGAAATGCCCCAACCTCATCGAATCAAGGACAGCAAGTTCCCGCTCACCGTCCTGGCTCAAGTGAGAATGCCGTAGAATATGAATCAGAAAGGCCTGTCATCAATATAATAACTGGAGGACCTCACCCAGTAGGCAAAAGATGGGGCGAGATGGAAAGGTATGCCTGGGCCTTGAGGCATGTACCAGCTGAAGATAATGTTTTTGTTTCAGAAAATGATGCGCCTTTAAAGCAACAAAAGACTTCCACAGATGATATTGTATTCAGTGCCAGGGATTCTTTGGGTATCGAGGCTCCGACCATAGATCCTTTGGTCATATCCACTGGTATTGGGCCGACAACTGTGAGAAGAGTTCTAGCTGATTGCGGAGCTTCATGCAACATTCTCTTCAAGAAGACCTTTGATCAAATGAAAATTCCAATGGCTGACGTTCAAGCTTCGTCACTTAAGATTGCTGGGTTTGCTGGAGAACCCAAACAGCTGATTGGGACCATATATTTGCTTGTAGAACTTGAAAAGGGACTGAGGAAGGTGGCTCGAATGCAAACCTTTATAATTGTTGAAGAATTCTCTGCCTACAATGCCTTTTTAGGCCGACCACCTCTTGCTGCATTTAAAGCTGTTCTTACCCCGTAGTGTCTGACCATAAAATTCCCCACTGACAATGGAGTTGGCTTGATTAAAGGAGACCAAGATGCGAGACGGGAATGTTATCTTACAGAGCTGCGTGAATCAAGGAAAAGAGAAATGGGAAAAGGTGCGGCGACTCCAGTCCGCACCAAAGAACAAGCCTTGTAGCAATTAAAGGGTGGACCCTGCACTGGTGAATGTAGTGCCGCACGAAGAGAGATGGACCCAAGGAAAGCCAATGCAGGGGAGAATAGGGTAGTACCGCTAGAGGTAACAGTGCCGGTATCCATTGACCCAAAGTACCCGAACAAAGTGCTGAATGTGGGTTCACAACTCAACACAACGGTTCAGAATGTTCTGATTTTGTTTTTGAAGGCCAATTTGGATGTATTCGCTTGGACTCATGCTGACATGTGTGGAATATCCCCAGAGATTGCAGTACACACTCTGAACATTGATCCAAAGTTTACACCTGTGAAACAAAAAAGAAGAACTCAGGGTTCTGAGAGAACGGCGGCGTTAAAAGAAGTAGTGGATTGGCTCAGGGAGAATGGTTTCATCAGAGAATCTACTTATCCAAATTGGGTATCAAATCCAGTGCTGGTTAAAACAGCTAACGGAAAGTGGAGAGTGTGCATTGACTTTTCAGATCTGAACAAAGCATGCCCCAAAGACTGTTTCCCACTGCCCAGGATTGATCAGCTGGTGGATGGGACAGTAGGGCATGAATTATTATCTTTTATGGATGCATACTCCGGATATAATCAGATTATGATGCATGAGCCAGATCGAGAGGATACGAGCTTCATCACAGATGTTGGACTCTACTGCTACAAGTTCATGCCCTTCGGACTCAAGAATGCAAGGGAAAATTACCAAAGGCTTGTTAATGCCATGTTTAAACCACAGATTGGCAAGACAATGGAAGTTTATGTTGATGATATGTTGGTGAAGTCTAAGAAAGTAGTGGACCACATGGATCACTTGGCAGAGATGTTCGCAGTACTCCGAAAGTACAGAATGAAGCTTAATCCCTTGAAATGTTCATTTGGTGTGGAGTCCGGAAAGTTTTTGGGTTTCATTGTGAGCGCTAGCGGCATTGAAGCTAATCCAGATCAGATCACTGCCCTGAGAGAGGTCAAGGCTCCTAGAATGAAGAAGGAATTGCAAAGTCTCAATGGAAAGGTTGCTGCCTTGAGTCGGTTCATTTCCAAAGCTATTGACAAATGCATTCCATTCTTTGATGCTCTGAAGAAATGAAGAAAAAACTTTGAGTGGACTCCTGAATGTCAGAAAGCATTTGATGAGTTGGTTCGTCATATGGAAGTGCCTCTGATACTTTCAAAGCCTGACAGTGGTGAAGATCTCTTCATATATTTGGCAATTTCGTCTCATGCTCTCAGTGCAGTGTTGGACAGGAAGACGCAAGGATTCAGCGTCCTGTCTATTATATCAGCGAAAGATTCACTGGGGCAGAGATGAACTATTCAAGGTTGGAAAAGCTCGCCTATTGTCTGTTGATCGCATCAAGAAAATTGAGGCCGTATTTCCAAGCTCATCCCATCAAAGTCCTCACTAATCAACCTCTAAAGCAAGTCCTATTCCGTCCTGAGACTTCGGGCCGTCTTTTGAATTGGAATATTGAAATCAACCAATATGACATCACTTACCATCCCCAGAAAGCAATCAATGGACAAGCTTTGGCAGATTTCATCGCAGAATGTACGGACAAGGGTGATAGTGAGGAGGAAGTCACTGATGGCGGCCCAATCCAATGGAAATTGTTTGTCGATGGCGCAAGGAATGATTATTGTTCTGGAACAGGGGTTGTCCTTGAAACCCCAGAAGGGAGATCGCTATGTTATGCGCTGAGACTAGAATTCCCTTCGACAAACAATGAAGCTGAATATGAAGCCATCATCGCTGGTTTAAGGATTGCTAAAGAACTAAAGATCAAGGCATTGCAGATCTTCAGTGATTCTCAACTTATTGTTTGCCAAGTCAAGAGGGAATTTCAAGCTAAAGGAGGGAATCTACCCGCCTAATTATCAAAAGCCTGGGAGCTCCTTCAAGATTTTGACCGTTATTCAATAAACCATATACCCCGAGAAGAGAACATGAAAGCGGATTCTCTTGCAAAGTATTCGAGTAATGGTGAAGCTCAACTGTTGGGATTAGTTCCCTTCGAAGTCTTGTCAGCTCCAAGCACAGATGAAATGGATGTTGATTGGATTATGGATGTATCCCAAAAGCAAGAATCATTGATGACTCCGATACTTGAATATTTACTCAATGGTTCTTTTCCAGAAAGTTCAAAAGAACGACAAAAGCTGATGAGGAAAGCCTCCAGATATATAGTTCAAGATGGTCGTTTATACAGACGAGGATTTTCAATGCCATTTCTCCGATGCGTGACAAAGGAAGAAGCTAAGACAATTCTGACTGAAGTACATGGAGGGGAATGTGGGGATCATACAGGTGGTCAAACTTTAGTAAAGAAAATCCCCTGTTATGGATACTTTTGGCCAGATATTAATCAGGATGCTGCTGACTATTCCCGAAAGTGTGATAAATGCCAGAGATTTGCTAAAATTCCTAGAGCACCTTCCACTGAGCTAACACAAATGGTCAGTCCATAGTTGTTTGCTATCTAGGGAATAGATCTCATTGGGCCTTTGCCGACTGCCAAAACAGGGATTAAATATGCTATCGTTGCTGTTGATTACTTCACTAAATGGGCTAAAGCCGAACCATTGGCTACTATTACCTCTAAGAAAATGATAAGTTTTGTGACTAAAAATATCATTTGCAGGTATGGCGTGCCTCAGAAGATAATCACAGACAATGGTACTCAGTTTGAAAGTGAGGAGTTCCAAGATTTCTGCAAACGATTCAAGATCCGAAAAAGCTTCTCAGCAGTGGCTCATCCGCAGGCAAACGGGCAAGTGGAAGCAGTAAACAAAATCATCAAATCAACCATCAAAAAGAAGCTAGAAAAAGCAAAAGGTGGTTGGGTCGATAAGTTACCGCTTGCACTATGGGCATACAGAACCACCCACAAAACTGCGACTCGACATACTCCATTTTCATTGGCATACGGATCAGAAGCGATGATTCTAGTGGAAATTGAAGTCCCCTCACACAGAAGGATCCATTTTGATCAAGATGAGAATGAAAAATTGCAGTTGGAAGCACTTGACCTCCTCGATGAAAGAAGAGAAGAGGCTAGGCTTAGAATTGCAGCTCACCAGCAAAGAATAGCCAGGCACTTCAATTCCAAAGTTCGTCAGCGCAGCTTTGAGGTTGGGGACTTAGTCTTGAAGAGAATTATGACAGCTATAGGTGTGTTTGGGCCAAAATGGGAAGGGCCATATGTTATAAGTGCGAAACTTCTTGATGGCACATTCAAACTCACAACTGTCGAAGGAGAACCAATCCCAAGAGCTTGGAACAGCAATCATATGCATCCCTATTTTACTTGAAAGCTTTGCTGAAATGTTGTAAAAGAATTATGAATATATGATTCTTATATTGAAAGCAATTGTAAAGCAAGTGAATAATGAAAAGCTATAAAGTGGATGTAGGCCCAGTTTTTGGCTGAACCACTATAAATCTTGTGTTCTCTACTATTATAAACTGCTTTGTTTTATTTCGACATATAAAGTACGTTAACTGTGTTACTAAAATGTCGATTTAATAATGCAGGCCATAAAAACAAAGCTTACCCATCGCAAGACCAAGCGATCTCCGACATCACCCAGCAAGCAAATGCTAAACCATTCAAAATTTCCATACTCAAATCCTACAAAAGAAGTGCTTCGAACAAAAGTTAGCGATGTGGATGGAAGTGGACCATTTCTAACTAACTGCAAATGTTTGAACAAACAAACAACTAGTTAAATAGCCTGTGTCTACCACCACCAGCTCGCTTAACTATGAAGTATATTTCTTTGGATAAGGAAAATTATTGGCAACTAAAAAGGGATGACACTTGAAAAAGATAACGGGGATCGCCGACATGAATAAATGGCAAAGAGACATGGGCGAGCAAGCATCAAACAGCAAAAGACCTCTTCGGAGGCACAAGCCCTCTTCAGAGGCACAACTCTTCGGAGGATAAAGACCTCGAGCGGGCTTAACCAGAAAAAGAGAGACCTTTCTCGATACAAAGTTGCGGACTAATCGGTTGGTACACTCCCATGAATCCGTCCAACCGAGAGAAAGAAACTCCAAACTTCCAGGCAAAAGCCCTACTCAGAGACACACGTTTCACCGAGATTGAAATAAAACTTCCAAGTGTTGAAACGTGAAAAGCCCTCTTCGGAGGCTCATTTCACCACAGTTGAAATACTAAAAGACCTCGAGTGGGCCAAACCAGAAAAAGAGAGATATTTCTCGATACAAAGTTGTGGACTGATCGGTTGATACACTCCCGTGAATCCGTCCAACCGAGAGAAAGAAACTCCAAACTTCCAGGCAAAAAGCCTACTCAGAGGCACACATTTCACCGTGTTTGGCGATACACTCCCGTGAGTCGAAATGTGAAAAGCCCTCTTCGTAGGCCCGTTTCCCAGCGAACAGGGAAAAATAAAAGCCTCTCCCAAGGGGCAGAAACAAAAGACCCCTTCCTAGGGGCACAATCAAACAAAAAGACCCCTTCCCAGGGGCACAATCAAACAAAAAACCTCTTCCCAGAGGCGCAATCAAACAGAAAGACCTCTTCGGAGGCACACGTTTCACCGAGATTGAAATAAAACTTCCAAGTGTTGAAACGTGGAAAGCCCTCCTCGAAGGCACAACTCTTCGGAGGCACACGTTTCACCGAGATTGAAATAAAACTTCCAAGTGTTGAAACGTGAAAAAAGCCCTCCTCAGAGGTACAACTTTTCAAAGAAGCATTTCGTCAGAAATGCAAAGCAAAGATCAAAAAGCCCTCCATTGAGGCGCAATACGGAAGAAAAAAGAAAGAAGAGAAGCCCTCTTCAAAGGCACACTTTAGCTTTCAAAGGAAGACTGTTTCTTCTATTCTTGAAAATACTCTTCCTCAAAAAGAAGTTAAAGTGCCCTTCAGAGGCCCGCTTTACCGCATAGGAGAATTCACTTGGTAAAAATGTGTGTATGCTCAAAAGGAAAAGTGATATCTTCGAAGGCTGAAGCGTAGAAACTCATACGGAGTAAGCTGTACTCTATTTTGAGCAGAATAGTATTCCTCCAAGTATGGAATAGTTATTCTCTAGAAAATAAGAGTACAAATCCCCTCAAAGTGTAAAATATTGCAATAAGCTTGTGGTATAGGTGTAACAACCCTAGATTTTGCTTATACTTTTAAATTGACTTTATTTTTATTTTTATGTTATTTTAAATTTTTTTTTTCAAACATCTCATTTTTTAATATAAATGATGATTATTAAGTGATTTATAGTTCAAACTAGTATAATTCGAATATTTTACTGTAAAGTGAATTTTTGGTCAAAATAGTCAAACATTGACTTCTAATTTAAAATTTTAAAAGTTTGAAAATTTAAATTTTTTCTTTTATTATGAAAGTACATAAAATTATAAGAACACCACTTTTCGTTTCGTTGAAATCGAATGTAAATTGTGAAAGTTATACCCTTTACAATATTGTGTGTATATAGGGTTATTTAACAATGACTATTTTAAATTGTATAAATTACTTCTTCTTTGTTATATTTTATTTTAATATGTGATAATATGTTATATTATGTATATTTTGACTTTTAAGTATTTTTGAAATGATAATATAATTTTTCTAAAGTTTATTTGAATTTATTTCAAATTATAAAGCCTAGTTTGGTATTTACTGCATTTTTCTTTATTTAAAATTCTATTTAATTAAAATTTAATTATTTATTTCACCTTGAAAATGCTTTAAATAAATTAATTTAATTCAACTTTCCACTTCATAATAATTTTATAATGAAATGTATAATTTTCCAAGACTAACAGTGATTTATGCACAATTTTAGAACACTGTTTGGTATTTTTAAGGCATTTTCTTCATTATTTTATACTTTTTTCAAATTATACTATTTGTTACCTCATATTTCTAATTGATTTCGGTTTTTAAAGTATTTTCTCCTGAAATTTTTTTTATGTAAAGTTTTAAAAGGAAAGGAATATGGAAGATTGTAAATCACTTTGAAACGTAAGCCCTTTTATTTGCCCAAACCCTTCATTTCCTTAAACTCCTCAATTATTTGCCTTAGCCATGTAAAACCCTAATGTAGCCGTCATCTCATTAGGTTTTCACGTGAAAAAAAAAGATCATTTTCATTTGTTTCTCACGGCTTCAAAGATCTGGTAATGGCTTCCCTTTCGTTTTCTTACTTTTCTACTTGTTTTCCCTAAATTTTAATTTTTTTTCATTTATTTAAAGACTTTGGCTTTTGTTTTCTTAAAAATCTAATTTTGGAAATTTTCTTGAAATGATTTCTGATCATTTGTCCAAATAAAAATAAACAATGTCTGAAAATTTGATTTGGATAAAAAGTGTAACTTTAATAGAAATTCTAAATTTTATAATTCTAAAGGCAAATTTTTCATCTTGAACTGTATACAATTGTGTAACATTTGTTTCACTTTTGTTTTGGTCAGATTTGTTGTATACTTTTTTTTTTAAAAAAAAAAGGTTAGTAATAATTAGTGTGAAACGAGAAATAAACTTTACATTTCTTTTACATATGTTTACATCTGTTTCTTAACTTTATATTTAACAATCAATTGGATGAGGCTAAATCAAATGTTATTAATTATGGTACAATAGCTATTAAATTTTGGTTTAAAGTGATGGTTTATTTTCCTAACAGAAACATTAGTATTTTAAATTTATTTAATAGGAGAAACAAAATAATTTGTACGTTATTTAATAAGAGAAAAAAAATAATTTGTACGTTACTTTGGGCATATATTTAATTGTTGCTCTTGCCTTTTCGTTATCTATTTGATTTTTTTTTCTTGCGTTAACAATGCAAAGTTTTCAGCCGTATATTCTCTTTTGAGAATCCAAAATCTTGCTCAAATCTTGCCTTAAATCATTTCCGTGTGTGAATTATTTATTTCCCTCTTGCCTCCCATACGTTTCCACCTATTGGATAGAATTGAATGCCTTAATTTCCTCTACCGTTCAAGCATTTTTCTCTTGCCTGCCCTCTGCATAAATTAGTGAGCAAATGTTAATATATATTTCACGTTCAAAAGTTCCATACCATAAATTATTCATTTTGCTTCCATCAAAATTTGCGTAAGCATCTCTTGAAGGTATGAACCGGCGCATGCTTTTCCTTTCATTTTTTTTCCTCTTTTTTTCTTTCTTTCTTCTTTTCACTCTTGTTTTATTTCATTTGTTCTCCTTTCATTGTTTTGCTTTGGGTTGGTGATACAAAATCATATCTTGGCTATCTTTCAACTCAAATCAAAAGTCGTGAAATTGTGCTTGTCGTGCCTTTGTAGTCGTGCTTGTATGTTGTTTTGGTCTCTAGCTTTGAAAAAGGTGAGTCTTTCTCACTCTGACATATATACTTATGAAAAGTGGATTGATGGCAAGTGTTTAGTAATGTAAAATGTTTATGCAAGTTAATGATGATCATATGATAGGCTATGCCATGTTATTATCATGTTAAAACTGTTAATTTTCACCTTACACCTGATATATGACTGTATATTGTGATATTGACATTGTTCATATTATTTCTGTTTATGATCACACTGCATGTTCCCTGTTAGAATAGAATCATTATGGGCTGAAATGATAGGCCTGAGTTATTGTTATTTATCTAAATTTAACTTGGGATTGCGGGTTTGAAATGATAGAACCCGGAGTTTTACTTTTTAAACTGCGGATTGAAATGATACATATCCGTATCACTTGATCTAGGTTAGAAAACTATATGCATACCCGTGGTTATTCTATAAAGTGTTTTGAATATTTTAAGTATTTTAAAAATTATAAATTTATGAAATTTGGTTTAAATAGTTTTTGAAAGGTTTTAAAATAAATAAAATATGATTTTTCTATGTGTTTAAAATGTAATTTATGATTGGATTAACTGGATTTTGAAATATAACTTATGTTTCAAATTTGGAATTTTGACTAAAAATGATATTTAAGTTACATGAATAAAATGGACTTTAATTTTATTTGGAAAATGGTAAATATGATAAATTGATTTATATATGAATTTAAGTGATTTATTAAAGAATTATTGATTTTCTATAAATTTAAGTGGTTGAATAAATGACTGTTGAAAATGAAATTTTAAAATATAACTTGACTTGAAAATGTGAAATTTGAGTTTTAACTAAAGATGTTAAATTAATTAAATAAACTGGAAGTTTAGTTAAATTTGTGAAATGGTAATATAAATCTGAAATGTTAAGTTTTAATTTATGAAAGAAACGTATAGGTTTTAATTTATGAAAGAAACGTATAAATTTTAATTTATGAAAGAAACGTATAGGTTTTAATTTATGAAAGAAACGTATAGGTTTTAATTTATGAAAGAAACGTATAGGTTTAATTTATGAAAGAAACGTATAGGTTTTAATTTATGAAAGAAACGTATAGGTTTTAATTTATGAAAGAAACGTATAGGTTTTAATTTATGGAAGAAACGTATAGGTTTTAATTAATGAAAGAACGTATGGTGTTCTAATTAATGATAGGAACATGTAAATTCCTAATTAATGAAAGAATGGTATAAGTTTTAATTAATGAAAGAAATGTATAAGTTTTTAATTAATGAAAGAAACGTGTAAAGTCCTAATTAATGAGAGAACATGAAAGTTTTAATTAATGCAAGAACATGTAAAGTTTAATTAAGAAAGAAACATGTAAAGTTTTAAGTAGTGTGGTATTGATTTAATTAATAAATGTTCATTATTGTAATAGGAATATAAAATTTAAAACGTACATTTGACACGTAGATTTTAATCGATGTAATGGTGTATTTTATATTGATTAAAATGATAAATGTTACTTATTGTAATAATAATGTAAGTTAATAAGGTGTTTTTAACTTAACATAAGAATTTCGGTTTAAACTGTATATTACGGTAAGAAAGTTTATTTAACTATAAGGCTATGATAAATTGACATGTTAAAATTTTAAGCTTATCAATACTTTGATTATATATAATGTAAAGTGGAAAGTAGTACATTCCGAAAATGCTATGATTCCTTAAGGTAACATTTCCAAAATGCTATGATAATTTAAAGGAATATTTCAAGTTTAATAAATTTAAAGAAATATTCAATGATTTGAAAATTTGGGTTTTATTTGAATGATATAATATTGAATTATTTTTGAAATGGAAATGATACAATTGTGATATTATTTTGAAATGGGTATGATATTTTGGTCTTGAAAGTATAAATTATTTGAAATAAATATCCATGGGTTATAATAACGATTGGTTGTTAAAGAGACCGGGATCGGATATTGTCTTATAGCCGGACAATACCGAAAACCACTTTAACAACTGTGTACGCGGTGGAGATTCCAGAATGAAGTAGGATGGTGGCGACGCTCTCAAGGTATGTTACGTGGACCCAACTCCCGTGAGTTGGCATATATGACTAAAACAGGAGCTATATCGGGCTACACAAAGGGTCGCACCCTTTCATCGAGCATGCTCCATCGGAAACCATTCTATTACTATTGTGATTCGATTCGGTGGCGCCACTTTGATTCAGGGGTATTGTTCGAGGTGGGCGGAAGCTGCTGGCTTGCCGTCACCACCGGTCCGGGAGTGCAAACGGTGTATCCACCCTGGCATTGCCTCGCGTGCTGTGTCATATCCTTATATCGAGCCCACTACGATTTTGGTTTTAAAGATCCGACCGCGTTAAGGTTCACCATCACCTTAACGCTATTTTCTATATGATTATACTTTACTGATTAGACACTACCGTATATAGCGTATATTACTATATAGTAAATAGTTTAACGGATCCTTAGAGGATGGGCGGTCCCAAGCATCCTTTAAGTTATTGATGCATTTTGTTACTGTTCACTTGAGTTGATTTACAGTTTATAAGTATTTATGTCCTGACTCGAGGGCTTTGTGTTTTGCTTTACGCTCGGGTCAGATTGATTGAGTTAGCATTCAAGATTCGCCTTCGAAGTTGGAGCTTTCCTTGAAGATCCAGCCATCAATTTTGTTTCAGTATCCAGTGTTTCAGTGATGTATCTTGTTACTCTTCTGTTGTATCTCATTTAACTCTGATGTATCTTATATTTTTTTTTAGTAGCTTCATGAACTACTATCTCTTTTACTTCTGCTGCATTATTATATACTCTGTGTCTGTGATTTGTGATTTTATTTACTGTATATTCAGAGGTTTGCCAAAATTTTATTTAAAACGCGGTATTTTGAGCAATTCAATTCCGGCATGAGTGTCTATCTATACACTTACAATGGATGCGAATGGTTGAAAATACCGGGTCGTTACAGTTGGTATCAGAGCTTTGGTAGCTCTAGGCAAAACTCAGCATATGGAGTGAATGTATTTACAGAATCACTTTCATTCGAGTTTGAATCTCTCCCTTTTGACTCGATTCCTTTGAATTTTGGAACATTCCCTACGGTTCCAAAATCCATTCGTATCCCTCACTATTCATCTTCTTTTGACTCTGGAGCATTCCATAACTCCGCTTCGAACGATCTTTTTAGTGAGTCAGCGGTCACGCCAATTTCAAATTGAATTGAAAAAAAGGGGAAAACTCCTTTGCAGTTAGCATCGATTCACCAAAGATTCTTATCTATCCTTGGTTTAGATGCTAATATCTTTTGTTATTTCAAACTCTTACTCTTGAGATCGAATGTAGATTTACCCTAGAAAAATCAACATTGATCTTATTCTTTGAGTCACGGTTGACCCGGTTAAGGTTGCCCGCGATTTGTATAAGCTTATCCATCTTCCTATTCTATTATTTAATCATGTCATCCTTGTTTCCAACTTATTTTTAATCATAATCTCCTTTGATTTGTGATAATCAAAAATTTGAATCTCTATCCTTCTTTGAAAATTTATTCATGTATAGTGTATTTGTAAACTAGTATTTAAAATTAAAATATTTTATATATTGTGTTGTTTGAGTTGTTGATGTTGAGTTGGGTTTCTGATCGATACGTCTGATCAGCGCTATCGATAAGATTTCCAAAACACTTTGACAGAACAAACGGACACAATATATTTTTTTTTTTTAAAATTTGGTTAATGAAATAAATTTTGATATATAAGTAAATTTATGGAACTTAATGAAATGATTTAAATTGATAATCTGAAATGATAATACTTGATTTATCATTTATTGTTCTACAAATAGATCTATAAATATTTGTTTATAAATTTATTTGGGAACTGAAATGAATTTAAAACAAGAATTTGAGGATTTAAATTCCGATTATTTCGAACTTTGGTTTAAAGTTTTAAAAGGTTGTATTATTTAAAGTATTTTGAATAGAATTTGTTTTCAAAGAATTTTAAGTTTAAAATTAGTACTCTTCTCTTTGTCGCTGGAAAATAACTTCGGTGATGACTGCAGCATCATCGACGTTCATTTTCGAGTTTCGAAGTAAAGAGACTGTTCTGTAGTCTTGCTACAGCTTTGTTTTGGGAAATTAAATTGATTTGAATTTCTAAAATATGATGTAATTTATAATATATATAGATATATGATTGAAATTTGATTTGACATATTATATATATATTATTACTTATCTCTAAATGGTTTGAAGAAATCGGAAATTTAATTCTTAAATTTTATTTTTAACAATAATTTCAATTATAAAAAGAAAATCAAAAAAAAATTTGGATAAATGATTAAACTTGAGATAATTGAATTGGAAAGTTTTATTTGTATGACACAATTTCGTTCCAATATAACTTACCTTAATTTCAGAAGTTAACAATGTAATTGGGTAATATACAATATGAAAAGATTTTATAATAATATTTGAGTGGTTATAATAAATGTTATACACTTAAATTTTAATTATAAAATGATTAACAGAGGTAAATATAATAAAGGGTAATTGAATAACTTAAAATAAAATGATGTTAAAAGAACTAAGAATAAAAGAAAGCAGTTATAATAAGTGTAAGTATGTTTAACATAAGTGATAAATATAGTGAGAGGAATAAATTTAATTTTAATTAGGAATAAAGAAGAATTAAATTTATTAAATACATTGTGAGTGTAATAAATGATTATTTTTCAAACCCATGGTTTTAAAAATTGTTAATTTAAGATGATTGGATAATAAAACAATGAAATTTGAGATAGTTAACGATTTATTTAACTTATAAAAAAAATTAAGTTGAAATTTCCATGCTTTCAAATTTATTTCCTAATTTTGTTTTTCAAATTATCATTTTGTTGTCCTTATTATTCTTATCTTACTACAGACTGGTATGGGCATCTTTCTATAATCTTTCTGTTTAGAAATCTTTGTATAATCTTTGATAAATTTGCACCTTGTTAAACTTACATATAACAATAGTTATCAGGTATAATTTCAATCTCCTTGTTATCTTGTCTCAATTTTATTTCACTTTATCTTTTTCTGTGCTTTCCCGTACCTCATTCTTTTCGGGGACGAAAAGTTTTTGAGTGGGGGAGAGTGTAACAACCCTAGATTTTGCTTATACTTTTAAATTGACTTTATTTTTATTTTTATGTTATTTTAAATTTTTTTTTCAAACATCTCATTTTTTAATATAAATGATGATTATTAAGTGATTTATAGTTCAAACTAGTATAATTCGAATATTTTACTATAAAGTGAATTTTTGGTCAAAATAGTCAAACATTGACTTTTAATTTAAATTTTTAAAAGTTTGAAAATTTAAATTTTTTCTTTTATTATGAAAGTACATAAAATTATAAGAACACCACTTTTCGTTTCGTTGAAATCGAATGTAAATTGTGAAAGTTATACCCTTTACAATATTGTGTGTATATAGGGTTATTTAACAATGACTATTTTAAATTGTATAAATTACTTCTTCTTTGTTATATTTTATTTTAATATGTGATAATATGTTATATTATGTATATTTTGACTTTTAAGTATTTTTGAAATGATAATATAATTTTTCTAAAGTTTATTTGAATTTATTTCAATTTATAAAGCCTAGTTTGGTATTTACTGCATTTTTCTTTATTTAAAATTCTATTTAATTAAAATTTAATTATTTATTTCACCTTGAAAATGCTTTAAATAAATTAATTTAATTCAACTTTCCACTTCATAATAATTTTATAATGAAATGTATAATTTTCCAAGACTAACAGTGATTTATGCACAATTTTAGAACACTGTTTGGTATTTTTAAGGCATTTTCTTCATTATTTTATACTTTTTTCAAATTATACTATTTGTTACCTCATATTTCTAATTGATTTCGGTTTTTAAAATATTTTCTCCTGAAATTTTGTTTATGTAAAGTTTTAAAAGGAAAGGAATATGGAAGATTGTAAATCACTTTGAAACGTAAGCCCTTTTATTTGCCCAAACCCTTCATTTCCTTAAACTCCTCAATTAATTGCCTTAGCCGTGTAAAACCCTAATGTAGCCGTCATCTCATTAGGTTTTCACGTGAAAAAAAAAGATCATTTTCATTTGTTTCTCACGGCTTCAAAGATCTGGTAATGGTTTCCCTTTCTTTTTCTTACTTTTCTACTTGTTTTCCCTAAATTTTAATTTTTTTTCATTTATTTAAAGACTTTGGCTTTTGTTTTCTTAAAAATCTAATTTTGTAAATTTTCTTGAAATGATTTCTGATCATTTGTCCAAATAAAAATAAACAATGTCTGAAAATTTGATTTGGATAAAAAGTGTAACTTTAATAGAAATTCTAAATTTTATAATTCTAAAGGCAAATTTTTCATCTTGAACTGTATACAATTGTGTAACATTTGTTTCACTTTTGTTTTGGTCAGATTTGTTGTATACTTTTTTTTTAAAAAAAGGTTAGTAATAATTAGTGTGAAACGAGAAATAAACTGTACATTTCTTTTACATATGTTTACATCTGTTTCTTAACTTTATATTTAACAATCAATTGGATGAGGCTAAATCAAATGTTATTAATTATGGTACAATAGCTATTAAATTTTGGTTTAAAGTGATGGTTTATTTTCCTAATAGAAACGTTAGTATTTTAAATTTATTTAATAAGAGAAACAAAATAATTTGTACGTTATTTAATAAGAGAAAAAAAATAATTTGTACGTTACTTTGGGCATATATTTAATTGTTGCTCTTGCCTTTTCGTTATCTATTTGATTTTTTTTTCTTGCGTTAACAATGCAAAGTTTTCAGCCGTATATTCTCTTTTGAGAATCCAAAATCTTGCTCAAATCTTGCCTTAAATCATTTCCGTGTGTGAATTATTTATTTCCCTCTTGCCTCCCATACGTTTCCACCTATTGGATAGAATTGAATGCCTTAATTTCCTCTACCGTTCAAGCATTTTTCTCTTGCTTGCCCTCTGCATAAATTAGTGAGCAAATGTTAATATATATTTCACGTTCAAAAGTTCCATACCATAAATTATTCATTTTGCTTCCATCAAAATTTGCGTAAGCATCTCCTGAAGGTATGAACCGGCGCATGCTTTTCCTTTTATTTTTATTTTCTCTTTTTTTCTTTCTTTCTTCTTTTCACTCTTGTTTTATTTCATTTGTTCTCCTTTCATTGTTTTGCTTTGGGTTGGTGATACAAAATCATATCTTGGCTATCTTTCAACTCAAATCAAAAGCCGTGAAATTGTGCTTGTCGTGCCTTTGGAGTCGTGCTTGTATGTTGTTTTGGTCTCTAGCTTTGAAAAAGGTGAGTCTTTCTCACTCTGACATATATACTTATGAAAAGTGGATTGATGACAAGTGTTTAGTAATGTAAAATGTTTATGCAAGTTAATGATGATCATATGATAGGCTATGCCATGTTAATATCATGTTAAAACTGTTAATTTTCACCTTACACCTGATATATGACCGTATATTGTGATATTGACATTGTTCATATTATTTCTGTTTATGATCACACTGCATGTTCCCTGTTAGAATAGAATCATTATGGGCTGAAATGATAGGCCTGAGTTATTGTTATTTATCTAAATTTAACTTGGGATTGCGGGTTTGAAATGATAGAACCCGGAGTTTTACTTTTTAAACTGCGGATTCAAATGATACATATCCGTATCACTTGACCTAGGTTAGAAAACTATATACAGACCCGTGGTTATTCTATAAAGTGTTTTGAATATTTTAAGTATTTTAAAAATTATAAATTTATGAAATTTGGTTTAAATAGTTTTTGAAAGGTTTTAAAATAAATAAAATATGATTTTTCTATGTGTTTAAAATGTAATTTATGAATGGATTAACTGGATTTTGAAATATAACTTATGTTTCAAATTTGGAATTTTGACTAAAAATGATATTTAAGTTACATGAATAAAATGGACTTTAATTTTATTTGGAAAATGGTAAATATGATAAATTGATTTATATTTGAATTTAAGTGATTTATTAAAGAATTATTGATTTTCTATAAATTTAAGTGGTTGAATAAATGACTGTTGAAAATGAAATTTTAAAATATAACTTGACTTGAAAATGTGAAATTTGAGTTTTAACTAAAGATGTTAAATTAATTAAATAAACTGGAAGTTTAGTTAAATTTGTGAAATGGTAATATAAATCTGAAATGTTAAGTTTTAATTTATGAAAGAAACGTATAGGTTTTAATTTATGAAAGAAACGTATAAATTTTAATTTATGAAAGAAACGTATATAGGTTTTAATTTATGAAAGAAACGTATAGGTTTTAATTTATGAAAGAAACGTATAGGTTTAATTTATGAAAGAAACGTATAGGTTTTAATTTATTAAAGAAACGTATAGGTTTTAATTTATGGAAGAAACGTATAGGTTTTAATTAATGAAAGAACGTATGGTGTTCTAATTAATGATAGGAACATGTAAATTCCTAATTAATGAAAGAATGGTATAAGTTTTAATTAATGAAAGAAATGTATAAGTTTTTAATTAATGAAAGAAACGTGTAAAGTCCTAATTAATGAGAGAACATGAAAGTTTTAATTAATGCAAGAACATGTAAAGTTTAATTAAGAAAGAAACATGTAAAGTTTTAAGTAGTGTGGTATTGATTTAATTAATAAATGTTCATTATTGTAATAGGAATATAAAATTTAAAACGTACATTTGACATGTAGATTTTAATCGATGTAATGGTGTATTTTAAATTGATTAAAATGATAAATGTTACTTATTGTAATAATAATGTAAGTTAATAAGGTGTTTTTAACTTAACATAAGAATTTCGGTTTAAACTGTATATTACAGTAAGAAAGTTTATTTAACTATAAGGCTATGATAAATTGACATGTTAAAATTTTAAGCTTATCAATACTTTGATTATATATAATGTAAAGTGGAAAGTAGTACATTCCGAAAATGCTATGATTCCTTAAGGTAACATTTCCAAAATGCTATGATAATTTAAAGGAATATTTCAAGTTTAATAAATTTAAAGAAATATTCAATGATTTGAAAATTTGGGTTTTATTTGAATGATATAATATTGAATTATTTTTGAAATGGAAATGATACAATTGTGATATTGTTTTGAAATGGGTATGATATTTTGGTCTTGAAAGTATAAATTATTTGAAATAAATATCCATGGGTTATAATAACGATTGGTTGTTAAAGAGACCGGGATCGGATATTGTCTTATAGCCGGACAATACCGAAAACCACTTTAACAACTGTGTACGCGGTGGAGATTCCAGAATGAAGTAGGATGGTGGCGACGTTCTCAAGGTATGTTACGTGGACCCAACTCCCGTGAGTTGGCATATATGACTAAAACAGGAGCTATACCGGGCTACACAAAGGGTCGCACCTTTTCATCGAGCATGCTCCATCGGAAACCATTCTATTACTGTTGTGATTCGATTCGGTGGCGCCACTTTGATTCAGGGGCATTGTTCGAGGTGGGCGGAAGCTGCTGGCTTGCCGTCACCACCGGTCCGGGAGTGCAAATGGTGTATCCACCCTGGCATTGCCTCGCGTGCCGTGTCATATCCTTATATCGAGCCCACTACGATTTTGGTTTTAAAGATCCGACCGCGTTAAGGTTCACCATCACCTTAACGCTATTTTCTATATGATTATACTTTACTGATTAGACACTACCGTATATAGCGTATATTACTATATAGTAAATAGTTTAACGGATCCTTAGAGGATGGGCGGTCCCAAGCATCCTTTAAGTTATTGATGCATTTTGTTACTGTTCATTTGAGTTGATTTACAGTTTATAAGTATTTATGTCCTGACTCGAGGGCTTTGTGTTTTGCTTTACGCTCGGGTCAGATTGATTGAGTTAGCATTCAAGATTCACCTTCGAAGTTGGAGCTTTCCTTGAAGATCCAGCCTTCTATTTTGTTTCAGTATCCAGTGTTTCAGTGATGTATCTTGTTACTCTTCTGTTGTATCTCATTTAACTCTGATATATCTTATATTTTTTTTTAGTAGCTTCATGAACTACTATCTCTTTTACTTCTGCTGCATTATTATATACTCTGTGTCTGTGATCTGTGATTTTATTTACTGTATATTCTGAGGTTTGCCAAAATTTTATTAGAACGCGGTATTTTGAGCAATTCAATTCCGGCATGAGTGTCTATCTATACACTTACAATGGATGCGAATGGTTGAAAATACCGGGTCGTTACAATAGGGGCAACAAGGTGTAACCACATTGGTAAAATTACGCTCGAACAACATACCACAAGCTCACTGCAATATCATATAAAGAAACTTGTACAGAAATGAATAGTAAATGCATTCTCAAATACAGACAGAGGTTTGTACAAACAAAAAAAATCATTTTATTCAATACTGTCAAAATTTTAGTACAGGTACAGGTACAGGTTTCAAAATAAAAAGAAAAAAGAAAAGCGGAGGCCGGTACCCGCACAATCTCCGGTCAGTACATGCAAAAAGCAAAAAGCGATATAAAAAGCACAGAACCAAAGCCATCATTTCTTCTTCCTTCCACCTTTTGAGCATGCGCCCGGTCGGATGGTCAACTTCTTAGGACGGCTTGTAAGAGTAGGGGACGAAGGAGAAAGGGGAACAATCAGGCTTTCTTCTGCTTTTCCCTCGCCAGCTGAAGATTCCTTCTTCTTCTTTGAAACTCCACTTTTCCCCCTCTTCTTAGAAGAAGACCCGCTTTCTGGAATGAAAAGTGTGGTTAATGGCACATCATCGGAACCAGTTGGTTCTGGAGTCTTCTCACTCCCCTCAGTTTCTTCTCCTTTCGGGTGAGAAGCAATAGGATCATCTAAGCCATGAAGAGCTTCTATTTGCTCCTCTTGTGACCCGGGTTGAGAGGCAGATGAAGGAGTGACCTGAAGAGATGGAGGAGGAATAACTGGAGGAGGGGAAGTTTGAGCGATGCTCGACACTTTCTCTATAGAAGAAAAGAAGTTAAAGTCAGTAAAGAGAGGAGATAAAGGCTCATTGAGGTTCAGGAAATAGTCAAGAAGCTCATCGAACTCATAAGAAGTAAATGAGCAGTCTACTTGGGCAAGATTAACAGTAGAGTTACCTGGAGAAGTCGGCCTCCTGATATCAACCTCATAAGCCTGTGCTTCGGCGCTCTGTTCGCCTTCATCTCCACCTTGTGCACTTGTGATCTCAGTTGTAACTTTAACCAGGGATGGAGAATGAGAACTGGAGCCGACAATGTCGATTTCGGCCGAAGGCGAAGGCTGAACTGGAATAGTTGAAGTAGTTTTTCCTGAACGTTCTCCTTCTGCCATTTCATTTCTTAATTTTGCAATTTGTTCTTTTCCCTTGGCAAGAGCGGCGCGAGCTTTGTCATCCAAGTAATGCTCCTCAAGAGCTGATTCGATGTAGCCGGCACCTGTAGCACCAAGCATATCAAGTGCGGCCTCCCACACCTCAGCAGAGTAACTTCATATTTGGGACCTAGGAAGGCGAGGCTACCGCGCCCCAAGACGCTATGCAGGTAGAGGTCAAATAATGTCGAGCTGATGCTGGTCTTCGTTGCCTCATGAGATTCTTCAGCTGTAGTTTTACCGGCAACGGCCTCATCACGCTCTCTTTCAGCTTTGGACAGTTGAAGCTTTAGCATTTGAATCTCCGCCTCTTGGGAGCTGGTTTTCTTCCGAAGCTCTGCAATATCAGCAATATAGCCCCCATTGATTCTTTTTTGCACATCGAGCCTGTCTTCGGCGTCTCTTTGGCCGGCATGGGCATCTCTCACTTGTTTCTGAAGCATTTCTTCTTTTTGAGTATAGGAAGTAGAAGAAGTGGCGAGTTCTTCTTTAAGCTTCTCGACCTTCGCTTCAAGCTATTCATTATAAGTAGTAATGCTCCTCATCTTAGTATCATGCTGCTCAAGAACCTTTTGCCATTCAGCTTTGTCATTTTCCATAGTAAGCATGGCCTCGAGATTCGCACGGTTTACCCTTTGAAGCTCGTCAACAAGCTTTTGCCAGTTCGACATCCTTTCAATATCAAGTCTGACGGCATTGAGATTTCGCAGCATCGCAGGCTTGTCAATAGGGACCAAGTCAAGATCGAACCACACTCCCTTTAGACACTAGTGCGGGAACCGGCTTTGCAGAGTAGCAGGGCCTGATCCAACTTGGAATTTAGGCCTGTTGATTAGTGTCTGAATGTCTGTCTTCCCAAGAGCAGGAGAGCCAGAAGGAATGTCAAGTGAGACGGGGGAAGTGACCTTTTCAGGAGTTGTAGAAGCATGCTTCTCACCGTGTCGGGCACGCTTGCTTGGGTCCTCAACCATATGGCTTTTTCCCCGATCATCATGCGACTTTCTTTTGTGAGTGTCGTCACCTCTCTGGGAAGAATCATGGTGCTCCTCCCTTTCTTTTCTCTAATAACGCTCTTCTCGAGCCCTTCTCTCCTGAGCCTTTCGAGCGGCTCTCTGTTCATCGGTTTCTTTGTGAACGGGAAGGTAGCGCCTATAATCATATTGACTACGCCTCCCGTAGCGCTAAAAGCCGTCATAGTAAGAGCCACTGCGTCCCATCGGAGAACCTGAAATTTAAAAAAAAAAAGACAAGTCTTAAAAGTCTTAAGAGAAAAGAAGTGTAACTTTAAAATCTTCAAAGTACAAAGAGTTAGATGCATGAAAGTGCCAAAAGATTCTAAGTGTGTGTGATGTGCAAACTACGCGCATCAAACTACGAACCACTCTTTGATTGCGGAGTAATCGTAGGGGTAGTAGTTAACGTCAACTCTTGGGTCGACGGAGCTTGTTGTAGAGAAGAAGTCGCTTTCACCACTGAAGAAGAAACCCTAGTAGCGACAGGATCGTCTTTAAAGAGCTCCTGTGAGGTGACAAAGAGGTCGCTCAACCCTTCGAAAGTGTCGTCCCCGCTATGCTTGACAGGGCTTGTTTTCCCGACTTTTTCACCAGACTTCTACGAATGTCGGGGAGATCCCTGAGGCTCTTCTTCCTCAATGACTGGGGCAAGTGCGGATTTGCCAGAAGACCCCGCAACATCGACAGTGGTAGAGCACTTCACCAGAGAAGCTTCGAAGGCAGTTTCTTCTGGTAAGAGTTCGTCAGTGGAAAGTGGGGCATCTAATGCTTTAGGCGGGGAGTCTGGAACCTCATGGGGGTGTGTAGAGCGAGAAGCGTGCAAAAGTCCATACTGATGCAAAAATTCATCCCTCAACAAAATTTTTTATACTTCTCTCTTCTGCGGCCACGGCACTCAATCTTTCAAAAATATGCTTATGGCTTGGATCTTTAGAGGGGAGAGGAAGTGCTGAAAAGAGCAAAGAATGAAATTAGCAATTGGTAGTTCGGATCTCGAAAAAGTTTGAAAATGGAGAAAATAGATACAGGTAATCTTACTTCCTACTCCCCAGATGGCAAAAAACCCTAGGGGGCAGCGAGCAAAGAAAAACTGGTTCAAAAATTCGTGAACACTTTCGGCAAGATCAGAAATAAGCTTGCGGTTTCTAGCACTTCTCACAATAATAAGGGAAGGATGGTCTTTACTCTTTGTAAACGAGCATAAGTAGCGAATTTCTTCAAAACTTGGCAAGCGATCAAAAGTTCTTCTAAACAAAACACACAACCCCATCAAGATGGCGTACCCATTAGGATGAAGTTGGAACGGAGAGATTGTCAACTGGAGGAGAAGGGTTCGAAGGAAGTCGTTAAAAGGAGGAATCGCCCCGTTTAGGCACATTAGACGATTGACTGCGACGAAACCGGGGGGAGGACTGTCGGCGGTATCATTTGGCCTGGGGAGTAGGGCATCGTTTTCAGCAAAACCAAATTGAGTACGTAGCTGAATAAACGCTCTCGGAGTTAGGATAGTCGAAGTTCTCTCTGGAGGATCCTTTATGGGAACAGCTGTCTGAAGAATTTCTCCCGCTTGAGCTACCACTTCTTCTTCTTGGTGGGAAGTCATTCTACACAAACAACTGGATATTCAAACATGAAGGTGCACGTTTCCTAAAATGTGTGGAGTGTTTTGTAAAATCAATCAAGCAATAAGCAAATGTAACTGGAATAAAAACTAGCAAGTATTTGTCAGTTATAAAGTCCAAGGTTCGTTGTTTTAATATGCAAGTGTAATGTTGATGCAAACAAATCAGTTCAAGTTAGCGATGCTTTGCATTAATACTTCACTTTAGTTAATTGGTTCACAACATTTCATACAGTGTATTTAAGTTGATTACTCTATGTCGACTAATCTTTCATTTGATGTGGGCAGCAGTGGCAGTATATTCGCCTTGGTTTTCTGTGATTGTTGTTTTCAGCAGGTTGTTAGCCTATAAGTTAATGTGGTCTGTGAAATAAAGCAACAAAGTTAAAACAATTCAGGATTTAAGCAGTTCAGTCCAGTAAATTAAGTTAAGAATTCAAATTGGAATTATGCTTTTAAGTGAGAATTCGAATTGGGCATCCACGTGTTAACTCGGCCGCGACCCAAAGAATCTTTCACGAATTAAGATTAAGTTTCTGATCCTTTAAATCAGTAGTTCTTTAAGTCGTAAGGGATAGTAAGGAGAAAGGCTCCAGTTCAAAAAGTGATGTAGGATTCTCCAAGTGTTAGTCCGGCCACGGTTTAAGGGTTAGGTCGGCAGATTTCTCCAAGTGTTAGTTCGGCCATGGTTCAAGGGTTAGGTCGGCGAATTTCCCGAAGTGCTGGTTTGGCCACGATCTAAGGATTAGATCGTATTAAATTAGGTCGGCCAAAAGTTAGGTCACCCAAAACCACTGGGTCGCGTCCAAACCAATGTCTCACTCCACTCAACCCGTTAACCCGATAGCCACTCCCTCAACCAAAAAACCATCATTTCATTTATGCTATTTCATGCTATCGGATCATCCATTAAACCAGATTAAAACCCCCACGAATTCAACACCCCACAATCCTAACGTAAATCAGGATTGATTAGCCCGAAGCAGTGACCCATCGGCATCGTTTCATCAACTGTTTGAATCCGAATTGAGCCATCTCAAGATCATCAACTACTGGTATGATAAGATTCGTGATGAAGCACTGCGCGAGGAGGTGGGTGAAGTTTGAATGGGATTCATGAATCAATGATAGTAGGGGATCGAGAAGGAAGCAGGTTTACTTACGTGATGAATAACAAAGATTATCGGTGATTGTTTGGAATGAAATCGCCTTTTGGAGCTTGAGAAAGTTTTTAATGGCAGAATCAAGAGAGTAGGTAATGAGAAGGAAGAAGAAGATGTGACTTATACCTTGCAGTGGAGGGATCTGAAGCGGCACGTATGATCTAACTGTTAGGTCACGTACGACCTACCGACTTAGAGAGTGGACGGGTTAGAGGATATCGAAGCACACGACCTAACCATTGGCGTGTACTTCGAGGGGCAAGTGTTAACTCCATCTCGGCCATGACTCAGATACCGACTTAAGGCTTAACAGTTACCGACCCAAAGGGATGCCGACCTAATGCTTTAACAGAATGCCGACCTAAGACTTAAAGAATACCTACCCAACTGTTTAAAACAAGATGCCGACCTAAGATAGCTACCGACCTAAGATAGCTACCGACCTAAGAAAGCTACCGACCTAGCACGGGTACCGGCCTAATGCCTTAGGGGATGCCGACTAAACAGGAATTCCGACCTAAGATTTGAGGGGGTACCGACCTAAGGCTTAGGTGGGTTACCGATCTAACATGGATGCTGGCCTAAGGTAGATGCCGATCTAATTGCCCAAGGAAGTTGCCGTCCTAACTGCTCAAGACAGGGACAAGATCACGAACTACACTTAAGTCGCTACCGACTTACGACCTATGTTAAGTCGTTCAAGACCTAAGCAAAGGAAGACAAGTTCAATGCAGCTACTTGGCACAGTGGCCTCTTAACTCGTACACGGTTCAGGACTTACCAGTTAAGCCATGACTTACGACTTGCCAGTTAACTCGTTCATGACTCACGACCTAGCTTGGATCGTCCACGACCTAAAGCTACTAAATATAAGCCCGATGCCGTATTACTGGAAGAAGGTTGTGTTGACTCGGGGGCGACCTGGGACTTATACAAGTGAACCTTTGTGAAACCATGGGGTTTGGCCAGATAAGACGGCCACGACCTGCCATAGGTCGGTCACGACTTACGACCCAAAGGGGAAATTTTCCTATAAATACCAACCTACCTCAAACATGAAGGGGACTTTTGGCTGATCTCTTTAAGCACCGATATTCTGCTGAATTCTCGACTCACTCAACACTTCAAATATGAAAGGCATCTCAACTAACTTCAAGAGGAAATCTAACACAATCAACATGGATTCAAAGAATTCTTCTACATCAAAGTTCTACTTGTTTGCCTCATCAGAATTGGAATTGAAGATTGTTGTAAAGTTGTAATTGATTCGGTAATAAAGAGGATTAAAGTGGACGTAGGCTTACCTGAAGCCGAACCACTATAAAAACTGTTGTCTTTTCTGCTTTCTCTGTGAATTTTTTACTTTTTTTAGTTCCCGTGTTCACGGGTGGTGCTTTCACTCAAACTCAATCTACACCGGGGTGTTAGCGTTCGATTTTCAGCGTTAACATACTTATATTAGTAGTTTTTTGTTGTATACAGATATCGACTCATAGATGTATTCTTTTTTATAGCACATGTTGCTATTCTTTTGTGTTATTGTGGATCTTTCAGACCACTGCTATGATGTACACATTCATGTATTATATATTCATATCTTTTCCGCCTTTGGGATATGGATGTCTGTGACTGATTTGTGTTATGTTTATCTCTATATTTGTTTCCGACCATTATATATAACCACTGTGTAGTAGCTTTGAGTTTGTATCGGTATGTCGGATTTCCTCCTTAAATGAAATGCATGCTATACTATCAGACATATCGGTGCTCGCATGAAGAAATTACATGGATGGTCGATCCTCCACAGCCTTATTCTCCATGCTAGTTGACAGCATTACTCCGTAGTGTTCTTGGGTAGCGTGGGTATAAAGGTGGGGCGTCACATTTTCACTTTTAAAAACCCTTTGAAAACAGTTTCAAATCATCTTTCGTTTCAGAATAAACTTTCCCAAATATTTTCTATATCCACTGAAATTGCCAAGCACAAAACTACATTTTTTAAAATAATTTAAAACACTTTACTTTGAAATATACTTTAAAACATTTAAGTTAAAGTACTTCAATAATTTGTTAAAATACATACTATGTAAATATTTGAAGATAAGTTACTAAATAAAATATAAAATTAGATTCACTTTTGAAAACAAGATACTAAGTCAATCATTAAATAATTTACTGCTATAATAGATTAAAAGAAAATACTTACTTTATAATTTAAATAATTAGAATTAATAAATTTTCCAAAACTTGCTTTTTAAAACAACTTTAAAACTTTTAAATTATATTTAAAAATTTACTTTGAAAACTTACTTGGTTATTCAGGGAGAATTTCCAATCTCAATCACTTAAATCAATTTTCCAAATTGATTCCCAATTTATTCGATTTGAAAGAAATTTCTTTACTTTCTCAGTTCATTTCAAAATTCATGAATTATTGACTTTATTATTATTGATATTATTTCCGTTTGATTTAAAATCTTTTAACTGAAATATGCAAATTTCAGATTTTTCCAATTTCTTACTTATTTTTTCAATTTTAAATCTTAGATTTTAAATAAATATTTGTTCTTTTAAATTAACAATACAGAAGTTTAAAATTCATAAATCTTCTGATAATTCAAAATTTCCCTTTCTATACTCAAGGTTTATTTATTAGAAATTTAAATGTACTTTATTTCTTTTCCAATTCACTCTTAAATTTATTCAAGTATCTATAATTATTTTACTTACAAATTCACTTCCTTTATTTTCTTTCCAAAATCCAATTTATATATTTTTGGTAATTCATTATACCCAATTATATCCAATCGAACCATAACATTCAATATTCCAATATAATTCATCATAGAATATCAAATAATCACAACAGAGGGTATTAGATAATTTAAATAAATGCTGAGGGATCCAGTTGGATCCCTCCAACCTGTTTTCCCTGCATCCACAGTTGTTAGCACAATATAAAATGCCAATTCCAAAATATACCATACTATGGCACATCAATCAATTCAACTATTCAAACAATTATTTAAATTTAATCATTTAAATTTAAATTTAACCGAGTGAGATTAACTCACCTTTGACTTTTGTTTTGCCATCCATTTCAAACTCGCCTAGTTTTCCCCATGACTTTAGACCTTGTATAAATATTTACAGTTTATGAACATTTGGACCACTTGAATAATCAACTACCATTCAATAAATTTAAAAACTAATTATTTTGTTAATATTTGAATAAATCGAACAAATTATTTCCATTTGCTAAATTTAATTTAATTAAAAAATAATTTTTATTTAAACTAAATGAATAATCACTTATCAAAAATAATTAACTAATACTTTGGGTTTAAAATAATTTCTCTTTAACCATTTCTAAATTAATTAAACAAGTAAATTACAAAGTTATCTTCCTTTTGAAAACATATATTTATTTGTTGATTACATATAAACATATTTTATTAAATTCTAAGAAAATAAAAATTCTATTTCAGCCTATATATATACCTACCGAATTTTGAACAGAATGGTTTTCTGTCTTACTAATATATGCGTATATTATTTTCATTTCAGTAAATAGTAAAATAAATTTCAATCTTCTGTTAATAAATTTCTTAACTCAAAAATGTTCTAAGATTGAATTTACCTCAATCGCACAGGAACCCAACATCACGAGCTTCAGCTCGATATCCAAAAAAAGCGACCCAGCTTTGAGATTCCGGCCATGGACTTACTTCTAAGCGCGCGCCACCAAATTGAACGCGACCCCTTCATCAGCCCCTCACCGCGCGCTCAACCAAACCACATAGCTCCACCACGTCGTCGACCTCGTCGCTTCCCAAACCCTCAGATCCATTTGCACGCAAAAGAGTTTCGCCACCGTTACCATTGGCCAAGCATCGCTGCTACCCCGCCTCGGTGCTCACGTCCTAATCGAATTATAGAAGGAGTAGGCTTCGGCCATTTTTTTATTCGATCTGAAATTGCTTGATTTTGGACTCAACGAAGGGATTTTGGGTTTCGATTTAGGGGAAGAGGGAGAAATAATTCGATCAAATGAGAGGACGACGTTATTCGGCTACAAATTCTCTTTAATTCTGATGCTTGCGACAACGAAAAGAACGAAGACTTGATATAAGGTTGAAAGAAGCGTGTTGCAGAAGAGAAACTACAGTGCTTCCGAAGTGAAAGAAAACAACGATGTGAAATAATTGCGGATGAAAGTTTGACTAATATAAATATTCAAATTAAATTCAAATTCAAATTGTTCCAATAAATGCAACTTCAAAACTTGATTTCCTATCGAGGCATGTCGCTAGACGTTTATAATGTAATATCCCTATTCCGAACGCAATGGAATAGGTTTCAAGTGCTAATTCGATCGTATGGAGAAGATAGCTTTTGGACAATTATTATATTTAATTTTCGATATAGATTTAAGTGCGTTTGTATATCGTTTGCTCACACAGCAACTCCAAACACTACGAAATTTGAAACCCGATAATAATTCAATCTTACGGATCCAATGGAACTGGTTTCGTCAAACTCCGAGACTATGCCTCGGAAGGCTATTTTTAAATTCAATTTAAACTATAAAATTTTAAAACTGAACAAACCACTGTTAATTTCAATTTTACAACATCTATTATTTTCAGTGTTATCGATAAAAATTTTACAAGCCTTCGAATTATTTTCAACGGGCTTAAAAATCAAGATTCAATATTTTACCCAATCTCAATAATTAAATTAACCAATAAATAGTGATATTTGAAATCTAAGTTAAAAAATTACTTTTAAATATTTAAAATCAATTAAATATTCTAATTTCAAATATCAAAAATTTACGGGTCGTCACAGTATTTCCTTTAATACTCTTTGTTATTGTGAGCATAAAGGTGGGGCGTCACATTCCAGCATTCATGTAACGACCGCGATTTTTCGTCCACGAAAACCGACATCAATACGTCCACTGTATCAACTGCCGAGCAATCGAAAGCCGAAAAACCGTACCGTTATGGTTTAAGAAGAAGAAAAAGATAGAAGAAGAGAGAAAAAGATAGAACAGAACAGAAACAACAGAACAATATCAGAATCTCACAATTCGCAGCGGAACAACATATAATAGATAAATGAATAATATTTAAACAAAGAACTATATCAGTTATTGCATTACATCGTATTACATTACATTACATCATCAGAGTATACAACAACAAACAACGGAAAAGAAATACAATATACTAGTAATATACCCTGCCATCCAGCTTGCCTCCAGCCACTCCTGAATTCCAGAATATCCTGATAAACCTTACTCTTGACTGCTCGTGTGGAAATTGGTGGGCACCCCGAGTTTAGGAAGGAAAACAATAAACTCCGTGTCAGTCATGTGATGGTGTGAGAACTAAAACAGTTTATTTTTCTTTAAAATCAAAATAGAGGAATATTTTTAAAGTCAATTCGCAATGCTTTTAAAAATGAGACTACCATAAGGCCTCCCGCACACACACACAATGCAAACGCAGAATCGGAGGAGATTTCACCTTATGATAGTCAAAGATGCTTGATACGGATTAAAAAGAAACATTTGATATTATTACTAGTGCATAGTGTAGGAAAAATCATTTCGAAAATAAAGATATAAATCTTAGCTAGCATAGACATTTCGCACTTATGCCTACTATAGCTACCATGTTCAATAGCAGGTTACCGCCACATTCCATGGCAGGTTCTACAACTAAAACCATACAAGGTCATATTGTTTCTTTTGATTTCCAACAAATGGTCAGGCCAAGGAACTTCTCATTGCCACATGGAAACGCCTCTGGAATGACGTCCCGAGAACCAAACAAGATCTCTACCAACACAGGCTGGGTTACCCCTAACTGGGTAACTACTGACACGAATATGTCATCCCCCGATCGTAACCGATCTATCCAAGGATCCTCGATTTCCATCAACCACAAAATTTGCAGCAACAACATAGGTAAAGTATCTAGGCTCCATACCATGATACCACCTCTATCCAGAAGGAATGACATAAAGGGGCGCTACCCTCTAATAACCTTGCCGCATCCTTCCTGTTTTGACCATTTCCGGGGTGTGAGGTCCGACGAAGTCTCGTCCACAAAGCCACGCTTTATAAAAAAGACGTGCTTTGGGTCAACAAATGATCATAGAAATGATCACCAAGATAAATGATCAAATAAATGATCCTATCACAAATGATCAAACAATGATCATTTCACAGCAACACTCAGCATGCCACACTACCAAATTGGGAGTATATCACTAATAACATTCAACTATATAACCTCTGAGCTCGTACGTCTCAGAGAAGGGTGTTAAGCTAAGAGAATAAATTCTCCGCCACCAACAGAAATATATTTGAAAGAAATCAGCTTTATATCTCAACTTGTAATGTCAGACGTACAATCCATACTAGTCTGCTTCGGGCTCGAACAGAACCGAAGGCACTTCTAAAGAAGTCCTTGCAAGCCGGTTATTCACTAATCACGACCGGACTTCCCGTCACTAAGTGTGATAAAACCTCTATATCGGAGATCAGCCGATGTAGAGTAACTCGACGGTAATCCTTCCGTTTTCACAAATATCCGGTCTTCAACACCCGTCATCGAATGCAATCCATTACGACGTATCACATATTCGGAATAGGTTATACGACCCCAAGGTCCTTTCCCGGCTAACACGAATAGTGAGCGCTTATTCAAAAATAAGTGTGGCATTCAAATTCAAACATATCACAACAAATACCTATTTAAAGGTAAATACTGATAGTCGGATTATTTAACTATCAATAGGCATGCTCAACATCACCAAATTCCAAATAATTTCCTAAATTATTTAGTTTCCAAAATATCTTTACTAGATATAAAATTTTCCACACTTCAACCATTTGAAAACAAATTTTCAAATCACTCTTCACCTTTATCACTTTTGAAAACAAATTTCAATCATTTTCCTTACGCGGAATTTCTTCATTTCAACATGGTTCATTTAAACCAATTAAATAAATCCTTACCAATTTACTTTATATTTACATTCCAAATCCGTAAATTAAATCCCATACTTCAAAAATAAATCAACATTTATTTTAAACAAATTCCCCTTTTAATTTATAAATCCAATAGTGAATTTACATTCCAAATTATTTATGAATATACGATTTCAATTATTCATTTTCAATTTATCTACAAAAGGATAAATTCTAAAAACATTTCATTTCACATTGGAA
Source organism: Allium cepa (assembly GCA_030765085.1). NCBI lineage: Eukaryota > Viridiplantae > Streptophyta > Magnoliopsida > Asparagales > Amaryllidaceae > Allium > Allium cepa. Next base: position 933,792,602 of record CM060943.1, on the reverse strand, counting down.
AAAAACATTTCCATAATTATTTATTAATAAGTAATTCACAAATCCATTTATTTTCAATACTTAGAAATTATTCCATATACTTAATATCGAAATTAAGTATATATTTCATTCTTTAAGGAAAACATTCACTTAAAACATTTATTTGGGTCAAAAACGAATGTTGCGTAAAACATCGTTACGACGACCCAAAATCACTAGTATAGGGATTCAAAGTTTAAATCGATATATAAATCCCAATACTATATAAAACATTTCCTTTCGGAAACCATTTACTATGACAACAGTGTTATAGTCCACCATTTCCTTCTTTCTCGAAAACGTCTATTTCAACAATAAATGTTGAAATCTATGGTTTCAATTCATAATACATTTTAAAACATATTTAAAAAAATTAACTTCATTCTATAATATTCATTTTGCCAAACATGACTATTTTATTCAATAATGTATTCACTGTCCAAAATCGTGAATATATTTCCTTTAATAAACTTCAATTTTCTATTTGTCAAATTAAATTGATTTCGAATTTATAAACAATGTTTATAAATTACATTTCTATTTATAAGCTTCGATTTATAAATCTCTTTATTAACAAATTCCATTTATATCTCGTTTAAAATGCCAAAATTCGATTTATAAGATAATTACTTATAAATCTTGTATTTCACAAAATCTATTCATTTTATAACTTCACAATTTATAAATCTATAAATTTCATTCACTTATGAAATCCATTTTTTTATTTCATTTTTAACACTTATAAAAACTCGTTTTAATATTCCAATTGTTTTTAATTTATCAAATATCAATTTTATAAGTCTTTTATACACATCGTTTTTAATAATTCAAAAAATCCCAATTTAAACCAATTTATAAATTAATTAACTATTTATTTCCAAAAATCTTATTTCGGTTATATTTCTCAAAAATCTTAATTTTTTTATAAAATAAAAATTTATAATGTTTTAATTATTTAAAATGAATCAATTCAAAATTTAATAAAAACATATACTTTGAAAAAATCACTTTAAAATCCTTTTAAAAACCAAAATCATTATTTTTAAACTTTAAAAATGGATCCGATGATGCAACAACACCAAATAGTCAATCACGACATCCAAATATCATATATCGATATGATAATCAACAAATATCACAATATCTGTAAATAAATCAATACAGTTGAGGAATCCAGTTGGATCCCTCCAACCTGTTTCCCTGCATCCAAAGATGTTAGCACAATACGAATTCCGCTCCAGTACGGAATTATCGCGGCATATGGAATTTATAAAATATTATCCGCTTAATAGACGGCGCAATAGGGTCTCATCCGCTATATAATGCGGGAAATCAACAACTGCAATATATACATATGCCAATATATATATATTGCTATTATATATAATACCAATTTCACCGTTTATGAAATATTCGCGGTATATGTTTTTAATAAATAACATTTGCTTACTAACGACGCATAATGTATATTTTAACAATCAATAGATAACAATCATCATTCAAACATGCATTCAAGAATTTTAAATATAACTATTTAAAATTAAAATCGAAACCGATTCGATTGAGTGAGAAGTTCTCACCTTGATTTTTAATTCCGTTTCAGCTTTTATTTTGAATAAAATTAAACGGATGTTTAATTTTCCCTGAAATTTTCACTAACTCCAATCGACTCCAATCCAGTTGCATTGCGTAGAGCTCGTCGAAACGATTCCAACGCAAAAAGTTTCGTATTTTTTCAACCTCGTATGAAAGAGTTATCACAGTTTAAAAATTGTACAAATTATAAATATAATTAAATTACAATTTTCCTTTTAATTTTAAACCTACACTAATCAGAGCCGTTCAATTTGCTTTCACTGCATCAGGGCCGTTCGCGTTGTTCTTCTCCCTCAAGACCGTTCCCAGGTGAATATGCATGCAAGCTTGAACCCATCGTGCCGCCCCTAGGGCTTGAAATCGCCACCACCACGTTGACCAAAACTCCAGCATTTCGCCACCATTCGAACGTCATCACCCAGAGCCACCTTCGGCTGCGACAAGGTGGAGCTCGGCCACCTCCTTGGCCCGCAAAACGAGAGTGAACAGCACAGCTTCAAAGTGAAATTCCCATCGATCCGTTGCTCCATATACGATCTTGACCGTTGAATAGCTAGTTCGTGTTGTGCTCTACATGATTGTAGTTGGTGATTTCCACTAATTTCTTATGGATTTGAAGAAAATGAGGGAGGAACAATAGAGATTCTCGGCCATTGAACAAAGTGAACGGCGGCTCTGAAGAAAACCCTAGTTTTTTTTTGTGAGTAAAAGAGCCTATTTATAGAATTTTAACGAACACTATTCATTCCGGATTTCCGGACTCTGATTTACGCGCGGTAACATGAGTTTCTAGGGTTCATCCCGCGTTCCGAACACAATGGAATAGGTTTCGGAAGCTAATTCGATCATCTGTGCGAGTTATGGCAATAAACGTTCAATTTAAAATTAAACGGATTAAACGATTTTCTAGGCGTTTTAGCTTGCACCGGACAAACGGTAAATCCAATTGACACGAAATTTAAAACCATATAATAATATCACATTACGGATCCGATGAAACTGGATTTGTCGAAATCCGAGACTTTTTGAAAAATGACTTTTTTAACTCGCCAAATTAATATTAAAACTTTTTCGATGCGTTACGAGCGGCCACGGTCAAATGACAACTCCGATTGCTACGAAAATTGAAATCCGATAATAACAAACTATTACGGATCCAACGGAAATGGTTTCGTCCAATTCTGAGACAGTTCGAAAATTGGCTAATTTCACTAGTCGATTTAATATTAAAATATTCAATTTTCACAAATAAACTTTTAATTCAATTTTAAAAGTTCTATAACATCATTATAACTTCAATATGATAAAATAAAATTTTACGAATCATTTTCAATCATGTTTAACCAAATTTTCAATTTTTTCTATATTTTCACTATCAAATTATCGATTTAATTATTCAATTAAACCCAATTATTCGAAATAAAATTTATTCGACTTATAAATTCCACTTATTAATATTTAAAATCAATTAAATATACAAATTTAAATTATCAAAAATTTTGGGTCGTTACATACTTCCCCACTTAAAAGAATTTCGTCCTCGAAATTACCAGGTAAGAAAAGTTACAGAATTCATTAACTTTTCCAAAATCCAAAGTTAAACTTCTTACAATACTTTACTAAGTTTTCAAATCGTACTTAGTTATCTTTTCAAAAACAACTACTATTGTTTAACTTTCAACTCCAAAACCAAGATTATAGTTTTCACAATTTCCACAATTTTCTCAAAATTTTTGCAACGCCGTAAATTTTCGGAAAAATTCGCCAAAGTCTCCTTTGCGCGGCTCGATCCGGAAAAAAAATGATAGTATATATATCACCAATATACATCTCATCAAGTGATGAGGCATCCCGCAGGGAAAAAAGTGTAAAAGTACGGTATGTAATCCGAGATATGTACCTTATTTATTATTAGCGAGCGTATACGGCTAATATAGCGCGAAAGCGAGCTCCAAATGCGAAGCAAGCGCAATCCGCACCTACTAAACACTCAACAAACAACATGAGAACATGCATATATGAAAGTAATATCAATATACATCTTATAGCAACATAATAACTACATGTGCCAACATAGCAATGCATTCAATCAACAAATGCATCCATCAACCAACTATCATCCATAACCAAATCAATATTCATTCATATTCTCATTAATATTCAATGAATTGGTTTTCAATTTAAATCACATTTGATTCATTTACGTTGGATTTAACTAACATTCATTCATTCGTTTCCAATTAGTATACATTCACTAATTTATTCACATTGATTCACTTCCAAATCAAATTCAATTCTATTCAAGTTTACATATTATTCATTTGAATTTAATTATATAGCTTCCAATTTCGCTAATTCAATTCCATTAACACTTAATAAATTTTATATACAATCAATCAATAATCAAATAACAACCAATGTTTATCCAACATAACTAAATTTATTCACTTTACATTCAATTTGGTTCATATTAAATTGACTTCCATTCAATTTATTCAACTTCCAATAACATTAGCTTTTAATGAATTTACACTTACATCCATTATTTGATATCAATTTTTTACATTTAATTGATTAACATTCAATCCATTTATCAATTCAATTGCTAACTCCTTTAACAATATAATGTTGTATTTCATTTATATAACTCAAGTTCAAATTCTTAATGACTTCACTTCATTAATTCACTTATTAATTTACTTCTATACCAAAATCAACTTTATTCAACATCACTTAAGTTATATTCCTTTTCAACCACCTTTTGTTTAACTTAACTTAAGTTTTCACTTATAAATCCAAATCAAATCCAAATTTTCCAAACAACTTTCTTTTAAATAATTTGGCAGCAATCCCTCTTTTGGAAACCCAAAAATGAACACCAATGATGTCGCGATCATCACCGGAATTATTTTCCAGCGACCGGAAAGATTTTAGTGCTTTCATCTCTTTAAAACAATTTCCCAAAATATCAAATCTTTTCAAAACACTTCTCTGGAATTTTATTTTTAGATTATAAATCACATTTTATAAAACTTTTACTTATATAATTTCACTTCTTATATATAAGATTATTTCACAATTGTAAATCACATTAATTATAGTTCCATACTTATAATTCATTTGCTTATGCAATTATTCTTTAAAAATTGTTATTTTATTCAACAAACAAACAATCAATTATATACTTTAATAATTCTGAATAATTATTCTTTTATATATAAAATATAATCAAGGTAAAATTATTTCATTTACCCAATTTAAAACAATACTGTGTCGAATTGTTCTATTCAAGTGTTTAGAGATCCCTATCAATAACGTTAATTACTCGTGTTGACCAAAATCCATATACCACTCAACAAACCAATCATCACAATATAAAACAATTTATATTCACTAAAAAATACGCGCTCGTATCTATTATTACACTCACTCTCATTCTAGAGTACTGCTGACTCTATCTCTAATGAGTAATACACAACAGAGCCATAGTTGTCGCTTAACCATAAGCTATGATACCAAATGTAACGACCGCGATTTTTCATCCACGAAAACCGACATCAATACGTCCACTGTATCAACTGCCGAGAAATCGAAAGCTGAAAAACCGAACCGTTAGGGTTTAAGAAGAAGAAAAAGATAGAAGAAGAGAGAAAAAGATAGAACAGAACAGAAATAATAGAACAATATCAGAATCTCACAATTCGCAGCGGAACAACATATAATAGACAAATGAATAATCTTTAAACAAAGAACTATATTACATTACATCATATTACATTACATTACATCATCAGAGTGTGCAACAACAAACAGCGGAAAAGAAATACAATATACTAGTAATACGCCCTGCCATCCAGCTTGCCTCCAGCCACTCCTGAATTCCAGAATATCCTGATAAACCTTACTCTTGATTGCCCGTGTGGAAATTGGTGGGCACCCAGAGTTTGGGAAGGAAAACAATAAACTTCGAGTCAGTCATGTGAGTGGTGTGAGAACTAAAACAGTTTACTTTTCTTTAAAATCAAAATAGAGGAATATTTTTAAAGTCAATTCGCAATGCTTTTAAAAATGAGACTACCATAAGGCTTCTCGCGCACACACACAATGCAAACACAGAATCAGAGGAGATTTCTCCTTATGATAGTCAAAGATGCTTGATACGCATTAAAAAGAAACATTTGATATTATTACTAGTGCACAGTGTAGGAAAAATCATTTCGAAAATAAAGATATAAATCTTAGCCAGCATAGACATTTCTCACTTATGCCTACTATAGCTATCATGTTCAATAGCAGGTTACCGCCACATTCCATGGCAGGTTCTACAAATAAACCGTACAAGATCGTATTGTTTCTTTGGATTTCCAACAAATGGTCAGGCCAAGGAACTTCCCATTGCCACATGGAAACGCCTTTGGAGTGACGTCCCGAGAACCAAACCGGATCTCTGCAAACAAAAGGCCGGGTTACCCCTAACTGGGTAACTACTGACACGAATAAGTCATCCCCCGATCGTAACCGATCTATCCCAGGATCCTCGATTTCCAACAACCACAAAATTTGTAGCAACAACATAGGTTAACTATCTGGGCTCCATACCATGATACCACCTCTATCCAGAAGGAATGACATACACTAAAGGGACGCTACCCCTTAATAACTTTGCCGCATCCTTCCTGTTTTGACCATTTCCGGGGTGTGAGGTCCGATGAAATCTCGTCCACAAAGCCATGCTTTATATAAAAGCCGTGCTTTGGGTCAACAAATGATCATAGAAATGATCACAAAGATAAATGATCTATCACAAATGATCAAACAATGATCATTTCACAGCAACACTCGGCATGCCACACTACCAAATTGGGAGTATATCACTAATAACCTTCAACTATATAACCTCTGAGCTCGTACGTCTCAGAGAAGGGTGTTAAGCTAAGAGAATAAATTCTCCGCCACCAACAGAAATATATTTGAAAGAAATCAGCTTTATATCTCAACTTGTAATGTCAGACATACAATCCAAACAAGTCTGTTCCAGGCTCGAACAGAACCGAAGGCACTTCCAAAGAAGTCCTTGCAATCCGGATATTCACTAATCACGACCGGACTTCCCGTCACTAAGGGTGATAAAACCTCTATATCGGAGATCAGCCGATGTAGAGTAACTCGACGGTAATCCTTCCGTTTTCACAAATATCCGGTCTTCAACACCGGTTATCGAATGCAATCCATTACGACGTATCACATATTCGGAATGGGTTATACGACCCCAAGGTCCTTTCCCGGCTAACTCGAATAGTGAGCGCTTATTCAAAAATAAGTGTGGCATTCAAATTCAAACAAATCACAACAAATACCTATTTAAAGGTAAATATTGATAGTCGGATTATTTAACTATCAATAGGCATGCTCAACATCACCAAATTCCAAATAATTTCCCAAATTATTTACTTTCCAAAATATCTTTACTAGATATAAAATTTTCCACACTTCAACTATTTGAAAACAAATTTTCAAATCACTCTTCACCTTTATCACTTTTGAAAACAAATTTCAATCATTTTCCTTACGCGGAATTTCTTTCATTTCAACGTGGTTCATTTAAACCAATTAAATAAATCCTTACCGATTTACTTTATATTTACATACCAAATCCGTAAATTAAATCCCATACTTCAAAAATAAATCAACATTTATTTTTAAACAAATTCCCCTTTTCATTTATAAATTCCATAGTGAATTTACATTCCAAATTATTTATGAATATACGATTTCAATTATTCATTTTCAATTTATCTTCAAAAGGATAAATTCTCAAAACATTTCATTTCACATTGGAAAAAAACATTTCCATACTTATTTATTAATAAGTAATTCACAAATCCACTTATTTTCAATACTTAGAAAATATTCCATATACTTAATATCGAAATTAAGCATATATTTCATTCTTTAAGGAAAACATTCACTTAACACATTTATTTGGGTCAAAAACGAATGTTGCGTAAAACATCGTTACGACGACCCAAAATCACTAGTATAGGGATTCAAAGTTTAAATAGATATATAAATCCTAATACTATATAAAATATTTCCTTTCGGAAACCATTTACTATAACAACAGTGTTATAGTCCACCATTTCCTTCTTTCTCGAAAACGTCTATTTCAACAATAAATGTTGAAATCTATGGTTTCGATTCATAACACATCTTAAAACATCTTTAAAATAATTAACTTCATTCTATAATATTCATTTTTCCAAACATGACTATTTTATTCAATAATGTATTCACTGTCCAAAGTCGTGAATATATTTCCTTTAATAAACTTCAATATTTAATTTGTCAAATTAAATTGATTTCGAATTTATAAACAATGTTTATAAATTACATTTCTATTTATAAGCTCCGATTTATAAATCTAATTATTAACAAATTCCATTTATATCTCATTTAAAATGCCAAAATCCAATTTATAAGATAATTACTTATAAATCATTTATTTCACAAAATCTGTTCATTTTATAACTTCACAATTTATAAATCTATAAATTCCGTTCACTTATGAAATCCATTTTTTTATTTCATTTTTAACACTTATAAAAACTAATTTTAATATTCCAATTATTTTTAATTTATAAAATATCAATTTTATAAGTCTTTTATACACATCGTTTTTAATAATTCAAAAAATCCCAATTTAAACCAATTTATAAATTAATTAACTATTTATTTCCAAAAATCTCATTTCGGTTATATTTCTCAAAAATCTTAATTTTTTTATAACATAAAAATTTATAACGTTTTAATTATTTAAAATGACTCAATTCAAAATTTAATAAAAACATATACTTTGAAAAAATCACTTTAAAATCCTTTTAAAAACCAAAATCATTATTTTTAAACTTTAAAAATGGATCCGATGATGCAACAGCACCAAATAGTCAATCCCGACATCCAAATATCATATATCGATATGATAATCAACAAATATCACAATATCTGTAAATAAATCAATACAGTTGAGGAATCCAGTTGGATCCCTCCAACCTGTTTCCCTGCATCCAAAGATGTTAGCACAATACGAATTCCGCTCCAGTATGGAATTATCGCGGTATATGGGATTTATAAAATATTATCCGCTTAATAGACGGCGCAATAGGGTCTCATCCGCTACATAATATGGGAAATCAACAACTGCAATATATACATATGCCAATATATATATATTGCTACTATATATAATACCAATTTCACTGTTTGTGAAATATTCGCGGTATATGTTTTTAATAAATAACATCCGCTTACTAACGGCTCATAATGTCTATTTTAACAATCAATGGATAACAATCATCATTCAAACATGCATTCAAGAATTTTAAATATAACTATTTAAAATTAAAATCGAAACCGATTCAATTGAGTGAGAAGTTTTCACCTTGATTTTTAATTCCGTTTCAGCTTTAATTTTGAATAAAATTAAACGGACATGTAATTTTGCCTGAAATTTTCACTAACTCCAATCGACTCCAATCCAGTTGCATTGCGTAGAGCTCGTCGAAACGATTCCAACGCAAAAAGTTTCGTATTTTTTCGACCTCGTATGAAAGAGTTATCACAGTTCAAAGATTGTACAAATTATAAATATAATTAAATTACAATTTTCCTTTTAATTTTAAACCTACACTAATCAGAGCCGTTCGATTTGCTTTCACTGCATCAGGGTTGTTCACGTTGTTCTTCTCCCTCAAGACCGTTCCCAGGTGAATATGCGTGCAAGCTTGAACCCATCGTGCCGCCCCTAGCGCTTGAAATCGCCACCTCCACGTTGACCAAAACTCCATCATTTCGCCACCATTCGAACGCCATCACCCAAAGCCACCTTCGGCTGCGACAAGGTGGAGCTTGGCCACCTCCTTGGCCCGCAAAACAAGAGTGAACAGCACTGCTTCAAAGTGAAATTCCCATCGATCCGTTGCTCCATATACGATCTTGACCGTTGAATAGCTAGTTCGTGTTGTGCTCTACAAGATTGTAGTTGGTGATTTCCTCTAATTGCTTATGGATTTGAAGAAAATGAGGGAGGAACGATAGAGATTCTTGGCCATTGAACAAAGTTAACGGCGGCTCTGAACAAAACCCTAGTTTTTTTTGTGAGTAAAAGAGCATATTTATGGAATTTTAACGAACACTATTCATTCCGGATTTCCGGACTCCGATTTACGCGCGGTAACCGACGTTTCTAAGGTTTATCCCACGTTTCGAACACAATGGAACAGGTTTCGGAAGCTAATTCGATCATCTGTGCGAGTTATGGCAATAAACGTTCAATTTAATATTAAACCGATTAAACAATTTTCTAGGCGTTTTTGCTTGCACCAGACAAACGGTAAATCCAATTGACACAAAATTTGAAACCATACAATAATACCACATTACGGATCCAATGAAACTGGTTTTGTTGAAATCCGAGACTTTTTGAAAAATGACTATTTTAACTCGCCAAATTAATATTAAAACTATTTCGATGCGTTCCGAGCTGCCACGGTCAAATGACAACTCCGATTGCTACGAAAATTGAAATCCGATAATAACAAACTATTACGGATCCAATGGAACTGGTTTTGTCCAATTCTGAGACCGTTCGAAAATTGGCTAATTTCACTAGTTGATTTAATATTAAAATATTCAATTTTCGCAAATAAACTTTTAATTCGATTTTAAAAGTTCTATAACAACATTATAACTTCAATATGATAAAATAAAATTTTACGAATCATTTTCAATCATATTTAACCAAATTTTCAATTATTTCTATATTTTCACTATTAAATTATCGATTTAATTATTCAATTAAATCCAATTATTCGAAATAAAATTAATTCAACTTATAAATTCCACTTATTAATATTTAAAATCAATTAAGTATACAAATTTAAATTATCAAAAATTCTGGGTCGTTACAATTCGATTGCTCGGCATGTAATATAGTGAACGTACTGATGTCGATTTTCGAGGGTCGAAAACTCCGAGTCGCTGCATTTGGTGTTAGAGTTGAAGGTTAAGCGAGAACATTGGCTCTAGTGGAGAATACTCATTAGAGATAGGATCAATAGCTCTAGAATGAGTACGAGTGCATTAATAAATATGAGCGCTTATTTGTTAATGAATATAAACAGTTTTATATTAGGTCGATTTATCTGTTGAGTGGCAAATAAATTCTGGCGGAGTAGTAGGATGCCACTAAATCGATAGGAGTTTCTAAACACTTAAACACGGTAAACCGACACAGTATGGTTTTGAAGCGGGTAAATGAAATAATTTTACCTAAAATATATTTTAATAGAAAAGGGATAATTGTTTAAAAAATTATTATAGTGGTGTGTTTGGGTGTTATTATATAATCAAAATAAGATTATAAAAATTGCAAATGGTTTATATAACCAATTGAAAATTGTATAAGTATGAATTATACAAATGGATTATAATTAGAATAGATTCAAACACAAATTCAAGAAATTAAAAATTCCGGAAGATTTGTAAAATATTTTCAGAAGTGTAATGGAAATGAAAGTGGTGTTATTCTAAAAAATATTATGAAATAGAAAATGGTTTAGAATGGATTTGGAAGTGATATAGCACTGAACTCGCTACAGCCGCTGGATAATAATTCTGATGATAATTGCGACATCATAGTTGTTCATTTTTGAGTTTCTAAGTGATTAGTTGCTACCAATGTAAATCGATATGGAGTTTTTGGTGAAAAAATATTGTTTGGAAATTCCGAAAGGAATTGTTTTGGATAAATTCAGGTTGACTTAGAAAATTTTGAAGAAATGGTTTGTTAAAACCAAATTACTATATATTGGTTTCAAAATGATCTGAAATAAAACTGGATGTTGAATTCTAGAATTTGAATTTTTAGGATTAAATATTTAAATTGAGTAGGTTTAAATGAATTGAACAAATTGAAATTAACTCATGTAAGTTAAATAAAATTTAGTTAGATTTGAAGTGAATTGAAAATAAATTTGGATTGAATTTTAAATGATATTGAATGGAATTGAATATAGAGTTTGAATTGTAAAGTATTTATATAACAATGAGTTATAGGTTATTGAATGGAATAAAAATTTAAGTGGAAAAGAAGACCTAAAATAAAGATGGTTTGATATTTTAGTGAAGAAATAAAAATCTAAACTTGAATTATAAAATAAATTTGGACTCAAGTAACTTAAAAGAACCGATTTTTTAGATAAAAATCAAATAGTGAGTTATAAATGAAATTCAACTTAAATTGCAAGAGAATTTAATATAATTGGAAATATCAATGAATAAAATAGAATTGGATTGAAAAAGCAACGACTTGGGTTATAAATAAGGGAAATAAATTAAATACGGCCTTGGATATCATTTAAATTAATTCAAGAATAAATTTGAGTATGGAATTAGAATTTGAAGCAGATTGAGTGAATGAACTATTTAAATAAATTAGTATATCAAATGGAATCTGATTATGTAGAATCAATCTAAAATTTAAATTAAATTATTTGCAAGGAAAATAAACTTAAGCTATATAGTTGAAATAATTTAAAACCAATCGGAATAACTTAAGTGAATATATGAAATGAATTTATGAAATTGTTCATAAATAAATTAGCATGAATGATTCCGAGTGTAATAAAATGGATTTGAATGTAAAGAATGTTTATATGAGTGGAATGTAAATGAATTGATTGAATATCAATTTGAAATGGAATATAACTAAATACAAACTGATTCGGAATCAACTGTAAATAGCTATAAACTGAAATGGTTATTTTATTAAGTGAATGTCGTCGAATTTTCATAGAAAAATTGTTGTTCGACATAAAAGGAAGTCAATAGAATTCTGCAAATAAATAGAAAGCGAATAAATTAATTTTGAAATCAATTTGGAATGAATATAAATTTGTTGGTTATAAATGTGAATTAAATGCAAGTAAATTTGGTTGTAAATCATTTCGAATTGAATGAAAGGATATATGAGTTAATTAAATTAGTATCAGAACTATATAGTTGTTTTCAGACATATGTTAACATATTTGGTTATGAGATATTGTGTTTGACTAGTGAAATAAATGAAATGCTACTAGAATTTCATGTTTTGGTGCTTACGTGTTTTAAATTGAGCAAGTACAGGTATACGGAGGTGTTTCACTTGATGTTGGTCCCGCAAACTCCATATAAAATAAGTCGCTTGCTTAAAAAACGCTAAACATGGCATGTTTTCGGATTAAATACCGCAATGATATAAAATATTGATGTTTTTTCTATTTTTTTACCAGTGGGTCGATGTACATATATTGATCTCTCCTGTCACATTGGAAAAGGTCCTCTGTACAAGGGAGCATCTATAAAAAAATTAGAGTGTTAGAAAATTTTTGGATAACTTAAGAAGTATTTAAAATCAAGGGAAAAATGGATTGCCCGAAAAAAGGGTACATGTTTAATTATTGTCCGAATTTGATGATTTTATGATCGAGCCACTTGGCTGTTGTTTTCTTTTGATGATTTGGGCCTATAGAGGCAATTTGTAGTTGTTTGGATCCAGCTGCGCAAAGGAGATGCTGGCGAAATTTTTCGAAAATTTAAGGAGTTAGAAAATTTTGAAGGAAATTTTTAATAATTAAAATTGGATTTGAGTTAGAATCTGAAATGATTGAATAGATAATATTAGTTGGAATCAATGGATGAATTTGGAAGCTAGAAGAAGTGATAATGTGTTTTCAATAAATTGATTTCGGATTGGGTTTAGGAAAGTTAAGGGGTTTTGGGCCATTCTTATTACCTTGGCAATTTCGGGCATGAAATTCTTTTAGGGGAAGGGATGTAACGATTTTTCGATGGTTAGTTTGGGATATTTAAATGGTTTTAAATATTAGATTTGGAATTATAGTTTAGTCAGTATGATTTTGAAAATGGGATTTCAAGTGATTTCATAAATTTTGGAAATCGTTAATTTAATCGACGATCAAAAATAGAGACTCAGGTCACAGTCTTCGAAATTGACGAAAGCAGTTCCATTGGATCCATAATAGTGTATTATTATCATATTTCAAATTTTGTAGTGTTTGAATTTATCGTCTTGTCGTACTATGACGACCCACCTTTTTGAAAGGTTTAAATCGACAATAAACTACACATGTCTAATTCAAACCATTCAAAAGGAGGATTGTTAATGGGGTAAATAAGAAAATAGAAGAAAAGGGGGAAAAATAAAGCACAGACTATCGCAGTGGAAGGATGAAATATAATACAAAAAATATATACATAAATAGTTCATGAAACTATTTTCAAGAAAATCAGAATTTACACTTTTTTTCAGGCAGAATAAACAATTGCTATAATAATAGTAGATACGGTCCTCGAGTCCATCTTCGTCTTCAGAAATAAGTATCTTCGCTAAACTGAAATACTCGGTCTGACCCGAGCATACAAACACACTCGGGCTAGGACTAACATTCTTATGTAAGTAGGTAAACTCAAGTGAAATGTACAGATAACTCAATAAGTGAAATACTTATGTTTAAATAAACATTATCTTTCACACAATAAATCAGTTCAGTTCAGATACCGACTTTGCGTTCATTTCCAATCGATTTATATTAAATCTAACTTCAAATTTCAATTCTTCTCTTAATGCTATTAAGTTATAAATCAAACAAGTTTAAATCCAATAAAAAAATAGATTAAATTTCAATTTCATAATTTTAAGCTCAAACATAAATTCAAACCTACAACATTCCAATTTTATTTCTAAATCAATTTATTTAACCCGAAGTTGTTTTATATCGGGTATACATCATTTCAATCCAAAGTGATTTTGTTAAAGAGAACTTGAAGTGTGAGAACAATAATAGCATACATAACATAACATGTCACTGATCAACATGCGTGCACAATTAACAACTTAATATATACACATGCATAACTAACATATCACATGTGTCACATATCGTAAACAACATAAGTGAATATTTCAAATTCTGACATGTCATACACTGACATAACATATAAACATATACGACATATATACAAGGAATTTGCAAGGTGAAACAACATGGCATCTCATTTTTCCCAAACATAACACATTATTTACACATAGCATAGGTGACATATTATTAACATATTATATGATTTTATTAACTAACTCTTTTTTTACAAAGCATATTTGACGTATTTCAATACAAGGCATAAAAAATTTTCTAACATAACACATTTTTTTACATCTCATATATGATATATTTAACATACATATGTGGAAATTAATCAAATCAACATATATACTATTTGTGACATATAAAACAACATGTGCATGTGAATGTTATAACACAAATTCAAGGGAACATAGCAACATATATCACATATTCATATCTAAAGCAAACATTTCAATCAATTTTATTTACCTAACAATAAAAATGTTAATCGTGAGTGATTGCTTACCTTTTAAGGTTAGAGAGTTTTTGACAACATTGATTGATAGATTCTAGATGAAATCCAAACACGACAAGCTAACCGATCCTATCCATAGCAACAATTCAATAGCAAAGCAAATCGCGACAACGTAAGTCGAGCCCACTGAGTTTTCTTTTATTTAGAGAGACAAAGCAAGAAAGGAGTGATGTAGTTTGGCGTTTGAAGAGAGAATGGATGGAGTTTGAAGTTTGGGAATTTGTGGATTTGGGGATTTGGGAATTTTGAAGTTTCTATATTTATGAGGAAGAAGGAGAAAGTGTGAGCAGAAAGCTTTAGATAGAGTAACGAGAAACAATCTGTACGTACTTTGGTTTTGTTCTCTAGTGGAAAACCAAAAGAGGCATGTATTTAATAAAAGAAAGAAATAAAACCAAAATATGGAAATAGTGGTAGGTGTATTGAATAATAAGGAAATGAAGGGACCACTTAGGATTTAATTAATTGCATGTTCCACTCGATTAAATATAATAGCACCAAATATACTTTTTATACACCCGTTTTAAACAAAATTAACATATAATAAATAAATTTGAATACAACAACCAATGTAACGTTACACAAAATAGAAGATGATCCCAAACACAAATTCAATTTATACGAAATATTAATAAAATAGTATATATATATATACACAGATTTAATAAGAAAATATATAAAATAAAACATTTATTGGCTCATATTACCAAATTCCTAGGGGTTGGATTGGAAAAACACTAAATTAGGCACTCATGCTTATTGTTTTTGTTTAAAGCATGCAGAAGGTATAAATGTTGGAAGAAAGAGACAAAATAAGGAGAATGAGAAGAAATAAATTTGGAGGAGCAGCATAGTTTTTTAAAGAGGAGGTGGCAAAAGAATATAAAAATACGGTAAGCTTCTCAAAGAAACGATGTGGTTATGTGTTTAATAAATATAAACATGAACGTGCTAACATGAATGATGCATGTGCATTAAATATTAATTGTTAATAGATGAAGTAGTGCAGGCAGAAGTTATGAAAAAGAATGAATACTAAAAGTTGTAACATGTGATAATAAATGCTTAGATGCAAATACAAGAGGTATATAAGAATTGGGCCTAATAAAAGTAGGTGGGAGAATGTATATCTAATAATAAGAATGGAAAATGAATATACATAGGATAATGAAAGTTTTATGAAACAAAGAGAGAGGTTTTTTTTTTAATATTTGAAATGTGAAAATGAACAAGGCAAAAAAAACATGAATGTGATAGTAGTTAGAAAAAATGCAATAGAATATGAAATGTGCATGAATATGAATTCGTGATGAAAATCACCTATCATACTTCAAAATGAATATAATGCCAAAATAATCCAGTATGGAAATATATTTCAATTCAATTAATTTCGTTAATCCCAAATCAACTCATATTTAAGCCTATTTAAAAGTTTTATTAACATACAATAAAAAAAAATCTAAACACACCAACCAAGGTAACGGGGACTACCTCTACATAATAAAAGATGAACCATGATTCCAAATTCGAATCAAAGTCGTTGTTTTTCTCAGTGCACAATCATGGACATAAAATATTTAATTTATTCTAAATTTTGCGATTAGCATTATACCTCTATACTATCAAAGACTACTACTTAACGACCATAAAATGTTGCTTCGATATTCAATTTTTTTCTTTTATAAAATTATGCTTACTTTAAAAACAATAACATTCATTTTGTTTTCATTAAAACATCGTTTTTATTTTAACAATAATATATGTTTCTTTCATTAAAACCATTAATTACAATTAATATATTTATTTTTTCTTTTCTTTTAATATTGAAAGATTCCAAATCGGCATAATTGTAATTAATTTCAAAATTACACTTTAAAGCGGATCCTAACAAACGTACATACTTTCATTAAACGTCATTAATTTTAGTTAAATTCTCTTTCCCTTTTATTCAACGATTCCAAGTTAAATTAACGGCAATAAAGTTCAACATTAGAATTTAAAACGGAACATAATTAATGAATAGATAATTAAAACAATTGAAATTTTTTTATAGTAACTTAAATACATTTCTAGAACTGTTGTTTACACATAAGATAATTAAAACAATTGGATTCTTTTTACAGTAACTTAAATACATTTATAGAATTGTTGTTTACATAATATAATTAAAACAATTGAAATCTTTTTTAGTAACTTAAATACATTTGTAGAATTGTTGTTTACATATAAGAGTTATTAATTAACTTGCTTAAATAGTATCAATGACATACAAACAACAAAATTTATATTTATATTTTATTATTATTGATAATTTCACCAACTTCAATAGTTTAAATTCGATTAAATTTAGTAGAGTTCTTAATTAAATACAATTTCAATAAATTCAACTTTATCTTCTCAATTTCTAGACCGTTTAACTAAATAAGTCTTGTTAAATTAAAATTTATACTTCTTTCCTTTTATGTAAAATCCAATTACACTAAATTTTATTAACAAATTAATTTCAATAGGTTGATATGTAAGATGAGCGAAAATCAAGGCTAAAATTTAAATAAATTCGAATACATAATTATACATTTATTGTTTACAAATATATTAGAAGTTAATTTACAATTAAAACCCAATTCTAGTTTATTATAAATTGATTTCATGCTTTACATAAAATTAAATCTATCCAATTAAACTTTTATTAAACCATATGTTTGAAATCACATAAAATAGTTGTCACTTTATTAAATCAAAGTTAGATGTTATAATTCAAAGTAAATTTTATTTAAAATCATAAATTTTTAATTTCTTACCATATTAAATTCTAAAATTTGAATTTTCTTCCTTTCGAAAAATACGGGTCGTTACACTCTCCCCCACTCAAATATTTTCGTCCCCGAAAAGGATGAAGGTAGGAGAATAGAACAACCATAAATAAAAGTAGATTGAAAGTTAAAATTAACAATTAATTTGAAACTACATGAATTTTATCTGAAATATTCATATTTTTCAAAACACATTTGTAAAATTTCCTACTTCCTCTACAAATATCACTTATATGTTTAAATAACACCTTTATAAATATATGAAAACTATTTGAAAACAATTAATTACATTATTACTTATATTTACAAAGAAGCTATTGAAAACATTAATCCATAATTCGTAAGTTTATAAATTTTATCTCAAGATACTTTTCAAATATTATTGATAAATCAATAATCATTTACTTCAAATATGTTTTTTAATTAATAACTTCTAAAATATTTATAACACTAAAATTTTCTATTAAACAATGTAGTATATAAATAAAAAATATTTTAGAAGGACATAGTCAATAAGAAAAAGAAGGTAGACTCGGAAAAACGGAATATAGGTGAATAAATAAAAGGAATAGTATCGGGCACGAATAGTTAATCCAACACAAAATTTCTTTGTTGGAAATACCGTTGTAATAAAATACCTTTATATTGAAACAAATTTTCCTTTCGAAAATACTTCTATAACTCGATGTTTCAACAAGTTTATCCTCATTCTTGCAGACTCTGTTCATGCGTTGATCAGGAGCAAAGCTAGAATTCTTCAAGTACCTAGTAGACTTGTTTCAACACCCAGTGAAAATACTTGAAAAAACCTTCAAAACCGATATGGAAAGTACAATCCAAACAAATAAACCAAACCATTTGTCCAACCATGGATCACAGATACACAAAGGTTATGCCTGAATCCCCCAGGAAACATTCGTATCTGTAAGCTTTTCAGCCCTGCTAATTTCGCCACGATGATTAGTAGACCGTAGATACACAAAGGTTACGCTTGAATCCCTAGGGAAACATCCGTATCTGTAAGCTTTCTCAGCCCTGCGGATTTCGCTACTAAAAAGGACCTACGTAGATCACAGGATACACAATGGTTGCGCCTGAATCCCCCAAGAAGCATCCATACCCCTGGGCCATCTCAGCCAGGTGAATTACGCTACGCAGTTGCGCGAAGAAAAGAAAAACCATAAGTTACACCACGGTAGGACACTCGAGTATCACATCCGGAAAACCAAAATCAGAGAGAATAATATCTATATAATGAATCCACAATGTGGCCACAAAGCGGATATCAAACAGAAGGCGCTTTCCATATCATTACTTCGAAAATATATATCATATAGTACCTTTTCAAATCCCTTTCAAATATCATAATTATATGAAGTCCATTATATATAAGATTTCATTTTCAAATCGAATACTTTCCAAAATCAATAGTATATCAAATCACACTTATATATACTTCGCCTATATAAGATTACACCTTTCAAATTGAGTACCTTTCCAAATCAATAGTTTTCAAATCAACTTCATACTTATACAAATCAATTTTATATAAGTTCGATAACTCCTAAATCAAGTATTTAATAAAATAAGGTTCTCAATTTCAGTTTGTTTCAATATCTGATCAGCTTCAAAGCCATATACTACTTTACCAAAATAATACCTCCAAATTTAACATCTTCAGTTTGAAAGTTTCCAAAATAATAGGATTAGAAAATAATCCTAGCTCCCAAATCACATAATTTACGTCAAACAAATTCATTTCCAAAATCATCATATAATTACTAGGTTTTAAATTCCAAATCTATTTTTGAAACCAAATATTTTATGACGCCCCACCTCTATACCCACGCTAGCCAAGAAGACTACAGAGTAATGCTGTCAACTAGCACGGAGAATAAGGCTGTTGAGGAACGACCATCCGTGTAATTGCTTTGTGCGAGCATCGATATGTCAGATAGTATAACATGCATTTCTTTTCAAGAGGAAATCTGACATACCGACACAAACTCAAAGCTACTACACAGTGGCTATAATATCTTCGGAAACAAATATAGAAATAACATAACATAAATCAGTCACGGATAATTCATATCACAAAGGCGGAAATAGACATGAATAAATATAACACATAAAAGTGTTCATTAGAGTAGTGGTCTAAAAGATCCACAATGACACAAAAGAATAGCAACATGTGCTATACAAAGGAACAAGTACAAAACTATGAGTCTATATCTCAAATGTATACAACAAAAACTACTAATCTAAGTAGTTATCCAAAAGTCAGGATGTTAACCCCAGAAGAGAAGTCAAGCAGAAGCACTTGTAACATCTCGGTCTGACCCGAGTATTATTTAAGAAGAGAACAATAAACGGATCAGTCTAGCTATAAATATCAGATAAAATGATATAGAATAAGAGATATGACTAAACGTATAATAATCACAGTGCCAAGCGGATATAAATAAATAATTGAACAATCAATAAGAGATTAATCAATATCGCAAAGATCTTCTCAAAGATAAAAAGGAATGTCATACTCCTAATTTCATTCACCAAGCCATAATAAATGACATATATATCAATGCCAATCGTAAAAGTTGGTGAAACATAAATTCCAGAATTCAACACACGAAATCCAGAAATCAGAAGAAAAGGATGGCCAAGATATTGATGTAGTGCAAACAGTACATCCAATGAATCAAAAAGCAAAGACATTGATGTAGTGCAAACGGTACACCAATGAATCAAAAGCAAAGACATTGATGTAGTGCAAACAGTACATCCAATGTATCAAAAGCAAAGACATTGATGTAGTGCAAACGGTACATCCAATGTATCAAAAGCAAAGACATTGATGTTGTGCAAACGGTACATCTAATGTATCAAAAGCAAAGACATTGATGTAGTGCAAACGGTACATCCAATATATCAAATAATTCGGAGCACCGACGTCATACAGCGTGACATCCGATGAACCAAATCAAAAAGACATCGCACAATGCTAGTCTAAAACATAAAAATGATCGTCATGATCACAGAGAAGTGTCAATTACAGTAAGCTAGTAAATATATGAACTTAGCTTCATGTCCCATAACCACAAGCTTAACATAAATATTTACGAACAAATTGTAGATCTCCACTAGAAAATTGCCACAAGGGTTTCAATCGAACAACTCCAAGAATTAACCGGCGAAGTAAACGCAAGCGTTTCATACCACTTGTTTTACTACGTCGTTTAATTAGATTTCTCATACGAGTGAGGTAAAGGTTTGTATATACTAATAGATTGGAAATCGGTTTGAGGAAACAAGCTTTGTTATAAAATAGTGTTGAAATCATTTGAAGAAAGAGTTTTGATATTTACTACTAGTATAGAGAACATTTATATTTTAAAGTGACAAATCATAGAAGTGATTGTAGAAACAATCACTCATAAAAATTCACATTCGAAGACGTGAATAAAATCCAAAGAAACCGATAAAGAATACATCGAAATAGATATTCAAAAATCCATAAAATCGACCGAGAAGCCCAAGATAGTTTGTCTCGACGAATGGTCAACTCAGCATCTCAACAAAGCAAGTTCTGTTGAATGTTTTTTAGATAAGATCCCCTACGGAGCGGGGGTGGCAACCCCGCAAGGTGGGGGTGTGGGGGCAACGCCCCCGCTACGGGGTTCGACCTGCCCGGTCAGGTCGCGGGGGTCCCGGGGGCTGCAGCCCCGGCGGGGTGCGGGGCAGCGCCCCATCCAAAACGGTACGACCTAGTGAAGGCCTAAGGGAGGATAGGATCGAACGACCTCGATAATAAATGATAACAACAAGTAGGATCATCACGAATCGATTAAAGTTTGAAATTCAAACTAAATAGGCAAATAAGCAAAAGGCTACAGACTCAGACGTCTGAAATCAAGGATTCAGACGTCTGAATCTGGAAAACCAAAAGTTTTCCAGAGCATATTTCAAACGTCTGAACCCTATATTTCAAACGTTTAAAATAGGCAATTTTTAGCCTATTTCCTTCCTGATCAAAAACAAACTAATTCAGACGTTCGGTAATATCATTCAGACGTCTGAATACTGGGGAATAAAAATTCCCAGTATAATATTCAGACGTCTGAATCTAACATTTCAGATGTCTGAAATTGGGGTTCAGGGCATTCCCTGAACCTAGAACAAAAATGGCCGAAATAAATACCGGAAACGATCGGACGAGCAACAACGACTAAGGAATTTCGTCGAGCAACTACCCAGCCTAAACGGCTCTTCGATACGCCTCAAATATCAATGTCCAAATATCCATAAAAGGGTTTTTCTTAGATTTTGATTTCAAAACACCAAAATTGAGATATACACCAAATCAATCAAAACCAAAATCAATTGCACAAGAATAAGTGTTAGGAATTCATGCCTAACAATCGAAGATAACTATAGACTAGGATGTGAGATAAAAATCTGACTTTTGAACCTAAACAAACGAAGAAGAAGCTTGAAAGCAAAGGGAGAATCAACCACACTTCAATCCCAACTCAAGAAGCTTAATTCTAAGCTTAAAAGAGAAATGTTTCCCAAATTAGGTTTAGGAATTTTCTGAAATCAAAGAGAGAATGAGTTGGAGAAGAAGAAGGAGATGCTTACTAATGGGTTCTCTTGAATTTGGAGCTAGAAGTTGGATTTGCTAATGAAGACTAGGGCTTGGAGTTTTAATTTCCTCTTCCTTCCCCCATTTTTGCTTTAGCTTGAAGTGTTAGGAAATGAGGAATGAAGTAATGAAGAGGAGAGGGGTTGGGACTGAGTTAGTAAGAGGGTTCAGCCCAAACCAAAGCCCTAAGTGAAAAAGTAGCAAAAATCAACTTACTCCAAACATATCGAAGCTTATACTAAAAAAGGTTGCGAACGACATTTTGAACTCAATGGAAGTGGTCTCGAGTCCCAATTCAACTGTTTGCTAAAAGTAGGTTTTCAGACAAAAACCCGACGAACGATGAAATATTTAAATAAATTATTTAAATATACAATCGATAAATATGCGGGTTGTTACATATTTTCTAAAATCAATTATACCCAAAATGATTTCCAGTTTAAAACACTCCCTTTTTGAACCTTTAAACTATTTATTTCTATTCAAAAGATCAGTTTACTTTTCAAACTATTTAAAACTATGTTTTATTCAAAATAATCCAAACTAAATTCCATATTAGTATAATTCAAAGTAGTCTTATTCATTTAGTTAACAAAATAGTTTGAACTCATTTACCTAATCGAATGATTTATATTTTTCTAGGATTACTTAGCTTTGAAAATTAAACCTTGATTTGGAAGTGCTCGAACCTTTAAAAACAGTCGAAGAAACCAAATTTTTAAATCCAAGAGTTGGAAATCAGCAACAAATCTATAAATCAATTCCAATAGATAAGCTTATAGCAATACAATCTAAAACTCGAGGACTGAACACCGGTTTACTTTAAATAATTTCAAATATATATATAGACACACACACATATATCTTTTGAATATCAAACCATACTTCAAAATCTGAATCAAAATTTGTTTCACAAAATCGCTCGCATAGCAAAGCTACTAGAGTGGCCTCTCCCATACCGTGAAACTCGAAAATAGCTCGCACAGAAATTTCTTGAGAACTTCTTTGAAATTTCTTTAAAATCATTGGAACTCGCTTGAGTCGTTTGAAACACTTCTTTTTCAGAAAATACTTTCAAATCGTATTATTATATATTTTCAAAAATCTTAAAACCAATTTCAAAACACCTGAATTCAATCTCTCGAATTTTAAATTAAAACCCTTCAGTTATAAATCATTTTTATATAAATCAAATTTCTTATAAAATTTTCAAAATCCAAATCCTTTCAAAACTCCAAATTCTCGTTTTTAAAAGGTATATAATCCTTATCGAAAACATTTCTCTTCTATATATAGAATATAATCATACTTCAAATTTGTTTCATAGAATTTTTCCTTTTGATATAAACATTAATATATCCGTTCTCATAATATTCCTTATATTTCTCTTTAATTTAAATTACATTCATTTCACTTGTAATATTTCTCATTTATACTACATTTATTTGCAAATCATTCCATAAGGAATTTTCTTACGTTTATAACCAATTTATTAAACTTAATTCCTTTTTATAAGACATTGTTCGAGTTTAAAGTTATCATAACTTTATTTTTAATCATTTATTGCAACATCCACTTATTTCGTAATAATTTACAAGTCATGGCATTATTTGTAGTCATTTCATTTTTAATTCAAATTTGCTTATTCCATTTAGTTTCACCTTTACCTTTCAATTTATTTATGACACGTTTCATAAATGTTAATTAAGTTTATAAACATATTTTTCCAATTTAATCTCATTTACAACATTTCCTTAATCATAATTTCAGTTTAAAGTTCCCAAGGCTTCAAGTTCCCACTTGTATATTATTACATTACATGCCAAGAATGTATACCCCAATTCTATTCATTTACCAAACATAGATATAACAAATTAAACCTTATTTTACTTTCTTTGAAATTAGCGTTATAAATTCAACTATATAATTCAACCCAATTATCAAGTTTTACTCGTATATTGATTCAAAAGGTTTCGATTGACCAAAATATCCAAATGTTCTATTTTTTCAATAGTTGAAACTACATGTCAACAAGAAAAAAATTCACAACAACATTTCAATTTCATAAACAAATATCCTAATTATTCATATCATTTTCTTTAATACACCATTATTAACTAATTTAGTCCATTAATTCAATCAACAATAATTAAAAAATGTTCATAATTTGATTAAATACAACAAGTCAACAAAAATGATAATAAATAAATATTACCATTTCATAAATCAAACACATTACAAACAACTATATTATTCATAAAATATTATTCCTTTATATATATTGTGACGCCCCACCTCTATACCCACGCTAGCCGAGGACACTAAGGCCTAATGCCGTCAACTAGCGTGGAGAATAAGGCTGTTAAGGAGCGACCCTCTGCGTAATTGCTTTGTGCGAGCAACGATATGTCAGATAGTACAACATGCATTTGGTTTAAGGAGGAAATCCGACATACCGATACAAACTCAAAGCTACTGCACAGTGGCTATATATATTTTTGGAAGAAAATATAGAAATAAATATAACACAAATCAGTCACAGACATCCATATCACAAAGGCGGAAATAGATATTAATATATAACACATGAAAGTGTACATCAAAGTAGTGGTCAAACAAGATCTACAATGTCACAAAAGAATAGCTACAAGTGCTAGACAAAAGAATATGGATACATCAATGAGCCTATATCTCAAATGTATACAACAAAAACTACTAATCTAAGTAGTTAGCCAAAAGTCAGGGTGATAATCCCAGATGTGAAGTCAAACAGTAGCACCTTTAACATCTCGGTCTGACCCGAGTATTATTTAATAAGAAAATAATAAACGGATCAGTGTAGCTATAAATATCAGATAAAATGATATAGAATAAGAGACATGACATAAACATATGATAACCATAAAGCCATATTGTGATAGGTATGCAATTGAAAATCAACTAGGGATTAACCAGTATCGCAAGAATCTTTTCGAAGATAAAAAGGAATGTCGTACTCTTTATTTACCAAATCACCAAACTATAAATATTGACAATAATATCAATGCAAATCACAAAATTTAATGGCACTCAAATCCACCAATGCACAAATATTGATAAGACTTATCAATGTAAATCACAAAAATTGGTGCAACACAAAAAATCTAGAAATCATCAATGGAAATCCAGAAATCACATAAACGGGGGAGGGGGGGCAATCATAAAACGGGAGCATGAAAATTCACCAACACGTGTATCACAAAATGGAACGCTGTTCCATGGTTGCTAACCATTAATTTTAAGCAGAAGCTCCACAAAATGGCCCGAAGACCATGGGTCGCTACCCCACCAAATTGAGCCGAAGCTCCACAAAAACGGGGTTTAGTCCCCCTCGTAGACAAAGAGACATCGCACATTTGATCGTCTAAATCACAAAAATGATCGTCAACGATCATAAAAAAGTGTCAATTACAGTAAGCTAGTAAATATATAAGCTTAGCCTCATCTCCCATAACCACTAGCTTAACTTACATATTTACGAACAAATTGTAGATCTCCACTCAAAAATTATCACAAGCGATTCAATCGAACAAGTCCAAGAATTAACCGGCGAAGTAAATGCAAGCGTTCATACCATTTGTTTTACTAAGCCGTTTAATTAGATTTCTCGTACGAGTGAGATAATGTGACAAATCACAAAAATGATTGTAGAAACAATAATTCATAAAAGTGCACATTCGAAGACGTGAATAAAATCCAAAGAATTCGATTCCAAATCCATCAAAGTGGAAATACCCTTACGACATAACAGCCGCGACTTACGACTTAACATAAGTCAACACAAGAAATCGACGGCTAAAGAAATAGCTACGGCTTGAAGCAGGTGCGACTAATGGGTGGCACGACCTAACTGCAAACGACCTAAGGAATGGCGTGACCTAAGTATGGCGTGACCTAAGGCATAAGAGAAGGCCGAGCGACTTAAGTGGGGACGACCTAAGCATGGCGTGACCTAACATGGCCGAGCGACCTAAGTGGCCAGCGACCCAAGGCGTGAGACTTAAGTAAGAAGGCCGAGCGACTTAAGGGGGGTTGTGACCTAAGTCATGGAACGGCCTAACACAAGGCGAGCGACGTAAGTGGGGAACGACCTAACATGTCGCGACCTAAGTTGAGAAGGAGGCCGAGCAACCTAACTGGTAGAAGAGTAAACCGAGCGACCTAAGGAGTGGCGCGACCTAAGTGGTGCGAGATATAGCAGGTACGACCCAAGGTATGACGCGACCTAATAATAAGCAGGTCGAGCGACCTATGGGATTTGCGACCTAAGGAGCTAGCGGCATAGCATGGCCGAGCGATCCAAGGGGTTTTCGACCTAAGGAGTGGAACGGCCTAACCTGTCGCAACCTAACATGGCCGAGCGATCTAAAGGAACGAACGACCCAAGATGCAAACGACCTAAGGGGTTGCAACCTAACTGCAGGCCGAGAGCAACGTGTGCAGGCCGAACGACCTAAGCAACCAAAATGCAAAACTCTCTCAATCTGCAACCGATCGAGCACGAACGCTAGAGGATTGCGCACATCGGCTACCCGGTCCTATTGGCGCCTCGATGCATCACCAAAAACGTGTTCAAACATCAAAGTTAAGATTTTTAAAGATTTGAACCCAAAACACTAAAAATTGGAATTTCACCAATTCAATCGAAACCAAGAGCAATTGCATATGAATAAGTGTTAGGAATTCATACCCAACAAATCAAAGATAGTTATAGACAAAGATGTGAGATAAAAATCTCACCTATACACAAAATCAATGAAGAATAAGCTTGAAAGCAAAGGAAGAATCAATGGCTTCTCTTTGAACTTGGAGTTAGATGTTGGATTTGCAAATGAACTAGGGCTTGGAATTTTAATTTCCTATTCCTCCCTCCATTTTTTATGAAGCATTAGTGTTAGGAAATGAAAGTGAAGTTATGAAGGGAAGGTGGTTGAGCTAGAGTTAATAGTTTAGTTTAATGGGCTAAACCAAACCCAAAGCCCAAAGTGAAAAGGTAGCAAAATTCCACTAACTCCAAACATATCAAAGTTTATAATAAGAAAGATCGCAAACGGTGTTTTGAACTCAATGGAAGTGGTCCTGAGTCCTAATTCGACCGTATGCAAAAAATAACTTTTCGGACTAAAATCCGACTAACGATAAAATATTAAAATAAAATATTAAAATATTCAATCGTAAAATATGCGAGTTGTTACAGACTCCTCTCCTTAAAGAAATTGCATCCTCTCAATATTTAAGAAGAAAATATAAGGTAACAACCATGAAAGCATATCACCAAAAAGAAATTTGGAACAAGAAATTCACCTCAAAGAACATGGGAAACTAAGTCCGGATGTGTTCGCTCGATGAACTCTCTAGATTCCCAAGAGCAATCCTTAGGATTTGAGGACCATTGAACCTTAACAAGCGGAATATCTTTATTTCGAAGGCGCTTGACCTCCGAAGCAATAATACGAATAGGATGTTGCTCATAAGTTAAGGCGAAACTTCAATTTCTTCCACAACACCGGGATCAAGAATAGAATCAGAATCTCGAAGGCATTTCCATAATTGAGAAACGTGAAATACATCATGAATAGCAGAAAGCTGAGCCGGTAATAAAAGGCGATAAGCCATGGAACCAATATGTTCGGTGATGGGAAATGGACCAATATATCGAGGTGCTAACTTTCCCGATCGACTGAAACGACAACACCCTTCATAGGTGAAACACGAATAAACACAAGATCTCCCACAGAAAATTCTAATTTCCTTCTCCGGTTATCGGCATAGGATTTTTGTCTACTCTGGGCTTCTTTCACCCTATGATGAATAAGGTCGATCTTTTCTGTGGAATCACGAATAAAATCTGTAACGTAAACCAGCTTCTCACCGGCGTTAAACCAACAAGATGGAGATCGACATGGCCTTCCATAGAGTGCCTCGAAAGGAGCCATACTACATTGGAAGCTATTATTATAGGAAAACTCAACAAGAGAAATACAATCTTCCCAACTTCCACCAAAATCAAGAACAAATGCACAAAGAAGATCTTCAAGAGTTTGATTCACACGCTCAGTTTGTCCATCGGACTGGGGATGATAATCAGTGCTAAAATTAAGCTTCTTTCCCAAAGCTTTTTGAAGATTCTTCCAAAATCCACTAGTAAACAATGGATCACGATCACTAACAATAGAAGTAGGAACTCCATGCAATTTAATAATTTCTTTGATAAATAGTTTCGCCAAGAGAGGAACGGTTCGATTGGACCGAACGGGAATAAAATAGGGGATTTAGTAAGTTTATCGACTATCACCCATAAGCTATCATGACCCGAACGAGAACGGGGAAAGCCGTCTATAAAATCCATGGAAATTTGATCCGACTTCCAAATTGGAATTTCTAAAGGTTGCAATAACCCACGGGCCCTTTGATGTTCGGCCTTAATGAGTTGGCAAGTCATGCAACACTTAACAAAGTTAGCAATATCAGATTTCATTCCCTCCCATTAATAAAGCCACTTTATATCCGCGTACATTTTACTACTACTGGGATGAATGGTAAATTTAGAACGGTGAGAATCTTTTAAATGTCTTTATGAAGATTACTAATATTTGGCATGATAAGTCTACCAAATTTTCGAATACCGCCACGAGAATCAATATCAAAGTCTTTCAAACGTTCAATATCAATTTTATCCCTAAAATTTTGGCCAAGAAGAGCCAATTCAGGATCTAGCTTTTGAGCTTCAAGAATGCGGTCTAAGAGAGTAGGACGAGCCTCAAGGCCACATAAAGCAAGAGATGAACATAAATCGGAAACACGATCTCGAATGTCACAAGTGGATAGAATTCCGATATTCATTCCATTTGGATATCATCATAGAAACAACCGCTTGTTGCTTACGACTAAGTGCATCAGCAACACAATTTCCCTTTTCGGGAGTATAAAGAATATCAAGTTCATAAGCTGCAAGAAATTCGAGCCAACGTTGTTGACGCAAATTAAGTTCCTTTTGAGGAAATAGATGCTTCAAAGATTTATGATTGGTGTAAAGGATAAATTTTTCTCCCAAAAGATAATGACGCCAAATATGAAGGGCGAAAACAATGGTCACGAGCTCTAAATCATGAGTGGCATATCTAGTCTCGACTGGCTTCAATTGTCTATAAGCATAAGCAATAGCACGTTCTCTTTGCATAAGAATGGCACACAAACCAACGCGACTAGCAATAGTATAAACGATAAAATCTTGATTTCCCTCGGGAACAACAAGAATAGGAGCATCGAAAAGGAGTTCTTTTAATTTCTGAAAAGAAGCTTCACATTTGTCTGACCAAATGTATTCAACTCCCATCTTTGTCAAGCTAGTAAGAGGCACGACAATTTTAGAAAAGTCATTGATAAAACAATGGTAATAACCCGACAATCCGAGAAAACTACGAATTTCCGTCACACTCTTCGGTCTCTTCCAATTTTGAATCGCTTCAATCTTTGAAGGATCCGCAAAAATTCTGGATTCGGAAATAATATGACCGAGAAACTTCACACGAGATTGCCAAAAGTGGCATTTAGAAAAAAATTCTTTTAATTGATTGCTCCTAAGAGTTTCCAACACAATCCGAAGATGTATTTCATGCTCCTCCTCGGTTTTTGAATACACAAGAATATCATCAATAAAGATGAGAACAAACCGATCGAGGAAGTCTTTGAAAACTCTATTCATAAGGTCAACGAAATAAGTCGGAGCATTCATTAAACCAAATGGCATAACAAGCCATTATAAGATCCATAACGAGTACGGAACGATGTCAAAGGAATGCTATCCTCTACAATACGGAGCTGATGAAATCCGGTAGCTAAGTCTAATTGTGAAAAGACTCTAGCACCACTAAGTTGATCGAATAGATCATCAATCGGAGGTAAAGGATATTTATTCTTGAGAGTAAGATCATTAAACTTGCAGTAGTCAACGCAAATCCTAAGTATGCTGTTAACTCCACTATTCCACGGCTCAACGACCTAAGGAAATGAACGACCTAAAGACCCCCAACGTCCTAGCGACCTAAAACTCTCAACGACCTAATGAACTAACCATCAACACAGGGCAACGGCATGTTACAACAAAGAGGCTTTGCGACTTAACGGGCTAAAGGTACAAGAGATCTGCGACCTAATGTCGTATGGACTAAAGTGACCTAGCGAGTTAGTAGCTAAGCGGCCTAGCGAGTTAGTAGCTAAGCGACCTAGCGACTTATCAAAAAATGAAGCCGCTTGTTTATAGGCCGCTCCCAACCTTAGGTCGCAAACCATCCTCTCCTAGGTCGTTCACGACCTAAACAATACAGAAGTAACTTGTTATGTAGATTCCTCCTTTGGTCGTTGACGACCTATGACTTGCCGGTTTATTCAACATGATCAGGGACGCTCTTGTTAAGCCGAAGACCGCGTCCACTAGGTCGATCACGACCTACGACCTATCCAAGGTCGCTCACGACCTACGCCCTAATTCAGAAAACTCTCAATAAATACCCCCCTACTCCAACTGAAGGAGGACCCTTTTGGCTCATTTCTGGAACGCCGATACGCTACTGAATTCTTGACTCACTCGACACTTCAAACACGAAAGACATCTCAACAAACTTCAAGAGGAAATCTAACACATTCGACATGGATTCAATGAGTTCTTCTACATCGGAGTTCTAACTACTTGTACTATTAGTGTTGTAATCGAAGATTGTTGTAAAGTTGTAACTGATTCAGCAATAAAGAAGATTATAGTGGACGTAGGCTTAACTTGAAGCCGAACCACTATAAAACTGTTGTCTTTTTACTGCTTTGTCTGTGACTTTTCTACTTACTTCTAATTCCCGTATTGACGGGTGGTGCTTTCACTTAATCTCTACTTACACCTGGGTGTTAGCGTTCGATTTTAAGCTTTAACATTTTTGGTGCTTTCAGTGAGAACCGAACTCAGACTACTTTCGTCATTGCTTCCCAAAAGTTTGTTGAAAAAACCTCTCTCAAAACCAAAAATCTATGAGAGATAATGGCTCTTGGAAGAAAGCACGGATCTGCTAGACTCAGTGATGTACATGAGAATACTGCCACTTCTCCTTCATCAAGCCAAGCAGCACCAAGTGTTGGAATTACACGAGCGGAGTTAGACGCTGCAGTATCTGGGTTAAACCACCAGATGTAAACTCAGAATGCTTTAATGCTTGATAGGTTAAATGCTTTGCTCGGAGCTAACCGTCAACCGGTGAATAATGAAGAGAATCTTGCAAGTGATGTTCATAATCCTGAAGAGAGGAATATTCCTCAAAGAGCAACTAGCCCTGCCAAAGAAACACCTCCTCAAGCCAGAGGATCGAGACCACAGCCAACTCTCCGCGAACGTTTGTCCAGACAAACTTCCGAGAAAATGGCCGAAGTCTGTCCTGCAGACCTTTAAATGATGAGGAATATCTTCCGGGCATGGTGCGAAAAATCTTGAAAGAAAGCATGCAGAGGGATGAAGATGAAAAAGAATGGGGATTCGTTCTGAGCAAAACTCCGTTCACTGAAAATATTTTGAAAGCCGAATTTCCCAGGAAGTTTGTTCCTCCTACCATTCCGGCTTATAAGGGAACAAGTGACCCTAATCAATTCCTGTATAAGTATGATTGGAACATGACTGGTGCTAGGGCATCTGATGAGATCAAATGCCGGTACTTTCCGGTATATTTGGAGGGAGTGGCCCTACTCTGGTTCACAAAGCTTCCGGTCCGATCCATAGACCAGTTCGCCGATTTGACTCGGAAGTTTAAAGAGCAATTCAGGTTGTATGCTTCAAAGGCAAAGGATATTATGTCACTGTCAAGCCTGGAATAGAACCCTGGGGAATCTATTAGATCTTTCTTGAACCACTTCAACATAGCTTTGGCTGAAGTGGATAATGCAGAGCCACGAATGGTCTTGACATACTTGATGACGGCAATCGACAAGTCAAGTGAATTTGGGAAGTGGCTGAAGCTGAAAGAACCGAATTCGCTTGTGAAATTCTATAAGAAAGCCGATGAATTCATGCGCTTGAAAAGCCTTCAAGCACCGGCTAAAGTGGCATTGACAGAGGAAAAGGATAATACTGCTGCTCCTACCAAAAAGGAATCCAGAAGTCAGAACAGGGAGAATAATGGTGGGAAGAAACAGAAAGATACAAAGAAACCCCACTTCTCAAAACCTTCAGATTTCACGCCTTTAACCGACACCCCGGAGAATATCTTTTTTGCTATCAAAGATGCGGTGGAATGTCCTAAACCACCTGAGATGAGAGTTGGGAAAAAGGCTCTTCAAAGTGGGAGATTTTGTCGGTTTCATAATCAACCCGGTCATGATACCAACGAATGTCGCCATTTGAAAAGCTTGATTGAAGAATTGCTGAGAGCGAACAAGTTGCAGCAATTTGTGAAGAGGAATAAGAATGACCCAACTTCATCTTCTAAGTGTCAGCAACTTCCTACTCATCCGTCTGGCTCGGGTGAGGGGACTACTGGGCATGAATCAGAAAGGCCCGTTACTAATGTGATTACGGGAGGTCCTTACCCAGCAGGCAGAAGCTGGGGCGAGATGTAAAGATATGCCCATGCCTTGAAATACGCACCAACAGAAGAGAGCGTTTTTGTGCTAGAAGATGCTGCACCATTGAAGCAGCAGAAAACTTTTAAAGATGATAATGTATTCAGAACCAGGGACTCTATGGGCATTGAAGCACTAACCATGGATCCCCTGGTCATCTCTGTAGGCATTGGGCTGGCTATTGTGAGAAGAGTGCTTGTAGATTGCGGCGCTTCTTGCAATATTCTCTTCAAAAAGACGTTCGATCAAATGAAAAATCTGATGGCTGATGTTTAATCTTCATCTTAGAAAATTGTTGGGTTTACTGCGGAACCGAAGCAGCCAATTGGAACCATTGACTTGTTCGTCGAGCTTGGAGAGGGGCAGAAAAAGGTTGTTCGAAAACAGACTTTTGTAATTGTTGATGAATCTTCTGCCTACAAAGCCTTCCTAGGCCGACCAACTCTTGCGTCTTTTAAGGCAATTCTCGCCCCGTGGTGCCTCACTATGAAATTCCCCACGGATAACGGAGTTGGAGTTATAAAAGGGGATCATAATGCTGGGCGAGAATCTTATCTAATAGGGTTGCGTGAAGCGAGGAAAAGAGAGATGGGAAAAGATGCGGCAGCCCTAGTCCGCATCAAAGAACCTACATTGTAGCAATTACAAGGTGGACCCTGCACTGGCGAGCATAGCAGGGCACGAAGAGAAATGGATCCTAGAAAAGCCGGTGCAGGGGAGAATAGAGTGGTGCTAGTGGAAGTAACGGTACCAGTACCTGTTGACCTGAAAGATCCGAACAATGTGGTGAATGTGGGTTCGCAACTTAGTGTGACGATTCAAAATTCCTTAATATCATCCTTGAAAGCAAATCTGGACGTATTCGCTTGGACTCATACCGATTGTGGAATATCCCTAGAAATTGCAGTACATACTCTGAATATTGATCTGAAGTTTACACCGATAAAGCAAAAGAGAAGAACCCAGGGTCCTGAAAGGTCAACAGCGTTGAAATAAGAGGTAGTCCGGCTCATGGAGAATGGTTTCATCAGGGAGTCTACTTATCCGAATTGGGTTTCAAATCCTGTACTGGTTAAGAAACTAATGGGAAGTGGAGAGTATGCATCGACTTCTGAAATTTAAACAAAGCCTGCCTCAAAGAATGCTTCCCGTTACCCAGGATAGATCAGTTGGTGGATGGAACACCGGGGCATGAATTGTTATCTTTTATGGATGCTTACTCCGAATACAACCAGATCATGATGCATGAGCCGGACCAGGAGGACACGAGCTTCATCACCGACGTTGGTCTCTACTGCTATAGAGTCATGCCCTTCGGACTTAAGAATGCAGGGGCAACTTACCAAAGACTCGTCAATGCTATGTTCAAACCGCAGATTGGCAAAACTATGAAAGTTTATGTTGACGATATGTTGGTGAAATCAAAGAAAGCAATAGACCACATGGATCACTTGGCAGAAATGTTTGCAATCCTCTGAAAGTACGAAATGAAACTTAATCCTCTGAAATGTTCGTTTGGGGTGGAGTCCGGAAAGTTCTTAGGTTTCATTGTGAGTGCTAGGGGTATTGAAGCTAATCCTGCTCAAATTGTTGCCTTAAGAGAAGTCAAAGCCCCTAGAACGAAGAAGGAACTGTAAGGTCTTAATGGAAAAGTCGCTGCCTTCAGTCGATTCATTTCCAAAGCTACTGACAAATGCATTCCATTCTTTGATGCTCTGAAGAAAGGAAGGAAAATTTTTGACTGGACTCCTGAATGCCAGAAAGCTTTCGATGAGTTGATTCATCATATGGAAACGCCTCCAATACTCTCTAAGCCCGACGATGGTGAAGATCTTTTCGTATATTTGGCAATCTCATCTCATGCTCTTAGTGCAACGCTGGTACGGGAAGACGCGAAAATTCAGCAACCGGTCTATTATATCAGCAAAAGATTCACTGGGGAAGAGATGAATTATTCAAAATTGGAAAAGCTCTCCTATTGTCTACTGATTGCATCAAGAAAATTGAGGCTATATTTCCAAGCTCATCCTATCAAAGTCCTAACTGATCAACCTCTGAAGCAAGTCCTGTTTCGCCCTGAGACTTCGTGTCGCCTTTTGAAGTGGAATATTGAACTCAGCGAATACGACATCACTTAGCATCCTCGGAGAGCAATTAATGGACAAGCTATAGCAGATTTCATCGCAGAATGTACAGATAAAGGTGACAGTGAGGAAGAAGTGACTAATAATACCCCAATTTTATGGAAATTATATGTTGATGGTGCAAGAAACGATTACTGTTCCGGAGCTGGGGTTGTGCTTGAAACCCCTGATGGGCGGTCATTGTGCTATGCATTCAGATTGGAATTCCCTTCGACAAACAATGAAGCAGAATAGGAAGCTCTTATTGTCGGCTTGAAAATTGCTAAAGAATTGAATGTCAAAGTGTTGCAGATCTTCAATGATTCACAGATTATTGTATGTCAAGTCAAGAAAGAGTATCAAAATAAAGGAGGAAATCTGCCCGCTTACTTGTCAAGAGCCTGGGAACTTCTTTATGTTCTTGACCATTATACAATAAATCATATACCCCGGGAAGAGAACATGAAGGCAGATTCTCTCGCAAAGTACGCAAGCACTGATGAAGCTCAATTATTAGGATTAGTTCCTGTGGAAGTCCTGTCAGCTCCAAGCACTGATGAGATGGATATTGACTAGATCATGACTATATCTCAAGAGCAAGAATCATGGATGACTCCGATAATGGAATATCTGCTCAACGGTTCTCTACCAGAAAATTTAAAAGAACGACATAAGTTGCTAAGAAAAGCCTCCAGATATATAATTCAAGATGACTGATTGTATAGGCGAGGATTCTCAATGCCATTACTCCGATGTGTGACCAAGGAAGAAGCTAAGACAATTCTAGCTGAAGTACACGGAGGAGAGTGTGAGACCATTCAGGTGGTCAAAATCTAGCAAAGAAAATTCTCCGTTATGGGTATTTTTGGCCAGATATTAATCGTGATGCTGCAAGCTATGCCCGAAATGTGACCGATGCCAGAGATTTGCCAAAATCCCAAGAGCACCTTTCACTGAGATAACACAGATGGTCAGTCCGTGGCCATTTTCTATTTGGGGAATAGATCTCATCGGGCCTTGGCCAACCGCCAAATCCGGAGTCAGATATGTTATTGTTGCTGTTGATTATTTTACCAAATGGGCTGAATCTGAACCATTAGCTACTATTACCTCTAAAAAGATGATAAACTTTGTAACTAAGAATATCATTTGCAGGTATGGTGTGCCTCAAAAGATAATCACAGATAATGGAACCCAATTCGAAAGTGAAGAGTTCCAAGATTTTTGCAAGCAATTCATGATCCAAAAAGCTTCTCAGCAGTGGCTCATCCGCAGGCAAACGGGCAAGTAGAAGCAGTAAAAAAAATTATCAAATCATCCATCAAAAAAAAGATGGAAAAAGCGAAAGGTGGTTGGGTCGATAAGCAACCACTAGCACTATGGGCATATAGAACTATGCATAAAACTGCGACCGGGCACACTCCATTTTCATTGGCATATGGATCAGAAGCAATGATTCTGGTGGAAATAGAAGTCCCTTCATATAGAAGAATTCATTTCAACCAAGCTGAAAACGAAGAGCTGCAACTTGAAGCACTTGACTTCCTTGATGAAAAATGGGAAGAGGCTCAGCTCAGAATTGCAGCACATCAGCAAAGAATTGCCAGGCACTTCCATTCCAAAGTTCGCCAATGCATCTTTGAGATTGGAGATCTAGTCTTGAAGAGGGTCGTGACAACAACATGAGTGTTTGCGCCAAGCTAGGAAGGGCCATATGTCATAGGCAAAAAACTTCTTGATGGCACTATCAAACTGACAGCTGTCGAAGGAGATCCAATTCCAAGAGCTTGGAGCGGCAATAACTTGCGCCCATATTTTACTTAAAAGCTTTACTGAAATACTGTAAAAGAATTATGAATGTATGATTCTTGTATTGAAATCCATTGTAAAGCCAGTGCAAGTGAATAATAAGAACTATAAAGTGGATGTAGGCCCAATTCTTGGCCGAACCACTATAAATCTTGTGTTCTCTGCTATTATAAACTGTCTGTTTTATTTCGATATATAAAGTACTTCAATTGTATTGCTAAAATGTCGATTTAATATTGCAGGCCATTAAAACAAAGCTTACCCATCATAAGACCAAGCGATCCCTGACATCACTCAACAAATGAATGTTCAGCCACAAAAATTCCAGACTCAAATCCTGTATAAGAAGTGCTTCAAGCAAACAATTAGTGGTTCCGCCAGAGGTGGATCCTTCCTAACTAATTGTGATCGTTTGTGCAAACGAACATCTGATTAATTAGCCTGTGTCTGCCCCTGCAAACTCATTTAACAATGAAGTACACTTCTTTGGATAAAATAAGCTACTCGCAAAAGAAAGGAATGTGTGCTTGAAAATGATAACAGGGAACCGCTGATATGAGCAAATGGCGAAAAGATATGGGCGAGCAGGCAGCAAACAGCAAAAGACCTCTTCGGAGGCACAAGCCCTCTTCGGAGGCACAATTCTTCGGAGGATAAAGAACTCTAATGGGACTTGCCAGAAAAAGAAAGTTCTCTTTCTCAACAAAAAAGATTGGTGGAATGACCGGTGGCATGGGACACTCGTTAACTAGCTGAGAACGTTTGTGCAAAAAAACAATCCAAGTAACTTGTGTCCGCCCCATGAATCCATCCAACCATGAGAAAGAAACTTCCAAGCAAAAGCCCTACTCGGAGGCACACATTTCACCGTGATCTCAAATAAAACTTCATACGAGTTGAAAGGTGAAAAGACCTCTTCGGAGGTACGCATTCCATCGAGATCTGAAATAAAACTTCACAAGTGTTGGAATGTGAAAAACCCTCTTCGGATGCCCATTTTCACCAGAATTGAAATGCTAAAAGACCTCTTCGGAGGCACACATTTCACCGCGATTTGAAATAAAACTTCACACAAGTCTAAATGTGAAAAGCCCTCTTCGGAGGCCCGCTTCCCAACAAACAGGGAAAAAACAAAAGCCTCTCCCAAGAGGCAGAAACAAAAAGCCCTCGTAAGAGGCACGCTTCCCAACGAAAAGGGAAAACACAAAAGCCTCTCCCTAGAGGCAGAAACAAAAACCCATCTTCGGAGGCCCGCTTCCCCGGGTACAGGGAAAAAACAAAAGCCCTCTCCCCAGAGGCACACACAAAAAGCCCTCTCCCCAAAGGCACAAACAAACAAAAAGCCCTCTCCCCAAAGGCACAAACAAACAAAAAGCCCTCTTCCCAAAGGCACAATCAAACAAATGCCCTCTTCGGAGGCACAAACAGGTCAAAGCCCTTTTTCGGTGGCCCACTTTACCGCGAAGGAAAATTCACTTGCCAAATATAAAAGTGACTTTCTTCGAAAGTAAAGTGAAAAAACTTCTCCATAAAAAAAAAGAGAAATAAAGAAAGAGAAACTTCTCCAATACGAGGCGCATTCTACTAAATCAGAAAAATATTTCCTTAAAGTGGAATTTTTTTTCTATAAAGTACATATGCAAACTCCTTCGAATGGAAAAGTTGTTCTCTGAAGAAAGAGTACAAGTCTTCTTGAAATAGAAGAGTTGTTCTCCAAAATTTTACCAATGTGAAAGAGGTTGCAATAAACCATGGTATGGGGGCAATATAATATAGTTACAAAAATAAAAACAATGCTGAAGCAACATACCATAGGTTTACTGCAACATCACACAGAGAAAATAAAGAAACTTGTATGAAAAAGAAGAATAAATGCATTCTCAAATACAGACAGAAGTTTGTACAAGTAAAAGAATTATTTTATTCCATACTATAAAATCTTTAAACATGTGCAGGTTTCAAAACAAAATAAGGCGGGGACCGGTACCCGCACAATCTTCGGTCAACAAAAGTCTTTATATATACAAGCAAAAAAGCGAGACGAAAAGCATAAGTCGCAAACCCATCACTTCTTCTTCCTGCCACCTTTCGAGCCTTCGCCTGGCCGGATGATTAACTTTTTGGGCCGGCTTGTGAGAGTAGGGGAAGAAAGAGGAAGGGGTGCAATTGGACTTTCTTCTGCTTTTTCTTTGCCGACGGAAGCTTCTCTCCTTTTCTTTGAGACTACACGCTTCCCCTTCTTCCTTGAAGAAGACTCAATGCCTGGAGTGAAAATTGCAGACAACTTTATGCCATCAGAAATAGTTTGCTCCGGGGTTCTTTCGCCTTCTTCAAGTTCCTCGGCCTTCTGTTCTTGAGAAGCAACCGGGTCATCCAAGCCTTGAAGAGCTTCTATCTGCTCCTCTTGTGACCCCGGTTGGGAAACAGAAGGAGGAGTAACGTGAAGAGGCAGAGAAGGAACAGCTGGAAGAGGGGAAGGCTGAACAACAATTGGCGCTTTCACTATAGCAGAAGAGAAGTTAAAGTTAGTATCTCTCATAAAAAGAGGAGAACGTGGCACTTCAAGATTTAAGTAATAATTAAAAAGTTCATCAAGCTCATGTGAAGTAAACAAGAAGTCCACTTGAGCAAGATCTGCATTAAGGTTACCTGGAGAAGTGGGCTTTACTATGTCAACTTCAAAGTCCTGCGCCTTAGTGCTTTGTTGAGTCTCGTCTCCGGTGCGGGCAGTTGCACTTTCTATAATAGCTTTAGCGGGAGGTGGATAATGGGAACTAGAGCCAACAATATCGATGTCAGCCGAAACCGAAGGTTGAACTGGGTCGGTTGAAGTTGCCTGCCCTAAATGTTCTCCTTCTTCCATTTTGGCTCTCTCTGGCAAGTTGCTCCTTTCCCCAGGCAAGAGTGGCACATGCATCATCATTTAGATAGTGTGCCATTAAATCTACTTCAGCATATCCGGCTCCTCCAAGCATATCAAGTGAATCCTCCCACACTTTGGCCAAAGTGATTTCGTACTCCGGTCCCAAAAATTTTAGGCTACAGCGCCCCAGAGCACCGTGGATGTAAAACTCGAATAAAGTAGAGCTGACTATGGCTTTAGTTGCCATATGAGATTCCTTGGCTACTGCTTTGCAAGCAATAGCTTCATCGCGCTCTTTTTCAGCCTTAGAAAGTCGAGCTTTTAGCAGTTCAATTTCCAAGTTCTGGGAGTTGGTTTTTTCTCGCAGCTGAGCAACGTCGGCTCGGTAGCTTTCCACAACTTGTTGTTGTGCTTCAAATTTAGCTTCAGCATCCCTCTGTGCCGCGTGAGCATCTCTCACTTGTTTTTGAAGCACTTCTTCTCTCTGAGAATAGGAAGTGGAAGAAGTGGCGAGTTCTTTCTTAAGTTTTTCAACTTCTGCTTCAAGTTTCTCCTTATAAGCGGCAATACTCTTTATTTCGGCGTCATGCTGATCATGTGTTTTCTGCCACTTGGATTTGTCATTTTCCATAGTCAGCATGGCTTCGACGTTTGCACGATTTACTCTTTGAAGCTCATCAACAAGTTTCTACCAACCAGATATTCTCTCGATATCGAGTTTGACGGCATCAAGATTTCGCAACATGGCTTGCTTATCAATCGAGACCAAGTCAAGATCGAAACGCACTCCCTTTAAGCATAGTGCGGGAATCGGCTTTGAATAGTAGTCGGACCCTGTCCAACCTGATAGGGGTGCCTACTTATGATTGTTTGAATATCGGCTCTTTGAAGGGTGGGAGAGCTGGAAGGAATTTCCTAAGAGACGGGAGCAGTGGGCTTTTTAGAGAGTTCGGATGTCAGTTTTTCACCAAGTTTGGCCCGTTTACTCAGGTCCTCAGTGACATGGCTTTTTCCATTGTCATCACGGGATGTTCGCTTGTGGGAATCATCCTCTCTCTGGGAAGAATCATGTCGTTCATCCCGTCTCCCGTAGCGTTCTTCATAAGCACGCTTTTCACGAGCCTTTCTCGCAGCTCTTTCTTCGTCAGTTTCCCAGGAGGCGGGAAGATACCTCTTGGGGTCATAAGAGCCGCGCCTCCCATAACGCTGGAAATCATCGTAGTAGGAGCCACTTCGTCCCATTGGAGAATCTGAAAATAAAAAATAATATAAATTCAGAAATCTTCAAAGCAAGGAAGTTGAATGCATATAAGTGCTAAAAAGTCCTAAGTGTGTGTAACGTGCAAATTACGCGCGTCAAACTACGAACCACTCCTTGGTTGGGGGGTGATGGCGGAGTTTACAGCAAGTGTTAATTCTTGGACTGATGGAGTTTGTTTTAAGATGGATGTCGCTTCAACTGTTGGAGAAGTAACTTTAGCAGTGATAGGATCAGCTTTAAAAAGCTCCTGTGAAGTAATCATCAGGTCGCTCAACCCCTCAAAAGTATGATCACCGATGTTCCTGGCAGGACTTGTTCTCTCGGTTCCTTCGTCACCAGATTTCCCGGATTGTTGGGGAGGTTCCTCTTCTTTGATGACCGGGGCAAGTGCATGTTTGCCAGATGGCCCCGCAACATCAATTGAAGTAGAACACTTTACCAATGAAGCCTCAACAGTATGTTCTTTCGGTGTAAGTTCTCCTATGGAAACTGGGCATCTGATGTCTCTACTGGAGAATCAGGGACTTCATGAGGCTGAGTAGAACGGGAACGGTGCAGAAGCCCGTATTGGTGAAGAAGTTCATCTTTCAGCAAAAGCTTAATACTTCTTTCCTCAACCGGCACGGCACTTAATCTTTCAAAAGTCGTTTTGTGACTGGGATCTCTAGAGGGAGGAGGAAGCGCTATAAAAGAAAAGAATGAAATTAGCACTTAGAAACTCGGATCTCGAAAAACTCAGAAATGGAAAGAACGGTAATGAGCAATCTTACTTCCAACTCTCCAGATGGCATAAAATCCTGGAGGGCGACGAACGAAGAAGAACTGATTTAATAACCCGTGAGCGCTTTCTGGAAGATCGACAATCAATCTACGGTTTCTAGCGCTTCTCACGAGTGTGATCGAGGGATGGTCTTTGTTCTTTGCGAATGTGCACAAGTAACAAATTTCTTCAAAACTAGGAAGACGATCAAGTGTCCTCCTGAACAGCACACAAAGTCCCATTAGGATGGCGTGGCCATTGGGATGGAGTTGGAAAGGAGAGATAGTTAATAAGAGAAGGAGTCGTTGAAGAAAGTCATTGAAAGGAGGAATGGCACCGCATAGGCACATCCGATGGTTGACAGCGATAAAACTGAGAGGTGTCCTATCAGCAGTATCGTCAGGAAGCAAAGCATCTGCTTCAGCAATACCAAATTGAATACGTAATTGGTTAAATGCCCGCTGACTCAGAGAAGTTGGAGTTCTTTTCGGCGGATTATCCAATGGATTGGCTATCGGGAAGACCCCTTCGGCTTGCTCTATTATCTCTTCTTGAGAAGACATTCTACACAAGGAACTGGATATTCAAATATGAAGGTGCACATTTCCTTAATTTGTGAAGTGTTGTGCAAAACTAATAAAACGACTAGCAAGTGTAACTGAAAAATAAACTAATATGCAATTGCCACTTTTAGAGTTTCAGGGCTTGTTGTTTTAAGTCCAAATACAAGTGCAGTGTTGATTCAAACAAGTCGGTTTTAATTGATTAATATGGCTTTGCTTTAATACTTCACTTGAATTTGTCGATTCACAGCATTTCATATAATTTATTTAAGTTGATTATCTTTTATCGATTAATCTGTCATTCGATGTAGGTGTTCAGTGGCAGCATATTCGTCTCATTTTTCTGCAAATGTTGTATTCAATAGGTTATTTGCATTAAAGTTAATGAGATCTGTAAATAAGTGCAACAAGTTCAGAAATGTTATCTCGGTAGTTCAAGTTGGGAATTCAATTCAGCAATGTCATGTTCATTCAAATTGAAAGGAGTTCAAGGCAATGTAAAACAGGCTAAGTCCTAGGTCGCTCAAATTCATAGGTGACCTACGACCTATACATGTGCGACCTATGACCTATGCCGCAAGAAGTTAAGTCATTAATCTCCTAGGTCGCACGGCTTTAAAGTTTCATGGAAAATGTAGCGCAAATTTGGCTAAGTCTTAGGTCGCTCGAGCACACACACGACTTAGAGATTAAGTCGCAGGAAGATAGGTCGCAAAGGGCGGTGTCATGAGAAGTTAGGTCGTGAAGGTTAGCTTAGGTCGCACGAAGACAGGTCGCGAAAGGACGATCCATGAACAGTTAGGTCGTGAAGGTTTTTAGGTCGGTTAATCTGAGACGACTCGGCAATATCAAACTCCTCCCATCAAAACTCTTATGACCTTCTCTCCACTCATCAACTGCCGCGTGTCCATCCCCTCCAATTCATCAGAAGCGCAACAATTCAACCTAGAACCCAATAACCCAATAACCTATCCTCCAAACTCACCGACCAGCTAATTCGAGGCACTACAATCCATCACCTCCTCCTCAAATCATAAAAGATCACCCAAAAAACAAATCGAGCCTCCTCAATTCCATCAGAAATCAATCGTGGAATGGTTCGCGATGAAACATAAAAAATATGAAATTGGACCAGAGGTTAGAGACGGGAATCCAGAACTCGTGGTTTAATGATGATCGTAAGTTGAGCAGAGAACGGTTTCACTTACGTAATGAAGTTGCAAGGATGATCGGTGATCGACGAGTTCGGGTTGGAAGTTTCTTCAATGGCATTTCTAAAGGCTGAAGCAAGTAAGGAGGAAGAAACGGCTTAGCGGGTTATATATATATATATATATATATATATATATAAGGAAGATGAACGGACACGCGAGTTAAAAAATCTCTTAGGTCGCTTACGACCTAGCAAAGTTAAGTCGAAGCACATGACCTATGGCATAGGCATATACTTCGAGGGGCAAATGTTAACTCCACTATTCCACGGCTCAGCGACCTAAGGAAATGAACGACCTAAAGACCCCCAACGACCTAGCGACCTAAAGGTATCGTGACCTAGCGACTTAAAACTCTTAATGACCTAACGACCTAACCATCAACACAGGGCAATGGCATGTTACAACAAAGAGGCTTCGCGACTTAACGGGCTAATGGTACAAGAGATCTGCGACCTAATGACCTATGGACTAAAGCGACCTAGCGAGTTAGTAGCTAAGCGACCTAGAGAGTTAGTAGCTAAGTGACCTAGCGAGTTATCAAAGAATGAAGCCCCTTGTTTATAGGCCGCTCCCAACCTTAG
Source organism: Allium cepa (assembly GCA_030765085.1). NCBI lineage: Eukaryota > Viridiplantae > Streptophyta > Magnoliopsida > Asparagales > Amaryllidaceae > Allium > Allium cepa. The sequence goes on along the minus strand of CM060943.1, from coordinate 933,748,230 downwards.
GTCGCAAACCATCCTCTCCTAGGTCGCTCACGACCTAAACAATACCGAAGTAACTTCTTATGCCGCTTCCACCTTTGGTCGTTGACGACCTATCACTTGTCGGTTTATTCAACATCATTAGGGATGCTCTTGTTAAGCCGAAGACCGCGTCCACTAGGTCGCTCACGACCTACGACCTAATTCAGAAAACTCTCTATAAATACCCCACCTACTCCAACTGAAGGAGGACCCTTTTGGCTCATTTCTGGAACGCCGATACTCTGCTGAATTCTCGACTCACTCGACACTTCAAATAAGAAAGACATCTCAATGAACTTCATGAGGAAATCTAACACATTCGACATGGATTCGAAGTGTTCTTCTACATCGGAGTTCTAACTACTTGTACTATCAGTGTTGTAATCGAAGATTGTTGTAAAGTTGTAATTGATTCAGCAATAAAGAAGATTAAAGTGGACGTAGGCTTAACTTGAAGCCGAACCACTATAAAACTGTTGTCTTTTTACTGCTTTGTCTGTGACTTTTCTACTTACTTCTAATTCCCGTATTGACCGGTGGTGCTTTCACTTAATCTCTACTTACACCGTGGTGTTAGCGTTCAATTTTAAGCGTTAACATGTACCATCGGATTTCTTCACAAAAATAGCCGAAGCTCCCCAAGGAGAGGAACTAGAGCGAATAAATTGCTTCGCCTCCAATTTGGATAATTGTTTGCGCATCTCCTTATTTTCTTTATTGGACATACGATAAGGAGGACGAGTAATAGGTTGAGCTCCAGGAATGAGATTAATTCTGAACTCAATTGCTCGCTCAGGTGGCATTCCTAAACGGGCTCAAATATGTCGGAAAATTCACGAACAACGTGAATAAGAGAAATAATATCCTCCTCGTCATCATTATCCTCATCATGAGGATTTAAAGAATATAAAGATGCAACCAAGCTGGAATCCGAATCTTTAAGGTCAATAGAAATCTGCTTAATAGATTGAGGATTTCGAAGATGAATAGTCTTCTCGCGACATAGGATTTGGGCTTTATAGCGGTTAAGCCAATCCATTCCCAAAATCATTCCAAATCTTAAGTAGCGCATAACATGCAAATCGGCTCGGAAAGAAAAATCACACAAAATAATCTCGACCTCTTTACACAATAAACTGATTGTTGCGGATCCACCAACCGGATTCACAATTCTCAAAGAAGTCATTAAACACAAAACATCCAAAGAAAAAGTATCAACAATTTCTTTTTAAATAAAAGAGTGGGACGTACCCGTATCAAAAAGAACTCCAATAGGATGATCATAATACAAAATAATGCCATCAAGGATAGAATGAGAAATACCTTTACCACGAGATGTTTTGCCAGGGGCTTGAGCAACATTAAGCTTTCCCTCCTTCTTGCCTTGAAATTTGGGACAAGAAGATAAATAATGATCCGGGCTTTTGCAATAGCGACAAGCACGAGGCTTTGAACACTTGTTCGCATCATGGTCCTTAGAACCACAGTTGTAGCACTGCCCACTACTAGAGGTAGAAACCTTTGCCACCGAAGTTGCTTGCTTCCCTTTCTTGTTGGGATAAGGACCTTTGAACTTATTAGGCCTTTTCTTGTTGTTGAAGTTCGGTTTAGCGCTCCCAACCTCAACATCACTTACTCTGTCAGCCTCTTCAAGTCGAAGAGCGATATCAATGAGCTGATCAAAAGAAACTTCTAATTTTAGAAGTAATGGCTTCTTGAGATTTTTATTCAAGCCATAGACAAATCTTTGGTTTTTCTTCAATGGGTGTTTATGTACTCGACCACGTACTTATAAAGTGATTAGAATGATGCGACATAGTCTGTCACAGAGGATTCACCTTGAACAAGGTCAATGAAACGACGAGCCAATATTACTTTCTCAGCTTCTAGCACAAACTTTAATTCGAATCATTCTCGGAATTTCTCCCAAGTAAGATCTGCTTCATTTATTTCAAAAATCAGAAGCTCATACCAATCTAATGCTCTTTCTTGGAGCATACTAGAGGCCACCTGAACACGGTAAAGATCAATAAAATTCATGCGAGAAAAGATTCGATCGCATGTTCTCAGCCAAGCCTGGACTTCAATAATAGTTTTAGAACCTTTGAATTGCTTCCCACCCAAATTGGTATAATCACTGTATAAACGTGCAAATCCAAACTAGGGTGAGTAGACTCCGGATTAGACCCGGCTGCTTGAGCATTCCTTACTAGATCAAGAAGCTGTTGGGAAGACATAAATACTCCATCTTTGGGAGTAGCACGAGATCGACCGGCACTAGGACGGCCAGGTCTAACCATTTCTCTTCCTTTTTGAAAGAAAGAAAGAAGAAGGATAAGGTTATTCACCAAGTGAATATCAAGCAATATTGATAGATAAACAAGGAATCATAAAGAAAATAGGATGAATCGGTACGATGACTCGAATTAAATCCTAAAGCACGACTCCTAAGATGGACTTAGGACTATGATCCTTGCTAGATTATTCTACATTGTTCCGAAGTTTGGCTCTGATACCAAGCTGTGATGCCTCACCTCTATACCCACGCTAGCCAAGGACACTAAGGGGTAATCCTGTGAACTAGCATGGAGAATAAGGCTGTTGAGGAGCGACCCTCTGCGTAATTGCTTTGTGCGGGCAACGAAATGTTACATAGTACAACATGCATTTGGTTTAAGGAGGAAATCCGACATACCGATACAAACTCAAAACTAATACACAGTGGCTATATACATTCTTTGGAAGCAAATATAGAAATAAACATAACACAAATCAGTCAGAAACAACCATATCACAAAGGCAGAAATAGATATCAATATATAACACATGAAAGTGTACATCAAAGTAGTGGTCAAACAAGATCACAATGTCAAAAAAGAATAGCTACAAGTGCTCGACAAAAGAATATGGATACATTAATGAGTCTATATCTCAAATGTATACAACAAAAACTACTAATCTAAGTAGTTAGCGAAAAGTCAGGGTGATAATCCCAGATGTGAAGTCAAGCAGAAGCATCTGTAACATCTTAGTCTGACCCGAGTATTATTTAATAAGAAAATAATAAACGGATCAGTCTAGCTATAAATATCAGATAAAATGATATAGAATAGGAGACATGACATAAACATGTGATAACCATAAAGCCATACTGTTATAAGTATGCAATTGAATATCAACTAGGGATTAACCAATATCACAAGAATCTTCTCGAAGATAAAAAGGAATGTCGTACTCTTTATTCACCAAATCACCAAACTATAAATATCGACAATAATATCAATGCCAATCACAAAAGTTAATGACATAGAAATCCACCAATGCATAAATATTGATAAGACTTAACAATGTAAATCACAAAAATTGGTGAAACACAAAAATTCAAGAAATCATCAATGGAAATCCAAAAATCACAAGAACGGGGAGGCCTATCACAAAACGGGAGCATGAAAACTCACCAACACGTGTATCACAAAATGGAACGCTATTCTATGGTTGCTAACCATTAATTTTGAGCAGAAGCTCCAAAAAATTGCTCGAAGACCATGGGTCGCTACCCCACCAAATTGAGCCAAAGCTCCACAAAAACTGGGTTTAGTCCCCCGTGGTGGGCCCATAGCCCACAGGTCCCATGATCGAAACCTGGCTCGAACGCCAAGCTGTGACGCCCCACCTCTATACCCACGCTAGCCAAGACACTAAGGGGTAATGCCGTCCACTAGCGTGGAGAAAAAGGCTGTTGAGGAGCGACCATCTGCGTAATTGCTTTATGCGAGCAACGATATGTCAGATAGTACAGTATGCATTTGGTTAAAGGAGGAAATCCGACATACGGATACAAACTCAAAGCTACTGCACAGTGGCTGTATATATTCTTCGGAAGCAGATATAGAAATAAACACAACACAAATCAGTCACATACATCCATATCACAAAGGCGGAAATAGATATGAATATATAACACACGAAAGTGTACATCAAAGTAGTGGTCAAACAAGATCCACAATGTTACAAAAGAATAGCTACAAGTGCTAGACAAAAGAATATGGAACGTCAATGAGTCTATATCTCAAATGTATACAACAAAAACTACTAATCTAAGTAGTTAGCCAAAAGTCAGGGTGATAATCCCAGATGTGAAGTCAAGTAGAAGCACCTGTAACATCTCGGTCTGACCCGAGTATTATTTAATAAGAAAACAATAAACGGACCAGTCTAGCTATAAATATCAGATAAAATGATATAGAATAAGAGACATGACATAAACATATGATAACCATAAAGCCATACTATGCTAAGTATGCAATTGAAAATCAACTAGGGATTAACCAATATCACAAGAATCTTCTCGAAGATAAAAGGGAATGTCATACTCTTTATATACCAAATCATCAAACTATAAATATTGACAATAATATCAATGCCAATCACAAAACTTAATGACACACAAATCCACCAATGCACAAATATTGATAAGACTTATCAATGTAAATCACAAAAATTGGTGAAACACAAAAATTCTAGAAATCATCAATGGAAATCCAGAAATCACAAAAAGGGGGAGGCCTATCGCAAAATGGGAGCATGAAAACTCACTCACACGTGTATCACAAAATGGAACACTTTTCTATGGTTGCTAACCATTAATTTTGAGCAGAATCTCCAAAAAATGGCCCAAAGACCATGGGTCGCTACCCCACCAAATTGAGCCGAAGCTCCACAAAAACCGAGTTTAGTCCCCCGTGGTGGGCCAAAGCCCACAGGTCCCAGGATCAAAACCTGGCTCTGATACCAAGCTGTGACGCCCAACCTCTATACCCAAACTAGCCAAGGACACTGAGGGGTAATGCCGTCAACTAGCATGGAGAATAAGGCTTTTGAGAAGCGACCCTCTGCATAATTGCTTTGTGCGAGCAATGATATGTCAGATAGTACAACATGCATTTGGTTTAAGGAGGAAATCCGACATACCGATAAAAACTCAATGCTACTACACCCATATCACAAAGGCAGAAATAGATTTGAATATATAACACATGAAAGTGCACATCAAAGTAGTGGTCAAAAAAGATCCATAATGTCACAAAAGAATAGCTACAAATGCTAGACAAAAGAATATGGATACATCAATGAGTCTATATCTCAAATGTGTACAACAAAAAATACTAATCTAAGTAGTTAGCCAAAGGTCAGGGTGATAATCCCAGATGTGAAGTCAAGCAGAAGCACCTGTAACGTCTTGGTCTGACTCGAGTATTATTTAATAAGAAAATAATAAACGGATCAGTCTAGATATAAATATCAGATAAAATTATATAGAATAAGAGACATGACATAAACATATGACAACCGTAAAGCCATATTGTGATAAGTATGTAATTGAAAATCAACTAGGGATTAACCAATATCATAAGAATCTTCTCGAAGATAAAAAGGAATGTCATACTCTTTATTTACCAAATCACCAAACTATAAATATTGACAATAATATCAATGCCAATCAAAAAAGTTAATAACACTCAAATCCGCCAATGCACAAATATTGATAAGACTTATTAATGTAAATCCCAAAAATTGCTGAAACGCAAAAATTCTAGAAATCATCAATGGAAATCCAAAAATCACAAAAAGGGAGGGCCTATCACAAAACGGGAGCATGAAAACTCACCAACACGTGTATCACAAAATGGAACGCTATTCCATGGTTGCTAACCATTAATTTTGAGCAGAAGCTCCATAAAATGGCCCGAAGACCATGGGTTTCTACCCTACCAAATTAAGTCGAAGCTCCACAAAAATGGGGTTTAGTCCCCCTCGTAGACAAAGAGACATTGCACATTTGATAGTCAAAATCACAAAAATGATCATCAACGATCATCAAGAAGTGTCAATTACAGTAAGCTAGTAAATATATAAGCTTAGCCTCATGTCCTATAACCACTAGCTTAACTTAAATATTTACGAACAAATTGTAGATCTCCACTCGAAAATTGTCACAAGAGATTCAATCGAACAAGTCCAAGAACTAACCGACGAAGTAAATGCAAGCGTTTCAAACCATTTGTTTTACTAAGACGTTTAATTAGATTTCTCGTACGAGTGAGACAATGTGACAAATCACAAAAATGATTGTAGAAACAATAAGTCACAAAAATTCACATTCGAAGACGTGAAAAATCCAAAGAATTCGATTCCAAATCCATCAAAGTGTAAATACCCTTGCAACTTAACAGCCACGACTTAGAACTTAACATAAGTTAACACAAGAAATCAGCGGCTCAAGAAATAGCATACGGTTTAAAGCAGGTGCGACTAAAGGGTTGCGCGACCTAACTGCAAACGACCTAAGGAATGGAACGACCTAAGTGTGGTGCGACCTAAGGCGTAAGAGAAGGCCGAGCGACTTAAGTGGGGAAGACCTAAGCATGGCGCGACCTAGCATGGCGGAGCGACCTAAGTGGCCAGCGACCCAAGGCGTGAGACTTAAGTAAGAAGGCCGAGTGACTTAAGGGGGGTTGCGGCATAAGTCATGGAACTGCCTAACATAAGGCGAGTGACTTAAGTGGGGAACGACCTAACATGTCACGACCTAAGTTGAGAAGGAGGCCGAGCGACCTAACCGGTAGAAGAGTAAACCGAGCGACCTAAGGAGTGGCGCGACCTAATAGGTGTGAGATATAGCAGGTGCAACCCAAGGTATGACGCGACCTAATAATAAGCAGGCCGAGCGACCTAAGGGGTTTGCGACCTAAGGAGCTAGCGGCATAGCATGGCCGAGCGATCCAAGGGGGTTTCGACCTAAGGAGTGGAAACCCTTAACATGTCGCGACCTAACATGGCCGAGCGATCTAAGCGAGCGAACGACCCAAGATGCAAACGACTTAAGGGGTTGCGACCTAACTGCAGGCTGAGAGCAACGTGTGCAGGCCGAACGACCTAAGCAACAAAAATTTAAAAACTCTCTCAATTTGCAACCGATCGAGCACGAACGCTAGGGGATTACGCCCATCGGCTACCTGGTCCTATTGGCTCGTCGATGCATCACCAAAAACGTGTTCAAACATCAAAGTTAAGATTTTTAAAGATTTGAACCCAAAACACTAAAAATTGGAATTTTCACCAAGTGCAATTGCATATGAATAAATGTTAGGAATTCATGCCCAACAAATCAAAGATAGTTATAGACAAAGATGTGAGATAAAAATCTCACCTTTACACAAAATCAATGAAGAAGAAGCTTGAAAGCAAAGGAAGAATCAATGGCTTCTCTTTGAATTTGGAGTTAGATGTTGGATTTGCAAATGAACTAGGGCTTGGAGTTTTAATTTCCCACTCCTCCCACCATTTTTGATGAAGCTTTAGTTTTAGGAAATGAAAGTGAAGTTATGAACGGAAGGGGGTAGAGCTAGAGTTAATAGTTTAGGTTAATGAGCTAAACCAAACCCAAAGCCTAAAGTGAAAAAGTGGCAAAATTCCACTAACTCCAAACATATCCAAGTTTATACTCAAAAAGATCGCAAATGGTGTTTTGAACTCAATGAATGTGGTCCCGAGTCCTAATTCGACCTTATGCAAAATGTAACTTTTCAGACTAAAATCCAACTAACGATAAAATATTAAAATAAAATATTTAAATATTCAATCGTAAAATATGCGGGTTGTTACATATATCGTATAATATTAGGAAAAATAATTTCATTTCAAAATTTATACAAAACATTTTTATAACACTAACAAATACGCTTTCTCGTATATACACTCAGACAACTCATTCTACGATATTACTACCCTATCCCTAATGAGTTAACCCCAACAGGCTAAGGTATGTCTAAACCAAAGCTCTGATACCAACTGTAACGGCCCACCTTTTTGAACGGTTTAAATCGACAATAAACTAGACATGTCTAATTCGAACCATTCTAAAGGGAGGATTGTTGATGGAATAAATAAGAAAATAAAAGAAAAGGAGGAAAAATAAAACACAGAATCTTGCAGCGGAAGGATGAAATATAATACAAAAAATATATACAAAATAGTTCATGAAATATTTTCAAAAAAATCAGAATTTACACCTTTTTTCAGGCAGAATAAAAAATTGCTATAGTAATAGTAGATATGGTCCTCGATTCCATCTTCGTCTTTAGAAATAAGTGTCTTCGCTAAATTGAAATACTCGGTCTGACCCGAGCGTAAAGTAAAACAAAAACGCTCAAGTCAGGACTAACATTCTTATGTAAGTATGTAAACTCAAGTGAAATGTACAGATAACTCAAAAAGTGAAATACTTAGGTTTAAATAAACATCATCTTTCACACTATAAATCAGTTCAGCTCAAACACCGAATTTATGTTCATTTCCAATCGATTTATTAATAAATCTAACATAAGATTACAATTCTTCTCTTAAAGCCATTAAGTTATAAACCAAACATGTTCAAATCCAATAAAAATTTTGATTAAATTTCAAATTCATAATTTTAAGTTCAAACATAAATTCAAACTTACAATATTCCATTTTTATTTCAAAATCAATTTATTTAACCCAAAGTTGTTTTATATCGGGTATACATCATTTCAATCTAAAGTGATTTTGTTAAAGAGAACCTGAAGTGTGAGAACAATAATAACATACATACCATAACATGTCACTGATCAACATGCGTGCATAACTAACAACTTAATATATACACATGCATAACTAACATATCACATGTGTCACATGTCATAAACAACATAAGTGAATATTTCAAATTCTGACATGTCATACACTAACATAACATATAAACATATAACACGGCATATATACAAGGAACTTGCAAGGTGAAATAACATGATATCTCATTTTTCCCAAACATAACACATTACTTACACATAGCATAGGTGACATATTATTAACATAGTATGTATAACATATGATTTAACTAACTCATTTTTTTACAAAGCATATGTGACGTATTTCAATACAAGGCATAAAAAAATTTCTAATCTCATATGTGACATATTTAACATACATATGTGGAAATCAATCAAATCAACATAATATACTATTTGTGACATATAAAACAACATGTAGATATGAATGTTATAACACAAGTTCAAGGGAACATAACAACATATATCACATATTCATATCTAACCAAACATTTCAATTAATGTTATTTACCTAACAATAAAAAGGTTAACCGTGAATGATTGCTCACCTTTTGAGGATAGAGAGTTTTTGACAACACAAATTGATAGATTCTAGAAGAAATCCATACACGACAAGCTAACCAATCCTATACATAGCAACAATCCAATAGCAAAGCAAATCACGACAACGCAAGTCGAACACACTGAGTTTTCTTTGTTTTTTTTTAAGGAGATGAAGCAACGGAGGAGCGATCGAAGAGCTTGTGAAGAGCTTCACATCCAACGGTGGATCTTGCTTGATGTGGTCGTTTGGAGGTGAATTTTGCTACCATTCGTTGTGCATTCATGTGAAGTTGTTTGACAACGAGGAAGACGAGCTTCGTCGTGCTTCGACCGATGATGGAGGTGGGCATGGCTCACGTTTCGACATCGATGGATCAATTTCTGGTTGTTGGTGGGGGGCACGGCCATCTAGGGTTTGTCGTGATATTGGGTTTGAGATATATCAGCCTGGAACGAGCTTACGCGATAGAGGAAGATAGAGCTTGCGGTCGTGATTTTGTGTTGTTGTTGTAAGCCCATGATTTGTTCTGGGTAAATTTATAGAAAAAGTAAATTTAATTATATAAATTTTAAATCAAATGTTTAAAAACCCATATCTTTTGCATACGTTATCAAATTTCAGTGAAATAAAAAGGGTCGGAATCGCAGCGACGCGATCTACGCTGAAGTACAGATTTGGGGACAATCGGATTTAGTGGAATTTTTGGGTTAATCGATCACGGTCGATTTAATTAGGAAATTTGAAGGCTCGTTGAATTCAAGGTGAGTTAATCGCACTCACATCTGGAATTACAACTGTTTTAAATAGTTAATATTTAAATAATCGTGTGATTTGTTGAGTATGAATATCAATACCCATCTGGATCGATATTTATTTGTTGTGCTAATATCCCTGGATGCAGGGAAAAACGGGTTGGAGGGATCCATATGGATTCCTCACAAATAGAAAATTTATTTATATTCTATGATATATTTCGTTAATATCCTTTGATAGATTGATTTGGAAATTAAATTGTGTTGTGTTATGATTGGATAAGTATAATTTGGAATTATAAAATATAAATAAAATAAATTGGAATTAAAAGAGAATAGGAAGGGGTAAAATTTGAGTAATGAATTTAAGGGAATTAACTTCAATAGAATTGATTGAAATTTGAAGTGTTTTAAAATAAGAGTTGTTTTAAAAGTAATAGTGAGATTTATTTCCAAAGGATGGGTAGTGTATTTTTATCTGGAAACCAATCATGTTTCAAAGAAAGATTTTTGAAGTATAAACTGGAAAGTTTTGCAAAGGTGTTTTTTAAACATTTTAGAAAATTATTATTATTTTTAATTGTTTTAAGTGAAAGTAAATATTTGTTTAAGTAATTATGGGATTTAATTATCTAAAAGATAATTTAGAATTATGTTTCCAAAGTGAATTAAATATAAACATTTGATAATAATCTCATACAATTTTTTTTTATTAAATTACTTAAGGAACTTTTATAGATTTTCAAAAGTACAATTTGAATAAAGAATTTAGTAAGCATATTTTAAATAATTTAAGTACATTTTGAAAGTGATTTCCAGGAAATAGCAATGTTTTAAAAAATAAAAGGAGTTTATTTTTAAAGCACGGAAAGGAATTTAAGGGATGAACGTATAATTGAATTGGGGTAAATCGTGTAGGATTTATAAAAAAGAATTCTTTGGGTTATCCTTAAATGGAAGTGTATTTGCCGAAAAAGCCAAGTACGTTTTTAAAGAAGATTTTTAAAAAAGTTAGAAGTTTTGAAGTTGTATTAAAGAATGGTTTCAAGAAATTATTTAAGTTGTAAGAATTTTAATAGTGAACATTTATCAAATTAGTTATAGAAGTAATTATTTTAAAGGGGTAATTATTATTATGTTTTAAAGAAAATTATTATTATTTGTACTTTATAAAATGATTTTATTTTAATGATAATTAGTTAAAGTTTTATTTGAAAACTTGTATGGGATTTCATAGCTATAGTTTAAAATTTAGTATGACTTAACTTTATTTTGAACAACATAGTTTATATTTTATAAAGCAGTTTTATTCGAAATATTTTTAAAGTGTGTATATATATATATATATGTATGTATGTATGTATGTATGTATATTTTAAATTAAGTATGTAAGAAGTTTATAAATGTTTTAATGTATTTTCAAGAATAAAGAATTTAAATTATTTTGAATCTTAAGTATGGGTACTTGGATGTTTTCAGAGGAAGTAAAGATTTGGGAATTTACTCCATGAGAAGAGTTGGGTTTGAAATCTGTTTAAAAAGGGTTTGAAAATGGAAATATATCTTGCAAAGATATTTTATTGGAAATTAAATAATGTGAGAAATTATTTATTATGTGATGGATGCTTATGGATGTTAACTGATTGTTAAATCACTAACTATCGATATTGGCCAATGTGTTGATCGTTTCGAAGAGATCGGGATCGGGATTTATTTTCCGAAAACCACTTCGATCTAGTTTATACGTTTTCGTGGGAAAAACGAGTTCGAAGTCGAAGATGGAGCAGTGAAGTGCAAGGGCTAGTCGCTACTAATCCTGAGGATATTTCCAAAATGGATGTAGTAGGAGTAGTGCCTTCGGTTCCGTTCGAACCCGGGATGGACTTGTATGGATGAATGCTTTTGGAACATCGTCAAGTGGACGATGGGGATTCTAAGTGAAACGTTCTAAAAGGTAACACTTAGCCTCAACCTCATCAACTGGGAATGATTGAAAATCAGGGGTTATGCAGCAAGGCTAGGTGGGTAGCACCCATTACAGTGTGAGGTCACCCCTGTCTAGAAGTCCATTTTATTTCGGCTTAGTGGTGCGGTTGCTGATCCCAACCGTGGGGTGATCCTACTTGGGATTATCCAGTAAGGGGTAGTCCCAGCCTTGTGTCGCAGTGGATCGGGAGTGGTCCTCAGTACGGTGATCTAGACCCCGTACTGTGACAGGTGGTACCCCCGTGCCTAGTCATTAGATGGAAATCCATTCTCCCTACGAGCCTTTTATGAATTTTTTTTATATTACCCACTTTGTGGCTAGTAGCTGGAGTTTGATAGATGTAACAATCTCGGCTATTTTAATAAGTATTTGTATATAGACACTATTATAATATCAGAGGATTTTATAAGAAATGTTTTAGCTATCGTAAGGTAAAAACCCGACATGTTTATTTGTGGCATGGCCATACGAGATGCTTTTGTTTCCAAAAGGATTTTTGAAACTTTAACAATCAATTTGGGTGTATTTTTATCAGCTGGTATTCCAGGCTGACTCGGTTGTTATTTCATTATAATGTTCGAGTTAGACCGAGTATTATATGTTTAGGATAGGATGTTATGGAGCAGGAGAAGAGCTAGAGTCCGAGACGTGTTATCCGTACTTGTTTATATCCACTTTTGCGCTAGTTTGAAATTGTCGGGCTGGTAATTGTTGTTTGTTTGTGATAATCTGGTGATATATTGTATAAAACAGATATAGTTTTCATTTTGTGTAAAGATCTGATATTATACATTATATTTTGTTCCGCTGCGATTTATGAGAATATGATATTGTTTAATTCCTTATCTCTTCTATCTTCTTTTTTTTCCCTCAACAATTTGTCTTTTACGGCACTCTATCGTTGGCATATTATACTGTGGAGTATTTTTTGTTGATTTCCAAGGGTCGAGAAGGGCGGGTCTTCACATTTGATTGTAGAGTTTAGGTTGGCGATAACCTAGCCTTTGGTGGGGGTATTACTCATTAAACAGAGTCAATAGTACTCTATAATGAATTGGGTGTATTAATAGATATGAGAGCATACTTGTTGGTGGATATAAAGATTGTTTTTATACTGTGTTGACTTATCGGTTAAGTGTTTATGAATTCTGGTCGGTACGGGAAGTACAACCATATCGATAGGGGTTTCTAAACACTTAAACAAGATAAACCGACATAGTATTGTTTTTTAAATGGGCAAATGAAATAATTTTACCCGAAATTATATTTTGATATAAAAGAAATAATTTTTTGAAATAATTATATACTTGGATGTTTAGATGTTAATACAATAATCAAGTAAGAATTTAAAATTTGAAATAGTTTATAACTAAATAGAATAATCTAAGTATGGTTTAAATAAAAAAAGTATAACTAAATTTGAATTAAACCGGAATTTAAATCTCAAAAATTTTGAAAAGTGTTTAAAATGAATTTAAAACAAGAGTTTGGAAATTTAAAATCTTAGGAATGTTTGAAATGTTTTCCAAAGTGTTTGAAGGCATTGATGGAGTATTATTTTGGGAAGTATTTTTGAATAAGAATTGTTTTGAAATGAATTTGTGAAACTAAGGAAGCACTGAACTCACTTCAATCATGGGAAAATAATCCTGATGATGATGGCCACGTCAATAGAATTCATTTTAGAGTTTCTAAAGTGATGGATTGCTTCCATAGTAATTGGGTATGATATCTGTTTAGATTTTTTTGATATACAAGGTGTTTTAGAAATTTCAAAGGAGGAAATTTGTTTTGGTATAAACAAGTTATTTTGAATACGGACATTTGATTTAATATACCAAGTAGGTATGAGTTGATTATTATTTCAAAATGGTTTTGGAATAAAATCGGGTAATTGAGTTCTAGAAAATTCCATTTAAATAATGTGTAAAGTTAAAATGAATCAACTATTGAACTTATTAAGTGAAGTTGATATTAATAAGAAGGAAATGAAAATTTTAATCCTGGAATTAAAAAATAACTTGAGTATGTGGAAGTGAATTGAAAATTTGAATTTAACTTGGGATATGTTAAATAAATTAGGATCGAATTAAATGGGATATAAAATTGAAATGTAAAATGATTCTATAAGTGTGGGTTATAATTGTGAAATGAAAATTTATATCCTTAAGCTATTAAGTGCTATATAGACAATCCAAAATTGTGATTATAAGATGAAAATAACTCAAATGAGCAATATAAACTTTTAAGTAAATAAGTTATAGAAAATCAGATTGTAAACCCAAGTAAAATGGAATTATAATCACAAATGGGAAATAGTTGAATGGTATAGTGAATTCACACTTAATCCTAAATGAAATGTAAAGTAAAATAAGGTAAAGTGAGATATAAAAGTTGAATGGACTTAGGTTAACAAATAAGTTTATGAACTTATATATTGGATAGTAAAAATTTAAATTGAATGGAGAATTAAAATATCGAACTGGATTTCACTTAAATTAAAGGAACCGAGTTAAATTTGGATTGAATTGAAATCAAAGTTCTATTGCGCTACAAATAATATTGAATGAAATTCAATTCTTATTTAAGTAGTAAAGGAAGTGGAATAAATTTAAGTTGGCTAAATAAAATTTAGTTAAACTTGAATTAAATTTGGGAAAAGAATTGAATTAAATGGAATTTAAATTAAGTGTTAACGCTAAAATTTGAACGCTAACACCCCGGTGTATAAAGTGTAGTTGTGAAAGCACCACCCGATGATTCGGGAACATAGTATAAGCAGAAAGTCACAGAAAAAGCAGTGAATAACAACGATTTTATAGTGGTTCGGCTCAAGGCAAGCCTACGTCCACTTTAATTCTCTTTATTGCTAAACCGATTACAACTTTACAACAATCTTCAATTAAAATTACGACGAGACAAACAACTAGAACTTTGGTAGAGAAGAATTCTTCGAATCCATGTAGACTGCGTTAGATTTTCCCTTGAAGTTAGTTGAGATGCCTTTGGAACTTGAAGTGTCGGGTGAGTTGAGAATTCGGCTGAGTATTGGCGCTTGAAATGATTGGCCAAAAGTCCCTTGAATGTTGGATATGGTCATGTATTTATAGGCAAATTTTTCCTTTAGGCCGCAAGTCGTGACCGACTTAAGTTGGGTCGTGGACGACTTAACTAGTTGCAACCGGTTTAAAGCGAGCCCGGGCTTCACAGAGGCATTTTCGTTCAAGTCCCAAGTCGCCTCCGAGCTAACTCCTCCCCTTCCTAGTAACACGGCATTGGGTTCTTCATTCAGTGGCTTTTAGGTCGCGGCCGAGTTAGTCTGGTAAGTCGTAAGTCGCGACCCAACTGATGAGTCCAAGGTCGTGTACGAGTTAAGAGATCACTGTGCCTTGCAGCGGCATTGACTTCCTTTGCCCAATTCATGTCCGGCCTAACATTGGTCATAGGTCGGCTGCATTTTAGGTCGGTAACCTTGTCAAGGCGTTAAATCGGCATCCATGTTAAAGCTTTAGGTCGGCATGCCCCTCTAACCTGTTAGGTCGGTAACCTTATTAAGGTGGTTAAGTCGGCGACCTTGTTAAAGTGTTAGATTGGCACCTCTCTTAGGTCTTAGGTCGGTCTCCCTTTGAAGCCTTAGGTCGGTCTCCCCTTGTAGCCTTAGTTCGGTCTCCCCTTGTTAAATCGGCAGAACATTAGCTCGCTCATTATTCTGGATCGGTGAGCCACGGCTGAGGCGGGGTTAACATTTGCCCCTCGAAGTACGTGCCTAACGGTTAGGTCGTGTGCTTTGATGTCCTTTAACCCGCCCGTTCTTTAAGTTGGTAGGTCATACGCGAGCTAATAGTTAAGTCGCATGTGCCGCTCCAGATCCCTTCACTGCAAGGTATAAATCACATCCCCTTCTTCTTTCTCATTACCTGCCCTCTCGATCCCGCCATTAAAAACTTCCCCAAGCTTCAAAAAGGCGATTTTGCTCCATCAACCAATGATAATTGTTACATAAGTGAATCTTCTTCAATCATAGGATATTGTTGGTCCACGAACCCCATCACTCACACTTAAACCGCCACTTTGCATAATGCTTCATCATGATTTCTATTGCACCCATGGCTGATGGAGTTTAGGTTGCTTGGTTCGATTTTAACTGACCGATGATGAAGATGATTCAGGCTAGTTGAATTTGATTCGTGCTAGGGTTGCAAGGCGTTGAATTTGCGGCGGTTTCGAACTAATTGATGGGACGATCCGATAGCTTAAATGAAATGAAGGCTGTGGTTGATGGAACGGTTTTTGGGTTAGCGGGTTGATTGCCGTGGGATGTTGATTCGGGAACGAGTCAGTGAAGTTGGGTGAACTAGCCTTTGGCCGACCTGGCTCTTAAGTGAAATAGCCTAAACTTTAAGTCGTGGCCGAGTTAACCCTTGGGAGAAAATTGCCAACTTCTGCTGATCCAACCTTTAAACCGCAGCCGAGTTGACCCTTTGAGGAATTTCACACCACCTTTTTGAATCGTAGCCGAGTTAACACTTAAGCTTTGGGCGTGTTGACATTTTAAGAGCATAGACCCACTTTGAGTTTCTGACTCGAATTGCCAAACTAAGTCGCCTAAATTTTGAACTGCCCCAACTTTAAATTTGTTTGATTCTCATTGTATTATTTCACAGATTGTATTAACTTATAAGCTGCCAACCTGCTGAAAATAACAAACAAAGAAACCAAGGCGAGAATACTGCCATTGACTGCCTACATCAAATGACAGATTAGTCGAGATGAAACAAACAACTTAAATATATTGCATGAAATGTTTGTGAATTAATCAACTAAAGTTAAACATCGATGCAAAATAACAATCTGAACTGATTTGTCTGCATCAACATTATACTTGCATATTTAAGCTTAAAACAATAGTCCCTGGGTTTCATAACTAACAAATGCTTGCTAGTTTTCATTCCAGTTATATTTGTTTATTGCTTTGTTAATTTTACACAACACCTCACACATTTTAGGAAACGTGCACCTTGATGTTTGAATATCCAGTTATTTATGTAGAATGACTTCCCATCGAGAAGAAATGGCAGCTCAAGAGGAAGAAACTTTTCCGGTAGCTTTACCTATAGAGAACCCTCCAGAGAGAACTCCGACCATTCTAACCCCGAGAGCACTTACTCAGCTGCGCACTCAATTTGGTTTTATTGAGAGTGATGTCCTGCTCCCTGGGCCAAGTGATACTGCCGACAATCCTCCCCGTGGCTTTATTGCAATCAATCGTCAAATGTGTTTAAGCGGAGCGATCCCTCCTTTTAATGACTTTCTCCGAATTCTTCTCCTTCGGTTGTCAATCTCTCCATCCCAACTTCATCCTAATGGTTATGCCATCTTGATGGGGTTGTGCGTTTTGTTCAGAAGAACTTTTGATCGCTTACCAATTTTCGAAGAAATCCGTTATTTATGCTCGTATGCAAAGAGTAGAGATCATCCTTCCCTTATAATTGTGAGGAGTGATAGAAACCGCAAACTTATTTCCGACCTTACCGAAAGCGTTCATGGATTTCTGAACCAATTTTTCTTTGCTCGTTGCCCCCAGGGTTTTATGCCGATTGGAGAGTTGGAAGTAAGATTACTTGTCTCCATTTTTAAACTTTCTCGAGATCCGAATTACCAATTGCTAATTTCATTCTTTGCTCTTTTCAGCACTTCCTCTTCCCTCTAGAGATCCGGTCCATAAGCAGACTTTTGATAGATTGAGTGCCGTGGCTGTAGCAGAGAGAAGCATTAAGTTTTTGTTGGGGGATGAATTATTGCACCAATACGGGCTTTTGCATACTTCTCGTTGTACACACCCTCATGAAATCCCAGACTCCCAGGCTAGAGCATTGGATGCCCTAGCTTCTACAGATACATCCAAACCAAAAGGACCTGCTCCCAAGGCTTTGCTAGTGAAATGTTCCACTTCTGTTGATGTTGCGGGGCCATCTGACGAACTTGCCCCGGTTATTGAGGAAGAGGAGCCTCAGGGATCTCCCCGACGTTCACAGAAATTTGGCGAAGAAGCCGAGAAAACTAGCCTTGCCAAGCAGAGCAGGGATGATACTTTCGAAGGGCTGAGCGACCTCTTTGCCACCTCGCAGGAAATCTTTAAAGATGATCCTATCACTACTGGGGTTTCTTCTTCAGTAGTTGAAGCAAGTTCTGTCCTGCAGCAGACTCCGTCAACTCAGGAGTTGACCCTGACTATTACACCCACAACCACTCCTCAATTAAAGAGTGGTTCGTAGTTCAATGCGCGTAGTTTGCATGCCACACACACTTAGAATTTCTTTTTGGCACTTTTATGTTTCTCACTTTTTGTACTTTAAAGACCTCAAAAACTTATTTATTTTTTTTATTTCAGATTCTCCGATGGGGCGCAGCAGCTCATACTACGATGATTTCCAGCGCTACGGGAGGCATAGCCAATATGATTATAGGCATTACCTCTCCTCTTATAGAGAATCTGACGAAGAAAGAGCCGCCCGAAAGGCTCAGGAGAAGAGGGCTCAAGAGGAGCGCTACGAAAGAAGAGAGAGGGAAGAGCGTCACGATTCTTCACAGAGAGGTGACGATTCCCATAAAAGAAAAACCCATGATGACAGAGGAAAAGGTCATGTGGTTGAAGATTCGAGCAAGCGAGCCCGACATGGTGAGAAGCACACCACTACAACTCCTGAAAAGGTTACCGCCCCTGCCTCGCTTGATATTCCTTCCGACTCCCCCGCTCTCGGGAAGTCAGACATCCAAACTATAATTAGCAGACCCAAATTCCAAGTTGGACCGGGTCCTGCCACTTTGCAAAGTCGATTTCCTCAGTGGTGTCTGAAGGGAGTAAGGTTTGACCTTGACTTGGTCCCCATTGACAAGTCTGCCATGTTACGAAACCTTGACGCCATTAAGCTTGATATTGAGAGGATGTCGAACTGGCAGAAACTTGTTGACGAGCTTCAGAGGGTTAATCGTGCAAACATAGAGGCCATGCTCACCATGGAAAATGATAAAGTCGAATGGCAAAAGGTGCTCGAGCAACATGACACCGAGATGAGAAGCATTGCTTCTTACAATGAGGCGCTTGAAGCAAAAGTTGAAGAACTGAAACAAGAGCTTGCTGCTTCCTCTACTTCTTATTCTCAAAAAGAAGAAGTGCTCCTCAAACAAGTGAGAGATGCCCATGCTGGCCAAAGGGATGCCGAAGACAGGCTCGAAGTGGAGAAAAGAATTAGCGAGGGCTATGCCGCTGACATTGAAGAGCTTCGGAAGAAGAATAGCTCCCAAGAGGCGGAGATCCAAATGCTTAAGAATCTCACGAGGCAACGATTGCAGCTGAAGAATAGCTGAAGAGAAGAATAGCTCCCAAGAGACAAGGTTGCCGGCAAAATTGCAGCTGAAGAATCTCACGAGGCAACGAGGGCCAACATCAGCTCAACATTATTTGATTTCTATCTACATAGCATCTTGGGGCGCGGTAGCCTTGCCTTTCTAGGCCCTAAGTATGAAATTACACTAGCTGAAGTTTGGAAGGCAGCACTCGATATGCTCGGTGGTAAAGGCGCTGGCTACGCTGAGTCAGCTCTTGAAGAGCATTATCTTGATGATGATGCTCGCGCCGCTCTTGCCAAGGGAAGAGAACAGCTTGCAAGATTAAGGGCCGAAACAGCTGCAGGAGAATATTCAGGAAAAATCACCTCAGCGATTCCAAATCAACCTTCTCCTTCAGCCGAAATTGACATTATCGGTTCTAGTTCTCATTCCTTATCTCCTACTAAAGTCACCACCGATATTGCAAGCATACAAGGTGGAGATAAGGGCGGCGAGAGTGCCGAGGCACAGGCTTACGAAGTTGACATCTGGGAACCGACTTCTGCAGGTAACCCTACTGACAATATTGCCCAAGTAGACTGCTCATCTGTTTCTTATGAACTTGATGGGCTTTTTGACTACTTCTTGAATCTCAGCGAACCTTGATCTCCGCTTTTTGCTGACTTAAACTTTTTTCCTTCTGCAGAGAAAACGTCGGGCATTGTTTAGGCTTCTCCTCCTCCAATTATTCCTTCTCCGCCTCCTAAGGTCACTCCTCCTTCTGCCTCGCAACCCGGGTCACAGGAAGAGCAAATAGAAGCCCTTCACGGCTTAGATGATCCCGTTGCTTCTCAAGATCCGAAAGGAGAAGAAACTGAAGGAAGCGAGAGGACGCCAGAACCCATTGGCTCCGACGCTGAACCGTTATCCAAACTTCTTTCTCCAGGGAGTGGGCCTTCCTCCAAGAAGAGAGGGAAGCAGGGAGTTTCCAAGAAGAAGAATAAGAAGGAATCTTTAACTGGCGGAGAAGAGACGGAAGAAAGTCCGATCAAGCCCCTTTCTCCTTCATCCCCTACCCTTACAAGCCGACCTAAAAAGTTGGTCATTCGGCCAGGTGCGGGCTCAAAAGGTGGGCGGAAGAAGAAATGATGGCTCTGGTTCTGTGGCTCTCATATCGCTTTTTTGCCTTCTTTTTTTTTTTGCATGCAATGACCGGAAATCGTGCGGGTACCGGCCTCCCGCTTTTCTTTTGTTGGAACCTGTACCTGTATATAAAATAGTGTTGAATAAAATGATTCTTTTTCTTTGTATAAACTTCTGTCTATATTTGAGAATGCATTTACTATTTATTTTTGTACAAGTTTCTCTGTATGATATTGCAGTGAGCTTGTGGTATATATTGTTCGAGCGCAATTTCACCGACGTAGTTACGCCATGCTGCCCCTTTACCATAATCCCATTGTAATATTTTATTTTATGAGGAACTTGTGCTTTTATTTTTTAGAGAATAATTATTCCACATTTGGAGGAATATGATTTCATTAAAAAATAGAGCACAAATAAGTTTCTTCGCTTCAACTTTCGAAGATATCACTCTTTATTTTGTGCATATACACATTTTATTGAATGAAGTCTTCTATGTGGTAAAGCGGGTATTTGTAAAGTACTTCAACTTTTTTTTTTGAGGAAGAGAATTTTCTAGAGCAAGTAATTCAATCTTCCTTTGAAAGTTAAAGTGTACTCTTAATGAGGATTTTTTTTTTACTTGCCACAGTAAAGGGCTTCTTGATTTTTGTTTCTTTGAAAAGTTGCACCTTTGAGGAAAACTTTTTCACGTTTCAACACTTGGAAGTTTTACTTCAATCTTGGTGAAACGTGTGCCTCCGAAGAGGTCTTTTCTGCTTGATTGTGCCTCCGGGAGGAGGTCTTTTCATTTCTGCCTCTGGGAAGAGGTCTTTCTGTCTTATTGTGCCTCTGGGAAGAGGTCTTTCTGTCTTATTGTGCCTCTGGGAAGAGGTCTTTCTGTTTCTGCCCCTTGGGAGAGGCTCTGTCTGTTTTTTTTTAGCATTTCATCCTCGGTGAAGTGAAACTCCGAAGAGCGGTTGTTACACTTCAACTCCTGGCGAAATGGGCCTCCGAAGAGGGCTTTTATTTTGTTTTACATTTCAACTCTGGTGAAGTGAAACTCCGAAGAGCGGTTGTAACACTTCAACTCCTGGTGAAATGGGCCTCCGAAGAGGGCTTTTATTTTGTTTTACATTTCAACTCTGGTGAAGTGAAATTCCGAAGAGCGGTTGTAACACTTCAACTCCTGGTGAAATGGGCCTCCGAAGAGGGCTTTTATTTTGTTTTACATTTCAACTCTGGTGAAGTGAAATTCCGAAGAGCGGTTGTAACACTTCAACTCCTGGTGAAATGGGCCTCCGAAGATTGCCTGGAAGTTACTCTCTCATGGTTGGAGGGTCATGACTCCTCCAATCTTTTTTGGTTGAGTAGAGAACTTTCTTTTTTGCGGCATATGCTTCATTAGAGGTCTTTATCCTCCGAAGAGTTGTGCCTCCGAGGAGGACTTGTGCCTCCGAAGAGGGCTTTAGTTGTTCCTTGTCCACTTGCTTATGCCTTTTTAGTGATCCTCTATATATTTTTTTAAGCTTGCACTACCTTCTCTTACAAGTAATTTGTTTAATCCAAAGAAGTGTACTTCATTGCTAGGCCAGTTCACGAGAACGGACATAAGCTTCTTAATCGGATGTTTGTTTGTTCAAACTTCTCAATTTATTAGCTAAAGCCCGTTTTCGGCGAAATCATTGACCGTTCAATTGAAGCTCTTCTTATCTAGGATTTAAGCTCGGGAATTTTGTGACTTGGAATTTGTTTGTTGAATGATAATAAGAATCACTTGGTCTTGTAATGTGCAAGTTTTGTTTTTGTTGCCTGCAAAAATTTAAATCGACATTTCAGTAATACATTTAATGTACTTTTCATATCGAAAATAAAGCAAACATGTTATAATAATAAGGAACACAAGATTTATAGTGGTTCGGCCATGAATTTGGGCCTACATCCACTTTATAGTCTTTCACTATTCACTTGCATCGGTTTTACAATCGCTTTCAATTACAGGAATCGTACATTCATAATTCTTTTTACAATATTTCAACAAAGCTATCAAGTAAAGTATGGACGCAAGTGATTGCTGTTCCAAGCTCTTGGAATTTGATCTCCTTCGACAGTAGTGAGTTTGAATGTGCCGTCAAGAAGCTTATGACCTATGACATATGGTCCTTCCCAATTTGGCCCAAAAACACCTGTCGCTGTCATAATTCTCTTTAGGACTAGATCTCCAATTTCAAAGCTGCGTTGGCGAACTTTGGAATTGAAATGTCTGGCTATCCTTTGCTGATGAGATGCGATTCTGAGCTCAGCCTCTTCTCTTTTTCATCAAGGAGATCTAGTGCCTCAAGCTGTAGTTTTGCATTCTCCGCTTGATTGAAATGGATTCTTCTATGTGAAGGTACCTCTGTTTCTACCGGAATCATTGCCTCTGATCCGTATGCCAATGAAAACGGAGTATGCCCAGTCACAGTTTTGTGGGTAGTTCTGTATGCCCATAGTGCTAGTGGTAGCTTATCGACCCATCCACCTTTCGTTCTTTCAAGCTGCTTCTTGATGGATGACTTGATAATTTTATTTACTGCTTCCACCTGCCCGTTTGCCTGCGGATGAGCTACTGCTGAGAAGCTTTTTTGGATTTTGAATCGTTTGCAAAAATCTTGGAATTCTTCACTTTCGAACTGAGTACCATTGTCTGTAATTATTTTTTGAAGCACACCATATCTGCAAATGATACTTTTAGTCAGAAAACTTATCATCTTTTTTGAGGTGATAGTAGCCAGTGGTTCAGCTTTTGCCCACTTAGTAAAATAATCTACAGCAACAATGGCATATTTAATTCCAGATTTGGCAGTTGGTAACGGTCCTACATGGTCTATCCCCCATATTGCAAATGGCCATGGACTGACCATCTGTGTGAGTTCAGTGGAAGGAGCTCTAGGAATTTTGGCGAATCTTTGGCATCTGTCACATTTTCGTGAATAGTCTGCTGCATCTCGATTAATTTCTGGCCAAAAATATCTGTATCGGAGAATCTTTTTCGCTAAAGTTTGACCACCTAAATGATCACCACATTCTCCCCCATGCACCTCAGCTAGGATTGTTTTGGACTCTTCCCTGGATACACATCGAAGTAACGGCATTGGGAATCCCCGTCTGTATAACTGGCCATCTTGGACTATATAGCGAGAGGCTTTCCTCAGTAGCTTCTTTCGTTCTTTTGAATTTTCCGGTAAAGAGCCATTGAGCGGATATTCTGTTATTGGAGCCATCCATGATTCTTGCTCTTGAGACACGCTCATGATCCAATCAACATCCATCTCATCAATGCTCGGAGCCGACAGGACCTCCACTGGAGTCAACCCCAGAAATTGAGCTTCGCCTGTGCTAGAGTACTTTGCGAGAGAATCTGCTTTCGTATTTTCTTCTCGAGGAATATGACTTATCATGTAATGATTGAAATCACCCAGGAGTTCCCAAGCCTTTGACAAGTAGGCGGCAGATTTCCCCATTTCGCTTGGAATTCCTTCTTGACTTGGCATACAATAAGCTGAGAATCACTGAAGATCTGTAACGCTTGGATGTTTAGTTCTTTAGCAATCCTTAAGCCAGCGATAAGGGCTTCGTATTCTGCTTAATTGTTTGTTGAAGGAAATTCCAATCTTAGTGCATAGCATAATGATCGACCTTCAGGGGTCTCAAGTACAACTCCGGCTCCAGAACAATAGTCGTTTCTCGCGCCATCGACATATAACTTCCATTGGATTGGGGAATCGTCGATCGTTTCGCCCTCACTGTTACCCTTATCTGTGAATTCTGCGATGAAATCCGCTAGAGCTTGTCCGTTGATTGCTTTTTGGGGATGATAAGTGATGTCATATTGACTGAGTTCAATATTCCACTTTAGAAGACGACCCGAAGTCTCAGGGCGAAACATGACTTGCTTTAATGGTTGATCAGTGAGGACTATGATAGGATGAGCTTGGAAATACTGCCTCAACTTCCTGGATGCAATCAGTAGGCAATAGGCGAGTTTTTCCAAATTAGAGTAATTCATCTCTGCCCCAGTGAGTCTTTTGCTGATATAGTAAACTGGATGTTGAATCCTCTTGTCTTCTCGTATCAGCGCTGCACTTAAAGCATGAGATGATACTGCCAAGTATATAAGAAGATCCTCGCCATCACCTGGCCTAGAAAGTATTGGAGGCGTTTCCATATGGCGAATCAATTCATCAAAGGCTTTTTGGCATTTGGGAGTCCAATCGAATTTTTTCTTTCCTTTCTTTAGGGCGTCAAAGAATGGGATGCATTTATCTGTGGCTTTGGAAATGAACCGACTCAAGGCGGCGACTTTTCCATTGAGACTTTGCAATTCCCTCTTCGTTCTAGGAGCTTTGACTTCCTTTAAGGCGGTAATTTGAGCTGGACTAGCCTCAATGCCCCTAGCGCTCACGATGAAACCTAAAAACTTTCTGGATTCCACTCAAAATGAACATTTTAAAGGGTTGAGCTTCATTCCGTATTTTCGGAGGACTGTGAACATGTCCGCTAAGTGTTCTATGTGATCCACCGCTTTCTTAGACTTTACTAACATGTCATCGACGTAGACTTCCATAGTCTTGCCCAATTGCAGTTTGAACATAGCATGAACAAGTCTTTGGTATGTTGCCCCTGCATTCTTCAGCCCGAAGGGCATAACTCTGTAGCAGTAAAGACCAACGTCGGTGATAAAGCTCGTGTCCTCCTGATCTGGCTCATGCATCATGATCTGGTAATATCCAGAGTAGGAATCCATAAAAGATAACAATTCGTGTCCCGCTGTTCCGTCTACCAGTTGATCGATCCTGGGTAATGGGAAGCAGTCTTTGGAGCAGGCCTTGTTTAGATCTGAAAAATCGATGCACACTCTCCATTTTCCGTTGGCTTTCTTAACCAGCACTGGATTTGAAACCCAATTCGGATAGGTAGATTCTTTGATAAAGTTATTCTCCATGAGCCGATCAACCTCTTCTTTTAACGTTGCTGACCTTTCTCGACCTTGAGTTCTCCTTTTCTGCTTCACAGGTGTAAATTTTGGATCAATATTCAGAGCGTGTACTGCAACTTCTGGGGATATTACGCACATATCGGCATGAGTCCAAGCAAAAACATCCAAATTTGCCTTTAAAAAAGATATTAGGATATTCTGAATTGACACATTTAGTTGTGAACCCACATTCAACACCTTGTTTGGGTCCTTTGGGTCAACAGGTACTATTATTGTCGTTTCCACTGGTACCACTCTATTTTCCCCTGCACTGGCTTTCCTAGGATCCATCTCTTTCCGTGCTCCGCTGTGCTCGCCAATGCAGGGTCCGCCTTGTAATTGCTACAAGGCTGGTTCTTTGATGCGGACTGGGGCTGCCGCATCCTTTCCCATTTCTCTTTTCCTTGTTTCTCGTAGCTCTGTCAGATAACACTCCCGCCCAGCATTTTGATCCCCTTTTATAACTCCCACTCCATTTCTGTGGGAAATTTAATGGTGAGGCACCATGGGGCCAGAACAGCTTTGAATGCTGCGAGAGTTGGACGGCCAAGGAAAGCATTATAAGCAGAAAATTCGTCGACAATCACAAAAGTTTGCTTGCGGACCACTTTTCTTTCTCCTTCTCCACGTTCCACAAACAAATCAACGGTTCCTATCGGTTGTTTTGGCTCCCCAGTGAAGCCAACGATTTTCTGCGATGATGCTTGCACATCATCCATAGGGATCTTCATTTGGTCGAATGTTTTCTTGAAGAGTATATTGTAGGATGCGCCACAATCAATGAGAACTCTTCTGACAATAGCTGGCCCGATACCAGCCGAGATGACTAAGGGATCCAAGGTAGGAGCTTCAATACCTGCGGAATCCCTGGCTCTGAACACAATATCATCATTGAAAGTTCTTTGTTGCTTCAGGGGCATAGCACCTTCCAAAACAAATACATCTTCTTCGGTCGGTACATAATTCAAAGCTCGGGTATACCTTTCCATCTCACCCCAGCTCCTGCCTGCTGGGTGAGGTCCTCCCGTAATGACATTGATAACAGGCCTTCCGGATTCATGCCCTGCAGTCTTCTCACTTGTCCTGGGTTGATGAGCAGGAGCTCGTTGCCCCTGACTAGTCGATGCGGGATTGTTGCTATTCTTTTCCACAAATTGCTGCAGCTTGTTTTCCCTTATCAATTCTTCAATCAAAATTTTCAATTGCCGGCATTCATCGGTATCATGACCGGGTTGATTATGGAAGCGGCAAAACTTTCCGCTTTGTACAGCTTTTTTCCCGGTTCTCAGAACGGGAGGTTGGGGATAATCAACAGAATCTTTAGTGGCAAGGTAAATACGCTCCGGCGTATCTGATAAAGGGGTATATTCCGATGGCTTGAAGGAACGAGGCTTCTTCAGATTTTTCTGTTTCTTCCCATCGTTATTTTCCCTTTTCTGTCTTACAGATTCATTCTTGCGTGGAGCAACAACGTTATCTTCAGCTTTTTCCAATGCTGCCTTTACCGGTACCGGACGGGTTTCCAGGCGTATGAACTCATCTGCTTTCTTGTAGAATTTTTCAAGGGAATTTGGTTCCTTCATGTTAAGCCATTTTCCAAATTCGCTCGACTTGTCGATGGCCCTCATCAGATAGGTCAAGATCATCCGTGGTTCTGCATTGTCTACCTCGGCCAGCGCTATATTAAAGAGATTCAAGAAAGATCTGATAGTCTCCCATGGATTCTGTTCTAAACTTGACAACGACATGATATCTTTGGCTTTTGAAGCGTATAGTCTGAACTGCTCCTTGAATTTCCGGGTTAAGTCAGAAAACTGATCTATAGACCAGATTGGCAACTTGGTGAACCAAAGCAGAGCTACACCTTCCGGGTATACAGGAAAATATCGGCACTTTATTTCATCAGAAGCTCTGGCACCTGTCATGTGCCAATCATACTTATACAAGAATTCGTTCGGATCACTTGTTCCTTTGTAAGCTGGGATAGTTGGAGGGACGAACTTCCTTGGGAACTCAGCCTTTAAGATTCTTTCGGTAAACGGGGTTTTACTTGGAGCGAAACCCCATTCCTTCTCATCTTCATTCCTTTGCATGCTTTCTTTCATGATTTGTCGAACCATTTGAGAAAGATACCCCTCATCATTTCGAGCTTTAGATCCACCAACTTCAGGAAATGTCCGCTCAAAGGGGCTGGCAGCCCTCTCAGGAATGCTTCTTTCTTCATCCTCATGAATGTTGCCAGCAAAGTTCCTTTCATTACCCGTTGGTTGACGGTTTACTCCAAGAAAGTCATTCAACTTATTCAAAATTGTGCACTTTGGGCATTTATCTGCTGGTTCAGCCCTAAGATTACAACATCCAACTCCGCTTTTGTAACCCCAACAGGTGGAGTGGCTTGATTAGGTACTGGGGAAGCGGAGGTTCCCTCTTGAACATTTCCAAATCTAACAGATCTACTCCTTCTCCCCGGAGCCATGATTTCAGATAAACTTCTAGTCTTCAGAGAGGTTACTTCAACAAACTTTCTTGGGGCAATGATGATAATACTCCTGAGTTCAGTTCTCAGTGAAAGCACCAAAAATGTTAACGCTAAAATTTGAACGCTAACACCCCGGTGTATAAAGTGTAGTTGTGAAAGCACCACCCGATGATTCGGGAACAGAGTATAAGCAGAAAGTCACAAAAAAAGCAGTGAATAACAACGATTTTATAGTGGTTCGGCTCAAGGCAAGCCTACGCCCACTTTAATTCTCTTTATTGCTAAACCGTTTACAACTTTACAACAATCTTCAATTACAATTACGACGAGACAAACAACTAGAACTTTGGTAGAGTAGAATTCTTCGAATCCATGTAGATTGCGTTAGATTTTCCCTTGAAGTTAGTTGAGATGCCTTTCGAACTTGAAGTGCCGGGTGAGTTGAGAATTCGGCTGAGTATTAGCGCTTGAAATGATTGGCCAAAAGTCCCTTGAATGTTGGATATGGTCATGTATTTATAGGCAAATTTTTCCCTTAGGCCGCAAGTCGTGACCGACTTAAGTTAGGTCGTGGATGACTCAACTAGTTGCAACCGGTTTAAAGCGAGCCCGGGCTTCACAGAGGCATTTTCGTTCAAGTCCCAAGTCGCCTCGAGCTAACTCCTCCCCTTCCTAGTAACACGGCATTGGGTTCTTCATTCAGTGGCTTTTAGGTCGCGGCCGAGTTAGTCTGGTAAGTCGTAAGTCGCGACCCAACTGATGAGTCCAAGGTCGTGTACGAGTTAAGAGATCACTGTGCCCTGCAGCGGCATTGACTTCCTTTGCCCAATTCATGTCCGGCCTAACATTGGTCATAGGTCGGCTGCATTTTAGGTCGGTAACCTTGTCAAGGCGTTAAATCGGCATCCATGTTAAAGCTTTAGGTCGGCATGCCCCTCTAACCTGTTAGGTCGGTAACCTTATTAAGGTGGTTAAGTCGGCGACCTTGTTAAAGTGTTAGATCGGCACCTCTCTTAGGTCTTAGGTCGGTCTCCCTTTGAAGCCTTAGGTCGGTCTCCCCTTGTAGCCATAGGTCGGTCTCCCCTTGTTAAATCGGCAGAACATTAGCTCGCTCATTATTCTGGATCGGTGAGCCACGGCCGAGGCGGGGTTAACATTAAGTAAGAATGACATTGAATGAATTAAATTCTCACTTAACTAAATTCAAAAAGGATTGTTTAGAAATGAATTTAGTGTAAGTTAAATTAAATGGAAATTGTATTGGATTGAATAAAATTCAATTTAAAATGGACATGGTCCAAAATGCAAGTAAAATTTAGTTTGGGTATAAGATAATTGAAAATGGTCATATTATTAATAAAATTTAAAATTAATCAAGGAGATGAATTAAAATTTAAAACGTATTAAATAAGTAAACAAAATGAATTAAAATTTGTAAATGAATTGGAATTTGATTGGATGAAAATAAAATTAAAATGAAATAAAATTGATATAAGAAGAAATGGAAATATAGTGAAATTAAAAGAACTTAAGCAAATTGGAAAATAATTGTGATCGAGCTTTTTAAGGGGTCTTAAATGAAATTTGTTTAGATAATAAAATTAAAATGCAAGTGAAATGGTTTTAATTAAATATTGTGATGAAATAAGAATGTATGAGTTGTAAATAATACAGCATGGGATGATATTAGTTTAAACTTAAGTTGAATGATGAACTTGAAGTGAGAATAAGGATTTGATTTAAAAATTGCAAGGAAATAAAAATATTTGGGATTGTGAAAAATTCCAAATGAAATAAAATTAATACAAATCTAAGTTGGAATTAATTATAAATGGTTATATGCTTAACTAATTGTTACTTGCTTGGATAACTTCAAATTTGCATAGAAATTGGTCGATTGTTGTAAATGGAAGTGGATAGATTGAAGAAGTAAATAAAGTTGGCTTTGACTCAATTTAGGTAAGTGCAATATAATTAAGTGGTTTTGCATAAAAATGAAAATAGGTCATAAAAGAAATGCAAAGGTATCAAATTGAAAATAAGAATGTGATTGTGAATCAATTTGGAATTGGATTAGAATAAATTGATGCAAGTAAAGCATATGTTAATCATATTGAAGAGAGAGTGAATTGGTTATATTAAATCTGAATTGTAAAAAGTAAACTTGAATTTAAATCATTCGAGGAGATTAAAAATGAAGTTTGGATTTGTCGGGAAATTAAAATGGTGATTGAAATCTTTGGATTGCTGATAAAATATGGTTAACGTGTTAAATTATAAGGTTTATTTGTTTAAACTATGTAATTGATGTGTTTGGCTAGTTTAACAAATAGAATGTTAATAAATTTTCATATTGTTGGAAACTCATGTGTTTGTTTAAGTAAGTACAGGCATGGGAGGTAATCGATAGATTTGGAGCACGTATATGCAATATTATTTAGCCGCTTGCTTTTAAAATGCTAATAAAAGGTACGCCTACGCAAATAAATTTGGGAAAATGAAATATATATATATATATATATATATATATATATATATATATATTGTGATATATTTGGTTTCTCAACCGTGTGGGTTGAGTATGTATATTTATATCTATTGTGATATTGCAAAAGCTCCTCCGTACAAGGGGGACTCTACCGAAAATTTTCGAAAATTTTGGGAGTTAGAATTTTTTTTGAAACGTTTCGCTAACGACGAATTGTTTCAAATTAAAACAAAAATAAAAGGATTTTGGAATAGGAATCGAAACTAGCAGTTTTGATTTGAAACTAAAGAATTTAGGCAAAGTGAAATTTGAGGTTTTCACTAAGTGAGTTTTGCTATTGGGTTTGGGCATTCTTTCTACCTTAGCAAATTTCAGGGACGATATTTTTATAACGGGGGAGGAATGTAATGACCCAGAATTTTGGTCGTTACATTTTGAACATTTAAATCATTTTAAATGTCAAATATTGATTTTGAATTGACTTTGAAATAAGGATTTTGTTAAATCAATAGAATTTAGTTGTAATTTTCAATACGGAAATTCAATTGAAATTTCAATAATAATAATTTAATATTGGAATTGGGTAATTTGTGAATCTGGATATAAATATATACAAAATTGGTTTGTAAAATTTAGTTTAAGTTTATTTGGATTTAAATAGTGACGTTGGACTTTTGGATTTAATCAAAAGTCGATAAATTAAATTTAGGATTTTATATTAATTTAATAACGGAATTTAATATAATATAACAATGCAAATAATCAGATTTTGGTTCGGAGTGGAACAGAATGATTTCTTGTGAGAATATAAATTCTATATGATTTATTGTTAAGTCGCTAAAATTTTAAAAGTGAAATTTTAAGTGATTTCGACGATTTTGAAAATCGCTCGAGCTTAACAACGAGTTAAAATAGCCTTCCGGGGCACAGCCTCGGAATTCGAAGAAACCATTTCCATTGTATCCGTAATAGTTAGTTATTGTCGGATTTCAATTTTCATAGCAATTGGATTTGTCGTTGACCCTAGCAGCTCAAAACGCATAGAAACTATTTTAATCGATTTAACTTAAAATTGAGTGTTTCTTTCCGCAACTCACGCATATGATCGAATTAGCCTCCAAAACACGTTCCTCTATGTTCGGAATGCAGGTAAAACATTATAATCACCTGTCGACATGCGACATTTGGAGATCGTGTGAAAAAGTTGCTTTAAAATGGATTTAGTATTAAAATAATATTTATACACGTGTATATATTCATGTATAAGCCAACCCTAACCCTAGTTTTTCATGGGCCGCCTCCTTTTTCATTTAGTGGCCGAAACCCTTCGACTTTCATCTCAAATTTTCGATCAATCCATGCAATAATTTCAAAAACTTCCTACTGGAAGATCGAAGAGCTTGTCAAGAGCTTTACATCCAACGGTGGATCTTGCTTGATGTGGTCATTTGGAGGTGTATTTTGTTGCCGTTCTCCGTGCGTTCATACGCAGTTTTTGGGACAACGGGGAAGCCGAGCTTCGCAGTGCTTCGATCGATGATGGAGGTCGGCAACGCGCACGTTTCGGCATCGATTGATCGATTTCTGGTTGTTGGTGGGGGCACGGCCATCCAGGGTTTATCGTGATATTGTGTTTGAGAAGCATCAGCCTGGAACGAGCTTACGAGATAGAGAAATATAGAGGTTGCAGCCGTGATTTCGTGTTGTTATTGTAAGGCTACGATTTGTTCTAGGTAAATTAAAAGAAAAGATAAATTTAATTTTATAAATTTTAAATCAAATGTTTAAAACCCATATCCTTTGAATACATTATCAGATTTAAGTGAAATAAGAAGCACCGAAATCACAGCGACGCGATCTACGCTGCAATACAGATTTGGAGACAATCGGATTTAGCGGAATTTTTGGGTTAAATCGATCACGGACGAATTAATTCAGAAATTTAAATGCTCGTTGAATTCAAGTTGAGTTAATCTCACTCACATCTGGAATTTCAGATGTTTTAAATAGTCAATATTTAAATAATTGTGTGATTGGTTAAGTATGAATATTAATACCCGTCTGGATTGATTTTTATTTGTTGTGCTAATATCTGTGGATGCAGGGAAAAATAGGTTGGAGGGATCTAACTAGATTTTTCACAAATAGAAATTTTATTTATATTCTGTGATATATTTCGTTAATATCCTACGATAGATTAATTTGGAAATTAAATTGTGTTGTTTTATGATTGGATAAGTATAATTTGGAATTTTAGAATATAAATAAAATAAATTAGAATTAAAAGAGAATAGAAAGGGAAAATTTTTGAGTAATGTATTTAAGGGAATTAAATTGAAGAGAATTGGTTGAAATTTGAAGTGCTTTAAAATGTGAATTGTTTTCAAAATAACAGCGAGAATTATTTTCAAAGGATGGGAAGTGTATTTTTCCCTAGAAACCAAGCATGTTTCAAAGAAAGATTTTCGAAGTATAAATTGGAAAGTTTTGCAAAGGTGTTTTTAAAATGTTTTAGAAAATGATTATTATTTTTAATTATCTTTGAGTGAAAGTAAATATATGCTTATGTAATTAAGGGATTTAATTATCTAAAAGGTAATTTAGAATTATGTTTCTAAAGGGAATTAGATATTAATATTTGATAATAATCTCATATAAAAAGAAAAATTTTGTTTAAATTACTTAAGGAACTTTTATAGATTTTCAAAAGTACAATTTGAATAAAGAATTTAGTAATCATATTTTAAATACTTTAAGTACATTTTGAAAGTGATTTTCAGTAAATAGCAATGTGTTTAAAAATAAAAGTAGTTTACTTTAAAGTATGGAAAGGAATTTATGGGATGAACGCAAAATTGAAATGGGGTAAATCATATAGGATTTTAAAAAAAATTCTCTGGGTTATCCTAAAATGGAAGTGTATTTCCCTGAAAAGCCAAGTAAGTTTTTAAAACAGATTTTTGAAAAAAGTTAGAAGTTTTGAAGTTGTATTAAAGCATGGTTTCAAGAAATTATTTAAGGTGTAGGAATTTTAAAAGTGAATATATATCGGTGTATGATTTGTTTTAATAATCTATGAAAGATTATTGTGTGATTGGAATCTGTTGGATGCTATGGCAGTTTTTGACTAGATTTTTGGTATTTTTAAATACCAATAATATATGTTTTGAATTTTGAAAGAAAATGAAATGAAATTTGGAAGTGAATATTTATAGTGAATATTTGATTAATTAAAAGAAATGAATTTGGATAAAATAAACAGTTTGACTTTAAATCTGTACTTAACTTTTCCAAAATACTGTAAGTAAAGATTTGAAATAAGGATTTTAAATAATAACTCTTAAGCGATACTTGTTAAAATATAAAAGGTTTTAAAGTTGAGATTTGAAATAGATTAGGAGAATAAAAAGGTAATTAGGAAATAAATATAAAACTGGTTGTACTTAATTTTAAATAAGATTCTAAATTACGGAATAGAAGAAAAATCGGGATTTGGTATCAGGAACATATTCTTCGACCTCCGAAGGTCGGCATTCTTACGTCCACTGTATTAAATGCCGCGTAATCGAATGCCGGAAAATTGAACCGTGAGGGTTAAAAAGAAGAGGTAGAAGAAAAAGATAGAAGAAATAAGGAAACAGAACAGAAACATTATCAGAATCTCACAGTCGCAGCGGAACAACATGTAATAGATAAATGAATAATCTTTAAATCAAAAAGAACTATCTCAGTTATTACATTACATTATCATCAGAGTGTACAACAACAATATACAACACAACTAAACAATGGACAGTTATATAAACATGTCCTTACAAGTGAAACACACATCAGAAAGATAATATCATATACAAGTAATACGTCTCGCCATGCAGCTCGCCACTTTAGCTCCAAAGCACTTCTGAATCCAGAATGAACTGATAACCTCACTCTAGACTGCCCGTGTCGAAAATTTTGGACACCCAGAGCTTAGGAAGAGAACAATGAAATCCAAGTCAATCGTGGGACTGGTGTGAGACTCAAAACAGTTATTTATCTTTTAAAACAACAACAACAATAGAAGTGGAAAATATCCGCAATACTTTTGGAAAATGAAACTACCATAAGGCCTCCCCGCACACACACAATGCAAACGTAGAATTGGAGGAGATTTCTCCCTATGATAGTCAAAGATGCTTCCTACGCAAAACAAGTCATTTTTGATATTATTATTAGTGCATAGTAATGAAAGCATTTCGAAAATAGAATATTAATCTTAGCCAGCGTAGACATTTCAAACTATGCCTACTATAGCTACCATCTAAACAGTGGTGACCACCATAAGTAAATGGCAGGTCATACAATTAAAACCGTACTGGGTTCATATTGGGAACTGGATTTCCAACAAATGGTCACGCTAAGGAACTTCCTACTGCCACATGGGATCGCCACTGGCGGGACGACCCGTGAACTTAAACAGCTCTCTGCCAACACAAGGCGGGTTACCTCTGTATCTAGGTAACTAATACACCAATATGCCATTTCCTGGTCCTTTGGGACCTTTATCCAAGGGCTCTCGATCACCAAGCAACAAACTACACAGAAAAATGAGATTAGAGCAACCATATAGGTTAAGCATCAGGGCTCCATAACTGACACCACCCTTTTACAGAAGGAAATGACATACCCTAAAGGGAGCGACCCTCATATCCTTGCCGCATATTCCTGTTTCGACCATTTCCGCGGTGTGAGGTCTGACGAAGTCTCGTCCACAAAGCTATGCTTTTTCACAAAGCCACGCTTTGATCAACAAATGACCAATAAATAATCATCACATAGCAACACTCGGCATGCCACATTACCAAATTGGGAATATATTGCTGATAACCTTTAACCACAAAACCTCTAAGGGTGTTAAGCTAAGAGAATAAATTATCTGCCACCAACGGAAATGTATTTGAAAGAAATCTACTTTAGACCTCAAAATGTAATGTCAGGCATGTAACCATACAAGTCTGTTACGGGTTCGAACAGAACCGAAGGCACTTCAAAAGAAGCCCTTGCAATCCGGGTATTCACAATCCCGATCAAAAGAAATCTAATTTAAGTAATCATTTCACTTAGCCTCCTTAGACCTTTCTTTAAGTTCACTTTATTTAATTGATTCACTTATACTTACATTCATTTAACTCCATCCTTTATGTTAATTTTTATTCTATCAAAATTCAGGTTGTATAAGTTATCAACTCCTTTATTATTACCATAAATGATTTTAAATAGGATTCCAGAGTCTTTTCGACCTTTCAAAACCAAGTTTGAAATCAATTCAAAATACCCTTTTGAATTTCCAAAATCAAACCCAAATTTTCCAAACAACTTTAATTTAAAACAATCTGGCAGCAATTTCCTTTTTTGGAAACCCGAAAATGAACACCGATGACGTCATGATCATCATTGGAATAATTTTACAGCGACCGAAAAGAGTTTAGAGCTTTTATCCCTTCCAAAATCTTTCTCCAAAATCTTTGAAAATCATTTTCAAATCAAAAAGGATATAAACCTTCCAAATCTCCAAAATTTTCAAATTCTTTTCAAAACATTTCCAAACACTTCTCTGGAATTTTTACTTCAAATTACAAATCATATTTACAATTCATATTCATAAATTCCATTTGTATGTGAATTTATTTCTTAACTTTGGAGTTACGATTTCAATTTCCTACTCAAATGATAATAATATTATCACTTCCTAACAATTAAGCAATCATATACTATAATAATTTACAAAGATTATTTCCTTTATCCACGAAAATAGTTTGGGTAAAATTATTTCATTTACCCTATTTTAAAACAATATCGTGTCGAATTGTTCTGAACAAGTGTTTAGAGATCCCTATCGATAGAGTTGTACATACTATACCGACCAGAATCCATATACCACTCAACAAACAAATCATCACAACATAAAACAATTTTTATATTCACTAATAAATACGCGCTCATAACTATTATTACACTCAAACTCATTCTAGAGCACTACTGAGTCTATCTCTAATGAGTAATTCCCAACAGAGCTAAGGTTGTCACTTAACCAAATGCTCTGATACCACTTTGTCAGGAACCGATTCTTCTTCCGAAGGTCGGCATTCTTACGTCCACTGTATCAAATGCCGCATAATCGAATGCTGGAAAATCGAACAATGAGGGTTAAAAAGAAGAGGTAGAAGAAAAAGGTAGAAAAAAATAAAGAAACCGAACATAAACAATATCAGAATCTCACAGTCGTAGCGGAGCAACATATAATAGGTAAATGAATAATCTTTAAATCAAAAAGAACTATCTCAGTTATTACATTACATTATCATCAGAGTATACAACAACAATAAACAACACAACTAAACAATGGACAATTATATAAACATGTGCTTACAAGTGAAATACACAGCGGAAAGATAATATCATATACAAGTAATACGTTTCGCCATCCAGCTCGCCACTTTAGCTCCAAAGCACTTCTAGATCCAAAATGACTTGATAACCTGACTCTAGACTGGCCGTGTGGAAAATTTTGGGCACCCAGAGTTTAGGAAGAGAACAATAAACTCCAGGTCAGTCATGGGACTGGTGTGTTAACTCAAAACAGTTATTTATCTTTTAAAGCAACAACAACAATAGAAGTGGAAGATATCCGCAATGCTTTTGGAAAGTGAAACTACCATAAGGCCTCCCCGCACACACACAATGTAAACGCAGAATTGGAGGAGATTTCTCCTTATGATAGTCATAGATGCTTACTACGCAAAACAAGTCATTTTTGATATTAATATTAGTGTATAGTGATGAAAGAATTTCGAAAATAGAATATTAATCTTAGCCATCATAGACATTACGAACTATACCTACTATAGCTACCATCTAAACGGTGGTGACCATCATAAGTAAATGGCAGGTCATACAACTAAAACCATACTGGGTTCGTATTGGGAATTGGATTTCCCACAAATGGTCAGGCTAAGGAACTTCCTACTGCCACATGGGATCGCCTCTGGCGGGACGTCCCGAGAACTTAACCAGCTCTCTGCCAACACAAGGCCGGGTTACCTCTGTAACTAGGTAACTACTACACGAATATGCCACTCCCCGGTCCTTTGGGACCTATATCCGAGGGCCCTCGATCACCAAGCAACAACCACACAGAAAAATGAGATTGGAGCAACCACATAGGTTAAGCATCAGGGCTCCATACCTGACACCACCCTTCTATAGAAGGAAATGACATACCCTAAAGGGAGCGAACCTGATAACCTTGCCGCATATTCCTTTTTCGACCATTTCCGTAGAGTGAGGTCTGACGAAATCTCATCCACAATGCTACGCTTTTTCACAAAGCCACTTTTGATCAACAAATGATCAATAAATAATCATCACACCGCAACACTCAACATGCCACATTACCAAATTGGGAATATATTGCTGATAACCTTCAACTACAAAACCTCTATGGTTGTTAAGCTAAGAGAATAAATTCTCCGCCACCAACGGAAATGTATTTGAAAGAAATCTACTTTAGATCTCAAAATGTAATGTCAGACATGTGACCATACAAGTCTGTTCCGGGTTCGAACAGAACCGAAGGTACTTCAAAAGAAGCCCTTGCAATCCGGGTATTCACAATCCCGATCGAATTTCCCATCACAAAGGAAATCTCCATACCATATGCAGATACAATAAATAGGTCATCCTATCGTTTTCACAAATACCCGGTCTTCACCACTGGTCTTCAATGCTATCCATTACGTCGTATCACTATTCGGAATGGGTAATCCGAACAACGAGCGCAATAATTTAAAAATAAGTGTAGCATTCAATTTCAACCAATTCACAACAAATAGCCATTTAAGGGTCAATATTGATAGTCGGTTATTTAACTATCATTCAATATTTACAACATAACCCGATTCCAAATAATTCCCCAAATTATTTATTTTCCACAAATATCTTTATAAGATATATATTCCACACTTCAACCATTTGAAAACAAATTCCAAATTATTTTTCCCCTTTACAACTTCCATTTCAAAATGGTTCATCTAAACCAATCAAATAAATCCTTGCCGATTTATTGAATTTACGTTCTAAATCTATGAATTTATTTCCACACTTCAAAATAAATTAATGTTTATTTTTAAACAAATTTCCCTTTCTTTTATAAATTCCATAGTGAATTTACCTTTACAAAATATCTTTGATTATACGATTTCCAAATCGATTTCTAATATTCATTTTCAATTCATCTTTAAAAGATAAAATCTCAAAACATTCATTTCATATTGGAAAAACATTTCCATACTTATTTAATAATAAGTAATTCACAAATTTGTTTATTTTCAACACTTGGAAAATATTCAATATACTTAAATCCAAATTAAGTATATATTTTATTCTTTAAGGAAAACTTCTCTTAAACACGTTTATTGGGTCAAAACGAATGTTGCGTAAAACATCGTTATTACAACCCAAAATCACTAGTATAGGGATTCGAAATTAAGATAGATATATAAACTCCAATACTATTCAAAACTATTCCTTTCGGAAATCATTTACTATAGCAACAGTGTTATAGCCCACCATTTCCTTCTATTTCTCAAAAACGTCTATTTCAACAATGAATGTTGAAATCTATGGTTTCGATACTTTATACATTTTAAAACATCTTTAAATCGTTTTAATTCTATTTAAAATATCACTTCCCCCAAAACTTTTCTTTAATATATTATTCACCGTCCAAAATCGTGAATATACTTGGTTAACCAAATTCAATTTCTACATATTTTATTTAAAGGATTAGCCACTGTCCCAAAATCGTTGATATATCTCATTTAATAAGCTAAAATAATTAAACTTATTAAAATAAGTCGATTTCGGATTTATAAAACAACGTTTATAAATTCCATTTATACTTTATAACAACTTCAACTTATAAAATCACTTTATTTACAAATCCTATCCATATCCCATTTACACGCCAAAATCCAATTTACAAGTTAATTACTTATAAATCTTTTATTTTACAAAAATCCATTCATTTAATAACTTCACAATTTATAAATCTATAGATTCCATCCACTTATGAAATCCATTTATGCTTCATTTTAGTACTTATAAAAACTCGTTTTATAATTCCATTTATACTTTATGAATATTAATTTTATAAAACTTTTATATAATTCAAAAATCCCAATTTATACCATTTTATAAATTAATCAACTACTTATTTCAAAAATCACAATTTGGTCATATTTCACAAAAATCATAATTTTTATAACATAAAAATTACAACGCTTATTCATTTAAAATGAATCAATTCCAAAATTAAAGTTTATTATGAATTCTCAACTTAAATTTTCAAAAATCAAATTTTATTTATTTTCGGCATCTAACGATACCAAAAATATACTCGGCTAAAATTTAGCCTTTAACGATTTCAATCACAAAGATAATCACGCAGATTATAAATAGATCAATAAATAAATCAACACACAATATTGAAACAAATTGAATCATTTGAGGAATCTAGTTGTATCCCTCCAACCTATTTTCCTGCATCCAAAGATGTTAGCACAATACCAATTCAGCTTCGAGACAGAATATCACGGTATATGGGATTTACAAAATATTATCAGCTCTTATGTGGCGCAATAGGGTCTCATCCGCTATATAATGCGGGAAATCAACTCCAAGTACATATATATTACCAATTCCATATCAAGTTGGAATTATCGCAGTGTATGTTTTTAATAAATAACCTCCCCTTAATATGCGGCGTATAGGGTCTATTTCAATACAACAGATAATAATTATCATACAATCACACAATCAAGCAATTTTAAATCTAACTATTTAAATTTCAAATCGAAACAATTCGATTGAGTGAGAAGTTCTCACCTTGAGTTTTCGATAAAAGTTGTAGCGTTTTATTTCAAATAAAATTAAACACGCGTTTAATTTTGCCTGAAATTTAAAATTGCTCCAAACGACTCCAAACCCGCTCAATTACGTAGTGCTTGACAAAACGAATCCAATGCAATTTGTTTCGTGCGTTTTCGACCTCGTATGAACAAGATATCAATTTTTAAAGATTGTACACATAATAATATAATTAATTTACAATTTTATTTTACATTTCTAATACCCATGCATCAGGGCCATTGCTTTTCCTTTGATAAAATCCAGGCCATGTTTTAATTCTTCCCCCCTTCACGTTCGGCTACAGGCAATACACGTTAAAACCGAACACATGCCGTCCCCCATTCATAAATTATTGCACGCCATACACATGACTTGAAGACGATCGAACTATGGCCATTGAAAGCCCGTGACATGAGCCACAATTGGCTGGAACCCCATGCGACTCGGTCGCTTATACGTCTCGGAATCTGAGCTCGAACGCAGCTCTTTTGAGGCCAATTTGCCGTCGATCTATAGCACTAGAAATGATCATAACCGTTGAAATCGTAGTGCTCGATGGCCTCTTCAATATTGTAGTTGACATCTTTCTATAATTTTTGGTGGATATGAAGAAAAATGAGGAAGAAGGAAGAAAATTCTAGGCCATTGGTAGTTAGGGCCGGCGGCTGGCTAAGAATAGCTATCGTTTTGCAAAAAAATGAGAATAAGGGTCCTTTTACAGAAAACCGACGAATACTATTCATCTTCAACTTTTCGAACTCCAAATCTCGTGCGGTGACCAATGTTTCTACGGTTTAACCCGCGTTCTGGACACAATGGAATAGGTATCGAGAGCCAATTCGACCATATGTGCGAGTTACTGAAATAAATGATCAAATTTAAATTAAATTAGTTTAAACTAATTTCTATGCGTTTTGGCTTGCCCCGGACAAACCGTGAATCTGATTGACACAAAAATTGAGACGATGCAATAATTTCACATTACGTATCTGATGAAACTGGTTTCGTCGAAATCCGAGATTGTTTGAAAAATGGCTATTTTCACTAGTCGGTTAAATATTAAAATATTCAATTTTCACAAATTAACTTTTAATTCAATTTTAAAAGTTCACAAACATTGTTCTAACTCCAATATGATTTAATATCACTTTGTAAATCATTTTTAATCACAGTAAACCCAATTTCCAATTATTTTTGGAATTTCAAATATTAAATTATCAATTTAATTATCCAGTTAAATCCAGATATTCGAAAAATAAATTATTCGACTTATAAATTTTACTTGTTGATATTTAAAATCAATTAAATATCTGAATTTCAAATGACAGAAATTCTGGGTCGTTACACTTGGTTTTGTTTCGACATATTGTTTGGGTTATTTAGGAAATTGTTTTATAGTTTGAAACTAATTTAGAAATCAATTTGGAATTGATTTAAGTGATGTGAAACAATTGTAAACGGAAGACGAGTTTTTGGGATTTATATTAAATGTTTTTAAATAAAGTGAAAAGATTATCGTTGATAAATTGAAGGTATAAATTCACGGTGAGGATTTATAATGAGATGGGCAAATCGGTTTAAAAATAACTGATAAATTTAATTGTCGAAATGTTAAAAGGGGGATTTATGAAATTGGGACATAAATCAAATTGGTGATAAATCGAGAGAGATTTATAAATATTAGATTGGTAATATGGAATTGAAAATATTTTCCCGTCGAGATGTTGGGCTTGTTTATAATAAAGATTTTTAATTTTTAAACTAAATAATGTAAAAGGTGTTTAGAAATATTTTAGAAAATTAGTTATGCAATTATTTTAAAATTGTTTAAAGGTATATTTAATTATTAATTAAAGTAACTTTATAATGATTTGTTTTAAGGTTAATTATAAACTAATCTGCGTTATTATTTTAAAGGCATGATTATTCAATATTATTGTTGTTTAATATGATGTCTTTATTTAAAGAGTATTTATCAAAGTTAAACTTGAGAATTTATATAGAAATTTTATAAGTATTATTTTGAGAAAATTATTAAATAAAGTTTTCGGAAAGTAATGGTATACTTTCATTACGGAATCGGAGGCAGTGAGTGCCTGTAGTTAAGTTTCGGATTTCTTAGGGATAGAGACGAAACCATTGAGCTGCGAACCATGGTTAATACTGATGTGGTACTTTCCTTATTATTCTAAAAGGGCACAAATATTTTTGAAAATGATAGTTTGTGAATATACTAAATTCGATAAGATAAGTACATATTTTGGATTAAGAAATTTAAGTGATTGAAATTCAAATTGAATAAGACTTAGTGAAATCCTACAGGAAATGGAATCTTGATTGGATGATTTTTTATTTGATAGTTAAGTGTTAACGCTAAAATTTGAACGCTAACACCCCGGTGTGTGAAGTGTAGTTGTGAAAGCACCACCCGATGATTCGGGAACAGAGTATAAGCAGAAAACCGCAGAAAAAGCAGTAAACAACAGCGATTTATAGTGGTTCGGCTTAATAGTTTGCCTACGTCCACTTTGAATATCTTTATTGATGATTTCGTTACAAGTCGATACAATTCTTCCCAAGTACAATACACTTTGAATTACCAAACACTTTGAACAAGTAGCTTAAACTTCAATGTAAGTGAAAGTCTTCCCATCCATGTCGGATGTATGAGATTCCTTCTTAAAGTTGTTGGTAGCGTTCTACGTGTCTTGAAAGCTTTGAGTGTAGAGTCGGTTTGGAATGCAGCAGAGTATCAGTGCTTTAAAAGAATGAGCCAAAAGGTCCCTTTCTAGTTGGAGCTAGGGTCGTATTTATAGACATTTCTCGGAGTTAGGTCATAGCTCGTACACGACTTATGATAAGTCATAACTCGTAGATGACTCGTGGTAGGTTGCGGCCGACCTACTGGGTTTAGCTCATGGCTTGGTCCAAAGTTATGCACCCATTTGAATGAATGATACAAGTTCTAAGTCGTTCACGAGTTATCCAAATGCAACTTCCTTTATGCTAGCATGAGTCGTACACGACTCATCATCGGTCGTAAGTCGTCAACGAGTCA
Source organism: Allium cepa (assembly GCA_030765085.1). NCBI lineage: Eukaryota > Viridiplantae > Streptophyta > Magnoliopsida > Asparagales > Amaryllidaceae > Allium > Allium cepa. The sequence continues at coordinate 933,704,837 of CM060943.1, read as the reverse complement.
TCTTATTACAGCATGGTATTGAACTTGTCTCCAAGTCTTAGGTCGTGAATGACTTATCTGCAGTTATAAGCCAGCAGCGACTTAAATGTTGTTGACTCTTCCTTTTAGTGCTTTGAGTCGTCACTCCTTTAGGTCGCTAGGTCGTAACGTCTTTAAGTCGTGGACTTTCTTAAGTCGTGACATTCCCTAAGTCGTTTAGGTCTTAACCTGTTAGGTCGTTTGCTCCTTAACTCGTAAGCTTTTAACTCGCAGGCTCTTTAACTCGTAGACTTCTTAACTCGTGTGCTCTTTAACTCGTAGACTTTTTAACTCATGTGCTCTTTAACTCGTAGACTTTTAACTTGCAGGCTCTTTAACTCGTGGGTGAAACGGGGTTAACATTTGCCCCTCGAAGCACACGCTGAAGTTGTAAGTCATGTGCTTCGACTCATCATAACCCGGGCGCACCGATTCGAGTTCCAGCGCCTCCAGATATAAAATGCTTGAGTCGTTCCTCCTATCTCACTCTTCTCATTACTTATCCCCTGAGCCATTCCTGCCATTATCACGTCGTCAAGCTTTCAAAGGCGATTTCGACCCAATTTTACTTCCAACCATCTCTAGCTTCACACCACGTAAGCAACTTTCTCTTTTCCCCAATCGCCGATCACCATCATCGATCTCCGCCCACGATTTACATCCTTGAGCCATGCAAATACTGCTGCATGGGTCATCGGTGGACTTAAGGCTATTTGATTTGATTCAGGATAACTCGCGATTTATAACGATTTTGTAGTGTGATAAGATTAAGGTTGAGGACTGTGAAGTTACTAGATTAATGGGTCAGGAGGAAAAAGCTTGTGGGTTAGGAGAAAAGACTAACGGATTAGGAGAAGAAGTTAACGGGTTAGGAGTGAATCGTTGTTTTGAGTATGATTCAGCAGTCTTATGCGACCAAGTATTCTCTGCGACATAGCAACCTTTACGACTCAAGCCCTGAGTCATAGCCGAGTTAAAGCTTGAAATCATGAGTCGTGGCCCTGTTAGTACTTAGGAAATTTCCCACTGCTTTTCCAATGCTTTTCCACTGGAATCCTTTCTCTATTTCACGACCTTTGACCCAAAGCACTGCCGACTTAGAACATCATTGACTTAAAATTGAAGCAACCTAAACTGACTCGCCCCTTAACACTTAAGTCGTGAGCAAGTTAGCCAGAAAACCAATGGCCTGACTTAACCCATAAGAAATTAAAAGGAAAATCTTTGAGTCGTTGGCGAGTCATGACTTGTATGAATTTTGTTCGTACTTTGAACCGTTGCATGGACTTTGAACTGTTGAACTTTATTGCATTCATTCACAGGTCACTTCAACTTGCAAGCTAACAATCTGTCTAATACAACATTTACAGAAAATTGGGACGAATATACTGCCATCGACTGCCCACATCAAATGACAGATTAGTTAATAACAGATAATTAACTTAAATAAATTGTGTGAACGAAGTGCTTTCAACTCATCAATTTCAAGTAAAATATTAAAGCAACACTGAAATAGTCAATTGAAACTGACCAGCCTGCACTAATATTATGCTTGAACTTTAGATTAACAAGTTCTAAAATTTCTTAGTCGATCAATCGTCGACTAGTTTAATTCCAGTTATATTTGTTTGTTATTTTTATTAGTTCTGCACGACACTTCACACTTTTAGGAAACGTGCACCTTCACATTTAAATTTCCAGTTGCTTGTGTAGAATGACTTCTCAGGAAGAAGATACAACAGTTCTGACTAGAGAGGTAACTGTTATTCCGGCTCCACTAGTCAATCCTCCCGAAAGAGCCCCTACCACGCTATCATACAAAGTTTTTCGCCAGTTGTGTGCTCAGTTTGGCATTGTTGAATCAGATGCCATTCTTCCCGAGAGAAGTAACACTGCTGACATAGCACCCCCTGGCTTTGTAACGGTCAATCGACAAATGTGCCTGAGTGGGGGCGTTCCTCCTTTCAATGACTTTTTCCAACAACTTCTTCGTCAATTGGCCATCGCCCCATCCCAATTACACCCCAATGGCTATGCCATTTTAATGGGGTTGTGTGTATTGTTTAGGAGGACGCTTGATCGATTCCCAAGCTTTGAAGAGATTTGCTTCCTATGCTCTTTCACCAGGACTAAAGATCACCCTTCTATTACTGTCGTGAGAAGTGCTCGAAATCGTAAATTGATCATCGGTCTTCCTGACAGCGCTCATGGGTTTTTGACTCAATTTTTCTATGTTCGCTGTCCCCCGGGGTTTTACGCTGTATGGAGGGAAGGAAGTAAGATTAACCATTCTTACTACGTTTGTTATCCGACTTTTGCGAGACTGAATTGTTAAGTGTTAACTCCACTTCTTTTTTATTTTCAGCGCTCCCTTCTCCTTCTAGGGATCCCAGTCACAAGCCAACTTTCGAGAGGCTTAAGGCCGTGCCAGTTGAGGAGAGAGACATTCAACTTCTATTGAAAGACGAATTTTTGCATCAGTACAGACTTTTGCATACTTCTCGTTCTACACATCCTTATGAAATCCCGGATTCCCCGGCTAGGGCATTAGATGCTCCAGTCTCTATCGACATACCCATATCAAAAGGATCTGCTCCTGAGGCCTCACTAGTGAAATTCTCCACTTCTGTTGATGTTGCGGGGCCATCTGACGAACTTGCCCCGGTTATTGAGGAAGAAGAGCCTCAGGGATCTCCCCAACGTTCACAGAAATCCGGTGAAGAAGCTGAGGAAACCAGCCCTGTCAAGCAGTGCAGGGACGACACTTTCGAAGGGCTGAGAGACCTCTTTGCCACTTCACAAGAGATCTTTAAAGATGATCCTATCGCTACCGGGGTTTCTTCTTTAGTAGTTGAAGCGACTTCTATTCTGCAACAGATTCCGTCAACTCAAGAGTTGACGCTAATTACTACACCCACAACTACTCCTCAATTAAAGAGTGGTTCGTAGTTTGCCGCGCGTAGCTTGCTCATCACACACACTTAGAATCTTTCGGCACTTTTACGCTTCTGACTCTTTGTACTTTGAAGAATTCTAAAGTTGTGCTTTTTCCAATTTCAGGTTCTTCAATGAAGCGAGGTGGCTCGTATTATGATGACTTCCAGCGATACGGGAGACGCGGCCAGTATGATTATAAGCGCTATCTTCCTGTTCACAGAGAGACCGATGAAGAGAGGGTCCCTCGGAAGGCTCGGGAGAGACGTGCCCATGAAGAGCGTTATGGAAGACCGGATGACCGATACGATTCTTCCCACAAAGAGGGTGACTCCCACAAACGCAAATCTCACGATGATAGAGGGAAGAGTCACAAAAATGATGACCCGAGTAAACGGGCTAAAGTCAGTGAGGAACCAATGCCTGCAACTTCGGAAATGATTACCGCTCCTACTTCTTCTTTATCTCCTGCCCCTTCCCGTACTGATATCCAGGCGATCATTAACAGGCCTTCTTACCAAGTTGGACCAGGTCCAGCCACTCTCCAAAGTCGATTTCCAAATTGGTGCTTAAAAGGAGTTCGCTTTGAGCTTGATCTGGTTCCCATAGATAAAAATGCCATGTTATGGAACCTTGATGCCGTTAAAGCTGACATTGAGAGGATGTCAAATTGGCAAAAACTTGTTGATGAGCTTCAAAGGATGAATCGGGCCAATCTCGAAGCTATGTTAACCATGGAGAATGACAAAACCGAATGGCAAAAGACCCTTGAGCAGCATGATGTGGAAATGAATAGCATTGCCGCCTACAACGAAAAACTTGAAGCGGAAGTTGAAAAGCTTAAAGAAGAACTTGTTACTTCTTCCGCTTCCTACTCTAAAAAAGAAAACGTGCTTCAACAACAAGTGCGGGATGCTCATGCTGCGCAAAGGGATGCCGAGGCCAAGGCTGATGGACTGGAGAGAATTGTAGCGGGCTGCCGTACTGACATTACTCAGTTGCAAGAGCAAACTAGCTTCCAGGTTGCGGAAATTGAAAAATTGAAAGTTCAACTATCTAAAATCGAAAGGGAGCGAGATGAAGCGGTTGCTGGAAGAATTGCAGCTGAAGAAGCTCATGAAGCTACCAAAGCTGACATCGGCTCGACATTATTTGAATTCTATTTGCAAAGTGTGTTAGGGCGTGGCAGTCTTGCATTCCTGGGTCCCAAATATGAGGTTACCCTGGCTGAAGTGGGAAGCCGCGCTTGATATGTTTAAAGGTATCGGGTACACGGAAGAGGAGCTAGAGGCACACTATTTAGACATCGAAGCTCGCGCAGCCGTTGCTAGAGGGAAGGAGCAACTTGCTAAATCGCGAGCTGAAACGATGGGGAAAGAGCATCTGGAAAAAGAAACAACTTTGACTGCCCTTGTCCCTCCTTCAACTTCAGTCGATGTCGACATTGCTGGTTCTAGCTCTCATACACCGATTCCTACTAAAGCTGATACTGGAGCCGTAATTACACAAGCTGTAGATGAGCCACAAGAAAGTGCTGAAGGTGTAGACTACGAAATTGATGTGATACCACCAACTTCTCCAGGTAACCCTAATAATGCTCAGGGGGACAACTTGCCAGTTTCTTACGGATTTGGCGAGCTACTTGATTATCTCGTGAATCTCGACGAACCATTGTCTCCTCTTTTTGCGGGAAATACTGACACATTTATCTTTTCCTTTGTAGAGAAAGCGCCGAGCATCATTCAAACTTCTCCACCTCCAGTTACTGTCCCCCTGCCTTCCCCAATCACTCCTACTCCTCATCTGGGATCACAGGAAGAAATAATAGGTGCCCTTTGGGGCTTGGATGACCCAGCTGCTTCGCAACAGCAAAAAGACGAAGGACTTGAGGGAGGTGAGATATCTCCGGAGCGGACTCCTTCTGATGACATACTTTTGTCTAAACTTGTTTGTAACAACCCTGTATTTTCTGATTATTGTAATTGTATATTTTAATTATTTTAATTTAAATTCCTAATTTAAAAACTTTATTTTTTTATTAAAATGAATATATTTTGTTAATTGAAATATAAATGTTGATTTTGATGTGGATTAGAATTTCAATCATGCATAAATGGAATATTTCCAGAAAAGTGAATTTTGGTCAAAATGGTCAAACTTTGACTTTTAAATTTAAAATTTGAAAGTTTGAAAATTTTAATTTTATATTTTATTATGAAATTAAATAAAATTTCAAGAACACTACTTTTCGTTTCGTTGAAATCCGAATAATATTGTGAAAGTTATGCTTTTTACAAAATTGGGTATAAATTATTTTATTTAACAATATTGTTTATTTTAAATTATATAAATAATCTTTTTAATTGTCATATCTTATTATAAATTGTATTATATGTTATGTTACATATATTTTTACCTTTTAAATATTTTTAAAGTGATGTTTGAATTTTTCCAAAGCTCATTGAATTTATTTTCTATTTTTAAAGGTTAGTTTCCATTTTTCTGCTATTTTCTTCATTTAAATTATATTTAATTAAAATTTATTTATTCATTTTTATGTATGCATTTTATTTTTATGTCTTTATCTTTATTTATAAATACTTTTCATGTACATACAATTTTTCCAAAGCTCATTTCATTTATTTTCAAATTTTCAAGCCTAGTTTACATTTTCTTTGCTATTTTCTTAATTTGATTATATTTAATTAATTTTTTTTTATTTACTATATTTTCGTGTTTTTATCTGTATTTATATGTATTTTACATGTATTTAAAATTTAAAAAGAAATGGTGGAAATTTGAAAGGTTTGTGACTCTTTATTTGCTCAAGCCTTTTTGTATTCTGTCTTTTCATTTCTCAGCCAACATCTCTTCAATTGGCTGCCTTAACCCCACTCATCAGCTGACATTCCATTTTTCTTTTCATGTGAAAACTCTTTCTCATCTTTCCCCTAAAACTCACGGCTTCATGAAGAAAAAAAAGAAAAAAAAACTTATGGCTTCATTCTTTCTTTCCTACTTCTTTTCACTGATTTCTACCTTGTTCCTCCTCTAGCATAGCTCGGCCTCTACTCCACTCCAACTCCACGACCACCACCTCCACCATACTTGGAAGCTACCCCTCCTACTCCACTGACCATTACAGGCCATGGCCCTCCCAAGGTTGCAAATTCCTCAAATTAATACAAGCATCACTTGAAAACATTGCCTAGCCAAACCTATCTTCACTATCTCCTTCATATCGTGACTTGGCCACACACCTAGCTCAACCACCACCTACCTACACCACCTCTAGACATCATTTCAGATCTGACCATACCTGAAGTATGTAGGGCCGAGCCCAAAACTTGGCATAACCGAGCCAAATGTTGCATAAACCACTCTATTTTGCACTTGAACCTATGTATGCTTCATATTATCACTACTACCCCTTCACATCACTTCATGTTGCCGTGCATGGGTGTGCTAAATATGACCAATATGATACCATACCTGACCCAAACACACATAAATGGACAAGCAAAAGATCCTCTATGGTCGAGAAGTGGAGTGGTTAAGGCAAGGTTAAGCCGTCTTGTCTTTGTTGCTTTGTATCTGAACTTGTTCAATATTTTTTTGTGTTGTATATTCATGTGTGGCATTGTCTTGTTTGTGTTTATTGGATTGTTAAAAGATGATCATTTAGGCTCTCTCCACTTATTTGAATCCATTGCCGTGCTTGTCGTGCCCTTGGAATCATGTTTGTGTGTCGTAGTGGTCTTCAGCTTGAAAAGGTGAGTCTTTCTCACTCTGACATTTATACTTATGAAATAGTGAATTGATGACAAGTGTTTAGTAATATAAAATGTTTATGCAAGTTAATTATGATTATATGATATGCTATGCCATGTTGTTACCATGTTAAAACTGTTAATTATAACCTGACATCTGATATACGACATTATATTGTGACATTGACATTGTTTATATTGTTTATGCATATATTTACACTGCAAGTTCCCTGTTAGAATAGAATCACTATGGGTTGAAATGATACATACCCGAACGAACTTTAGAATAGGGAAAAATCGTTATGGGCTGAAATGATAGGCCTGAGCGATTTTTATTGTATTTTATTTGGCTTGGGATTGCGGGTTTGAAATGATAAAACCCGGTTTTCTTTGTAAATTACGGATTGAAATGATATATATCCGTATCACTTGACCTAGGTTAGAAAATTATATACAGACCCCGTGGTATATTTTTAAATGATTTTTTTTAAATATGTATTTTCAAAAGTATGAAATTTTGATTTAAAATATATATATTATGGTTTTAAGAAAGTTAAATATTAAATCTTGAAATTGTGAATTTAAGTGAATTCAAGTATGTAAATTTGGAGTAAATGTGACGTTTGACTTTAAATTTTATTTTAAGATGTAAATAAATAATGGAAATCAAATTTAAAGTTTTGAAATGATATTTGAAGTAAAATTTTAAGTTTATTAAATTTATAAATTAATAAACAGTGAATTTTGACTTAATAAATAAATGGAGTTTGCAAAATTGAATATTTGATCTAAAAATTTTATTGTGTTAAATCATATGTTAAAATGATTTTAAATGTGAAATTTTGAAGTCTAGAAATATGATTTTTAAGTTGTAATAATAAAATTTGGAGTTTTATTATTATTTTTGAAAAGCTAAAATGAAATCTGAAATTTTATAGCATTTTCAAAATGCTTTAGTCTTTTGACAGCATTTTAATGCTATTGTTTTGAATCTAACAATGTTTGAAATAACTAAATATCTATTACGACATTTTATAAATTCATTCTTGAAATAAACCATTTTGGAAAATATAAGCTACGATAGCACTTTATAAATGCTGTCGTTGCTATAATTTGACAATGTTTTGAAATGTTATAGATTTTAACACTGTTTGGGCAATATTTTAAAGTGTTAAATAATTTAACTTTTGAAATGGATTATCTGTGAAATTTTAGAAGTTTTGAATATTTAAATTTGAATTTTTAAGGAATTTAAATTGAATTTGAATTTAAATAAAGTTTACTTGGTTATGTGTTAAACGGAATGAAATGTAATATAATAAATGAATTTTTGAATGGAATTTTGGACTGTATTTTTGGTAATGATGTTTGAAATAATAAATGAATGAAATATTTGATTTTTAAATGATATTTAACTTTGAATATTTGGATTTGAATTCAAATAATGATTTGATTATGAAGTTCTAAAAGGATGTAATATTTTAATGATTTTGAAATGGTGTGGAAATGATTTGATCTTTATTTTAATAAAGAATGTGAATGTTGAATGATATTTGATTTTGCTTTATTTGATAAAGGAATATTTGAAGTATATATTTGTATGAAAAGATAATTGGTTTAATTGTAATTTAAGTTTATTTTACTAATATTGGATTTGTGAAATGAATATTTCAAAACTACATAATAATGAAATTAGATTTGAGATATGAATATATGGAATTATAAAGTTTAGTTTTGAAATGTGGGATATTAAAGTTTGGAAACATATTAAAATTGGATAGCTTATTTTGTAGATCAAATATATATTTGAAATTTATAAGATTTGAAATGTTTTGTTAGAAAACTGAATTGAATTGAAATTGATGGTTTGATTTGAATTAAATTGGAAATTTGAAATTTTGAATTAAATTGGAAATAAATTTGTAAAATGTAAAGAATTAAATGAATGTTTCATGATTTCAAATGTATGATTTCAGAATGTTATGATTTTCAAAGTGCAATGATTTCAAGTATTTTGGTTTCGAAAGAGTTATAACTTTGAAAGTATTATGATTTTTGGAAGTGAATATAGGTTTGAGATGGAAATGATAAAGTATAAACTATTTTGATTTGAATATAGTTTTGAAATAAAAATGATTTTGGTTTCGAAGTATAAACTATTTTGATTGAATAAATAGTTTTGAAATAAAAATGGTTTGGTTTCGAGGCATAAACTATTTTGAAAGGAATATAGTTTTGAAATGAAATGATTTGATCCTTTTGAAATATAAACTATTTTGAAATGACCACGGCGTTATAATAACGTTTGGTTGTTAAAGAGACCGGGATCGAAAGTTGTCATACTCTCTGCCAACTCCGAAAACCACTTTAACAACCGTGTACGCGGTGGAGATTCCAGAATGAAGTAGGATGGTGGCGACGTTCTAGAGGTATATTACGTGGACCCAACTCCCGTGAGTTGGCATAAGGTGGCTAAAACAGGAGCGATCTCGGGCCAAAGGAGGTAGCACCTCTGGTCGGACACATTCCTTCGATACTATACTCTTACTGGTGATTGATTAGATGGTCATCCTCCGATTTTGATTGGGAGTGTGTTCCGAGGTGGGCGTATGTGGCTGCTGCGTTACCACCAGCCCGTGTGCGTAACTGGTATATCTACCCTGGCATTGCCTTGTGTGCCGTGTCACTTACCATACCGAGCCTTTACTACGAGTTTGTTTTTCTCCCGTAGCCCGTGTGGTATCCTCTGACAGTCACCCGGAGTGGAGATGGCATGATATTGGATGGACTACTGGGACTATTATGTGTGAAGGGTGATATGGGTAGCCCGGAACGCTATTTAAAGTATGTTTATTTTACTGTAGACATTATTATAGTAGCGCAATATTACTACATAGTAAATAGTTTAACGGATCCTTAAAGGATGGGCGATCCCAAGCATCCTTTAAGTTACTGATGCATTTTTGTTACTGTTCACTTGAGTTTATTTACAGTTCATAAGTATTTATGTCCTGACTCGAGTGTTTTGTATTTTGCTTTATGCTTGAGTCAGATTGAGTGAGTTAGCATTCAAGATTCACCTTCGGAGTTGGAGCTTTCCTTGAAGATCCAGCCATCTATTTTGCTTTCTCTATCCAGTGATTTCGATGATGTATTCTGATTTGTACCTGATGTATCTTGTTCCTTTTTGTTGTATCATGTTTAACTCTGATGTATCTTATTTTTATATAGTAGCTTCATGAACTACTATTTCTTTTAAATTCCGCTGCATTATTAAATACTCCGTGTCTGTGATCTGTGATTATGTATTTACTGTATATTCTGAGATTTGCCAAATTTTATTTACAACGCGGTATTTTGAGCAATTCAAGTCCGACATGTGCGGATGCGAATGGTTGAAAATATCGGGTCGTTACAGTTGGTATCAGAGCTTTGGTAGCTCTAGGCAAAACTCAGTATATAGGGTAAATGAAATTGTAGAATCACTTTCATTCGAGTTTGAATCCCTTCCTTTTGACTTGATTCCTTTGATTTTGGAACGTTCCCTGCGGTTTCAAAATCCATTTCGTGTCCCTCACTATTCATCTTCATTTGATTCTGGAGTATCCCATGACTCCACTTTGAATGATCTTTATAATGAGTCGGCGGTCTCGCCAACCTCAAATTTATTTGTAAAGGGGGAAATTCCTTTACAACAGCATCGATTCACCAGAGATTCTATATCCTCGGTTTAGGTGCTAGTACCTCTTATAATCCCGAACTCTATCTCTTGAGATCGAATGTTGATTTACCCAAGAAATCCACATCGATCTTATTCTTTAAGTCACGGTTGACCTGGTTAAGGTTGCCCACGATTTATATAAACTCATACATCTCCCTATTCTGTTATTTAATCATCTCATCTTTGTTTCCAACTTATCTTCAAATCGTTCTTGAAGTGTATTTGTAAACAAATATTTAAATGTTTTATATATTGTGTTGTTTGAGTTGTTGATGTTGATTTGGGTTTCTAATCGATTCGTCTGATCAACGCCATCGATAAGATTTCCAAAACACTTGTACAGAGCAAACTGACACAATATGTTTTTAAAATTTAGTAATGAAATAAATTTTGTGAAATAAATTTTGTAACTATATTATAAATCTTTATCTGGATTTTTATTTGAATTGGTTGTTAAGAAATAATATTTGATTTATATATATCATTTTCTATTGTTTCATATATCTAATTGAACTATAAAACATGGTTATAAATTTATTTGGAAATTTAAAATGAATGTAAAACAAGAATTTGAGAATTTAATTTCCGATGGATTTCAAACTTGGTGTTTAAAGTTTTAAAGGATATATTATTTAAAGTATTTTGGAATAGAAATTTGCTTCCAAAGAATTTTAAAGTTTAAAACTAGTGCTCTTTTCTTTGTCGCTGGAAAATAACTTCGGTGATGACTGCAGCATCACCGACATTCATTTTCGAGTTTCGAAGTGAAGTGACCATTCTGTAGTCTTGCTACAGTTTTGATTTGGGAAAATTTAGTTGATTTTAATTTCTAAAATAAGACTGGATTTATAAAATATGCTGATATATGATTTGAATTTGAATGGATATATATATATATAGAGTATATGAGCATTTATTTATCTCTAAATAGTTTGGAATTTATCGGAAATTTAATTCCTAAATTTTACCTTCAAGGATAATTTCTAAGTATAATTTCAAGATTTGGATAAATATTCAAGCTTGAAATAATTGAATTAGAAAGTTTTATTTACATAATACACAATTTCATTCCAATATAACTTACCTTAATTTTCAGAAGTTGAATATGTAATTGGATAATGTACAATAAAAAAAAAAGATTTTATTAATAAAATTTGAGTGTTTATTATAAATGTTATATACTTAAATTTTTGTTATAAAAGGATTAACAGAGGTAAATAAAGAAAAAGTGTAATGGAATAATTTACAATATAAAAATGATGATAAAGGAACTAAGAATAAATTTAAGGCAGTTGCAATGAGTGTGAGTATATTTAACATAGGTAATAAAATATATTGAGAGAAATAAATTTAATTTTAATTAGTAGTGAAGAAGAATTAAATTTATTTGGCACATTTTGAGTATAATAAAAGATTTTTCAAATACATGATTTTAGGGATTTGTTGATTTAAGATAATTGGATGATAAGATAATGAAATTAGAGATGCTTAAGATTTATTTGACTTATGTAAAATTAATTTTCAGTTTAAGTTGAAATTTTATGGTTTTAAATTTATTATTTTATTTTGTTTTTCAAACTATCTTTTGGTTGTCCTAATTTCCCTTATCTTGCTACAGAATGGGTGGCTATTGCATATACCAGTCTGTTTAGAAATCTTTCTAAAATCTTTAATAATCTTTGGCACTCATCTTTGAATCTAAGCACCGCTTGCCATCCACAGACCGTCGGTCAAACGGGAAGGGTGAATCAGATTCTAAAAGATTCTTTTCATGCTTGTGTTCATGATTCTGGAAGATCTTGGAAAGATCATCTCCACATTGTTAAACTTACCTATAGCAACAGTTATCGGGTATAATTTTAATCTTCTTGTCATCTTGTCTTTATACTATTTCATTCTATCTTTTTCTATGCTTTTCCGTACCTCATTCCTTTTCGGGGACGAAAAGTTTTAAGTGGGGGAGAGTGTAACAACCCTGTATTTTCTGTTTATTGTAATTGTATATTTTAATTATTTTAAATTAAATTCCTAATTTAAAAACTTTATTTTTTTATTAAAATGAATATATTTTGTTAATTGAAATATAGATGTTGATTTTGATGTGGATTAGAATTTCAATCATGCATAAATGGAATATTTCCAGAAAAGTGAATTTTGGTCAAAATGGTCAAACTTTGACTTTTAAATTTAAAATTTGAAAATTTGAAAATTTGAATTTTATATTTTATTATGAAAGTAAATAAAATTTCAAGAGCACTGCTTTTCGTTTCGTTGAAATCCGAATAATATTGTGAAAGTTATGCTTTTTACAAAATTGGGTGTAAATTATTTTATTTAACAATATTGTTTATTTTAAATTATATAAATAATCTTTTTAATTGTCATATCTTATTATAAATTGTATTATATGTTATGTTACATATATTTTTACCTTTTAAATATTTTTAAAGTGATGTTTGAATTTTTCCAAAGCTCATTGAATTTATTTTCTATTTTTAAAGGTTAGTTTCCATTTTTCTGCTATTTTCTTCATTTAAATTATATTCAATTAAAATTTATTTATTCATTTTTATGTATGCATTTTATTTTTATGTCTTTATCTTTATTTATAAATACTTTTCATGTACATAAAATTTTTCCAAAGTTCATTTCATTTATTTTCAAATTTTCAAGCCTAGTTTACATTTTCTTTGCTATTTTCTTAATTTAATTATATTTAATTAATATTTATTTATTTATTTTTGTTTATTTACTATATTTTCGTGTCTTTATCTGTATTTATATATATTTTACATGTATTTAAAATTTAAAAAGAAATGGTGGAAATTTGAAAGGTTTGTGACTCTTTATTTGCTCAAGCCTTTTTGTATTCTGTCTTTTCATTTCTCAACCAACATCTCTTCAATTGGCTGCCTTAACTCCACTCATCAGCTGACATTCCATTTTCCTTTTCACGTGAAAACTCTTTCTCATCTTCCCCCTAACACTCATGGCTTCATGAAGAAAAAAAGAAAAAAAAAACTTATGGCTTCATTCTTTCTTTCCTACTTCTTTTCAATGATTTCTACCTTGTTCCTCCTCTAGCATAGCTCGGCCTCTAGTCCACTCCAACTCCACGACCACCACCTCCACCATACTTGGCAGCTACTCCTCCTACTCCACTGACCATTACAGGCCATGGCCCTCCCAAGGTTGCAAATTCCTCAAATTAATACAAGCATCACTTGAAAACAATGCCTAGCCAAGCCTATCTTCACTATCTCCTTCATATTGTGACTTGGCCACACCCCTAGCTCAACCACCACCTACCTACACCACCTCTAGACATCATTTCAGATCTGACCATACCTGAAGTATGTAGGGCCGAGCCCAAAACTTGGCATAACCGAGCCAAATGTTGCATAAACCACTCTATTTTGCACTTGAGCCTATGTATGCTTCATATTATCACCACTACCCCTTCACATCACTTCATGTTGCCGTGCATGGGTGTGCTAAATATGACCTATATGATACCATACCTGACCCAAACACACATAAATGGACAAGCAAAAGATCCTCTATGGTCGAGAAGTGGAGTGGTTAAGGCAAGGTTAAGCCGTCTTGTCTTTGTTGCTTTGTATCTCAACTTGTTCAATATTGTTTTGTGTTGTATATTCATGTGTTGCATTGTCTTGTTTGTGTTTATTGGATTGTTACAAGATGATCATCTAGGCTCTCTCCACTTATTTGAATCCATTGTCGTGCTTGTCGTGCCCTTGGAATCATGTTTGTGTGTCATAGTGGTCTTCAGCTTGAAAAGGTGAGTCTTTCTCACTCTGACATTTATACTTATAAAATAGTAAATTGATGACAAGTGTTTAGTAATATAAAATGTTTATGCAAGTTAATTATGATTATATGATATGCTATGCCATGTTGTTACCATGTTAAAACTGTTAATTATAACCTGACATATGATATATGACATTATATTGTGACATTGACATTGTTTATATTGTTTATGCATATATTCACACTGCAAGTTCCCTGTTAGAATAGAATCACTGTGGGTTGAAATGATACGTACCCGAACGGACTTTAGAATAGGGAAAAATCGTTATGGGCTGAAATGATAGGCCTGAGCGATTTTTATTGTATTTTATTTGGCTTGGGATTGCGGGTTTGAAATGATAAAACCCGGTTTTCTTTGTAAATTACGGATTGAAATGATATATATCCGTATCACTTGACCTAGGTTAGAAAATTATATACAGACCCCGTGGTATATTTTTAAATGATTTTTTTTTTTAAATATGTATTTTCAAAAGTATGAAATTTTGATTTAAAATATATATATTATGGTTTTAAGAAAGTTAAATATTAAATCTTGAAATTGTGAATTTAAGTGAATTCAAGTATGTAAATTTGGAGTAAATGTGACGTTTGACTTTAAATTTTATTTTAAGATGTAAATAAATAATGGAAATCAAATTTAAAGTTTTGAAATGATATTTGAAGTAAAATTTTAAGTTTATTAAATTTATAAATTAATAAACAGTGAATTTTGACTTAATAAATGAATGGAGTTTGCAAAATTGAATATTTGATCTTAAAATTTTATTGTGTTAAATCATATGTTAAAATGATTTTAAATGTGAAATTTTGAAGTCTAGAAATATGATTTTTAAGTTGTAATAATAAAATTTGGAGTTTTATTATTATTTTTGAAAAGTTAAAATGAAATCTGAAATTTTATAGCATTTTCAAAATGCTTTAGTCTTTTGACAGCATTTTAATGCTATTGTTTTGAATCTAACAATGTTTGAAATAACTAAATATCTATTACGACATTTTATAAATGTCGCTATTCTTGAAATAAACCATTTTGGAAAATATAAGCTACGATAGCACTTTATAAATGCTGTAATTGCTGTAATATGACAATGTTTTGAAATGTTATAGATTTTAACACTTTTTGGGCTATATTTTAAAGTGTTAAATAATTTAACTTTTGAAATGGATTATCTGTGAAATTTTAGAAGTTTTGAATATTTAAATTTGAATTTTTACGGAATTTAGATTGAATTTGAATTTAAATAAAGTTTACTTGGTTATGTGTTAAACGGAATGAAATGTAATATAATAAACGAATTTTTGAATGGAATTTTGGAATGTATTTTTGGTAATGATGTTTGAAATAATAAATGAATGACATATTTGATTTTTAAATGATATTTAACTTTGAATATTTGGATTTGAATTCAAATAATGATTTGATTATGAAGTTCTAAAAGGATGTAATATTTTAATGATTTTGAAATGGTGTGGAAATGATGTGATCTTTATTTTAACAAAGAATGTGAATGTTGAATGATATTTGATTTTGCTTTATTTGATAAAGGAATATTTGAAGTTTATATTTGTATGAAAAGATAATTGGTTTAATTGTAATTTAAGTTTATTTTAATAATATTGGATTTATGAAATGAATATTTCAAAACTACATAATAATGAAATTAGATTTGAGATATGAATATATGGAATTATAAAGTTTTGTTTTGAAATATGGGATATTAAAGTTTGGAAACAAATTAAAATTGGATAGCTTATTTTGTAGATCAAATCTATATTTGAAATTTATAAGATTTGAAATGTTTTGTTAGAAAGCTGAATTGAATTGAAATTGATGGTTTGATTTGAATTAAACTGGAAATTTGAAAATTTGAATTAAATTGGAAATAAATTTGTAAAATGTAAAGAATTAAATGAATGTTTCATGATTTCAAATGTATGATTTCAGAGTGTTATGATTTTCAAAGTGTAATGATTTCAAGTATTTTGGTTTCGAAAGAGTTATAACTTTGAAAGTATTACGATTTTTGGAAGTGAATATAGGTTTGAGATGGAAATGATAAAGTATAAACTATTTTGATTTGAATATAGTTTTGAAATAAAAATGATTTTGGTTTCGAAGTATAAACTATTTTGATTCAATAAATAGTTTTGAAATAAAAATGGTTTGGTTTCGAGGCGTAAACTATTTTGAAAGGAATATAGTTTTGAAATGAAATGATTTGATCCTTTTGAAATATAAACTATTTTGAAATGACCACGGCGTTATAATAACGTTTGGTTGTTAAAGAGACCGGGATCGAAAGTTGTCATACTCTCTGCCAACTCCGAAAACCACTTTAACAACCGTGTACGCGGTGGAGATTCCAGAATGAAGTAGGATGGTGGCGATGTTTTTGAGGTATATTACGTGGACCCAACTCCCGTGAGTTGGCATAAGGTGGCTAAAACAGCAGCGATCTCGTGCCAAAGGAGGTAGCACCACTGGTCGGACACATTCCTTTGATACTATACTCTAACTGGTGATTGATTAGATGGCCATCCTCCGATTTTGATTGGGAGTGTGTTCCGAGGTGGGCGTATGTGCCTGCTGCGTTACCACCAGCCCGTGTGCGTAACTGGTATATCTACCCTGGCATTGCCTTGTGTGCCGTGTCACTTACCATACCGAGCCTTTACAACGAGTTTGTTTTTCTCCCGTGGCCCGTGTGGTATCCTCTGGCAGTCACCCGGAGTGGAGATGGCATGATATTGGATGGACTACTGGGACTATTATGTGTGAAGGGTGATATGGGTAGCCCGGAACACTATTTAAAAGTATGTTTATTTTACTGTAGACATTATTATAGTAGCGCAATATTACTACATAGTAAATAGTTTAACGGATCCTTAAAGGATGGGCGATCCCAAGCATCCTTTAAGTTACTGATGCATTTTTGTTACTGTTCACTTGAGTTTATTTACAGTTCATAAGTATTTATGTCCTGACTCGAGTGTTTTGTATTTTGCTTTATGCTCGAGTCAGATTGAGTGAGTTAGCATTCAAGATTCACCTTCGGAGTTGGAGCTTTCCTTGAAGATCCAGCCATCTATTTTGCTTTCTGTATCCAGTGATTTCAGTGATGTATTCTGATTTGTACCTGATGTATCTTGTTCCTTTTTGTTGTATCATGTTTAACTCTGATGTATCTTATTTTTATATAGTAGCTTCATGAACTACTATTTCTTTTAAATTCCACTGCATTATTAAATACTCTGTGTCTGTGATCTGTGATTATGTATTTACTGTATATTCTGAGATTTGCCAAATTTTATTTACAACGCAGTATTTTGAGCAATTCAAGTCTGACATGTGCGGATGCGAATGGTTGAAAATATCGGGTCGTTACATTGTTACTCCAGGGAGTGAATCTTCTTCAAAGAGGAAAAAGAAGCGCGGAATATCAAAAAAGAGGAGGAATAACATCATTGCTACTGAAGAGGAACCGGAAGATCAACCAGTTGTACCTCCCTCTCCTTCTTCCCTCATGCCTATAGATCGACCCAAAAAGCTAACCATCCGGCCGGGTGAAGGGTCCAAAGGTGGCAAGAAGAAATGAAGATTCCAGTTTTTAGCTTTTTATTTTTTGCACGTACTGGTCGGGGATTGTGCGGGTACCGGCCCCTGCTTTCTTTATTTCGAAACTTGTATCCATAATACAATTGAATAAAATGATCCTTTATTTATACAAACTCTTGTTTGAATTTGAGAATGCATTTGTTATTCATCTTTTTACAAGTTTCTTTATATGATATTGCAGTGAGCTTGTGGTATGTTGTTTGAGCGTAATTTTACCAATGTAGCTATACCATGTTGTATGTAACTATACCATGCTGCCCCCATACCATAAGCTCGCTGCAATATTTTATACTTTGAGGGGACTTGTACTCTTATTTTCTGGAGAATAGTTATTTCATATTTGGAGAAATTTATTATCTCGTTTAAAAACAGAGTACAACTCCCTCCATATAAGTTTTTATGCTTCATCCTTCAAAGAAATCACTTTTTCTTTTGTGCATATACACATTTAACAAGTGAATTCTTCTATGTGGTAAAGCGGGCCTCTGAAGGGTGCTTTAACTTCTTTTTGAGGAAGATTATTTTCCAGAATAGGTAAATCATTCTTCCTCTGAAAGTTAAAGTGTGCCTTTGATGAGGATTTTTTTTTTATATACCACAGTAAAGGGCTTTTTGATTTTTGTTTCT
Source organism: Allium cepa (assembly GCA_030765085.1). Lineage (NCBI taxonomy): Eukaryota > Viridiplantae > Streptophyta > Magnoliopsida > Asparagales > Amaryllidaceae > Allium > Allium cepa. The sequence continues at coordinate 933,686,314 of CM060943.1, read as the reverse complement.
TTGAAAAGTTGCACCTCTGAGGAAGGCTTTTTCACGTTTCAACACCTGGAAGTTTTATTTCAATCTTGGTGAAACGTGTGCCTCCGAAGTGGTCTTTCTGCTTGATTGTGCCTCCGGGAGGAGGTCTTTTCATTTCTTCCTCTGGGAAGAGGTCTTTTACTTTTTATTTTTTTTTGTATTTCAACTTTGGTGAAGTGAAACTCCGAAGAGCGGCTGTTGCACTTCAACTCTTGGTGAAATGTGCCTCCGAAGAGGGCTTTACTTTGTTTTGCATTTCAACTCCGGTGAAGTGGACTTCCGAAGAGCGGCTCTTACACTTCAACTCCTGGTGAAATGTGCCTCCGAAGAGGGCTTTATTTTGTTTGGCATTTCAACTCTGGTGAAGTGGGCCTCCAAAGAGGGGCTCTTACACTTCAACTCCTGGTGAAATGTGCCTCCAAAGAGGGCTTTAATTGCCTGGAAGTTACTCTCTCATGGTTGGAGGGTCATGACTCCTCCAATCTTTTTTGTTGAGTAGAGAACTTTCTTTTTTGCGGCATATGCCTCGTTAGAGGTCTTTATCCTCCGAAGAGTTGTGCCTCCGAAGAGGGCTTGTGCCTCCGAAGAGGGCTTTAGTTGTTCCTTGTCCACTTGCTTATGCCTTTTCAGCGATCCTCTGTTTTTATTTTCAAGCTCACACTCCCTTCTCTTACAAGTAGTTTGTTTAATCCAAAGAAGTGTACTTCATTGCTAGGAAAGTTCGCGAGAACGGGCATAAGCTTCTTAATTGGATGTTTGTTTGTTCAAACGATCTCAATTTATTAGCAACGGCCCGTTTCCAGCGAAATCATTGGCCGTTCAATTGAAGCACTTCCTATCTAGGATTTGAATTAGGGGCTTTTGTGACTCGAAATTTGTTTGTTGAATGATAACAAGAATCACTTGGTCTTGTAACGTGCAAGTTTTATTTTCATTGTCTGCAAAAATTTAAATCGACATTTCAGCAATACATTTAATGTACTTCTCATATCGAAAATAAAGCAAACATGTAATAATAATAAGGAACACAAGATTTATAGTGGTTCGGCCAAGAATTTGGGCCTACATCCACTCTATAGTCTTTCATTATTCACTTGCATCGGCTTTACAATTGCTTTCAATTACAAGAATCATACATTCATAATTCTTTTTACAATATTTCAACAAAGCTTTCAAGTAAAGTATGGACGCAAGTGATTGATGTTCCAAGCCCTTGGAATTTGATCTCCTTCGACAGTAGTGAGTTTGAATGTGCCGTCAAGAAGCTTCTGACCTATGGCATATGGTCCTTCCCAATTTGGCCCAAACACACCTGTCACCGTCATAATTCTCTTCTGGACTAGATCTCCAATCTCAAAGCTACGTTGGCGAACTTTGGAATTGAAATGTCTGGCTATCCTTTGCCGATGAGCTGCAATTCTGAGCTTAGTCTCTTCTCTTTTTTCATCAAGGAGATCTAGTGCCTCAAGCTGTATTTTTTCATTCTCCGCTTGATTGAAATGGATTCTTCTATGTGAAGGGACCTCTGTTTCTACCGGAATCATTGCTTCTGATCCGTACGCCAATGAAAACGGAGTATGCCAAGTCGCAGTTTTGTGGGTAGTTCTGTATGCCCATAGTGCTAGTGGTAGCTTATCGGCCCAACCACCTTTTGCTCTTTCGAGTTGCTTCTTGATGGTTGACTTGATAATTTTGTTTACTGCTTCCACCTGCCCGTTTGCCTACGGATGAGCCACTGCTGAGAAGCTTTTTCGGATTTTGAATCGCTTGCAAAAATCTTGGAATTCTTCACTTTGGAATTGAGTACCATTGTCTGTAATTATCTTTTGAGGCACACCATATCTGCAAATGATACTTTTAGTCACAAAATTTATCATCTTTTTAGAGGTGATAGTAGCCAATGGTTCAGCTTCAGCCCATTTAGCAAAATAATCTACAACAACAATGGCATATTTGGTTCCAGATTTGGCAGTTCGTAAAGGTCCTATAAGGTCTATCCCCCAGATTGCAAATGGCCATGGACTGACCATCTGTGTGAGTTCAGTAGAAGGTGCTCTAGGAATTTTGGCAAATCTTTGGCATCTGTCATATTTTCGGGAATAGTCTGCAGCATCTCGATTAATTTCTGGCCAAAAATATCTGTATCGGAGAACCTTCTTTGCTAAAGTTTGACCACCTAAATGATCACCACATTTTCCTCCATGTACCTCAGCTAGGATTATTTTGGACTCTTCCCTGGATACACATCGAAGTAATGGCATTGAGAATCCCCGTCTGTATAATTGGCCATCCTGGACTATATAGCGAGAGGCTTTCCTCAGTAGCTTCTGTCGTACTTTTGAATTTTCCGGTAAAGAGACATTGAGCAGATATTCTGTTATTGGAGTCATCCATGATTCTTGCTCTTGAGACACACTCATAATCCAATCAATATCCATCTCATTAATGCTTGGAGCTGACAGGACTTCCACTGGAGCTAACCCCAGAAATTGAGCTTCGCCTGTGCTAGAGTATTTTGCGAGAGAATTTGCTTTCGTGTTTTCTTCTCGAGGAATATGGCTTATCGTGTAGTGATCGAAGTTACATAGAAGTTCCCAAGCCTTTGACAAGTAGGCAGGCAGATTTCCCCCTTTCGCTTGAAATTCCTTCTTGACTTGGCATACAATAAGCTGAGAATCACTAAAGACCTGTAATGCTCGGATGTTTAGTTCTTTAGCAATTCTCAAGCCAGCGATAAGAGCTTCGTATTCTGCTTCATTGTTCGTTGAAGGAAATTCCAATCTTAGTGCATAGCATAATGACCGACCTTCAGGGGTTTCAAGTACAACCCCGGCTCCAGAACGGTAGTTATTTCTCGCGCCATCAACATATAACTTCAACTGGATTGGGGAATCATCGATCGTTTCCTCCCCACCGTTACCCTTATCTGTGAATTCTGCGATGAAATCCGCTAAAGCTTGTCCGTTGATTGCTTTTCGGGGGTGATAAATGATGTCATATTGACTGAGTTCAATGTTCCACTTTAGAAGACGACCCGAAGTCTCAAGGCGAAACAGGACTTTCTTTAGAGGTTGATCAGTGAGGACTCTGATAGGATGAGCTTGGAAATATTGCCTCAACTTTCTCGATGCAATCAGTAGACAATAGGCGAGTTTTTCCAACTTGGAGTAATTCATCTCTGCCCCGGTGAGTCTTTTGCTGATATAGTAAACCGGATGTTGAATCCTCTTGTCTTCTCGTATCAGCGCTGCACTTAGAGCATGAGACGATACTGCCAAGTATATAAGAAGATCCTCACCATCGTCGGGCCTAGAAAGTATTGGAGGCGTTTCCATATGACGAATCAATTCATCAAAGGCTTTTTGGCATTCGGGAGTCCAATTAAAGTTTTTCTTTCCTTTTTTTAGAGCGTCAAAGAATGGGATGCATTTATCAGTAGCTTTGGAAATAAACCGACTCAAGGCGGCCACTTTTCCGTTGAGACTTTGCAATTCCTTCTTCGTTCTAGGAGCTTTGACTTCTTTTAAGGCGGTAATTTGAGCTGGACTAGCTTCAATGCACCTAGCGCTCACGATGAAACCTAAGAACTTTCCGGAATCCACCCCAAACGAACATTTTAAAGGGTTAAGCTTCATTCCGTATTTTCGGAGGACTACGAACATTTCTGCTAAGTGTTCTATGTGATCCACTGCTTTCTTAGACTTTACTAGCATGTCGTCGACGTAGACTTCCATAGTCTTGCCCAATTGCGGTTTGAACATAGCATTAACAAGTCTTTGGTAGGTTGCCCCCGCATTCTTCAGCCCGAAGGGCATAACTCTGTAGCAGTAAAGACCAACATCGGTGATAAAGCTCGTGTCCTCCTGATCTGGCTCATGCATCATGATCTGGTTATATCCGGAGTAGGCATCCATAAAAGATAACAATTCATATCCCGCTGTTCCATCTACCAGTTGATCGATCCTGGGTAATGGGAAGCAGTCTTTGGGGCAGGCCTTGTTTAGATCTGAAAAATCGATGCACACTCTCCATTTTCCGTTGGCTTTCTTAACCAGCACTGGATTTGAAACCCAATTCAGATAGGTAGATTCTTTGATAAAGTCATTCTCCATGAGCCGATCAACTTCTTCTTTTAATGCTGCTGACCTTTCTGGACCTTGGGTTCTTCTTTTCTGTTTCACAGGCGTCAACTTTGGATCAATATTCAGAGCGTGTAGTGCAACTTCTGGGGATATTCCGCACATATCGGCATGAGTCCAAGCGAAAACATCCAAATTTTCTTTCAAAAAAGATATTAAGATATCCTGAATTGACACATTAAGTTGTGAACCCACATTCAACACCTTATTTGGGTCCTTCGGGTCAACAGGTACCGGTACCGTCGTTTCCACCGGTACCACTCTATTCTCCCATGCACTGGCTTTTCTAGGATCCATCTCTTTTCGTGCTCCGCTATGCTCGCCAATGCAGGGTCCGCCCTGTAACTGCTACAAGGTTGGTTCTTTGATGCGGACTGGGGTTGCTGCATCCTTTCCCATTTCTCTTTTCCTTGCCTCTCGCAGCTCGGTTAGATAACACTCCCGCCCAGCATTTTGATCCCCTTTTATAACTCCTACTCCATTGTCTGTGGGGAATTTAATGGTGAGGCACCATGGGGCCAGAACAGCTTTGAACGCTGCAAGAGTTGGACGGCCAAGGAAAGCATTATAAGCAGAAAATTCGTCGACAATCACAAAAGTTTGCTTGCGGACTACTTTTCTTTCTCCCTCTCCAAGTTCTACAAGCAAACCAATGGTTCCTGTCGGCAGCTTTGGCTCTCCAGTGAAGCCAGCGATTTTCGGCGACAAGGCTTGCACATCAGCCATAGGGATCTTCATTTGGTCGAATGTTTTCTTGAAGAGGATATTGTAGGATGCGCCACAATCAATGAGAACTCTTCTGACAATAGCTGGCCCGATACCAGCCGAGATGACTAAGGGATCCAAAGTAGGAGCTTCAACACCTGTGGAATCCCTGACTCTAAACACAATATCGTCATTGAAAGTTCTTTGTTGTTTCAGGGGCGTAGCATCTTCCAAAACAAAGACATCTTCTTCGGCCGGTACATATTTCAAAGCCCGGGTATACCTTTCCATCTCACCCCAGCTCCTGCCTGCTGGGTGAGGTCCTCCCGTAATGACATTGATAACAGGCCTTCCGGATTCATGCCCTGCAGCATTCTCACTTGTCCTAGGTTGATGAGCAGGAGCTTGTTGTCCCTGACTAGACGAAGCAGGATTGCTGCTATTCTTTTCCACAAATTTTTGCAGCTTGTTTTCCCTTACCAACTCTTCAATCAAATTCTTCAATTGGCGGCATTGGTCGGTATCATGACCGGCTTGATTATGGAAGCGACAGAACTTCCCGCTTTGTATAGCTCTTTTCCCGGTTCTCAGAACAGGAGGTTTAGGATAGTCAACAGAATCTTTAGTGGCAAGGTAAATACGCTCCGGCGTATCTGATAAAGGAGTATATTCCGATGGCTTGAAGGAACGAGGCTTCTTCAGATTTTTCTGTTTCTTCCCATCGTTATTTTCCCTTTTCTGTCCTACAGATTCATTCTTGCGTGGAGCAGCAATGTTATCTTCAGCTTTCTCCAATACTACCGTTGCCGGTACAGGACGGCTTTCAAGGCGTATGAACTCATCTGCTTTCTTGTAGAATTTTTCAAGGGAATTTGGTTCCTTCATGTTTAGCCATTTTCCAAATTCGCTCGACTTGTCAATGGCCCTCATCAGATAAGTCAAGATCATCCGTGGTTCTGCATTGTCTACCTCGGCCAGTGCTATATTAAAGCGATTCAAGTAAGATCTGATAGTTTCCCCTGGATTCTGTTCAAAACTTGACAACGACATGATATCTTTGGCTTTTGAAGCATATAGTCTGAACTGCTCCTTGAATTTCCGGGTTATGTCGGAAAACTGATCTATAGACCGGATTGGTAGCTTGGTGAACCAAAGCAGAGCTACACCTTCCAGATATACAGGAAAATATCAGCACTTTATTTCATCATAAGCTCTGGCACCTGTAATGTGCCAATCATACTTATACAAGAATTCGTTCGGATCGCTTATCCCCTTGTAAGCTGGAATGGTTGGAGGGACGAACTTCCTCGGAAACTTAGCCTTTAAGATCCTTTCGGTAAACGGGGTTTTACTCGGAGCGAAACCCCATTCTTTCTCGTCTTCATCCCTTTGCACGCTCTCTTTCATGATTTGTCGAACCATTTCAGAAAGACACCCCTCATCATTTCGAGCTTTAGATCCACCAACTTCAGGAAGTGTCTGCTCAAAGGGGCTGGCAGCCCTCTCAGGAACGTTCCTTTCTTCAGCATCATGAACGTTGCCAGCAAAGTTCCTTTCATTACTCGTTGGTTGACGGTTTGCCCCAAGCAAATCGTTCAACCTATTAAAAATTAGAGCATTTTGGGCATTCTGAACCTCCAATTGTGCATTTTGGGCATTTATCTGCTTGTTCAGCCCTAAGATTATAGCATCCAACTCTGCTTTTGTAACCCCAACAGGTGGAGTGGCTTGATTAGGTACTGGGGAAGCGGAGGTTCCCTCTTGAACATTTCCAGATCTAACAGATCTACTCCTTCTCCCTGGAGCCATGATTTCAGATAAACTTCTAGTCTTTAGAGAGATTACTTCAACAAACTTTCATGGAGCAATGATGATAATTCACCTGAGTTCGGCCTTCTTAGTGAAAGCACCAAAAATGTTAACGCTAAAATTTGAACGCTAAGATCCCGGTGTGTGAAGTGTAGTTGTGAAAGCACCACCCGATGATTCGGGAACAGAGTATATGCAGAAAACCGCAGAAAAAGCAGTAAACAACAGCGATTTTATAGTGGTTCGGCTTAATAGTTTGCCTACGTCCACTTTGAATATCTTTATTGATGATTTCGTTACAAGTCGATACAATTCTTCCCAAGTACAATACACTTTGAATTACCAAGCACTTTGAACAAGTAGCTTAAACTTCAATGTAAGTGAAAGTCTTCCCATCCATGTCGGATGTATGAGATTCCTTCTTAAAGTTGTTGGTAGCGTTCTACGTGCCTTGAAAGCTTTGAGTGTAGAGTCGGTTTGGAATGCAGCAGAGTATCAGTGCTTGAAAAGAATGAGCCAAAAGGTCCCTTTCTAGTTGGAGCTAGGGTCGTATTTATAGACATTTCTCGGAGTTAGGTCGTAGCTCGTACACGACTTATGATAAGTCGTAACTCGTAGATGACTCATGGTAGGTTGCGGCCGACCTACTAGGTTAGCTCATGGTTTGGTCCAAAGTTATGCACCCATTTGAATGAATGATACAAGTTCTAAGTCATTCACGAGTTATCCAAATGCAACTTCCTTTATGCTAGCATGAGTAGTACACGAATCATCATCGGTCGTAAGTCGTCAACGAGTCATCTTATTACAACATGGTATTGAACTTGTCTCCAAGTCTTAGGTCGTGAATGACTTATCTGCAGTTATAAACCAGCAGCGACTTAAGTGTTGTTGACTCTTCCTTTTAATGCTTTGAGTCGTCACTCCTTTAGGTCGCTAGGTCGTAACGTCTTTAAGTCGTGGACTTTCTTAAGTCGTGACATTCCCTAAGTCGTTTAGGTCTTAACCAGTTAGGTCGTTAGCTCCTTAACTCGTAAGCTTTTAACTCGCAGGCTCTTTAACTCGTAGACTTCTGAACTCGTGCGCTCTTTAACTCGTAGACTTTTTAACTCGTGCGCTCTTTAACTCGTAGACTTTTAACTTGCAGGCTCTTTAACTCGTGGGTGAAACGGGGTTAACATTAAGTAACCTACTGTCAAATCTAGACCAAAACATAACTTTAGGAATATCTAGAAGAACCACGGGAATTATGTGGTACCGTTGTCGTTCGAGGTTCTATACTGTACGTAGAAACTCATTTCGTTCTTCTATGACAATGATAAGAAAATCCATCTACTAACAGTTAGGAGATGATCTCCATTCTTATTTTCATCTATCTATTTCCTAAAGTACCAGGGTTGAGTTTACCGGAAATATCGAACGTTGTTTCAAAGCGACTAGGATAGGATAAGTTATCCGAAGACCACTTCCAACCGACGAATACGTTTTCGAAATGATGACTAGAGCACGTAATTTGAGATGGAGTAGTGATGTGCAAGGGCTAATCGCTACTAATCATGAGGATGATTCTGAAATGGATGTGTAGGAATAGAGTATGCGGCACCATTCAAACTAAGAACAAACTTGTATGGATGAATGGTATCGTGCACTATTGTTAGAGGACAGTGAGCATTCCAAGTACAAATTCTTTTAAAGGTAATCGTAGCTCTAGCCCAATCAACCGAGAATGACTGAAAATCAAGGAAGATGCAGCAAGGCTAAATGGGTTGCACCCAATTAGGGTATGTTTATCACCTTTCTAGGTACCCTCGGATATTACGACTATGCTACACGGAAGAACTCGAAAAGGGTGGGAACACCAAGGGTGATACCATATTCGGTCTGTCCAGGTTAGGGGTAGTCTGGTCTTGTCTTGCAAGGGATCCCTGCGTGGTACTTAAAACATTTTTCTATATGTGTACTGTGGTAGGTGGTACCCCAGTACCTAAACATTCGTATGGAATCCATTGTTCAATAAGTACCTATACGGTTTGGTTATAGAGCCTAATATGCTGGAATTTAATTAATGTAACTATTTCAGCTATTTGAATAAGTATATGTACCTAGACACTATTATAAATATTTCAGATGATTTTGACATAAAACGTTTTGGTTATCATATAGTAAAAATCCATCGTGTTTATGTGTGTCGTGGTCTTACGAGATACCTTTGTTTTAAAAGGATTTTGATAACTTTAATAATTCGAATTGAGTGTGTTTTCTCACGTTGGGTTTCCAGACTGACTCGGGTGTTAGTTTATTATAATTCTCAGGTCGGACCGAGTATTAGAGATACAGGATGGGATGCTATGGAGCTCAGGGGACGAGTTGGATGACGAAGATGTATTACTCATATTTGATTTAACCTCGTTGTGTATTGTATGTTGTATATTTAGCATTTGTGAGGACAAGTTATTATAACTGTCCGATATTGTGTTATTTGTGTGTTGTGCTATGATGATGTAATATATAAATAACAGTTGTAGTTATTTTTGTATAAAGACATGTTGTTATCTATTATATATTGTTCTGATGCGATTGTGAGATTCTGTGTTGTTATTTCTATTTTTCCTTCTACCACTTTCTTCTTTTTCCCAAAGATCTGGCAATTTCGGCATTCGATTGCTTGGCATGTAATACAGTGAACGTATTGATGTCGATTTTTGAGGGTCAAAAATTCCGAGTTGCTACACATACAAAGAAATCCCACTTAGGATTGTTTGACCTACGTTAAGAACGTTTTTCCTAACTAACCTACTACGAGATCAGCTTTGTTAAAGTTATATATTAGAAAGTTGAATAATTGAATGAAAATCAATTAATTAAACCAATTGATAAGCAAAGAAATTTGGTTGTAATGAATATACATTGATTGTTATGTGATTGTTAGTTGATTGATTGTATATAATTCATTAAGTATTAATGAAAGTGAATTAATGAAATTGGAAGCTAAAGTAATTGGAATTCAATTGGAAGTAAATAAATTTGAATAGAATTGAATTTAAATTGGAAGTGAACCAACTTGAATATGAATTAGTGAATATAAACTAATTGAAAATGAATGTTAGTAAAAACATCCACTATTAATAAATCAAATGTGATTAAATTGATAACCCAATTCATTGAATATTAATAAGAATATGAATGAATATTTATTGGTTATGGATGTTAGTTGAATGATAATTGGTTGATGTTTGCATTTGTTGCTTTTGTTTCAGTTACTATATGTTGTATATTGAGATTATTGTCTATATGCATGTTCTCATGTTGTTTGTTGAGTTTAGTAGGTGTGGATCGCGTTTGCTTCGCATTTGGAGCTCGCTTTTGCGCTATATTAGCCATATATGCTTGCTAATAACATATAAGGTACATATCTCGGATTACATACCGTACTTTTACACTTTTTTCCCTTCGGGATGCCTCATTACTTGATGAGATGTATATTTGTGATATATATACTTTCATTTTTTTTTCGGATCGAGCCGCGCAAAGGAGACTATGGCGAATTTTTCCGGAAATTTAAGGCGTTAGAAAAAATTTGAGAAAATGGGAAAATTTTGAAAACTTTAACTTTGATTTTGGAATTGAAAGTTAAACAATAGTAGTTGTTTTTGAAAAGATAACTAAGTATGATTTGAAAACTTAGTAAAGTTATTGTAAGAAGTTTAACTATGAATTTTGGGAAAATTAATAAATTCTGTAACTTTTCTTACTTGATAATTTCGAGGACGAAATTCTTTTAAGGGGGGAAGATTGTAACGACCCAGAATTTTTAGAAATTAAAATTTGAATATTTAATTAATTTTAAATATTAATAAGTGAATTTATAAGTCAAATAAATTTTTATTTGAATTTTTGGATTTAATTGGATTTTTAAATCGATAATTTAATACGTTAAATTATGGAAATAATTGAAAATAGGGTTAAATATGATTGAAAATGATTTGTAAAATTTTATTTTATCATATGGAAGTTAGAACGATATTTTAGAACTTTTAAAATCGAATTAAAAGTTAATTTGTGAAAATTGAATATTTTAATATTTAATAATCGACTGTAAAATAGTCAATTTTTGAACAGTCTCAGAATTGAACGAAACCAGTTCCATTGGATCCGTAATAGTTAGTTATTACCGGATTTCAAATTTCGTGTCAATCGGAGCTATCGTTTGATCGTGGCAGCTCGAAACGCATCGAATCGTTTTTAATTTTAATTTGACGAGTGAAAATAGCCATTTTTCAAAAAGTCTCGGATTTCGACGAAACTAGTTTCATCGGATCCGTAATGTGATATTATTGTAAGGTTTCAAATTTCAAGTCGATTGGATTTACCGTTTGTCCGGTACAAATTAAAACGCCTAGAAATCGACTTAAATCGGTTTAATTTAAATTGAGCGTTTATAGCCATAACTCGCACATACTTCCGAATTAGCTTCCGAAACCTGTTCCATTGTGTCCGGAACGTGGGATAAACCCTAGAAACGCTGGTTACGGCACGTAAATCGGAGTTTAGAAAACCCGGATGAATAGTGTTCGATATTTCCTATAAATAGGCTCATAATTCACAAAAAAAAAAAAAAAAAAATTCAAAACCCTAATATCATCAGCCGCCGTTTGTTTCAATGGCTACCGTCGTTCAAAACATCTCTTCCCAATATCTCTTAATCCATCAATCTATATAAAAATGTTCCAACTAGTAAATCGTAGAGCTACGTGAGATCTACAGATCCAACGGCTGTGTTCGCCTAATTCGCAACGTGGAGGTCAGAATCGAGCGACAAAGGAGAGACGTTCGAGCACGATTTGCGAGGAAATTATGAGGCCGAGCTCCACCTTGCTCAGGCCGAATGTAGTATGGGAGGGGGGCTTCGATTTGGAGGCTTCTGATCGACTGCGTGTGGCTCGTAGAGTATGCGTGATTTAGGGTTTGGGGTGAGTTTTGGGTTCGGCCTATAGAAGCTGGGAACGCGTTTGCCTGGAAGGAGAAGGAGAACTCACGAACGGCCAGATTTCCTAGTTCATGATCGAACGACCTGGAAATATTTTGGGTTAGAAAATAAAATATAAATTGTAAATATAATTATATTAATTTGTGTAACGTTTAAAATGCAATAACTTTTTCATACGAGGTCGAAAAAATGCGAAACCAGCTGCGTTGGAATCGTATGGACGAGCACTACGCGATGGAGTTGGTTTGGAGTCGTTTGGAGTTAGTGAGAATTTGGGTAAAATTAAACGTCCGTTTAATTTTATTCGAAATAAATCGCTAAAACGGAAATAAAATCAAGGTGAGAACTTCTCACTCAATCGAATCAGTTTCGATTTTATTTTAAATAGTTAGATTTAAAATATTTGAATGCATGTTTGAATGATGATTGTTATATATTGATTGTTAAAATAGACATTATGCGCCGTTAGTAAGCGGATGTTATTTATTAAAAACATATACCGCGAATATTTCATAAACAGTGAAATTGGTATTATATATAATATCAATATATATATTGGCATATGTATATATTGCAGTTATTGATTTCCCGCATTTTTTGTTTAGCGGATGAGACCCTATTGCGCCGTTATTAAGCGGATAATATTTAATGAAAACATATACCGCGATAATTTCGTACTGGAGCGAAATTGGTATTGTGCTAATGTTTGTGAATGCAGGAAAACAGGTTGGAGGGATCCAACTGGATTCCTCAACAGTTTTTATTTGATTTCAGATATTTTGATATTTGATGGTTTTTCATATTGATATATGATATCGTTGTAGTCGTGATTGACTATTTGGTGTGTAGCATCATTGGACCAAATTTGGAATTTTAAAATGATTATAAAGTGATTTTTGAAAATATACTATACTTTTAGAATTGATTCATTTTAAAATAAATAAACGTATAATTTCTAATGTTATAAAAATTATGGTTTTTGAGAAATATAGTTAAAAACTGATTTTTGAGAATATGATGCTATTGATTTTATAAAAGAGTTTAATCGGGATTTTAGAATTTATTGAGAAAAGTTAAATATAGGATTTTATAAAATTTAATTATTTTATGAATCAAAAATGGTGAAATAATAAAGGAGATTAAAGTCATTTTAAAGAATAATATAAATTGATTTATATTAAGAGATTTATAAATGGATATTTATAAATTGAAATATTGACATTATAAAACGAGTTTTTATAAGTGTTTGAATGAAGTGAAAATAAATTTTGTAAATGAATGGAATTTATAAAATTATAAATGGTGAAGTTATAAATGAAATTTATAAATAGTAAGATTTATAAATTTTGTGAAGTTATTAAAGAATATATTTGGATGAATAATTGAATCTTAAAAGTTATAAGATTTATAATTATGAAGTTTAAAGGAACGATTTTTGTGAACGAATAAATTATAAGTATTTAACTTATAATATGAACCTTTAGTTTTATAATTGAGTTATAAATTGAATAGGTTAATAAAGGAATTTATAAAAGGAGTTGTTATAAAATAAATAGAAAAGGAATTTATAAACGTTGTTTTATAAATTCGCAAACGACTTATTTTAAGAAGTAAATTGTTGAAACTTATTTATGGAGTTATATTCACGTTTTTGAACTGTGAATAATCCTTTAAAAATGAATAGAAATGATGAAATTGTTAATTGAAGTATATTCACGTTTTTGAATAGTGAATAAAATGTTAAAGAAATTGTTTTGAATGTGATATTTTAAACAGAATTGAAACGATCTAACGATGTTTTAAATGTGTTGAGATTCGAAACCATAGATTTCAACATTTATCGTTGAAATAGATGTTTCGAGAAATAAAAGGAAATGGTGGACTATAACAAAGTTGTTATAGTAAATGATTTCCGAAAGGAAATGTTTTGTATAGTATTGGGATTTATATATCTATTTAATTTCGAATCCCTATACTAGTGAATTTGAGTCGTCGTAACGATGTTTTACGTAACATTCGTTTTGGCCCAAATAAATGTGTTTAAGAGAATGATTTCCTTAAAGGATGAAATATATACTTATTTCGATTTAAGTATATTGAATATTTTCCAAGTGTTGGAAATAAATAAAATTTGTGAATTACTTATTAAATAAGTATGGAATTGTTTCCAATATGAAGTGATATTTAGAATTCATCTTTTTGAAGATAAATTGAAAATGGATAATTGAAAACGTATATCAATAGATATTGTGAAATGTAAATTCACTAAGGAATTTATAAAAGAAAGTGAAATTGGTTTAAAAATAAATATTGATTTATTTTTGAAGTGTGAAATTTTATATCTTGTAAAGATATTTTGGAAAATAAATAATTTGGAAAATTATTTGGAAACTGGTGATGTGTGCATATCCAGTGATAGTTCAATAACCGACTATCAATATTTCCCTTTGAATTGGTAATTGATGTGATTTGTTTGAATGTGAATGCTACACTTATTTTTAAATAAGCGCTCACTATTCGGGTTAACCGGGAAAGGACCATGGGGTCGTATAACCCATTCCGAATATGTGATACGTCGTTGTGAATTGCATTGAAGATCGGTGTTGAAGACCCGGTATTTGCGAGAGCGATAGGATGACCTGTCGATTTACTCTGCACCGAGTAGCTACGGTATAGAGTTCTCCATATGTGATGGTGAATCCGATCAGGATTGTGAATATCCGGATTGCAAGGACTTCTTTGTAAGTGCCTTCGGTTTTGTTCGAGCCCGGAACAGACTTGTATGGATTGTGTGTCTGACATTACAAGTTGAGATATAAAGCCGATTTCTTTCAAATATATTTCTGTTGGTGGCGGAGAATTTATTCTTTTAGCTTAACACCCTTCTCTGAGACGTACGAGCTCAGAGGTTATATAGTTGAAGTTATCAGCGATATATTCCCAATTTGGTAATGTGATATGCTGAGTGTTGCTGAAATGATCATTGTGTTGATTATTGTGATAGGATCGTTTATTTGATCGTCTATCTTAGTGATCATTGTGTTGATCATTTGTTGACCCAAAGCATGGCTTTTGTATAAAGTATGTTTTTGTGGACGTGACTTCGTCGAACCTCACACCCCGGAAATGGTCAAAACAGGAAAGATGCGGCAAGGTTATGAGGGGTAGCACCCTTTAGGGTATGTACATTTCCTTCTGGATAGAGGTGGTATCATGGTATGGAGCCCAGATATTTAACCTATGTGGTTACTACGAATTTATTACTTTGTGGTTGTTGGTTTTCGGGATCCCGTGAGAAAGGTCGTTTACGATCGGGGAATGGCGTGCTCGTGTCAGTAGTTACCCAGTTAGGGGTAACCCGGCCTTGTGTTGGCAGAGTTCCGGTTTGGTTCTCGGGGATGTCTTTCCAGAGGCATTCTCATGTGGCAATGGGAAGTTCCTTGGCCTGACCATTTGTTGGAAATCCAAAGAAACAATATGAAACTTGTACGGTTTTAGTTGTAGAACCTGCCATCTAATATGGTAGCTATTAGTAGGCATAATATAATGGTACCTATGCTGGCTAAGATTTATATTCTACTTTCGAAATGAATTTTCTACACTATGCACTAATAATAATATCAAAATTGATTTGATTTTAATGCGTATCAAGCATGTTTGACTATCATAAGGAGAAATCTTCTCCAAGTCTGCGTTTGCATTGTGTGTGTGGCAGGAGGTCTTATGGTAGTCTCATTTTTAAAAGCATTGCGAATTGATTAAAAATATTCCCCTATTTTTGATTTTAAAGATAAATAAACTGTTTTTAGTTCTCGCACCAGTCACATGACTGACTTGGAGTTTATTGTTTTCCTTCCTAAACTCTAGGTGCCCACCAATTTCCACACGGGCAGTCAAAAGTTAGGTTTATCAGGATATTCTGGATATTCTAGAGTTGCTGGAGGCAAGATGGATGGCATGGCGTATTACTAGTTATATAGTATTTCTTTTTCCGCTGCACTGTTTGTTGTTGTTGTTGTTGTTGTACACTCTGATGATATGATGTAATGTAATATGATGAAATGTAATAACTGATACAGTTCTTTGTTTAAAGATTATTCATTTATTTATTATATGTTGTTCCGCTGCGAATTGTGAGATTCTGATGTTGTTCTTGTTTTCTGTTCCGTCCTATTTTCTTCTGTGTTCCGTTTCCTTTCTCTTCTCTTTTCTTTCTATTTTAAAATTTTCTACCTTCTATTCTGTTTTCTATTCTCTCTAATTTCTATTTTCTATTTCCTTCTTTCCCTCTACCTTCTTCTTTTTCTCTCTTCTTCTTTTCTTAAATTTTTCTTAAAACCCCTAAGGGTTCGTATTTTCGTTCATCTTGAATTAAACAAAGAAGATTAGTGTCTATTCAAGGAGTACGGATTTACGGGTCTTTACATATAGGGTATCCCAAAAATTCTAGAAAATATATTTTCTACAACATGGAACAAAAATTGACTATTTCTACACAAGTTGTAATTTTAGAAAAGGAATTTCTATCAGAACAAACTAATTGTGAAGTTGTAGACTTGGACGAGATCCAAGAAATTAACATTGAGGCTGAACAAGTGGGAGAATCAAGTTTAACCATATAGAAGAACCTACAATCTATTAGAAGATCTAGTAGGGAATCTCATACACCAGAAGGATACTATGGTTTTCTCATGGATGGCGAGAAGTAGCATTGTGACTTAAACGACGACAATCCTCTATCTTTCCATCAAGCATTAGAGAGTAAATACTCTATACTGGCTTAAAGCAATGAAATCCGAGATGGATTCCATGTATCAAAACAAAGTATGGACTTTTTTAGATGTACTTAAAGGGATATAGCCCTTCGGCTAGAAATGGATTTTGAAGAAAAATCTAAAGGTAAATGGACAAGCGGAGACTTATAAGAATAAGTTAGTTATAAAGTTATTTCGTCAAATTCATGGTGCTGATTCTGAGAGACCGTTTCACCCGCTGCCTTGCTTACATCCATTTAGATAATGCTAACCATTGTTGCATTCTGTGACTATGAAATATGGAAAATGGATGTAAAGAAAACATTTCGAAATAGTAATATACAAGAAACCATATATATGTCGTAGCCAAAGTACTTTGAGGTCAGTGGGAGTGAGGGCAAGTTTTGTAAGTTGTTAAAGTCCATTTATAGACTTAAACAAGCTTTAAAAAGTTGAAACAAGTGTTTTGACAAAGTAATCAAATAGTTTGGTTTGTATCAGAACACAGAGGAAGTGTGCGTATATAGAAAGAAATAAGGAAAACTTATCGTATTCTTAGTGCTACATGTCAACGATTTTCTATTGATTGGCAATGAAACTTATTGTTGCAATTAGTGAAGCGTGGCTTTTCAAGAACTTCTCCATGAAGGATTTGGGAAAAGTAACCTATATATATGGTATAAAGATCTATAAAGATAGTTCTAAGAGGCCACTTGGAGTGTCCCAATCCTTATACGTAGATACCACTAAAGAGGTTCAGTATGGAGAATTCCAAATGTGGAAATATTCCAATGCAGTTTGGAATCATCTTTTCTAAGGAGGACACCTCACATACTGATGAAGAGAACGAGTATATGAAGAGGATACTCTATGCTTCAGCCATCTAATCCACAATGTATGATATGCTATGTATTAGACCGGATGTGGCTTACACATTAGGATGCGTAAGCCGATAATAGTCTAATCCTACAGAAAAACATTAGGCAGCTGTAAAATGTATACTTGAGTATATAAGATACTCAAGACTTATTCCTCGTATACGAGAATGGAGACCTCCTTATAAAGTGGTATACCGATTCGAGCTTTTAGAGTGATATTGATGATAGTAAATTGATGTCTGATTATGTCTTTATGCATTACGATAGTGGGATCACTTGAAAAGCTCTGAGAGACAGTGGCTGATTCAATGATGGAGTTCGAGTACATCGCCCTCAATGAAGCAGCTAAAAAGGCAGTCTAGATGCATATGTTTTTAAGTGAGCTCGGAGTGATTCCAGTTACCGAGAATCCAATGGCATTGTTCTGTGATAACAGTTCTACTATACAAATTGCAAAGGAGCCCAGAATATATAATAAGTCACGGCATATTCTTCGAAAGTTCCACCTCGCTGGAGAATTCGTCGAGAAAAAAGAGGTCGTGATACAAATTGTAGACACTGTGGACAACATGGAAAATCCATTCACTAAAGGTCTATCTCGGTAGATTGTTAAAAATTTGATTAAAGGATGAGATTGAGATTACGTAATTGACCCTAAATGTATGTAGGACAATGATTGAGTTAGGGATATGCCCTATAGGGGAAATTCTATAATTCATTGTAAATCATTAACTTTGCAATCAACTCTCTTTTGTAATAAAGGTATTTTATTTCTATTATACATTTGTTATGATGTGCTATAAATAATTAAATGCTTAATTAAAATATATTTTCAATATAAAATCCATGAATGGTGTATTTGTTATAGTAATTACAAATAGTTGTAATATGATTGTTGTATCACAATATAACAAACACATATTTTAAATATTGATAGTCAAGATGCATGATGAGTGGATATTTATGCATCCGTTGAGATTAGAGTACCTAACTCCGTCAAAATGATAAGCAGTGTATTACTCATGACTCTTGGGCAAACCAAGGGGTTATGTACTGATAGTTAATGGATAATCATGGAATTACTCACTAGCTAGTTTTGTGTTGGTTAATAGAACTAATGTTAAATAGAAGATATCAATGTGGCTATTTTACACAGTTCTCTTGACTTGGGAATGCTATGGATTTTCAGTATGAAAGGTCCTCTCCGATTATAGTCAAATCGTGGGACGACGTCCATCTAATGACTATAATTGAGTTAACGAAATTATTAGAAGCAAAACTCTACTAAAGGAAGGATTCGTCTCATCGGTTATATAGTGTTAGTATCACTATCAATGAAGTCAACTCAATGTCAAAATCATTGGCCAGAGTAGCTGGTTAATAATAATTGTTATAGTTGAACCAAGGACATTGATTTTAGACTATACTGTTGAATACAAACAATATTGAAACTTTGGTCGTTACCAAATTCCATAAGCCTAAAGTGTTGTAGTTTTGATGAAGGGAATTGGTGTAAATAATTTTCACTAAACAGTTAATAAAGTAAAATTGGATTTTACCAAAACCAAATAAGCGATAAATTTGGCCATATTGTCACAACTATCTCCTAATTTATGTTTGAATGTAATGACCCCACCACTACGCCCAATTTTGCAAAGAACATTACAAGTAATGTCGCTTGCTAATTCGAAGAATACAGCTAGCTAAGGGCGATCGATTGTGAATATATCTTTATACTAACACGTCTCATTTACCTTTTAAGGATCTGAACTGAAATTTAGACGTGCACAATATTAATAAAATGTAATAAACACACGGATTAAAAATATTCAAAACAGTATATAATATGGATAGCTATGAATCAGAGTCACAGATCATAGCGTAATAATATACATCATCATATACATAATATAATGCGAGTCTATGAAATAAGAGTACTAGAACCACATAAATATATACACCGTGTCCAAAAATTGGTATCGAGTACGAATTCAAAACTTTATAACATAGATGACAAAAAATCCTAACTGTCGATATATACAAGTATGAAGTAAACTCAAACTATCAAAAATAGCCTACTTCAATGCTAGCCCAAAATCCAAAGGTCAATGGGTCCCTGTACCTGTAAAGTCTCGGCCTAACCCGAGTGTTAAAATAATAAACGGGTCATACTATATCTAAATAATAGGTGAGATACTAATATCATTTATGGCTTAATATAATAAGACATATAAAATATGACGAACAAACAATTATATTAAGGCATATTAATTAAATTCACTATATAAATCCATAAATGAATAAACTCTAAAATCTATCATCTTAAAATTTTGACTTAACAATAACCAAATAGGTCATAAATAAATATGCCCAAAACAAATACTCAAATAAGGCATATCTAACAAATCACCATTTCATAAATACATATCAAGTCTCTATTGACTATCATCTCAAAATATGGTGATAACCAATTTAAAATTCCTCAGAGCTATAAAGGATACAGAATATCTGTACAAAAATCTCTATAGAAATAATCATCAATAATAAAATAATAATTGTAGTCATCTATTAGTTTAATACAGTGACACGAAATCCACCGAAAGAGACTCGCTACATAGAAGAAGCCTTTCGAAAGAGACTACGGATTAGGGGCACTGCACAAAGAAAAGAGCGGCCGTGAGCCTAATCTGTCCTTTGCAAATTTACCTTCTGAAAGAGGTAAACATAGTCTAATTGTATAAAACAAATAACTGATGAATTGTAGTATCTATAGTCAATGATGCACGTAAAAATCCGCCTTCCGAAAGGGCAGCCGTATTTACACCATAACAGATCTTACGAAAGAGATCTGCCTACACAAATCTAAAAATGTTTGAGCAGAGTGTCATTTTGCCTACCCAGATCTTACGAAAGAGATCTGTCTCTTTTGTGCGGAGTGTCATTTGCAATTTCATAATTAATATATATATGATATGCATCACCACATGATCGGAGAAACAATATATATTAATATTTCTAATACTTTTATATTTTAATCCAGGAACGTACTTCTTTTTAGCATTGTTTAAAGAAAACTATCTTATCAACTATGGGCAAAAGCATGTTAAAGCCACTAGTTAGTCCACCAAGTCCGCTTATACACCAATTCTCAACTTAAAAGCTACATGTTAGTCACATATAGAAAGATATATATTAAATATGCCCTCTTTTGTATGAAAGTATCATGCATTTGGCAAGCCACCTATCGAAAAAGTTCTCATAGCTAAAACCATAAATTTACGTGAGAATTACAAAGTATAATTATTGCGTCCTCTTCCCCATTACTTAGAAAAAGTGAGCCACCGGTTCAGGTTAATATATTGGTTTCTCAAAACAGCTTCCGTATTGCAACAATATGGAAAGTGGCATAAGTTATAGTGTTTTAACTTAAGGAACAAATTCTGAAATCATAGAGTAAATGCAGGTCCACTTAGGAAACGCGAAATTTTGACCTATAAAATGAATTTTTTTAAAAAACCAAAATTGTTGCTTATGATTTAATCTTTCGGGAATAGGCAAGATCATTGAAATCGGATAAGCCATTTGAACGTTATGACCAAAACAATTCTGCCCTATTAGGTAGTATTTCTAGACAACGACATATACTCTTTCAATTCATGTTTCAATCATCAATCAATTACTTCATATTTTATAAAATATCTTTCTTAGATATATTCTTTTCAATTTGTTCCATTTTCTTTTCAAATGTTATGGATTCATTAAGCCTCATTTATCAAATCATTTGGTTTATTTAAACCTTTCTTAAATCTTGGAATAATTCCAAATCATTTTCTCTTTTACTTAGGAAACCTTCCCAAATCATTCATTTAATCTTAATCAAAGATTTCTTATATTCAAGTCATAAATATTAACTTAGGGAAAGTATTTCCAAATCATTTATTAAATCTTATTTCAAACATTTCTTATATTCAAGTTATAACATTTAACTTAAAGAAAATATTCCCAAATCATTTATTAAATTTTAATCAAAGATTTCCTTCTTAACTTCAAAGTATATTATTCCAAATCGAAGATTTTCATAACAGGGTACTACTGCTACCTTAGATATGGTAAATTTCACCTCCAGGGACTAATGGTAAGTAATCCTACATCATGAAGATCTTTGTCTTCAATATTTTTTATTTCGAAAATTGGTTTGAAGGGGTTTTTGGATAGGAATCACCCACGTGCGATCCCAGTTCTTTAGATGGGAACCACCTAAATCCGGTACCGGTTCCTTTTTGCTAATCATCGAATAAAAGGTATTAAGTGATTAATTAACATTCTAAAAATTTGTTTCTTTTATTTATGAAAAACTTAAATATGAGCTTTAAGAGCATCCGGGCTTTCCATTCTGTAAGGCCCAAATATTTTGACCGTGGAAATCGACACTGATACGTTCATTGTATAGAGTGCCGAGCAATCGAGTGCCGGGAATGATAGGATGTTAGTGTTTGGAAGAAAAAGAGTGAAAAGAAGAAACAGAAACAACAGCATGGAATCTCACAATCGCAACAGTACAAAATATATTGTAAAATAACAGCATTTATACAAAGAAAAGCTATAATTGTCAATATACATACAAAATATCAGGGTACAACAAATTTGGACAGTATAATAACTTGTCCTTAACTACTATCCAAACAACCCTCAACACGCGGAATCTAATCAATATGTCTCTGCCATCCAGCTCGTTTTTTGATCTCCAAACGTCCTAAACTAAAAATACCCAATACTCGGTCCGACCCAAGCATTAAAATAAAGCAACAACCGAGTCAGGATGGAAAGTAGCGTGAGTAATCCAATTTAAATTTGAAATACTTAGATTATGAAGCTTCTTTGGAAACAAGGTAACTCGTATATTCAACGAGTTTTTATCAGATTTTAACCAAGGACACTTTACTAGAAATCCAAGGATATTGTACTAAAGTCTAAGTAAAGTTACTCATTTAAAATAATTAGATTTACTTAATTTATTCAATTCCAGCCTATTGGACTCAATAATCAATCCCGTTAATAATTTGTAGTGATTTTTAAATTGAAGTGGTTTTGGATAATGCTGATATCCGATCCCGATCTCTTCGACTCCAAACGCCATCTTTTAAGACCAAGTTGTTTTTAACATAACAATTCAATTTCAGAATGTCAACATTCACATAGAAACACCATCCTAATATCTATTCTAATAAAACATCTCTCATTTTAATTTAACTTTGATCCAGGGTACTTCATATCACAGAATAACTGAAAAGAACACACTGGAGAAATCAAGGAAGATCAATGTACTTAACCCTTTTAACCATTCATGATCTATATTATCAATCGCATTATCATCTATTTAATTTAAAAACAAATTTAAATATTTTACAAATCCTGTTTGTTCAAGTTAAAATTAGTCATAAACTATTTATTTTACTTTAAATAAATAAATTAATCAATACTTAACATATATAAAATTAACCCAATTTTAATTAATTTAAAGTTTTAAATCATTTTATGTTCACTAACAATTACTAATTAGATTTGAGTTTATTATTCAATAAAGGCATTAACAAATTGTTTAGGAAATAAGAGAACTTGTTTCCTATGTTTTATAAAAGTAGGGAATTTAGAGCTTTAAAAGGTAAATAGTTGAAAGTTATCTGATTTGGAAAAAAACCATTTAAGAATATTTATATATATTTTCTTCTAGAAAGGCGGCCCATCAGCCCAAACCCGTAACCTAGATTCCCCTTAGCCTTTCTTTCCTCTATTCTTTGATTTCCTTACTCTTTTCTTTTACTTTTCTTTCGTTTTCTTTTATTTTCCTTTTATCTTTTTTTATTACGTCCTTTCCTTCTCTTCTATTCCTATTCCGGCACATACCAGCCCAAATCCTCATTCCTTCTTTCTTCCTTCCTTTTCCAGTTAGTTTCTTTTCCTCTCGAACGAACACACGTGTGCATGTACATGTATACGTGCATGACACTCGGCCATGATTTCTCGCCGCTGGCCGTCCACCTAAGTCGCGCCTCATTTCGACATCCACGTCCCCCACTCGAAGCCACGGTCAAACCCGTGGTTCGAAAATTCAAACTTCAACCAGCCTGAAAGAAAAAAAACAAAACCATCAAATCACCTCGTACTGCCATCTTCGACCATCGGAGTCCTCGCCACTTCACGAGAAGCTTCGCCACTATCTCCACCGCCTTTTTCGCATGGATCGTACCTTTCTCTTGACGCCTTGCCATCACTAGTTTATGCTACACTCGAACCTAAACAATCCACTTTTAAACCCTACTCTTAGATCGTCACGTCCCCAATTCTATAGAAAAATCATCTCTCTTTTCTTAGGTACACCACCACCTAAAGCCCGTCCATGCCAAGTGTCATTCCCCCAAATCAACCGAGGCGCCTGAATTTTCCTTTATCCACAAAAAAGATCATCTCATCCTTCCTCTCCCCTCGTAGCACTAAAAATCATGGGATCATTCATAAAAACCATGATTTTTATCAAAGATCAAAACTGTATAATCCATTTGCCAAATCACGATAGTCTATTTTTGTCTTAAGTCCAACAACTCGTAGTTATGAGTAGTTCTCTCCCTAAATGCTTGAAGGAGTTACGCAAAATGATTTTTTTTTCTTGTTCTATAATCAAATACATATTTTTTTTTTAGAAGACAAAGTTTAAAACTGACTGGTTGATGATATATAGGTTTTTTCAATGTTTAAAGGCTTAACTATTTCTCAAAAATTTAAATACATGGGGTTTGTGAGGAAGAAGAACAGCAACTTGGGAACTGACATGTTGAACTCATACTTAAATACACTAATTTTCATAAACACATACAAACTTAACACATACAATGATCATAGTCATACATTGGTGTATATCATATAACCAGTTAGAAAACAGTGTGTTGTACTCACCTGTAAACAAAATAAACAGTCTGCTTCTCTACTTGTTCTAGCTCCAGGCTTCAACTTTGCTTATTATAATAATTATTATCATTATTACAACTATTATTATTATTTTTATTTTTTTAGAGTGTGAGCACTTGAGCAGGTCTGGAAATCCGTATGTGTGTGTGAAGATGAAGTGTACAGTGCAAGCATATGGAGGTAGTGCACATGTACAGGTTTCACCTTCAATTATTTTGCCTTTTGCTTTTGGTCTGATGTGATTCCATGGGGCTGATGAGATCTTCAGTTTAATTTTTCCTATGACTAAATTTTATATAAATTTGATTTGACTTCAATGTTGATTTGAATCAATATGTGTTTGAGAGGATATATCTCATGATGATGTCCTCTTAAGCTCATACACATCCTTTCATATATGTATATATATATTTATGTCCTACATGTTTCTTGTGCTTATATATATATATATGTGTATGTATGTATGTATATATATATATTCTCCATTTCACATAATATACATCCATTTTCTTTGTCATCATACGCATATATTTGCTTATATATTTCTATATTTACAAGTACTTTGTTCATCTTAACTTATGTGTATCTCTATTTTACTTATGTGCATTTTGTCATTATATGTATATATATACATTCACATTTATACAAACTTTTTCATGTATTATTATTTCATGTAAGCATGTATTCATAAATTTGTATATTTATATACTTATATATATGTGTTTCCAAAAATCATAAAACTTGTATATACCTTTATATATATATATATATATATATATATTGGTATTTCGTCTTAAATCAAATAGTGGAATTTTATATATACATACAATTTACTTTTTTTAAATAATTTATCATATCCAAAGATTTTATAATACAATATTTAATATAGTTTTAAATTGATTTATGGATACAGGTATTTTAACTATCATAAAATTTATTTCTTCGACTTATAAAAATTATATTCCCATAATTTTAAATCAATTAATTACTCAAATAACATACGTAAAAAATTCGGTTCGTTACATCGCTTCCTCTTTTAGAACTTTTCATCCTCGAAAAGGAACGAACAGAAAATTTTAATTTTAATGTTTATTATCAATTAAATCATTCTTTAAAATTTTTAACTTTTTACTCCTTTATTTTTAAAATCTTAAAATACTTTAAAACTAAATAATACTACCAAACAAGCATTATATGAAAATACTTTTCATAACTCGATTTCCAAACAAGTCCATCCTTATTCTCATAGAAATTCATTCATACGTTGATCAAGCGTAGGACTGAAAATCTATAAGTACTTAGTAGATCCGTTTTCAACACCCAGTAAAAATACTTGGAAAAAACTTTTGTGGGAATGCTATAGAAATCATCACCCCTCCCATGGATCATAGTTAACACGATGATTGCGTCGCCATCCCAGCGAAATCCATAGAAAATTGTAAGCATCCGCACCCATCGCTTCCGCCATGGGAACTGCAATAGATCGCAGCTACACCCGTGGATACGTTGCTGTCACAGCAAAACCTATGTAACTGTAGGCATCAACACCCTCGAATTTAGCCGCCAAATGAAACTTCACTAGAAAGATCACAAACTACGCCAATCGAGTCCCAATGTAGCCCATAGGCACCCAACGCCACACGACTTTCGCTATGGAACCACGTAGATCGCAATCAACCGATGTGACGTCGCTATCCTAACGAAATCAAATTTAGGTTGTAGACAACCACTACCACTAGACTTTCGTTGTGATGACCCACCTCAATACTCATGCTAGCCAAGGACACTACGGGGTAATGACGTCAACTAGCACGAAGAATAAGGCAATTGAGGAGCGACCATTCGTGTAATTGCTTTGTGCGAGCACCGACATGTCAGATAGTATAACATGCATTTCATTTCAAGAGAAATCCAGCATATCGATACAAACTCAAAGCTACTACACAGTGGTTATGTGTTCTTCGAAAACAAGTATTAAAATAAACATAACATAAAACAGTCACAGATGTTTACATCTCAAAGGTGGAAACAGATATGAATATAAGACATAGAAGTGTTCATCAAAGTAGGGGTCAAACAAGATCCACCATATCATAAAAGAATAGATACAAGTGCTAGACAAAAGAATAAGTATACATCAAGGAGTCTCTATCTCAAATGTATATCAACAAAAACTACCAATCTAATGTAGTTAGACAAAAGTCAGATGGTGATCCCTGATAAGGATTCAAGCAGAAGCACCTGTAACATCTCGTTCTGATCCGAGTATTATTTAATAAGGAAATAGTAAACGGATCAGTGTAGCTATAAATATCAGATAAAATGAGATAGAATAAGAGATACGAAAAAAACATTTGATAACAATAATGTCATACTATGAAAAGTACACATTTAACAACAACAAAAATCATGAAGTATCTCAAAAATCACATAACATCAAAAGAATGTCATATTCTTTACCATATTCACCAAACCACAAATATTGACAAACATATCAATGCCAATCAATATGGTGAAACACAAATTCTAGAAATCATCAATTAGAAATCCATAAAGCACAAAAAAGGGGGAGGCCTATCGTAAACGGGAGCATGAAAACTCGCCAATACGTGTGTCACAAACGGGACGATATCCCAAGGTCGCTAACCATAGAGCCGGTGCATCGACGTAGTGCAATATCCGTAAGCCCGAGGAACCTGAAACTCGAATAGTATGGAACAACGATGTAGTACAACGGTACGCCCGATGAACCTGATAAGCCGGTACAACGACGTAGTACAACGGCACGTCCGATGAATCGAACTCCATAAAGTACATGGGTCGCTAGCCCATAAAATTGAGTCGGAACTCCAAAGAATCAATAGGTTGTTAGCCTACAAAAGAGTTGAGATGAAACTCAATAAAACAAGGTATAGTCCCCTACGTGGACAAAGAGACATCACATATCGCAAGTCTAAATCACAAAATGATCATCATTGATCAATAAAAAGTGTGAATTACACTAGTAAATAAATAAGTTTAGCTTCATGTCCCATAACCACTGGCTCAACTTAATTATTTACGAACAAATTGTAGATCTACACTTGAAAATTATCATAAGAGTCTCAATTGAACAAGTCCAAAAATTAACCGGCGAAGTAAACGCAAGCGTTTCATACCACTAGTTTTACAAAGCCATTTAATTTGATTTCTCAAACGAATGAGGTAATGGTTTGTGTATACTAATAAATTGAAAAAAAAGGTTTTAGAAACAAGCTTTGTATTAAAAATAGGGTTGAAATCCTCTTTGAGAAAGAGTGTGAATATTTACTATTAGCATAGAAACCTTTGTATTTAAAAGTGACAAACCATAGAAATGATTGTAAACACAATCAATCACAAAAATTCACATTCGAAGACGCGAATTAAATCCAAAGAAATCGATACCAAGCTCATCAAAATGGATATTCCCTAAAAATCCCAAAGTAGAAGTCATCAAAAGTCATATAAATGATAACAACAACTCGGATAATCATGAATCGATAAAAATTGGAATTTCAAGCAAAATAGGCAAATTGGGATGAAGCAGCAGGTTAGTCGACTGGACTTAGTTCAGTCAACTGGCCCAATGCTTGGAAAATTCTCGGGTTCCAGGTCAGTCGACTAGACTTAGAGCGCCAGTCGATTGGAACCTGTTTTCCAGTATTTCCAGCCTAGTCCTCAAAGGGACAAGAATCCAAATGGAGCCGATTGATGGAGCAATTGCAACTAGGGATTTATGCAACGTGACAACCCAGTCCTACAGGCTCTTCGACTCACTCCAAAGACATGTTCAAGCCTCAAAGCTAGGATTTTTAGGGATTTAACTTCAAAACACCAAAAAATGGAACTTTCATAAATCCAATTCAAATAAAAACAAATGAATATGAATAGATGTTAGGAATTCATACCTAACAACAAAGATAGATATGCACATAGATGTGAGGTTAAAATCACACCTTTTACAAAAAAACAAGGAAGGAGAAGATTGAAAACAAAGGAGGATCAACCACTCTTCAATCCCAACTCTAAAAGCTCTAATCTAAGTTCATAAGCCAAAGTTTCCAAAATTAGGTTATAGGGAATTTCTGATATTGGAGAGAGATTGAGATGGAGAAGAAGAAGGAGATGCTTACCTAAGCTTCTCTTTGATTTTGGAGCTAAAACTTAAATTTGCAAAGAAGCTAGGGCTTGGGAATTTTAATTTCCAATCTCTTCCCTCGTTGTTCCTAAGCTTGATGTGTTAGGAAATAGAAATCAAATGGATGAAGAGGAGTAGGGATGGAGCAAGAGTCGTAAGTTGGGGTTAATGGGCTGAAACCCAAACCCAAAGCCCTAAGTGAGAAGGTCGAAATTCTAGCTAACTCCAAACATGTCAATGTTTATACTCAAAAAAGTTGGAAAGGCCATTTTGAACCCGATGGAAGTGGTCGCAAGTCCTAATTCGGCTGTTTGCAAAAAGTATCTTTTCGAACTTAAATCCGACTAACGATGCTATATTTGTTTGCGTAAAAAATGGCCGCAAACACCCAATACCGTGAAAGCACCAGTGTATGAATATAAGTCAGCGATATTCAAACACAAATCACAGATCTCAGCAAATAACTCAAATACGTTTGCACAAAAGATGGGCAAAAAACTCCAAGTCGTATGATTTAGTTGATTTTATGTTGTTCGTAGTGATTTAGGTGGTTTATGCAAATGCGTAAAAAGCAGGGACTAAACTGTAAAAGACACACAGATTTATAGTGGTTCGGCCAGAATGTGCCTACGTCCACTTTATATGTTATTCTCCTTTTCCGATCCGATTACAAGTACAAAGCTTGTAGTACAAGTGTATGAAAGTTGTTTGAAAGTTCCTTCCCGGTTTGAGCTCTCAAACTTGTCTCCCATTGTTGTACCCCTGCCCCTCTATTTATAGAGTGAGGTAGGGGGCAGGGGTCTTGGAAGTATATAGCTGCTGGTGGGCCCGGGCTGAAGCAATCTGGACTGGCAATTGTCTGGTTCGGTGGGGCTTCATTCGGTTTGGAATGGGTGGTGTTGGACCGGTGAAGGAGTGGAATGGAGGTCCATTCGGCATTGAGGTAGGTGGCTGGTCCGGTAGTGGAGTGGATCCGGTAGTGGTATTGGTCCGGTGGTGATCTTGGTTCGGCTGTAGAGGGATAAGGCATGTTGGTTCGGTATTGGAGGGCTTGGGCCGAATGAAGCTTGGGGCCGAATGAAGCTTGGGGCCGAATGATCTTGGGGCCGAATGAAGCTTGGGGCCGAATGTTCCTGGGGCCGAATGAGCCTCTGCACTGAGAATGTTGGATGGACTTCTAGGCTAGTGTTGAGCCTTGCTTCCAATCGATTTTCAATCCCGGCATCCATTATTCCTTGCTAATTTGTCGATATTCCAGTTTTGACCAAAAAATGGGATAACACTTTGCCCCCCAAAACATGCCTTGTGATAACAAGGTGTGTTTTGAATAGTTCCGAATCCAATATCCAAGGTCCATAGCCATATCGGTAGAGTAGATCATCCTTGACTGCTCCGAGTCGATATCCAATTCCAAATCCAATAACCAAAGCTTGAGCAAATTCCATGTCCATCCGAACTCGGCAGCCGAGCCTCAAATCATCCTTATCCAATAGCCAATAACCGAATCCAGGACCTCTCTGGGTCGATATCCAAACCCATAACCTCTCCGGGCTCTTGCCAAGCGCAATCCACACCTGACGGCCATGATCCCGTGTCCCTGGATGTTGAGCTAACCTCTCCGGGTTCTTGCCATGCGTAATCCACACTTGACGATTTTGATCCAGTGTCCCTGGACTTTGAGCTAACCTCTCCGGGTTCTTGCCATGCGTAATCCACACTTGACGATTTTGATCCAGTGTCCCTGGACTTTGAGCTAACCTCTCCGGGTTCTTGCCATGCGTAATCCACACTTGACGATTTTGATCCAGTGTCCCTGGACTTTGAGCTAACCTCTCCGGGTTCTTGCCATGCCTAATCCACACATGACGACCTTGGTCCAGTGTCCCTGGACGTTGTACAATGCCATGGCTTAAGTCCTAAGCCGAATCCTGGTCTCTCCGGACCCTTGCCGAGCATAGTCCATACTCGACGACCTGAAAATAACGATTGATAATATAGGGCCTAAGTCCTAGGCCGAATCCTGGTCACTCCGGACCCTTGCCGAGCATAGTCCATACTCGACGACCTGAATGAGTCAACTTACCACGTTCGGGCAAAGCGACTCACCCCTTGCCAGGCATAATCCATACCCGACGACCGTTTATCAAAAGTCAGATAAAAATCCAATTAAAATCCAACTCAAAATCCAAGTCCAAAATCCAAATCGAGAATCCAAATCCAAAATCCAAATCCAGAATCCAAATCCAAAACCATAAAAACAGAAATCCAAACTAACATCCAAAACCGAAAACAATTGTCCAAAGGAAAATCCAAATCAAAAAGCAAGGAAAACCAGGAGCTCAATCCAAGCTCCAAAACCGAAAACCAAAAAGAAAAGCATTGTCCAATCCAAAAGAAAAAGATAAATTTCACAAACCATAGCGTCGCAGTTTATCATCATTCAGAGCATGCCTAGGGGCTATCTCCGTCCCCGTACATGTGTAAATGACTTGGTTGCTTGCCAATAGTTTGCTACTTATTTCATATTAACCTGGTTAAGGGACGATCAACCGACCATCATTCCTGGGCCTCCCACCATCGTAGCTTGAGGTAGGCGGCGGTTGCTCCTGCCTCGCCGTTGCATTCCGCGGTCCAACATATTGCGGCAGTTGTCCATTCCTTACATGTTCCTCAATTATGTCCTTTAAGTGCCTGCAGCTGTTGGTGTCGTGTCCATCCAAATCATGAAAGAGACAGTGCCTTCCTGATGTCCTTTCCCGTTCTGTTGGTTCTCTCCTAGCCGGCCTCCGGTAGTGAAGGCGATTTCGAGTATTCAGGTATATCTGCTCCAGTGTCTCGTTCAATCCTGTGTATGTGGAAAACTTTGGATCCTTCCATTGCTTCCTAGCATTTCCAGAATCACTGTCCAACTTCCTTTTTCCTTTGTTTTTATCCGAACCATTGCTGGATGGTCCTCCCCCCTCAACCGCGTTAACCTTTTTCAGCTTTAAATCCGTACTCGCATCTTCTTGTCGAAGGAACCTTTCTGCCTCATGAAAAAATTCGTCGAGATTCCGTGGGGGATCTCGTATCAGAGATACCTTGAAATCCGAGTTCTCCCTGACTCCTGATACTGCTGCCATTAAAACCATCGATGGATCGGGCCGATCCACCGAAGTAACTGCGGCACTGAATCGAGTTAGAAAAGCTCTAAGCGATTCATCCATCCTTTGCCTTACCGACGTCAACGTCATCACATTCTTCGGTCTCTTGACATGAACCCGAAACTGTCCCAAAAACCTTTCCACCAATTCCCTCCAAGTCCTGATAGATCCTTCTTCCAGCTGCCTGAACCACATTGCAGCTAAGTCCGTCAAGTACAACGGGAAGCATCGGGCCATCACCTCCTCCGATGCCCCCAGCACCTCCATGTGTCTGGTGTATCTCATCAAGTGATCCGTAGGGTCTTCCTTGCCATTGTATGCCTCCACGCTAGGTAGCTTGAACTTAGGTGGATTCTGAGCCATCCTTATTTCCCGGGTGAACGGACTCCTGTTTACTCCTTCCAAGTCTCCGTTGGTCAAACCACCTCGCACAGTCTTCCTGATTATATCTACCAATCCACCGTTATCTGTCGGGGGTTGCCCCCGAGGGAACTCCGGTACATACTCTTCGTGTGGCTCGTTAGCAGCAACGTTGGTTCTAGCCTGTTGAACTCCTTCCAAAGGTTCTCCTGTGTTGAATCCTGTGGGCCTGCCCCCAAGCCCTTGTCGATTGCCGCCTGGCTCCGTATCCTGTCCTTCATTGGGTTCCATAACCCTAGCTTCTTGTCCTGCATCCACAGCCGTTGTAGCTGTTCCTAGGTTCTGCATCCCTGCAACTCTCATTTGCTCCAAGAAAGTTTGCATCATTTCCTGTTGACTTTTCAGCAACCTCTCTTGCAGTGAATTTGTTATGGCTTCCATTTCATCCCGGGTTATATAGATCGAAGCCGGTCCTTCCTCACCTCCGGAGGATGCTTGTTGACTTCCTCCTTGTTGGCTTCTCTCAGCCCTTAGCCTTCTACTGTTTTGCCTAGTCATTGTCTTCCAAATCCAAACTTCTATCCGATGTAGTGGGAGCTGGTCCTTCTCAGTGAAAGCACCAAAATGTTTGCGTAAAAAATGGCCGCAAACACCCAATACCGTGAAAGCACCAGTGTATGAATATAAGTCAGCGATATTCAAACACAAATCACAGATCTCAGCAAATAACTCAAATACGTTTGCACAAAAGATGGGCAAAAAACTCCAAGTCGTATGATTTAGTTGATTTTATGTTGTTCGTAGTGATTTAGGTGGTTTATGCAAATGCGTAAAAAGCAGGGACTAAACTGTAAAAGACACACAGATTTATAGTGGTTCGGCCAGAATGTGCCTACGTCCACTTTATATGTTATTCTCCTTTTCCGATCCGATTACAAGTACAAAGCTTGTAGTACAAGTGTATGAAAGTTGTTTGAAAGTTCCTTCCCGGTTTGAGCTCTCAAACTTGTCTCCCATTGTTGTACCCCTGCCCCTCTATTTATAGAGTGAGGTAGGGGGCAGGGGTCTTGGAAGTATATAGCTGCTGGTGGGCCCGGGCTGAAGCAATCTGGACTGGCAATTGTCTGGTTCGGTGGGGCTTCATTCGGTTTGGAATGGGTGGTGTTGGACCGGTGAAGGAGTGGAATGGAGGTCCATTCGGCATTGAGGTAGGTGGCTGGTCCGGTAGTGGAGTGGATCCGGTAGTGGTATTGGTCCGGTGGTGATCTTGGTTCGGCTGTAGAGGGATAAGGCATGTTGGTTCGGTATTGGAGGGCTTGGGCCGAATGAAGCTTGGGGCCGAATGAAGCTTGGGGCCGAATGATCTTGGGGCCGAATGAAGCTTGGGGCCGAATGTTCCTGGGGCCGAATGAGCCTCTGCACTGAGAATGTTGGATGGACTTCTAGGCTAGTGTTGAGCCTTGCTTCCAATCGATTTTCAATCCCGGCATCCATTATTCCTTGCTAATTTGTCGATATTCCAGTTTTGACCAAAAAATGGGATAACAATATTTAAATAAAATATTGAAATTTTCAATCGTAAAATATGCTTATTTTTACACACTCCCCTCCTTAAAGAAATTGCATCCT
The DNA here is from genome assembly GCA_030765085.1 of Allium cepa. Taxonomy (NCBI): domain Eukaryota; kingdom Viridiplantae; phylum Streptophyta; class Magnoliopsida; order Asparagales; family Amaryllidaceae; genus Allium; species Allium cepa. The sequence goes on along the minus strand of CM060943.1, from coordinate 933,652,770 downwards.
CACAATATTTAAGAAGAAAATAAAAAGTAACAACCATAGAAGAATATCAACACAAAACAAAATTGTAATAAGTAGTTCACCTCAAAGAGCACAAGAAAGAAAGTCCGGATGTGTACGCTTGATGAATTCTCTAGATTCCCAAGAACAATCCTTAGGATTTGAGGACCATTGAACTTTCACAAAGGGGACATCATTATTTCAAAGGTGTTTTACCTCTGATACAATGATACGAATAGGATGCTGCTCATAATTCAAATTAGGCGAAACTTCAATTCTTCAACAACAGTAGGCTCAAGAATAGAATCGGAATCTCAAAGGCATTTCCGTAGTTGACAGACGTGAAATACGTCATGAATAGCAGAGAACTGAGCCGGTAATAAAAGGCGAGAAGCCATGGTCCAATACGTTCGGTGATGGGAAATGGGCCAATATATCGAGGTGCTAACTTTCCCGATCGATAGAAACGCACAACACCCTTCATAGGTGAAACACGAATAAACACCAAATCTCCCACATAAAATTCTAATTTCCTTTTTCGGTTACCGACATAGGATTTTTTCCTACTTTGGGCTTCTTTCATCCTATGGCGAAAAAGGTCAGTTTTTTCTATGGAATCACGAATAAAATCAGGACCTAAAACCAGCTTATCACCGGCCTTAAGCCAACAAGAAGGAGATCGACATGGCCTTCCATAGAGTGCCTCAACAGGTGACATACCAATACTAGAATGGAAGCTATTATTATAGGAAAACTCAACAAGAGAAATATGATCTTCCCAACTTCCACCAAAATCAAGAACACAAGCACGAAGAAGATCATCAAGAGTTTGATTCACAGCTCAGTTTGTCCATCGGACTGAGGATGATAAGCGGTGCTAAAATTAAGCTTCATTCCCAAAGCTTTTTGAAGACTCTTCCAAGATCCACTAGTAAACAATGAATCACAATCGCTAACAATAGAAGTAGGGACTCCACGCAATTTAACAATTTCTTTAATAAAGAGCTTGGCCAAAAGAGGTATGGTCCGATTGGACCGAACGGGAATAAAGCAGATTTAGTAAGTCTATCAACTATCACCCATAGGCTATCATGGCCCGAATGAGAACGGGGAAGACAATCAATAAAGTCAATGGTAATCCGGTCCCACTTCCAAATTGGAATGTCCAAAGGTTGCGATAACCTACTGGGCCTTTGAAGCTCGGCCTTAACAAGTTGTCAAGTCATGCAACGCTTAATGAAGTTAGCAAAGTCAGATTTTGTGACATCCCAAAATTTTGACCCTATTATTATAATAAGTTTTTGATTAAATTTAAATAAAATACAAGATTTTTCATTTTGAAATAAATAAGATGCTGGATATTATTAGTTGTATATGTGTTATAAAGGGATATAATTTCAAAATGTAAAATAGACTCTTTAACAACATTTAAAATTAAATCTGTTTTATTTAATTAAATTAAACATTATGTATGGATGACACTTAATATCAAAAGTAATAAATGTAGTTAATAATGATGGGTATAATAATACAATTCTTTTCATATTAATATGAAATATAAATGCATTAATGCAAATATAAGTTACTAATCAAATATTGAAAAGATTTGACTATTAAATAGAAATAAGAGTAAGTAGTGTTTCTAAACAACAATTTTTATAATTTAAATAAAGCAAGCTTATAAATAAGATAGGTATAACTTAAAATATAGTAATAAACATAAGTCTGTATGTACACAAGTACACGCTATAATATGAATAAGATGTAAATAAAAGTGTAATTATGTGAAGACAAACATATAATTCTGTCAAGAACAAATGTATAGTTTGTCTTTAAGTTATAAGATAATAAAACAAAAAGGCAAAACTATTGTATAATTACACTAAACAAACAAAATCTGCAAGTATCAATACAAGTTTGTCAGCAAAGCATTAAAAGTGTAAACCTTTATGAATACATCTTAGTACAAACAATACTGCAAATATCTTTGTACCATATTGTTGTGTCAGCAAGCATTAATCATGTGTTAAGTTAAGTGAAGACATATACAGTAATTAGCACAATTTTCTTTCTGGAAAGAAAAATCTTCCAACCGAAATTGTTGATCCATTTCAGGATTTATTACCTTATTACTAATAAAAAAATAAAGCAATATGATATCAAGTGGAAGCTTGTTCAAGAAGACAAGATGTTCAAAGTTATAAATATGTATTTATCTGTTCTTACCATTTAGTTCTGTCATATCTTCAAAAACCTGATAAAGCAAGGAAAAAAATAAACAAAATTTCATATTCAAAAGTCAGGAAGCAAAGAAGTTTAGTGGAATTCAAAAACTTCAATCTGCAGTATTCTTGCATCATCCAATACTAGTCTCTGTTACAACAGTTTTTGGTGAGTAAACTTATTTTAAATCTAACTTTTAATATGTAGTTCATGAAGAAAATTGTTATGTGAATGATTTAAAGTTCCGGAATGCTTGCTATTTACTGTGAGTACTGTATACTATGTTCTTCCAGGTTTCATTTTGTTGAGGCAAAGAAAACAGAAAATATATCATACTTCTTATATATATAAAATCATTTCCTATAATTAGTAAGTAAACTAAATAAATTTTTGTTTATGCTAAAGATTAGGTTTGGAATAAGTTTTATTTTCTAGTGGCTGTGAGATATAGTTATTGTAATCACAAATTTACAGTAAACTTAAAACAAAGGCCAAAATTCGAATAACTCGAATTGTAAACTTGAACTTATAAATTGAAACAATATGAAAAGCTACGATTCTTAAGACAAAAATCATAATTTTTAATCCACTATTCACATAGCACTTAGTCAGTGAACCAAATTTGCTTTTATATGAATTTCTGAAGATTCGTTTAATAATTATTGATGAAATTCGACATGAAGCTTGAGTGTTGATGTGAGATCGCTAGAAAAATACTAAAAATATTTTCGAATGCATGATTTTTGAGAAGTGGTCAAATTTAGGGTTTATGGTTCATTGTTTGGGGTTCTGTATGTTTGGTGATCGCGACACCATAACTCCACCGAGTGCTATCAAATTTTGGAGGGAGCTCGGGTGTGTTGTTGGTAAGGTTCGGCCAAAACCACGTCGTCTCTGGTGGTCGCGACAGTGAGTGCGAGATGAATTTGTATACCCTGTTCGTGTTACAGTTCAACAGTTCAAGCATATTTTGATTTTGGGATTAATCTATTTAACTGGGCTTCGATTTCGATTGAGTTGTGGTATTGGGGTTTGCTGGGGGCATGGAGGGTCGCCGGAGTGGCGGCGAGCCACCATGGACGTGCACGCTGGCGTACGTGACCGTGATTTGAGTTTTTGGGTCGACGCGTGTTCTATTCGAGAAATTTTGAAGTTGGCTTCGGGTTTTTCCCTTTGGGTCCTGTGCGAGTTTGTTTACAGTAATTTAAAACTTGAAAAAAAAAGAACAGTGGAAGGAGAAGAGGGATGCAGGTGATGGGCGCGTGAAATTTCTGGGAAGTCACGGGGTTTACTCGAGCATGTCGCGATGTTTTCTTCGGGTACAAACTTCCAGGAATTAGCCAACTATAATATTAAGTTGAAAGGGTAAATCAGTTGAATATCAATTAAGTTATTAGTGTGGACAAATTGTTTTTAAACTAAGATTAACTTTAAATTTATTAAGAAAGTTTTACACAAACGTAAGATGAGTAATTAATATAAATTAAAATTAATTAAGAATGTAATTAATTTTATAATTAAAATGAAATAAGTAGTTAAAGATTTAATTAAATTTATAATTAAAGATTTTAATGATCTTGTGTAATCCCATTGGTAATTAAGAATTTATTTAATCATTTGAAGTTGGTTAATTAACAAATCATAGTTAATTGATTAAATGAATAATTAATGATTGAACGATTAAGTTAATCAATAAGTAATGATTAATTAAACAATTAGTAATAATTAATAGTGTAATTGAGTTTTATAATCAATAATTGAGGTTTTGATTAGTAATTAATTACTTAATTAAGAAATAATTATTAGGTAATTAATGAATTGAAATAAGTTGATCTATTAGTAATTGATTAAGCAAAGAATAAAATATAATTCATTCTTAAGTATGCAATTAAGTTTAAACCAAATCAAACTTGTTGATATAAATCAATGACTCTATTTGATTGCCTCTGATGTTTATTTATATCTTGTGATGTTCTGTGATATTCTGGATATATCTGTGATGATTGTATATGATTTATCTGTGTTAAATTGCTATATGATTTATCTGATGATATTTACCTATGTTAAATGGCTATGTGAATTCAATTGTTAAATTTAAACTGTTAAGTTAATTAGACAACTTGGCCCTTAAAATGGCTGTTGGATTCGATGAGACCGGGATCGGAAGAATCAAACTTGATTCTTCGAAAACCACATCGATCCAATTTAAATGTTAGGTCGTGAATCCTGAAATGAAAATCGAGATGGTGTTTTTAGAATGCAAGGGTTATCGTCGTTGACTCTGAGAGTGATTCCAAAGTGAGTGTGACGAGATAATGCCTTCGGTTTCGTTCGAACCCGGAACGAACTTGTATGGATTGAATGCTTTCAACACATTGTCAGGTGTACGATGAGCATTCTAAGTGATTTGTTCTTTTAAAGGTAATCGCAGCCTCAAGCCTCATCAACCGGGAATGGCTAAAATAGCGGAGATGCAGCAAGGTTAGGTGGGTCATGCCCAAGCAGGACAAGATATTTCCCCTGTCTAGATGTCCCTTTTATATTTCGTCTGTGTGGGCGGTTGCTAGCTACAACCGTGGGGTTTATCTTGTTCGGGACTATTCAGTAAGGAATGGTTCCGGCCTTGTGTTGTAGGGGGTCGGGAGCGATTCTCGGTACGGTGATCTAGGCCCCGTACTGTGACGGGCGGTATCCTAGTAGCCCTGCCATTGTTGGAAATCCATTTTCCCTACGAGACCCTAGGGTTTTGATTTGTATTACCCACTTTTGTGCCTAGTAGCTGGAATTTAATGAATGTGACAATTTCGGCTATTTTCTATTTACTTGAAAACCCAAGACACCATTGTAGTATCACTGGATTTCCTATAAAATGTTTTGGTTAGCGTAAGGTAAAAACTTACCCATATTTATTTGTGGGGAGTCCTACGTGATACCTTTATTTTCAAATGTTTTTCAAAGTTAAACAACTTTAAACCGTTTACTCATACCAGACCCATGTCTGACCCGGAGTTTATATTTTGTGTTTTCATAAACTCTTGGGTACTCAAATTTTTATGAGTAGCCAAGTGATACGTTTCGAACTTTGATTTCTGGAGGAGGTTGAAGCAGGAGATTCCAGACGCATATAGCTATTTATGTAGTTCCGCCGTGTTTGTTGATATGGACTGTACCTCTGATGTATATAGTGATAGATGTATATATATATGACTATCATGTGCATTGATATTGTATAACTCTGATATATGTAAAAACTATGTAATATTTATGTGATATATATTATATTTTGTTCCGTTCCGCTGTTAGATTCTGATGTTGTTGTTCTTTCTTTCTCTTTCTTTTTCTATTTCTATCCCTTTCTTTCTAAATGATGATACATCTTTCTGGTAGTAGAAGGGCGGGTCGTCTCAGGTGGTATCAGAGCATAGGTTGGCGATAACCTTGGCTCTGGTAGAAAGTACTCATAAAATAGAGTCAATAGAACTCTAAAATGAGTTTGAGTGTATTAATAGATATGAGTGCGTATTTGTTAGTGAATATAAAGTGGTTTTATATCGCGTTGATTGATTTATTGAGTGGTATATGAACCATCGTCGGCACAGCCTCGAAAACCGTATCGAAGGGGTTTCTAAACACTTAAATAGAGCAATTCGACACAGTATTAGTTTTTAAAAGTAGGGTAAATGAAATAATTTTACCCAATATTATATTTTGATGCAAAAGAAATATTTTTCTGAAATAACTATATAAACTTGGATGTTTGATTGTTAATAGTACAATCAAATAAAAATTTAAATGTGAGTGGTTTATAACCAAATAAAATTATTTAAGAATGATTTTAAATAAAAAGGAATATAACTGAAATGTGATTAAACTAGAATTTAAGTCCCGTAAATTTGGAAGATGTTTAAATAAATTTAAACAAAGGAATTTGGGAATTTAAAATCTTGGGAATGTTTGAAATGTTTTTTGAAAGATTTAAAGGCAATAATGAAGTATTGTTTTGGGAAAAATATGATTGAATGAAAATTGTTTTGGGAAGAATTTGTGGAAGTGAGGAAGCACTGAACTCACTTCAGTCGCTGGAAAATAATCCTGATGTTGATGGCCACATCATCAGTATTCATTTTCGAGTTTCTAAAGTGATGGATTGCTATCAGGGTATTGTTCGGACTTGTTGGGTATACAAGTTGTTTTAGAAATTTCAAAGGGAAATTTGTTTTGGTGAAAACAAGTGTTTGGAATGTGAAAATTTGGTTTGACATACCAAGTGGATATGTGTAGTTATCATTTTAAAATGATTTTGGAAATGAAAACCGGGCAATTGGATTCTAAGAAATTCTATTTAGATAATGTGAAAGTTTAAATGAATTAACTATTAAACTTATAAAGTAAAGGTGATATTAATAAGATGCAATTGGGAATTTCAATCCAGAAGTTAAAAGTTTAATTTAAGGAAATAAAAGTAAATAAAATGTATTTGATTTTAACCTGAGATAAGCTAAATGGAATTGAAGTTCAAAATGAACTTATTTGGATGTAAAATTTGAAGGTAAAATGACTGTAATTTTGAGGTGGAAATTTATACCTTAAGACAGTAAGTGCTATATATATATATATATATAAAATCTGAAATTGTGGTTATAAGGTGAAATGGCTCGAATGAGCAATATAAGCTTTTAAGTAAACAACTAAGCTTTGAACTCATATATTGAGAAATAAAATTTAAAAGAATGGTAAGTAGCTAGATTAACTGAAGTGGAGTGGAAATAAAACTGAATTCAAATGAATTCAATCGAGTTATAAATAATATTGAATGGAACAAAATTCTTAAGTGAATAAGTAAATGTAGACCAAGTAAGCCTTGGATTTGGATAAAATAGAATTGGAGTAAGTTGTAAACAAATCTAATTCAAGCATAAATTGAATGACTTTATTTTAACCTCAAAAATGAATTTTTAATGTAAATTAAGATTTAAGAATGGATAAAAGAATAAATAAATTAGTAAATAGTTGGGATTTGATTAAAAGAAAGTCAAACCAAAGATTTAAACAGAAATGGGTGGAATAGGATAAACATAAGTTATTGGGTGGAACAGTTTGAAGAAAATAAATGAATTAAGTAAATTGTAAAATGATTATTTAAAATATTGATTCTCAAGTGTAATAGAATGGTTTGGAGTCAAACCTGTTGAAATGAAAGGAAATGCAATGAAAGGATTGTGAATAAATTAATTGTGGTGGAGTCGAGTGCAAATTGAGTTGGAAACAATTTAAGATTTGCTATAAAACTTAAGTAATTATTTATTCACAATAGTATTGTCAAACTGCATAAGGAAGTGGGTTGTTGAAAGTAAATGGGATTGAATAAAATTTTATGAATTGTTAGAAGCAGAATAAGATGATTTTGAATATGAGTTTGTTTTGCTTAAGCAAGTAAGTTGTAAATCACTTAAACTAAAGGGAATGATTTGGAAATGGGTTGGAAATACTTGTAATAAGTGTTGAAACCCTTACATATGTTCTTTTGGAAATATGTAATGCTAAACAAATGGAGACTCTGTCAAAACTTTTCAAAATTTGGAAACTATAAAAAAAAATTAGCAATAAAAATATATTTTCAAATTGGAAATTGAAAATAAATTAGTGGATGAACTTAATTTAAAATGATGTTAGAAATCAGTTATAAATGAAAGATAGTCAATAAAATTTAATATTCAGAGTTGAAGAAAATTTGAATTCACATGGAATTAGAAATTCAAATTGAAAATAAGTGAATATAAGAGGATATAAAGGCTATAGTGGTAGAGTAATAATATAAGGGAATATATATTGCTTATATTAAAACTTAAGAAATGGATGGTGGAACTCTTAAGTAAAATTTGATATTGGGAAAAATTATTCCAAGTGGATAGAATCAGAATAATGTGAATAAAAGAAAATTGATATGGTTGATAATCAATGGATATAAATACGTAGGATGAACGTATATTAGTTTATTCGCATAACAATTTGATCCAGATTCGAGCACAGAATTTCGAGATAGTTAAATCGATCCGTGTTGGGATTTTTCACTTGATTTTCAACGACGAACCATGGATTTGGATTTTGATTAATTCTGGAAATTCCCTATCATAGTTGTGACTATGCAAGAAGAATGATAGTTTCTGATCAAGAAAACCAGTTCTGAGTCCGTACTAGAAAGTCGGGCGAATGATACTAGTTCGGAAGAGAAATTGTGTGATCGAGCGAGCGATTGGATTTGATATTGCGTATGAATAGTATATGTACATCGTACAGGCTTGATTGAATTGATATTAAAATTCTGCAAACAAGTCAATAAAATTTGGGAAAGAATTGATACTATAGATTTCAGTATTGAATTTCCAGAACGGATGTCTGGGATTCATAATGTATTCCATGTGTCTCATTTAAGGAAATATATTCATAACCCATCATTGGTGATAGAACCAGTTGTTCAGGAAGATTTAGAAATAGAACCAAACCTGACCGTGGTTAGAAATCCTGTTCAGATTATAGATCAAGACGAGAAGCAACTCAGGAACAAAGTGGTGAAACTCGTCAAGGTGCTATGGAGTGAGGATCCCAGAGATTGTACCTGGGAAACTCTTGATAGTTTTAGAAAAGCTTATCTAGATTTTTGTCCGGATAGCTAATAATGTTGTTAGAATTGACTGTTTGATTGTTTGTTTTGTATGGATGATATGTATGTTTGGATTGTTAATATTAAGTTTTTTTTTTAAATTAACTGTTGTTTAAATTTCGGGGACGAAATTCTTTTAAGGGGGGAGGAATGTGACATCACGAAATTTTGACCCTATTATTATAATAAGTTTTTGATCAAATTTAAATAAAATACAAGATTTTTCATTTTGAAATAAATAAGATGCTGGATATTATTAGTTGTATATGTGTTATAAAGGGATATAATTTCAAAATATAAAATAGACTCTTTAACAACATTTAAAATTAAATATGTTTAATTTAATTTAATTAAACATTATGTATGGATGACACTTAATATCAAAAGTAATAAATGTAGTTAATAATGATGAGTATAATAATACAATTCTTTTCATATTAATAATAAATATAAATAAATTAATGCAAATATAAGTTACTAATCAAATATTGAAAAGATTTGACTATTGAATAGAAATAAGAGTAAGTAGTGTTTCTAAACAACAATTTTTATAATTTAAATAAAGTAAGCTTATAAATAAGATAAGTATAACTTAAAATATAGTTATAAACATAAGTCTGTATGTACATAAGTACACACTATAGTATGAATAAGATATAAATAAAAGTGTAATTATATGAAGACAAACATATAATTCTGTCAAGAACAAATGTATAGTTTGACTTTAAGTTATAAGATAATAAAACAAAAAGGCAAAACTATTGTATAATTACACTAAACAAACAAAATCTGCAAGTATCAATACAAGTTTGTCAGCAAAGCATTAAAAGTGTAAACCTTTATGAATACATCTAAGTACAAACAATACTGCAAATATCTTTATACAATATTGTTGTGTCAGCAAGCATTAATCATGTGTTAACTTAAGTGAAGACATATACAGTAATTAGCACAAATTTCTTTCTGGAAAGAAAAATCTTCCAGCCGAAATTGTTGATCCATTTCAGGATTTAGTACTTATTACTAATAAAAAAATAAAGCAATATGATATCAAGTGAAAGCTTGTTCAAGAAGACAAGATGTTCAAAGTTATAAATATGTATTTATCTGTTCTTAACATTTAGTTCTGTCATAACTTCAAAAACCTGATGAAGCTAGGAAAAAAAATAAACAAAATTTCATATTCAAAAGTTGGGAAGCAAAGAGGTTTAGTGGAATTCAAAAACTTCAAACTGCAGTATTCTTGCATCATCCAATACTAGTCTCTGTTACAACAGTTTTTGGTGAGTAAACTTATTTTAAATCTAACTTTTAATATGTAGTTCATGAAGAAAATTGTTATGTGAATGATTTAAAGTTCCGGAATGCTTGCTATTTACTGTGAGTACTGTATACTATGTTCTTCCAGGTTTCATTTTGCTGAGGCAAAGAAAACAGAGAATATATCATACTTCTTATATATAAAAAATCATTTCCTATAATTAGTAACTAAACTTAATAAATTTTTGTTTATGCTAAAGATTAGGTTTGGAATAAGTTTTTTTTTCTAGTGGCTGTGAGATATAGTTACTCTAAACACAAATTTACAGTAAACTTAAAACAAAGGCCAAAATTCGAATAACTCGAATTGTAAACTTGAACTTATAAATTGAAACAATATGCAAAGCCATGATTTTTCGGACAAAAATCATAATTTTTAATCCACTATTCACATAGCAGTTAGTCAGTGAACCAAATTTGCTTTTATATGAATTTCTGAAGATTCTTTCAATAATTATTGATGAAATTAGACATGAAGCTTGAGTGTTGATGTGAGATCGCTAGAAAAATACTAAAAATATTTTCGAATGCATGATTTTTGAGAAGTGATCAAATTTAGGGTTTACGAGTTCATTGTTTGGGGTTTTGTATATTTGGTGATCGCGACACCATAACTCCACCGAGTGCTATGAAATTTTGGAGGGTGCTCAGGTGTGTTGTTGGCAAGGTTCGACCAAAACCACATCGTCTCTGGCGGTCGTGACAGTGAGTGCGAGATGAATTTGTATACCCTGTTCGTGTTACATTTCAACATTTCAAGCATATTTTGATTTTGGGATTAATATGTTTAACTGGGCTTCGATTTCGATTGAGTGGTGGTATTGGGGTTTGCTGGGGGCATGGAGTGTCGCCGTAGTGGCGGCGATCCACCGTGCACGTGCACGGTGGCGTACGTGACCGTGATTTGAGGTTTTGGGTCGACACGTGTTCTATTCGAGAAATTTTGAAGTTGGCTTCAGGTTTTTCCCTTTGGGTCGTGTGTGAGTTTGTTAACAGTAGTTTAAAACTTGAAAAAAAAGAAGAAGAAGAAGAAAGAACAGTGGAAGGAGAAGAGGGATGCAGGTGATGGGCGCGTGAAATTTCTAGGAAGTCACGGGGTTTACTCGAGCATGTCGCGATGTTTTCTTCGGGTTCAAACTTCCTGGAATTAGCCAATTATAATATTAAGTTGAAATGGTAAATCAGTTGAATATCAATTAAGTTATTAGCGTGGACAAAATATTTTTAAGCTAAGATTAACTTTAAATTCATTAAGAAAGTTTTACAGAAACGTAAGATGTGTAATTACTATAGATTAAAATTAATTAAGAATGTAATTAATTTTATAATTAAAAAGAAATAAGTAGTTAAAGATTTAATTAAATTTATAATTAAATATTTTAATGATCTTATGTAATCCTATTGGTAATTAAGAATTTATTTAATCATTTGAAGTTGGTTAATTAACAAATCATAGTTAACTGATTAAATGAATAATTAATGATTGAACGATAAAGTTAATCAATAAGTAATGATTAATTAAACAGTTCGTAATAATTAATTGTGTAATTGAGTTTTATAATCAATAATTGAGGTTATTGATTAGTAATTAATTAATTAAGAAATAATTAATAGGTAATTAATGAATTGAAATAATTTAATCTACTAGTAATTGATTAAGCAAAGAATAAAATATAATTCATTCTTAAGTATGCAATTAAGTTTAAACCAAATCAAACTTGTTGATATTAATCAATGACTCTATTTGATTGCCTCTGATGTTTATTTATATCTTGTGATTTTCTGTGATATTCTGGATATATCTGTGATGATTGTATATGATTTATCTGTGTTAAATTGCTATATGATTTATCTGATGTTATTTACCTATGTTAATTGGCTATGTGAATTCAATTGTTAAATTTAAACTATTAAGTTAATTAGACAACTTGGCCCTTAAAATGGCTGTTGGATTTGATGAGACCGGGATCGGAAGAAGCAAACTTGATTCTCCAAAAACCACATCGATCCAATTTAAACGTTAGGTAGTGAATCCTGAAATGAAGATCGAGATGGTGTTTTTAGAATGCAAGGGTTATCGTCGTTGACTCTGAGAGTGATTCCAAAATGAGTGTGACGAGATAACGCCTTCGGTTTCGTTCGAACCCAGAACGAACTTGTATGGATTGAATGCTTTCAGCACATCGTCAGGTGGACGATGAGCATTCTAAGTGATTTGTTCTTTTAAAGGTAATCGCAGCCTCAAGCCTCATCAACCGGGAATGGCTAAAATAGCGGAGATGCAGCAAGGTTAGGTGGGTCATGCCCAAGCAGGACAAGATATTTCCCCTGTCTAGATGTCCCTTTTATATTTCGGCTGTGTGGGCGGTTGCTAGCTACAACCGTGGGGTTTATCTTGTTCGGGACTGTTCAGTAAGGAATGGTTCCGGCCTTGTGTTGTAGGGGGTCGGGAGCGATCCTCGGTACGGTGATCTAGGCCCCGTACTGTGACGGGCGGTACCCTAGTAGCCCTGCCATTGTTGGAAATCCATTTTCCCTACGAGACCCTAGGGTTTTGATTTGTATTACCCACTTTTGTGCCTAGTAGCTGGAATTTGATGAATGTGACAATTTCGGCTATTTTTTGTTTACTTGAAAACCCTAGACACTATTATAATATCACTGGATTTCCTATGAAATGTTTTGGTTAGCGTAAGGTAAAAACTTACCCGTATTTATTTGTGGGGAGTCTTACGTGATACCTTTATTTTCAAATTTTTTTCAAAGTTAAACAACTTTAAACCGTTTACTCATACCAGACCCACGTCTGACCCGGAGTTTATATTTTGTGTTTTCATAAATTCTTGGGTACTCAAATTTTTATGAGTAGCCAAGTGATAGGTTTCGGACTTTGATTTCTGGAGGAGCTTGAAGCAGGAGATTCCAGACGTATATAGCTATTTATGTAGTTCCGCTGTGTTAGTTGATATGGACTGTACCTCTGATGTATATAGTGATAGATGTATGTATATGACTGTCATGTGCATTGATATTGTATAACTCTGATATATGTAAAAACTATGTAATATTTGTGTGATATATATTATATTTTGTTCCGTTCCGCTGTGAGATTCTGATGTTGTTGTTCTTTCTTTCTCTTTCTTTTTCTATATCTATCCCTTTCTTTCTAAATGATGATACGTCTTTCTGGTAGTAGAAGGGCAGGTCGTCTCAGATTTCATTCCATCCCAATAATAAAGTCGCTTGATATCCATGTACATTTCAATACTACCGGGATGAATGGTGAATTTAGAACGATGAGAATCTTCTAAAATGTCTTTACGAAGATCACTAATATTTGGCACGATAAGTCTACCAAATTTTTGAACATCGCCACGAGCATCAATATCATGGTCTTTCAAACCTTCAATACTAATTTTATCCCTACAACTTTGACTATGAAGAGCCAATTCGAGATCAAGCTTTTGAGCATCAAGAATGCTGTCTAAAAGGGAAGGATGGGCCTCAAGGCTGCATAAAACGAGAGATGCGTTTAAATTGGATTCACGATATCGAATCTCACAAGTGGATAAAGTCTTGAGATCATTCCATTCGGATATCATCAAGGAAACAACCGCTTGTTACTTACGACTACGGGCATCGGCAACACGATTTCCCTTTCTTAGAGTATAAAGAATATCAAGATCAACAGTTGCAAGGAAATCGAGCCAACGCTGTTGATGCAAATGAAGTTCCTTTTGAGAAAATAAATACTTCAAAGATTTATGATCGGTATATAGAAAAAATTTCTCTCCCAAAAGATAATGACGCCAAATTCGAAGGGTGAAAACAATATCCGCGAGCTCTAAATCATGAGTGGCATATCTAGTCTCAACAGGCTTTAACTGCCTAGAAACATAAGCAATAACATTTTCTCTTTGCATAAGAATGACACCTAATCCAACCCGACTGGTATTAGTATAAACAATAAAATCTTGGTTCCCTTTGGGAATCACAAGAATAGGAGCATCGAAAAGGTGTTCTTTTAATTTCTAAAAAGAAGCTTCACATTTGTCAGACCAAATGTATTTACGTCCTTTCTTTGTCAAGCTAGTAAGAGGCACGGAAATTTTAGAAAAGTCTTTTATGAATCGACGGTAATAACCCACCAATCCAAGAAAACTACGGATTTCCATCACACTCTCTGGTCTCTTTCTCTCTTGAACCGATTCAACATTTGGAGGATCCATGGAAATTCCGGATTCAGAAATGATATGAACAAGAAATTTCACACGAGATTGCCAAAAGTGGCACTTAGAAAATTTTGCTTTCCATTGATTGCTCCTAAGAGTTTCCAACACAATCCGAAGATGCTTTTGATGCTCTTCCTCGGTTTTCGAACAGACAAGAATGTCATCTATAAAGATGAGAACAAATTGATTGAGGAAGTCTTTGAAAACTCAATTCATAAGGTCAATGAAAGAAGTTGGAGCATTCTTTAAACCAAATGGCATATCAAGCCATTCATAAGATCCATAACGTGTACGAAATGATGTCAAAGGAATGCAATCCTCTGCAATGCGAAGCTGATGAAATCGGTTTCTAAGTCCAACTGTGAAAAAACTATAGCACCGATAAGTTGATCGAATAGATCATCAATCCGAGGTAAATGATATTCATTATTAATGGTAAGATCATTAAGCTTGCGGTAGTCAATGCAAAGCCTAAGTGTACCATCGGATTTCTTCATGAAAATAGCAGAAACTCCCAAGGAGAGGAACTAGAACGAATAAATTGCTTCTCTTCCAATTCAGATAATTTTTTGCGCTTCTCCTCATTTTCTTTATTGGACATACGATAAGGAGGACAAGTAATAGGTAAAGCTCCAGGAACTAGATTAACTCTGAACTCAATGGCTCGCTTAAGGGGTAATCCTAAAACGGGCTCAAATATTTCAGGAAATTTACGAACAATGTGAATAAGAGAAATGACATCCTCCTCGTCATCATTATAGTCATCATAAGGATTTAAAGAATATAAGGATGCTACCAAGTTGGAATCCAAATCTTTAAGAACAACAGAAATCTTCTTAACAGATTGAGGGTGTCGAAGATGAATAGTCCGCTCAGGACACAGGATATTGGCTTCATAATGGTTAAGCCAATCCATTCCCAAAATCATTCCGGAGCCTAAGTAACGCATGACATGCAAATCGGCTTGGAAGGAAAAATCACACAAAATAATCTCCATATCTTTACAAAGCAAACTAAGTATTGTGGATCCACCAACCGGATTCGCAATTCTCAAAGAAGTCATTAAAGCCATAACACTTAAAGAAAAAGTATCAACAAGTTCTTTTGATATAAAAGAATGGGATGCACCCGTATCAAAAAGAACTCGAATAATTGGATCACGAAACATAATAATGCCATCAAGGATAGGATGAGAAATACCTTGACCGCGAGAAGTATTACTAGGGGCTTGCACAACATTTAGCTTTCCCTCCTTCTTGCTTTGAAGTTTGGGACATGAAGATATAAGATGACTCAAATTTTTGCAATAGCGACAAAAGAGAGGCTTCAAACATCTATTAGCATAATGGTCCTTAGACCACAATTGTAGCAGTACCCACTACTAGGTGTAGGAGTCTTTGCTACCGAAGATGCTTGCTTCCCTTTCTTGTTAGGATTAGGGCCTTTGAATTTAATAGGCCTTTTCTTGTTGTTGTTGAAGCTCGGTTTGGTACCCACAACTTCAACATCACTCTCCTTATCTGCTTCTTCAAGTCGCAGAGCGATATCAATAAGCTGATCAAAAGCAACTTCCAATTTTAGAAGTAATGGCTTTTTGAGCTTCTTATTCAAGCCACAGATGAACCTCTGATTTTTCTTCAATGGGGTATTTATATATTCAACCCCGTATTTAGAAAGATATTCGAAAGATCCGACATAGTCCATCACAAAAGATTCACCTTGAGCACGGTCTATGAAACGCCAGGCCAAAGTTACCTTTTCAGCTTCCGGCACAAATTTTAATTCGAATCGTTCCCAGAATTGCTCCCAAGTAAGATCTTCTTCAATAATTTCAGAAGTCAGAAGCTCTTACCAATCTAATGCTCTTTCTTGGAGCATACTAGAAGCCACTTGGACTCGACGAAGATTAATAAGATTCATGCGAGATAATATGCGGTCGCATGTTCTAAGCCAAGCTTGGACTTCGATAGCGCCCTCGAAAGCACTGAATGGCTTTCCACCCAAATTTGTATAATCACCCCACAGGCGTGCAAATCCGAATTTTAGGTGAGTAGGCTCTGGAATAGTTCCGACAGCTTGAGCATTCTTTAGAAGATCTAGAAGCTGTTAGGCAGACATAAATACTCCATTCTGGGGAGTAGCATTGGATTGACCGGTGCTGGGGCGGCTAGGTCTAACCATTTCTCTTCTTTATGAAAGAAAGAAAGAAGAAGAAAAAGGTTAATCTTAGAACGAATGTCAAACAATCATGATTCATAAAACAAGGCATCACAAAGAAAATAGGATAGAACGGGTCCAATGACTCGGATAAAATCCTAGGGCACGACTCCTAAGAAGAACTTAGGACGACGATCCTTGCTAGATTATTTTACTTTTTCTGAAGTTTGGCTCTGTTACCAAGCTATGACGCCCCACCCCTATACTCACGCTAGCCAAGGACACTCTAGCACGAAGAACAAGGCTGTTGAGGAGTGACCATCCGTGTAATTGCTTTGTGCCAGCGCCGATATGTCAGATGGTATAACATGCATTTCATTCAAGAGAAATCCGACATATCGATACAAACTCAAAGCTACTACACAGTGGCTATGTGATCTTCGGAAACAAGTATAGAAATAGACATGAAATAAATCAGTCACATATTTTCATATCTCAAAGGCGAAAGGGATACGAATATAACACATAGAAGTGTTCATCAAAGTAGGGGTCAAACAAGATCCACCATATCATAAAAGAATAGATACAAGTGCTAGACAAAAGAATAAGTATACATCAAGGAGTCTCTATCTCAAATGTATATCAACAAAAACTACCAATCTAATGTAGTTAGACAAAAGTCAGATGGTGATCCCTGATAAGGATTCAAGCAGAAGCACTTGTAACATCTCGTTCTGATCCGAGTATTATTTAATAAGGAAATAGTAAACGGATCAGTGTAGCTATAAATATCAGATAAAATGAGATAGAATAATAGATATGACGAAAACGTAGGATAACAATAATGCCATACTATGAAAAGTATACATTTAATAACAACAAAAATCATACAATATCTCCAACATCTCATAACATCAAAAGAATGTCATATTCATTACCATATTCGCCAAACCACAAATATTGGCTAATATATCAATGCCAATCATAAAAATTGGTGAAACATAAATTCTAGAAATCATCAATTAGAAATCCAGAAATCACAAAAAAGTTGAAGGCCTATCATAAACGGGAGCATGAAAACTCACCAACATGTGTATCACAAATGGGACGCTATCCCATGGTCGCAAACCATAGAGCTGGTGCAACGACGTAGTACAATATCGGTACGCCCGAGGAACCTGAAACTCGAATAGTTCAGAACA
The DNA here is from genome assembly GCA_030765085.1 of Allium cepa. Classification (NCBI taxonomy): domain Eukaryota; kingdom Viridiplantae; phylum Streptophyta; class Magnoliopsida; order Asparagales; family Amaryllidaceae; genus Allium; species Allium cepa. Next base: position 933,634,978 of record CM060943.1, on the reverse strand, counting down.
ACGATGTAGTACAATGGTACGCCCAATGAACCTGATAAGCCGATACAGCGACGTAGTACAATGGTACGTCCGATGAATCGAACTCCATAAAGAACATGGGTCGCTAGCCCATAAAAAGTGAGTCGGAAATCCAAAGAATCAATAGGACGCTAGCCCATAAAAGAAATGAGATGAAACTCAATAAAACGAGATACAGTCCCCTACATGGACAAAGAGACATCGCATATCGCAAGTCTAAATCATAAAATGATAATCATTGATCAATAAAAAGTGTGAATTATACTAAGCTAGTAAATAAATGAGTTTAGCTTCATATCCCATAAGTATCTTAAGTATTTACGAACAAATTGTAGACCTCCACTCGAAAATTGTCAAAAGAGTTTCAATCGAACAAGTCCAAAACTAACCGGCGAAGTAAAGGCAAGCGTTTCATACCACTAGTTTTACTAAGCCGTTTAATTTGATTTCTCAAACGAATAAGGTAATGGTTTGTGTATACTAATAGATTGAAAAAACGGTTTTAGAAACAATCTTCATATTAAAAATAGAGTTGAAACCATCTTTAGGAAAGAGTTTGAATATATACTATTAGTATAGAAACCTATGTATTTAAAAGTGATAAACCATAGAAATGATTATAAACACAATCAAACACCAAAATTCACATTCGAAGACGTGAATTAAATCCAATGAAATCGATACCAAACTCATCAAAATGGACATTCCCCAAAAATCTCAAAATAGAAGTCATCAATAGTTGTATAAATGATAATAACAACTCGGATAATCATGAATTGACAAAAATTGGAATTTCAAGCAAAATAGGTAAGTTGGGATGAAGCAGCAGGTCAATCGACTGGACAATGAGTTAAGTCGACTGGCCTAATCCCTGGAAAACTCTCGGGTTCCAGGTTAGTCGATTGGACTCAGAGTGCCAGTCGACTGGAACCTGTTTTCCAATATTTCCAGCCTAGTCCTCAAAGGCGCAAGAATCTAAACGGAGCCGATCGGTCGAGCAATTGCAAATAGGGATTTATGCCACGTGACAACCCAGTCCTATAGGCTCTTCGACTCACTCCAAAGACATGTTCAAGCATCAAAGCTAGGATTTTTAAAGATTTAACTTCAAAACACCAAAAATTGGAACTTTCGTAAAACCAATTCAAATAAAAAACAAATGAACTTGAATAGATGTTCGGAATTAATAACTAACAACAAATATAGATATAGACGTAGTTGTGAGATAAAAATCTCACCTTTTACCCAAAAACAAGGAAGGAGAAGCTTGACAGCAAAGGAGGATCAACCACTCTTCAATCCCAACTCTAAAAGCTCCAATCTAAGATCATAAGCCAAAGTTTCCCAAATTAGGCTATAGGGAATTTCTTAAATTGGAGAGAGATTGGATGGAGAAGAAGAAGAGATGCTTACCTAAGCTTCTCTTTGATTTTGGAGCTCAAACTTGAATTTGCAAAGAAGCTAGGGCTTGGGAATTTTAATTTCCAATTTCTTCCCCCATTGTTCCTAAGCTTGAAGTGTTAGGAAATAGAAATGTAATGGATGAAGAGGAGTATGGGTGGAGCTAGAGTCTTAAGTTGGGGTTAATGGGCTGAAACCCAAACCCAAAGCCCTAAGTGAAAAGGTTAAAGTTCTAGCTAACTCCAAGCATATCAATGTTCATATTCAAAAAGGTGGCAAATGCCATTTTGGACCCAGTGGAAGTGGTCCCGAGTCCTAATTTCGCTGTTTGCAAAATGTAGCTTTTCGAACTTAAATCCGACTAATGATGCCATATTTAAATAAGATATTTAAATATTCAATCGTAAAATATGCGGGTAGTTACAGACGCTATGGAAACGCAGCAGATCGCAGTTGCACCAGAGTTACGTTGCCGTCAAAGCATAATCCAAATGTATCTATAGGCTTCAGCGCCCTCGAATTGCGCTACCCTAATCATAATCCACAGGAACTACAGTTTTGTCCGGACGTCCTCTGGGATCAAAATTTAGAGCCCCCCTTAGGGCTCAAGGCAGAACTACCCAGCGAATCTTCTACTATAAGTTTCAACTCTAATGCAAGCACTTTTTTCCCCATAGCATTCTCAAAACATTTCACACTATACACATATAGTACTTTCAAATCATACTCTTTACATGTATCACATATAAATCCCATTTACACAAAATCAATATCTCAAAATCCATAATTCTCAAACTGGGCTTTCCAAATTCCCAAAATTTGCTTTTTGCCAAAACCAAAAGCCTTTTAAAAACAATGGGTACCAAAACCTTTTTCAGTTCCATTCTCATAATCATTCTTATATATATTGTTAACTCCACCTCGGCCATGACTCAACGACCTAAAACAGTTACCGACTTAAGGCTTAACAGTTACCGACTTAAGGCTTAACAGTTACCGACTTAAGACTTAACAGGGATGCCGACTCAGCAGACTTAAGAGGGATGCCGACCTAAGGTTTAAGAGTGATACCTACCTAAGGAGGATACCGATCTAAATACCTAAGAAGGTTGACGACCTAACTTCTCGGGACAGGTTCACGGTCTACACTTGAGTCGTGACCGACTTATGGCCTATGTTAGGTCGTTCCTGACCCAGGCAACGAAGGAGAATCCGGTCCAGCTACTTAGCACGCAGCCTGTTAACTCGGCGGCGACTGGGGACTTGTGATTTGAATCTCGAAGAGCATACACTTCCCGTTTAAGCCGTAAGCCATGCATGAGAAAGAGAGGGCGACCTATGATCTATCCTGGGTTGGTGCCGACCTACAACCTATTTTAGGTCGGCCACTACTTACAACTTGACACCGAAACTTCCTATAAATACCCCTCGAACTCCAACACTTGGGGGGACTTTTTTGAATGATTCTTCTTGGAAGCAACTACATTCTGCCGAGCTACTTCATCAACAATTGTAACACTTAGGATGCTTCAATCAATTTCATCTCGAGCTTCAGCTTATTGGACATGGATTCAAGGGATTTTCTCGTATCGAAGTTTTAGCTACTTGTCTTTCCAAGTGATGTAATGGAAGATTGTTATAGAATTGTATTTGATCCAGCAATAAAAAAGAATTAAAGTGGACGTAGGCTCAATTGGGAGCCGAACCACTATAAACGTTGTGTTCTTACTGTTTTCTCTGTAATTTCTCCTGCTTAAATCTGATTCCCGTGCAAACGGGTGGTGCTTTCACACTCGCTTTATCACACTCGGGTGTTAGCGTCCGATTTTCACGTTAACATTTTTGGTGCTTTCACTGAGAACCCAACTCAGGATACTTCCACCATTGCTCCGCAAAGATCTGTTGAAAGGATTTCTTTTAAAACCAGAAGTTTATTGGAAATAATGGCTCCTGGGAGAAATCGAAGTTCTGTAAGATCCGACGATGTTCAAGAGAATACTGCAACCTCTCCTCCTTCAAGTCAAGCAGCTCCAACTGTTGGAGTTACGCGAGCAGAATTGGACGCCGTAGTTTTGGGGTTGAATCAACAATTGAATGCTCAGAATGCGCAGTTGGAAGCCCAGAATGCCCTGATCTTAAGTAAGTTGAATGATCTACTTGGGGAAAACCGTCAACCAGGTAATAATGATGGAAACCCGACTGTGGGAGTTCAGGATATTGAAGGGAACATTTCTCAAAGAGCCGCAGACCCTGTGGAAAGGACATCTCCTCAAGCTGGAGGATCAGGGCCGCAGCCGACCCACCGTGAACGATTGTCAAGACAGAATTCAGAGAGAGTGGCTGATGTTTGCCCTCCAGAGCCTCTAAATGATGAAGAGTATTTTTCGGGTATGGTTCGTCAAATCATGAAGGAAAATATGCGAAGAGATGAAGATGAGAAAGAGTGGGGTTTTGCTCCAAACAAAACTCCATTTACTGAAAAGATCTTGAAGGCAGAGTTCCCAAGGAAATTCGTTCCCCCTACTATTCCGGCTTACAAGGGGACGAGTGATCCTAACGAGTTTCTGTATAAATACGACTGGCATATGACGGGTGCCAGAGCTTCTGATGAAATCAAATGTTGATATTTCTCGGTATATCTTGAAGGTGTGGCTCTATTGTGGTTTACAAAGCTGCCAGTCAGGTCCATTGATTAATTCTCCGATTTGACCAGGAAATTCAAGGAGCTGTTTCGATTGTATGCTTCTAAAGAAAAGGATACAATGTCGCTGTCAAGTATAGAGCAAAATCTGGGAGAATCCATCAGATCATTTTTAAATCGTTTTAACATAACATTGGCCGAGGTAGATAATGCTGAGCCACGCATGGTCCTAACATACTTGATGAGGGCGATTGACAAATCAAGCGAATTTGGAAAGTGGTTGAAAATGAAAGAACCAAACTCGCTCGACAAATTCTACAAGAAAGCGGATGAAATCATGCGCTTGGAAAGCCTCCAAACACTGGCTAAGGTGGTATCAGTGGAAGCCGGGAACAATGGTGCTGCTTCGAACAAGAAAGAACCCACCACTCAGAAAAGGGGAAATGATGGTGGAAAGAAACAGGGAGATGCTAAGAAAGGCCGTCCTTTCAATTTCACGCCCTTGACCGATACCCTTGAGAACATCTTCTTTGCAACCAAGGGTGATGTCAATTATCTGACACCGCTTAAAATGAGAGCGGGAAATAAGATGGAGAAGAGTGGAAGGTTCTGCCGGTTCCACAACCAGCCCGACCATGACACCAACAAATGACGTCAATTGAAAGAAGTAATTGAACAACTTTTGAAAGAAAACAAGCTCCAGCAGTATGTAAAAAGGAATAGAAATGCCCCAGCTTCGTCAACTCAAGGACAACAAGTTCCCACTCACTGTCCTGGCTCAAGTGAGAAGGCCGTAGAGCATGAATCGGAAATACCTGTCATCAGTATAATAACTGGAGGGCCTCACCCAGCAGGCAAAAGCTGGGGCGAGATGGAAAGGTATGCCCGGGCCTTGAGGCATGTACCAGCTGAAGAGAATGTTTTTGTTTTAGAAATGATGCGCCTTAATAGCAACAAAAGACTTCCACGGATGATATTGTATTCGGTGCCAGAGACTCTTTGGGTATCGAGGCTCCTACCATAGATCCTTTGGTCATATCCGCTGGTATTGGGCCGGCTACTGTGAGAAGAGTTCTAGTTGATTGTGGAGCTTCATGCTACATTCTCTTCAAGAAGACCATTGATCAAATGAAAATTCCAATGGCTGACTTTCAAGCTTCATCACTTAAGATTGATGGGTTTGCTGGAGAACCCAAACAACCGATTGGGACCTTAGATTTGTTTGTAGAACTCGGAAAAGGACTGAGGAAGGTGGCTCGAAAGCAAACCTTTATAATTGTTGAAGAATTCTCTTCCTACAATGCCTTTTTAGGCCGACCAACTCTTGCTGCATTTAAAGCTGTTCTTGCCCCGTGGTGTCTGACTATAAAATTCCCCACGGATAATGGAGTTGGCGTGATTAAAGGAGACCAAGATGCGGGGCGAGAATGTTATCTTACAGAGCTGCGTGAATCAAGGAAAAGAGAGATGGGGAAAGGTGCGGCGACTCCAGTCCGCACCAAAGAACAAACCTTGTAGCAATTATAGGGTGGAGCCTGTACTGGTGAATGTAGTGCCGCACGAAGAGAGATGGATCCAAGGAAAGCTAGTGCAGGGGAGAATAGGGTAGTACCGGTAGAGGTAACAGTTCCGGTACCCGTTGAACCAAAGGACCCAAACAAAGTGCTAAATGTGGGTTCATAACTCAACACAACAGTTCAGAATGTTGTGATTTCATTTTTGAAGGCAAATTTGGATGTATTCGCCTGGACTCATGCTGACATGTGTGGAATATCCCCAGAGATCGCAGTACACACTCTGAACATTGATCCAAAGTTTACACCCGTGAAACAGAAAAGAAGAACTCAGGGTCATGAGAGGACGGCAGCATTAAAAGAAGAAGTGGATCAGCTCATGGAGAACGGTTTCATCAGAGAATCTACTTATCCAAATTGGGTATCAAATCCAATGCTGGTTAAAAAAGATAACGGAAAGTGGAGAGTATGCATTGACTTTTCAGATCTAAACAAAGCCTGCCCCAAAGACTGTTTCCCGCTGCCCAGGATCGATCAGTTGGTGGATGGGACGGCAGGGCATGAATTGTTATCTTTTATGGATGCATACTCTGGATATAACCAGATTATGATGCATGAGCCAGATCAAGAGGATACAAGCTTCATCACAGATGTTGGACTCTACTACTACAAGGTCATGCCTTTCGGACTCAAGAATGCAGGGGCAACTTACCAAAGGCTTGTTAATGCCATGTTTAAACCACAGATTGGCAAGACAATGGAAGTTTATGTTGATGATATGCTAGTGAAGTCTAAGAAAGCAGTGGACCACATGGATCACTTGGCAGAGATGTTCGCAGTACTCCGAAAGTACAAAATGAAGCTTAATCCCTTGAAATGTTCATTTGGAGTGGAGTCCGGAAAGTTTTTGGGTTTCATTATGAGCGCTAGGGGAATTAAAGCTAATCCAGCTCAGATCACTGCCCTGAAAGAGGTCAAGGCTCCTAGAATGAAGAAGGAATTGCAAAGTCTCAATGGAAGGTTGCTGCCTTGAGTCGGTTCATTTCGAAAGCCACTGACAAATGCATTCCATTCTTTGATGCTCTGAAGAAAGGAAGAAAAAACTTTGAGTGGACTCCTGAATGTCAGAAGGCATTCGATGAGTTGGTTCGTCATATGGAAGTGCCTCCGATACTTTCGAAGCCTGACAATGGTGAAGATCTCTTCATATATTTGGAAATTTCATCTCATGCTCTCAGTGCAGTGTTGGTACGGGAAGAAACAAGGATTCAACGCCTAGTCTATTATATCAGCAAAAGATTCACTGGGGCAGAGATGAACTATTCAAGGTTGGAAAAGCTCGCCTATTGTTTGTTGATCGCATCAAGAAAATTGAGGCCATATTTCCATGCTCATCCCATCAAAGTCCTCACTGATCAACCTCTAAAGCAAGTCCTATTCCGTCCTGAGACTTTGGGCCGTCTTTTGAAATGGAATATTGAACTCAACCAATATGACATCACTTATCATCCCCGAAAATCAATCAATGGACAAGCTTTAGAAGATTTCATCGCAGAATGTACGGATAAAGGTGATAGTGAGGAAGAAGTCACTGATAACGTCCCAATCCAATGGAAATTGTATGTCGATGGTGCAAGAAATGGTTGCTGTTCCGGAGCAGGGGTTGTCCTTGAAACCCCAGAAGGGCGATCGCTGTGTTATGAACTGAGACTAGAATTTCCTTCGTCAAATAATGAAGCAGAATTTGAAGCCCTCATCGCTGGTTTAAGGATCGCTAAAGAACTAAACATCAAAGCATTGCAGATCTTCAGTGATTCTCAGCTTATTGTCTGCCAATTTAAGAAGGAATTTCAAGCTAAAGGAGGGAATCTACCCGCCTATTTATCAAAAGCCTGGGTGCTTCTTCAAAATTTTGACCGTTATTCAATAAACCATATGCCCCGCGAAGAGAACATGAAGGCGGATTCTCTCGCAAAGTATTCAAGTACCGGTGAAGCTCAACTATTGGGATTAGTTCTCGTCGAAGTCCTGTCAGCTACAAGCACATATGAAATGGATGTTGATTGGATTATGAATGTATCCCAAAAGCAAGAATCATGGATGGCTCCAATACTTGAATATTTACTCAATGGTTCTTTGCCGGAAAGTTCAAAAGAATGACAGAAGCTGATGAGGAAGGCCTCCAGATATATAGTTCAAGATGGTCGTTTGTACAGACGAGGATTTTCAATGCCATTACTCCGATGCATGACAAAGGAAGAAGCTAAGACAATTCCGACTGAACTACACGGAGGGGAATGTGGGGATCATACAGGTGGTCAAACTTTAGCAAAGAAAATCCTCCGTTATGGATACTTTTGGCCAGAAATTAATCAGGATGCTGCTGACTATTCCCGAAAGTGTGATAAATGCCAGAGATTCGCTAAAATTCCTAGAGCACCTTCCACTGAGCTAACACAAATGGCCAGTCCATGGCCGTTTGCCATCTGGGGAATAGATCTCATTGGGCCTTTGCCGACTGCCAAATCGGGAATTAAATATTCTAGCGTTGCTGTTGATTATTTCACTAAATGGGTTGAAGTCGAACCATTGACTACTATTACCTCTAAGAAAATGATAAGTTTTGTGACCAAAAATATCATTTGCAGGTATAGTGTGCCTCAGAAGATAATTACAGACAGTGGTACCCAGTTTGAAAGTGAGGAGTTCCAAGATTTCTACAAACGATTCAAGATTCGAAAAAGCTTCTCAGCGGTGGCTCATCCGCAGAAAAACGGGCAAGTGGAAGCAGTAAACAAAATCATCAAATCAACCATCAAAAAGCAGCTGGAAAAAGAAAAAGGTGGTTGGGTCGATAAGTTACCGCTTGCACTATGGGCATACAGAACCACCCACAAAACTGCGACTGTGCATACTCCATTTTCATTGGGATACAGGTCAGAAGCGATGATTCCAGTGGAAACTGAAGTCCCCTCACACAGAAGGATCCATTTTGATCAAGATGAGAATGAAAAATTGCAATTGGAAGCACTTGACCTCCTTGATGAAAGAAGAGAAGAGGCTAGACTTAGAATTGCAGCTCATCGGCAAAGAATAGCCAGGCACTTCAATTCCAAAGTTCGTCAGCGCTGCTTTGAAGTTAGGGACCTAGTCCTGAAGAGAATTATGACAGCCACAGGTGTGTTTGGGCCAAACTGGGAAGGGCCATATGTCATAGGCACGAAGCTTCTTGATGGCACATTCAAACTCACAACTGTCGAAGGAAAACCAATTCTAAGAGCATGGAACAACAATCATTTGCGTCCATATTTTACTTAAAAGCTTTGCTGAAATGTTGTAAAAGAATTACGAATATATGATTCTTGTATTGAAAGCAATTGTAAAGCAAGTGAATTATGAAAAGCTATAAAGTGGATGTAGGCCCAGCATTTGGCCGAACCACTATAAATCTTGTGTTCTCGACTACTGTAAACTGCTTTGTTTTATTTTGACATATAAAATACGTTAATTGTGTTACTAAAATATCGATTTAATAATGCAGGCCATTAAAACAAAGCTTACCCATCGCAAGACCAAGCGATCTCCGACGTCACCCAATAAGCAAACACTAAACCATTCAAAATTTCCATACTCAAATCCTACAAAAGAAGTGCTTCGAACAAAAGTTAGCGATGTGGATGGAAGTGGACCATTTCTAACTAACTGCGAAATACAAACGAGCATCCAGTTAAATAGCCTGTGTCTACCACCACCAACTCGCTTAACTATGAAGTATATTTCTTTGGATAAGGAAAATTTTTGGCAACTAAAAAGGGATGACACTTGCAAAAGATAACGGGGATCGCCGACATGAATAGATGGCAAAGAGACATGGGCGAGCAAGCATCAAACAGCAAAAGACCTCTTCGGAGGCACAAGCCCTCTTCAGAGGCACAACTCTTCGAAGGATAAAGACCTCGAGCGGGCCTCACCAGAAAAAGAGAGTTCTTTCTCGACATAAAGTTGCGTACTGATCGTTGATACACTCCCGTGAATCCGTCCAACTGAGATAAAGTAACTCCAAACTTCCAGGCAAAAGCCCTAATCAGAGGCACACGTTACACCGAGATTGAAACAAAACTTCCAAGTGTTGAAACGTGAAAAGCCCTCTTCGAAGGCCCATTTCACCACAGTTGAAATGCTAAAAGACCTCGAGCGGGCCTAACCAGAAAAAGAGAGTTCTTTCTCGACATTAAGTTGCGGACTGATCGGTGATACACTCCCGTGAATCCGTCCAACTGAGAGAAAGAAACTCCAAACTTCCAGTCAAAAGCCCTACTCAGAGGCACACATTTTACTGCGATCGGTGATACACTCCCGTGAGTCGAAATGTGAAAAGCCCTCTTCGGAGGCCCGCTTCCCAGCGAACAGGGAAACAATAAAAGCCTCTCCCAAGGGGCAGAAACAAGAAGACCTCTTCCCAGAGGCACAATCGAGCAAAAAGACCCCTCCCTAGGGGCACAATAAAACAGAAAGACCTCTTCGGAGGAACAACTCTTCGGAGGCACACGTTTCACCAAGATTGAAATAAAACTTCCAAGTGTTGAAACGTGAAAAAGACCTCCTAAGAGGTACAACTTTTCAAAGAAGCATTTCATCAGAAATGCAAAACAAAGATCAAAAGCCCTCCACCGAGGCACAATATATTAAAAAAAAAGAGAAGCCCTCTTCAAAGGCACACTTTAGCTTTCAAAGGAAGACTGGTTCATCTATTCTTGAAAATACTCTTCCTCAAAAAGAAGTTAAAGTGCCCTTCAGAGACCCGCTTTACCACATAGGAGAATTCACTTTGTAAAAATGTGTGTATGCACAAGAGAAAAAGTGATATCTTCGAAGGTTGAACCGTAGAAACTCATATGGAGCGAGCTGTACTCTATTTTGAGCAGAATAATATTCCTCCAAGTATGGAATAATTATTCTCCAGAAAATAAGAGTACAAGTCCCCTCAAAGTATAAAATATTGCAACGAGCTTATGGTATAGGGGCAACATGGTATAACTACATTGGTAAAAATTACGCTCGAACAACATACCACAAGCTCACTGCAATATCATATAAAGAAACTTGTAGAAAAATGAAGAGTAAATGCATTCTCAAATACAGATAGAAGTTTGTACAAACAAAAAGAATCATTTTATTCAATACTGTCAAAATTTTATACAGGTACAGGTTTCAAAATAAAAAGAAAAAGAAAAGCGGAGGCCGGTATGCGCACAATCTCCGGCCAGTACATGCAAAAAGCAAAAAGTAAAAATAAATCGAAGCAGGGCCCCTTACTTCTTCTTGCCACCACCTTTAGAGCCTTCACCTGACCTAATAGGCAGTTTTTCAGGACGGCTTGGGAGAGTTGGGGAAGAAGGAGAGTGGGTCACTGCCGAATCAACCTTCGATTCCTCTTCAGAAACAAGAATGTTTTTCCTTTTCTTGGAAGTGGCACGCTTCCTCCTCCTCCTTGAAGAAGACTCACTTCCCGGGGTAACAAGAGCAGACAGTTTTATGTCATCAGAAATAGTATGCTCCGGGGATTTGTCACCTCCTTCAGGTCCTTCGTCCTTCTGCTTCTGCGAAGCGATGGGATCATCCAACCCTTGAAGGGCTCCTATCAATTCTTCTTGTGATCCCGGCTGGGAGATAGGAGTGATTTGAGGGAATGGAGGAGGGACAGCTGGAGGAGGAGAAGTCTGTGTGGCACTTGGCGTTTTTGTTACAGAAGAAGAAAAGCCAAAAATATTAGTATCTCCCATGATGAAAGGAGATAGCGGCTCAATGAGATTTAAGAAATAATAAAAAAGTTCGTCAAACTCATGAGAAGCAAACAAACAGTCCACTTGAGCAAGATTAACGGTAGAGTTACCTGGAGAATTTGGCTTCCTAATGTCAACCTCATAAGCCTGTGCTTCGGCACTCTCTTCGCCTTCATCTCCACCCTGCGTGCTTGTGATCTCAGCTGTAACTTTAACAGGGGATGGAGAATGAGAACCAGAGCCTGTGATGTCAACATCGGCTGAAACCGAAGGAGGGACGGGGGCAGTTAATGGTGCTTCTTTCGCAAAGTGCTGCTCCCCTACCTCAGCTCGTGCTTTGGCAAGCTGCTCTTTTCCCCGGGCTAGGGCAGCTCTGGCGTCATCATCTAGAAAGTGTTCTGCAAGAGATGCTTATGCATAACCGGCGCCTGTACCTCCAAGCATGTCAAGAATTGACTCCCAAACCTCAGCCAGGGTAATCTCATACTTCGGTCCTAAGAATGAAAGGCTCCGCGCCCCATAACGCTATGTACGTAGAAGTCAAATAAAGTGGAGCTGATATTGGCTTTAGTCGCCTCATGCGACTGTTCGGCAGCCTGCCTTCCAGCGATAGCTTCATCGCGTTCCTTCTCGGTCTTTAATAATTGGGCCTTTAGCCTCATAATCTTCAAATCCTGGGAGTTGACCTTCTCCCTTAACTCTGCAACGTCAGCACGATACCTTCCCGTTGTTTTAGGCTCAACCTCAAGTTGCGCCTCGGCATGTCGCTGAGCAGCGTGAGCATCGCAAACTTGCTTTTGAAGTACTTCTTCTTTTTGGGTATATGAGGTAGAAGAAGTAGCAAGCTCTTGCTAAAGTTTTTCAACTTTCGCTTCAAGCTCTTCATTATAACTAGTGATGTTCCTCATCTCGGTATCATGCTGCTCAAGAACCTTCTGCCATTCAGCTTTCTCATTTTCCATATTAAGCATGGCCTCGAGATTCGCATGATTTACCCTTTGAAGCTCGTCAACAAGCTTTTGCCAGCCCGACATTCTTTCAATATCAAGTCTGACGGCATCGAGATTTCGCAGCATGGCAGGCTTGTCAATTGGAACTAAGTCGAGATCGAAGCGAACCCCCTTCAAACACCATTGTGGAAACCGGCTTTGCTGAGTGGCTGGGCCTGGTCCAATTTGAAATTTAGGCCTGTTAACTATTGTCTGAATGTTTGTCTTCCCGAGAGTAGGAGTGCCAGAAGGGATGTCAAGTGAGACGGGGGCAGTGGCCTTTTCAGGAGTTGTAGATGCACGCTTCTCACCGTGCCGGGCACGCTTTCTTGGGTCCTCAACTGTATGGCTTTTTCCCCGATCATCATGCGACTTTCTTTTGTGAGAGTCGTCACCTCTCTAGGAAGAATCATGGTGCTCCTCCCTTTCTCTCCTCTCATAACGCTCTTCTTGAGCCCTCTTCTCCTGAGCCTTTCGAGCGGCTCTCTCTTCGTCGGTTTCTCTGTGAACGGGAAGGTAGCGCCTATAGTCATATTGATTATGCCTCCCATAGCGCTGAAAGTCGTCATAGTAAGAGCCGCTGCGTCCCGTCGGAGAATCTGAAATTAAAAAAAAAGACAAGTCTTAAAAGTCTTCAGAGAAAAGAAGCGTGACTTTAGAATCTTCAAAGTACAAAGAATTAGGTGCATGAAAGTGCTAAAAAGTCCTAAGTGTGTGTGGTGTGCAAACTACACGCATCAGGCTACAAACCGCTCTTCGACACAGCGGTGGTAGTGACTTGAGTGGTAGGCGTCAAAATTTGTTGAAAAGTTGATGTCGCCTCGACAACAGGAGAATAAGCTTTAGGGACATCATCTTTAAAGAGTTATTGTGAAGTTATCATCAGGTAACTTAGCCCCTCGAAAGTATCATCACCGCCAAGTTCGACGGGAGTATCTTTTTCGGCTTCCAGACCAGCCACATTTTCAGAGCAACGAAGAGATTCTTCCTCTTCAATAACTGGGGCAAGTGCCGATTTGCTGGATGTCCCCGCAACATCGATAGTAGTAGGGCACTTCACCAGAGAAGCCTCGGAGGCAGGTTCTTTTGGTATTGGTTCGTCAGTGGAAACTAGGGCATCTAATGCTTTAGGCGGGGAGTCTGGAACCTCATGGGGGTGTGTAGAGCATAAAGCGTGTAAATGTCCATACTGATGCAAAAATTCGTCCCTCAACAAAAACTTTATACTTCTCCCTTTAGCAGTCACAACACTTAATCTCTTAAAAAATTATTTATGGCTTGGATCGCTAGAGGGAAGAGGAAGTGCTGAAAATAACAAAGAATGAAATTAGCAATTGGTAATTCGGATCTCGAAAAAGTTTGAAAATGGAGAAAATAGAAACAGATAATCTTACTTCCTACTCTCTAGATGGCATAAAACCCTAGGGGGCAGCGAGCAAAGAAAAAATGGTTCAAAAATCCATGAACACTTTCGGTAAGATCAGAAATAAGCTTGCGGTTTTTAGCACTTCTCACAATAATAAGGGAAGGATGGTCTTTACTCTTTGCAAATGAGCATAAGTAGCGAATTTCTTCAAAACTTGGCAAGCGATCAAGAGTTCTCCTAAACAAAACACACAACCCCATCAAGATGGCGTAGCCATTAGGATGAAGTTGGAATGGAGGGATTGTCAACCGAAGGAGAAGGGTTCGAAGGAAGTCGTTAAAGGGAGGAATCGCCCCGCTTAGGCACATTTGGCGATTGACTGTAACAAAACCGGGGGGAGGACTGTCAGCAGTATCATTTGGCCCGAGAAGTAGGGCATCATTTTCAGCAAAACCAAATTGAGTACGTAGCTGAATAAACGCTCTCGGAGTAAGGATAGTTGAAGTCCTCTCTGGAGGATTCTCTATAGGAATAGCTATCTGAAAGGTCTCTTCCGCTTGAGCTTCCACTTCTTCTTCTTGGTGGGAAGTCATTCTACACAAACAACTGGATATTCAAACATGAAGGTGCACGTTTCCTAAAATGTGTGGAGTGTTGTGTAAAATCAATCAAGCAATAAGCAAATATAACTGGAATAAAAACTAGCAAGTATTTGTCAGTTATAAAGTCCAGGGTTCGTTGTTTTAATATGCATGTGTAATGTTGATGCAAACAAATCAGTTCAAGTTAGCGATGCTTTGCATTAATACTTCACTTTAGTTGATTGGCTCACAGCATTTCATATAGTGTATTTAAGTTGATTACTCTATGTCAACTAATCTGTCATTTGATGTGGGCAGTCAATGGCAGTATATTCGCCTTGGTTTTCTATGATTGTTGTTTTCAGCAGGTTGTTCGCCTATAAGTTAATGTGGTCTGTGAAATAAGGCAACAAAGTTAAAACAATCCAGAATTTAAGCAATTCAGTCCAGCAGATCAAGTCGTGAGCAGTAAGGAGAAAGGCTCCGGTTCAAAAAGTGGTGCAAGATTCCCCAAGTGTTAGTTTGGCCACGATTTAAGGATTAGGTCGGCAAATTTCCCCGAGTGCTATTTCGGCCACGACTTATGATTTAGGTCGCATCAAATTAGATCGGCCAAAAGTTAGGTCACCCAAAATCACTGGGTCGCGTCCAAAATAATATCTCACTCTACTCAACCCGTTAACCCGATAGACGCTCTATCAACGACGGCCTTCATTTCATTCATGATATCGGATCATCCAATAAAACTATTTGAAATCATCACCAAATCAATGCTTTGCCACCCAAACGCAAATCAAAAATCAGTGAGCCTTGAGCAGTAACCCATCGACATCATCTCATCAATCATTTAAAGCCAAAACCAAGCTAACTCGGGTTCATAAACTACAGGTGTAATGAGATTCGCAATGAAGCAGTGCGCAAGGAGGTGGGTTAGGTTTGAATGGAATTCGTGAATCAATGACAATAAGGGTTCAAGAAAAGAGCAGGTTCACTTACGCAATGAGTAGCAAAGATTATCGGTGATTGATTGGAATGAAATTGCCTTTTGGAGCTCGGGAAAATTTTAATGGCAGAATCAAGCAAGAGAGTAAGTAATGAAAAGGAAGAAGAAGATGTGTGACTTATACCTTGCAGTGGAGGGAACTGAAGCGGCATATACGATCTAACTGTTAGGTCGCGTACGACCTACCGACCTAAAGGGGGACGGGTTAAAGGATATCGAAGCACACGACCTAACCATTAGGCGTATACTTCGAGGGGTAAATGTTAACTCCACCTCGGCCATGACTCAGCGACCTAAAACAGTTACCGACTTAAGGCTTAACAGTTACCGACTTAAGGCTTAAGAGTTACTGACTTAAGACTTAACAGGGATGCCGACTCAGCAGACTTAAGAGGGATTCCGACCTAAGGTTTAAGAGTGGTACCTACCTAAGGAGGATACCGATCTAAATACCTAAGAAGGTTGACGACCTAACTGCTCGGGACAGGTTCACGGTATACACTTGAGTCGTGACCGACTTATGCCCTATGTTAGGTCGTTCTCGACCCAGGAAACGAAGGAGAATCCGGTGCAGCTACTTAGCACGCAGCCTGTTAACTCCGTGGCGACTGGGGACTTGTTATTTGAATCCCGAAGAGCATACACTTCCCGTTTAAGCCGTAAGCCATGCATGAGAAAGAGATGGCGACCTATGATCTATCCTGGGTCGGTGACGACCAACAACCTATTTTAGGTCGGCCACTACTTACAACTTGAAACCGAAAATTCCTATAAATACCCCTCGAACTCCAACACTTGGGGGTGACTTTTTTGAATGATTCTTCTTGGAAGCAACTACATTCTGCCGAGCTACTTCATCAACAATTGCAACACTTCGGATGCTTCAATCAACTTCAACTCGAGATTCAGCTTATTGGACATGGATTCAAGGGATTTTCTCGTATCGAAGTTTTAGCTACTTGTCTTTCCAAGTGATGTAATGGAAGATTGTTATAGAATTGTATTCGATCCAGCAATAAAAAAGAATTAAAGTGGACGTAGGCTCAATTGGGAGCCGAACCACTATAAACGTTGTGTTCTTACTGTTTTCTCTGTAATTTCTCCTGCTTAAATCTGATTCCCGTGCAAACGGGTGGTGCCTTCACACTCGCTTTATCACACTGGGGTGTTAGCGTCCGATTTTCACGTTAACATATATAAGTTTATTCTTTCAACTTGAATAATTTTTGGATCACTGCACACTTATATAAATTCCTCTTTATATTTCAAATACCCTTCAGAGATCTTTTCTTTTGGTTATAGATTTAAGAAGGAGAGGTTTTAATATATAATAAATATATATGTTTATTTATGCCAAATCAAATATGAATGTTTGATTTCCTTTACAAAGTCATTCACCACACTTCTTACACTTTATAAAGGAAGTTTTCGGTTATAGTGCTATCCAGCCTTCATTTTTAATCATCATATATCTCTCAGAATATACTCATCACTGTAAAAAATCATTTTTGCCTCAATATCTCGATTACGGTTCAAACTTAGAATTGGTCCAATTTCCATTTGGGTTATAACTTAAATTTTTTCTAATTTGTATTTGAATCTATGATTTAAATATAAGCAATTTCCACTTTGACTAGTTTGAATTTAGAAAATAGTTTAAAATAGTTAAGTAGTTGTAAAATAGTTAAATAGTTGTAAAATAGTTAAATAGTTAATATAAGATAGTTTGAGTTTTAAAAAGAAAGGTTGTATAGTAAATAGCTTGGAAAAATAGATTTAAGACGGTTTATATCAAAGCAATTTTTTTGAAATTAGTTTCAGAGTCAAAATGGTTCAATTTCCAAATGTCCAACTCAAATCAATTTTCAATTTCCATTTCCATCTGGATGGATTCAATCCAGATTAACTTCGATCCCTGTAACGCCCCGAAAATTTTCGACTTTCGAAAATTCAACATCGATACTCACTTTATCGACTGCCGAGAATTCGAAGGCCAAAAACCGGAATGTTATGGGTTTTAAAAAGAATTTAAGAAAAAGGAAGAAGAAGAGAGAAAAAGGTAGAAGATAGAGTGAATAGAAATAGAAAATAGAAATTAGAGAGAATAGAAAACAGAATAGAAGGTAGAAAATTTTAAGATAGAAAGAAAAGAGAAGAGAAAGGAAATGGAACACAGAAGAAAATAGGACGGAACAGAAAACAACAGAACAACATCAGAATCTCACAATTCGCAGCGGAACAACATATAATAATAAATGAATAATCTTTAAACAAAGAACTATCAGTTATTACATTTTATACATTACATTACATCATGTCATCAGAGTATACAATATCAAACAAACAGCGGAAAAAGAAATACTATATAATTAGTAATACGCCATGCCATCCAGCTTGCCTCTAGCAAATCCAGAATATCCAGAATATCCTGATAAACCTAACTCTTAACTGCCCGTGTGAAAAATTGGTGGGCACCCAGAGTTTAGGAAGGAAAACAATAAACTCCAAGTCAGTCATGTGACTGGTGCGAGAACTCAAAACAGTTTATTTATCTTTAAAATCAAAATAGAAGAATATTTTTAAAGTCAATTCGCAATGCTTTTAAAAATGAGACTACCATAAGGCCTCCCGCACACACACACAATGCAAACGCAGAATCGGAGGAGATTTCTCCTTATGATAGTCAAAGATGCTTGATACGCATTTAAAATAACATTTGATATTATTATTAGTGTATAGTGTAGGAAAAATTTATTTCGAAAGTAGAATATAAATCTTAGCCAACATACGACCATTATCGTATGCCTACTATAGCTAACTATGTTCAATAGCAGGTTACCGCCATATTCCATAGCAGGTTATACAACTAAAACCGTACAAGTCACGTATTGTTTCTTTGGATTTCCAACGAATGATCAGGCCAAGGAACTTCCCATTGCCACATGAGAATGCCTCTGGATGGACATCCCCGAGAACCAAACCGGATCTCTACCAACACAAGGCCGGGTTACCCCTAACTGAGTAACAACTGACCGAATATGCCATCCCCCGGTCCTTTGGGACCTTTATCACCGAGCGCTCGTAATCAATTCACACAATCATAACAAAGTGTTTTCAACATGAGTAAGTATCTGGGCTCCATACCATGATACCACCCTTTTCCAGAAGGAAATGGACACATCCTAAAGGGTGCTACCCCTCATAACCCTGCTGCCTCTTTCCTGTTTTGACCATTCACGGGGTGTGAGGCTCGACGAAGTCACGTCCACAAAAACATACTTTATACAAAAGCCATGCTTTGCGTCAACAAATGATCATAGAAATGATCACCAGGATAGACGATCAAATAAACGATCCTATCACAAATAATCAACACAATGATCATTTCAGCATTACTCAGCATGTCACATTACCAAATTGGGAATATATCGCTGATAACATTCAACTACATAACCTCTGAGCACGTACGTCTCAGAGAAGGGTGTTAAGCTAAAAGAATAAATTCTCCGCCACCAACAGAAATATATTTGAAAGAAATCGGCTTTACATCTCAATTTGTAATGTCAGACATACAATCCATACAAGTCTGTTCCGGGCTCGAACAAAACCGAAGGCACTTCTTACGAAGCCCTTGCAATACGGGTATTCACAATCCCGATCGAATTTCCTATCACTTAGGAGATCTCTATACCAGGAGCTACCCAGCGCAGAGGCAATCGATAGGTCATCCTATCGCTTTCACAAATACTCGGTCTTCAACACCGATCTTCAAATGTAATTCATAACGACGTATCACATATTCGGAATGGGTTATACGACCCCATGGTCCTTTCCCGGTTAACCCAAATAGTGAGCGCTTATTCAAAAATAAGTGTAGCATTCACATTCAAACAAATCACATCAATTGCCCATTCAAAGGGAAATATTGATAGTCGGTTATTGAACTATCACTGGATATGCACACATCACCAGTTTCAAAATAATTTTCCAAATTATTTATTTTCCAAAATATCTTCACTAGATATTAAATTTCAATACTTCAAAAATAAATCAATATTTATTTTTAAACCAATTTCACTTTCTTTTATAAATTCCTTAGCGAATTTATAATTCCAAGATATCAATGAATATTCGATTTCAATTATTCATTTTCAATTTATCTTCAAAAAGATAAATCCTCTAAACGTTTCATTTCACATTGGAAAAACATTTCCATACTTATACATTCATAAGTAATTCACAAATTTTATTTATTTTCAACACTTAGAAAATATTCAATATACTTCAATCGAAATTAAGTATATATTTCATTCTTTAAGGAAATCATTCTCTTAAACATATTTATTTGGGCCAAAACGAATGTTACGTAAAACATCGTTACGACAACCCAAAATCACTAGTATAGGGATTTGAATTTAAAATAGATATATAAATCCCAATACTATTCAAAACATTTCCTTTCGGAAATCATTTACTATAACAACAGTGTTATAGTCCACCATTTCCTTTTATTTCTCGAAAACGTCTATTTCAACAATAAATGTTGAAATCTATGGTTTCGAATCTCAACACATTTTAAAACATCGTTAGATCGTTTTAATTCTATTTAAACATCCAAATCCAAAACATTTTCTTTAACGTGTTATTCACTATTCAAAAATGTGAATAACTTCGTTAACAAATCTCATCCTTTTATTCATTTTAATTCAAAGGATTATTCACTATTCAAAAATGTGAATATAACTCCATTAAATAAGTTATGACAATTAACTTATCAAAATAAGTTGTTTGCGGATTTATAAAACAACGTTTATAAATTCCATTTCTATTTATTTATAAAAACTTCCATTTTATAAATTCCTTTATTCACCTATTCCAGTTTATAACTAAATTATAAACTAAACGTTCATATTATAAGTTAATTACTTATAAAACGATTATTTTACAAAATCGTTCCTTTAGAGACTTTCCAATTTATAAATCTTATAACTTATAAGATCCATTTATCTAACCAATCTATTCTTCAAATAATTTCACCAAATTTATAAATCTTACTATTTATAAATTTTCTTTTATAACTTCACAGTTTATAATTCTATAAATTCCATTCATTTATGAATTTCATTTTCACTTCATTCAAACACTTATAAAAACTCGTTTTATAAGTCAATATTTCAATTTATAAATATCCGTTTATAAATCTCTTAATATAAATCAATTTATATTAATCTTTTAAACGTCTTTAATTTCCTTTATAGTTTCACCATTTTGATTTATAAAATAATCAAATTTTATAAATCCTATTTTTAAACTTTTATAATATATTCAAAAATCCAATTTAAACTATTTTATAAAATCATAAATCCCCTATTTCTCAAAAATCAACTTTTAACTATATTTCACAAAATCATAATTTTTTATAACTTTAAAAATTATAATGTTTATTTATTTAAAATGGATCAATTCCAAAAATTATTTTATAAAACGTATACTTTCTAAAATCACTTTTAAAAATTATTTTAAAATCCCAAAATTTGGGTCCAATGATGCTACACATCAAATAGTCAATCACGACAACAACGATATCATATATCAATATGATAATCAATCAAATATCAAAATATCTGAAATTAAATAAATACTGTTGTGGAATCCAGTTGGATCCCTCCAACCTGTTTCCTGCATCCAAAAACATTAGCACAATACCAATTTCGCTCCAGTACGAAATTATCGCGGTATATGTTCTTATTAAATATTATCCGCTTAATAACGGCGTAATAGGGTCTCATCCGCTAAACAAATAAATGCGGGAAATCAATAACTCCAATATATACATATGCCAATATATATATATTGCTATTATTTATAATACCAATTTCACTGTTTATGAAATATTCGCGGTATATGTTTTTAATAAATAACATCCGATTACTAACGGCGTATAATGTCTATTTTAACAATCAATAGATAACAATCAACATTCAAACATGCATTCAAATATTTTAAATCTAACTATTTAAAATAAAATCGAAACTGATTCGATTGAGTGAGAAATTCTCACCTTGATTTTAATTTCCGTTTCAGCTTTTATTTCTAATAAAATTAAACGGACGTTTAATTTTACCCAAAATTCTCACTAACTCCAAATGACTCCAAACCAACTCCATCGCATAGTGCTCGTCCATACGATTCCAACGCAACTGGTTTCGCGCGTTTTCGACCTCGTATGAAAAAGTTATCAATTTTTGAAGTTACATGATTTATATACTTATATTTATAACATAAATTTAAACTAATTTATACCAAAGCAGATCTTAGCCCTCCATCTCAACTCCAACCACATCAGGCCGTCCCCAACATCCTCCTCTTCTTCTCATTTGCACGCAACTTCTACAGGTTGTACACGAAGAGGCCGAACCTATAGGAACCCATAGCATGAAATTAGGTTTTCACTTTACAACCTCATTTCTCGACGAAATCACATCAAACCACCTTCATCTCGAAGCTCCTTCCACATGCTATGCTCGGCCTGAAGCTCATAGAGCTCAGCCATCCCTGTAGCACGCAGTTCGAGAATGAACTCCAGCCCTTTGAACCCAATTTGCCGCCAATCCGTGAAGCCATTCGCGATCATAGCCGTTGAAATCCAAGATCTCACCATCCTCTACGAGTTTCTAGTTGAAACTTTCTTAAATCGATGAATAGATTAGAAGATTTTTGGGGATGAAGATGGGAGCATTTCTGGCCGTGGGTTATGTGGGTGGCGGCTAGGGCAAATTAGAATTAGGGTTTATTTTTTTATCAAATTATGAAGGCTCATGTCTATTTATAAAGAAAATTCGAACACTATTCATCCCGGAAATTCCGAACTCCGATTTACGCGCCGTAACCAGCGTTTCTAGGGTTTACCCCGCGTTACGGACACAATGGAACAGGTTTCGGAAGCTAATTCGGAAGTATGTGCGAGTTATGGCTGTAAACGCTCAATTTAAATTAAACCGATTTAAGTCGATTTCTAGGCGTTTTAATTCGTACCGGACAAACGGTAAATCCAATTGACTTGAAATTTGAAACCTTACAATAATATCACATTACGGATCCGATGAAACTGGTTTCGTCGAAATCCGAGACTTTTGAAAAATGGCTATTTTAACTCGCCAAATTAAAAATAAAAATAAATCGATGCCTTTCGAGCTGCCACGATCAAACGATAACTCCGATTGACACGAAATTTGCAATCCGGTAATAACTAACTATTATGGATCCAATGAAACGGGTTTCGTTCAATTCTGAGACTGTTCAAAAATTGGCTATTTTCACTAGTCGATTTAAATATTAAAATATTCAATTTTCACAAATTAACTTTTAATTCGATTTTAAAAGTTCTAAAATATCATTCTAACTCCCATATGATAAAATAAAATTTTACAAATCATTTTCAATCATATTTAACCCGATTTTCAATTATTTCCATAATTTAACGTATTAAATTATCGATTTAATTATCCAATTAAATTCCAATAATTCAAAATAAAATTTATTTGACTTATAAATTCACTTATTAATATTTAAAATTAATTAAATATTCAAATTTTAATTTCTAAAAATTCCGGGTCGTTACAATCTTCCCCCCTTAAAAGAATTTCGTCCTCGAAATTAACAAGTAAGAAAAGTTATAGAATTCTATTAATTTTCCCAAAATTCATAATTAAACTTCTTATAATACTTTACTAAGTTTTCAAATCATACTTAGTTATCTTTTCAAAAACAACTACTATAGTTTAACTTTCAATTCCAAAATCAAAGTTAATAGTTTTCAAAATTTTCCCAATTTTCTCAAAAATTTTCTAACGCCTTAAATTTTCGGAAAAATTCGCCATAGTCTCCTTTGCGCGGCTCGATCCGAAAAAAAAAATGAAAGTATATATATCACAAATATACATCTCATCAAGTAATGAGGCATCCCGCAGGGAAAAAAGTGTAAAAGTACGGTATTTAATCCGAGATATGTACCTTATATTTTATTAACAAGCATATACGGCTAATATAGCGCAAAAGCGAGCTCCAAATGCGAAGCAAACGCGATCTGCACCTACTAAACACTCAACAAACAACATGAGAATCATGCATATATGGAAATAGTATCAATATACAACATATAGCAACATAATAACTATATATGTCAACATAGCAAATGAAACAAAAAACAAATGCCAACATCAACCATCAACCAACTAACATCCATAACCAATAAATATTCATTCATATTCTCATTAATATTTAATGAAATGGTTTTCACTCTAAATCATATTTGATTTATTAACATTGGATTTTATCGACATTCATTCTTATTCAATTTTAATTAGTTTGCATTCACTAATTAAATCCAATTCACGTTCAATTCTATTCAAATTTATTTACTTTCAATTTGAATTCAATTTACTTTAGCTTTCCATTTCATTAACTACTGAATGAATTATATATAATCACTAACAATCATATAACAACCAAAGTATATTCATTCCAACCAAATTCCTTTGTTTATATTCATTCTCATTCAATTTATTCAACTTCCAATAACATTTGATTTCAATGAATTAACACCTTTATTCATTATTCCATATCAACTTAATTTACATTTAATTGATTAACATTCAATCCATTCATTCAATTCAATTCAATTACAACAGTTGAATTTTATTTATATAACTCAAGTTCATATTTATTTGATTGACATTTAATCCATTAATTCAATTCAATTTCATTCAATAACTCTTAAGTTATACTCCATTTAACTTGAAATTCACCTTTATTTACAACTCATATTCATAAATATAATCATATAGTTTCACTTTTTATATATATAAGTTTATTTCACAATTGTAAATCACATTAATTATAATTTAATTTTTATAATTCTTTTTGCTTATACAATTCCTTTATTTAGATTATTCAAACAACCTAAACAATCAATTTATATACTTTAATAATTCTGAAAAATTATTCCTTTATATATAAAATATAATCAAGTAAAATTATTTCATTTACCCAATTTTAAATCAATATTATGTCGAATTGTTCTATTCAAGTGTTTAGAAACCCCTTCGGCATAGTTGTCCAGACCACGCTGACGAAGGTTCATATGCCACTCAATAAACCAATCATCACAATATAAAACAATTTTATATTTTCACAAAAAAATACGCTCTCATAGCTATTATTACACTCAAATTCATTCTAGAGTACTGCTGACTCTATCTCTAATGAATTATACCCAACAGAACCATGGTTGTCGCTTAACCATAAGCTCTGATACCAAATTGTAACGCCCCGAAAATTTTCGACTTTCGAAAATTCAACATCGATACTCACTTTATCGACTGCCGAGAATTCGAAGGCCGAAAATCGGAATGTTATGGGTTTTAAAAAGAATTTAAGAAAAAGGAAGAAGAAGAGGGAAAAAGGTAGAAGATAGAGGGAATAGAAATAGAAAATAGAAATTAGAGATAATAGAAAACAGAATAGAAGGTAGAAAATTTTAAAATAGAAAGAAAAGAGAAGAGAAAGGAAATGGAACACAGAAGAAAATAGGACGGAACAGAAAACAACAGAACAACATCAGAATCTCACAATTCGCAGCGGAACAACATATAATAATAAATGAATAATCTTTAAACAAAGAACTATCAGTTATTACATTTTATACATTACATTACATCATGTCATCAGAGTATACAATATCAAACAAACAGCGGAAAAAGAAATACTATATAATTAGTAATACGCCATGCCATCCAGCTAGCCTCCAGAAAATCCAGAATATCCAGAATATCCTGATAAACCTAACTCTTAACTGCCCGTGTGGAAAATTGGTGGGCACCCAGAGTTTAGGAAGGAAAACAATAAACTCCAAGTCAGTCATGTGACTGGTGCGAGAACTCAAAACAGTTTATTTATCTTTAAAATCAAAATAGAAGAATATTTTTAAAGTCAATTCGCAATGCTTTTAAAAATGAGACTACCATAAGGCCTCCCGCACACACACACAATGCAAACGCAGAATCGGAGTAGATTTCTCCTTATGATAGTCAAAGATGCTTGATACGCATTTAAAATAACATTTGATATTATTATTAGTGTATAGTGTAGGAAAAATTTATTTCGAAAGTAGAATATAAATCTTAGCCAACGTACGACCATTATCGTATGCCTACTATAGCTAACTATGTTCAATAGCAGGTTACTGCCACATTCCATAGCAGGTTATACAACTAAAACCGTACAAGTCACGTAATGTTTCTTTGGATTTCCAACGAATGATCAGGCCAAGGAACTTCCCATTGCCACATGAGAATGCCTCTGGATGGACATCCCCGAGAACCAAACCGGATCTCTACCAACACAAGGCCGGGTTACCCCTAACTGAGTAACAACTGACCGAATATGCCATCCCCCGGTCCTTTGGGACCTTTATCACCGAGCGCTCGTAATCAATTCACACAATCATAACAAAGTGTTTTCAACATGAGTAAGTATCTGGGCTCCATACCATGATACCACCCTTTTCCAGAAGGAAATGGACACATCCTAAAGGGTGCTACCCCTCATAACCTTGCTGCTTCTTTCCTGTTTTGACCATTCACGGGGTGTGAGGCTCGACGAAGTCACGTCCACAAAAACATACTTTATACAAAAGCCATGCTTTGGGTCAACAAATGATCATAGAAATGATCACCAGGATAGACGATCAAATAAACGATCCTATCACAAATAATCAACACAATGATCATTTCAGCATCACTCAGCATGTCACATTACCAAATTGGGAATATATCGCTGATAACATTCAACTACATAACCTCTGAGCACGTACGTCTCAGAGAAGGGTGTTAAGCTAAAAGAATAAATTCTCCGCCACCAACAGAAATATATTTGAAAGAAATCGGCTTTACATCTCAATTTGTAATGTCAGACATACAATCCATACAAGTCTGTTCCGGGCTCGAACAAAACCGAAGGCACTTCTTACGAAGCCCTTGCAATACGGGTATTCACAATCCCGATCGAATTTCCCATCACTTAGGAGATCTCTATACCAGGAGCTACCCAGTGCAGAGACAATCGATAGGTCATCCTATCGCTTTCACAAATACTCGGTCTTCAACACCGATCTTCAAATGCAATTCATAACGACGTATCACATATTCGGAATGGGTTATACGACCCCATGGTCCCTTCCCGGTTAACCCGAATAGTGAGCGCTTATTCAAAAATAAGTGTAGCATTCACATTCAAACAAATCACATCAATTGCCCATTCAAAGGGAAATATTGATAGTCGGTTATTGAACTATCACTGGATATGCAGACATCACCAGTTTCCAAATAATTTTCCAAATTATTTATTTTCCAAAATATCTTCACTAGATATTAAATTTCAATACTTCAAAAATAAATCAATATTTATTTTTAAACCAATTTCACTTTCTTTTATAAATTCCTTAGCGAATTTATAATTCCAAGATATCAATGAATATTCGATTTCAATTATTCATTTTCAATTTATCTTTAAAAAGATAAATCCTCTAAACGTTTCATTTCACATTGGAAAAACATTTCCATACTTATACATTCATAAGTAATTCACAAATTTTATTTATTTTCAACACTTAGAAAATATTCAATATACTTCAATCGAAATTAAGTATATATTTCATTCTTTAAGGAAATCATTCTCTTAAACATATTTATTTGGGCCAAAACGAATGTTACGTAAAACATCGTTACGACAACCCAAAATCACTAGTATAGGGATTCGAATTTAAAATAGATATATAAATCCCAATACTATTCAAAACATTTCCTTTCGGAAATCATTTACTATAACAACAGTGTTATAGTCCACCATTTCCTTTTATTTCTCGAAAACGTCTATTTCAACAATAAATGTTGAAATCTATGGTTTCGAATCTCAACACATTTTAAAACATCGTTAGATCGTTTTAATTCTATTTAAACATCCAAATCCAAAACATTTTCTTTAACGTGTTATTCACTATTCAAAAATGTGAATAACTTCGTTAACAAATCTCATCCTTTTATTCATTTTAATTCAAAGGATTATTCACTATTCAAAAATGTGAATATAACTCCATTAAATAAGTTATGACAATTAACTTATCAAAATAAGTTGTTTGCGGATTTATAAAACAACGTTTATAAATTCCATTTCTATTTATTTATAAAAACTTCCTTTTTATAAATTCCTTTATTCACCTATTCCAGTTTATAACTAAATTATAAACTAAACGTTCATATTATAAGTTAATTACTTATAAAACGATTATTTTACAAAATCGTTCCTTTAGAGACTTTCCAATTTATAAATCTTATAACTTATAAGATCCATTTATCTAACCAATCTATTCTTCAAATAATTTCACCAAATTTATAAATCTTACTATTTATAAATTTTCTTTTATAACTTCACAGTTTATAATTCTATAAATTCCATTCATTTATGAATTTCATTTTCACTTCATTCAAACACTTATAAAAACTCGTTTTATAAGTCAATATTTCAATTTATAAATATCCGTTTATAAATCTCTTAATATAAATCAATTTATATTAATCTTTTAAACGTCTTTAATTTCCTTTATAGTTTCACCATTTTGATTTATAAAATAATCAAATTTTATAAATCCTATTTTTAAACTTTTATAATATATTCAAAAATCCAATTTAAACTATTTTATAAAATCATAAATCCCCTATTTCTCAAAAATCAACTTTTAACTATATTTCACAAAATCATAATTTTTTATAACTTTAAAAATTATAACGTTTATTTATTTAAAATGGATCAATTCCAAAAATTATTTTATAAAACGTATACTTTCTAAAATCACTTTTAAAAATCATTTTAAAATCCCAAAATTTGGGTCCAATGATGCTACACATCAAATAGTCAATCACGACAACAACGATATCATACATCAATATGATAATCAATCAAATATCAAAATATCTGAAATTAAATAAATACTGTTGAGGAATCCAGTTGGATCCCTCCAACCTGTTTCCTGCATCCAAAAACATTAGCACAATACCAATTTCGCTCCAGTACGAAATTATCGCGGTATATGTTCTTATTAAATATTATCCGCTTAATAACGGCGTAATAGGGTCTCATCCGCTAAACAAATAAATGCGGGAAATTAATAACTCCAATATATACATATGCCAATATATATATATTGCTATTATTTATAATACCAATTTCACTGTTTATGAAATATTCGCGGTATATGTTTTTAATAAATAACATCCGCTTACTAACGGCGTATAATGTCTATTTTAACAATCAATAGATAACAATCAACATTCAAACATGCATTCAAATATTTTAAATCTAACTATTTAAAATAAAATCGAAACTGATTCGATTGAGTGAGAAATTCTCACCTTGATTTTAATTTCCGTTTCAGCTTTTATTTCTAATAAAATTAAACGGACGTTTAATTTTACCCAAAATTCTCACTAACTCCAAATGACTCCAAGCCAACTCCATCGCGTAGTGCTCGTCCATACGATTCCAACGCAACTGGTTTCGCGCATTTTCGACCTCGTATGAAAAAGTTATCAATTTTTGAAGTTACATGATTTATATACTTATATTTATAACATAAATTTAAACTAATTTATACCAAAGCAGATCTTAGCCCTACATCTCAACTCCAACCACATCAGGCCGTCCCCAACATCCTCCTCTTCTTCTCATTTGCACGCAACTTCTACAGGTTGTACACGAAGAGGCCGAACCTATAGGAACCCATAGCATGAAATTAGGTTTTCACTTTACAACCTCATTTCTCGACGAAATCTCATCAAACCACCTTCATCTCGAAGCTCCTTCCACATGCTATGCTCGGCCTGAAGCTCATAGAGCTTGGCCATCCCTGTAGCACGCAGTTCGACAATGAACTCCAGCCCTTTGAACCCAATTTGCCGCCAATCCGTGAAGCCATTCGCGATCATAGCCGTTGAAATCCAAGATCTCACCATCCTCTACGAGTTTCTAGTTGAAACTTTCTTAAATCGATGAATAGATTAGAAGATTTTTGGGGATGAAGATGGGAGCATTTCTAGCCGTGGGTTATGTGGGTGGCGGCTAGGGCAAATTAGAATTAGGGTTTATTTTTTTATCAAATTATGAAGGCTCATGTCTATTTATAAAGAAAATTCGAACACTATTCATCCCGGAAATTCCGGACTCCGATTTACGCACCGTAACCAGCGTTTCTAGGGTTTACCCCGCGTTCCGTACACAATGGAACATGTTTCGGAAGCTAATTCGGAAGTATGTGCGAGTTATGGCTGTAAACGCTCAATTTAAATTAAACCGATTTAAGTCGATTTCTAGGCGTTTTAATTCGTACCGGACAAACGGTAAATCCAATTGACTTGAAATTTGAAACCTTACAATAATATCACATTACGGATCCGATGAAACTGGTTTCGTCGAAATCCGAGACTTTTTGAAAAATGGCTATTTTAACTCGCCAAATTAAAATTAAAAATAAATCGATGCGTTTCGAGCTGCCACGATCAAACGATAACTCCGATTGACACGAAATTTGAAATCCGGTAATAACTAACTATTACGGATCCAATGAAACGGGTTTCGTTCAATTCTGAGACTGTTCAAAAATTGGCTATTTTCACTAGTCGATTTAAATATTAAAATATTCAATTTTCACAAATTAACTTTTAATTCGATTTTAAAAGTTCTAAAATATCATTCTAACTCCCATATGATAAAATAAAATTTTACAAATCATTTTCAATCATATTTAACCCGATTTTCAATTATTTCCATAATTTAACGTATTAAATTATCGATTTAATTATCCAATTAAATTCCAATAATTCAAAATAAAATTTATTTGACTTATAAATTCACTTATTAATATTTAAAATTAATTAAATACTCAAATTTTAATTTCTAAAATTTCCGGGTCGTTACAATCCCCGTTCTAATTCAAATCAAATTCCGTTTGAATTTAAACTTATCCATCTTCGATTACAATTCCAATTAATTCAATTCAACTTCAATTTTGAATTAAATTTCAATTTCATTCTCTAATTTTAAACCATCTTGATTTATATGTATTTGGGTTCGGTTTTCAACAGTTTGATTTAATCATTTAAATCAAATTAACCTCTAATATTTAATTTATCAACCCAAGTCTTTAATATAATTAAATCCCGAGCCCAAATTCGAAATAATCATTTGAACATTGAAACCTAATTCTTAAACAATTTCGGTCGGCAGGTTCGTTTTATCATTTCAAATTTAGGTTCAAAGTGATTCCATTTCCATAAACTCAAATTTTATTTCTTTGAATTAAGGTCACTTAGATAGTTTCAAAACAAAATTTTACTTCTGTTTAATTTTAGGAATGGATGTATATCATTTCACTCCACTTCTTAATTTAATCGAAATAATCCAATTTACAATTTTACATACCGTCAATAACAAACCGGATGATAGCAAGATATGTCAAAGTAAATAAACATCCAAATTATACAAAACATCAGTCAATAGCATCCATCACCAATTGCCAGAATACAAAACCCCTTATCAAATCCATACTTTTCTCTTCCAATTTAATCCATTTAACTTCCCTAAGTTAAATCTTAATCCCATCTTGAAATTTCCCAATTCAAGATTATAAGTTCAAAACTTATTTAACTTGCCCTAAGTTAAATTCCAATCCATTTAATCCAGTTACGCCTACTCAATTTAAATTTTTCGTCCCAAATTTTAATTCTTATTAATATCACTTCCCACTTATAAGCTCAACAAATTATCTTCTTCTTGGTTATACATCTCATTCTAAAGGGCTTCTAGAATCCAACTCCAGTTATTTATTTCAAGTCACTTTGAAATCATATATATTCACACACACACAGATATGTGTGTGTGTGTGTGTGTGTGTGTGTATTTATCCTCTTTACACATCACGTCATACTTTCAATTTTTAACCATTCTTGGTTTTAAAGTCAAAATAATTTCCTTTGAAATTTCCAAAACACTCTTGCTTAAAACAAGATTCCTATATTCAAAAGTATTCTGGATAATATAATTTATTGTTTTTTACCACTTTGAAACAATTCTAAAATTCTCCGGGTCTAGATTTAAAATTTCACAATTTAAATCTATTTCAATTTATATAAATTTTTACTTCCTTAAAATGTTTCAGTTTGTTCCAGCATTGTTTATTCTATAATAAACATACCTTACTAAGACGCAACGACAAATTTTATGATAATTATCATATATATTAATCAAACACACCATATATTCCATCATAATTTTCTTGAACCATATAAGGGGGTAACTTATTTCTAGTACTTTGAAAATTCTTTTGAATTTTCTAGGATTTAAATTCAGGTTTGAATACATTTGTAGCTTAACTTATTTGTGTAGTTAATCCTTACCCAAATTTCTATTCGGATATATATATATATATATATATATATATATATATATATATATATCTTCTTAGGATCTCACTTAATTTCAATAACGACAACCTATTACCCTAATATATTATAATAATTTGAAAACTTATTACTTTATATATCAAAATATAAGCTTATATAAAAATCATTTTCAAAACTGTGAAGGCCCGCAAATCCGTACCCCTTTTATGCTGGCAAAATTCCATGACAATTCAGCCCAAAGTGGAACAAATGTACGAGTTTTCGGGTTTAAAGAAGAAAGAGGTAGAAGAAGAAGAAATAGAAAGAAAACAACAATAGAGTCTCACATATCACAGCAGAAAAAATATAATAGATAAATGAATATTTTTTAAAACAAAGAACTATATCAGTTATTACATTACATCACATTATATTATCAGAGTGTTGCAACAACAAACAGTGGAAAAGAATATAACATATACTAGTGACACGCTTTGCCATCCAGCTTCAACTCCAGATCTCCATAGCAACTTCTTGATAGACGTCGCTCCCGAAAAATGATAACCTGACTCTAGGCCGCCCGTATGGAAAATTATTGGCACCCAGAGTTTAGAAAGGGGAACAATAAACTCCAGATCAGTCGTGGGACTGGTGTGAGATCCCAAAACAGTTATTTTCACAAAGAAAATAAAAAGAATTCTGTAATGCTTTTGG
The DNA here is from genome assembly GCA_030765085.1 of Allium cepa. Classification (NCBI taxonomy): domain Eukaryota; kingdom Viridiplantae; phylum Streptophyta; class Magnoliopsida; order Asparagales; family Amaryllidaceae; genus Allium; species Allium cepa. The sequence goes on along the minus strand of CM060943.1, from coordinate 933,602,478 downwards.
AAAATGAAACTACCATAAGGTCTCCCGCCACACACACAATACAAACGCAGAATTGGAGGAGATTTCTCCTTATGATAGTCAAACATGCTTAATACGCAAAATCCCTTCGATGTTATTATTAGTGCATGGTGCAGAAAATATTTCAAAAGTATAACATTAATCTTAGCCATCATACAACCATTATTGTATGCCTACTATAGCTACCATGTTCAATAGCAGGTTACCGCCACATTCCATGGCAGGTTATACGACCAAAATCGTGCAGGGCGCGTATTGTTTCTTTGGATTACCAACAAATGGTCAGGCTAAGGAACTTCCTACTGCCACATGGGTATGCCTCTGGAGGGATGTCTCGAGAACCTACCCAGATCTCTGCCAACACAAGGCTGGGTTACCTCTGTAACTAGGTAACAACTACTCGAGTATGTCATCCCTCGGTCCTTCGGGATCTTTATCGGAGCATCCTCAACCACAAAGCAACAACCACAAAGTATATATAAAATATTTGCGGCAACATCATCGGTTAAGTATCTGGGCTCCATACTATGATACCACTCTTTTCTTGAAGGAAATGGCATACCCTAAAGGGCACGACCTTCATAATCTTGCCGCGTCTTTCCTGTTTTGAACATTTTCGGGGTGTGAGGTCCGATGAGGTCTCATCCACAAAGCTACACTTTTCACAAAGTCATGCTTTGATCAACAAATGACCAGTAGAACTTCGTATGCCACGTTACCAAATTGGGAATGTATCACTAGTAACCATCAACTACATAATCTCTAAGCTCGTACGTCTCAAAGAAGGGTGTTAAGCTAAGAGAATAAATTCTCCGCCACCAACAGAAATGTATTTGATAGAAACAAGCTTTACATCTCAAATTGTAACGTCGGACAAACATCCCTACAAGTCCATCCCGGGATCGAACGGAACCGAAGGTACTTCAAAGAAGCCCTTGCAAATTTGGATATCCACAAATCACGTCTAGAATTCCCATCACAAAGATGGTAAAATCTCTGTTAACGCTAAAATTTGAACGTTAACATTTTTGGTGCTTTCACTGAGAATTGAACTCAGGAGAATACTTTCACCATTGCTTCGCGAAAGTTTGTTGAAAGAATCTCTCTAAAGACTAGAAGTTTATCCGAGATAATGGCTACTGGAAGACAGCTTAGATCAGATAGATCCGGTGATGCTCATGAGAATACTACCACTTCTCTTGCTCCAAATGAAGCAGCTCCGAGTGTTGGAATTACACGAGCAGAATTGGACGCCGTAGTTTTGGGATTGAATCAGCAATTGAATGCTCAGAATGCGCAGTTGGAAGCCCAGAATGCCCAGAATGCCTTGATTATGGATAGGTTAAACGCCCTACTTGAGGCAAATCACCAACGACAGGATAATGAAACAATCTATGCTGAAGATGCCTGTGACCCCCAAGAGAAAGGTATTCCTCAAAAAGCAGACAACACCACTGCAAGGGGACCTTCCCAAGCTGAAGGTTCAAGGCCGCAACCAACTGTTCGCGAAGATTTGCCCAGGCAAACTTCCGAAAGAACAGCGGACGCAGACGTCTGCCCGGCAAGACCTCTGAACGATGAGGAGTACCTATCAGGGATGGTTCGCTCGATTATGAAAGAAAGCATGCAAAGGCAAGAGGATGAAAACGATTGGGGGTTTGCTCCAAGTAAGACACCGTTCACCGAAAAAATCTTGAAGGCAGAGTTTCCAAAGAAATTTGTACCTCCTACCATCCCAGCTTATCGAGGGACAAGTGACCCTAACCAATTCCTGTACAAGTATGATTGGCATATGACCGGGGCAAGAGCAACAGATGAGATCAAGTGTCGTTACTTTCCGGTATACTTAGAGGGAATGGCCTTACTTTGGTTCACAAAGCTGCCAGTTAGATCCGTGGATCAATTCTCTGACTTAACACGAAAGTTCAAGGATCAGTTCAGGCTATATGCTACAAAAGCCAAGGATATAATGTCTCTCTCTAGTCTAGAACAAAACCCCGGAGAATCTACCAGATCATTCTTAAATCGTTTCAATATAGCCCTAGCTGAAGTCGAGAACGCAGAGCCAAGGATGGTTTTGACTTATCTAATGCGGGCTATCGATAAATCGAGTGAATTCGGTAAATGGCTAAAAATGAAGGAGCCAAACTCACTTGAGAAATTCTATAAGAAGGCTGATGAATTTATGCGTTTGGAAAGCTTTCCTGCGACATCAAGAGCAATCGAGGCTGAAATTTTGAATGTCGGTGATACTTCTGATAAAAGAGAATCTAGAGGACAGAAGAGGAAGAACGATGGTGGAAAAAAGCAGAGAGACTTGAAGAAAGCTCGCCGCTTTAAACCTTCAAACTTTACTCTCTTAACTGATACTCTGGAGAACATCTTTCTCGCAACCAAGGATGCTTTTGATTATCCTAAGCCACCTGAGTTGAAGGTTGGGAAAAATGCTATGCATAATGGGAGGTTCTGTCAGTTCCACAACCAACCTGGTCATGACACCAATGAATGTCGTCATTTAAGGAATTTGATTGAAGAACTATTGAGACAGAATAAACTTCAGCAATATGTCAAAAGAGACAGGAATGACCCATCCTCATCCACTCAGGGGAGGCCCTCACCCGGCGGGCAGGAATCATGATGGGATGGAAGGATACGCTCATGCTCTAAGAAAAGCCCCGAAGGGAGAGAATGTTCCTATTCTCACACCGGAGATTCGATCCCGAGAAGCTTGGGACAGCAATGATTTGCATCCATGTTTTACTTTAAGGCTTTGTTACAAATTGTAAAAGAATGATGGATTTATCATTCTCATATTAAAAGTCATTGTAAAAACATTGCAAATGAAATATAGGAACTATAAATCTTGTGTTTTCTATTACTATAAAAGACCTGTTTTATTTCGAAATGCCAAATATCTTGAATATATTGCTAAAATGTCGATTTAATATTGCAGGCAATCAAAGCAAAGCTTACCTAGTCAGCACATCGCAAAGCAAAGCGATTCCTATAAGTCATTGAGCAAATAAATGTCAAGCCAGAAAAGGTTCCAAATTGAATTCCTGCATAAGAAATGTTCCTCACGAACAATTGATACAACCAAAAGGGCACCTTCCCAACGCGATGGTTTCAGGCCCTCGCTAACCGACAAAGATCATTTGTGCAAACAGACATCTTGTTGGGTAGTTTGGGTCTGCCCTATGGATTCACTTAACAATGAGGAGCATTTCTCTAGAAAAGAGACAAATAACTTGCAAAGAAAAGAACATGGCTATGGAAATGATAACGAGGAATCGCTAAGGAGCGGATGGTGAAGAGGCATAGGCAAGCAGACAGAAAACACACAAGCCCTCTTCGGAGGCAAAAGTCCTCCAATGAGGCACGCTTCCCATGTTTGAAGCGCAAACTAAAGTCCTCCAATGAGGCACGCTTCCCATGTTTGAAGCGCAAACTAAAGACCTCCAATGAGGCACGCTTCCCATGTTTGAAGCGCAAACTAAAGTCCTCCAATGAGGCACGCTTCCCATGTTTGAAGCGCAAACTAAAGTCCTCCAATGAGGCACGCTTCCCATGTTTGAAGCGCAAACTAAAGTCCTCCAATGAGGCACGCTTCCCATGTTTGAAGCGCAAACTAAAGTCCTCCAATGAGGCACGCTTCCCATGTTTGAAGCGCAAACTAAAGTCCTCCAATGAGGCACGCTTCCCATGTTTGAAGCGCAAACTAAAGTCCTCCAATGAGGCACGCTTCCCATGTTTGAAGCGCAAACTAAAGTCCTCCAATGAGGCACGCTTCCCATGTTTGAAGCGCAAACTAAAGTCCTCCAATGAGGCACGCTTCCCATGTTTGAAGCGCGAACTAAAGTCCTCCAATGAGGCACGCTTCCCATGTTTGAAGCGCAAACTAAAGTCCTCCAATGAGGCACGCTTCCCATGTTTGAAGCGCAAACTAAAGTCCTCCAATGAGGCACGCTTCCCATGTTTGAAGCGCAAACTAAAGTCCTCCAATGAGGCACGCTTCCCATGTTTGAAGCGCAAACTAAAGTCCTCCAATGAGGCACGCTTCCCATGTTTGAAGCGCAAACTAAAGTCCTCCAATGAGGCACGCTTCCCATGTTTGAAGCTTAAACTAAAGCCCTACTCAAAGGCACAACCCTTCAGAGGATAAAGACCTCTTCGGGGGCACATTTCACCAGAGTTGAAGTGCAAACTCTTCGGAGGCCCACTTCTCCAGAGCTGAAGTGCCAAATAAAGACCTCTTCGGAGGCACATTTCACCGGAGCTGAAGTGCAATCTCTGTGGATGCCCACTCCTCCAGAGTTGAAATGTCAAATCAAAGCCCTCTAGCGAGGCGCAACAAAAAAAAAAGGGGAAAAAAGGCTTCTCCAATACAAGGCGCACTCTACCAGAGCAAGAATAATATTTCCTCAAAAATGGAAAATTATTCTCTAAAGAAAGAGTGCATGCCTTCTCAAAATGGAAGAGTTATTCCCTAAAGTAAGAGTACAAGTCTTCTAAAAACAGAAGAATTGTTCTCCAAAAAATCTCCTCAAAATGGAGAATATTACAATGAGCTGTGGTATGGGGCAATATAATATTGCTACATTAATAAAAGCAGAACCCAAGCAACGTACCACAAGCTCACTGTAATATCATGCAAAGAGAATAAAGAAACTTGTATGAAAATGTGGAATAAATACATTCTCAAATACAGACAAAAGTTTCTATAAAATTTGTTATGCATGTGCAGGTTTCAAAAGGAAAAACAAGAAGGATGACGCCACACCGTCAAATGGAGTAAAACATTACACCAATAAGGCTTCCGCAATAGGTTCCATTGATGCAAGTTCCTTTGCGAAAGCTGGGGCATCTGAAGTTTCTGCTTGAAAACCAGGGGCATCGTGAAGCTAGGTCGACCAAAAAGAGTGCAAAAATCCGAATTAGTGCAAAAATTCATCGTTCAGCAAAAAATTTAATGCTCCTCTCCTTAACCGTCACAGCACTTAATCTTTTAAAAATTGACTTGTGACTGGAATATTCGGAAAGAGGATGGGAGTGCTGCAAAAGTAAAGGATGAAATTAGTACCGGACAACTCGGATTTTCAAAATCCCAGAAATGGAAAGATCCAGTTTGCCCCACTACTCTTCTTATCAGAAAGACATTCTATATGAAGAACTGAATATTAAAAAGTAAAGGTGCACGTTTTCTAAAAAGCGTGTGAAGTGTTGTGCAAAGCTACTAAAATAACAAGTAATTAAAGCGATACTTGAAATAATACTGGTTGGCATATGTCAATTCAGAAAAATTCGAGGCTTGTTATTTGAAATTAAGTGCGGTGTCAATGCAGATAGCAGTTATAACTGTGTAAACTTTGTGTTTATACTTCATTCAAGAAAGTTGATTCGCAACACTTCATCAAGACCGTACTAATTTGCTTACAGTAAAATACCAGTTCTTTGATCTAATCCATCACTCGATATGGGCAATCGGTGATGGGTATATTCGCCCTATTTTTCTGCAAATGTTGCGTTTAACAGGTTGTTAAAATAATCTGTAAAGAGATGCAGCAAGTTTAGGTCAAAGTTCCATTGAATCGCATTGGTCAAGTTTAAAAAGCTTCAGGTTGAAACAAAGCAAAGTTGCCTAAGTACAAGCTCAACAACTCAGTAAAGCACGAGTTAAGAAGAATCGAAGCACACGACCTAGTCCCTAGGCGTATACTTCGAGGGGCAAGTGTTAACTCCACTTTTTCAGCAAGGCCGTGATATCAAAAATCGACCGAGAAGCCAATGATAGTTCATCTCGAAGGATGGTCAATTTAACCTCCCAATAAAGCAAGTTCTGTTGAATGAATTTTCAGATAAGATCCCCTACGGAGGGGGGGTCCAGGGGGGGTGCCAACCCCCCAAGGTGGGGGTGCGGGGGCAACGCCACCGCCTACGGTGTTCGACCTGACCGGTCAGGTCGCAGGGGTCCAGGGGGCAGCGCCCCCGGCGGGGTGCGGGGCAGCGCCCCGACCAAAACGGTATACGAATTAAAGAGTGAAGTAAGCCAGCGACTCAACTAGTCAGCGACCTAACCAATGAAGGATTCACGACTCATAAAGATCAGCGACTCAATGGATATACGACCTATGGTAGGCAGCGACTCAACTGATAAGCGACTCAGAGATTGCCGACTCAATGGGTCAACGACTCATTGAGGGCAACGACTCAGCGAGTTAGTGCCTTAAAGGTGCAGTATGGATCAACGACTCAGCGGGTCTACGACTCAAGGCCTAGACCGATCCAGCGACTCATTCGAGCTACAGCTCAGAAAAGGTACCGACTCAACGAGTTAACGACTCATGGAGTTGGCGACTCATGGGGCAGACCGACCTAAGAATTTCAACGACTCAGGATGACTAACGACCTATCATAAGTCGCTGGCGACTCAAGCGAACAAGGAACAAGCTTAATACCGATACACCCATGCCGCTGCCTGCTGACTCGTGGTATGTAAGTCGGTCACGGCTCATCTTAAGTCGGTCACGGTTCATCCTGAGTCGGTCACGACTTAAGACTTATGCTATATTAAGAAGATCGAAGGCGCTCTGGTAGGAAGCAGGGGGGTTCAACCTGTTGAGTCGTCCACGACTCAACCTGACTCGGCCGCGAGTTAACAATGAGTCGGATACGACTCACGACTCAAGACCGACGACTCCTATAAATACATGACCACTTTCAGCAATAAGGGGACTTTTGGGGGGCTCACTTCCTAGACGCCATTACTCTGCCATTGTCTCTACTTCAAGCAACGTTCAAACAACACTTCTATCACTCCAATCACGAAAGACATTTCAACAAATCTCAAGAGGAAATCTAACCCATTCGCCATGCATTCGGAGGATTCTTCTACATCGGGGTTTAAGCTATTTGTCTAAGTGTGTTGTAATCGGAGTTGATTGTAAAGAATTGTAACCAAATCAGCAATAAAGAGCTTTTAAGTGGACGTAGGCTAGATCTTAAGCCGAACCACTATAAATATTGTGTCTTTTATGGCTTTTCTGTGATTTCTTTGCTTATACTTTGTCCCGTACCAACGGGTGGTGCTTTCACAACGATAATTCACACACCGGGGTGTTAGCGTTCAAATTTTAGCGTTAACAATCTCTATACCGGAGCAACGCGGTGCAGAGACATTTGACAGGTAATCCTTTCGCTTTCGAAAATACCCGGTCTTCGACACCGTCTTCGAATACAATCCCATCGTCGTATCGTTATTCGAAATGAGTTTTATCACCCAAGGTCCTCTCCCAACTAATTCAAATAATTAGCGCTTATTTTAAAAATAAGTGTTACCTTCATATTTCAAAAAATCACAACAATTTTCACTTTGATCTTTTAGATAAAAGATCTATCACAATCATAAAGGTTCAATATGGTTTTTGGATATCCGCTTGGAATCTGACCCCCGGTCGCATCGAAATTCAAGTGCCATTAAAAGGCCAATGTTGATAGTCGGTTATTTAACTATTAATCAACATCCACAACAATTTACCGGATTTAAATAAATTTCCCAAATTATTTATTTTCAAAATGTTTCCGCAATATATATTTCACACTTCAACCATTTGAAAACAGATTTCAAATTACTTTCCACATTTCAATACTTTGAAAACAAATTTCAAGGCACTTTTCATTACGCGGAATACATTTCCAAATATTTAATATTTCCACTGAAAATCTGCCAAGTTCAAATGCTTTAAAATAATTTAAATTTCTCATCCAAACATATATACTTGGAACGTTAAGAATAAAAACTATTTCAAAACACTATATTTAAAAGATTAGCTATGAAGATATTATATTAAAATCTCATAAAAAATTCAAGTCCAAACTAATTTTAAAATAAAACTAGCAGATAGGATGTAACTATTTAAATATCCATTTTCAGAAACAAATATCAATTAAAACTTTAAATAATCACTTCTATAATAAATTTAAATAAGTCTTTATTTTAAAGAATTTCAAAATAACCCAAGTAAATGGTTTCTCCAAAATAATCTTTCCTTAAAACCATCTTCATAACTTTAATTTCATATTTATAGACCAGATTGAAAACATACTCGGCTTTCCAGGGAAAGTAAACCTTCCACTCTAAATGGTTCATTCAAATAAATTTATAAATCCCCACGGATTTATTTTAAATTTGCATTCCAAAACCATAAATTCCTTTCCATACTTTTAAAAATAAACAATATTTATTTTTAAAACAAATTTCCCTTTCTTTTATAAATTCCCATTGTGAGTTTCAAATTTTTGAATATCCACAGATATACGATTTTCAAATCGATTTCTAAATATCCATTTTCAGCACCGATTAAATTCTAAATTGATTTCCAAATTTATTTACAAATACCAAATCAATTTCCAAAATTTATTTCTAAATTTATTCCAACACCCAATTTATTATCTTTTGAAACAAATTCCTTCTTTCAAATGTGTTCAATTTTCTAAAATTAATTTACTATAAATTTCTACTAAATTTCAAAATCGATTTTTATTTATTTCTGTTGTCCTGCAATACCAAAAATATACTTGGCTAAATTATAGCCTTCAACAATTTCAATCACAATAGTCACACACAGATTATAAATGAGCAACACACAATATTGAAACTGATTCAAATATTTGAGGAATCTAGTTGGATCCCTACAACCTGTTTTCCCTGCATCCACAGACGTTAGCACAACTATTAAATACCAATTCCACTTCAAGGTGGAATATCGCGGTATACGGGATTTATAAAATATCATCCGCTATTATGCGGCGCATTGGGTCTCATCTGCTATATAATGCGGGAGATGAACAACTCCAAATAAATATATAATACCAATTCCACTTTGAGGTGGAATAACGCGGTACATGGGTCTAAATATAATATCATCCGCTATTATGCGGCGTATAGGGTCTAAACTAATATAACTAATAATAAATCAATCATCCAAGCACACCATAAGCAATTAAATTTAACTATCACAATTCAACCGTCAATCAATAACTGAAAGTTACAATTATTAAAATTTGAGTAAGAAGATCTCGCCTTTGCTTTTTATTTATGCAATCCATCGGATTTAGCTTGTTTTCTCCACAGTTTTAGACGTTGTATCAAATAATTATATAATTGATTAATATTATAAATCGAATAATATATTTCCATCTAATAATTTTTTTTATGTTATGTAATAAATTTAATTTCAAATAAATTTTCTTATAATAAAATATTTGAATTAATTTCCCTTTAACCATTTTTTTAATAAATCTATTTAACTAAAAATTTGATATTAAACAAATTCATTGCTTGAATATATTTTTCTAAAAGAACAATAGGCTCGATATATAAATTTATATTTTCAAAATCTATAAATACTTATCAGATTTAAATTTTAAAATAGAATAGCCTAAGCATATATCCTACTGTAATTTCGAATACACAGTTATAAACACACACATATATATAATTTCTAGAAATATTCTCATATAAGATTTACTGCTAAATTATCAGATTGTTAAAAAAAATTCTGTTTAAAGGCATCCTGTCTATATCTTAAAATAAAAATAGAAAAGAAGAATTACTCTACAGAGAAAATTGTCGTTGCTCGAACCTAGATACATTGCTAAACCATTGCCTTCGCGATCAAATGCTTATCAACCCGAAACCCTAGCTTGTGCTCCAAGCGAGCCCATGACCAACGAGGCTTCTCGTCCAAACGCGACGACGACCCAAATGAGAAACGAGCCTTACTGCTATGATCACGCGACCTACTAGCCATCGCGATTTCAACCATAAATCGCGCCGCTGCCCATAATAGTCGGCACTTCGACTTGCGAGTGCCACAGGCGATTGAACCACCCCCATCGCCATAGTTCCAAACGCAAACTCCACTTCCACACGCAACTCAACTTCGATGATCGATGTGGCCATTACACCCATTTCCAGACCCAAAAATATGGATTTCGAGACACTCAATTGCTCTGCCCCCCTCCCCAACTGTTGCCTCGAGTCCTTGCGAGATTCAACCACTGCCGCGTGAATGAAATCCAAGCGCCGCCACTCTTTGCTCGAACTAAAGACCCTCTATCGATTTGAACAAACGTCACCGTAAAAATTGAATCCGCCCGAGTAAACTTCTCGTGGCCATGTTGTTTTTTTAATGGTTCGAATTCGAACTGAAATGAGGGATTGGGAATTGAAGGGGTTATGATTTTTTTTCGATCTGAAGAAAAAGGGGTCTCGGCTAAAGTTTTAAGTAGGAAGATGCCTTGCGTTAGAATCCTGCAGGGCTACAGTAATAGAAAAGAAAGAAAAAGCTTTGATGCAGATGGAATTACGGCTGACAGTTGACAATATTATGCAAATATACATTTCAAATTTAAATTCAAATTCCCTCGATAACTGCAACTTAAAATTTCAAACTCCTATTGAGGCATGCCGATAGGCAGTTATAACGTTATACCCCTATTCCGAACGCAATGGAAAGAGTTTCGAGTCCTAATTCGATCGTACGGAGAAGATAGCTTTTGAATCTAGCTATTAAATTAAATTTCGATTTAATTTTCAACGCGTTTGCTTATCGTACAGTCAAACAATCACTCCGAATGCTACGAAAATTTAAATCCGATGATAATACAATATAACAAATCCAATGGAACTAGTTTCGTCGAAATCTGAGACTGTGCCTCGGAATGCTCTTTTTAAATATCGATTTAAACGATATATTTTCAAAACTGAACAAATCACTTAAATTCAGTTTTAATACTTTTACTATCTTCAGTATCATCAATATAAATTTTACAAGCCTTCAAAATATTTTTAACAGGCCTAAAATTGAAAATTCAAATTTTTACCCATCATCAATAAATTAAATTCGATAATTTTGATTGCCAAATTCATTGTTATATTTGAAATTCAAGTTAAACTAACTTTCAAATATTAAAAATAAATTAAATATTTCATTTTCAAATGATCAAAAATTCTAAGTCGTCACATCCTTCCCCTACTAGAAGAATTTCGTCCTGAAATTACAAGTTGAGAAGAATGGTCCTTGACGCGTTTAATATTTTCCAAACCAAACAGTTTTATCATCTTACGAAAACAAATCTTTTTATTTAAGACCCATCATTAATTCAACTGACCTTCCAACTTCAATTATAAGTTCCAAACAACATTGTTTTTTAAATTCAAATTTCAAATTTTCTCAAAATTTTTCTAACTCCCTAAATTTCCAAAAAATTTCGCCAACGTCTCCTTTGCGCGGCTAGCTCGGTACGACTACAAAATGGCAGCACAGGCCCCCAATTCCAAAAAAAGCGAATTGCCAGACAAGAAAATCATCAAATTTCATACTGAAATTTAAATACATACCTTTTCTCGAGCAATTCAAATTTATCTTCAAAATCCCAATTCCAATTTTTCTTTTTCCTGTAACATACCTGTATATTCTACTAGCCATAATATTCAATTACAACATTCATATATCATTTTTCATATTTCATTACAAAAGTTTGAATACTTACTTCTTATACCATTTTTTTCTTCACTATTGAAGTTATATATCGAATTTCATTCAATCTTGCATTTTTAATTTCATTTGAATTCGATTTATACTTTCAATTCTGTTTGGATTCAATTTGACTTCTAAATATTAAATTTTTATCAACTATCTTTCATTCACAACTGCACTATTTTAAATTAGTTTCATTTACTAATTCATAACAAATTCCAATTCATTTTATCTCAAACCATTTCTTTATTTCACCATTATTATCTTTAGTTCACTTCAGACTAATTCAAGTTGGTTTTCAACATTCATTTTCAATTCCAATTTTATTCTTTTGATCATCCCTAAAAATTTATTTTCAATTCACTATTACCATTTCACGTTTTCCAATTTAACCTTCACTTAATGATTATGCTGATATATTCCCAATACAAAATTTACTTAATAATTTCACACTTCATTTCTTAAATTCAATGCAAATATTCTATATACTTCTTATATTTATTTTTAATTCATCACTTTGGTTTAATTTACTTATATTAAACTGGATTTCCAATTCTATATGGATTCAATTTACTTTCATCAATAAATATTAGTTCAATTTATTTCCAAATCATATTAAATTTCGTCATTCCTTTAATTAGTTTTATTTATTAATTTTATTTCAATATTTCACTTTGTTTAGTACAAACCAAATTCAATTCCAATTCAGGTTCTGTTTACTTACAAATTCGAAATGAATTTCAACATTCAATTCGCTTACTTGGAATTGCAAATTTATTCATTCATTCATAATTTATTTTCAATCTTAATAATTTAATTCCAATCATTTTAGTCTATTAGACTTCTAAAATTCATTTTTATTCAAATTAACTAATTTCAGTCAAAATCTGAATTTTTTTAAGTCTTCAAACTTATTTATTATTCTATAGCTATTTTTCATAAGATTCCAGAGTCTTTTCAACATTTCAAAACCATTATTGAAAACAATCCAAATTATCCTTTGAATTTCAAAACCAAACCCAAATTTTCCAAAAAACTTCCATTTAAAAAAATTTGGCGGGAATTCCTCTTTTGGAAACCAGAAAATGAACATCAATGATGCTGCAGTCATCACCGAAGTTTTTTCCAGTGACCGAAAAGAGTTTAGTGCTTTTCATCCCTTCAAAACAATTTTCCAAACCTTTGAAATATTTTCAAACTCAAAAGAATTTAAACTTTTTCAAATCTCCAAAATTTTCCAATTTCAATCCTTTAAAAAATATTTTCAAATATTTCTTTGGAATTCTATTTCAAATTATAAATCACATTTACAATTTGCAATTCTTATTCAATAATAAATGATAATAGTATAATATTATCACTTCATAAAAAACAAGCAACCATATATTATCATAATTCATAGAAAATTTATTTCTTTTATATACGAAAATAGTTTGGGTAAAATTATTTCATTCACCCTATTTTAAAACGATATCGTGTCGAATTTGTTCTGTACAAGCATTTAGAGATCCCAATCAATAACGTCAATTATTCGTATTTACCACTATCCATATACCACTCAACAAACCAATCAACACAATAAAAAACAATTTAGTATTCACTAAAACATACGCGCTCATATCTATTATTACACTCAAACTCATTCTAGAGTACTATTGACTCTATCTCTAATGGGTAACACCCAACAGAGCCAAGGTTGTCGCTAAATCAAATGCTCTTATACCAAATGTGAAGGCCTGCAAATCCGTACCCCTTTTGAGCTGGCAAAATTCCACAATGATTCAGCCCAAAGTGGAACAAATGTACGAGTCTTCGGGTTTAAAGAAGAAAGAGGTGAAGAAGAAGAAAAAAAGAAAACAATAGCAGAATCTCATATACCACAATGGAACAATCATAATAGATAAATGAATATTTTTTAAAACAAAGAACTATATTAGTTATTACATTACATCACATTACATTATCAGAGTGTTACAACAAACAGCGGAAAAGAATATAACATATACAAGTGATACGCTTCGCCATCTAGCTTCAACTCCAGAACTCCACAGCAACTTTGTGACGACCGGAATTTTGGACAATTCAAATTAAAATATTTAATTGATTTTAATATTTAAAAGTTAGATTGTAATTTAAAATTTCAAGTATCACTATTTATTGGATAATTTAATTATTAAATCAAATTATTTAAAGTTGGGTAAAATATGAAACTTGAGTTTTAAGCCTGTTAAAAATAACTTGAAGGCTTGTAAAATTTATATCGATGGTACTGAAGGATGTAAAAGTGTTAAAAATTGATTCGGAAGTGTTTTGTTAAGTTTTGAAATTTTATCGTTTAAATCGATATTTAAAAATAGCCTTCCGAGGCATAGTCTCGAAATTCGATGAAACCAGTTACATTGGATCCATAATATTGAATTATTATCGGATTTCAATTTTCGTAGCATTTGGAGTTGTCGTGTGAGCATATGATATATAAACGCGCTGGAATCTGTAACGAAATTTAATATTATAACTGAACCCAAAACGTTATCTTTTTCATATGATCAAATTAGGACTCGAAACTTTTTCCATTGCGATTGGAATAGGGGTTTGACATTATAAACGCGTAGCCGCACGCCTCGATAGGAGGTCAAGATTTTTTGCTATGACGTCAAGTCGATTTAAATTTAGAATAAAATATTCATATATTGTTTTGACTGCTCAATGGTTCACATTAGAAACTTTTCAAAAAAAAACTTTTCCCAACATCTCATATCACCGTACAAATTATATTCATGACGCTACCCTATCCCTTCTTGAATACACCTCCTTTCTCATTTTTAAAAGCCGAGCCTTCTTCAAGAATTCACGCATTTAACTATATATATAAAAGAAAAGAAAAAATGGCCGAAGCCTTCGTTTTCAAAATCAAGTAAAAATCGAACCGAGATTTTCTTCCCTCTTTCAATATCATTTAAATCGAATCGGTCGGCTTCAAAAAAAGAGGGGCAAATCGAAGTATAATGGCCGAAATGTAAGCAAATCTCGTTCCTCTTCCCAATTCAATTTGAAAAAAATAAAAAGGGGTCCGATCGCACGCGTCGTCGACGGCGAAATCAAAGGTTGCGATAATGATCTGGGCTCCATCACATCATCATTTGCTTGCTCGAAGTGGCGGTGGCGAGTGAGTGGGGTCTGCACCATTATCGAGGCAAGCTGTTCCCATTGGAGTGTCGTGACATCAGAATGGTGGACAGAGCTCTCGAGCTGGGTGGCTCGCGTTGTCGATTTTGGCAGCAGGAATAGAGCTGCGAGTTTGGTGGTTGTGAACTGGAGCTCGTCGCGATGGTGGTCGCTGGTGAACGCGCGCATGGGTTTGGGACGCGGTGGTCTCGAGTTATGGCCGAGGTCGAGGTCGTGATGTAGAAGTCGTCGGCTAGGGTTCATTGGAATTTGGTCAGTGAGGTATTTTCGTTTTACTGATGTTTATATATGTAGATTAGAAAAAAAATTAGGAATTTACAGGAAAGTTTAAATATATATCTGCATGTTTTAACTTACTACAGGAAAAATATAATAATAATTTTTTTTTAGGCAAATCAGATTTAAAACATTTGTTTAATTAAAAAGATATGATTTTGGGAAAAGGAAGAAAATGAAATAGGAATTTTGAAATGATTGGAAATTTATTTAAAATTAGATTTTGAAAATCTACATAGATTATTTTTATAAGTATACATGAGTTTCAAAATGGAAAAAATAAAATAAAATAAAATAAATAAACTTATACACATTTTGATCTACTTGTTTGATTTTAAAATAAAATATATTATGGAGGTAGATTTGTTTAATAAACTTATTTAATTATTTTAGTCGCTAAAAATATTTTAAAAAGGAAAATTTGTTTGAAATCAAATTATTAGCTTAAAACCCAAATTCTTAGTTAACTAAATTAGTAGATGGAAATTTAATTGTTTAATTGATTCGAATATTGATAAAAAAATTAAATGTTTGTACAAGGTTATAACCCAGGAAACCAAGTTGAATTGAAGTGGGTTGCGAACGAAAATCAAAGGGGAGTTAATCTCACTCATCTGGTTGATATTTAAATTTTAATAGTTTAATTTAAATAATTGATTGAATGATTGAATCGTTTGGATGTGCCATACTATAGTATATAACATATCTTGGAATGATTGATTTCTCGCATTATATAGCGGATGAGACCCTATGTGCCGCATAATAGCGGATGATATTATATTTAAATCCTATATACCGTGATATTCCACGTCGAAGTGGAATTGGTATTTTATATTGTGCTAACGACTGTGGGTGTAGGGAAACAGGTTGGAGGGGTCCAATTCGATTCCTCAAAATTATTTATATTGTTTAATATTCTCTGTTATGAATATGCGATGTTGTGTGATGAATATTATTGATAATTTGAAGTATTGAATGTTATGGTTCACTTGAATATTCTGGTACACTGAGTTATAAAAATATATAGAATTGGATTTTTGAAAATAAACGGAGATAGTATGTAAGTGAAATAATTATAGAGAATTCTAAATAAATCAAAATGAACTAGATAAGAATATTAGTGGTTTTAAATTTCTGAAAAATAAATTAAGTATATAAAAATGAAATTATGAATAAACAAGAAGTTAATGAATTTTAAACTTCGGTGTTATTAATTAAAAGAATAAAGCATTTATTTTAAATTTAAGATTTAAGTTATTGAAAATAATAAAGAAGAAATAGGGAAAATCTGAAATTTGTATATTTCATTTAAAAGATTTAAAATCAAAACGTAAAATAATAATAATAATAATAATAACAAAGTCTATAGTTAATGAATTTTGAAATGAATTGAGTGAGTAAAGAAATTTATTTCAAATGGAGTAAATTGGAAATCAATTTGCAAAATTTATTTATGTGATTGAAATTGGAAATTCTCCCTGGATAACCAAGTACGTTTCAAAGTAAATTTTTAAATATAAGTTAAAAGTTTTAAAGTGTTCTAAAAAGTAAGTTTTGGAAAATTCATTACTTCTAAAATATTTTTAAATTCTAAAGTAAGCATTTTCTTAGTAATTATTTAATGTGACTTGGTATTTGTTTTAAAAGAAAAAATCTAGTTTTATATTTTATAAAAGTAACCTCATTTTAAATATTCCTAAAGTGTATATTTTTAATAAAGTATTGAAGCAGTTCTCAATCTATATGTTAAAATATGTTTTTAAATAATGTATTTTAAATTATTTTAAAAATCTAAAGGTTTGTACTTGGTATTTTCAGTAGAAATAAATATGTAGGTGTATTCTTTAAAAGGGAGATGGTTTAAAAACTGTTTTCAAAAGGGTTGAAAATGGAAATATATCTTGCGAAAATATTTTGTCGTTAATAAATAACTTGGGAGATTATTTATTGTTTGATGGATGTTTGTAAATGTTAATTGATAGTAAAATAACTGACTATCAATATTGGCCAAATGCACTGATCGTTTCGAAGAGACCGGGATCGGGATTAATTTCTCGAAAACCACTTCGATCCGGTTTGTACATTTTCGTAGGAAAACGATTTTGGATTCGAAGATGGAGCAGTGAAGTGCAAGGGCTAGTCTCTACTAATCCTGAGGATATTTCCAAAATGGATGTAGTAGGAATAGTACCTTCGATCCCGTTCGAACCCGGGACGGGCTTGTATGGATGAATGCTTTCAGAACATTTTCAGGTGGTTGATGAGAATTCTAAGTGAAACGATCTGAAAAGGTAACGCTTAGCCTCAAGCCTCATCATTCGGGACTGACTGAAAATCAGGGGTTATGCAGCAATGCTTGGTGGGCGGCACACATTTCTGGATGAGGTCGTCCCTTTCTAGACGTCCCTTTTTATTTCGGCCTAGCGGTGCGGTTGCTGATCACAACCGTGCGGTGATCTTGCTCAGGATTATCCAGTAAGGGATAATCCGGGTCTTGTGTTGCACGGGGTCGGGATTGATCCTCAATACGCTGATCTAGACCATGTACCGTGACAGGTGGTACCCTAGTTCCTAGTCATTAGTTGGAAATCCATTCTCCCTGCGCGGCTTGTACGAGTTTTGTTTGTATTACCCACTTTGTAGCTAGTAGCTGGAATTTAAACATGTAATAATTTCGGCTATTTTAATAAGTATTTGTAAATAGACCCTATTATAATTCAGAGGATTTTAATAAAATCGTTTTTGCGAGTTTTCTTGATTGCAAGATAGCTGCTTGAAAATTCACTTTAAATTGACGGTTACTGAAGTCAAAACAACAACATTTTTTATTGGTCAAAAATCTTATCATAAGAACACACTTCAAATATAAACACCGGTTTAAAAGCACGTTATAAAAATAACGACAATAAAATACATTTCAGACCCGAACACCGGTTCAAAGTAAATTAAACATTAGACTGCTCCACTATATATTCGTCAAAATAGTACTGCCTGGACTTAGTAACGTGCTACCCAAATTTGCACGCACATAACCAATATAAATAAAGTAAACCTGGAAATGGACTTAGCCTTTGTGCTACTCATATTTGCACGCAAGTACGCACGAAATGAAGTAAAAATTTCAAATACATGTACGCATGAAGTGAAGTACGTAACATGTTCTCTAGTGTATAAATATAACATCCTGGGCATGAATGGAGCACGTAGCAATAAATGACGGTCTAGGTAATATATACAAGTGAATGTAACACACATGATGTATGGGCGGTGTACAATATGCATGCATGGACCAAAATAATTATAGGCAAAATGAAAAAGGCCTGCACTAAATTTTCATGACTTACTTTCACGCGGGCATAGTTCATTTACACGCGCACATGCGAACACGAAAAAATGGCCTGGAACTCATTTTTGAAATGCAACTATAGCCTGGACTATATTTTTGTGCTACCTGTGATAACACGCATTGAATAATAAACTTCAATAAAAACAGCTGCTGTACTATGTGCACAATTAATTTATTCATTTTTTTTCACGCATGCACATTACACTTTGCATGCAAATAATGAAGTTTACGAAATATAAACTAAACTGGGAACATATGATCACGCACGTAACCCATGAAAACAAATATTGTTTGAATTGGACCTGGCTTCTAGGCAATACAACTTATACTATATTTACACGCATGCAATTATAGATGAGGGCTTGGTCAATACAATTTTGTACGCATGGAATGAACAACAACAAAAAAAAAATACCCGGAACTTAGTTTCGTATGCCATATTTTGCATGTAAAAAAAATGAAATAACAATAGCACCTAGCAACATAGTTTACACGCAGAAATAAAATGGTCTGGCATCCAAAGTTTTAATTAGAAGCGTGAGTTTGTACTCACCTCTAATTTGAAATCGATTAGCAACCAAGACCCAGAAGGAGCAAGAAATTTGGAACCGCCATTATTATTTTTGCACCGCCGTTGAAGATTTATTGAACTACTAGAAAAAAAATGAAGCAAACGAATGAAGAATTGATATAGGCTTTTACTTTTCTTTTCACAGTTGTGTACAAGTCAAAAATGAAGTGCTGGCAAGAGTTTTGTACAAATGCATTTAAGGCATAACGTGCACAATTTTAAGAAAGTACATGCTTGCATTAAAGAATGATGATGGTAGCACAAAGTGTTCAAATATTTTCTTTAGAAATTCTAGTGACAGCAAAAGTGTTCACCTTTTTGCTTTTTGAGTGGACCAATTTCTACTAACACGTGAAGGGCAATTTTTATAACACAACTTAGATAATGTTAACTAACTTTCCATGGACATTGCAAATCATTTGCATTTTTTTTTTCAATCCTAAAATTTCTATTTTGAATTTTTATTTCGACGATAATAAAAACGGGGTTCTTACAAACTCCCCCTAATAGAAATTGCATCCCCGTAATTTTAATACTAGAAGTTGTTTATAACACAAATTATTCATCACAACAAAGATTTGAAATAGAAAAGATGAGTCAAGAATGCTCACCCCCACCCGTAGAGGAGAGAAAACTGGGATAAGAACGCTCGATGAATTCTTTGGTTTCCCAAGTGCAATCTTTGGGGTTTGCGGACTATTGAATTTTCACAAGCGGGACTTCTTTATTCCGAAGGCGTTTAACCTCTGTAGCTAGCACACGAATAGGATTTTGCACCATAGAAAAGTCGGGTGATATCTCAAGACCTTGCAACATATAAGGATCAATAATAGAATCCGAATCTCGAAGGCATTGACGGAGCTGGGATACATGAAATACGTCATGAATTCCCGAAAACTGAATAGGTAGCAATACGCGATAAGCAACAGGGCAAATGCGTTCTGTAATAGGAAATGGTCCAACATATCGAGGAGCCAATTTCACGGAGCTACTAAAACGCACTACACCCTTCATCGGAGAAACTTGAATGAACATGCGATCGCCAACAGAAAATTCCAAATGCTTCCTATGATGATTGGCACAAGATTTCTGCCTATTCTGGGCCTCATTCATTCTCTGTCTAATAATATCAATCTTCTCAAAAGATTCACGAATATAATCGGGGCTGATAACTAACTTTTCCACGGATTCCAACCAAGAAGATGGCGATCAACATGGTCTTCCATAAAGGGCTTCGAAAGGAGCCATACCGATATTGGATTGGAAACTGTTGTTATAAGAAAATTCAACAAGAGATAAGTGGTCTTCCCAACTACCTCCAAAATCAAGAATACAAGCGTGAAGGAGATCTTCTAAGACGTGATTCACCCTTTCAGTCTGACCATTAGACTGTGGATGATAAGCTGTACTGAGATTGAGCTTAGTACCCAAAGCTTTCCGAAGGCTCTGCTAGAAACCACTAGTAAAAAGCATATCTATGTCACTGACAATGGAACTAGCAACTCCATGAAATCGAACGACTTCTTTAATAAAATGCTTAGCCAACAAAGTAGCAGTTCGATTGACTTGATAGGAATAAAATGGGCTGATTTGGTCAATCGGTAAACAATCACCCAAACACTAGTATGGCCCGACCACGAACGAGGTAGACCATCAATGAAGTCCATAGAAATTTGATCCCATTTCCATAATGGAATCTCAAGAGGCTGCAAAAGACCACTAGGACACTAGTGTTCCTCTTTAATAAGTTGACAAGTCATGCAACGACTCACATAACATACAACATCACGCTTCATACGCTCTCAAAAGTATAAGCACTTCATGTCGGCATACATCTTACTACTACCCGGATGGATAGTACAATTAGAACGATGACAGTCCTCAAGAATGTCATTTCTAAGATTAGGAACATTAGGCACAATAAACCTTCCCTTCTTCCGAAAACAAACATGTATATCAATATCGAAATCCTTTAGATTATCACTTCGGGATTCCGATTTACAACTCTGATAAGATCTGGATTTTATTTTCGGGCATCGGCAATACGATCCAACAAACTAGGACAAGCTTCCATGCTAAATAAAAGCACGAGAGAGTCTAAAACTGAAGGACGGTCTCTAATATCACAATGATATAAAGCTTCCAATATATTCCACTCTGCTAGCATCATGGAAACAACAACCTCCTGCTTGCGACTAAGCACATCAGCAACTCGATTACCCTTACCAGGGGTAAACTGAATATCAAAATCATATGAAGCAAGAAATTCGAGCCAACGTTGTTGCCTCATATTAACTTCCTTCTGAGTGAAGAGATACTTCAGAGATTTGTGGTCAGTGAAGAGAACAAAACGCTCGCCCAATAAACAATGTCGCCAAATCTTTAGAGCAAAGACTATAGTGCCTAACTCCAAATCACGGGTAGCATAACGAATATCGTTAGCTTTAGTTGTCTAGAAGCATAGGCAACTACTCTATCCTTTTGCATGAGAACAGCACTGAGTCCAAAACGACTGGCATCGGTATAAACAACAAGATCATGATTCCCTTCGGAAACCACTAAGATAGGAGCACGAGTAAGGAGATCTTTTAACTTCATGAAAGAAATCTCACTCGTATCAAACCAAATAAAAGGAACAACTTTTCTCGTGGGAGTGGTAAGTGGTAAAGCAATACGAGAAAAGTCCTTAACGAACGGCGATAATATCACCCCAATCGAAGGAAACTACGGATCTCGGTAACGGTCTTGGGTCTCTTCCAATTATGAATAGATTCGATCTTGGAAGGATCGACAGAGATACCATAGGAAGAAACAATATGACCGAGAAACTCCACCTTAATCTGCCAGAAGTGACACTTGGAGAATTTGGCACAAAACTGATGCTGACGAAGAGTGCTCAAAACAATCTCCAAATGCTGAATATGATCGACTTCAGATTTGGAATAAATAAAAATATCATCAATGAAAACCAAGACGAACTTATCGAGATATTCCCGGAATATCGATTCATAAGATCAAAAAAATACGCTGGAGCGTTCATCAAACCGAACGGCATAGCAAGCCATTTGTAAGAACCATAAGGAGTATGGAATACGGTAAGAAGGATGCTATCTTCCGCAACTCGTAACTAATGAAAACCGGTAGGAAGATCGAGTTGGGAGAAAACTTAGACCCAGTTAATTGATCGAACATGTAGTCGATCGTAAGTAATGGATACCTATTTTTGATAGTGAGCTCGTTAAGCTTGCAATAATTAATGCAAAGCCTAAGAGTATCATCTGGCTTCTTAACGAAGACAATGGCGACGCCCCAAGGAGATGAGCTACAACGAATAAATTACTTGGCTTCCAATTAAGATAATAGTTGTTTGAGTTCCTCATTTTCCTTAGCAGACATCCTCGTGGGAGGACGACTGACAGGATGAGCACCAGAGATAAGATCAATACGGAACTCAATTGCCCTCTTCAGCGGCAAACTTGAAATAGACTCGAAGACATCAGAAAAATCACAAACAATCGTAATATTATCTATGACATCCTCCAATTCACAGGAATAAATGAGAGCATTCGAAGCATGATCCATGTCTCGAATTATAATAGACAACTGCTCAATAGCATTGGGATGCTTGAGATATAAAGTTTTTTTGGGACATAGGATTTAAACTTCATAACGGACGAGCCAGTCCATTTCAAAAATCATGTCAAAACCAAGATGATCCATAACATGTAGATTCGCATGAAAGGAAAAACCACATAGAATAATCTCAACATCAATACATAACAAACCAAGAGTAGCGGATCAACCAATAGGATTCACAATCCTAAAAGGGTCGCAAAGACTAACAACATCCAAAGGAATAGCATCAACAAACTCCTTTGACACGAATGAATGTGATGCACCCGTATCGAAACGAAATCTAATAGAACGGCCATGAAATAAAATAAAACCTTCCAAAACAGAAGGAGGAATACCTTTGGGCTGAGATGAATCACCATAAACTTTAGCAACATTAAGCTTCCCAGATTTGAAACCCTTAAGAGCAGTAGGACAAATAGAAACCCGATGACCCTCTTTCTTGCAATAGCGGCAAATGCGAGGCGTAGGAAAACTACAAAGATGATGATCCAGAGAACCACAATTGCAGCATGCCCTCTGAATAGAAGGTACACTATTAGGCTGAGTACTAGAGGTAGCTTGCTTCTTCTTCTTCTTGTTGGAAGAAGGATTAGGCTTATGAAATGGAAACCTCTTCTTGTTGGGGTTCTTAGAGACCTCAAGCTCATCAAAACTATCACATTCCTTTTAGACAACTTCAAGGAAATATGCCGAATCAACAAGTTCCTCAAAAGAAAGCTTAAAATGAAGCAAAAGGACTTTCTTCAAATACTTCTTCAAACCTTCGTCAAATCTTAGATTTTTCATACGCGGAGTGCTAATGAACTCAACTCCGTACTTGGACAATGCCTCGAAAGATGCAACATAATCAAAAACAGAGAACTTTCCTTGTTTTAAGTCAAGGAAACTACGAGAAAGAATGGCCTTTTCTGATTCAGGAATGAACTTAAGCTCGAATCGTCCCTTGAACTAATTCCACGAGAGAGAGGACTTATGAACTTCCACAGTCAAAAGCGCATACTAATCAAGCGCACGTTCTTGCAACATGCTAGATGCCATGAGGAAGCGATGATGATCTAAAAGATCCATCCGAGAAAATATGTGCTCACTATCGTGCAACCAAGTCTGAACCTCCAAAAAAATTTCTGATCCCTTGAAAGGCTTGCCTTCAAGGTGCGAATAGTCACTACACATGCCAACGAAGGCAGACTTGCGAGTAGGAGCTGCGGGAGTAGAAATAGAAGGCTGAGTACCCCAAAATAGCTCCATAAATTGATCAGCTGACATAAAAACTCTGTTCGGATGAGAATCACTAGACGGACCTGCTGTAGAATGCTTCCCTCTACCTCTTCCAGCGATAGGATGAGAGAACAAGGGAAGATAAGGATTAATTAAAACAACACAAGATTGATAAGGAATTTAACAAATGGAATACCACGGAAATATGACATTCATTCCTGACATATTCCAACATATTAGAGAGGATAAAAGTTTAAGAACAATAAAGGAATAGATTAGAAAGGCAGGACTAAAACCCTCGAATAGTTGCAACACATGTTCCATTCTACTTCTGTTCTGTGTTTATTATAATTTGTTTTAAATCTCAGCTCTGATACCAAGCTGTTAAGCCCCACCTCTATGCTCACAGTAAAAAAGGTTATTACAAGGTAATAACGTCTGCTATTGCAAAGAATAAGACTTGTTAGAAGAGACCATCCATAAGTTATGCCTTAGACGAGTATTGATTACATCGATAGGAGTTGTATAAATTACTCCCAACGATATAAATTCAATCCAAATCTAAAACGAAACAACGGTAGCTTAAGAGAAATTCAGAACAACTCATAATAGCAATAACACAGACAAGTACAATCACATCAAAACATAAATATCAGATATAGCGGAAGGTTAGTCTGGACACATGCTACAACACTCGATGGTTCACATGAACCAAATGTACATATACATGTCATCATACCATACATGAGATGAGATTCAATACACCCAAAGTAACACCTCGAAGCGTAAACAAAAGATGAGGTGAAATCCCAAAGGCTGAAGCCGCAACTGAATCAAATATAGCGATTATCCAGAAATAACTCGGTCTGACCTGAGTATTATTTAAAAGAAAATAATAAACGGATCAGTCTAATTTAAACTTAGAAATAAGTTGTATGATCAACAACACTAAAGCAAATTAATCATAGTCTCGAATGAGACTATTCAGCATAAATAATCAACATAGTTTGAATGTAGAAAGCTCATTAAACTCCATCAAAATCAACTCCCAAATTCAAAATTGAATTCAAAACAGCAATACACAAAAGTCTAGAAATCAAAATAGGATAGCACGAAAATCAGCATAAAAGTGGATCGGTCCTAGCATATGGCGGGTCTAAGCTACGCTGCACGCGCATCCCATATGGCCGAAGCCTGCCAAGTACTGCCATCATAATATTGGGCGCCCATCATATGACCCAAAGGTCCAAGAAATGACCCAAAGGTCCAGTACTGGTAATTTACCCGAAGGTCCATCATAGTGGCTTGAAAGCCCAACAAAATCATCCAAATTCTCAAACAGCAATTTCCATGGCAAATATTTAAATTAACGAGTTCGGAATTAACCGAATTAGTAAAAGCGTGGTTTCATATTCTGCACTTTTGCTAAATCGTTTAAATCTCATCTTCGTTTCCTTGAAAGTGCAAAATTGTGTATTTTATACAAATAGTCTTTACGTTCTCAAGTGGACAAGTCCGGAATTAATCGAATCAGTAAAAGTAAGGGTTCATAGTCTTTAATTTTGCTGAAGCGTTTAAATCGATTCCTCCTTCTTTTGAAAGCGCAAACTGTGAAATTTTTTGAAGCAATTATCGGGACTAAAACCGCAACGTCTATAGGAATTTCGAAAAAGAAATTGCGCTTCACAAAACATCATAAAATGGATATAAAAATCAGCGTTGCGGGTTTTCTTGATTGCAAGATAGCTGCTTGAAAATTCACTTCAAATTGACGGTTACTGAAGTCAAAACAACAGTAATTTTTATTCGTTAAAAATCTCATCAAAACAACATACTTCAAATATAAACACCGGTTTAAAAACCCGTTACAACAAAATACGTATCAAAACCAAACACCGGTTCAAAGTAAATTAAAAATTAGACTGCTCCACTATATATTCATCGAAATAGTACTGCCTTGACTTAGTAACATGCAACCCAAATTTGCACGCACATAACCAATATAAATAAAGTAAACCTAGAAATGGACTCAGCCTTTGTGCTGCTCATATTTGCATGCAAGTACGCACGAAATGAAGTAAAAATTTAAAATACATGTATGCAAGTGAAGTACGTAACATGTTCTCCAAAGTAAAAATATGACACCCTGGGCACGAATGGAGCCCGTAACAATAGATGACAGCCTGGGTAATACATACAAGTGAACGTAACACACGTGATGTTTGGGTGGTATACAATATGCATGCATGGAAGATAACAATTATAGGAAAAATGAAAAAGGCCCGGACTATATTTTCGTGACTTACTTTCACGCACGCACACTTCATTTACACGCACGCATGCAAACACGAAAAAATGGCCTCGAACTCATTTTTGAAATGCAACTATAGCCTAGACTATATTTTCGTGCTACCTGTAATAACACGCAGTGAATATTAAACTTCAATAAAAACAGCTGATGTACTATGTGCACAATTCATTTATTCATTTTTTTTCCACACACGCACACTACACTTTGCATGCGAATAATGAAGTTACAAAATATAAACTAACTGGGAACATATGAGCACGCACGTAACCCATGAAAACAAATATAGTTTGAATTGGACCCGGCTTCTATGCAATACAACTTATACTATATTTACACGCATGCAATCATAGATGATGGCCTGGTTAATACAAATTTGTACGAATGGAATGAACAATAACAAGAAAATACCTGGAACTTAATTTCCTATAAATTATTTTGCACGGCAAAAAAATTGAAATAACAAAAGCACCTAGCAACATAGTTTACACCTAGAAATAAAATGGTCTGGCATCCAAAGTTTTAATTAGGAGCTTGAGTTTGCACTCACCTTAAATTTGGTTTCAGAATCGGTTAACAACCAAGACCTAAAAGGAGCAAGAAATTTGGAACCGCCATTAATATTTTTGCACCGCCATTGAAGATTTATTGAGCTACTAGAAAAAGAATGAAGCAAACTAATGAAGAATTGATACAGGCGTTTACTTTTCGTTTCAAAGTTGTGTACAAGTCAAAAATGAAGTGCTGGCAAGAGTTTTGTACAAATGCATTTAAGGCATAATGTGCACAATTGCAAGAAAGGACATGCTTGCATTAAAGAATGATGATGGCAGCACAAAGTGTTCAAATATTTTCTACAGAAATTTTAGTGACAGCAAAAGTGTTCACCTTTTTGCCTTTTGAATGGACCAATTTCTACTAACACGTGAAAGGCAATTTTTATAACATAACTTGGATATTGTTAACTAACTTTCGGTGGACTTTGCAAATCATTTGCATTTTTTTTCAATTTTAAATTTCTATTTTAAATTTTTATTTCGGCGGTAATAAAAATAGGGTTGTTACATCAAGGAGGTAGCCCCTCTTATCGAACGCTCTCCTTCGATATTATACTCTGACTTTGGACAAATTTGGTGGCCACTTTTGATTTTAGATTTTGGGGTGTGGCTCGAGTTGGACAGTAGTAGCTGCTACGTGTTACCACGCGCCTGCATGCGTCATTGGTATATCTTCCCTGACATTGCCTTGTGTGCTATGTCACCTAACCTAGTGCGCCTTATAAGATTTTGGTTTTATACCATACCTATAGAGTGTCATTTGACGATACGCAGTACGGGGGAGATTACGGTACTTTATACACTATGGGAATATATAAACGTGTTAAGGTGGAAAATATAAAGCCATAATGCTATTTAAAAGTAGGTTTATTTTATGATAGACATTATTATAATAGTGAAATGTTACTACATAGTGAATAGTTTGACGGATCCTTAAAGGATGGGCGGTCCCATACATCATTTAAGTTACTTGTACCTTATATTACAGTTCACTTGAGTTGGTTTACAATGTGTAAGTATTTTATGTCCTGACTCGAGTGTTTTGTGTTTTGCTTTACGCTTGGGTCCGACTGAGTGATACAACATTTAAGACTCACCTTCAGAGTTGGAGCTTGCTTGATGAACCATCTATCTATTTCTCTTTCATTTTTCAGTTGATTCCAGTTATCCAGTTGATTCCAATGATCTATTCAGCTATGTACTTGATTATTTTATTGAACTTCTGTTGTATCTTGTTTAACTCTGAGGTATTATACAGTAGCTTCACGAACTACTATTCTTTGCTTCCGCAGCATTTTATTACTCTATGTCTGTGATATGTGATTTATTTATTTACTGCATATTCTTAGTTTCGCCAAATTTATTTTTACAATTTGGTATTTTAAGAAATTCAAGTCTCACACGTGCGGATGCGAATGGTTGAAAATATCGCGTCGTTATAATTGCTTTGGTTTTGAAGAAAAATGCGCATGCTTGCTTTCGACTAAGATGCTTTCGAATTAGTTGGGTTTTGACAAGAGGGGGTTTAAGGGTTGAGGTTTTCAGGTTTTAGTCTTTTGGCAAATAAAGCTTCTAAAGAAGAGCAAGTAGCTGATGGATAGTTAATTAGGATTACATATTATTCTATTGGTTTTTTGCACTATGTATATTATGTCAGATTTGACAATGTTGCTTTGATAAATCAATGAGGCATCGCCATATGTTGCTCTTGGCATATTTTGTAATGATATATTTAATCATTATCTAGGAAACGTTAAGAGATTATGTAATATGGATATGAATTATTGTTTTGGAATGTAATCAGCAAAATTATGCTTTTTTAAGTCTGTGATTTTTTTTCATATTCACGTGCTTATGATATAATAGCATTATCGTTGCCGTATTTTTTCACCAGATGTTAATACTATGGATGACTGCAACATCTATATCGCTTAGCTTTTGGCCTCCAGATACAGGATATTACAATATACTATTACATTACATTTAAATGCAAGATGACTCAACGAAATTCCAATTGACGCTGAAGCTTTCCAGATTGATCTAAAATCGAGCATTCGATTTTATTCCAAAATTCCACTTGCTCCAAATTCGACGAAACCAGTTCTATTGCATAGTTTATGCTATTCCAAGCGCAATGCGAAAAATCTCGCATTGATTGGACCTTATACGAAGTAGTTATACATTTTATAAGATTTTTATTTTAAATACTAAAATTAATTTGCTAATTACAATTTTAAACTTTAACTACCCTCTCTGCACTCCCAAATATAAACTCCTGAAGGTGATAATGGTACATGACCATATATGACATAACCCAAACTCCAATTTGTGACAATCGGAGATTTCGACCCATGGAAATCGACGCTAATATGTCCACTATACTTCTTGTTGACCTTCAAGTGCAGGAAAACCAGAGTGTTAAGGGTAAAAGAAAAAATAAACATAGAACAGAATCTTACACGAATGTAATAACGTATATTATTTCATTTTATAATGGAAATTTTAAATAAATTTATCATATTTAAATTTGGACAGTTATAAGTCTGTGTCCGTATGCGGAACAAAGCAGCACAAAAGTAAGGTGAAAATAGAGGTAATAGTCTATTGAAGAATCTTCTAACTCCATGCTTCAAGCTCTTCAACATTTCTTCTAACTAAACCTGACTACAAGGCTACCCGAAAAAATACGGCACCTAGAGTTTAAGGAAAAGGAAATAAACTCCGACTCAGTCATGGGACTGGTGTGAGAACTTAAAATACGGGTTTTGAAAGAAAAAGGGTATCTCATACGATGACGCCGCACATAAACATGGAAGGGTTTTTACCTTATGATAACCAAAATCTTTGTGATGTAAAATTAGGGATATTATTTTTAATGACACTCTAATTTTGAAAACATTTGCAAATAAACTATAAAACTTTGCCAAAATACTTGCACCTCATATTTCAGTAATTTGCATGACTAAATCCGTATGGCACTTATTCGGTATTGGACTTCCAACTGAATAGTGAGGTAAGAGATTACCTCATATACGGTACATTTCTAGAGGAATGCACCAAGGCCCCTATGTTAGTCCTTATGCAAATTTAAGACCAACCTATCCGAAAATACACGAATAACATTGATTATTACATCACTCGATCGTTGTCGACCTATTTGAGATGTCTCATAGCATACACCACTGAATCTAAACCCATGTATAGTTGGTAGAAATTTTATAGATCTAGAAGGTGATTTCATACCTTGATTGGTTGCAAGATACTTAGCCTTAAAGCATCCCCTATTTCTCCATTCCCGGGTGTGAGGCTTTGAGGTGACGATTACCTTTTATATAGAACATATTCCACTTTGAATGCCACTTTGCCATTTCATAATTACACAACTAATTTCTGCAAACGTATAACTGCTGAGCTGGTATGTCTCAGGAAATGGTGTTAAGCGCAAAGAAGTTGCCTTCTCTACCACTAAACAAATGATACATTCATAGAGATAAATAAATATGATTAAGACATGCAACGCCAGTTGTTCACACAAGTCATCCAGGAATAGGAAAAACCAAAGCTACTTTCCTACCACATCCTGCTGGGAATTTCCCCTGGGATTAGTAACGAATACTCCTCATGTTTGGAAGATTTTCAAAAGAAGGGTCCACTGCTATTTATTTATCTCTGGAACTAACAGGATATTATCAACCAGTTATCCAATCAAAATGAAGATCCTCTATTCCAAAATTATGATCTTCAATAAATATCTTCATTTTCGAATGCATAAACTGGTTCAAAGTGGTTTTCGAAAAGAGATTACCCAAATCTGAATCCCGGTTTCGACAAACCGATCATCAATAAAAAGCTATTTTATAAATAGGTGATTAATATTTCATTAATTCATATCTTTTTATCCATAGTATCCTTTAGAGATATTTATCTTTTGAAAATCATTTCTTCTTAGCGTATATGGAAATCATTAGAAAAATCTTTGTTAAATTCTTTGGTTTAATTAAATTCTTTATAAAACCAAGAATAATTCCAAAGCGTTTTACTTAAAATTTAATAAAGATTTTTCAATCCCAAAACGTAACTTTTTAATAAGTTAAATCATGTTGTCGAAAATGGTAAATCCAAATGAGTAAGTATTTAAATGAAATGGATTCATAGAATCGTTAAGAATTATACTTTAGGTATATTTCTGTAATCAACAAATACTGTCCATCGGATATGGTGAAATCACCTTTTAAATTCTAATGAGTGGTACGAGTATCCTTCTTGGAATATAATATCAATTATAAGAAGATTATCTCTATATAACCCAAGTTGTTTAAATTTGGGAAAATTTAATATGATATACTTCACTCATTTCCAGCAATTCAACCTTATCTATCGTCGCCTAGGTGAGGCCAGATGAACCAGGGCACTAGTTCCTCCTATACATCTCCTTAGTTTTGGCACCTCAACTAGATCTCACAGATAGAAAAATCAGGTGTGCTCCTCGGCTTATTAGATCCAAGATTAAAAAAATTGCTTTTAACAGCTTTTGTAACGACCAGCAAATCCGTACCCCTTGAGTCAACGCTATTCTCCATCAATCAACTCAAGATGAATGGAAATATCAACCATTTGGGTTAAAGAAGAGGAGGTAGAAGAAGAGAAAACAAAACAACATCAGAATCTAATCATCGCAGCGGAACAAAATATAATAGATAATAACTGATCTTTACACAAAAGCAAATCTTTTTATACATTACATCATCAGAGTACACATTACACCCAACTGAACAGTAATCATAACATGTCCTCACAAAACTGAATACACAGTTAATCAACATAGCGGAATATTTAAAACAAGTACGGAAGTAAGTATCGCCATCCAACTCGTCTCCTGAGCTCCACCGCATCCTTTCTTGTAATCTATAATACTCGGTCTAACCCAAGCATTATAGTTAAATAATACCCTAGTCAGTCTGGGATACCAGCATGAGAAAACCACACTCAATTTAATTATTAAAGTTTCAAAATCCATTTGAAAACAAAAGCATCTCGTAAGACCAAGCCACAAATAAACATGTCGGGTTTTTACCTTACGATAGCCAAAACACTTTTTATCAAAATCATCTGGTATTATAATAGTGTCTATAGAAAGTAAAATAGAATCTAGCTGAAATGTTTGCATTTCACGTTTCAGTATTAGTTGGGCACAATCAAAACCGTACAGGCACGTAGGGAGAATGGATTTCCAACTAATGACTAGGTACTGGGGTACCACCTATCACAGTACGTAGGCCTTGATTACCGTACCGAGGATTACTCCCAATCCCTTGTAAGAAAAGACCGGACTACCCATTACTGGATAATCCCAAGTAAGAACACCCCACGGTTGGGATCAGCAACCGCCCACTAACCCGAAATAAAATGGGACATCTAGACAGGGATGACCTCGCCCTGATATGTGCTACCCACCTAGCCTTGTTGTACAACCCCTGATTTTCAGTCATTCTCGGTTGATGAGGCTCGAGGCTAAGTATTACCTTTCTAGAACATATCCCTTAGAATGCTCACCGTCCACCTGACGATGTTCTAAAAGCGTTCATCCATAAAAGTCCATCCCGGTTTCAAACGGAACCGAAGGCACTACTCCTACTACATCCGTTCTGGAATCACCACAGGATTAGTAGCGACTAGCCCCTGCACTTCACTGCTCCACCTTCGATCCAAACTCTGGCTTTCCACACGAATATGTTCAAATCAGATCGAAGTGGTTTTTAGGAAATAAATCCCGATCTCGGTCTCTTTGAAACAATCAGCGCATTGTCCAATATTGATATCGGTTATTTAACTATCAATTAACATTCACAAATAATCATCAAACATAAATAATTTTCCAAATTATTTATTAACCTCAAAATATCTTCGCAAGATATATTTCTTGTGATGCCCCACCTTTATACCCATGCTAGCCAAGAACACTACGGTGTAGTGCTGTCAACTAGCACGGAGAATAAGGCTGTTGAGGAGCGACCATCCATGTGACTACTTATCACACGGTGGCTATAAATAATCTTCGGAAACAAACATAGAAATAAGCATAACACAAATCAGTCACAGACATCCATATCACAGAGGCGGAAGAAGATATGAATATATAACTAACACATGAAAGTGTACATCAGAGTAGTGGTCAAAAAGATCCACAATAATACAAAAGAATAGCAACACGTGCTATACAAAATAATACAACTATGAGTCTATATCTCAAGTGTATACAACAAAAAAACTGCTAATCTAAATAGTTAGCCAAAAGTCGGAGTAGCAAATCCCGGGTAGAAGTCAAGCAGAAGCACCTGTAACATCTAGGTCTGACCCGAGTATTATTAAAGAAATTAATAAACGGATCAATCTTGCTATAAATATCAGATGACATGGTATAAAATAAAAGATATGGCATAAACGTAAAATATCCATACTGACATACTACTATAAGTATTGAAATGATGATCAACAGAAGATCAATCAATAAGAGATAAATCAATATCACAAGAATCTTCTCAAAGATCCAAAGAGGGCATCATACCCTAAACTTGTACTCATAACATGTCAATGGCATAAATTCCAGAAATCAACACAAGAAATCCGGAAATCACAGAAAAAGGGAAAGAGGCCTATCACATGACGGTCCGAAGACCATGGGGAGCTACCCCATATGGGTGAGTCGGAATCGCCCAGATGAGGTCTAGGCTAACCAAAAAGCAAAAAGGTATGTGTGAGTGGAATCACACAAATGGTGTCTAGCCTAACCTCGCAACAAAAAGGTATGTTTGAGCGGAATCACACAAACGGTGTCAAGACTAACCTTGCAGACAAAGAGATATGTGTGAGTCGGAATCACACCCATAAGGTCTAGTCTAACCTTGCAAACAAAGAGACATCACATAATTGCTAGCCTAAATCATAAAATGATCGTCATGATCAACGAGAATGTCAATTACACTAAGCTAGTAAATATAAAAGTTTATCATCGTGTCCCATAACCACGTGCTTAACTTAAATATTTACGAACAAACTGTAAATCTTCACTAGAAAATTGTCATAAGAGGTTCAACCAAACAAGTCCAAGAATCAACCGACGAAGTGAACGCAAGCGTTTCATACCACTTGTTTTACTAAACCGTTTAATTAGATTTCTCATCCGAGTGAGGTACAGGTTTGTATATACTAGTAGATTGGAAAACGGTTTAGGAAAAGAGCTTTGTTATTGAAAATAGAGTTGAAATCATTTTGTTGAAACAGTTTTGATATTTACTACTAGTATTGAGACCTTCATATTTCTAAAGTTGTTATCCCGCCTTTTTAGCAAGGCCGTGATACCATAAAATCGACCGAGAAGCCAAAGATAGTTTGTCTCAAAGAATGGTCAACTCAGCATCTCGACAAAGCAAGTTTTGTTGAATTTTTTTCAGCTAAGATCCCGTATGGAGGGCGGTCCAGGGGGGTGGCAACCCCTCAAGGTGGGGTGTGGGGGCAACACCCCCGCTACGATGTTCGATCTAGGGAAGACCTATGGGAGGATAGGATCGAGCGACTTAAGAAGCTCACGACCTATCATTAGCACGGTAGTGCGACCTAAATAGAACGGCCTAAGGTTAAAGGCCTAGCGACCTAATGTCCAGCGACCTACGACCTAATGGGTTCAAGCAGGGTCAAGGTAGAACGACCCAACGACACGCGACCTAAGGGGTGTATCACTCGAGCGACCTATTGGTTGCGACCTAACAGAGGCGACCGACTTAAGGGACTCGCAACCTAACAAAAGAACAGGCCAAGCAACCTAACATTTTAAGGCCGAACGACCTAATTAAACTCGCAACCTAACAGTATTAAGGTCTAACGACCTAAGGGAAATAGGGTCACGCGACCTAGAGGGCTAAAGGTCCAACGACCTATAGTAAATAAGGTACATCGACCTAAGGGTCCACGCGACCTAGTGGAACACGAAAATAAGGTCGTGTGACCTAATGAAATGAGGTCCAGCGACCTAAGACATAAACGACTCAAAAACAGGTCGAGCGACCTAGGGGGATAAGGTCGAGTGACTTGCGACCTACGACCTAGCGGCCCACGACCTACGACCTAACTTTGAAGTGGCATTCGTGGTAGTGCGACCTAAGTGCAGGAAATCTCCAAGGTCGATCGACCTGCGACTTACGACCTAGGGGCCCACGACCTACGACCTAGCGACCTGCGACCTACGACCTAGGGGCCCACGACCTACGATTTAGCGACCTAACTCTGAAGTGTCATTTCGTGGCAGTGCGACCTAAGTGAAGGAAATCTCCAAGGTCGTGCGACCTGCGACCTACGACCTAGGGGCCCACGACCTACGACCTAGCGACCTAACTCCGAAGTGACATTTCGTGGCAGTGCGACCTAAGTGCAGGAAATCTCCAAAAACACTAAAAATTGGAGTTTTTGGCCAATCCAATCCAAACCAAATGCAAATGTACATGCTAAAGTCATGGGAGATCATTCCCAACAGTCCAAGATTGTTGTAGACAAGAATGTGAGATAAAAATCTCACCTTTTCACCAAATTATGAAGGTAAAGCTTGAAGGTGATTGGAGAAGCAACTACAAGATTGAATCCAATGCTTTTCCTTGAATTTGGAGTTGAATGATGGAGTTGGAGTTAAAACCTAGGCTTGGAGTTTCTAATTTCCCTTTCCACTCACCATTAATGTTAAAGTTTGTGTTTGGTAGGAATTTATGAAGAGTGAGGAGAAGGAGAGAAGTGGGTTTGAGTTATAATGGCTAATCTAACCCAAAGTCCAAGGCGGGAAAAGTAAGTGAAATTCCCCTAACTCCAAACCTATCAATGTTTATACTTAAAAAAGTTGTAAACGACATTTCGAACTCAATGGAAGTGGTCTCGAATCCTAATTTGACCGTTTCCAAAAAATGGCTTTTCGGACCAATATCTGATTAACGACAAAATATTTAAATAAAATATTTAAATATAAAATCGATAAATATGCGGGTTGTTACATTAATCGTGAGTGATTGCTCACCTTTCGAGGCTAAAAAGAATGAACCATTACGACATAAACCGCTTAGACATGCTCAAAATTTACTTTCAAAACCATTATAAATACCATATACTTACCGACCAAATGTATAAACTCGAATGCTTAGATATATATATGGTTTTCGTTCTTTTTCTCACTCACCTATTTTGTTGTTTCCTGTACATTGCATTAAGAAAGAGTAATATATAACAAAACCAACAAAATCCCAAAAAGATTCAAAATAAAAAGTATATATATTTTTAAATCACCTTATATTATTTCATTTAATAACATGATACATAAAGCTTCACTTAAATCAAATTCATGTTTAAAATATTATATATAAAAAAAATACTAAGCTTAAACAAATTAGAACAAAAAGCATCTTTACATACAATAGCCGAAAAAGAAAAATTTTATTTTATAAACTAATATAACAGTGTATATACATATATACACAAATACATTTGTACATATAAAAGAATAACTTTGACATATATATATATATATATAACATATAATAGACGCTGCAAAATTTGTATAATATATTATTAAACTGGAAACAGGGAAACCCAAAATAATGTAACCCATGTAACAAATTCACTGATATATATATGCGCTAACAGACAGAAGTACTATACCTAATATATGCGAACGTATGTAAGCTAGTGGTGACGAGTGTCTGATGGGTGATGGCGATAAGGGTATCGCCTGTGCCTAGGGAAGGCAAAATTGAACAGGAGAGAAGGAAGATGTGGCGTAGGTATGCGGTTATGGCCTTGAGGAGGCGTTGTAACAACTTGGAAAAGAAAGAAAGTAGGCTTCAGGGACGAAGAGGAAGCAACAGTAGGTATAAACCCAAAGTTATAAAGGCAGATGCTTTGCACAATTTAAGGTGAGCTTTAAATTTTTAATAAATACAAAACGTATCTATGTTTATACGTTTACAACTTTCCAGCTGTAGTGTATATATATAATGAACGGTCATAATGAAATAAGTGGAAACATGGAGCTTAGGATAGGAAAGGTTAGAAAAATAAAATTTTCACCCTTAAATTCCGGAGATTAATAAGGTAACGTACCTCTTTAAAGAAATGTACAGCAACGGTCACAAGCTAAAATTTAGCTGAAAGTTTAAAGAAATGAGGGGAAGATGGGTTTTTAAATTAATCACTTCCCAGAATTAATGTGTCAATGAAAAAGGAAAGGAGATGAATCAGGGAAACGTATTATAACTTATATATAACTATTAAACGAATAGTTGGAAGAAAAGGTGAGCAGGTGAGTAAAAGCGGAAACCGATTTATAAGCGAAATGGAATGTGAGCTTTTGCGTGGGAAGAAAATGGAACAGTTTAAAAATTAAAGGCAATGGACTGCTGAAATTAAATAAGTATAAAACATGTAAAAGTTATACACTGAAACGGCTACAAATTTCAATTATTATTATAAAACGGGGAATAATGAAAGGCAAGGACGATGATTTCAAAGTTTTGTTAATGGCTAGGATTGGGGAATTCTATTTGTGAATTGTAAAAATTATTAAGCAACTGAAATTTTAACGGTAGAAAAAGTAACAGCTACACACTACTTTAGAAACAATCAAAGCAATTAATAGCTTGATTGGACAGCAAGAATAAATATGGAAGGACACGTTATAAAGGCAAAATGAACCGTTTGAAAATAAATAAAAGAAATGATGGCAAATAAAACAGCCGTGGCTTGAATTTCCCAAAATAAATTATTTTATGAACATCAACTATTACAGACTTAAATTGAACAGAATTACACCCTAAAATATACTGTAACGACCCAGAATTTCTATCAATTAAAATTAGTATATTTAATTGATATTAAATATTAATAAGTAAAATTTATAAGTCGAATAATTTATTTTTCGAATATATGGATTTAATTGGATAATTAAATCGATAATTTAATATTGGAAATTACAGAAATAATTAGAAATTGGGTTTAATGTGACTAAAAATGGGTTATAAAGTTATATCAAATCATATTGGAGTTATAACAATGTTTGTGAACTTTTAAAATTGAATTAAAAGTTAAATTTGTGAAAATTGAATATTTTAATATTTAAATGTCGGGTTAAAATAGCCATTTTTCAAACAGACTCCGATTTCGACGAAACTAGTTTCATCGGATCCGTAATGTGATATTATTGTATGGTTTCAACTTTTGTGTCAATCGGATTTACGGGTTGTCCGGGGCAAGCCATAACACATAGAAATTCGTTTAAATCGATTTAATTTAAATTTGATCGTTTATTTCCGTAACTCACATAGATGCTCCAATTAGCCTCTGAAACACGTTCCATTGTGTTTGGAACGCGGGGTAAACCCTAGAAATGCGAAGCGGCACGCTTCGTCTGGAATTCAGAAAATTTTGGGGTGAATAGTGTTTGCAAATTTTCTATTAAAGGCCCTCCATTTTCACAAATTACAACACAACTTAAAAAACCTAACCCTAGCCGCCAGTTATCATCAAGGCTAAAAAACATTTGTCTTCTCCTTATCTTTTCTTCAAATCCGTGAATCAATATGAGAAACCTTAAACATGAAAGTCGTAAAGCACGTCAAGATCTTTAATCTCAACGGTGATGATCGTAAATGGAGCTTTGGATCGTCGGCAAATTGAGGTAGAAGGGCCGAAATCACGCATGATTTTCAACATCAGGGGGCGACCGAGCTTCCTATGCTCTTGACCGATTAGGGAGTCGGCTACGTGCTTCAAGATGATGCTAGTTGATCGTTGTCAAAGTGGATATATATGGTGCGAAAATTCAAGGCTTTGGGCGGCTATGGTTTATGATTTTCACGTTTTGCCTATTGGGGGAGAAAGCCAAGTGCGGCCACGATCTGCAGAAGCAAAAACGAACGGCAGATGTGAATTAGGTTTAAAAATTAAAATAAATTTGTTAATTAATTATATTATAATTCGTGTAAACTTTAAAATGCAATATCTCTTTCATACGAGGTCGAAAACGCACCAAACGAATTGCGTTGGAATCGTATTAACGAACACTACGCAATGGAGCTGAATTAGAATCGATTGGAGATAGTGAAAACTTTGGGTAAAATTAAACGCACGTTTAATTTTATTCGAAATAAAACACTGCAACCGTTATTGAAAGCAAGGTGAGAACATCTCACTCAATCGAATTGTTTCGATTTAAATTTTAATATAGTTATATTTAGAATTTCTTGATTGTATGATTGAAAGATAAATTATTATCTATTGTTTTAAATAGACCCTATACGCCGTACATTAAGCGGATGTTATTTATTAAAAACATATACTGTGAATATTCCGTCTTGAATGGAATTGGTATTATATATGTACTTGGAGTTGATTTTCCCGCATTATATAGCGGATGAGACCCTATTGCGCCGCATAATAGCGGATAATATTTTATAAATCCCATATACCATGATATTCCGTATTGGAACGGAATTGGTATTGTGCTAATGTATGTGGATGCAGGGAAACATGTTGTAGCGATCCAATTGGATTCCTCACTAGTATTTATTTGATTTCAGATATTGTGATATTTATTGATTATCATATGATGATATATGATGTTTGGATGCCGTGATTGATTATTTGGTGTTGTTGCATCATTGGGC
Organism: Allium cepa; assembly: GCA_030765085.1. Lineage (NCBI taxonomy): Eukaryota > Viridiplantae > Streptophyta > Magnoliopsida > Asparagales > Amaryllidaceae > Allium > Allium cepa. The sequence goes on along the minus strand of CM060943.1, from coordinate 933,563,127 downwards.
CTATTTTGGAGTTTTAAAAAAATGTTAAAGGAATGATTTCAAAGTTTAAAAGGTTTTTAAAATGATTTTTGAAAGTATACGTTTTATTAAAATTTTGAATTAATTCATTTTAAATAAATAAACATTATAATTTTTATGTTATAAAAATTATTTGAGAAATATAACCGAAATGTGATTTTGGAAATAAGTAGTTGATAAATTTATGAAATGGTTTAAATTGGATTTTTGAATTATTACAAACGGTTTATATAAAAGATTTATAAAATTGATATTTTATAAATTAAAATATTGGAATTATAAAACGAGTTTTTATAAGCGTTAAAGTGAAGTATAAATGGATTTCATAAGTGAATGAAATTTATAGATTTATAAATTGTGAAGTTATAAAATGAATAGATTTTGTAAAATAAAAGATTTATAAGTAATTAACTTATAAATTAGATTTTTGGTATAGAATTGAGTTATAAATTGAATAAATTAATAAAGGAGATTTATAAATCGAAGTTTTTATAAATAGAAATGGAATTTATAAACATTGTTTATAAATCTGAAATCAATTGAATTTGATAAATTAAACATAGAAGTTTATTAAAGGAGATATATTCGTGATTTTGGACAGCGAATTATCCTTTAACTTAAATGTTGTAATAATAAGAGTTTGGATGGGAATTATATCCACGATTTTGGACAGTGGATAGTCTTTTAATAAATGTGTAGAAACATTGAATTGGGTAAATAAAGTATATTCACGATTTGGACATTGAACATATTATTAAAAAAATGGATATGTTTTGGGGAAGTGATATTATAAAATGAAGTTAATGGTGTTAAAGATGTTTTAGAATGATGAACTATCGAAACCATAGATTTCAACATTCATTGTAGAAATAGATGTTTTCGAGAAATAAGGAAATGGTGGACTATAACACTGTTGTTATAGTAATGATTTCCGAAAGGAAATGTTTTATATAGTATTGGGATTTATATCTATCTTAATTTCGAATCCCTATACTAGTGATTTTTGGTCTTCGTAACGATGTTTTACGTAACATTCGTTTTGACTCAAGTAAATGTGTTTAAGAGAATATATTTCCTTAAAGAATAAAATATATACTTAAATTGTGATTTAAGTATATCGAATATTTTCCAAATGTTGAAAATGAATAGATTTGTGAATTACTAATTATTAATAAGTATGGAAATGATTTTTCCAATATGAAGTGAAATGTTTTGAGATTGTATCTTTTTAAAGATAAATTGAAAATGAATATTAGAAATCGATTTGGAAATCGTATATTCATAGATATTTTGGAAATGTAAATTCACTATGGAATTTATAAAAGAAAGGTGAAATTTGTTTAAAAAAATAAACATTAATTTATTTTTGAAGTGTGAAAAATTATATATCTAGCAAAGATATTTTTGGAAAATTAATAATTTGGGAATTTTTTTTGGAATTTGGTGATATTGTGCATATTTATTGATAGTTAAATAACTGACTATCGATATTTACCCTTAAATGGGTATTTGTTGTGATTTGCTTGAATTTAAATGCCACACTTATTGTAAAATAAGAGCTCACTATTCGGGTTAGCCGGGAAAGGACCTTTGGGTTGTATAACCCATTCTGAATATGTGATACGTCGTTGTGGATCGCAGTTGAAGGCCGGTGTTGAAGATCAGATATTTTTGAAAACGGAAGGACTACCGTCGAATGGCTCTGCATTGGATGATCTTCGATATAGAGGTTTTATGACCCTTAGTGACGGGAAGTCCGGACGTGATTAGTGAATATCCGGATTGCAAGGACTTCTTTGGAAGTGCCTCCGGTTCCGTTCGATCCCGGAACGGACTTGTATGGATGTGTGTCTGACATTACAATTTGAGATGTAAAGCTGGTTTCTATCAAATATATTTCTGTTGGTGGTGGAGAATTTATTCTTTTAGCTTAACACCCTTCTTTGAGATGTATGAGCTCAGAGGTTATGTAGTTGATGGTTACTAGTGATACATTCCCAAATTGGTAATGTGACATATGAAGTGCTGTTGAGCATATGAGATCAAAGCACAGCTTTTGTATAAAGCGTGGCTTTGTGGACGAGACTTCGTCGGACCTCACACCCCAAAAATGGTCAAAACAGGAAGGATGCAGCAAGGTTATTAGGGGGTAGCGCCCCTTTAGTGTATGTTGTTCCTTCTTGATAGAGGTGGTATCATGGTATGGAGCCCAGATACTTAACCTATGTTGTTGTTGCAAATTTATTACTTTGTGGTTGTTGGAATCGAGGATCCTCGGATGAAGGTCGGTTACGACCGGGGGATGGAATATTCCTGTCAGTAGTTACCCAGTTAGGGGTAACCCGGCCTTGTGTTGGTAGAGATCTAACTGTAATGTTAGGTTAGTTCTCGGGCCGTCTTTCCATAGGCGTGCCTATGTGGTAATGGGAAGTTTCTTAGCATGACCATTTTTTGAAAATCGAAACTCCAATACGAAACCTTGTACGGTCTTAGTTGTATAACCTGCCATGGAATGTGGCGGTAACCTGCTATTGAACATGGTACCTATAGTAGGCATAAGTGCGAAATGTCTATGCTGGCTAAGATTTATATCATAACTTTCGAAATGTTTTCCCACAATCTGCACTTATAGTAATAATATCAAAGAAAAATTTCTACGTATCAAGCATATTTGACTATCATAAGGAGAAATCTCCTCCGATTCTGCGTTTGCATTATGTGTGCGTGCGGGAGGCCTTATGGTAGTCTCATTTTCTAAAAGCATTGCGAATCTATATTAAAAATATTTCTTTGTTGTTTTTAAAGATAAACTGTTTTAAGTTCTCACACCAGTCCCATGACTGACCTGAAGTTTATTGTTTCCTTCCTAAACTCTGGGTGCCCGCAAATTTTAACACGGGCAGTCAAGAGTCAGGTTATCGAGATATTTTGGAATTCAGGAGCTGCTGTGGAGAGCAGGAGCATGCTGGATGACATGTTGTATCAACTAGTATATAGTATTTCTTTTCCGCTGTTTGTTGTTGTAAACTCTGATAATGTAATGTAATGTGATGTAATGTAATAACCGATATAGTTCTTTGTTTTAAAGATATTCATTTATCTATTATATGTTGTTCCGTTGCGATATGTGAGATTCTGTCATTGTTTCTGTTGTTTTCTTTTTCTTTCTCTCTTCTTCTATCTTCTACCTCTTCTTTAACCCTAACGGTACGGTTTTCCGGCCTTCGATTGCTCGGCAGTTGATACTGTGGACGTATTGATGTTGACCTTCGTGGACGAAAAATCGCGTTCGTTACATATACTTTCTTAATTTATGATGAAAATTTATCATTTGCCACATTTAACTATACATAATCCGAAAGTAAAATTTTATTTCAAAATATTATTGTTTAAAATTTCTCAAAAAACAAATTAAATACGCTAAATAAAACCATTAAAAATTATCAAAATTTTACGGGTCGTTACACCCGGGATTCACCAACAACCACAAAATAATAAGTTTGCAGCAACAACATAGGTTATGTATCAGGGCTCCATACCATAATAACTCCTTTATCCAAAAGGAAATGACATACACTAAGGGGGCACTATCCCCTAATAACCTTGCAGCATCTTTCCTGTTTTGACAATTACTGGGGTGTGAGGTTCGACGAAGTCTCGTCCATTAGGCTATGCTTTTCACAAAAGCCACGCTTTGATCAACAAATGCACAACCGCACTTCGTATGCCACATCACCAGTTTGGGAATATATCACTAGTAACCATCAACTACATAACCTCTGAGCTCGTACGTGTCAGAGAAGGGTGTTAAGCTAAGAGAATAAATTCTCCGCCACCGATATAAATATATTTGATAGAAACCAGCTTTACATCTCAAATTGTAATGTCAGACACACATCCATACAAGTCCGTTCCGGGATCGAACGGAACCAAAGGCACTTCCAAAGAAACCCTTACAATCCGGATATTCATTAATCACGACCGGACTTCCCATCACAAAGGGTGATAAAATCTCTATCTCGGAGATCAGATGATGTAGAGAAATTCGACGGTAGTCCTTCCGTTTTCAAAAATATCCGGTCTTCAACACCGCTCTTGAAATGCTATCCATTTCGGCATATCGCTATTCGGAATGGGATTTATGACTCAAAGGTCCTTTCCTGGCTAAACGGAATAACGAGCGCTTATTTTTAAAATAAGTATAGCACTCAAGTTCAAGCAAATCACAAAAAATACCTAATTAAAGTTAAATATTGATAGTCGGTTATTTAACTATCAATAGATATGCACAATCATCACCAAATTCAAAATAATTTCCCAAATTATTTATTTTCCAAAAATAACTTTACAAGATATATAATTTTCCACACTTCAAAAATAAATCAATGTTTATTTTTAAAAACAATTTTCTCTTTCCTTTATAAATTCCATGGTGAATTCACATTTCCAAATATCTATTAATATACGATTGTCAAATCGATTTCAAATATTCACTTTCATATTGGAAAACATTTCCATACTTATTTAATAATAAGTAATTCCCAAATTTATTTATTTTCAACATTCGAAAAATATCCAATATACTTAAATCAAAATTAAGTATATATTTTATTCTTTAAGGAAAAACAATCTCTTAAACACATTCATTTGAGTCAAAACGAATGTTGCATAAAACATCGTTACGACAACTCAAAATCACTGGTATAGGGATTCGAAATTAAGAAAGATACATATAAATCCCAATACTATATAAAACATTTCCTTTTGAAAATCATTTACTATAACAACAGTGTTATAGTCCATCTTTTCCTCATTTCTCGAAAACGTCTATTTCAACAATGAATGTTGAAACCTATGATTTCGATCCTTAACACATTTTAATAGAACTTCAAATCGTTTTAATTCTATTTAAAAGATCACTTCCTGAAACATTTCTTTAACATATTATTCACTGTCCAAAATCGTGAATATAAATCGTTTACCAAATTCAACACTTCTACATATTTAATTTAAATGATTATCCACCGTCCAAAATCGAGAATATATTTCCCTTAATAAGCTTTCATATTTAATTATCAAATTCAATCAATTTTGAATTTATAAATCAATGTTTATAAATTCACGTTTATATATTATAAAACTTCAAATTATAAAACCCCTTGATTAACAACTTATATTTATATCTTATTCAAATACCAAAATCCAATTTATAAGTTAATTACTTATGAATCTTTATTTTACAAAATCTATTCATTCTATAACTTCACAATTTATAAATCTATGAATTTCATTCACTTCTGAAATCCGTTTATACTTCATTTTAACACTTATAAAAATTCGTTTTATAATTCCAATATTTTAATTTATAATATCAATTTTATAAATCTTTATATAAACCGTTTATAATAATTCAAAAATCCCAATCTAAACCATTTTATAAAATTCATTAACTCCATATTTCAAAGAATCAATTTTCAACTATATTTCTCAAAAATCATAATTTTTATAACATTAAAATTATAACGTTTATTTATTTAAAATGAATCAATTCCAAAATTCAATAAAACGTATACTTTCAAAAATCACTTGAAAATTCTTTTAAATTCGAAATCGTTACTTTAACATTTTTAAAACTCCAAATAATGGGCCCAATGCTGCAACAGAACATAATATAACAATCACGACATCTAAAACATCATATATCATATGATAACAGAATATATCACGATATCTGTAAATAAATCAATGCGGGTGAGGAATCCAGTTGGATCCCTCCAACCCGTTTGCATCTATAGACGTTAGCATAATACCAATTCCGTTTCAAGACTAAATATCGTGGTATATGGGTTTACATAGAATATTACCCGCCATTATGCGGCGCAATAGTGTCTCATCCGCTATATAATGCGGAAAAATCAACTCCAAGTACATATATAATACCAATTCCACTTCAAGATGGAATATCACGGTATATGAGTTTAATAAATAACATCCACTTAATATACAGCGCTTAGGGTCTATTTCGAAACAATTGATAATAATTTATCATTCAATCACACAACCAAGAAAATTTAAATCTAACCATTTATAATTTAAATTGAATCAAATTTCGATCGAGTGAGAAGTTCTCACCTTGTTTCAAATAGCGGTTTCAGCGCTTATTTCGAATAAAATTAAACACGCATTTTATTTTAACCAAAAAATTTACTAGCTCCAATCGATTCCAATCCTCCTCCATTGCGTAGTGCTCGTCAATACGAAGCCAACGCAATTTGTTTCGTGCGAAATGGACCTCGTATGAAAGAGTTACAATGTTTTAAAGTTCGAACGAATTAAATATAATAATTTACAATTTCTTATATATTTTCAACCTAGAATTCATCTTGGTCGTGCATTTTCCTTCAGCAAGTCATAGCCGCGACTTTGTTCTTCTTCCCATCGACAACAACCAGGTCACGCACATATACGTGAACCCATAGCCGCTTATATTGTTTGAATTTTCGAGCCTAACTCCATCACTTCGGCGACGATCGGAGACTTCCACTCACACGCCCTCGACAAGAGCTACCCACGGCTGCGTCTATGGTGAACTTGGTCACCCATTACCCAAAAAAGGTGCACGACTCTCTGATGAACGCGAGCCCCAAGTCTCCACGTCGAGCCTCCAATTTCGATCATGACCGTTAGATATGTCGATCTCGTCGTTGTCTACAAGTTTGTAGTTGGGAGTTTCTCGAATTGAAGTGTGGATTTAAAGGAATCAGGGGAAGAAGATGAGTGATTTTCGGCCATTAAAAACTTAGGTGGCAGCCAGAAGCTTTAGGGTTAGGGTTTATTGCAAAAGTGAATATTTGAGGTCCTTTTATAGAAAAATGGCAAAACATTATTCACCCGAATTTTTTCCGAACTCCAAACGAAGCGTGCCGCCTGGCGTTTATAATGTTTTAACCCCATTCCGAACGCAATGGAATATATATCAGGAGCCAATTCGATGAAATTTGGAAGATAGGTTTTCGAATCGACTATTAAAATTCAAAATTCACTCGAATCGATTTCCACGCGTTTTAGCTTGCCCCGGACAAACCGTAAATCCGATTGACACGAAATTTGAAACCATACAATAATATAGCATTACGGATCCGATGAAACCTTTTTCGTCGAAATCCAAGACAGCTTGAAAAATGGCTATTTTAGCTCGTCAATTAAATATTAAAATATTCAATTTCTGCAAATTAACCTTTAAATCAAATTTTAAACGTTCTATAACATCATTCTAACTCCAATTTGATTTAATATAACTTTACAAATCAATTTTAATCACATTAAACCCAATTTCCAATTATTTCTGAATTTCAAATATTAAATTATCGATTTAAATTATCTAATTAAATCTAGATATTCGAATTAAGAATTATTTGACTTAAAAATTTTACTTGTTAATATTTAAAATCAATTAAATATAAAAATTTCAAATGGCAGAAATTCTGGGTCGTTACAATCTTTCACCCGTAAAAGAATTTCGTCCTCGAAATTACCAAGTAAGAAAAAGCTACAGAATCCATTAACTTTTCAAAACCATTCAAATTAAATTTCAAATTCATTTAAACATTTTAACTTTTCCAAAATTCATAGTTAAACTTCTTACAATAACTTTACTATGTTTTCAAATCATACTTAGTTATCTTTTCAAAACCAACTATATCATTTAACTTTTCACTCGAAAATCAAAGTTATAGTTTTCAAAATTTTCCAATTTTCTCAAAAATATTCCAACGCCTTAAATTTTCAGAAAAATTTGCCATGGTCTCCTTTGCGTGGCTCGATCCGAAAAAAATTGATAATGTATATATCACAAATATAAATCTCATCAAAGTAATTAGGAATTCCGTAGGGAAAAAAGTGTAAAAGTACGATATGTAATCCGAGATATGTACCTTATATATTATTAGCGAGCATATACGACTAATATAGCATGAAAGCGAGCTCCAAATGCGAAGCAAGCGCAATCCGCACCTACTAAACACTCAACAAACCATGAGAAACATGTATGTATGCAAGTAATATCAATATACAACATATACCAGTACAACAACTACATATGCCAATATAAAAAATGCAACAAAAGGCAACGCATCCAACCATTAGACAACTATCATCCAACAACAATTCCAATCATCAAATCAATATTCATTCATATTTAATTAGTTTACATTCACTAATTCACATTCAAGTTGGTTCACTTCCTAATCAAATTCAATTCTATTTAAGATTCACTTAACTTCCAATTTATTTCAATTACTTTAGCTTTCAATTTCATTAATTCAATTTCTTATGGATTTCTATACAATCAACAAACCATCATCTAACAAATGGTGTATATCCAACATTCCAAATTTCTTTACTTTGCTTACATTCATTCAATTTGGTTCATTACTTTTAATTAGCTTTAATGAACTAACACTTCATCCATTATTTCATATCAATTTATTTACACTCAATTGATTTATATCCAATTCATTCATTAATTCAATTGCTAATACATTTGACAAATAAGGTTGAATTTCATTTATATAACTCAAGTTCATATTCATCACTTCACTTTATTAATTACTTCGATATCAAAATCAATTTCATTCAACATTATATATTCCATTTCAAACATCATTCGTTTAACTTAACTTAAATTTCTCCTTATAAATCCAATTCAGATTTCAATTCTAAAGTAAATTCCATTTAACTTTTACCGAAGTCAAATTTCATCATTTATTCAAATTCATATCTGGTTTTGCTTAATAAATTGTTTAACCATTTAATCATTTGGTTTCACATACATTTTCACATTTAGTAAGTTATACAACTTATATATTTAAACTTTCAAATCCATTAACTTCACCGAAGCTAAATTTACTATCTCATATTATAAGTCCAAAACTTGTTTCACTTATATTAAACAATTACAACTTGGAGATTTTTTATTTCAAATTTTTTTATCACAACCAAACTTAAATTTTCAGTTTACTATGGTAGCAAATCCATCACACAGAAACTTGAAAATGATACTGATGACGCTGCAGTCATCACCCTTATTATTTCCCAACAACAGTAGTGAATCTAGTTCTTTAAATTCTTTCAAAAAAAAGATCTTTTTATTCATAAATCACATTTACAAATCTTTTACTTATATAATTTCACTATTTTCACTTTACTTATATAAGATCGTTTCGCAATTGTAAACCATGTCAATTATAATTTCATACTTATAATTCTTCACTTATACAATTTATTCTTTTAATTAACTTACATATATTCTTACATTTTCAACAACCAAACAATCAATTTATATACCCTTTAATAATTTTTGAAAAATTATTTCCATTATATGTAAAATATAATCAAGGTAAAATTATTTCATTTACCCAATTTAAAATGATACTATGTCGGTTTATCTCGTTTAAGAGTTTAGAAACCCCTATCGAAACAGTTAGCTAGACTGCATCGACCAGAATCTATAAACAGCTCAATGGATAAGTCAACACAATACAAAACAATTTCATATTCACTAACAAATACGCGCTCATATCTATGATTACACTCACACTCATTCTAGAGTACTACTGACTCTATCTCTAATGAGTGACACCCAACAGAGCCAAGGTTGTCGCTTAACCAAATGCTCTGATACCAGATGTAACATTGAAGAATAGCGGCGACCGGTAGGCTTTGCAACCATCCCAGACCCACCGTAGCTACAACTGGCACCCGAAACTTGCTTTTACGACCAGCCTTTCGACTGTCACGGGTTACGCCTAACCAACCCCGTAAAGAGTACATGTGGGGGCAAGAGTCTCCCGTTCGCCACGTAACGCAAAACAAGAACCCCCCATCACATTTCACTAAGGCAAGCAAGTCTCGTCCACAAAGCTACGCTTTTCACAAAAGCCACGCTTTGATCAACAAATGCTTGAAAGCACTTCGTATGCCACATTACCAGTTTGGGATAGTAACCATCATCTACAAAACCTCTGAGCTCGTACGTCTCAGAGAAAGGTTTTAAGCTAAGAGAATAAATTCTTCGCCTCCAACAGAAATATATTTGATAGAAACCAGCTTTACATCTCAAACTGTAATGTCAGACACACATCCATACAAGTCTGTTCCGGGAACGCAACCAAAGGCACTTCCAAAGAAGCCCTTACGATCCGGATATTCACTAATCACAACCGGACTTCCCATCGCAAAGGGTGATAAAATCTCTATATCGGTGATCAGCCGATGTAGAGACATTCGACGGTAATCCTTCCGTTTTCAAAAATATATGGTCTTCAACGCCAGTCTTCAAATGCTATCCATTTTGACATATCGCTATTCGGAATGGGATTTATGACTCAAAGGTCCTCTCCCGGCTAAACCGAATAACGAGAGCTTATTTTTAAAATAAGTGTAGCAATCAAGTTCAAGCAAATCACAACAAATACCTACTTAAAGTTAAATATTGATAGTCGGTTACTTAACTATCAATAGATATGCACAATCATCACACAATTACAAATAATTTCCTAAATTATTTATTTTGCAAAAATATCTTTACAAGATATATAATTTCCACACTTCAAAAATGAATCAATGTTTATTTTTAAAAAACAATTTTCCCTTTCCTTTATAAATTCCATGGTGAATTCACATTTCCAAAATATCTATTAATATACGATTCTCAAATCGATTTCAAATATTCACTTTCATATTGGAAAACATTTCCATACTTATTTAATAATAAGTAATTCACAAATCTATTTATTTTCAAAATTTGGAAAATATCAAATATACTTAAATCAAAATTTAGTATATATTTTATTCTCTGAGGAAAAACATTCTCTTAAACACATTCATTTGAGTCAAAACGTATGTTGCATAAAACATCATTACGACAAATCAAAATCACTAGTATAGGGATTCAAAATTAAGATAGATACATATAAATCCCAATACTATATAAAAGATTTCCTTTCGAAAATCGTTTACTATAACAACAGTGTTATAGTCCATCTTTTCCTTATTTCTCCAAAACGTCTATTTCAACAATGAATGTTGAAATCTATGATTTCGATCCTTAACACATTTTAAAACAACTTCAAATTGTTTTAATTCTATTTAAAAGATCACTTCGTAAAACATTTCTTTTATATATTATTCACTGTCCAAAATCCTGATTATAAATCGTTTACCAAATTCAACACTTCTACATAGTTAATTTAAATGATCATCCCCCGTCCAAAATCGTGAATATATTTCCTTTAATAAGCTTTCATATTTACTTATCAAATTCAATCAATTTTGAATTTATAAATCAATGTTTATAAATTCACATTTATATATTATAAAACTTCAAATTGTGAAACCCCTTGATTAACATCTTCTATTTATATCTCATTCAAATGCCAAAATCCAATTTATAAGTTAACTACTTATAAATATTTTACTTTACAAAATCTATTCATTTTATAACATCCCAATTTATAAATCTATAAATTTCATTCACTTCTGAAATCTGTTTATACTTCATTATAACACTTATAAAAATTCGTTTTATAATTCCAATATTTTAATTTATAATATCAATTTTATAAATCTTTTATATAAACCGTTTATAATAATTCAAAAATCCCAATTTAAACCATTTTATAAAATTCATTAAATCCATAATTCAAAAATTCAATTTTCAACTATATTTCTCAAAAATCATAATTTTTATAACATTAAAATTATAATGTTTATTTATTTAAAATTAATCAATTCCAAAATTCAATAAAATGTATACTTTCAAAAATCACTTGAAAATTCTTTTCAATTCTAAATTGTTACTTTAACATTTTTAAAACTCCAAAAAATAGGCCCAATGCTGCAACAGCACTAAATATAACAATCACGGCATCCAAAACATCATATATCGTATGATAACAGAATATACCATAATATATGTAAATAAATCAATATGGGTGAGGAATCCAGTTGGATCCCTCCAACCTGTTTCCCTATATCTACAGATGTTAGCACGATACCAATTCCATTTCGAGACGGAATATCGCGGTATATGGGTTTATACAAAATATTACCCGCTATTATGTGGCACAATAGGGTCGCATCCGCTATATATTACGGGGAAATCAACTCCAAGTACATATATAATACAAATTCCACTTCAAGATGGAATATCATGGTATATGTGTTTTGTTAACTCCTCTGCTCAAGCGACTTAAACCAGGCTCACGACTCACAATGATTACCGACTCAACAGCCTTAGCTTGTTGCCGACCTAAAATGAATGACGACTCAACTGATTGCCGACTTAATGGCTCAGAAGGAACAACGACTTACCGGGTTATAACCTTAATGCCTCAAAGGTGTTGGCCGGCTCATGGAGTTCACGACTCATGGGGCAGACCGACCTTAGACCTATGATAGGTCGTTTACGACCTAAGCAAGTGGACCGGATACCTCATCATTTTACATCGTGGCCCCTTAACTCGTACACGACTCATGACCTTGCGTGAGTCGTCCACGACCTAAAGCTGCTGAGTAGAAATACAAGGTCGTGATACTCAAGTCGCATTCTATTGACTCGTTCACGACTTTGGACCGTGGATTTGCCTCTATAGGTCGGCCGCGACATAGCCTAAGTCGGTCACAACTCAGGACTTGGGTGAAAAATTCTTATCCAGATTTGCCTATAAATACGTGACCATCTCCAACATTCAAAGGACTTTTGGATGATTTTTCTTCAAGGCATTGAACCTTCACTATCTTCAATGCAATCTACACTCCATCACTTCAAGCACACGCAAGACGCTTATATCAACTTCGCACAGGAATTCAACACATTCAATCATGGATTCGAAGAACTCTGTCACATCGAAGTTTTCCTTAGCTACTTGTTTCTTGAATTGAATTGGATTGTAATTGAAAGAGATTGTAATAAGTTGTAATCCGATCAGCAATAAAAAGGATTGAAGTGGACGTAGGCTTGATCATAAGCCGAACCACTATAAACTCTGTGCTCATTTACTACATTTTCTGTTACTTACTGTTATTTCTTGATTCCTGTATTCACGGGTGGTGCTTTCACATCGTTTCTACACTCACCGAGGTGTTAGCGTCAGATTTGCACGTTAACATTTTTGGTGCTTTCACTGAGAACCCAACTCAGGCTACTTCCATCATTGCTTCGCAAAGGTCTACGGAAAGGATTTCTTTTAAAACTAGGAGTTTATTGGAAATAATGGCTCCTGGGAGAAGACGAAGTTCTGCAAGGTCCGATAATGTTCATGGAAATACAGCCACCTCTCTTCCATCAAGTCAAGCAGCTCCGACTGCTGGAGTTACACGAGCGGAGCTGGACGCCGTGATTCTGGGACTGAATCAGCAGTTGAATGCTCAGAATGCACAATTAGAAGCATAGAATGCTCAGAATGCCCTGATCTTGAGTAAATTGAATGATCTACTTGGGGCAAATCGTCAACCGGGTAATAATGGTGGAAACCATACTCCGAAAGTTCAAGATGTTGAAGGGAACATCTCCCAAAGAGCCGCGGACCTAGTAGAAAGAACTCCTCCTCAAGCTGGCGGATCAGGACCGCAACCAACTCTCCGCGAACGATTGTCAAGGCAGAATTCAGAGAGAGTAGCTGATGTGTGCCCTCCAGAGCCTTTGAATGACGAAGAATATTTTTTGGGTATGGTTCGTCAAATCATGAAGGAAAGTTTGCGCAGAGATGAAGATGAGAAAGAGTGGGGATTTGCTCCAAGTAAAACTCCATTTACTGAGAGGATCTTGAAGGCAGAATTTCCAAGGAAATTCGTTCCCCCAACCATTCCGGCCTACAAGGGGACGAGTGATCCTAACGAGTTTCTATATAAGTATGACTGGCATATGACTGGCCCCAGGGCGTCTGATGAAATTAAATGCCGTTACTTCGCGGTTTATCTAGAGGGTGTAGCTCTATTGTGGTTTACAAAGCTGCCAGTCAGGTCCATTGATCAATTCTCCGATTTGACCCGGAAATTCAATGAACAATTTCGATTGTATGCTTCTAAGGCAAAGGATATAATGTCACTATCAAGTCCAGAGCAGAATCCGGGTGAATCCATCAGGTCATTTTTAAATCGCTTCAACATAGCATTGGCAGAAGTAGATAATGCTGAGCCGCGCATGGTCCTGACATATTTGATGAGGGCTATCGACAAATCAAGTGAATTTGGAAAATGGCTGAAAATGAAGGAACCAAACTCACTTGACAAATTCTACAAGAAAGCGGATGAATTCATGCGCTTTGAAAGCCTCCAAACACCGGCTAAAGTGGTATTAGCAGAAGCAGGGAATAATGGTGCTCCTTCGAACAAGAAAGAGCCCAACGCTCAGAAAAGGGGAAACGATGGTGGAAAGAAACAGGGAAACGCTATGAAAGGTCGTTCTTTCAATTTCACACCCTTGACCGATACCCCTGAAAACGTTTACTTTGCAACTAAAGATGATGTCAATTATCCGGCCCCACTTAAAATGAGAGTTGCGGTTAAGATGGAAAAAAGTGGAAAGTAAGCCGGTTCCACAACCATCCCGGGCATGATACCAATGAATGCCGCCAATTGAAAGAGGTAATTGAACGACTCTTAAAGGAAAACAAACTCCAGCACTATGTGAAAAGCAACAGAAATGCCCCAGCTTTATCAACTCAAGGACAGCAAGGTCCCGCTCACCGTCCTGGCTCAAGTGAGAAGGCTATGGAACACGAATCAGAAAGGCCTGTCATCAATATAATAACTGGAGGACCTCACCCAGCAGGAAAAAGCTGGGGCGAGATGGAAAGGTATGCCCGGGCCTTGAGGCATGTTCCAGTTGAAGAGAATGTTTTTGTTTTAGAGAATGTTGCGCCTTTGAAGCAACAAAAGACTTCCATAGATGATATTGTGTTCAGTGCCAGGGATTCTTTGGGAATCGAGGCTCCGACCATAGATCCTTTGGTCATATCCGCTGGTATTGGGCCGGCAACTGTGAGAAGGGTTCTGATTGATTGTGGAGCTTCATGCAACATCCTCTTTAAGAAGACTTTCGATCAAATGAAAATTCCGATGGCTGATGTTCAAGCTTCATCACTTAAGATTGCTGGGTTTACTGGAGAACCCAAACAGCCGATTGGGACCATAGATTTGTTTGTAAAGCTTGGAAAGGGATTGAGGAAAGTGGCTCGAAAGCAAACCTTTATAATTGTTGACGAATTTTCTGCTTACAACGCCTTTTTGGGCCGACCAACTCTAGCTGCATTCAAAGCTGTTCTTGCTCCATGGTGTTTGACTCTTAAATTCCATACAGATAACGGAGTTGGTGTGTTTAAGGGAGACCAAGATGCGGGGCGAGAATGTTATTTTGCAGAATTGCGGGAATCCCAGAAGAGAGAGATGGGAAAAGGTGCGGTGACTCCACTCCGCATCAAAGAACCAACCTTGTAGCAACTACAGGGTGGACCCTGCACTGGCGAATGCAGTGGGGAACGGAGAGAGATGGATCGAAGGAAAGCCAGTGCTACTGAAAACAGGGTAGTGCCGGTAGAGGTGACAGTGCCAGTGCCCGTTGATCCAAAGGACCCAAACAAAGTGCTTAATGTGGGTTCACAACTCAATCCGACAATTCAGAATGCTTTGATTTCATTTTTGAAGGCTAATTTGGATGTATTCGGTTGGACTCATGCGGACATGTGCGGAATATCCCCCGGATGCAGTGCATACCCTGAACATCGATCCAAAATTTACACCTGTGAAACAGAAGAGAAGGACTCAGGGTCCTGAGAGAACGGCAGCGTTAAAAGAAGAAGTTGATCGGCTCATGGAGAACGGGTTCATTAGAAAATCTACTTATCCAAATTGGGTCTCAAATCCAGTGCTGGTTAAGAAAGCTAACGGAAAGTGGAGAGTGTGCATTGATTTTTCTGATCTGAACAAGGCCTGCCCCAAAGACTGTTTCCCGCTGCCCAGGATCGATCAGTTGGTGGATGGGACAGCGGGACATGAATTGTTATCTTTCATGGATGCATACTCCGGATATAACCAGATTATGATGCATGAGCCGGATCAAGAGGATACAAGCTTCATCACAGATGTTGGACTCTACTGCTACAAGGTCAGGCCTTTCGGACTTAAGAATGTAGGGGCAACTTACCAGAGGCTTGTTAATGCCATGTTTAAACCACAGATTGGAAAGACAATGGAAGTTTATGTTGATGATATGCTAGTAAAGTCTAAGAAAGCAGTGGATCACATGGATCACTTGGCAGAGATGTTTGCGGTACTCCGAAAGTATAGAATGAAGCTCAATCCCCTGAAATGTTCATTTGGAGTGGAGTCCGGAAAGTTTTTGGGTTTCATTGTGAGCGCTAGGGGCATTGAAGCCAATCCAGCTCAAATCACTGCCCTGAGAGAGGTCAAAGCTCCTAGAATGAAGAAGGAATTGCAAAGTCTCAATGGAAAGGTTGCTGCTTTAAGTAGGTTCATTTCCAAAGCTACTGACAAATGCATTCCATTCTTTGATGCTGAAGAAAGGAAAGAAGAACTTTGAGTGGACTCCAGACTGTCAGAAAGCATTTGATGAGTTGATTCGTCATATGGAAGTGCCTCCGATACTTTCAAAGCCTGACAGTGGTGAAGATCTCTTCATATATTTGGCAATTTCGTCCCATGCTCTCAGTGCAGTGTTGGTACGGGAAGATGCAAGAATTCAACGCCCAGTCTATTATATCATCAAAAGGTTCACTGGGGCAGAGATGAACTATTCCAGATTAGAAAAGCTCGCCTATTGTTTGTTGATCGCATCAAGAAAATTGAGGCCTTATTTCCAAGCTCATCCTATCAAAGTCCTCACCGATCAGCCTCTAAAGCAAGTCCTATTCCGTCCTGAGACTTCCGGCCGTCTTTTGAAATGGAATATCGAACTCAGCCGGTACGACGTCACTTATCATCCCCGGAAAGCAATCAATGGACAGGCTTTAGCAGATTTCATCGCAGAATGTACGGATAAAGGTGATAGTGAGGAAAAAGTCATTGATAGCATCCCAATCCAATGGAAATTGTATGTCGATGGCGCAAGGAATGATTACTGTTCCGGAGCAGGGGTTGTCCTTGAAACCCCGGAAGGTCGATCACTATGTTATGCATTGAGGCAGGAATTCCCTTCGACAAATAATGAAGCTGAATACGAAGCTCTCATCGCTGGTTTAAGGATCGCTAAAGAACTAAACATCAAGGCATTGGATATCTTCAGTGATTCTCAGCTTATTGTTTGTCAAGTCAAGAAGGAATTTCAAGCTAAAGGAGGAAATTTACCAGCCTATTTGTCAAAGGCCTGGGAGCTCCTTCAAAATTTTGACCGTTATTCAATAAACCATATTCCCCGTGAAGAAAATATGAAGGCAGATTCCCTCGCAAAGTATTCGAGTACTGGTGAAGCTCAACTCTTGGGGTTAATTCCCGTTGAAGTCTTGTCAGCTCCAAGCACAGACGAAATGGATGTAGATTTGATTATGAACATATCCCAAGAACAAGAATCATGGATGACTCCGATACTTGAATATTTACTCAGTGATTCTTTGCCTGGAAGTTCAATAGAACGACAGAAGCTGATGAGGAAAGCCTCCAGGTATATAGTTCAGGATGGTCATTTGTACAGACGAGGATTTTCAATGCCATTACTCCGATGTGTGACAAAGGAAGAAGCGAAGACGATTCTAACTGAAGTACACGGAGGGGAATGTGGGGATCATACAGGTGGTCAAACTTTAGCAAAGAAAATCCTCCGTTATGGATACTTTTGGCCAGAAATTAATCAGGATGCTGCTGACTATTCCCGAAAGTGTGATAAATGCCAGAGATTCGCTAAAATTCCTAGAGCACCTTCCACTGAGCTAACGCAAATGGTCAGTCCATGGCCGTTTGCCATCTGGGGAATAGATCTCATTGGGCCTTTACCGACTGCCAAATCAGGGATTAAATATGCTATCTTTGCTGTTGATTATTTTACTAGATGGACTGAGGCCGAACCCTTGGCCACTATTACCTCTAAGAAAATGATAAGTTTTGTAACTAAGAATATCATTTGCAGGTATGGTGTGCCTCAGAAGATAATCACAGACAATGTTACTCAGTTTGAAAGCGAGGAATTCCAAGATTTTTGCAAACGATTCAAAATCCGAAAAAGTTTCTCAGTAGTAGCTCATCCGCAGGCAAACGGGCAAGTGGAAGCAGTAAACAAAATCATCAAATCAACCATCAAAAAGCAGCTGGAAAAAGAGAAAAGTGGTTGGGTTGACAAGTTACCGCTTGCACTATGGGCATACAGAACCACCCACAAAACTGCGACTGGGCATACTCCATTTTCGTTGGCATATGGATCAGAAGCAATGATTCCATTAGAAACTGAAGTCCCCTCACACAGAAGGATCCACTTTGATCAAGATGAGAATGAAAAACTGCAACTAGAAGCACTTGACCTCCTTGATGAAAGAAGAGAGGAGGCTAGACTTAGAGTTGTAGTTCATCAACAAAGAATAGCCAGGCATTTCAATTCCAAAGTTCGTCAGCGCAACTTTGAAGTTGGGGACCTAGTTCTGTAAAGGATCATGACAACTACAGTTGTGTTTGGGCCAAACTGGGAAGGGCCATATGTTATAGGCACGAAGCTTCTTGATGGCACATTCAAACTTACAACTGTTGAAGGAGAACCAATCCCAAGAGCTTGGAACAGCAATCATTTGCGTCCTTATTTTACTTGAAAGCTTTGCTGAAATGTTGTAAAGTAATTGCAAATATATGATTCTTGTATTGAAAAGCAATTGTAAAGCAAGTGAATAATGAAAATCTATAAAGTGGATGTAGGCCCAGTTTTTGGCGGAACCACTATAAATCTTGTGTTCTCTTCTATTATAAACTGCTTTATTATATTTCGACATATAAAATACGTTAATTGTGTTACTAAAATGTCGACTTAATAATGCAGGCTATAAAATTAAAGCTTAACCATCGCAAGACCAATTGGTCTCCGACACCACTCAACAAGCACTAAACCATTCAAAATTTCCATACTCAAATCGTATAAAAGAAGTACTTCAAACAAAATTTGGCAATGTGGATGGAAGTGGACCATTTCTAACTAACTGCAAATGTTTGAACAAACAAACAGCCAGTTAAATAAACTGTGTCTACCACAACCAACTCACTCAACTATGAAGTATATTTCTTTGGATAAGGGAAATTGTTGGCGACTGGAAAATGAAAACACTTGCCAAAGACAACAGGGTTCGCCGACGTGAATCGATGGCAAAGAGACATGGGCGAGCAAGCGTCAGTCAGCAAAAGACCTCTTTGGAGGCACAAGCCCTCTACGGAGGCACAACTCTTCGGAGGATAAAGACCTCGAGCGGGCCTAGCCAGAAAAGAGAGGTCTTTCTCGTTACAAAGTTGCGGAATGATCGGTCGATACACTCCCGTGAATCCGTCCAACCGAGAAAAAGAAACTCCAAACTTCCAGGCAAAAGCCCTACTCAGAGGCACACGTTTCACCAAGATTGAAATAAAACTTCCAGGTGCTGAAACGTGAAAAAAAAACCCTCTTTGGAGGCCCATTTCACCACAGTTGAAATGCTAAAAGACCTCGAGCGGGCCAACCAGAAAAAGAGAGATCTTTCTCGTTACAAAGTTGCGGAATGATCGGTCGATACACTCCCATGAATCCGTCCAACCGAGAGAAAGAAACTCCAAACTTCCAGGCAGTAACCCTACTCAGAGGCACACATTTCACCGAGATTGAAATAAAACTTTCAAGTGTTGAAATGTGGAAAGCCCTCTTCGGAGGCCCGCTTCCCAGCGAACAGGGATAAATAAAAGCCTCTCCCAAGGGGCACAAACAAAAAGACCTCTTCCCAGAGGCACAACAAAACAGAAAGACCTCTTCCCAGAGGCAAAAATGAAAAGACCTCCTCCCGGAGGCACAAGCAAGCAGAAAGACCTCTTCGGAGGCACACGTTTCACCGAGATTGAAATAAAACTTCCAAGTGTTGAAACGTGAAAAAGCCCTCCTCGGAGGCACAACTCTTCGGAGGCACACATTTCACCGAGATTGAAATAAAACTTCCAAGTGTTGAAACGTGAAAAACCCTCCTCAGAGGTGCAACTTTTCAAAGAAGCAAAAATCAAAAAGCCCTTTACTATGGCCCAAAAAAAAAAAAGAGAGAAGCCATCTTCAAAGGCACACTTTAACTCTCAAAGGAAGAATGATCCACCTATTTTGGAAAATTCTCTTCCTCAAAAAGAAGTTAAAGTACCCTTCAGATACCCTCTTTACCATATAGAAGAATTCACTTGGTAAAATGTGTATATGCACAAAAGAAAAAAAAGTGATATCTTCGAAGGATGAAGCGTAAAAACTTATTTGGAGGGAGTTGTACTCTGTTTTTTAACGAAATAATATTCCTCCAAGTATGGAATAATTATTCTCTAGAAAATAAAAGTACAAGTCCCCTCAAAATATAAAATATTGCAACGAGCTTATGGTATAGGGGCAACATGGTATAACTACATCGGTATAAAATTACGCTCGAATAATATACCACAAGCTCACTGCAATATCGTGCAAAGAAACTTGTACAAAAATGAATAATAAACGTATTCTCAAACACAAACAAGAAGTTTGTACAAATAAAGGATCATTTTATTCAGTTCCATTACAATTTCTTACAGATACAAGTTTCGAAATAAAGAAAGCGGGGGCCGGTACCCGCACAATCCCCGACCAGTACGTGCAAAAAACAAAAAGCTAAAAAATGGAATCTTTATTTCTTCTTGCCACCTTTGGACCCTTCACCTGGCCGGATGGTTAGCTTTTTGGGTCGATCTTTAGGCATGAGGGAAGAAGGAGAGGGAGGTACAACTGGTTCAACTTCCGGTTCCTCTTTAGTAGTAATGATGCTCTTCCTCCTCTTCTGTGACGACCGCCCATGACACCCGCACTAAACAAGGGAATTGTGCGCTGAAAGGTGTGCCAGGCAGCCATGGACGATAGCCAGGGTAAGATAAAACAGAAACTCTATCGTACAACTCACAGCGCATGGGAAAAATACAATAGAGAAATATATGTATATAGTGAAGCTCATAATAGAATATCATCACATAGACTTCATAAAGGTTTGATACAAACATCTGAACAATCAATACATCAAGCCTCACTACATAACACTCAAAACATATACAAGCAGCGGAATATCCAGTACATATAGTAAGGAAACTAATATGCTAGCCTCCAGCTCGTCTTCGTCATCAACAGCGTTGGTAGCCAAGAACAACACCTGTCACCTGCTACCTAGTCTGCCCATCCCAACATGGATGAACAGCCCAAGGTAATAAGAGTTGAACATAAAACCTTGAGTCAGACAACAGTCTTAGTGAGCAGTAAATTAACTATCAAACATATCAAAAGAGCATAAGGGATAAAAGGGATAGGAACTCAACCATCCCACTCCACCTTATTCCACAGTGATAGCCCCCAGACCCACTAAGCATAAACAAGCATAGCAAAATAGACAATTTAAGTAAAGTAATTATCACTCGAGTCAAGGTCGATGTTTTCCAAATACAAACCCCCATGGCCTAAACCAAGATCAGATAAGCACCCAGAAAACACCGCTCTTGAGACCGAATGATGGTACAATCAAACATCCATGACTCTGGCTATCACTGTTAACATTGCCTCGATATCACCGTTAATTGAATGACCGGCACCTTTTTCAGCCGTCCGTCAAGGGCTAATGGCAACCCCGGTTCTAGACATAACTCCGCACGTCATCATGACCCGTGCCTAGGACTATCACATCTGCCCAGAGTACTAACACGTCATCATGACCCGTGTCTGGAACGTCATCGTGACCCGTTCCAACGTAATCTTGCTTTGAGCATGCTAGAACCGTCAATAACGATAAGATCCAAGCCTCCTAGTCATCCTCCTCGACGACTATTCTCATACTGGCCCAAGCACCTCTCGAGCCCACCATTATCAACCAACCCGGACCACATCACCGAGTTATCAACATACTTGGGATGATCCCGTCTGGATTAAACCAAGGCTTTCACACATGATGCTTTGCTTCAACGCATCATAGCAAAGTCCCATCTCGCATCATGGTTTGCCTTATCGCATCATGGCAAAGTCCATCATCATCGAATCTATCCATATGAGCTTCCACATCCTCTTCATATGCCACAAGCAGCTTTCACCATTCGAGTGCCTTTCCACTTAGCTTTTGAATCATCTTCGACCAACTTGTCCAAATCAACTACTAGCTAATTTGAAACAATCAAATCAATCATAAATCAATCATTAATCCAAGTAATCAAACATTCAACAAGATCTAATAAGCAATTACAACAATAATGGCAATTTGGTAATTAAAGTGTCCAAATCTAACAAGTATGAATCATAGGCAAATGTCTCTATAACTCGATGAATGAACTTGCATAAGTGAACATGTAGTAAAATAGATATCAAAAATTCATGGGTGATAGGTCTACATGCAGACTTAAGGAAAATGCAAGAAATCACTATCTTTAACACATAAACAAGCCACCAATCCAATATACTCCTTTGGGTCCGTGTGAGAGATAACTACCACTCACCGAATCACCTAAACACCTTAAAAACAATCAACTCCAGATCTGGACAGTAAGGAACCAAGCTTGATCCGGCAAAATCCCGCTTCAACGATGAAATCTCTCTTTGTTGGATGAAGATCTTCAACTTTGGCTCTTGGATCTTCAATTTGATCTTCAATTTAGATGGAAGAAATCACTATATTAGAGTGGAGAAAAGAAGTGAGAAAAGAAGTGAAGAAGTGTTGTAGTCGAGCTCTCAAGATGGCAGCACTTCGTCGCTTCAAAATCCGGTGCTAAAATAGTGAGATATGGACGAGTATTTATAGGCTGACTCCCACCCTTAAGTCGTCCGCCCCATGAGTCGTACACGACTCACGACACAAGCACACTGCCAACTCAATGATATGGCCAACCTATCCTTAACTCGTATAAGACTTGTAGCATACACGACCTGACACGTGCACGCGACTTAACACTTAACCATACAGGTACAACCTAACTCTTGCCGACCTAACGACCTAACATAAGTCGGCAGCGACTTACGACTTATCCATATGACCGACTTAACAGCTTAGCCCTTCCCACGACTCAACCTATGTGCGACCTAATTAACCCAAGCGACTTAACATAGACACGACTCAACGGCCTAACTCATATACGACCTAGCCTATCATCCTTAAGACGTTGTCTCCTAGGTCTCTTACCATGTTAAGTCGGTTACTCCCCTAAGCCGTTAACCACTAAGTCGGCACATCTCTTATCTCGGCTCTCATCACTATGCCATTCCACCGACCTAACTTCCACACAAGCTAACTCTAGGTCGTTCTAACCCTATGAGTCGTCAACTCTTAAGTCGGCTGACTACCTTAACTCGGCCACACGACTTAAATCAACACACGACCTAAGCCATCACACGGCTTAACTCGCAGCCCGTACACGACCTATCCCTATACGAGTTAGCTTCCCTATCTAACTTCCTTACGACCCAAACAACACACGAGTTAACCTCCCATACGACTTACGCTATGGTTGACACCACAACACTAATAACCTGTAAATTCTATGATTTATCGACACGTAAAAATACGGATTGTTACATTCTCTCCCCCTTAGGAATTTCGCCCCCGAAATTCCAAACAAACAAAAGCATCCAAACTATTCCACATGCCTATCATCCATAGCAACCAACAAACCATGCATCCAATTCCAGCCTAGTATGCAGAATTCTAAGACTTAGAACAAGTTACAAATTCATGAGATGTCACGACACCTTAGGGCCATACCTCAAAGAGTTCAGGATGAGCTGCCTTCATCGTCTCTTCCTCCTCCCACGTAAAGTCGTCAACATCATCACTCCATTGTACCTTGAGCAACACGAAGCGGCTTACGAAGTCTCGTAACAACTGGATCAACTTCTAAATCTTCACAGCTATCAACATAAACCACCGTATTCGAGTCATGCACATACTTCCGTAGATAAGATACATGAAAAACATTGTACACACCCGCCATCCTTTCTGGTAACTCCAATCTATAGGCGAGCTTTCCAATTCGCTCGATGATCGGGAATGGTCCAAAAAATCTCGGAGTCAGCTTTCCTTTCTTCCCGAATCTAATAACATTCTTTAGTGGAGAAATCTTCACGAAAACCATATCTCCTACGTCGAATTCCAAATCCTTACGACGCTTATTGGCATAACTTTTCTGACGATCTTGGGCTGCCTTCATTCGTCGCCGAATGATTTCTATACAATCCGTAGTCTGTCGAATCATCTCTGGCCCAAGTAACAACTTTTCTCCAGTTTCTAACCAACATGTCGTAGAGTTACACGGCCTTCCATACAATGCTTCATACGGTGCCATACCAATGCTTGACTGGTAACTATTATTATACGCAAATTCCACCAAATGAAGGTAATCTTCCCATGATCCTCCGAAATCCAAAACACATGCCCTCAGGAGATCTTCCAAAACTCGGTTGACTCTCTCGGTCTGACCATCTGTTTGTGGGTGATAAGCTGTACTCAAACACAACTCGGTTCCAAAAACTTCCTGGAAGCTCTTCCAAAATCCACTAGTGAACAATGGGTCTCGATCGCTCACTATACTCTTCCGAATACCATGGAATCGAACTATCCACTTAACATACAACTCAGCCAACTTCGATGCAGTCCTGGTAGATCGAACAGGAATGAATCTTGCACTCTTAGTCAAACGATCTACAATGACCCAAATCCCTTCATTTCTTGCCCTGGTTCTAGGTAGACCATCGATAAAATCCATCGATATCTGCTCCCACTTCCATGTAGGAACTTCTAATGGCTGAAGCAATCCACTGGGCTTCTTCTGCTCGGCTTTTACCAACTGGCAGTTCATACACTTGGAAATAAAATTTCCAACATCCTTCTTCATACCTTCCCAGTAGTAGGTTCTCTTCATATCCCGATACATCTTATTTCCGCCTGGATGAATCGTCAACTTCGAGTGATGACTTTCCCTCAGAACTTCATCTCTCAATCCATTTATATCAGGGACAACTAATCGTCCTTGCTTCCGAAGCCAACCCTCTTGATCGACTTCGAATCCTATATCCTTTTCTGGGTTCAATCTAGATTCCAAATCACAGATAATCTTGACAGTTTATCATCTCGCTTTTGGCTCTCGCCAATCCTTTCCGCAAGAGTAGGTCTTATCGATAAGTTTGCCAACATCTCAGGTTCCAATTCACATCAAGGCCTGAAGTCAAATCCATCCAAATACTCAAGATTCTTCCATTTCGAAAACATGGCTCCCAATCCTGCATGTCTTCGACTTAACGCATCGGCCACTGCATTACCTTTTCCTGTAGTATAGGCTATATCAAAATCATATGATGCCAAAATCTCTAGCCACCTTTGCTGCCGAAGATTCAAATCCTTTTGGGAGAACAGATACTTCAACGACTTATGATCCGTAAACAACTCAAATCGAACTCCCAATAAATAATGTCTCCACATCTTCAGAGCAAAAACAATCGCCGCTAACTCCAAATCATGAGTCGGGTAATTCCTTTCGTGCGGCTTAAGTTGTCGACTTGCATACGCAACAACTTTATCCTTCTGCATTAGCACTGCCCCAAGTCCAGTACCACATGCATCGGTGTAAACCACCATCTCATCATTCCCACTCGGAATAGTCAAAACAGGAGCACTTGTCAGTCGCTCTTTCAGGATTACGAAAGCTTGCTCACACTTATCATCCCATATGAATACCTGATTCTTTTTCGTCAATCCTGTTAACGGTGCAGCTATCTTGGAAAAGTCTTTGATAAACCGACGATAATATCCTGCTAATCCAAGAAAACTTCTCACGTCAGATGCATTCTTAGGTCTAATCCAATCCTGGATCGCTGCCACCTTAGCGGGATCAACCGCTATTCCATTTCCAGAAATAACATGGCCTAAGAACCTCACTTCACTCTTCCAGAAGTGACACTTCGAAAACTTAGCCTTCAGCTGATGTTTCTGCAAGATTTCCAAAACAATACGCAAGTGTGTCTTGTGCTCTTCCTCATTTCTGGAATAAATCAGAATATCATCCACGAACATAAGTACAAACTTGTTCAACTGATCTCTGAATACCCTATTCATAAGATCCACAAAATATGCCGGTGCGTTAGTCAGTCCAAACGGCATTACCAGCCACTCATAAAAACCGGATGGTGTCCTAAAAGCAGTCTTCGGCACGCTATCCTTAGCCACTCTCAACTGGTGAAATCCCGTTGCCAAATCCATCTGAGAAAACACCTTAGCTTCGTGAAGCTGATCAAACAAGTCATCTATTCTCGGCAATGGATACTTGTTCTTCTTAGTCACCTTATTCAGCTCACGATAATCGACACACAACCTCAACGATCCATCCGCTTTGGTTGCGAACACAACTGGTGCACCCCATTCGGACCCACTACGCCGAATGAATCATTTCTGTAAAAGGTCACCAATTTGCACCTTCAGCTCTTCCTGTTCCCTAGGCGCCATCCGCCTAAGAGGCATCACAACTGGTCTGGCTCCCTCAACTAGATCAATACAAAACTGACCTCCCTATGCGGCAGTAACCCTTTGACCTCGTCAAAGACGTCCTCAAATCCATTCACAACTGGCATCGATGACAGTCCATCCCGTGGAACAACCAGCGAATACATGAAGCCCATGAAGACGCCTTCTTCATGCTTACATCGTATCACAACCTTTCGCCCTTCCACATTCCCGACTGTCACCTCTAGTTTCTCACAATCAACCTTTGCCGCATACTTCCTAAGCCAGTCCGTACGCAAAATAATTTCGAACCCCGCAAAGTTCAGAACAAAACAATCACAAACAAAGAGCAATCATGACTCGATACTACTAGACCACGGCATACCATACACAAACAAGATGAACCCCCAACTGGATTAGTCACAACCAATGGTCTATCAACAATTTCCGGTTCCAAACCCAACCGGCCTACAAGATCATCACAAATAAACGAATGCGATGCCCCAGTATCAAACAACACCCTTACTGGAACACCACATATGGAGAGAGTACCTTGAACCACCCCACTCTTCCCTTTCTCTTCCGCAGTAGGAGCTTTCGAGGATGATGGAACAGCCCCCAAAGCATAAGCTTGCACAATCTGTTTGTCCTTCTGTGGTTCTGGACAATTCTTCCTAATGTGCCCCAACTTATCACAGTTGTAGCAGTTCAACAGAACCATTGGATTCTTGCAATCCCTGGAGAGATGACCCTTCTGCCGACAATTGTAGCAGGTCACTTCACCCTTTGGCTTCTTCTGGCCATCCTTACCCTTCTGCTGTTGCTGCTTCCTCTTCTTATTTCCACCCTGCTGTGGTTTGGACTCTTCCTTGGTCACAGCAACAACAAACCCTTCCTTAGGAAACAAATTCTCGTGCCTGAGAGCTTTCTCCACAATCTTTTCAAATGGATCGTCCAGATGATCCACCAATTGTCTCCCAAGATAACTGTCCAAGCATGTCGCAAACTTCTCAATCTTCGGATAGGGAGATTCAATATACGACCGAGCATACTTGGACAAAGCTTCAAACTCTGAAACATACTCAAGAACTGGTCTCCCACCTTGCTTGAGCTCCACAAACTTCTTAAACAGAACAGATTTCTGAGCCGTAGAAATGAACTTAGCTTCAAATCTAACTTGGAATTGCTCCCAAGTAATCTCTTCTTCTGGAGTATCAATGGTGATAGAACCCCACCAATCAGCAGCTCTTCCTTGAAGCTGTCTCGATGCAAGCTTCCTTTTAGTTGCATCCTCAATTCCCAAGTCACCAAAGATCCTTCTACAAGCAGCTATCCATCTCTGAACTTCAATAGTCGATTCCGTTCCCAAGAAAACCTTTCCTCCGAGAGCAGTATAGTCTTTACACAACTTAGCGAAATCCACTGGTCTTAGAGCTTGAACCTGAACTCCAACATCTACTGATGGCCCCGGAGCTGGCATCCTCCTCATGATCGAAGTCATCATAGCCTCGAACATTGGAGCATAATCAGCAGCCCCCTCAACAGCACGGTCTTCCCTAGCAGCGGGTCTCCCTCTTCGACTCATCCTTAATATCTATAAAAAGGAACGACTTAGAACACCTTGAGAAACAACTGCATAAGGAGTTCAAATCCTTCTAAGCTACTATATTATATATAGTAATCATCCATCAAAATACAATTACGTCTCTCATACGTAGTTACGTCAGCGAGCGTTGGCTAAAATCGATTAACCTCGCTCTGATACCAAATGTGACGACCGCCCATGACTCCCGCACTAAACAAGGGAATTGTGCGCTGAAAGGCGTGCCAGGCAGCCATGGACGATAGCCAGGGTAAGATAAAATAGAAACTCTATCGTACAACTCACAGCGCATGGGCAAAATACAATAGAGAAATATATGTATATAGTGAAGCTCATAACAGAATATCATCATATAGAATTCATAAAGGTTTGATACAAACATCTGAACAATCAATACATCAAGCCTCACTACATAACACTCAAAACATATACAAGCAGCGGAATATCCAGCACATATAGTAAGGAAACTAATATGCTAGCCTCCAGCTCGTCTTCGTCATCAACAGCGTTGGTAGCCAAGAACAGCACCTGTCACCTGTTACCTAGTCTGCCCATCCCAACATGGATGAACAGCCCAAGGTAATAAGAGTTGAACATAAAACCTTGAGTCAGGCAACAGTCTTAGTGAGCAGTAAATTAACTATCAAACATACCAAAAGAGCATAAGGGATAAAAGGGATAGGAACTCAACCATCCCACTCCACCTCATTCCATAGTGATAGCCCCCAGACCCACTAAGCATAAACAAGCATAACGAAGCTGACAATTTAAGTAAAGTAATTATCACTCGAGTCAAGGTCGATGTTTTCCAAATACAAACCCCCAAGGCCTAAACCAAGATCAGATAAGCACCCAGAAAACACCGCTCTTGAGACCGAATGATGGTACAATCAAACATCCATGACTCTGGCTATCACTGTTAACATTGCCTCGATATCACCGTTAATTGAATGACCGGCACCTTCTTTCAGCCGTCCGTCAAGGGCTAATGGCATCCCCGGTTCTAGACATAACTCCGCACGTCATCATGACCCGTGCCTAGGACTATCGCATCTGCCCAGAGTACTAACACGTCATCATGACCCGTGTCTGGAACGTCATCGTGACCCGTTCCAACGTACTCTTGCTTTGAGCATGCTAGAACCTTCAATAACGATAAGATCCAAGCCTCCTAGTCATCCTCCTCGACGACTATTCTCACACTGGCCCAAGCGCCTCTCGAGCCCACCATTATCAACCAACCCGGACCGCATCACCGAGTTATCAACATACTTGGGATGATCCCGTCTGGATTAAACCAAGGCTTTCACACATCATGCTTTGCTTCAACGCATCATAGCAAAGTCCCATCTCACATCATGGTTTGCCTTATCGCATCATGGCAAAGTCCATCATCATCGAATCTATCCATATGAGCTTCCACATCCGCTTCATATGTCACAAGAAGCTTTCACCATTCGAGAGCCTTTCAACTTAGCTTTTGAATCATCTTCGACCAACTTGTTCAAATCAACTACTAGCTAATTTGAACAATCAAATCAATCATAAATCAATCATTAATCCAAGCAATCAAACATTCAACAAGATCTAATAAGCAATTACAACAATAATGGCAATTTGGTAATTAAAGTGTCCAAATCTAACAAGTATGAATCATAGGCAAATGTCTCTATAACTTGATGAATGAACTTGCATAAGTGAACATGTAGTAAAATAGATATCAAAACTTCATAGGTGATAGGTCTACATGCAGACTTAAGGAA
Source organism: Allium cepa (assembly GCA_030765085.1). Classification (NCBI taxonomy): domain Eukaryota; kingdom Viridiplantae; phylum Streptophyta; class Magnoliopsida; order Asparagales; family Amaryllidaceae; genus Allium; species Allium cepa. Next base: position 933,533,053 of record CM060943.1, on the reverse strand, counting down.
AATGCAAGAAATCACTATCTTTAACACATAAACAAGCCACCAATCCAATATACTCCTTTGGGTCCGTGTGAGAGATAACTACCACTCACCGAATCACCTAAACACCTTAAAAACAATCAACTTCAGATCTGGACAGCAAGGAACCAAGCTTGATCCGGCAAAATCCCGCTTCAACGATGAAATCTCTCTTTGTTGGATGAAGATCTTCAACTTTGGCTCTTGGATCTTCAATTTGATCTTCAATTTAGATGGAAGAAATCACTATATTAGAGTGGAGAAAAGAAGTGAGAAAAGAATGGTAGTCGAGCTCTCAAGATGGCAACACTTCATCGCTTCAAAATCCGGTGCTAAAATAGTGAGATATGGACGAGTATTTATAGGCTGACTCCCACCCTTAAGTCGTCCACCCCATGAGTCGTACACGACTCACGACTCATGCACACTGCCGACTCAACAATATGGCCAACCTATCCTTAACTCGTATACGACTTATAGCATACACGACCTGACACGTGCACGCGACTTAACACTTAACCATACAGGTACAACCTAACTCTTGCCGACCTAACGACCTACCATAAGTCGGCAGCGACTTACGACTTATCCATATGACCGACTTAACAGCTTAGCCCTTCCCACGACTCAACCTATGTGCGACCTAATTAACCCAAGCGACTCAACATAGACACGACTCAACGGCCTAACTCATATACGACCCAGCCTATCATCCTTAAGCCGTTGACTCCTAGGTCTCTTACCCTGTTAAGTCGGTTACTCCCCTAAGCCGTTAACCACTAAGTCGGCCCATCTCTTATCTCGGCTCTTATCACTAAGCCGTTCCACCGACCAAACTTCCACACAAACTAACTCTAGGTCGTTCTAACCCTATGAGTCGTCAACTCTTAAGTCGGCTGACTACCTTAACTCGGTCACACGACTTAAATCAACACACGACCTAAGCCATCAAACGGCTTAACTCGTAGCCCGTACACGACCTATCCCTATATGAGTTAGCTTCCCTATCTAACCTCCATACGACCCAAACAACACACGAGTTAACCTCCCATACGACTTACGCTATGGATGACACCACAACACTAATGACCTGTAAATTCTACGATTTATCGACAAGTAAAAACACGGGTCGTTACATCTTCTTTGATATTCCGCGCTTCTTTTTCCTCTTTGAAGAAGATTCACTTCCTGGAGTAACAAGTTTAGACATAATTATGTCATCAGAAGGAGTCCGCTCTGGAGATATCTCACCTCCCTCAAGTCCTTCGTCTTTTTGCTCTTGCGAAGCAGCTGGGTCATCCAAGCCCCGAAGGGCACCTATTATTTCTTCCTGTGATCCCAGATGAGGAGTAGGAGTGATTGGGGAAGGCAGAGGAACAGTAACTAGAGGTGGAGAAGTTTGAATGACGCTCGGTGATTTCTCTACAAAGGAAAAGTTAAAAGTGTCAGTATTTCCCGCAAAAAGAGGAGACAATGGCTCGTCAAGTTTCAAGAAATAATCAAGAAGCTCGTCAAATCCGTAAGAAACTGGCAAGTTATCCCCCTGAGCATTATTAGGGTTACCTGGGAAAGTTGGTGGTACCACATCAATTTCGTAGTCTAGAGCTTCAGCACTCGCTTGTGGCTCACCTACAGCTTGTGTAATTGCGGCTCCGGTATCAGCTTTAGTTGGAATCGGTGTATGAGAGCTAGAACCAGCAATGTCGACGTCGACTGAAGTTGAAGGAGGGACAGGGGCAGTCAAAGTTGTTTCTTTTTCTAGATGCTCTTTCCCCATCGTTTCAGCTCGCGATCTAGCAAGTTGCTCTTTCCCTCTAGCAAGGGCTGCGCGAGCTTCGATGTCTAAATAGTGTGCCTCTAACTCCTCTTCCGTGTACCCGGCACCTTTAAACATATCAAGCGCGGCTTCCCATACTTCAGCCAGGGTAACCTCATATTTGGGACCCAGGAATGCAAGACTGCCATGCCCTAACACACTTTGCAAATAGAATTCAAATAATGTCGAGCCGATGTCAGCTTTGGTAGCTTCATGAGCTTCTTCAGATGCAATTCTTCCAGCAACCGCTTCATCTCGCTCCCTTTCGACTTTAGATAGTTGAGCTTTCAATTTTTCAATTTCCGCCACCTGGAAGTTAGTTTGCTCTTGCAACTGAGTAATGCCAGTACGGCAGCCCGCTACAATTCTCTCCAGTCCATCAGCCTTGGCCTCGGCATCCCTTTGCGCAGCATGAGCATCCCGCACTTGTTGTTGAAGCACGTTTTCTTTTTGAGAGTAGGAAGCGGAAGAAGTAACAATTTCCTCTTTAAGCTTTTCCACTTCCGCTTCAAGTTTTTCGTTGTAGGCGGCAATGCTATTCATTTCCGCATCATGCTGCTCAAGGGTCTTTTGCCATTCGGTTTTGTCATTCTCCATGGTTAACATAGCTTCGAGATTGGCCCGATTCACCCTTTAAAGCTCATCAACAAGTTTTTGCCAATTTGACATCCTCTCAATGTCAGCTTTAACGGCATCAAGGTTCCGTAACATGGCATTTTTATCTATGGGAACCAGATCAAGGTCAAAGTGAACTCCTTTTAAGCACCAGTTTGGAAATCGACTTTGGAGAGTGGCTGGACCTGGTCCAACTTGGTAAGAAGGCCCGTTAATGATCGCCTGGATATCAGTACGGGAAGGGGCAGGAGACTGAGAAGAAGTAGGAGCAGTAATCTTTTCCGAAGTTGCAGGCATTGGTTCCTCACCGACTTTAGCCCGTTTACTCGAGTCATCAGTTATGTGACTCTTCCCTCTATCATCGTGAGATTTGCGTTTGTGGGAGTCACCATCTTTGTGGGAAGAATCGTATCGGTCATCCGGTCTTCCATAGCGTTCTTCATGGGCACGTCTCTCCCGAGCCTTCCGAGCGGCCCTCTCTTCATCAGTCTCTCTGTGAACAGGAAGATAGCGCTTATAGTCATACTGGCCGCGTCTCCCGTATCGCTGGAAGTCATCATAATACGAGCCGCCTCGCTTCATTGAAGAACCTGAAATTGGAAAAAGCACAACTTTAGAATTTTTTGAAAGTGTGAAAAGCTAAGTGTGTAAGATGTCAAAGAATCCTAGTCATGTGTGATGTGTAAACTACACGCGCTGAACCACGAACCGCTCGTCAGTCGAGGGGTAACAACAGGTTTCATAGCTAACGGCAATTCTCTGGATGAGGGGGTTTGTTTAAGGGCAGAAGTTGCTTCAACTGTCGGAGATATAACTTTGGTAACAGCGAGGTCATCTTTGAAGAGCTCTTGAGAGGTGATCATTATGTCGCTCAAAACTTCGAAGATGTCATCACCGCCATGCTTAACGGAGCTCCCTCCATCAACTCCTTTCTCAACGTTCTCCCCGGTTTGAAGAAGAGGTTCCTCTTCTTCAATGATTGGGGCAAGTGCAAGCTTATTAGAGGGCCCCGCAGCGTCTTTTGGAGTCGAACATTTCACTAGCGAGGCCTCAATGGTAGTTTCTCCCTGCACAGACTCTTTAGCAGGAGGTGGGGCATCTGGAGTTCTAGCTGGGGAGTCTGGGATTTCATGAGGGTGTGTAGAGCGAGAAGCGTGCAAAAGCCCATACTGATGCAAAAATTCGTCTTTCAACAGAAATTGAATGCCTCTTCCTCAACTGGCACGGCCTTAAGCCTCTCGAAAGTTGGCTTGTGACTGGGATCCCTAGAAGGAGGAGGGAGCGCTGAAAATAAAAAAGAAGCGGAGTTAACACTTAGCAATTCAGTCTCGCAAAAGTCGGATAACGAACGAAGTAAGAATGGTTAATCTTACTTCCTTCCCTCCATACAGCATAAAACCCCGGGGGATAGCGAACATAGAAAAATTGAGTCAAAAACCCATGAGCGATGTCAGGAAGACCGACGATCAATTTACGATTTCGAGCACTTCTCACGACAGTAATAGAGGGGTGATCTTTAGTCCTGGTGAAAGAGCATAGGAAGAAAATCTCGTGAAAGCTTGGGAATCGATCAAGCGTCCTCCTAAATAGTACACACAACCCCATTAAAATGGCATAGCCATTGGGGTGTAATTGGGATGGGGCGATGACCAATTGACGAAGAAGTTGTTGGAAAAAGTCATTGAAAGGAGGAATGCCCCCACTCAGGCACATTTGTCGATTGACCGTTACAAAGCCAGAAGGCGCCACATCAGAAGTGTTGGTTTTATCAGGAAGAATGGCATTTGATTCAGCAATACCAAACTGAGCACACAATTGGCGAAAAACTTTGTATGATGAAGTAGAAGAGGCTCTTTCAGGAGGATTGATTAATGGAGCTGGAATAGGAGCGACAACTCCAGCCTGTGCTGTTATCTCTTCTTGTTGGGAAGTCATTCTACACAAGCAACTGGATATTCAAATGTGAAGGTGCACGTTTCCTAAAAAGTGTAAAGTGTTGTGCAAAACTAATAATGACAAGTAAATATAACTGAAGTTAAACTAATTGACAATTGATCGATTACTAAAGTTCAGGACTTGTTAATTTAAAAAAAAGGTTCAAGTGCAGTATTGGTGCAAACCGGTCGATTTCAATTGACTATCTCAATGTTGCTTTAATACTCTACTTGAATTCGTTGAATTGAAAGCACTTCGTTCACACAATCTATTTAAGTTAATTACCTTCTATCAACTAATCTGTCATTTGATGTGGGCAGTCAATGGCAGTATATTCGCCTTGGTTTTCTGTAGTTGTTATTTTCAGCAGGTAGTTAGCTTATAAGTTAACAGGATCTGTGGAATAATGCAACAAAGTTCAAACAATTTAAAGTTTGGGCAATTCAGAGTTTAGGCAATTCAGACCGGTAATACAAGTTAAATAATCAAGTTGGGATTATGCTTTTAAGTGACAACTCGTTCAGGACCTAAGGGGTATGCGGCGAGTTAAGTTAAGATCTGTAAGTCGTAATGTGCATGGAGGAAAAAGCCTCAAATCAGAACAAAGCAAGTTTCTCGAAGTCCTGTCTCGGCCGTGACTCAAAGCCTAGGTCTCATCTACTTGAGTCGGTCAAGGGTTAAGCCACAAGGAGCAACTCGGTATGGAAAATAGCCCAAGTGCTGAGTCGTTCACGACTTATGGCTTGAGACGTTCACGGTCTAAAGGATAAGTTGTAGTAAGGATCTAAAGGGCTGAGTCACTCGTACGACCTAAGTCCTAAATCGTCAGGAAATCAACACGACCCAAAAATTAGGTCGTGGACGGATGAGATTGCAAGGCCTTCCTAAGTCGGTAGATCCAAAAAACCAACTAAGTCGTGAGAATTCTAGGTCATCTCCTCAACCAGTTAACTCCTTTCTAACCCTTTAACCCGCTAAGGACCTTCTCATCTCCTCCAAACTCACAGACTAGTTAATTCGAGACACTGTAATCCATTATCTTCTCCTCACATGGTTAGAAATCACCCAAAAAACCAATTCGAATCGCTTCAAGTTTGCGACAAATCTGATGCACTACTATGTTATCACGAACGGTAACAACAATATGATCGATGGCTGTCGCAAATCAATCAGAAACGTGGTTCGCGATGGAACGCGGCACAAAAATGAATTGGAGTCAGAAAATGGGGAGTCCAGATTCGTGAGTCAATGGTGATCGTGGATTGAACAGAAGGTGAATTCACTTATGCAATATAAAGGTGAAGATGAGTTGACGACTGTTTAGCTTGGATTCGTCTCTGGATACTTGAAGGATCGTTAATGGTAGGATCAAATAAAACAGATAAGCAGTAAAGTGAGGAGGAAGGACCGACTCAACGGCTTATATATGAAACAGGGGGGAAGATGGAAAGACTAACGAGTCATGAGCCTCTTTGAGTCGTTTATGACTCATGCACTGAGTCGAAGCACACGACTCACGATTTAAGCGTGTACTTCGAGGGGCAATTGTTAACTCCTCTGCTCAAGCGACTCAAACCAGGCTCACGACTCACAATGATTACCGACTCAACAGCCTTAGCTTGTTGCCGACTTAAAATGAATGACGACTCAACTGATTGCCGACTTAACGGCTCAGAAGGAACAGCGACTCACCGGGTTATAACCTTAATGCCTCAATGGTGTTGGCCGACTCATGGAGTTCACGACTCATGGGGCAGACCGACCTTAGGCCTATGATAGGTTGTTCACGACCTAAGCAAGTGGACCGGATACCTCATCATTTTACATCGTGGCCCCTTAACTCGTACACGACTCATGACCTGGCGTGAGTCATCCACGACCTAAAGCTGCTGAGTAGAAATACAAGGTCGTGATACTCAAGTCGCATTCTATTGACTCGTTCACGACTTTGGACCGTGGATTTGCCTCTATAGGTCGGTCGCGACTTAGCCTAAGTCGGTTACAACTCAGGACTTGGGTGAAAAATTCTTATCCAGATTTGCCTATAAATACGTGACCATCTCCAACATTCAAAGGACTTTTGGATGATTTTTCTTCAAGGCATTGAAACTTCACTATCTTCAAGGCAATCTACACTCCATCACTTCAAGCACATGCAAGACGCTTAGATCAACTTCGCACAGGAATTCAAGACATTCAATCATTGATTCGAAGAACTCTGTCACATCGTAGTTTTCCTTAGCTACTTGTTTCTTGAATTGAATTGGATTGTAATTGAAAGAGATTGTAATAAGTTGTAATCCGATCAGTAATAAAAAGGATTGAAGTGGACGTAGGCTTGATCATAAGCCGAACCACCATAAACTCTGTGCTCATTTACTACATTTTCTGTTACTTACTGTTATTTCTTGATTCCCGTATTCACGGATGGTGCTTTCACATCGTTTCTACACTCACAGAGGTGTTAGCGTCAGATTTTCACGTTAATATGTTTAATAAATAACATCCGCTTAATATACGGCGCATAGGGTCTATTTCAAAACAGTAGATAATACTTTATCATTCTATCACACAACCAAGAAATTTTAAATCTAACTATTTAAAATTTAAATCGAAACAAATTTCGATTGAGTGAGAAGTTCTCACCTTGTTTAAAATAGCGGTTTCAGCGTTTATTTCGAATAAAATTAAACATGCGTTTAATTTTACCCAAAAATTTCACTAGCTCCAATCAATTCCAATCCAGCTCCATTGCGTAGTGCTCGTCAATACGAAGCCAATGCAATTCGTTTCGTGCGAAACAGACCTCGTATGAAAGAGTTACAATGTTTTAAAGTTCGAACAAATTTAAATATAATAATTTACAATTTCTTATATATTTTCAACCTAGAATTAATCATGGCCTTGCATTTTCTTTCAGCAAATCATTGTCACGACTTCGTTCCTCTTCCCATCGACAACAACCAGGTCACGCACTATATGTGAACCCATAGCCGCCTATATTGTTTGAATTTTCGAGCCTAACTCTATCACTTCGGCGACGATCGGAGACTTCCACTCACACGCCCTCGACAAGAGCTACCCACGGCTGCGTCTATGGTGAACCCGGTCACCCCATTACCCAAAAATACATGCACGACCCTCTAACGAACGCGAGCCCCTAGCCTCCACGTCGAGCCTCCAATTTCGATCATGACCGTTAGATATGTCGATCTCGTCGTTGTCTACAAGTTTGTGGTTGGGAGTTTCTCGAATTGAAGTGTGGATTTGAAGAAATCAGAGGAAGAAGATGAGTGATTTTCGGCCATTAAAAACTTAGGTGGCGGCCTGAAGCTTTAGGGTTAGGGTTTATTTCAAAAGTCAATATTTGAGGTCCTTTTATAGAAAATGGCAAAACACTATTCACCCGAATTTTTTCCGAACTCCAAATGAAGCGTGCCGCCTGGCGTTTATAATGTTTTACCCCCATTCCGAACGCAATGGAATATATATCGGGAGCCAATTCAATAAAATTTGAAAGATAGGTTTTCGAATCGACTATTTAAATTCAAAATTCACTCGAATCGATTTCTACGCGTTTTAGCTTGCCCCGGACAAACCGTAAATCCGATTGGCACGAAATTTGAAATCATACAATAATATAACATTACGGATCCAATGAAACTAGTTTGTGTTACTCATAACATCATAAATTTACATATAAACACATGAACAATTTCTATATACACAGCATAACATTTTCCAGATATATAAGCAACCATTCCAGTTCTAAAAAAATATGTTACTCACAATGTTTAAGAAATGAACAGAGCTTGTTTTGATCCAGGCCTTGAAACTGTTAGCTGAAATCTCTTTTTGATTCTGGTTTTAATTGATTTGTGTTGCTTTTTAAACTGAATCTTTGTTTTAGTTTTAGATGATGTTTACTTCAGATTTTCTTAGCTTTTGCTTGATAGAATTGAAATGAAAAAGCTTGATATATATAAAAAGGTAGTTTACAGGCTACAATATGTTTTTGTACAAAAAGGTCAGAAATATTTTTTTTCTTTATTTTATTAAGCATAGCTGATGAGATAATATTTTGTGTGCTAAGGAGGCTGATATGATATATATCGTGCTAAGTTATTTCGGCACTAATTCCCTTTGTCTTGTTTATAGATATTTTAATCTACGTACTTGAAATTTATTACTATCTTCTTATGCAAGCTTTTTTTTATATACATGTTTACATACTTATCTTTTCTTTGTTCATAGATACTTATAAATTCTTGTTTCATATTTATAATTTATAGCCTGTTCATACCTACATATTTATATTTTATTTATTTGTACATAATTATTTTGTCTTATGGCTCTATAATATAAATTAATTTCTATAGTTAATACGTTGTTAGAATTTATTCTAGTGTAATCACTTTATAGTTTAATTTTTCTTATATATATATATATATATATATATATATATATCTATTTCTATTTCTAATTTAATTATTTATTTTAACTTACTTAAATTCTTATTGTCTTGTTCCTCTATATACATATATTTTTATATTTTATTTATTTTACATTTTTCATTTATTCATTATATTTACACAACCTTTAAAAATCCATTTTATAAGATTAAATTCAAACTTCTTTACATTATTCATGAATCACAATTCAAATTCTATCTTCAATCTATTTTATATACATATTTATTTTCAAATATCCCTATTAATTCTCAATTAATTCATAATTTGGCTAGAATCTTATATTAATTACCAATTAATTTCACCATTTTTATTCAAAATTAAATTAATTTGCAATTTAAACTCAGTAAAAATCCAGGATCGTTACAGATTCCCCCTTAAAGAAATTTCGTCCTCGAAATTTGCAGGCACGAAAACAACAAAGGTAGATACACAAAGATAGAGAAACAGTTTTCCAGGTCAAACTGGATATCTATTCTGTATTCGGCTTACCAAAACAGAATATTGACAATATGAGAACAAACTCATACAATTTTTCACAAGATACTCGGGTCCACCGGTCTGCGAATATGCTGGTTACTGGTTAGTCCGAAGGATAACTAACCATTCGTAGAATATATGGAACAAAAATAAATAGATATATGGATAAAATTTCAAAACATTTAGTTTAGAACTGAAGTATACCTACTAACCATAGCAATCAAAGCAACCAAATCATCCAAACAAACAATTCTGACCTATTTGGAGTTTGTATCCCATGCAAATATATCAAATCTTCTTCCTGGATCTACCAGGAACCATCGAAGAATTGAAAAGAGATGTTGAACAAAAGAGATTGATAGATGGATTCAATCTTCTACAATTTTTCAAACATTAGGTATGGATTCCAAATTCAGGTCGGAACACCCCTGTTAACTCCTATGGTCAACGACTCAATAAGCAAACGACTCAAGGTGGGCGGCGACTCAATGGACAAGCGACTCAGTGAGTTATCAACCTAACGAGTTAAAAGATGCACGACTCAACGAGTCAAGAGGTTGGACGACTTAACAGGGCTAACGACTTAACGGTTTAGGGGCTTAACAACCAAAGAAGTATAACAGCTTAGCGACTTAGCTAGTGGCACGACCTACCGACTTAAGGAAACTCAACGACTTAAAAGGATGCCGACCCAACAGCATGCCGACTTAACTGCCCTAAGTGAATAGACCGACTCAATACCTTAAGGAAGTTGCCCACTCAGAGTACTTCACGACCTACGACTCAAGGTATGGACGACCTAACGGTTTAACGAGTTGAAGGACTTGGTGAATTATGACATAGAGAAGTCTACGACTTAACGGTTTAAAAGAGAAGGGATGCTTCACGACGTAAGGCATCCACGACTTAAGGTTTCTACGACTTAAGGAAGTCCACGGCTCAAGGACAGGATGACTTAATGATTTAAGAGATGGCACGACTTAAGAAGGAAATGAGTTAACGACTTAAAGCTATCCACGACTTACGACCTAGCATGTGTCGTGGACGACTTAGCGAATGAAGCGTTGCTCCTTACTTAACACGGTGGCCTCTTAACTCGTACACGATTCAGGACTTGGGTCATTATCTGAAACAAACAAGCTTACCAGTTAAGCCACGACTCACGACGTAGCTTGAGTCGCCCACGACCTAAAGCTACTAAGTAAAAGTCCGATGCCGCGATGTTGACTCGTGGGCGACTTAGGTCTTATACAAGTGAACCTTTATGAGACCATGGGGGCTAAGCCAGATAAGTCGGCCACGACCTACCATAAGTCGATCACGACGTACGACCCAAGGGGGAAATTTCCCTATAAATACCAACATAACTCAAGCATGAAGGGGGCTTTTGGACAATCTCTTCAAGCGCCGATACTCTGCCAGTTTCCAAACCAACTTTATACTTGAAGTTTTGAAGAACACTACAAGCTACTTTGAAAGACTTTCACACATCCGACATGGATTCGAAGACTTTCATCTACATCGAAGCTTAGGCTACTTGCTCAAAGTGTTTTGTAACTAAAGAGATTTGTACTTGAAGAGCATTGTATCTGATATGCACGTAATTGTGCATATATTTACATCCATATTTTATCTCTTTTTATTTAAATAATCATCATATTTGGGCATTTTAACATGTTTAAAACCAAAATTCAATTATTTCCAACCATCATATTTTCCTCTTCATTTAGGGGCAAAACGATCATTTTGTGCATGTGTCAATATAAGAATTTTTATTTGGACATTTTTTGACAATTTTTATAGGAATTTGGATGCATATGGAAGAGGCTTATATGAAGATATATGCATGCACAAATGAATACAAAGGAAAGAAGAGGGAAATAATTCAAGCCATGAACATGGAGGGCCCCACCCACTTACCTAAAAGTACAATTTGGAGCTAATGGACAACTAAGTGGTGGTTAAAGCTTCATGCAAAACAAATGATGGATTAATTAGTGGTTAATGGTTACTTGTTGGCCGCACTTCCTAAAGGGCATTTTTGGTAGCCCCCTAAAAATAGTATTAGGGTTTTATGCATGTATATATAGCCCTCTTATGTATATGAAACTATCTTCTACTCTTTCATCTTACTTAGGAAATTAAGAAATCAAGTGTAAGCACAATGTTCTATGAAATAAAAATGGCTTCTAAGCCTCTTTCTTCTCTCTTTTCTACATGCTTTTCTTTGTTTTATTGTTAATGTTTATTTCTATGCTCTCTTTCTCCTTATGTTCATAGCTTAGATTCATGTTTATGCAAGTAGTTAGTAGTTAATCTCTTTTGCCTTCTTTACTTATTTTCTATTTTTCTTTTCTTTTTAATGTTGAAACTTGCTGTGATGCTTCAATGCCACAAATGAGTAGCTAAACCCCTTCAATTTAGGGGTGATGAAGCTCTCTAACTTTATGTTATTTCAACATTTTTATGATTTATGATCTCTTTGTTTATGCTTCATGAATGTGAATTTTGATGTAAGTTTATACAAGTGGGTTTGATAGCTTATATTGCTTATGCAAATGAGCTGTTCTTATTCAACATAAACACAATTTACATCATCATTTGCTAATTAATTTTCGATTATGAAATGAAAGTAAAAATGAAATTTGATTATCTATATTACTAGTTACAATAGTAAATAGATCATACTTAAAATAGCTTTTTCTTTGGCTTCATTTTCATGAGAATTATAAGTGGTATAATTGTTGTATTATAGTTTGATGGTTTGGGTTATGTTAAATAATAACATAAACAAACCATACTTATGATAAATACAATGATTATTCCACTTAATATCAAAGTTAAATATCATAAATTATGTGTTTGTTGATTTACAAAAATTTGGGAGCGGATTTGCCTCTAAATTGTTCTTCAGTCTAATAGATTTCGAATCACATTTTTCTAGTGTTAGCCTCATTTTATTTCTAGTTAACAATTTCTCAACTTTGGGTTAATTTGATTGAGTAGGAAATTTAAATCAACAATTCCTTGTGGATCGACCCGTATTCGCCACGTGCTACATTCGTACACCGTGCGCTTGCGGTTATATTTTAATTCAAAATTCATTCGACGGTTTTCTAAACCGATAGAACTTCCATCGACGAGCTGTATCGTTTTGTAACAAGATCGGTAATAAAGACTCTTAAAGTGGCGTAGGCTACTCCTTAAGCCGAACCACTATAAAATCGATGTTTCTTGCTGTGTTTTCTGTTATTTTAGTAGATATTTTGTTCCCGAACCGTCAGGTGGTGCTTTCACATTCACACTTCACACACCGGGGTGTTAGCGTTCGATTTTAAGCGTTAACATTTTTGGTGCTTTCACTGAGAATTGAACTCAGGATACTTCCATCATTGCTCCGCAAAGGTTTGTGGAAAGGATTTCTTTTAAAACCATAAGTTCATTGGAAATAATGGCTCCTGGGAGAAAACGAAGTTCTGTAAGATCCGATAGTGTTCAAGAGAATACTGCTACCTCTCCTCCTTCAAGTCAAGCAGCTCCAACTGTTGGAGTTACGCGAGCAGAATTGGACGCCGTAGTTTTGGGTTGAATCAACAATTGAATGCTTAGAATGCACAGTTGGAAGCCCAGAATGCCCTGATCTTAAGTAAGTTGAATTATCTACTTGGGGAAAACCGTCAACCGATTAATAATGATGGAAACCCTACTGTGGGAGTTCAAGATGTTGAAGGGAACAATGCTCAAAGTGCCGCAGACCCTGTGGAAAGGACACCTCCCCAAGCTGGAGGATCAGGGCCGCAGTCGACCCTCCTTGAACGGTTGTCAAGGCAGAATTCAGAGAGAGTGGCTAATGTTTGCCATCCAGAGCCTCTAAATGATGAAGAGTATTTTTCAGGTATGGTCCGTCAAATCATGAAGGAAAATATGCGAAGAGACGAAGATGAGAAAGAGTGGGGTTTTGCTCCAAGCAAAACTCCATTTACTGAAAAGATCTTAAAGGCAGAGTTCCCAAGGAAATTCGTTCCCCCTACTATTCCGGCTTACAAGGGGACGAGTGATCCTAACGAGTTTCTATATAAGTACGACTGGCATATGACGGATGCCAGAGCGTTTGATGAAATCAAATGCCGATATTTCCCGGTATATCTGGAACGCGTGGCTCTATTGTGGTTTACAAAGCTGTCGGTCAGGTCCATTGATCAGTTCTCCAATTTGACCAGGAAATTCAAGTAGCAATTTCAATTGTATGCTTCAAAAGCAAAGGATATAATGTCGCTGTCAAGTCTAGAGCAAAATCCAGGAGAATCCATCAGATCATTTTTGAATCGTTTTAACATAGCATTGGCTGAGGTAGATAATGCTGAGCCACGCATGGTCCTAACATACTTGATGAGGGCGATTGACAAATCGAGTGAATTTGGGAAATGGTTGAAAATGAAAGAACCAAACTCACTTGAAAAATTCTACAGGAAAGCGGACGAATTCATGCGTTTGGAGAGTCTCTAAACACCGGCTAAGGTGGTATCACTAGAAGCTGGGACTAGTGGTGCTGCTTCAAACAAGAAAGAGACCAACACTCAGAAAAGGGGAAACGATGGTGGAAAGAAACAGGGAGATGCTAAGAAAGGCCGTCCTTTCAATTTCACACCCTTGACCGATACCCTTGAGAACATCTTCTTTGCAACCAAGGATGATGTCAATTATCCGACACTGCCTAAAATGAGAGTGGGAAATAAGATGGAAAAAAGTGGAAGGTTCTGCCGGTTCCACAACCAACCCGGCCGTGACACCAACGAATGCCATCAGTTGAAAGAGTAAATTGAAGAACTTTTGAAAGAGAACAAGCTCCAACAGTATGTGAAAAGGAATAGAAATGCCCCAGCTTCGTCGACTCAAGGACAACAAGTTCCCGCTCACCGTCCTGGCTCAAGTGAGAAGGCCGTAGAACATGAATCGAAAGACCTGTCATCAATATAATAACTGGAGAGCCACACCCAGCAGGCAAAAGCTGGGGCGAGATGGAAAGGTATGCCCGGGCCTTGAGGCATGTACCGGCTGAAGAGAATGTTTTTGTTTTAGAAAACGATGTACCTTTAAAGCAACAAAAGACTTCCACAGATGATATTGTATTCAGTGCCAGAGATTCTTTGGGTATCGAGGCTCCTACCATAGATCCTTTGGTCATATCCGCTGGTATTGGGCCGGCTACTGTGAGAAGAGTTCTAGTTGATTGTGGAGCTTCATGCAACATTCTCTTCAAGAGGACCTTTGATCAAATGAAAATTCCAATGGCTGACGTTCAAGCTTCATCACTTAAGATTGCTGGGTTTGCTGGAGAACCCAAACAGCCGATTGGGACCATAGATTTGTTTGTGGAACTTGGAAAAGGGCTGAGGAAGGTGGCTCGAAAGCAAACCTTTATAATTGTTGAAGAATTCTCTGCCTACAATGCCTTTTTAGGCCGACCAACTCTTGCTGCATTCAAAGCTCTTCTTGCCCCATGGTGTCGACTATAAAATTCCCAACAAATAATGGAGTTGGTGTGATTAAAGGAGACCAAGATGCGGGGCGAGAATGTTATCTTACGGAGTTGCATGAATCAAGGAAAAGAGAAACGGGAAAAGGTGCGGCGGCTCCAGTCCGCATCAAAGAACCAACATTGTAGCAATTACAGGGTGGACCCTACATAGGTGAATGTAGTGGCGCACGAAGAGAGATGGATCCAAGGAAAGCCAGTGCATGGGAGAATAGGGTAGTACCGGTAGAGGTAACAGTGCCGGTGCCCGTTGACCCAAAGGACCCAAACAAAGTGCTGAATGTGGGTTCACAACTCAACACAATAGTTTAGAATGTTCTGATTTCATTTTTGAAGGAAAATTTGGATGTATTCGCTTGGACTCATGCTGACATGTGTGGAATATCCCCAGAGATTGCAGTGCACACTCTGAACATTGATCCAAGGTTTACACCCGTGAAACAGAAAAGAAGAACTCAGGGTCCTGAGAGAACGGCAGCGTTGAAGGAAGAAGTGGATTGGCTCATGGAGAACGGTTTCATCAGAGAATCTACTTATCCAAATTGGGTATCAAATCCAGTGTTGGTTAAAAAAGCTAACGGGAAATGGAGAGTATGCATTGACTTTTCGGATTTGAATAAAGCCTGCCCTAAAGACTGTTTCCCGCTGCCCA
The DNA here is from genome assembly GCA_030765085.1 of Allium cepa. NCBI lineage: Eukaryota > Viridiplantae > Streptophyta > Magnoliopsida > Asparagales > Amaryllidaceae > Allium > Allium cepa. Next base: position 933,517,535 of record CM060943.1, on the reverse strand, counting down.
GGATCGATCAGTTGGTGGATGGAACGGCATGGCATGAATTGCTATCTTTTATGGATGCATACTCCGGATATAACCAGATTATGATGCACGAGCCAGATCAAGAGGGCACAAGCTTCATCACAGATGTTGGACTCTACTACTACAAGGTCATGCCTTTCGGACTCAAGAATGCAGGGGCAACTTACCAAAGGCTTGTTAATGCCATGTTTAAACCGCAGATTGGCAAGACAATGGAAGTTTATGTTGATGATATGCTAGTGAAGTCTAAGAAAGCAGTGGACCACATGGATCACTTGGCAGAGATGTTTGCAGTACTCCGAAAGTACAAAATGAAGCTTAATCCCTTGAAATGTTCATTTGGAGTGGAGTCCGAAAAGTTTTTGGGTTTCATTGTGAGCGCTAGGGGCATTGAAGCTAATCCTGCTTAGATCGCTGCCCTGAGAGAGGTCAAAGCTCCTAGAACGTAGAAGGAATTGCAAAGTCTCAATGGAAAGGTTGCAGCCTTGAGTCGGTTCATTTCAAAAGCTACTGACAAATGCATTCCATTCTTTGATGCTCTGAAGAAAGGAAGAAAAAACTTTGTGTGGACTCCTAAATGTCAGAAAGCATTTGATTAGTTGGTTCGTCATATGGAAGTGCCTCCGATACTTTCAAAGCCTGACAATGGTGAAGATCTCTTCATATATTTGGCAATTTCATCTCTTGCTCTCAGTGCAGTGTTGGTATGAGAAGACGCAAGGATTCAACGCCCAGTCTATTATATCAGCAAAAGATTCACTAGGGCAGTGATGAACTATTCAAGGTTGGAAAAGCTCGCCTATTGTTTGTTGATCGCATCAAGAAAATTCATGCTGTATTTCCAAGCTCATCCCATCAAAGTCGTCACTGATCAACCTCTAAAGCAAGTCCTATTCCGTCCTGAGACTTCGGGCCGTCTTTTGAAATGGAATATTGAACTCAGCCAATATGACATCACTTATCATCACCGGAAAGCAATCAATGGACAAGCTTTAGCAGATTTCATCGCAGAATGCACAGATAAAGGTGATAGTGAGGAAGAAGCCACTGATAATGTCCCAATCCAATGGAAATTGTATGTCGATGGCGCAAGGAATGATTACTGTTCCGGAGCAGGGGTTGTCCTTGAAACCCCAGAAGGGCGATCGCTATGTTATGCACTGTGACTAGAATTTCCTTTGACAAATAATGAAGCAGAATATGAAGCCCTCATCGCTGGTTTAAGGATCGCTAAAGAACTAAACATCAAGGCATTAAAGATCTTCAGTGATTCTCAACTTATTGTCTGCCAAGTCAAGAAGGAATTTCAAGCTAAAGGAGGGAATCTACCCGCCTATTTATCGAAAGACTGGGAGCTTCTTCAAGATTTTGACCGTTATTCAATAAACCATATACCCCGAGAAGAGAACATGAAGGCGGATTCTCTCGCAAAGTATTCAAGTACTGGTGAAGCTAAACTATTGGGATTAATTCCCGTCGAAGTCTTGTCAGCTCCGAGCACAGATGAAATGGATGTTGATTGGGTTATGAATGTATCCCAAGAGCAAGAATCATGGATGACTCCGATATTTGAATATTTTCTCAATAATTCTTTGCCAGAAAGTTCAAAAGAACGACAGAAGCTGATAAGGAAAGCCTCCAGATATATAGTTCAAGATGGTCGTTTGTACAGACGAGGATTTTCAAAGCCATTACTCCGATGCATGACAAAGGAAGAAGCTAAGACAATTCTGACTGAAGTACACGGAGGGGAATGTGGGGATCATACAGGTGGTCAAACTTTAGCAAAGAAAATCCTCCGTTATGGATATTTTTGGCAAGAAATTAATCAAGATGCTGCTGACTATTCCTGAAAGTGTGATAAATGCCACAGATTCGCCAAAATTTCTAGAGCACCTTCCACTGAGCTAACACAAATGGTTAGTCCATGGCCGTTTGCCATCTGGGGAATAGATCTCATTGGGCCTTTGCAGACTGCCAAATCGGGGATTAAATATGCTATCTTTGCTGTGGATTATTTCACTAAATGGGTTGAAGCTGAACCATTGGCTACCGTTACCTCTAAGAAAATGATAAGTTTTGTGACTAAAAATATCATTTGCAGGTATGGTGTGCCTCAGAAGATAATCACAGACAATGGTACGCAGTTCGAAAGTGGGGAATTCCAGGATTTTTGCAAACGATTCAAGATCAAAAAAAGCTTCTCAGCAGTTGCTCATCCGTAGGCAAACGGGCAAGTGGAAGCAGTAAACAAAATCATCAAATCAAGCATCAAAAAGCAGTTGGAAAAGGCAAAAGGTGGTTGGGTCGATAAGTTACCACTTGCACTATGGGCATACAGAACTACCTACAAAACTGCGACTGGGCATACTCCATTTTCATTGGCATACGGATCAGAAGCGATGATTCCAGTGGAAACTGAAGTCCCCTCACACAGAAGGATCCACTTTGATCAAGATGAGAATGAAAAACTGCAACTGGAAGCGCTTGACCTCCTTGATGAGAGAAGAGAAGAGGCTAAGCTTAGAGTTGCAGCTCATCAGCAAAGGATAGCTAGGCACTTCAATTCCAAAGTTCGTCAGTGCAGCTTTGAAGTTGGGGACCTAGTCCTGAAGAGAATTATGACAGCCACAGGTGTGTTTGGGCCAAACTGGGAGGGGCCATATGTCATAGGCATGAAACTTCTTGATGGCACATTCAAACTCATAACTGTCGAAGGAGAACCAATCCCAAGAGCTTGGAACAGCAATCATTTGCGTCCATATTTTACTTAAAAACTTTGCTGAAACGTTGTAAACGAATTATGAATATATGATTCTTGTATTGAAAGCAATTGTAAAGCAAGTAAATAATGGAAAGCTATAAAGTGGATGTAGGACCAGCTTTTGGCCTAACCACTATAAATCTTGTGTTCTCTATTACTATAAACTGCTTTTTTTTATTTCGACATATAAAATACGTTAATTGTGTTACTAAAATGTCGATTTAATAATGCATGCCATAAAAACAAAGCTTAACCATCACAAGACCAAGCGATCTCCGACATCACCCGGCAAGCAAACGCAAATCCTACGAAAGAAGTGCTTCGAACAAAAGTTAGAGATGTGGATGGAAGTGGACCATTTCTAACTAACTGCAAATGTTTGTACACACGAGCATCCAGTTAAATAGTCCGTGTCTACCACCACCGACTCGTTTAACTACGAAGTATTTTTCTTTGGATAAGGAAAGTTATTGGCAACTAAAAAGGGATGATACTTGGAAAAGATAACGGGGATCGCCGGCATGAATAGATGGCAAAGAGACATGGGCGAGCAAGCATCAAACAGCAAAAGACCTCTTCGGAGGCACAAGCCCTCTTCAGAGGCACAAGCCCTCTTCAGAGGCACAACTCTTCGGAGGATAAAGACCTCGAAGGGGCCTCGCCAGAAAAAGAGAGTTCTTTCTCGACATAAAGTTGTGGACTGATCGGTGATACACTCCCGTGAATCCATTCAGCTAAGAGAAGGAAACTCCAAACTTCCAGGCAAAAGCCCCACTTAGAGGCAAACGTTTCACCGAGATTGAAATAAAACTTCCAAGTGTTGAAACGTGAAAAGCCCTCTTCGGAGGCCCATTTCACCACAGTTGAAATGCTAAAAGACCTCGAGCGGGCCTCGCCAGAAAAAGAGAGTTCTTTCTCGACATAAAGTTGCGGACTGATCGGTGATACACTCCCGTGAATCCGTCCAACTAAGAGAAAGAAACTCCAAACTTCTAGGTAAAAGCCCTAATCAGAGGCACACATTTCACCGTGATCTGAAATAAAACTTCACATGAGTCGAAATGTGAAAAGCCCTCTTCGGAGGCCCGCTTCCCTGCGAACAGGGAAAAAAATTAAAGCCTCTCCCAAGAGGCAGAAACAAAAAGACCTCTTCCCAGAGGCACAATCAAACAAAAAGACCTCTTCCCAGAGGCACAATCAAACAGAAAGACCTCTTCGGAGGCACACGTTTCACCGAGATTGAAATAAAACTTCCAAGTGTTGAAACGTGGAAAGCCCTCCTCGGAGGCACAACCCTTCGGAGGCACGCGTTTCACCGAGATTGAAATAAAACTTCCAACTGTTGAAACGTGAAAAAGCCCTCCTCAGAGGTACAACTTCTCAAAGAAGCATTTCATCAGAAATGCAAAACAAATATCCAAAAAAAAGAAGCCCTCTTTAAAGGCACACTTTAGCTTTCAAAAGAAGATTGGTTCATCTTTTCTTGAAAATACTCTTCCTCAAAAAAAAGTTAAAGTGCCTTTCAGAGGCCCGCTCTACCACATAAGAGAATTCACTTTGTAAAAATGTATACATGCAAAAGAAAAAGTGATATCTCCAAAGGGTGGAGCATGAAAACTCATATGAACGAGCTGTACTCTATCTTCAGCAGAATAATATTCCTCCAAGTATGGAATAATTATTCTCCAGAAAATAAGAGTACAAGTCCCCTCAACAATGAAAATATTGCAACGAGCTTATGGTATAGGGGTAACATGGTATAGCTACATTGGTAAGAATTACACTCGAACAACATACCACAAGCTCACTGCAATATCATATAAAGAAACTTGTACAAAAATGAATAGTAAATGCATTCTCAAATACAGGCAGAAGTTTGTACAAACAAAAAGAATCATTTTATTCAATACTTTCAAAAATTTTGTACAGGTACAGGTTTCGAAATAAAAAGAAAAAGAAAAGCGGAGGCCGGTACCCGCACAATCTCCTGTCAGTACATGAAAAAAGAAAAAAGTAAAAATAAAGATAAGCAGGGCCCGTTACTTCTTCTTGCCACCAACTTTAGAGCCTTCACCTGACCTAATAGGCAGATTTTCAGGACGGCTTGGGAGAGTTGGGGATGAAGGAGAGAGGGATACTGCCGGATCAACCTTTGCTTCCTCTTCAGAAACAAGAATGCTTTTCCTTTTGATACGCTTCCTCCTCCTCCTTGAAGAAGACTCAATTCCCGGGGTAACAAGAGCAGCCAGTTTTACGTCATCAAAAATAGTACGCTCTGGGGATCTGTCGCCTCCTTCAAGTCCTTCGTCCTTCTACTCCTGCGAAGCGATTGGATCATCCAAGCTTTCAAGGGCTCCTATTAATTCTTCCTGTGATCCCGGTTGGTATATAGGAGTGATTTGAGGGAATGGAGGAGGGACAGCTGGAGGAGGAGAAGTCTGTGTGGCACTTGGCGTTTTTGCTACAGAAGAAGAAAAGGCAAAAATATTAGTATCTCCCGTGAAGAAAGGAGATAACGGCTCATTGAGATTTAAGAAATAATCAAAAAGTTCGCCAAACTCATGAGGAGCGAACAAACAGTCCACTTGGGCAAGATTAATAGTAGAGTTACCTGGAGAAGTCGGCTTCCTAATATCAACCTCATAAGCCTGTGCTTCGGTGCTCTCTTCGCCTTCATCTCCATCCTGCGTGCCCGTGATCTCAGTTGTAACTATAACAAGGGATGGAGAATGAGAACCAGAGCCTGTGATGTCAACATCGGCCGAAACCGAAGGAGGGACGGGGGCAGTTAATGGTGCTTCTTTCACAAAGTGCTGCTCCCATGCCTCAGCTCGTGCTTTGACAAGCTGCTCTTTCCCCCGGGCTAGAGCAGCTACGGCGTCATCATCTAGAAAGTGTTCTGCAAGAGATGCTTTAGCATAGCCGGCGCCTGCACCTCCAAGCATGTCGAGAATTGACTCCCAAACCTCGGCCAGGGTAATCTCATACTTCGGTCCTAAGAACGAGAGGCTCCCGCGCCCCATAATGTTATGCACATAGAAGTCAAATAAAGTGGAGTTGATATTGGCTTTAGTCGCCTCATGCGACTGTTCGGCAGCTTGCCTTCCAGCGATAGCTTCATCACGTTCCTTCTCGGTCTTTGATAATTGGGCCTTTAGCCACATAATCTCCAAATCCTGGGAGTTGACCTTCTCCCGTAACTCTGCAACGTCAGCACGATACCTTCCCGTTGTTTTCTGCTCAGCCTCAAGTTGTGCCTCGGCATGTCGCTGAGCAGCGTGAGCATCGCGAACTTGCTTTTGAAGTACTTCTTCTTTCTGAGTATATGAGGTAGAAGAAGTAGCAAGCTCTTGTTTAAGTTTCTCAACTTCTGCTTCAAGCTTCTTGTTGTAATCAGCAATGTTCCTCGTCTCAGTATCATGCTGGCTTAAAGTTTTTTGCCACTCGGCCTTATCATTTTCCATGGCCAGCATGGCCTCTATATTCACGCGGTTGACCCTTTGAAGCTCATCAGCAAGCTTTTGCCACCCTGACATCCGCTCGATATCAAGTCTAACAGCATCAAGATTTTGCAGCATTGCTTGTTTGTCAATAGGGACCAAGTCAAGATCGAACTGCACTCCCTTTAGGCACCAGTGCGGGAACCGACTTTACAGAGTAGCCGGGCCTGGTCCAATTTGGAATTTAGGCCTGTTGACTATTGTCTGAATGTCTGTCTTCCCAAGAGCAGGAGAGCCGGAAGGGATGTCAAGTGAGACGGGGGCTGCGGCCTTTTAAGGAGTTGTAGATGTACGCTTTTCACCGTGCCTGGCATGCTTGCATGGGTCCTCAACTGTATGACTTTTTCCCCGGTCGTCATGCGACTTCCTTTTGTGAGAGTTGTCACCTCTCTAGGAAGAATCATGGTGCTCCCCTTTCTCTCCTCTCATAACGCTCTTCTTGAGCCCTCCTTTCCTGAGCCTTTCGAGCGGCTCTCTCTTCGTCAGTTTCTCTGTAAACGGGAAGGTAGCGCCTATAGTCATATTGACTACGCCTCCCGTAGCGCTGAAAGTCGTCATAATAAGAGCCGCTGCGTCCCATCGGAGAATCTGAAATAAAAAAGACAAGTCATAAAAATCTTCAGAGAAAAGAAGTTAAGTACGGATAAGTGCTGAAAATCCTATGTGCGTGTGGTGTGCAAACTACACGCGTCAGGCTACGAACCACTCTTCGGCACAGGGGTGGTAGTGACTTGAGTGGCAGGCGTCAACATTTGCTGAAAAGTTGATGTCGCCTCGACAACAGGAGAAGGAGCTTTAGGGACATCATCTTTAAAAAGTTCCTATGAAGTTATGATCAGGTCGCTTAACCACTCAAAAGTATCATCACCGCCATGCTCGACGGGAGTTTCTTTTTCGGCTTCCAAATCGGCGGCATCTACAAAGCAACAAAGAGTTTCTTCCTCCTCAATAACTGGGGAAAGTGCCGATTTGCTGGATGGACCCGCAACATCGGTAAGTGTGGGGCACTTAACCAGTGAAGTTTCAGTAGAGGGCTCCTTCGGAATAAGCTTTTCAGTAGGGGTTGAAACATCTGGTGCCTCCGCTGGAGAATCAGGGATTTCATAAGGCTGAGTGGAGCGAGAAGGGTGAAGAAGTCCGAACTGGTGAAGGGATTCGTCGTTCAACAAAAATTTCATGTCCCGCTCTTCAACCTGTACAGCCACGAGCCTCTCTAGAGTTGGCTTGTGGCTGGGATCTCTAGAAGGAGGGGGGAGCGCTGAAATGAAAAAGAAACGAAGTTAACACTTGGCAATTCGGACTTCGCAAAACTCAGAGAATAGAAGAAGTAAAGGTAATTAATCTTACTTCCTTCCCTCCACACAGCATAAAACCCCGGGGGGCAGCGAACAAAAAAGAACTGAGTTAAGAACCCATGAGCAGTGTCGGGAAGGCCAACGATCAATTTGCGATTTCGGGCGCTTCTCACGACAGTAATTGAAGGGTGATCTTTAGTCCTGGTAAAGGAGCATAGGAAGCAAATTTCGTTGGAGCTTGGAAGTCGATCAAATGTTCTCCTAAATAGCACACACAGCTCCATAAGAATGGCGTAGCCATTAGGGTGTAGCTGGAATGGGGAGATGGCTAGTTGACGAAGAAGATTCTGGAGAAAGTCGTTGAAAGGGGGAATGACCCCGCTCAAGCACATTTGCCGGTTAACTGCTACGAACCCAGGAGGCGCCACATCAGCAGTGTCGGTTTTCTCAGGAAGAATGGCATCTGCTTCAATGCCAAACTGAGTGCATAACTGACGAAAAACTTTGTATGATAAAGAGGTAGAGGCTCTCTCTGGAGGATTAACTAGGGGAGCCGGAATAAGAGTGGCTTCTCTTGTCTAGACTGTTATCTATTCTTGTTGAGAAGTCATTCTACACAAGAAACTGGATATTCAAATGTGAAGGTGCACGTTTCCTAAAAGTGTAAAGTGTTGTGCAGAACTAATAAAAATAACAAGTAAATATAACTGGAATTAAACTAGTCGACGATTGATCGATTACCAAGTTTCAGGACTTGTTAAGTTAAAGTTCAGGTATAGTATTAGTGTAAACTAGGTAGTTTCAGTTGACTATTTCAATGTTGCTTTAATACTTTACTTGAATTTGATGATTTAAAAAGCACTTCGTTCACACAATCTATTTAAGTTGATTATCTGTTGTTAACTAATCTGCCATTTGACCTGGGCAGTTAGTGGCAGTATATTCGTCCTAATTTTCTATAAATGATGTATTGAGCAAATTGTTAGCTTGCAAATCAAAAGTGATCAGTGAATGAATGCAGCAAAGTTTAACAGTTCAAGTAACAGTTCAAAGTTCAAGTAACAGTTCAAAGTTCAAGCAGTTTATCCTCGCAACTCAAATTGGAAATACAATCAAGTTCTATCAACATCTCTAAGTTTTCAAATTTTGTTCAGGTCATTGAATCGCAGTCCAAAAAGATCTCAAAGTCATGAGTCGTTCACGACTTATCCTGCGAGTTGAAATTGGTCTTTCACGACTTATCCTAACTCGGCTGCGACTCAGAGCCTATGTCGCATCCATTTGAGTCGGTCAAGAATTAAGTCGTAAGGCCTCTAAAGCCGCCCAAAAGTGCTCGGTCGCGTCCAAGCTAATGCTCCACTCGGCCAGCAAACCCCACATCTAATCAATAACCCCTCTTAACCCGTTAACCCGTTAGCCTCTCCATCAACAAAAGTCCTTACTTCCTCATGATACCGAATCATTCAAAATCATTCGAATTCAATGTTTAGCCATCCTGACACAAATCAAAAATCAGTTGGCCTGAAGTGTTGCAACTCATCGGTGTCATCTTGTTAATCATTTAAAGCCGAATCAGACTAATTTAGGTTCAACAACTATCAGGACAACAAGATTCACAACGAGGCGCTGCGCGGGGAGGTGATTTAAGATTCAAAGGTGGAGCTCACGAATCAGTGCTAGTAAAGGATCAGGAAAAGAGCAGGATCACTTATGCAATATAATGGAAAAGATGGATTGTCGATCAACTAGCTTGGATTCGCCTTTAGAGATGTGAGAAGTCGTTAATGGCAGAAAGGGATGATAAAACAGTAAAGTGAGAAAATAGAGAAGCGACTTAACGGCTTATATAGGAGACAGAGAAGAAGATGGATGGTCAAACGAGTTAACCAGCTCCCTGAGTCATCCACGACTTAGGGATTAGATCGAAGTACACGACCTACGACTTAGGCATGTACTTCGAGGGGAAAATGTTAACTCCTATGGTCAACGACTCAATAAGCAAACGACTCAAGGTGGGTGGCGACTCAATGGACAAGCGACTCAGTGTGTTATCAACCTAACGAGTTAAAAGATGCACGACTCAATGAGTCAAGAGGTTGGACGACTTAACAGGGCAAACGACTTAAAGGTTTAAGGGCTTAACAACCTAAGAAGTATAACGGCTTAGCGACTTAGCTAGTGGCACGACCTACCGACTTAAGGAAACTCAGCGACTTAAAAGGATGCCGACCCAACAGCTTGCCGACTTAACTGCCCTAAGAGAATAGACCGACTCAATACCTTAAGGAAGTTGCCAACTCAGAGTACTTCACGACCTACGACTTAAGGTATGGACGACCTAACGGTTTAACGAGTTGAAGGACTTGGTGACTTACGACTTAGAGAAGTCTACGACTTAACGGTTTAAAAGAGAAGGGATGCTTCATGACCTAAGGCATCCACGACTTAAGGTTTCTACGACTTAAGGAAGTCCACGGCTCAAGGACAGGATGACTTAACGACTCAAGAGATGGCACAACTTAAGAAGGAAATGAGTTAACGACTTAAAGCTATCCACGACTTACGACCTACCATGTGTCGTGGACGACTTAGCGAATGAAGTGCTGCTCCTTACTTAACACGGTGGCCTCTTAACTCATACACGATTCAGGACTTGGGTCATTATCTGAAATAAACAAGCTTACCAGTTAAGCCATGACTCACGACCTAGCTTGAGTCGTCCACCACCTAAAGCTACTAAGTAAAAGTCCGATGCCTCGATGTTGACTCGTGGGCGACCTAGGACTTATACAAGTGAACCTTTGTGAGACCATAGGGGCTAAGCCAGATAAGTCGGCCATGACCTACCATAAGTCGATCACGACTTACGACCCATGGGGGAAATTTCCCTATAAATACCAACCTACCTCAAGCATGAAGGGGACTTTTGGACAATCTCTTCAAGCGCCGATACTCTGCCAGTTTCTAAACCAACTTTATACTTGAAGTTTCGAAGAACACTACAAGCTACTTTGAAAGACTTTCACACATACGACATGGATTCGAAGACTTTAATCTACATCGAAGCTTAGGCTACTTGCTCAAAGTGTTTTGTAACTAAAGAGATTTGTACTTGAAGAGCATTGTATCGTTTTGTAACAAGATCGGTAATAAAGAAACTTAAAGTGGACGTAGGCTACTCCTTAAGCCGAACCACTATAAAATCGCTGTTTCTTGCTGTGTTTTCTGTTATTTTAGCTGATATTCTGTTCCCGAACCGTCGGCTGGTGCTTTCACATTCACACTTCACACACCGGGGTGTTAGCGTTCGATTTTAAGCGTTAACATTTTTAACTTCAAGTATAAAGTTGGTTTAGAAACTGGCAGAGTATCGGCGCTTGAAGAGATTGTCCAAAAGTCCCCTTCATGCTTGAGGTTTCGAAAAACACTACAAGCTACTTTGAAAGACTTTCACACATCCGACATGGATTCGAAGACTTTCATCTACATCGAAGCTTAGGATACTTGCTCGAAGTGTTTTGTAACTAAAGAGATTTGTACTTGAAGAGCATTGTATCGTTTTGTAACAAGATCGGTAATAAAGAAACTTAAAGTGGACGTAGGCTACTCCTTAATCCGAACCACTATAAAATCACTATTTCTTGCTGTGTTTTCTGTTATTTTAGCTGATATTCTGTTCCCGAACCGTCGGGTGGTGCTTTCACATTCACACTTCACACACCGGGTTGTTAGCGTTCGATTTTAAGCGTTAACAACCCCAAAGTATATACCAACCTGTCCCTCTTCGAACTTCGATCTACCAAGAAATTACAATAGAATTTCAATTTTGGGCTTAAACGAAATTTTTTTATCCATATAATTCAAATTTAGCTTCGTATTTTATTAATTAATCCAACTCAATTTGTTATTTCAAATTTTAAATTTCGAATCCATTAAAGTTTAGATCGAAAAGCTGAAAACGAGAATACGAGGTAGGATCTTATCTACACGATTTGCAGGCTATCACCGCATCGAAACTTCTCCTTGCAGCTGCCACGAAGCAAATCAGGGAAATTAGGAAGACAAATCAAAGGAGATTGAGAAGAAAATTGTTTCAACTGTTGCAGGGTATTGACCATTTGTAGCAGTACTTCCCCGTCCCCTATCTCGTTCTCTTCTTGCACTCATACTTACTATCAGTGGATAATAAGAGGATTTATTGAGGCATTCGAATGGATATCTTAGGGATATACTCATTCTAGGGTATGTTCCACCCTATCTTTAATGAGCTACTTAATGTGTTATAATCCTGAGCTAAAGTTTTAACCCTCGGCTCTGATACCAAATGTAGCGGTCCTGACTCGATCTTCGAAAATCGACACCGAATACGACACTCATATTCAAAGGCCGTAGATCCAAACGTCGAATCTGGCTCATCGGAGCTTATAACACCATTAAGTACAACACAGCGGAAGAAAAAGAATATCAATATATATATAACATTGATACAATATCCAGATACAACAGAATGAATCAATGAAGATCAATACTATCAGAGATACAAGATACAGTGGAAAGAATGTCTTCAAAAGAATGCATTTCCAAATCCAATGCTCTACTCCAAAGCTAGCTCGAACCAATATCACGTGTCTCTAGACAAGCAAGTCTCGTTCTGATCAAAAGACTGAACTCAGTCTAGATAACTTACTAAACCTGACTATCTGAAAAACCCAACTCTAGACTGCCTGTATGGAAAAATTATGGGCGCCCAGAGTTTAGGAAAGGAACAATAAACTCCAAGTCAGTCGTGGGACTGGTATGAGTAACAAAAACAGTTTGGTCTTTACAATAGACAACAAAAGAATTTAAAATATATCTGCAATGCTTTTTGGGAAATGAAACTACCATAAGGCCTCCCGCTACACACACAATGCAAACACAGAATTGGAGGAGATTTCTCCTTATGATAGTCAAATATGCTTGATACGAGAAAATTCCTTTGATATTATTATTACTGCATAGTGCAAAAAAACCATTTCGAAAGTATAATATTAATCTTAGCCAGCATAGGCGTTTCGCACTTATGCCTACAATAGCCACCATGTTCAATAGCAGGTTACTACCACATTCCATGGCAGGTAATACAACTAAAACTGTATAGGGCGCGTATTGTTTTGTTTGGATTTCCAACAAATGGTCGGGCTAAGGAACTTCCCACTGTCCATGGGTACGCCTCTGGCAGGACGTCTCGAGAACTTAACCAGCTCTCTACCAACACAAGGCCGGGTTACCTCTGTAACTACGTAACAACTACACGAGCATGCCACCCCCCGGCCCTTTGGGACCTTTATCCGAGGCGCCTCTAAACGACAAAGCAATAACCACACAAAAAATGATACTGAAGTCCACAACATAGGTAAATATCCGGGCTCCATACCATGATACCACCCTTTACCAGAAGGGAATGACACACCCTAAAGTGCGCGACCCTCGTAACCTTACAACACCTTTCCTGTTTCAACCATTTCCAGGGTGTGAGGTCTTCATGCAGTCTCGTCCACAAAGCTACGCTTCATGCAAGTGCCATGCTTTGATCTCAAATGATCAACAAATGACCATCAACACACAACAGCACTCAGCATGCCACACTACCAAATTGTGAATATATCGCTGATAACCTTCAACTACATAACCTCTGAGCTCGTACTTCTCAGAAAAGGGTGTTAAGCTAAGAGAATAAATTCGCCACCACCAACAGATATGTATTTGAAAGAAATCTGCTTTATATCTCAAAATGTAGTGTCAGACATACAACCATACAAGTCCGTCCCGATATCGAATAGATCCAAAGGCACTTCGTCCAATAAAGGAAGAAGCATTGCAAATTCGGGTATTTACAATACCGATCGGACTTCCCATCACTTAGGGAGAACTCTATACCGGAGCAACTCAGTGCAGAGTCAATCGATAGGTTATCCTATCGTTCTTACAAACACCCGGTCTTCAAATGCAATCCATAACGTCCTATCATTATTCGAAATTGGTTATATGACACAAGGTCCTCTCCCGGCTAAACCGAATAATGAGCACAATATTTAAAACATATGGATATGGGATTTCATTTAAGTCACAACTTATAAAAACCCAAAACTTTTCTTCAATTTGTCAAACAAATTGCCATTTTAAATCCTTAAACAAAAAGATTTGTTTCACAAAGGTTCACCCTGTTTCACCAAGATCCATTTATGGATTTCAAAACAGTTTCTATTTCGATTGGATTAACTTATTAAATCTTTAATTTAAAGATTTAACTTATAGCTTTCAAACCGTTTCCTCGACTTGGAAATCATTTTCATTTCAACTAGAAATCCTTTTAACACAAATTGGAAGTTCAAATCTTATGTGAACGCTTTTATTATTTGAAAACAAATAGTTTTCGTTTCGGAAGAATCCAATTATATTTGTACGAGTTAAAGCCAATTTAAATTCAAATTTCCAAATCAATACCTTTAAAATAGTTTAACCCATATATAACTTGTATAACATCTTTAATCCCTAGTTTCAAATCATATAATTCTGTTTCAAATTTTGAATTTAAATTTAAATCAAATAATTAAATTTCAAAACTCAATCAAGTTATTCAAGAATAAATTTTATGTTTGAAATTCATTTTTAAAAACTCTTTATTTTAATCCAAATCCACTTCCAAAACTATTTGAATTAAAAATTCAAATTCAATTATTTCAAACATCTACAACTTTACCAATTACCACGTGCAATCCATATATATGTGTGTATTATGTAGTCCAGGAGTTTCACACAATAGTGCAACAACATCATCATCACTGATCAAAACACAGAAATATAGTTGATAAGCGGTATGAACTATAATGCTTATCATTCATTCACAGATCACAGACTAATAACAAATGTATCACAAATAAATGAATAAATTACTGCTCAATCCACAGAACAAAATATCACATATCAGATATGACAATCAATTCATGGCATCTCATACAGTACAATCATTCATAAGTAAGGTCATGCATTGAATAATCATTTATAAGCAAGGTTAATTAATTGTTTAATCCTAATTAATTCAATTTATTTCCAATTAGATTAATTACTTATGAATTAATTATCCAATCCTGATTTATTTACTACAAATCATTTGATATAAATTAATTTATCAAACTCTTTATTAATTAAATTATTCTTAATTAATCATTAATTATCCATTTTAATTAATTTAATAATCACCTATCATTAATCTTCATTTACTTTAAAGATAAAACCATTTTTCTTATCAATGGGTCCAGTTATCATTAACAAGTCACTTAAACAATTTACTTTTATATTTTACTTCTAATTTTATTTTAAATTTTAAGATTCAAAATGAAAACAAATTAACTTGAACAAAGTTTAAAACAATTTTCAAAACACTTTTTAATTCACACGTTAAAGAATTATTTATCTTATAATAGAAGTTTAAAAGAGTTAAAAACCCAATTTCATTTTAAATTCAAATCAATTTAAAAATTCAATTTATCATTCAAGTTATTTAAAACAATGTAATTTTGAAAAACTTCTTTTATTTCAAAACTAAGATTCAAATTATATTTGAATCAAGATTTAGACCTCTGATTTTAAACTTCACTTACAATTCAAACTTCACCTTAGAATTCAAACTACTTAAGCCCTTTTAAAGTAGTTAAAACAATTTAAAGTTTTAAAACTTTATTTATTTTTTTAAATTGAGATTCAAAACTAACTTGACTCAGATTTAAACTTAGATTTTAAACTCATTTTAAAGCTTAGCTTCTCATTTAACTAGCTTTTAAATTTTATTTCAAAAATTTAAAAACCAGAGCAACAGGTTTCAGTAAAACCTGTTACTAATTATTTACCCTAGGTAACATACTTTTCCTTCGAGCCCAATAGCTAAAGACTTCGAGCCACCCAACCATTTACCTCGAGTTAAAACTCAAGTCAAATACGCACACCATCCCTACTTCTCCCCCCCAACTACACAATTTCCAGATCATAAAAATTAGTGCACGGTGTACGTGCACAACATCGTCGACAAACTTCAGGCGACGCTGCATCGTCAAACAAGTCGACGACCACCCTCGACCCAATTCCAGACCACCAGAATCTCTTTATTATCCCGAAATCGAAATTCGAGTTCGAATACCCAAACCTAGAAATAGCGAGCCCCATCACCACCCAACCTTTCATCGCCTCGTTTTCACCGCTCCGACCACCAGGAGGCCAACAATTCCGGCTACGACTTCGTCAACTCCCTCTCTTCGATCGCCCTAAGTTTCGTAGCGCTCGTTCCATCCTAGAGAACGAACGAATCAAATTACGAACCCATTGCAAAACTAGGTTTTCAAATTATAAACGTCCCCCGCCGCCGCCACGTTGAACAATCACCACTCGATTCATTTTTTCCAAACACCCTGGTCATCAGTCAAACCCCAAACGAAGTCGCGACCACTCGAGTGTCTTTGACCACCAGAAAACACTCAAAGTCCATTTACGGTTCAACTTCAAACTGCTCTATGCACACCTACTTAAAAATTATCATTTTAGGCTTAAATATCCCATTTTTTGACAAGGATTCAAGTTATATAATTGAATCAATGTTTTGTGACATTCGAAATTACCAAAAATTTTAGTTTGTTCTATATAATCAAGTTTTTTTTCAATCTACATATTTATATTTTACTTGAAACTATTTTTAGATAATCACTGATACTTAAACAAGCATATTTGCTTTTGAAACCAAGGCCTAACAAAGATTGATTCAAGGGATAATGGATTTTGATTAAAATTTAAGCTTGAAAACTAAGATCAAGGATATCACAAAGACATCAAGCATGCATACATCATAAATTTACATATAAACACATGCACAATTTCTATATACACAGCATAACATTTTCCAGATATGTAAGCAACCAATCCAGTTCTAAAAAATATGTTACTCATAGTGTTTAAGAACATAGCTTGATTTGAACCCGGCCTTGAAACTGTTAGCTGAAATCTCATTTTGATTCTGGTTTGAATTGATTTGTGTTACTGTTTAAATTGAATCTTTTTTTTAGTTTTAGATGATGTTTACTTCAGATTTTCTTGCCTTTTGCTTGATGGAATTGAAACGAAAAAGCTTGATATATATAAAAAGGAAGTTTAAAGGCTATAATATGTTTTTGTACAAAAAGGTTGGAGATATTTTTTTTTATTTGATTAAGCATAGATTTCGGCTGATGAGATAATATTTTGTGTGCTAAGGAGGCTGATATGATATATATTTTGCTAGGATATTTTGGCATTAATTCTCTTTGTGTTATTTATAGGTATTTTAATCTACATACTTGAATTTTATTACTATCTTCTTATGCAAGCTTTTTTTTATATACATGTTTACATACTTATCTTTTCTTTGTCCATAGATACTTATAAATTCTTGTTTCATATTTATACTTTGTAGCTTGTTCATACCCGCATATTTATATTTTATTTTATTATACATAACTATTTTGTCTTATGGCTCTATAATATAAATAAATTTCTATAGTTAATATGTTGTTAGAATTTATTTTAGTGTAACCACTTTATAGTTTAATTTATCTTATATATATATATATATATATATATATCTACTTCTATTTCTAATTTAAATATTTATTTTAACTCGCTTAAATTCTTATTGTCCTGTTCCTCTATATACATATATTTTTATATTTTATTTATTTTTCATTTTTCATTTATTCATTATATTTACACAACCTTTAAAAATCCATTTTATAAGATTAAATTCAAACTTCTTTACATTATTCATAAATCCCAATTCAAATTCTATCTTCAATCTATTTTATATACATATTTATTTTCAAATATCCAGATTAATTCTCAGTTAATTCATAATTTGACTAGAATCTTATATTAATTACCAATTAATTTCACCATTTTTGTTTAAAATTAAATTAATTAGCAATTTAAACTCAGTAAAAATCCGGAATCGTTGCATTGGGTGTATTTTTCAAAAATGATTTTGAAATGTTGAGGAATTGCTTAAACTCTGAGATTTTAACTAAAAATGTTTATGGAAATATAAATAGTTTTGATAATTGAGAAAATTTGTAATTTGTTAGAATAAAATTCAAATTGAAAGAAGTAAATAAAAGTAAGTGTAAAAACGAAATGAGTTAGAAGTTAAGCCAATTGGATGAAGTAAGTTAAAGCGATTGGTGAATGGAATGTAAATAAGTTGAAAAACTTATGGAAGTTAAAATTTTAATAAAATCGGAGTGTAGCTGAATAAAGATTAAAAATGGTGAATTTTGAGGAAAAATCTAATTAGACTAAATGGAATGGTTATTGAAATGAAATTTTTTAGTTGGAAATAAATTTGTGAATGAATAAATGAATTTAAATTTGTAAGTAAATGGAATTGAAATTGAATATTGGAATTAAATTTGAATTGCGTTAAATAAAGTGAAATGGAATACTAGTCAAGTTGGAGTAAATAAAACAAAGGATTAAAATAAAATTAGTAAGTAAACTAATTGATTTAGATGGGTAAGCAAATAAATTGAAATTGAATATTGGGATGATATTTAATTTAAAGTGTGTAAAGTAAAGTGAAGTTGAAGAATTAGTTCGAAGTGGACTAAAAATAACAAGAGTATGAAAATAAAATCCATTGAGATTTAAAATAAATTAGCAAGTGGAACTAATTAAAGAAATGGTTAATTAAATATGGTTTGAATTAAGATGAATAGAATTCAATAATTAAAAATGAAAGGTATATTGAATTCATTTGCAATTGGAGATCCAATTTAAATAAAAATCGATATAAACCAAAGTGGTGAAGTTGAAACCAATATAAGGGGTTGTATAAAATAATTATAATTGAACTTAAGTAGTGGATGGTAAAATTCTTATGTAAAAACTGGTATTGGTAAGATATTCTAAGTTAATATTTGATGAAGATTTAATAAAAGAGTGTATAATGGGAAACTGTGAATAAGTTAATGGGATTCAAAATAAATGTGGATAAAAGAGAGTTGATATAGCTAGTAATCAATTGAGATAAATACGTAGGATATACATATATTATTTTATTCGCATGACAATTTGATCCAGATTCGAGCACAGAATTTCGAGGTAGTTATACCCATTCGAGTTGGGATTTTCATTCGATTTTCGACGGCAAACCCTGGGTATGGATTTTTGATTGATTCTGGAAATTCTCAATCATTATGTGATGACTGGAATTTTGGACATCTAAAATAGGAATATTTAATTGATTTTAAATATTTAAAAGTTAATTTTTAACTTGAATTTAAATATCACTATTTATTTGACAATTAAATTATTGAATTAAATAATTTGAAGTTGTGGAAAATGTTGAATCTACAGTTTTAAGCCTGTAAAAAATAATTTGAAGGCTCCTAAAATTTATATTCATAGTGCTGAAGATAATAAAAGCTTTTAAATTGAAATTGGAAGTGATTTGTTCAGTTTCAAAATTTTATCGTTTAAATTGAATTTAAAAATAGCCTTTCGAGGCACGGTCTCTGAAGTCGACGAAACCAGTGCCATTAGATCCGTAATATTGTATTATTATCGAATTTTAATGTTTGTAGTGTTTGGAGTGATCGTTTGGTCGTACGATAGATAAACGCGATGAAATTTTGTCGAAATTTAATATAATAACTGGGTCCAAAAGCTATCTTCTCCAAACGATCGAACTAGGACTCGAAACCTTTTCCATTGTGTTTGGATCAGGGGTATAAAACTATAAACGCCTGGTGGCATGCCTTGATAGGAGGTCAAGATTTTGAGTTGCATTTATCGAGACAATGTAAAATCTAATTGAAAATATATTTATTGATTGACTAGTCAAACTTTCAGCAGTATTCCTTCACATCTGAACTTTTTGCTGTCACTTTAACCTTCTTTTGCAAGCCACCATCTGATTAACATCACATTTTGTTCCCTTCATTTCTTGTATCGTGAGAGCAGTTTCTTTATCATTCAGAAGAAAATAAAAGGATATAATCAATGGCCGATACTTTAGCAAAACAAAGGGGAAGGGAGATTTCAAAACCAAATACTGAGAATTATCTTCTCTTCCATATTTAAATCGCGTGTATTCACTTTCCCTTTGTTAACGCTAAAATGTGAACGCTAACACCCCGGTGTGTGAAGTGTAGTTGTGAAAGCACCACCCGATAGATCGGGAAAGAATTACAAGCAAGTAATAGCAGAAAAGCAGTAAGCAACAACAATTTTATAGTGGTTCGGCTTAAGGGTATAGCCTACGTCCACTCTAAGTACTTTTATTAATAATCTTGTTACAAGCTGATACAATTCTTCTCAAGTACAATATACTTCAAGCTACAAGTGATTTGGAACAAGTCTTAAGCTTCAATGTCGATTAAAGTCTTTAAATTCACGTTGAAGATGTGTGGTTTCTTCGTGAAGTTCTTTGATGTATTCCTCTAATCTTGAAAGCTCTAAGTGTTGATGAAGTTCTCAATGCAGCAAGGTAACGGTGTATGAAGAGAATGTGCCAAAAGTCCTTTGAATGTTGGAGGTGGCTATGTATTTATAGGGAAGCTTGGACATGAATTCTGCGCATAAGTCCTGAGTCGCGACCGACTCAAGCTAAGTCGTCCCCGAGTCAGGATAAGTCGTGGTTGACTTATAAAACCAACCTTTCCCCTCTTCATGGCTTATTCCTCTGCTGGATTTCATGACAAGTCTTGAGTCGTGTCCGAGTCAATTTTCCTAGGCATTGTGGCGATGGGTTACGACTCAACGATTTTGAGTCGTGGACGAGTCATGGTGAGTCGCCCCATGTTAACTCAAGGTCGAACTGCTGGCTTGGTCCCAAGAGATAAGTCGTTCCCGAGCTAACTTATCATAACTCCTCTCATATTAGCATGTGTCGTACTCGACTTATCATAAGTCGTAGGTATCCATAAGTCGTGACATTCCTTAGGTCGTTCCTTAGGATGAGTCGCGAACCTGTTGAGTCGTTGAACCATGAGTCGTTGAGTCATGAGTCGCTGAGTCATGAGTCGCTGAGTCATGAGTCGCTGAGTCAGAAACTTCCATAAGTCGCACAACAGTTGAGTCAGAGACTAGCTGAGTCGGTCTTTGATGAGTCGGACCTAGATCATATGAGTCGGTGAGTTCCCTCTTCGGTCATTGAGTCGTACGCGAGTTAATTGTACTTGGCTTTCTGATTTGCACACTTGAACCGCTAACGACTCATGGTGAGTCGTAAATCTTATGAGTCGCTTAATGCTTTATCTGATGAGTCGGCCCAAGCTTCAGTGGGGTTAACATTTGCCCCTCGAAGCACACGCCTAAGTCGTAGGTCACGTGCTTCGACTTATCTTACCCCGCGTGTGCCGACTCATATCCTACTACCTTGGTATATAAATAGCATGAATCGTCATTCTTATCTTCTTCTTCTTTTACCAATCTCGTGAGTCGTTTTCCGCCATTAACACATCTCCAAGCTCCCAAAAGCAATTTCAACTCAAAATCTCCTCCGATCATCTCTGACATCACACCACGTAAGCAATTTCGCCTCCTTTCTGATTGTCGATTATCATTTCCCTGTGCGCACCGTCCTTATCTTCAATTTATCCCCTTGAGCTTTGCGAGTTAGGTTGCCCTAATCATTGATGGATTGAGGATTGTCTGATCCAATGATCTGCGACTCGAGGCGATCTACTTGACGCAATAAGACTAGGGTTGTAGAATGAGGGTTTATTGGGTTAATGGGTCAGATGGTTGATTCGAATGCTGCTGTAGGTTTGACTCGGCTCCTTTAACATACTCCACGACCTAAGCCCTGAGTCGTTGCCGAGATAAGACTTAGCCTTGAGTCGTTGCCGAGATAAGACTTGGAGATAATCTCCTTATCTCCACGACTCATGGCTTAGGGCACTGCCGACTCAGAACTTTTGAACCGTTGATGGGTTATGACTTGTGTAAATTCTGTTTGAACATTGGACCATTGCATTAACTTCGAACTATTGAATTTTATTGCACTCATTCACAGGTTATTTTGACTTGCAGGCTAATAACCTGTTCAATACAACATTCACAGAAAACTGGGACGAATATACTTGTCATTGACTGCCCACATCGAATGACAGATTAGTTAACAATAGATGATTAACTTGAATAAATTGTGTGTATGAAGTGCCTTTAACTTATCAATTTCAAACAAAATACCAAAGCAATGCTGAAATAGTCAATTGAAATCGACCCGCTTGCACTAATATTATGCTTGAGCTTTAGATTAACAAGTTCTGAAATGTTTACAATCGATCAAGCATCGATCAATATAATTCCAGTTAAATATACTTGTCACTTTTTATTAGTCTTGCACAACCCTTCACACTTTTTAGGAAACGCGCACCTTCGCATTTGAACATCCAGTTGCTTGTGTAGAATGACCTCTCATCAAGAAGAGCCGATGGGCCAGGCTGAAGATGTCTTCCCAGTAGCTATCCCTGTAGATAACCCTCCGGAGAGAACATCCACAACTTTGAATCAGCGGGTGTTTAACCAACTGCGCGTCCAGTTTGGCATTGATGATGCTGACGTCTTACTTCCGGGGCCAAATGACACCGCGGATAGGCCCCCTCTTGGCTTTGTTGCTGTTAATCGCCAAATGTGCTTGAACGGCGCTATTCCTCCTTTTAATGACTTTCTTCAACAGTTCCTGCTTCGGTTGTCTATCTCTCCATTCCAATTACACCCCAATGGCTACGCCATTCTGATGGGGTTATGTGTTCTATTTAGGAGAGTTTTGGATCGATTACCAAGCTTCGGGGAGATCTGCTATTTTTGCTCATTCACGAAAATTAAAGACCATCCCTCCATCGTGGTTATAAGAAGCGCTCGAAACCGCAAACTTATTACTGATCTCTCCGAAAGCGCTCACGGATTTTTGAATCAGTTTTTCTTTGTTCGCTGCCCTCCAGGGTTTTATGCCATTTGGAGAGTGGGAAGTAAGATTTCCTGTCTTTACTTTTTCCGTTTTGAAACTTTCTCGAGATCTGAACTCTCATTTGCTAATTTCATTCTTTTCCTGTTTTAGCACTTCCACCCCCTGCTAGGGACCCAAGTCTTAAGCAAATTTTTGAAAGATTAAATGCCGTGCCGGTAGAAGAGAGGAGCATAAAGTTTCTGCTAAACGATGAATTTTTACATCAATACGGACTCCTCCATCCTTCTCGCTTTACTCAGCCTCATGAAGCTCCAACGGAGGTTCCTGATTCTCCGGTGAAAACTCCTGATCTTCCGATCTCCACTAAAGAGCACATGCGAGGAGAAATTTCTGCAGAAACCTTACTAGTAAAGTGCTCTACTCCAAGAGATGATGCGGGACCCTCCGAAAAGCCCGCACTTGCTCCCATAATTGAAGAAGAAGAGGAGCCCCTTTCCCAAACCAGGAAGAGTGTCGACAAAGGAGCTGATGGAGGGAATCAGGTTGGGCATGATGGTGATGACGTCTTTGGAGATTTAAGTGACATAATCGTCACTTCCCAAGAGCTCTTTAAAGATGACCCTGCCTGTGGTAAAATTGTACCACCGATGATTGAAGCGACATCTGCCCTCCAACAGACTCCAACTCCTTTATCCCAAGAATTGTCACCGACAGTGGGACCTATTACTTCCCCCCAACTGAGGAGTGGTTCGTTAGTCCAACGCGAGTAGTTTGCACTTCACACACAACTAAGAATTTTCCAGCACATTTATGCACTTATCTTCTCATACTTTAAAGATTTCTAAAGCTTATCTTTTCTTATTTCAGATCCTTCAATGACACGCGGCGGATCATATTATCAGGATTTCCAACGCTACGGGGGGCGTGGTCAATATGATTATAGGCGTTACTTTTCCTCCTACAGAGAATCTGATGAAGAAAGGGCTGCCCGAAAGGCTCATGAAAGGAGGACCGAAGAAGAACGTCGTGAAAGAAGGGAGAGGGAAGAGCGCCATGATTCTTGGCAAAAAGGCGATGACTCCCACAAGAGAAAATCTCATGACGATCGAGGAAAAGGTCACATGGGTGAAGACTTAAGCAAACGAGCCCGTCACAGTGAAAAGCAGGCCTCTACTACTCCTGAGAAAGTTACTACTCCTGCCTCGCTCGACATTCCTTCTGACTTTCCCGCTCTTGGGAAATCAGACATTCAAACGATAATTAGCAGGCCCAAATTTCAAGTTGGACCGGGTCCTGCCACTCTGCAGAGCCGGTTTCCTCAATGGTGCCTTAAGGGAGTGAGGTTCGACCTAGACTTGGTCCCCATCGACAAGTCTGCCATGTTGCGCAATCTTGATGCCGTCAAGCTCGATATTGAGAGGATGTCGAACTGGCAAAAACTTGTTGACGAGCTTCAAAGGGTTAACCGTGCCAACATAGAGGCCATGCTTACTATGGAAAACGATAAGGCCGAATGGCAAAAGGTCGTTGAGCAACACGACACCGAAATGAGGAGCATTGCTTCTTACAATGAGGAGCTTGAAGCAAAAGTCGAGGAACTGAAACATGAGCTTGCTGCTTCCTCTACTTCCTATTCTCAAAAAGAAGAAGTGCTCCTGAAACAAGTGAGAGACGCTCACGCTAGCCAAAGGGATGCCGAAGACAGGCTCAAAGTACAAAAAAGAATCAGTGAAGGCTATGCTACTGATATTGCTGAGCTCCGAAAGAAAAACAACTCCCAGGAGGCGGAGATACAAATGCTTAAGCTTCAGCTTGCCAAAACTGAAAGGGAACGTGATGAGGCTATCGCCGGCAGAATCGCAGCTGAAGAATCTCATGAGGCGACCAAAAACAGCTTCGGCTCAGCATTATTCGACTTCTACTTGCATAGCGTCTTGGGGCGTGGAAGCCTTGCTTTTCTAGGTC
This sequence comes from Allium cepa, assembly GCA_030765085.1. Taxonomy (NCBI): domain Eukaryota; kingdom Viridiplantae; phylum Streptophyta; class Magnoliopsida; order Asparagales; family Amaryllidaceae; genus Allium; species Allium cepa. The sequence goes on along the minus strand of CM060943.1, from coordinate 933,493,022 downwards.
CCAAGTATGAGATCACTTTAGTTGAAGTGTGGGAGGCCGCCCTTGAGATGCTTGGTGCTGAAGGTGCTGGTTATGACGAATCAGCCCTGGAAAGGCATTACTTTGATGATGACACTCGCGCTGCCCTCGCCAAGGGAAAGGAACAACTTGCCAAATTAAGAACTGAAGTGACGGAAGGGGACCAGCTGGAAAAAACCACTTCAACTACTCTAGTCCAGCCACCTTCTTCGTCTGAAGTCAACATTATTGGTTCCAGTTCCCATCTTGCATCTCCCACCAAAGTTACCACTGAGATTACAAGCATACAAGGTGGAGATGAGGGTGATGAGAGCGCTGATGCGCAAGCTTATGAAGTCGATATCAGGAAACCAGCTTCTCCAGGTAACTTCACTGTTAATCTCGCTACTGTCAATTCTGCTCAAGCGGGTTACTCATTTATTTCGCATGAGTTTCATGAGCTCCTTGGCTATTTTCTCAACCTTGATGAGCCTTCATCTCCTCTCTTTACTGACTTTATTGGTGAACCTTCATCTCCTCTCTTTACTGACTTTAACCTCTTTTCTTCTGTAGAGAAAGTATCAAGCACTGCTCAAATCTCTACTTCTCCGGTAATCCCTCCTCCATCTCTTCAGGTGGCTCCTCCTTCTGCTTCGCAGCCTGGATCACAGGAGGAACAAATAGAGGCTCTCCATGGCCTGGATGATCCCATTGCTTTGCAAGAGCAGAAAGATGAGAGACTTGAGGGAGGCGACATATCTCCAGAGCGGACTCCTTCTGATGACATAACTCTATCTAAACTTGTCACTCCAGGAAGTGAGTCTTCCTCAAAGAGGAGAAAGAAGCAAGGAGCATCAAGGTGGAGAGGGAAGATAATCACTGCCACTGAAGAGGAGCCAGAAGTTGGGCCAGCTGCGCCTACCTCTCCTTCCTCCCTTATACCCACTGGCCGACCTGAAAAGCTGGTCATTCGGCCGGGTAAAGGGTCCAAAGGCAGTAAAAAGAAGTGAAGACTTTAGCTTTTTGTCTTTTGTATGAACTGGCCGAGAGTTGTGCGGGTACCGGCCCCCGCTTTTATTTTGAAACCTGTATCTGCATTATAGTTGAATAAAATGATTCTTCGTTTGTACAAACTTCTGTTTGAATTTGAGAATGCATTTACTATTTATTTTTTGCACAAGTTTATTTACACGATATTGCAGCGAGCTTATGGCATGTTACTTGAGCGTTACCTTTTGCTGGTTTGGCTATACCATATTGTGTGTAATTATACTATATTGCCCCCATTCCATAAGTTTGCTGCAATATTCTATACTTCGAGGGGACTTGCACTCATATTTGCTAAAGAATAATTATTTTATTCTTTAAAGAAAATTTTTGCAAAGTACAACCCTCTTCGTATAAGTTTCTGCGCTTTGACCTTTGAAGAAATCACTTCTTTCTTTTGCTTAAGTACATTTTCTACCAAGTGAATTCTTTTATGCGGTAAAGCGGACCTCTAAAGGGTACTTTAACTCCCTCTCTCTCTTTTTCTCTCTTCTTTTTTTTCTGAGGAAGATTATTCCCTAGAATAGGTAAATTACTCTTTCTTCGGAAGTTAAAGTATGCCCCTGATGAGGATTTTTTTTTTATATAGAAAGTTGTACCTCTGAGGAGGGATTTTTTACGTTTCAACACTCGGAAGTTTTATTTCAATCTCGGTGAAACGTGTACCTCCAAAGAGTTTTGCCTTAGAAAGCCTTTTCACGTTTCAACACTTGGAAGTTTTATTTCAATCTCGGTGAAACGTGGGCTTCCGAAGAGGTCTTTCTTCTTGATTGTGCCTCCGAAGAGGTCTTTATTTTGTTCGTATTTCAACTCTGGTGAAGTGAAATTCCGAAGAGCGGCCGTTACACTTCAACTCCTGGTGAAATATGCCTCCGAAGAGGTCTTTATTTTGTTTGCATTTCAACTCTGGTGAAGTGAAATCCGAAGAGCGGTCATAACACTTCAACTCCTGGTGAAATGGGCCTCCGAAGAGGGCTTTTATTTTGTTTGCATTTCAACTCTGGTGAACTGAAATTCCGAAGAGCGGCTATTTCACTTCAACTTCTGGTGAAATGTGCCTCAGAAAGGGTTTTCATTGCCTGGAAGTTACTCTCTCATGGTTGGAGGGTCATGACTCCTCCAATCTTTTTTGTTGAGTAGAGAACTTTCTTTTTTGTGGCATATGACCCATTAGAGGTCTTTTATCCTCCGAAGAGTTGTGCCTCTGAAGAGGACTTGTGCTGCCGATGATGGATTTTGGTTGTTTCCTTGTCTTCTTGCTTATGCCTTTTCACCGATCCTATTTTTTTTTCTCTTTTCAAGTTTTCATTCCCCTTTTCTTGCAAGTAGCTTGTTTAATCCAAGGAAGTGTACTTCATTGTCAGGCAAGTTCGTGAGAACGGGCACTAGCTTCCTAATTGGATGTTTGTTTGTTCAAACAATCTCAATTTATCAGCAAGGGCTCGTTTCTATCGAAATCATTAGCCGTTCAATTGAAGTATTTCCTATCTAGGATTTGAATTCGGGGTCTTTGTGACTTGAAATTTGTTTGTTGAATGATGGTGAGAATCGCTCGGTCTTATTATGCACAAGTTTTATTTCCATTGTCTGCAAAAATTTAAATCGACATTTCAGCAATACATTTTATGTACTTTTATACCGAAAATAAAGCAAACATGTAATAAAAATAAGGAACACAAGATTTATAGTGGTTCGGCCAAGAATTTGGGCCTACATCCACTTTATATTCTTTCATTAATCACTTGCATCAGTTTTACAATTGCTTTCAATTACAAGAATCATACATCCACAACTCTTTTACATTATTTCAACAAAATTTTCAAGTAAAATATGGACGCAAGTGATTGCTGTTCCATGCCCTTGGAATTCGAACTCCTTCAACAGTAGTGAGTTTGAATGTGCCGTCAAGAAGCTTCTGACCTATCACATATGGTCCTTCCCAATTGGGCCCAAACACACCTGTCGCGGTCATAATTCTTTTCAGGAATAGATCTCCAATTTCAAAGCTGCATTGACGAACTTTGGAATTGAAATGTCTGGCTATCCTTTGCTGATGAGCTGCAACTCTGAGATTAGCTTCGTCTCTTTTCTCATCAAGGAGATCTAGCGCTTCAAGTTGTAGCTTTTCATTTTCTGCCTGATTGAAATGGGTTCTTCTGTGTGAAGGGACCTCTGCTTCAACCGGAATCATTGCTTCCGATCCGTATGCTAACGAAAAAGGAGTATGCCCAGTCGCAGTTTTGTGAGTAGTTCTGTATGCCCATGGTGCAAGTGGTAGTTTATCGACCCAACCACCTTTTGCTCTTTCGAGTTGCTTTTTGATGGTTGATTTGATGATCTTGTTCACTGCTTCCACTTGCCCGTTTGCCTGCGGATGAGCTACTGCCGAAAAGCTTTTCCGGATTTTGAATCGTTTGCAAAAATCCTGGAATTCCTCGCTTTCAAACTGAGTACCATTGTCTGTGATTATTTTCTGAGGCACACCGTATCTGCAAATGATATTCTTGGTCACAAAGCTTATCATTTTCTTAGAAGTGATAGTAGCCAATGGTTCAGCTTCAGCCCATTTAGTAAAGTAATCAACTGCAACAATAGCATATTTAATCCCTGATTTGGCAGTTGGTAGCGGCCCAATGAGATCCATTCCCCAAATCGCAAACGGCCATGGACTGACCATCTGTGTGAGTTCGGTAGAAGGTGCTCTAGGAATTTTGGCAAATCTTTGGCATCTGTCACATCTTCGGGAGTAATCTGCAGCATCTCGATTAATTTCTGGCCAAAAATATCCGTATCGGAGAATTTTCTTTGCTAATGTTTGACCACCTGAATGATCACCACATTCTCCTCCATGCACCTCATCTAGGATTGTTTTGGACTCTTCCCGGGATACACATCGAAGCAATGGCATTGAGAATCCCCGTCTGTACAATCGGCCATCCTGAATTACATAGCGAGAGGCTTTCCTTAGTAGCTTTCGTCTTTCTATCGAATTTTCTGGCAGAGAACCTCTGAGTAGGTAATCTAATATTGGAGTCATCCATGACTCTTGTTCTTGAGATACATTCATAATCCAATCTATATCCATCTCGTCTATACTTGGTGCTGAGAGGACTTCTACGGGAACCAATCCCAATAGTTGAGCTTCACCAGAACTTGAATACTTTGCGAGGGAATCTGCCTTCGTATTCTCTTCCCAGGGAATATGGCTTATTGAATAATGATCGAGTTCACATAGGAGTTCCCAAGCCTTTGACAAGTAGGAAGGCAAGTTTCCACATTTTGTTTGAAATTCCTTCTTGACTTGGCATACAATAAGCTGAGAATCACTGAAGATTTGTAATGCTCGAATGTTTAGCTCTTTAGCGATTTTCAGACCTGCAATAAGAGCTTCATATTCTGCTTCATTGTTTGTTGAAGGAAATTCCAATCTTAGTGCATAACACAATGACCGACCTTCAGGAGTTTCAAGTACCACTCCGGCTCCAGAACAGTAGTCATTTCTTGCGCCATCAACATACATCTTCCACTGGATTGGGGAATCATTGATCGCTTCTTCCTCACCATTATCTTTCTCTGTGAATTCTGCAATGAAATCAGCTAAAGCTTGTCCGTTGATTGCTTTTCGGGGATGATAAGTGATGTCATATTGACTGAGTTCAATGTTCCATTTTAGAAGGCGACCCGAAATTTCAGGGCGAAATAGGACTTGCTTTAGAGGTTGATCAGTGAGTACTTTGATAGGATGAGCTTGGAAATATTGCCTCAGTTTCCTTGATGCAACTAGTAGGCAATAGGCGAGTTTTTCCAACTTGGAGTAATTCAGCTCTGCCCCAGTGAGTCTTTTGCTGATATAGTAAACCGGATGTTGAATCCTTTTGTCTTCCCGTATCAGCGCTGCACTTAGAGCATGAGATGATACTGCCAAGTATATAAGAAGATCCTCACCATTGCCTGGCCTAGAAAGTATTGGAGGCGTTTCCATATGACGGATCAACTCATCGAAGGCTTTTTGGCATTCGGAAGTCCATTCAAAATTCTTCTTTCCTTTCTTCAGGGCGTCAAAGAATGGGATGCATTTATCAGTGGCTTTGGAAATGAACCGACTCAGGGCGGCGACCTTTCCGTTGAGACTCTGCAATTCCTTCTTCGTTCTAGGAGCTTTAACTTCTTTCAAGGCAGTAATTTGAGCTGGACTAGCCTCAATGCCCCTAGCACTGACGATGAAACCTAAGAACTTTCCGGACTCGACCCCAAATGTACATTTCAGAGGGTTAAGTTTCATTCTGTATTTCCGAAGGACTGCGAACATTTCTGCTAAGTGTTCAATGTGATCCGCTGCTTTCCTGGACTTCACTAACATGTCGTCGACATAGACTTCCATAGTTTTGCCCAATTGCGGTTTGAACATAGCATTAACAAGTCTTTGGTAGGTTGCCCCTGCATTTTTCAATCCGAAGGGCATAACTCTGTAGCAATAAAGTCCAACATCTGTGATAAAGCTTGTATCCTCCTGATCCGGCTCGTGCATCATGATTTGGTTATAACCGGAGTAGGCATCCATGAAAGATAACAATTCATGTCCTGCAGTTCCGTCTACCAGTTGATCGATCCTGGGTAACGGGAAGCAATCTTTGGGGCAAGCCTTTTTTAGATCAGAAAAATCGATGCACACTCTCCATTTTCCATTAGCTTTCTTGACCAGCACAGGATTTGAAACCCAATTCGGATATGTAGATTCTTTGATGAAGTTATTTTCCATGAGTCGATCAACTTCTTCTTTTAATGCTGCTGACCTTTCTGGACCTTGGGTTCTTCTTTTCTGTTTAACTGGCGTAAACTTTGGGTCAATATTCAGAGCGTGTACTGCAACTTCTGGAGATATTCCACACATATCGGCATGAGTCCAAGCAAAGACATCCAGATTTGCTTTCAGGAAAGATATCAAGATATTCTCAATTGACACATTAAGCTGTGAACCTACATTTAACACCTTATTTGGGTCCTTCGGGTCAACAGGTACCGGAACTGTCGTTTCCACCGGTACCACTCTATTCTCCCCTGCACTGGCTTTTCTGGGATCCATTTCTTTCCGTGCCCCGCTGTGCTCGCCAGTGCAGGGTCCGCCCCGTAATTGCTACAAGGCTGGTTCCTTGATGCGGACTGGGGTTGCCGCATCCTTTCCCATTTCTCTTTTTCTTGACTCTCGCAGCTCTGTCAAATAGCATTCTCGCGCAGCATTTTGATCCCCTTTTATAACTCCTACTCCATTGTCAGTAGGGAATTTAATAGTGAGGCACCACGGGGCTAGGATAGCTTTGAATGCTGCGAGTGTTGGACGGCCAAGAAAAGCATTATAAGCAGAAAACTCATCGACAATCACAAATGTTTGCTTGCGGACCACTTTCCTTTCTGCTTCCCCAAGTTCTACAAGCAGATCGATGGTCCCAATTGGTTGTTTTGGCTCCCCAGTGAAGCCAGCGATCTTCTGTGATGAGGCTTGTACATCGATCATAGGGATTTTCATCTGGTCAAATGTCTTCTTGAAGAGGATATTACATGATGCTCCGCAGTCAATGAGGACTCTTCTGACAATGGCCGGTCCAATACCAGCCGAGATGACCAAGGGATCTAGGGTAGGAGCTTCTATACCTGTGGAATCTCTGGCTCTGAAAACAATATCATTGCTGAAAGTTTTCTGTTGTTTCAGGGGCGTAGTGTCTTTTAAAACAAAGACGTCTTCTTCGGCTGGGGCATATTTCAAAGCCCTGGAATATCTCTCCATCTCACCCCAGTTCTTGCCAGCTGGGTGAGGCCCTCCTGTAATGACATTGATAACGGACCTTCCAGATTCATGTCCCGTAGCTTTCTCACCTGTCCTAGGCTGATGAACAGGAATCTGTTGCCCCTGACTTGACGATGCAGGATTGTTGCTATTCTTCTTCACAAATTGCTGCAGTTTGTTTTCTCTTAGCAACTCTTCAATCAGGTTTTTCAACTGGCGGCATTCATCAGTCTCATGACCGGGTTGATTGTGGAAGCGGCAGAATTTCCCACTCTGTATGGCTTTTTTCCCGGTTTTCAAAGGGATAGGTTTAGGGAAATCGACGGAATCTTTAGTGGCAAGGTAGATGTGCTCCGGCGTATGTGATAATGGAGTATACTCTGATGGCTTGAAGGATCGGGGCTTCTACAGATTACCCTGTTTCTTCCCATTATTATTCTCCCTTTTTTGCCCCACCGATTCATTCTTGCGTGGAGCGACAGTGTTGTCTTCTGCTTTCTCCAACACTGTCTTTACTGGTAAAGGACGGCTTTCCAAGCGAATGAATTCATCTGCTTTTTTGTAGAACTTTTCGAGAGAGGTTGGCTCCTTCATGTTCAGCCATTTCCCAAATTCGCTTGACTTATCAATAGCTCTCATCAGATAAGTCAATATCATTCGTGGTTCAGCATTATCCACCTCGGCCAGCGCTATATTAAAGCGGTTCAAGAAAGATCTGATAGACTCACCAGGATTCTGCTCTAAACTCGACAGTGACATGATGTCCTTGGCCTTTGAAGCATATAGTCTAAACTGCTCCTTGAATTTTCTGGTCAAGTCTGAAAACTGATCAATAGATCGGACTGGCAACTTGGTGAACCATAGTAGAGCCACACCTTCTAGGTATACGGGGAAATATCGGCACTTTATTTCGTCAGAGGCTCTGGCACCTGTCATGTGCCAATCATATTTATACAAGAATTCATTCGGATCACTTGTCCCTTTGTAAGCTGGGATAGTCGGAGGGACAAACTTCCTTGGAAATTCCGCCTTTAAGATTCTTTCAGTAAATGGAGTTTTACTTGGGGCGAAACCCCATTCCTTCTCATCTTCAACCCTTTGCATACTTTCTTTCATGATCTGCCGGACCATTCCAGAAAGATATTCCTCATCATGCCGAGTTCTAGATCCACCAGCCTCAGGTACTGCCTGCTCAAAGGGACTAGTAGCCCTTTCAGGAGTATTCCTTTCATTAACATCATGAACGTTGCCAGCATAGTTCCTTTCATTACCAGCCGGTTGATTGTTTGCCCCAAGTAAGTCGTTTAACTTATTCAGAATCAGAGCATTCTGGGCACTTTGAGCCTCTAATTGTGCATTTTGGGCGTTTATCTGCTGGTTTAGCCCTAGAATCACAGCATCCAACTCCTCTTTCGTAACTCCAACAGACGGAGTGGGTTGATTCGGCACAGGGGAAGCGGAGGTTCCCTCTTGAATGTTTCCAGATCTGACAGATCTACTTTTCCTTCCAGGAGCCATAATCTCAGATAGACTTCTGGTTTTTAAGGAAATTCTTTCTTCAAATCTCTGTGAAGCAATGATGACAGTTTTCCTGAGTTCAATTCTCAGTGAAAGCACCAAAAATGTGAACGCTAAAATGTGAACGCTAACACCCCGGTGTGTGAAGTGTAGTTGTGAAAGCACCACCCGATAGATCGGGAAAGAATTACAAGCAAGTAATAGCAGAAAAGCAGTAAGCAACAACAATTTTATAGTGGTTCGGCTTAAGGGTATAGCCTACGTCCACTCTAAGTACTTTTATTAATAATCTTGTTACAAGCTGATACAATTCTTCTCAAGTACAATATACTTCAAGCTACAAGTGATTTGGAACAAGTCTTAAGCTTCAATGTCGATTAAAGTCTTTAAATTCACGTTGAAGATGTGTGGTTTCTTCGTGAAGTTCTTTGATGTATTCCTCTAATCTTGAAAGCTCTAAGTGTTGATGAAGTTCTCAATGCAGCAAGGTAACGGTGTATGAAGAGAATGTGCCAAAAGTCCTTTGAATGTTGGAGGTGGCTATGTATTTATAGGCAAGCTTGGACATGAATTCTGCGCATAAGTCCTGAGTCGCGACCGACTCAAGCTAAGTCGTCCCCGAGTCAGGATAAGTCGTGGTTGACTTATAAAACCAACCTTTCCCCTCTTCATGGCTTATTCCTCTGCTGGATTTCATGACAAGTCTTGAGTCGTGTCCGAGTCAATTTTCCTAGGCATTGTGGCGATGGGTTATGACTCAACGATTTTGAGTCGTGGACGAGTCATGGTGAGTCGCCCCATGTTAACTCAAGGTCGAACTGCTGGCTTGGTCCCAAGAGATAAGTCGTTCCCGAGCTAACTTATCATAATTCCTCTCATATTAGCATGTGTCGTACTCGACTTATCATAAGTCGTAGGTATCCATAAGTCGTGACATTCCTTAGGTCGTTCCTTATGATGAGTCGCGAACCTGTTGAGTCGTTGAACCATGAGTCGTTGAGTCATGAGTCGCTAAGTCATGAGTCGCTGAGTCATGAGTCGCTGAGTCAGAAACTTCCATAAGTCGCACTAAAGTTGAGTCAGAGACTAGCTGAGTCGGTCTTTGATGAGTCGGACCTAGATCATATGAGTCGGTGAGTTCCCTCTTCGGTCATTGAGTCGTACGCGAGTTAATTGTACTTGGCTTTCTGATTTGCACACTTGAACCGCTAACGACTCATGGTGAGTCGTAAATCTTCTGAGTCGCTTAATGCTTTATCTGATGAGTCGGCCCAAGCTTCAGTGGGGTTAACACCCTTCCCCTATCTTTAGTTCGTTCAAATCCCTAGTTATCGAAATCAAGGCAGCTAAATAAATCGCATTCCTCTTTCCCTTTTCACCCATTCGCGCAATCGAAGCAAAGATGGAGGCAACCAGATCGCATTTGGTAGTAGGCGCTCGTGCATACGCACTTGTGTGCTGCGTGTATGTGCTCGAGTTGTTGGGATTGGCATCGGTGGGTTGTAGGGGAGGGGTCGCAGTCAAGTTTCGAAGGGGATGGTGAGGATCTTTGGCTTTCGATCGATGAGGGTTTGGCTGCGCAATGAGGGATGGCTGCTCGATGGAAGGCCGAGGGTTTAGAGGCAGAAGGTATTCGACTTCCTTCCTTTTCAAGTAAAATTAATTTAAATATATATATATATATATATGTATGTATGGATGTATATATACGGTAAGAGGAAAATATATATGTGTATTTAACTTGGTAGGTGATTTACAGTAAAGTATTAGTTAAATTGATGCATATAGATGTGTATTTGATTTACTGCAAGTAATAGGGTTTCTGATAGGTAAAATAATAAAATAGGTATATATATGTGTAATTTTGGAAAATATACGAATCGAAATCATTAACAGATTTGTTTTAAAAAAAATTATATATATGTTAGGAAAAGGATTTTTGCAGTAAGGCATGCATGTATATAGAAAAAAATTTGCAGTAAAGTTGATATACGTATATATATGATTTTGGAAGTATAAGAATTTATTTAAAAATTTGATTTTTTGAATATAGGTTATTTTACAAGTGTATATATATACATACGTAGTTTCAAAGGGAATTAATAGTTTAATTAAATCATTAGTCAATTAAAATTATTACATGGAAATTGATTATTAAATTAATTCAAATTTTAATAAATTGTATAATGTTTATACACGGTCAAAAATAATGAAGAACAAGCTGGTCTGAAATGGATTACAAAACAAAAATCAAAGTTGAGTTAATCTCACTCATCTGGTTGCTATTTAAAATAAAATGGTTAAATTTAATTAATTGGTTGAATGATTTAATTGATTTGATGTGCTATATTATATACAGTATTATAAAGTATATATTGGAGTGATCGATTTCCTGCATTATATAGCTGATGAGAACCTATGCGCCGCACAAATGCGGACGATATTATATCAATCCCATTTACCGCGATATTCCACCTCAAATTGGAATTGGTATTGTGCTAACGTCCATGGATGCAGGGAAACAGGTTGGAGCGATCCAACTGGATTCCTTAAAATTTTGTAGATTGTTCTAATAATTCTGTATCATGATTATTTGATATTCTGTGGTGAATTTCATTGATAATTGGAATATTGGATGCTATGGTTGAAATTAATATATTCAGTATACTGAGTTATCAAAATGTATATAATTGGATTTTTGAAAAAGGAAAATAAAAGAGAAAATTTTTAAGTAAAATAATTATAGAAGTTTGAATAAATTGAAGGATAAATTGGAAAGAATAAAAGTGAAATTTTTTTATTTTAAATAAATCAATTTCGAATATGGGAAAGGGGATTTTGAATAAACAGAGTAATAATGAATTTTAAAACTTAAGTGATGTTATTTAAAGGAATAAAAGAATTTGCTTTAAATTCAAGGTTTAAATTTATTTGAAAGGATAAAAAAGGAATTTGGGAAATCTGAAATTGATATTTTCAGTTAAAGGATTTTAAATCATAATTAAGAATTAAAATCTGAAGTTTATGGATTTTGAAATAAATTGTGCAAGTCAAGAAATTTATTTGAAAATGGAGTAATTTGGAAATCAATTTTAAAATTGATTTAAGTGTTGAAATTGAAATTTTTAGAAGGATGGGACTAAGAAATTTATAAACTGGATTTACAAAGGTGATGTAATATATCAGTGGATATTTGAAGAATAAATTCTTGACGGGAACGTATTTAAGGTATGAGAAAATTTGTTTAAAAATAAATAGTTATTTATTTTTAAAGGATGTGAAGAGAAGTATATTTCCCTGGATAACCAAGTACGTTTCAAAGTAAATTTTTAAATATAAGTTAAAAGCATTAATGTTGTTTAAAAAGCGTGTTTTAGAAAATTTAGTATTTCTAAAGGTTTAAATTCTAAAGTAAGTTTTTTTTTGTCGTCTATTATAGCAGTAATAATTTAAAGGAGGTTTGGTATTATGTTTTAAAAGTTAGAAATTCAGTTTTATATTGTACAAAGTAGTTTTATTTCAAATATTCTTAAAGTATTTAATTTGAATAAGGATTAGAGTAATTTTTAATTTAAATGTTAAAGGATATTCTATGATAAAGTGTTTCTAAATTAATTAAAAAGCTAAAGTTTTGTGCTTGGTGTTTTCAGTGGAAATAAATATTTGGAAATTTATTTCATGAGAAAAGTATGGTCTGAAAACAATTTTCAAAAGGATTGAAAATGGAAATATATCTTGCAAATTTATTTTGAGATTAATAAATAATTTAGTGAAATTATTTATGGTTGATGGTTATTTGTGAAAGTTAATTGATAGTTAAATAACCGACTATCCATATTGGCTAATGCGCTGATCATTTCGAAGAGACCGGGATCAAGATTAATTTTTCGAAAACCACTTCAATCCAGTTTGGATGTTTCGTGAGGAATACAAAAGCTGGGATTCAAAAATGGAGCAGTGAAGTGTAAGGGCTAGTTGCTAGTAATCCTGAGGTGATTCCAAAATGGATGTAGTAGGAGTAGTGTCTTCGGTTCCATTCAAGCACGGGATGGACTTGTATGGATGAATGCTTTCGGAACATCGTCTGGTGGACGATGGGGATTGTAACAAACGGGGTTTTTGCATCGATTTAATATCGTCATTTAACAATTAATTTGCTAGCTAATTGCTGTTTGAAGTTTTTAAAACCCGATTTAAATTCTTTTGAAAATTTGTTAAGGGGTGTGGGCTTTGTAAATAATTTTGGGCTACGTTTATTTTCGTAGTGCCGTAATATTATCTGAGGCCGATATACACTTCTCTCCCCATTTTTCATTTCAAAACCCTAAAACTAAAACGATCGAAATAAAATAAAATGGCGGCTCTCGATTTCGTTCGATTCTTCTCCCTCTAGAAATTAGGGTTATGTTGGAAATCGAAGGCGCTGTTTTCAGATGTTCGATCGAAGGATGCATTCGACCTTGCTTTCGTCAAATTGTTTAGCTGCTCGTAAACAAGGTGAGTGAACTTCGATTTCACTCACATCTACTTCAAAATGCTTGTTATATATGTTTCGAGATCTCGATTTTGTTTATATCCGTTCGTTCTCCTTTATTTGAGTTTGGATCTATATCCTTGAATTTGTCAACTGATTGCTCGGTTGTTTGAAGTTGTTGGATATTGGTGATTTCTTTGATTTTATGAATTTCGTATAATCTGATACTTGAAAACACGGACTTGATTTTATGTTGGTTCGATTTTCAAATTTTTTTTCGACCGAGAGTTGCTTGGCTTCGTCTTGGCATTCGTGTATATTTTGTAGTTAATGATTTTTATTAGCCATCTGATTTTGTTCTAATGCTTTGACGATGATGTTTTTGTTTGACTTTGGCTATATTGTTTACTGCCTTTGGTAGTACTTTCGACCCTGTTCGATTTTACTTGTTGTTTCATAACTTCGGCCATTTGGTTTCTGACATGTTCACCGTCACTTGACTTCGAGTTGGGTAGCTCTGTTGCTTCTTGCTTCAGTGAATCCTTACTGACTTGTATTATGAACACATTGAGTTGTTGATACATCACATGTTGTCTTTCAACTGGCCTCGTTCCACCTGCTGTCATGTTGAACTGTACTGTGTTTTGGACTTTGAGGCATATCATATTTTATTATGACTTCATGTAGAGGCTGCATTTGTTCATACCATGTTGTAGCTTGACCTTTGATGCAGTTTGTTTTGCATCTCCTTTTACACTCGAGTTAGCCTGTAGCACACATTGTTCATTGACATATATACCACGTCGATTGAATTATGTGGTCTGGCCATCCATGTTGGGTTGTCTGGTTGTCATTGTGTTCAGTGGTCTAGTTTCTTCGGTTGTCAATTGGGTTTTGTTGTATCTTTGGTGTAGTTGATTGTAACTTCTAGTTCATTGTGTTTATGATTTCAGCCTGCACATGTTTTGTAGCATACATATTTGCCATATTGTCGCAGCCTTAAGTCTTGTTCATGTATTCTTGGCTCTGGTTAGTTATGCAGTTTATAGATGATGTTTACACATGTACATGCTTCAATTGTTTGCATTCATGTGTTTGCACTGTCCAACACTTCACATTCATGAGTTTATATTGTCCAGTTCCATTTTGTTGTTCACTGGTCTGCAATTGCTAGTGAAGTTGAACTTGGTCCAGTTTTATTTAGTTGTTCACTGGTCGCTGTATACATGTCCTGTTGCTCCATGTTGCATTGAACACCCCATTTACTACTTGCATTGTTCATGTGTGTTCACTATCACTTGACGTTGGTTTCACTGCATAGTCATGTGTCTGGTTCATTTTGATGTTGGACTCAGTCTTGTACCATTGGAGTCCGCACTTGCACTGTCTCTGACCTTTTGGCACTTATGTTGCATTTCATTTTGTTGTTGGTTGATCAACATTTATTGTTGTTGTCACTGCACATTGCACTTAGTCTCCACTATGTTACTAGCTTGTTCTTTGGTGTTGAGCGTCTGCGTCTGCAGTTTTTGGTTGCAGTTTCCCTTGTTGTTTTGCGTTGCATTGATGCAAATGGATTGTTTTTCTGACTACACTTGAGTTGAATCCAGCTTAAACGCTTGGGTTTGACCTTGTGTTCGTTTAGGAATTTTCATTGTGTACATCATCACCGTAGTGGCAAGGCAGTGCACGCAAGCGTGAACTGCAGCCACACGGAATTGATTTTATTGGTATTTCTTTTGCTTTTGATGCGTTGATCTTTTGTGTAAAGCATGTTATAGTGGCGATGCAGTACACGCGTGCGTATGCTGCAGCCCTACCAGAATTGATGTTTTTAAGTGATGTTTCAAGTACTTGAATTGTTTTGTCCAATTCAAAATATTTTTAATCTTATTTTGATTTGGTTTAATTTGATGATTTCGATGTTGTCTAATTATCAATTTGTTAATTAGATTATGAGTTTCTAATTATTTATTTAATAATTAGAATTTGTCGTTATTGCCGTTTAGGCAATTCTGTTGTTTTCTAAATTATCTTCATTGATACTCTTTTCACTTATCTTTGTTGATGATTTGAATTTGCTGATTTGTTGTTTAACACTATTACGTGTTATATTTATCGTTATCCGATTTCTTTATTTAAGGATCGGATAGAGGAGATTTATTGTGATTGTCGTTTATTTGTTGCTTAATTATTATTGCTTCTGTGCACTCATAACTGAGTTTGAATTAGACTGACCCGTGTATTATTTTCTTTTGAATTTAATACCCGGGTCAGACTGAGTTATTACAGGTTATATATATCTTGCTTTGGGTTGCTGTTAGAGCTATGAAGTCTCTTCATATCTTTTGGAGTAGTCGTTGTCATTTTAGTAGTTAGTGTATTTGTATAGGATGTTATGTATTCATGTATATTAATCACGTTAATGTACTTGTGTATACAACTTCCAGTGTCGACAGTTGTAGTTGTATCATACGTACTGTATCACATGTATTGTAATTGACATCAGTTATTATATGTATGAGACTTTTGTTTTATCTGTGTTCCGCATTTATATTATCTGTGCTATTATTATATTTATTGTCCTAAACTATTATGAACCATCGTAGTTCGTTTTATACTGGAATTGGGTATGTCGATGGGAGTAAATAAACAAGAGAAGAAAAATAAAAGTATATACCACTTCTATCGAAATAACCAATGCTAGTGTAAGGCCTAACTACGGATGGCCGCTCCTATCCAGCCTTATTCTTCATGATAACAGACAGTATTTCCATTAATACTCTTTGTTATTATGATCATAGAGGTGGGGCGTCATAGTTGGTATCAGAGCTTGGGGTTTATGGACATAATATAAAACATAACTTGTATGGAACATGTGTTACAACTATTAGTCGATGTTTTAGTTGTGCTTTGAGTTAAAACTAAAGTTTTGAAATTTTGATAAAATTTGTAACAACCCGCATATTTATCGATTTTATATTTAAATATTTTATTTAAATATTTTGTCGTTAATCGCATATTGGTCCGAAAAACTACTTTTGGCAAACAGTCAAATTAGGTCCCGAGACCACTTCCATTGAGTTCGAAATGCCATTTACAATCTTTTTAAGTATAAACTTTGATATGTTTGGGGTTAGTGGAATTTCACTAACTTTTCCCGCTTTGGACTTTGGGTTGGTTAAGCCTATTAAACCTAAGTTCCAACCCCTTCTCCTCATCTCTTCATGAATTCCTACCTAACTCTAGTTTTAGCATTAATGGTGAGTGGAAAGGGAAATTAAAATTCCAAGCCCAAGTTCATTAGCAAATTCAACATCCAACTCCAAAATCAAAGTAAAGACATTGGATTCAAGCTTGTAGTTGCTTCTCTATTGACTTCAAGCTTCTTCTTCATTGAATTTGTGCAAAGGTGAGATTTTTATCTCACAATTCTAGCCTATAACTATCTCGGACTGTTGGGAATGATTCCCTATCACTTTTTCATGTACACTTGCATTTGGTTTGGATTGGATTGGCGAAAAATTACAATTTCTAGTGTTTTTGGTGAAAAAACTGCACCTAGGTTGCACTGCCTCGAAACCCTCGGCCTGCAAATTTTCGTTCGCCCTTAGGTCGTCCGGTGTTAGGTCGGTTGGGTGTTGGGTCGTAGGTCGTTGGGTCATAACTCGTTCGTCGTTCCCTCTGTTGGATAATGTAACGACCGCGGATTTTCGTTCTTCGAAAATTCAACATCGACACTCACTTTATCGACTGCCGAGAATTCGAAGGCTGAAAACCGAGATGTTATGGGTTTTAAAAAGAAAAGAAAGAAAAGAAAGAGAGAAAAAGAAGAAAGAAAAAGAAAAATAGAGGGAAAAGAAGATAGACAATTTTTAGAAAACAGAGAAAGAAAACAGAGAATTTGAAAAATAGAAGATAGAAGAATTTTAAAATAGAAGAAAAAGAGAATAGAGGAAAAAGAAAAAAACAGAAGAAAATAGGACGGGACAGAAGAAAACAACAGAACAACATCAGAATCTCACAATTCGCAGCGGAACAACATATAATAATAAATGAATAATCTTTAAACAAAGAACTATATCAGTTATTACATTACATTTCATTACTTCACATCATATCATCAGAGTGTACAACAACATACAACAATTAACAGTGCAGCGGAAAAAGAAATACTATATAAACTAGTAATACGCCATGCCATCCAGCTTGCCTCCAGCAACTCCTGAATATCCAGAATATCCTGATAAACCTTAACTCTTAACTGCCCGTGTGGAAATTGGTGGGCACCCAGAGTTTAGGAAGGAAAACAATAAACTCCAAGTCAGTCATGTGACTGGTGTGAGAACTCAAAACAGTTTATTTATCTTAAAATCAAAATAGAGGAATATTTTTAAATTCAATTCGCAATGCTTTTAAAAATGAGACTACCATAAGACCTCCCACCACACACACAATGCAAACGCAGACTTGGAGGAGATTTCTTCTTATGTTAGTCAAAGATGCTTGATACGCATTAAAAGTAACATTTGATATTATTATTAGTGCATAGTGTAGAACAAATTCTTTCGAAAGTAAAGATATAAATCTTAGCCAGCATAGGTACCATTATATTATGCCTACTAATAGCTACCATATTAAATGGCAGGTTCTACAACTAATACCGTACAAGTCACGTATTGTTTCTTTGGATTTCCAACAAATGGTCAGGCCAAGGAACTTCCCATTGCCACTGAGAATGCCTCTGGAAAGACACCCCCGAGAACCAAAACGGAACTCTGCCAACACAAGGCCGGGTTACCCCTAACTGGGTAACTACTGACACGAGCACGCCATTCCCCGGTCCTTTAGGACCTTTTCAACCGAGCGCTCGATATCCAATTCACACAATCATAAAGTGTTTTCAACATGAGTAAGTATCTGGGCTCCATACCATGATACCACCCTTTTCCAGAAGGAAATGCACATACCCTAAGGGGAGCTACAGCAACCCCTAATAACCTTGCCGCATCTTTCCTGTTTTGACCATTTCCGGGATGTGAGGCTCGACGAATTCACGTCCACAAAAACATACTTTATACAAAAGCCATGCTTTGGGTCAATAAATGATCAACACAATGATCACTAAGATAGACGATCAAATAAATGATCCTATCACAAATAATCAACACAATGATCACTAAGATAGACGATCAAATAAATGATCCTATCACAAATAATCAACACAATGATCATTTCAGCATCACTCAGCATGTCACATTACCAAAATGGGATATATTGCTGATAACTTCAACTATATAACCTTTGAGCTCGTACGTCTCAAAGAAGGGTGTTAAGCAAAGAATAAATTCTCCGCCACCAACAGAAATATATTTGAATGAAATCGGCTTTATATCTCAAATTGTAATGTCAGGCATACAATCCATACAAGTCTGTTCCGGGATCGAACAGAACCGAAGGCACTTACAAAGAAGTCCTTGCAATCCGGATATCCACAATCCTGATCGGATTTCCCATCACTTAGGGAGTCTCTATACCGTTGCAACTCAGTGCAGAGACAATCGATAGGTCATCCTATCGCTTTCGCAAATACCGGGTCTTCAACACCGATCTTCAATGCAATTCACAACGACGTATCACATATTCGGAATGGGTTATACGACCCCATGGTCCTTTCCCGGTTAACCCGAATAGTGAGCGCTTATTCAAAAATAAGTGTGCATTCAAATTCAAACAATTCACATCAAATACCCATTCAAAGGGAAATACTGATAGTCGGCTATTGAACTATCACTAGATATGCACACATCACCAGATTCCAAATAATTTTCCAAATTATTTATTTTCCAAAATATCTTTACAAGATATAAAATTCCAACACTTCAAAAATAAATCAATATTTATTTTTAACCAATTTCACTTTTCACATATAAATTCCATAATGAATTTATATTTCAAAATATTCGTGCATATACGATTTCAATTATTCATTTTCAATTTATCTTCAAAAAGATAAATTCTAAATATTCCCTTCACATTGGAAAACATTTCCATACTTATTTATTCATAAGTAATTCACAAATCCCTTTTATTTTCAACACTTTGAAAATATTCAATATACTTAAATCGAATTAAGTATATATTTCATTCTTTAAGGAAATTATTCACTTAAACATTTTTATTTGGGCCAAAACGAATGTTGCGTAAAACATCGTTACGACAACCCAAAATCACTAGTATAGGGATTCGGAATTAAAATAGATATATAAATCCCAATACTATACCAAACATTTCCTTTCGGAAATCATTTACTATAACAACAGTGTTATAGTCCACCATTTCCTTTTATTTCTCGAAACATCTATTTCAACAATAAATGTTAAAATCTATGGTTTCGAATCTCAACACCTTTTAAAACATCGTTAGATCGTTTTAATTCTATTTAAAACATTCACATTCTAAACAATTTCTTTAACGTGTTATTCACTGTTCAAAAACGTGAATAAACTTCTTTAACAAATTCCATCCTTTTATTCATTTTAATTCAAAGGATTATTCACTGTCTAAAAACGTGAATATAACTCTATTTCTAAGTTATAACAATTAACTTATCAAAATAAGTCGTTTGTGAATTTATAAAACAACGTTTATAAATTCCATTTCGATTTATTTATAAAAACTTCCTTTTTATAAATTCCTTTATTAACATATTCCAGTTTATAACTCAATTATAAACTACAAGTTCATATTATAAGTTAATTACTTATAAAACGATTATTTTACAAAATCGTTCATTTAACTTCCCAAATTATTAATCTTAACTTATAAGATTGTTTATTTATCCAAAATTCATTCTTTCGATAACTTTATAAATTTTATAAACCTATTGCTTATAAAATTTCATTTATAACTTCACAGTTTATAATTTCATAAATTTCATTCATTTAGGAAATTCATTTTCACTACATTCAAACACTTATAAAAACTCGTTTTATAATGTCCATAATTCAATTTATAAATATCCATATATAAATCTCTTAATATAAATCAGTTTATATTATTATTCTAAAACGTCTTTAAATTCCTTTATAATTTCATCATTTCGATTTATAAAAAAAAATCAAATTTTATAAATTCTAAATTCAAACTTTTGTAATAAATTCAAAAATCCAATTTAACCTATTTTATAACATCATTAACCCATATTTCTTAAAATCAGCTTTTAACTATATTTCACAAAAACCATAATTTTTATAACAATAAAAATTATAACGTTTATTTATTTAAAATAGATCAATTCCGAAAATCTTATATATTTTCAAAAATCACTTTAAAATCATTTTAAAATCCCAAAATCTGGGTCCAATGATGCTACACACCAAATAGTCAATCACGACTACAACGATCCATCATATATCGATATGATAATCCATCAAATATCAAAATATCTGAAATAAAATAAATACTGTTGAGGAATCCAGTTGGATCCCTCCAACCTGTTTCCTGCATCCCAAAACATTAGCACAATACCAATTTCGCTCCAGTACGAAATTATCGCGGTACATGTTCTTAATAAATATTATCCGCTTAATAACGGCGTAATAGGGTCTCATCCGCTAAACAAAAAATGCGGGAAATCAACAACTGCAATATATACATATGCCAATATATATATATTGATATTATATATAATACCAATTTCACTGTTTATGAAATATTCGCGGTATATGTTTATATTAAATAACATCCGCTTACTAACGGCGCATAATGTCTATTTTAACAATCAATAATTTACAGTCATCATTCAAACATGCATTCAAATATTTTAAATCTAACTATTTAAAATAAAATCGAAATCTATTCGATTGAGTGAGAAGTTCTCACCTTGGTTTTAAATTCCGTTTTAGCTTTTATTTCGAATAAAATTAAACGCGCGTTTAATTTTACCCGAAATTCTCACTAACTCCAATCGACTCCAAACCAACTCCATCGTGTAGTGCTCGTCCATACGATTCCAACGCAACTGAGTTTGCATTTTTTCGACCTCGTATGAAAAAGTTATGAATTTTACAAGATTGCTCGTATTTTTATAACTAAATTTCAACATAACTTATATATTTTAACCTCCACTCAAATCTGGCCATAGGATCTCACTTCATCAGATCTGGACCGTGCTTTTCTATCATCTTCTCCTACGTTCCATCCTCAGGAAGGAGCCGCACTCCATGAACCCATTCACTAATACTAGGGTTTCAATTTGCTCGCTCAATACTCGATGAAAATTCATCAAACCACTTGCAAATCGAAGCTCTCGTCGAGAGCTACCACCACCATCCACCACTGGAAGTTCGGCCCCCCCTAGACCTCTCGAGATGCGTGCAAACATCTGCAGGTTCGGCCACTTCATGGTCAATTTCCCGTTGATTCGTGAAGCCATTCGCGATCTCCACCGTTCACATCGAAGCTCTCGTCGTGCTCTTCATCTTTGTAGTTGAACCCTAAGGCTAATTGTCGACGGATTGGAAGAAATCGAGGGGGAGAGGAGAGTGATTTCTGGCCATACACAGGGGGGGTGGCGGCTAGGTCAAAAATTAGGGTTTAGTTTTAATTTTTTATCAAATTATGAAGGCAAGGGGTCTATTTATAAGGAACGAGCGACACTATTCATCCCGGATTTTCCGAACTCCGATTTAGACGCCGTAACCAGCGTACCTAGGGTTTATCCCGCGTTCCGGACACAATGGAACAGGTTTCGGAAGCTAATTCGGAAGTATGTGCGAGTTATGGCTGAAAACGTTCAATTTGAATTAAACCGATTTAAGTCGATTTCTAGGCGTTTTAATTTGTACCGGACAAACGGTAAATCCAAACGACTTGAAATTTGAAACCTTACAATAATATCACATTACGGGTCCGATGAAACTGGTTTCGTCGAATTCCGAGACTTTTTGAAAAATGGCTATTTTAGCTCGCCAAATTTAAATTAAAAATAAATCGATGCGTTTCGAGCTGCCACGATCAAACGATAGCTCCGATTGACACGAAATTTGAAATCCGATAATAACTAACTATTACGGATCCAATGGAACTGGTTTCGTTTAATTCTGAGACTGTTCAAAAATTGACTATTTTACAATCGATTATTAAATATTAAAATATTCAATTTTCACAAATTAACTTTTAATTCGATTTTAAAAGTTCTAAAATATTTCTATAACTCCAGTATGATTAAATAAAATTTTCCAAATTATTTTCAATCATATTTAACTCAATTTTCAATTATTTCCATAATTTCACATATTAAATTATCAATTTAATAATCCAATTAAATCCAAAAATTTAAATAAAAATTTATTTGACTTAAAAATTCACTTATTAATATTTAAAATTAATTAAATATTCAAATTTTAATTTCTAAAAATTCTGGGTCGTTACAATCTTTCCCCCTTAAAAGAATTTCGTCCTCGAAATTACAAGTAAGAAAAGTTACAAATCTATTAACTTTCCCAAAATTTAAAGTTAAACTGCTTATAAAACTTTACTAAGTTTTTAAATCATACTTAGTTATCATTTCAAAAACAACTATTATTGTTTAACTTTCAATTCCAAATCAAAGTTTAAAGTTTCCAAAATTTTCCTATTTTTCTCAAATTTTTTCTAACGCCTTAAATTTTCGGAAAAATTCGCCATGTCTCCTTTGCGCGGCTCGATCCGAAAAAAAAATGACAGTATATATATCACAAATATACATCTCATCAAGTAATGAGGCATCCCGAAGGGAAAAAAGTGTAAAAATGCGATATTTAATCCGAGATATGTACCTTATATTTTATTAGCGAGCATATATGGCTAATATAGCGCAAAAGCGAGCTCCAAATGCGAAGCAAACGCGATCCGCACCTACTAAACTCAACAAACAACATGAGAATCATGTATATAAAGCATAGTATCGATATACAACATATAGCAACATAACTATATATGTCACATAGAAAATGCAACTAAAGCAATATATATTCAACCATCAACCAATTACATCCATAACCAATCAATATTCATTTATATTCTCATTAATATTTAATGAATTGGTTTTCACTTTAAATCACATTTGATTTATTAACATTGGATTTTATCAACATTCATTCTCAATTTTAATTAGTTTACATTCACTAATTAAATCCAATTCACATTCAATTGTATTCAAATCTATTTACTTTCAATTTGAATTCAATTTCATAGCTTTCAATTTCATTAATACTTAATGAATTACATACAATCAAACAACATCCATATAGCAACCAAAGTATATTAATTATAACCAAATTTCTTTTGCTTATATTCATCTTGGTTTAACACCATCACTTTCAATTGAATTAATTAAATTGATTTTCATTCAATTTTATTTAACTTTCAGTAACATTAGATTTTAAATGAATTTACACTTTCATTTATTATTTCATATCAATTATTCACATTTAATTTATTAATATTCAATTCATTAATTCAATTCAATTACCAAAGTTGAATTTCATTTATATAACTTAAGTTCATATTTCTTTTAATCTACTTGATTTATTTACTTCGATACCAAAATCAATTCCATTCAACAACACTTAAGTTATATTTCATTTAACCTTATATTCATTTTTATTTACAACTCATATTCGTATAATTTTACTTCTTGTATATATAAGTTTATTTCACAATTGTAATTCACTTTAATTATAACTCAATTCTTATAATTCTTTTGCTTATACAATTATTCTTTTATTTAGATTATTCAAACAACCTAACAATCAACTTACATACAATTTAATAATTTTGAAAAATTATTCCTTTATATATAAAATATAATCAAGGTAAAATTATTTCATTTACCCAATTTTAAAATCAATATTGTGCCGAATTGTTCTATTCAAGTGTTTAGAAACCCCTTCGGCTCAGTTTCGAGGCTGTGCTGACGAAAGTTCATATGCCACTCAATAAACCAATCATCACAATATAAAACAATTTTATATTCACTAACAAATACGCACTCATAGCTATTATTACACTCAAACTCATTCTAGAGTATTGCTGACTCTATCTCTAATGAATTATACCCAACAGAACCATGGTTGTCGCTTAACCATCAGAGCTCTGATACCAAATGTAACGACCGCGGATTTTCGTTCTTCGAAAATTCAACATCGACACTCACTTTATCGACTGCCGAGAATTCGAAGGCCGAAAACCGAGATGTTATGGGTTTTAAAAAGAAAAGAAAGAAAAGAAAGAGAGAAAAAGAAGAAAGAAAAAGAAAAATAGAGGGAAAAGAAGATAGACAATTTTTAGAAAACAGAGAAAGAAAACAGAGAATTTGAAAAATAGAAGATAGAAGAATTTTAAAATAGAAGAAAAAGAGAATAGAGGAAAAAGAAAAAAACAGAAGAAAATAGGACGGGACAGAAGAAAACAACAGAACAACATCAGAATCTCACAATTCGCAGCGGAACAACATATAATAATAAATGAATAATCTTTAAACAAAGAACTATATCAGTTATTACATTACATTTCATTACTTCACATCATATCATCAGAGTGTACAACAACATACAACAATTAACAGTGCAGCGGAAAAAGAAATACTATATAAACTAGTAATACGCCATGCCATCCAGCTTGCCTCCAGCAACTCCTGAATATCCAGAATATCCTGATAAACCTTAACTCTTAACTGCCCGTGTGGAAATTGGTGGGCACCCAGAGTTTAGGAAGGAAAACAATAAACTCCAAGTCAGTCATGTGACTGGTGTGAGAACTCAAAACAGTTTATTTATCTTAAAATCAAAATAGAGGAATATTTTTAAATTCAATTCGCAATGCTTTTAAAAATGAGACTACCATAAGACCTCCCACCACACACACAATGCAAACGCAGACTTGGAGGAGATTTCTTCTTATGTTAGTCAAAGATGCTTGATACGCATTAAAAGTAACATTTGATATTATTATTAGTGCATAGTGTAGAACAAATTCTTTCGAAAGTAAAGATATAAATCTTAGCCAGCATAGGTACCATTATATTATGCCTACTAATAGCTACCATATTAAATGGCAGGTTCTACAACTAATACCGTACAAGTCACGTATTGTTTCTTTGGATTTCCAACAAATGGTCAGGCCAAGGAACTTCCCATTGCCACTGAGAATGCCTCTGGAAAGACACCCCCGAGAACCAAACCGGAACTCTGCCAACACAAGGCCGGGTTACCCCTAACTGGGTAACTACTGACACGAGCACGCCATTCCCCGGTCCTTTAGGACCTTTTCAACCGAGCGCTCGATATCCAATTCACACAATCATAAAGTGTTTTCAACATGAGTAAGTATCTGGGCTCCATACCATGATACCACCCTTTTCCAGAAGGAAATGCACATACCCTAAGGGGAGCTACAGCAACCCCTAATAACCTTGCCGCATCTTTCCTGTTTTGACCATTTCCGGGATGTGAGGCTCGACGAATTCACGTCCACAAAAACATACTTTATACAAAAGCCATGCTTTGGGTCAATAAATGATCAACACAATGATCACTAAGATAGACGATCAAATAAATGATCCTATCACAAATAATCAACACAATGATCACTAAGATAGACGATCAAATAAATGATCCTATCACAAATAATCAACACAATGATCATTTCAGCATCACTCAGCATGTCACATTACCAAAATGGGATATATTGCTGATAACTTCAACTATATAACCTTTGAGCTCGTACGTCTCAAAGAAGGGTGTTAAGCAAAGAATAAATTCTCCGCCACCAACAGAAATATATTTGAATGAAATCGGCTTTATATCTCAAATTGTAATGTCAGGCATACAATCCATACAAGTCTGTTCCGGGATCGAACAGAACCGAAGGCACTTACAAAGAAGTCCTTGCAATCCGGATATCCACAATCCTGATCGGATTTCCCATCACTTAGGGAGTCTCTATACCGTTGCAACTCAGTGCAGAGACAATCGATAGGTCATCCTATCGCTTTCGCAAATACCGGGTCTTCAACACCGATCTTCAATGCAATTCACAACGACGTATCACATATTCGGAATGGGTTATACGACCCCATGGTCCTTTCCCGGTTAACCCGAATAGTGAGCGCTTATTCAAAAATAAGTGTGCATTCAAATTCAAACAATTCACATCAAATACCCATTCAAAGGGAAATACTGATAGTCGGCTATTGAACTATCACTAGATATGCACACATCACCAGATTCCAAATAATTTTCCAAATTATTTATTTTCCAAAATATCTTTACAAGATATAAAATTCCAACACTTCAAAAATAAATCAATATTTATTTTTAACCAATTTCACTTTTCACATATAAATTCCATAATGAATTTATATTTCAAAATATTCGTGCATATACGATTTCAATTATTCATTTTCAATTTATCTTCAAAAAGATAAATTCTAAATATTCCCTTCACATTGGAAAACATTTCCATACTTATTTATTCATAAGTAATTCACAAATCCCTTTTATTTTCAACACTTTGAAAATATTCAATATACTTAAATCGAATTAAGTATATATTTCATTCTTTAAGGAAATTATTCACTTAAACATTTTTATTTGGGCCAAAACGAATGTTGCGTAAAACATCGTTACGACAACCCAAAATCACTAGTATAGGGATTCGGAATTAAAATAGATATATAAATCCCAATACTATACCAAACATTTCCTTTCGGAAATCATTTACTATAACAACAGTGTTATAGTCCACCATTTCCTTTTATTTCTCGAAACATCTATTTCAACAATAAATGTTAAAATCTATGGTTTCGAATCTCAACACCTTTTAAAACATCGTTAGATCGTTTTAATTCTATTTAAAACATTCACATTCTAAACAATTTCTTTAACGTGTTATTCACTGTTCAAAAACGTGAATAAACTTCTTTAACAAATTCCATCCTTTTATTCATTTTAATTCAAAGGATTATTCACTGTCTAAAAACGTGAATATAACTCTATTTCTAAGTTATAACAATTAACTTATCAAAATAAGTCGTTTGTGAATTTATAAAACAACGTTTATAAATTCCATTTCGATTTATTTATAAAAACTTCCTTTTTATAAATTCCTTTATTAACATATTCCAGTTTATAACTCAATTATAAACTACAAGTTCATATTATAAGTTAATTACTTATAAAACGATTATTTTACAAAATCGTTCATTTAACTTCCCAAATTATTAATCTTAACTTATAAGATTGTTTATTTATCCAAAATTCATTCTTTCGATAACTTTATAAATTTTATAAACCTATTGCTTATAAAATTTCATTTATAACTTCACAGTTTATAATTTCATAAATTTCATTCATTTAGGAAATTCATTTTCACTACATTCAAACACTTATAAAAACTCGTTTTATAATGTCCATAATTCAATTTATAAATATCCATTTATAAATCTCTTAATATAAATCAGTTTATATTATTATTCTAAAACGTCTTTAAATTCCTTTATAATTTCATCATTTCGATTTATAAAAAAAAATCAAATTTTATAAATTCTAAATTCAAACTTTTGTAATAAATTCAAAAATCCAATTTAACCTATTTTATAACATCATTAACCCATATTTCTTAAAATCAGCTTTTAACTATATTTCACAAAAACCATAATTTTTATAACAATAAAAATTATAACGTTTATTTATTTAAAATAGATCAATTCCGAAAATCTTATATATTTTCAAAAATCACTTTAAAATCATTTTAAAATCCCAAAATCTGGGTCCAATGATGCTACACACCAAATAGTCAATCACGACTACAACGATCCATCATATATCGATATGATAATCCATCAAATATCAAAATATCTGAAATAAAATAAATACTGTTGAGGAATCCAGTTGGATCCCTCCAACCTGTTTCCTGCATCCCAAAACATTAGCACAATACCAATTTCGCTCCAGTACGAAATTATCGCGGTACATGTTCTTAATAAATATTATCCGCTTAATAACGGCGTAATAGGGTCTCATCCGCTAAACAAAAAATGCGGGAAATCAACAACTGCAATATATACATATGCCAATATATATATATTGATATTATATATAATACCAATTTCACTGTTTATGAAATATTCGCGGTATATGTTTATATTAAATAACATCCGCTTACTAACGGCGCATAATGTCTATTTTAACAATCAATAATTTACAGTCATCATTCAAACATGCATTCAAATATTTTAAATCTAACTATTTAAAATAAAATCGAAATCTATTCGATTGAGTGAGAAGTTCTCACCTTGGTTTTAAATTCCGTTTTAGCTTTTATTTCGAATAAAATTAAACGCGCGTTTAATTTTACCCGAAATTCTCACTAACTCCAATCGACTCCAAACCAACTCCATCGCGTAGTGCTCGTCCATACGATTCCAACGCAACTGAGTTTGCATTTTTTCGACCTCGTATGAAAAAGTTATGAATTTTACAAGATTGCTCGTATTTTTATAACTAAATTTCAACATAACTTATATATTTTAACCTCCACTCAAATCTGGCCATAGGATCTCACTTCATCAGATCTGGACCGTGCTTTTCTATCATCTTCTCCTACGTTCCATCCTCAGGAAGGAGCCGCACTCCATGAACCCATTCACTAATACTAGGGTTTCAATTTGCTCGCTCAATACTCGATGAAAATTCATCAAACCACTTGCAAATCGAAGCTCTCGTCGAGAGCTACCACCACCATCCACCACTGGAAGTTCGGCCCCCCCTAGACCTCTCGAGATGCGTGCAAGCATCTGCAGGTTCGGCCACTTCATGGTCAATTTCCCGTTGATTCGTGAAGCCATTCGCGATCTCCACCGTTCACATCGAAGCTCTCGTCGTGCTCTTCATCTTTGTAGTTGAACCCTAAGGCTAATTGTCGACGGATTGGAAGAAATCGAGGGGGAGAGGAGAGTGATTTCTGGCCATACACAGGGGGGGTGGCGGCTAGGTCAAAAATTAGGGTTTAGTTTTAATTTTTTATCAAATTATGAAGGCAAGGGGTCTATTTATAAGGAACGAGCGACACTATTCATCCCGGATTTTCCGAACTCCGATTTAGACGCCGTAACCAGCGTACCTAGGGTTTATCCCGCGTTCCGGACACAATGGAACAGGTTTCGGAAGCTAATTCGGAAGTATGTGCGAGTTATGGCTGAAAACGTTCAATTTGAATTAAACCGATTTAAGTCGATTTCTAGGCGTTTTAATTTGTACCGGACAAACGGTAAATCCAAACGACTTGAAATTTGAAACCTTACAATAATATCACATTACGGATCCGATGAAACTGGTTTCGTCGAATTCCGAGACTTTTTGAAAAATGGCTATTTTAGCTCGCCAAATTTAAATTAAAAATAAATCGATGCGTTTCGAGCTGCCACGATCAAACGATAGCTCCGATTGACACGAAATTTGAAATCCGATAATAACTAACTATTACGGATCCAATGGAACTGGTTTCGTTCAATTCTGAGACTGTTCAAAAATTGACTATTTTACAGTCGATTATTAAATATTAAAATATTCAATTTTCACAAATTAACTTTTAATTCGATTTTAAAAGTTCTAAAATATTTCTATAACTCCAGTATGATTAAATAAAATTTTCCAAATTATTTTCAATCATATTTAACTCAATTTTCAATTATTTCCATAATTTCACATATTAAATTATCAATTTAATAATCCAATTAAATCCAAAAATTTAAATAAAAATTTATTTGACTTAAAAATTCACTTATTAATATTTAAAATTAATTAAATATTCAAATTTTAATTTCTAAAAATTCTGGGTCGTTACAGATAAGGCTCTCGGTGTTAGGTCGTCAGTATGGCTAGGTCGTACAGTAGTTAGGTCGTTCACTACCTTATTCCTCTCGGTCACGTTTGGGTTGCTTAACCCCTTTAGGTCGCTAGGTCGTATGACCTTAGGTCGTTAGGTCCTATGTTTTTTAGGTCGCTGCCACGCTAAGTCGTTCGACTCTTAGGTCGTAACACTTAGGTCGCTCGCCTCTTAAACTGATAGGTCGCATGACCTTTGTACTTTTAGGTTGTTTGACCCTTAAATCGTTAGGTCGTTAAGAACTTAGGTCGTCTACTCGTTAGGTCGCATGACTTGTTTCTTTTCACTAGGTCGGTTGACCTTCATATGCCGTTAGGTCGCTTGAGGGTTAAACCGTTAGGTCGCTCGAGTGATAAATTCCTTAGGTCGCGTGCCGTTGGGTCGTTCCACCTTGGCATTGCTTGAACCCATTAGGTCGTACGTCGCTGGACATTAGGTTGCTAGGCCTTCAACCTTAGGCCGTTATTTAGGTCACTCGACCGTGCTAATGATAGGTCGTGAGCTTCTTAAGTCGCTCGATCCTATCCTACCTTACGTCTTCGCTAGATCGTATCGTTTTGGACGGGCGCTGCCCCGCACCCCGCCGGGGGCGCTGCCCATGGACCCCCGCGACCTTACCGGCCAGGTCGAACCCCCACCTTGGGGGTTGCCACCCCCTGGACCCCCCTCCATAGGGGATCTTATCTAAAAAACATTCAACATAACTTGCTTTGTTGAGATTCTGAGTTGACCATTCTTGGAGACAACTATCATGGGCTTCTCGGCCGATTTTATGGTATTACGGTCTTGCTAAAAAGACGGGATAACAACTTTAGAAATATGAAGGTTTCAATACTAGTAGTAAATATCAAAACTCTTTCAACAAAATGATTTCTACTCTATTTTCAATAACAAAGCTCTTTTCTTAAACCGTTTTCCAATCTACTAGTATACAAACCTTTACCTCACTCGGATGAGAAATCTAATTAAAGGGCTTAGTAAAACAAGTGGCATGAAACGCTTGCGTTCACTTCGTCGGTTAATTCTTGGACTTGTTCAATTGAACCTCTTGTGACAATTTTCTAGTGAAGATTTACAGTTTGTTCGTAAATATTTAAGTTAAGAAAGTGGTTATGGGACACGAAGATAAACTTTTATATTTACTAGCTTAGTGTAATTGACACTTCTCGTTGATCATGACGATCATTTTATGATTTAGACTAGCAATTGTGAGATGTCTCTTTGTTTGCAAGGTTAGACTAGACCTCATGGGTGTGATTCCGATTCACACATTTCTCTTTGTCCTCAAGGTTAGTCTAGACACCATTTGTGTGATCCCACTCACACATACCTTTTTGTTACGAGGTTAGGCTAGACACCATTTGTGTGATTCCACTCACACATACCTTTTTGCTTTTTGGTTAGCCTAGACCTCATCTGGGTGATTCCGACTCACCCATATGGGGTAGCCCCCCATGGTCTTCGGACCGTCATGTGATAGGCCTCTTTCCCTTTTTCTGTGATTTCTGTATTTCTTGTGTTGATTTCTGTAATTTATCTCATTGACTTGTTATGAGTACAAGTTTAGGGTATGATGCCCTCTTTGGATCTTTGAGAAGATTCTTGTGATATCGATTTATCTCTTATTGATTGATCTTCTATTGATCATCATTTGCATACTTATAGTAGTATGTTAGTATGGATATTTTATGTTTATGCCATATCTTTTATTTTATACCATGTCATCTGATATTTATAGCTAGACTGATCCGTTTATTATTTTCTTAAATAATACTCGGGTCAGACCGAGATGTTACGGGTGCTTCTGCTTAAATTCTTCCCGGGATTTGCTACTCTGACTTTTGGCTAACTATTTAGATTAGCAGTTTTTGTTGTATACACTTTAGAAATAGACTCATAGTTGTATTCTTTTGTATAGCACGTGTTGCTATTCTTTTGTATTATTTTGAATCTTTTTGACCACTACTCTGATGTACACTTTCATGTGTTAGTTATATATTCATATCTTCTTACGCCTTTGTGATATGGATGTCTTTGACTGATTTGTGTTATGCTTATTTCTATGTTTGTTTCCGAAGATTATTTATAGCCACCGTGTGATAAGAAATCACATGTATAGTCGCTCCTCAACAGCTTTATTCTCCGTGCTAGTTGACAGCACTACACCGTAGTGTTCTTGGCTAGCGTGGGTATAGAGGTGGGGCGTCACAAAATTTATAAATATCTTTATTTAAAAACAAAAATGAATTTGCATCTTATTGATTTGGTTGATTCGTGTTTTGTTTATCAGAATGCGCAGCGAAAATAGTGAGACTTTTTTCGCTTAGTATGGCTGATAACCTTTTTGATTAGAAAATCAAAATATGAAATTGAAATAAATTCCAATTGTTGTTTACATAGCTGTGTTTCATTTGTTTTCTTTGAAAATTTCGAATCCAATTTGAGAATTCGAAGCAGTTGCATTTATGTGATTTGGTTGAGATTTCTGCTGTTTTGAATTATCTTCATCGAAGATATATTAGAATGATTTCTTTGTTCATTTTGCGGTATACGTGCAAATTTATGTTGCACGTTACTGCATTTTTTTACGTTGAATCGATGTTTGGTTCTAAACATATTTTGTTGCCGTTATTGTTATAATGGAATTTTTACATCGATGCTAAAATTTTGAAGCACGGTATTTTGTTGACATTTTGATGAATGAAGATTCTCTGGTGTTATGTTTTGATGCAAATTATTTTGATGAGATTTTGACATTTAAAAATCACTATCGCTTTGACTTCAGTATCCGTCATATTTTAAAGTGGAATTTCAAAAGGTTATCCCGCAATGCTGATTTTGAGATCCGTTTTTATGGTGTTTTGAGAAGTGCAATTTCCTTGTCGAAGCTGCTACTGATGTTACTGTTTTAATCATGTGTTTTAGAAATTGTTTCAGGAAAAAAAATTATTTCCAGAATTTTTACAGTTTACGTTTTCAATAGAATGAGGAAGCGATTTAAACGATTCTGCAAAATCGAAGACTATGAACCCTTACTTTTACTGATTCGCTTAATTCCGGACTTGTCCGTTTGAGAATGTAAATTATTACTTTTATAAAATAAATGAAATTGTTTTCAGAAGTTTTGCAGTTTGCGCTTTCAAAAGAATGAGGAAGCGATTTAAACGTTTCAGCAAAATCGAGGTCCATGACCCCTTTCTTCTACTAATTTGCTTAACTCCGGACTTGTTCGTTTGAGAATGTGAAATGTTATTTTTGGAATACACAATTTTGCACTTTCAAGGAAACGATGAAGAGAATTAAACAATTTAGTAAAACTCGTGGTTATGGGACATGTGCGTTTGCTATTTTGGTTAATTCCAGACTCGTTAATTGAAATATTTGCTGTTTTGATGATTTTGATGATTTTCGTGTGCTTTCGACCCACTATGTTGGACCTTCCGGTCATATGAGGACCTTCGGGTCAAATACCAGTACCAGACCTTCGGGTCATATGTTGGACCTTCGGGTCATATGATGGGCGCCAAAATTATGATGACGGTACTTGGTAGGCTTGGGCCATATGAGATGCACGTGCGGCGTAGCTAAAACTCGGCATATGATGGGATCGATCCAAACTTTTACGTTGATTTTCTAGAGTATCTTAATTGATTTCGAGATATTTGTTGAATCTAATTATCTGCAGGTAATTAGATATTTGATGTTATGAGTTCTGATTATCATTTTTGATAATCGGATATTTGTTGTTTCTGATTATCGCTTGTGATAATTAGATATTTGATGTTATGAGTTCTGATTCTCGTTTTTGATAATCGTATATTTGTTGTTTCTGATTATCGCTTGTGATAATTAGATATTTGATGTTATGAGTTCTGATTATCGTTTTTGATAATCGGATATTTGTTGTTTCTGATTATCGCTTGTGATAATTAGATATTTGATGTTAAGAGTTCTGATTATCGTTTTTGATAATCCGATATTTGTTGTTTCTGATTATCGCTTGTGACAATTAGATATTTGATGTTATGAGTTCTGATTATCGTTTTTGATAATCCGATATTTGTTGTTTCTGATTATCGCTTGTGATAATTAGATATTTGATGTCATGAGTTCGGATTATCGTTTTTGATAATCAGATATTTGTAACTTCTGATTATCGCTTATGATAATTAGATATTTGATGTTATGAGTTTTGTTATCGTTTTTGATAATCGAATATTTGTTGTTTCTAATTATCGTTTTTGATAATTAGATATTTGAGATTTTTGATTATCGTTTTTGATAATCGAATATTTGTTGTTTCTAATTATCGTTTTTGATAATTAGATATTTGAGATTTTTGATTATTGTTTTTGATAATCGAATATTTGTTGTTTCTAATTATCGTTTTGATAATTAGATATTTGTGATTTTTGATTATCGTTTTTGATAATCGAATATTTGTTGTTTTTAATTATCGCTTTTGATAATTAGATATTTGAGAGTTTTGATTATCGTTTTTGATAATCGAATATTTGTTGTTTCTAATTATCGTTTTTGATAATTAGATATTTGAGATTTTTGATTATCGTTTTTGATAATCGAATATTTCTTGTTTCTAATTATCGTTTTGATAATTAGATGTTTGAGATTTTTGATTATCGTTTTTGATAATCGAATATTTGTTGTTTTTAATTATCATTTTTTATAATTGGATATTTGAGAGTTTTGATAATCGTTTTTGATAATCGAATATTTGTTGTTTCTAATTATCGTTTTTGATAATTAGATATTTGAGATTTTTTATTATCGTTTTTGATAATTAGATATTTGAGAGTTTTGATTATCGTTTTTGATAATCGAATATTTGTTGTTTCTAATTATCGTTTTTGATAATCGAATATTTGTTGATTTGAGATTTGATTATCGTTTTTGATAATCGAATATTTGTTGATTTGAGATTCTATTATCGTTTGTGATGTGAATATTTGTTGATTTGAGATTTGATTATCGTTTGTGATAATTGAATATTTGTTGATTTGAGATTTGATTATCGTTTTGGTAATTGGATATTTGCGGTTTTGCGATTTGTGATTTGTGTTTCCTAATTATCTATTTGATAGTTTGATTTTGTTGATAATTTGTGAATTTCTTTTATGAAGTTAAAAGATTTCTTTGGCGTATATATTCTCGACCTTATTTCTCTAGCTTAACCAGTTTATGTTAGAAAAATAATTGTAATTAACGACCTTAATTATGAAAATTGCGGGGACACAATTTTTATAATGAGGGGAGTCTGTAACAACCGGGGTTTTTGCATCGATTTAATATCGTCATTAAACGATTAATTTGCTAGCTAATTGCTGTTTGAAGTTTTTAAAACCCGGTTTAAATTCTTTTGAAAATTTGTTAAGGGGTGTGGGCTTTGTAAATAATTTTGGGCCACGTTTATTTTCGTTGTGCCGTAATATTATCTAAGGCCGATACACACTTCTCTCCCCATTTTTCATTTCAAAACCCTAAAACTAAAACGATCGAAAGAAAATAAAATGGCGGCTCTCGTTTTCGTTTGATTCTTCTCCCTTTAGAAATTAGGGTTATGTTGGAAATCGAAGGCGCTGCTTTTAGATGTTCGATCGAAGGATGCATTCGACCTTGATTTCGTCCAATTGTTTAGCTGCTCGTAAACAAGGTGAGTGAATTTCGATTTCACTCACATCTACTTTAAAATGCTGGTTATATATTTTTCGAGATCATGATTTTGTTTATATCCGTTCGTTCTCCTTTATTTGAGTTTGGATCTGTATGCTTGAATTTGTCAACTGATTGCTCGGTTGTTTGAAGTTGTTGGATATTGGTGATTTCTTTGATTTTATGAATTTCGTATAATCTGATACTTGAATACACGGACTTGATTTTATGTTGGTTCGATTTTCAATTTTTTTTCGACCGAGAGTTGCTTGGCTTCATCTCGGCATTTAAGTATATTTTGTAGTTGATGATTTTTATTAGCCATCTAATTTTGTTCTAACGCTTTGACGATGATGTTTTTTTTTTGACTTTGGCTATATTGTTTACTACCTTTGGTAGTACTTCCGACCCTGTTCGATTTTACTTGTTGTTTCATAACTTCGGCCATTAGGTTTCTGACATGTTCACTGTCACTTGACTTCGAGTTGGGTAGCTCTGTTGCTTCTTGCTTCATTGAATCCTTACTGACTTGTATTATGAACACATTGAGTTGTTGATACATCACATGTTGTCTTTCATCTTGTTTGGCCTCTTTCCACCTGCTGTCATGTTGAACTGTACTGTGTTTTGGAGTTGAGGCATATCATATTTTATTATGACTTCATGTAGAGGCTGCATCTGGTCATACCATGTTGTAGCTTGACCTTTGATGCAGTTTGTTTTGCATCTCCTTTTACACTCGAGTTAGCCTGTAGCACGCATCGTTCATTGACATATATACCACGTCGATTGCATTATGTGGTTTGGCCATCCATGTTGAGTTGTCTGGTTGTCATTGTGTTCAGTGGTCTAGTTTCTTCGGTTGTCACTTGGGTTTTGTTGTATCTTTGGCGTAGTTGATTGTAACTTCTGGTTCATTGTTTTTATGATTTCAGCCTGCACATGTTCTGTAGCATACATATTTGCCATATTGTCGCAGCCTTAAGTCTTGTTCATGTATTCTTGGCTCTGGTTAGTTGTGCAGTTTATAGATGATGTTTAAACATGTACATGCTTCAATTGTTTGCATTCATGTGTTTGCACTGTCCATCACTTCACATTCATGAGTTTATACTGTCAAGTTCCATTTTGTTGGTCACTGGTCTGCAATTGCTAGTGAAGTTGAACTTGGTCCAGTTCTATTTAGTTGTTCACTGTTCACTGCATACATGTCCTGTTGCTCCATGTTGCATTGAACACCGCATTTACTACTTGCATTGTTCATGTGTGTTCAGTATCACTTGACGTTGGTTTCACTGCATAGTCATGTGTCTGGTTCATTTTGATGTTGGACTCAGTCTTGTACCATTGGAGTCCGCACTTGCACTGTCTCTGACCTTTTGGCACTTTGTTGCATTTCATTCTGTTGTTGGTTGGTCAACATTTATTGTTGTTGTCACTGCACAGTGCACTTAGTCTCCTCTATGTTACATAGCTTGTTATTCGGTGTTGAGCATTTGCGCCTGCAGTTTTTGGTTGCAGTTGCCCTTGTTGTTTTGCGTTGCGTTGATGCAAATGGATTATTTTTCTGACTACACTTGAGTTGAATCCAGCTTAAACGCTTGGGTTTGACCTTGTGTTCATTTGGGAATTTTCATTGTATACATCATCACTGTAGTGGCAAGGCATTGCACGCAAGCATGAACTGCAGCCACACGGAATTGATTTTATTGGTATTTCTTTTGCTTTTGATGCGTTGATCTTTTGTGTAAAGCATGTTGTAGTGGCGAGGCAGTACACGCGTGCGTGTGCTGCAGCCCTAACAGAATTGATGCTTTTAAGTGATGTTTCAATTACTTGAATTGTTTTGTCCAATTCAATATATTTTTAATCTTATTTTGATTTGGTTTAACTTAATGATTTCAATGTTTTCTAATTATCAATTTGATAATTAGATTATTAGTTTCTAATTATTTATTTAATAATTAGAATTTGTCGTTATTGCCGTTTAGGCAATTCTGCTGTTTTCTAAATTATCTTCATTGATATTCTTTTCACTTATCATTGTTGATGATTTGAATTTGCTGATTTGTTGTTTAACGCTATTACGTGTTATATTTATCGTTATCCGATTTCTTTATTTAAGGATCGGATAGACGAGATTTATTGCGATTGTCTTCTATTTGTTGCTCATTTATTATTGCTTCTGTGCACTAATAACTGAGTTTGAATTAGACTGACCCGTGTATTATTTTCTTTTGAATTTAATATTCGGGTCGGACCGAGTTATTACAGGTTGTAGATATCTTGCTTTGGTTTGCTTTTAGAGCTATGAAGTCTCTTCATATCTTTTGGTGTAGTCGTTGTCATTTTAGTAGTTAGTGTATTTATATAGGATGTTATGTATTCATGTATATTAATCACGTTAATGTACTTGTGTGTATAACTTCCAGTGTCGATAGGTGTAGTTGTATCTTATGTACTGTATTACATGTATTGTAACTGACATCAGTTATTATATATATGAGACTTTTTGTTTTATCTGTGTTCTGCGTTTATATTATCTGTGTTATTATTATATTTATTGTCCTAAACTATTGTGAACCATCGTAGTTCGTTTTACACTGGAATTGGGCATGTCGATCGGAGTAAATAAATAAGAAATGAAAAATAAAAGTATATACCATTTCTATCGAAATAACCAATGCTAGTGCAAGGCCTAACTACGGATGGCCGCTCCTATCCAGCCTTATTCTTCATGATAACAGACAGTATTTCCTTTAATACTCTTTGTTATTATGAGCATAGAGGTGGGGCGTCACAGGGATTCTAAGTTAAATGATCTAAAAAGGTAACGCTTAGCCTCAAGGCTCATCAACCAGGAATGACTGAAAATCAAGGGTTATGTAGCAAGGCTAGGTGGGTAGCAGCCATTAGGGTGAGGTCATCCCTGTTTAAATGTCCCTTTTTTCGGCTTAGTGGTGCGGTTGCTTATCC
Source organism: Allium cepa (assembly GCA_030765085.1). Taxonomy (NCBI): domain Eukaryota; kingdom Viridiplantae; phylum Streptophyta; class Magnoliopsida; order Asparagales; family Amaryllidaceae; genus Allium; species Allium cepa. The sequence continues at coordinate 933,454,626 of CM060943.1, read as the reverse complement.
CAACCGTGGGGTGATCTTACTCGGGATTATCCAATAAGGGGTAGTCCTGGTCTTGTGTTGCAGGGGATTGGGAATAGTCCTCGGTACGGTGATCTAGGCCACGTACTGTGACAGGTGGTACCCGAGTGCCTAGTCATTCGTTGGAAATCCATTCTCCCTACGTGCTTTTACGGTTTTGTTTGTATTACCCACGAATATGGCTAGTAGCTGGAATTTAATTAATGTAACAATTTCGGCTAATTGAATAAGTATTTGTATATAGACACTATTATAATATCATAGGATTTTATAATAAATGTTTTAGCTATAGTAAGATAAAAACCTGACATGTTTATTTGTGGCATGGTATTACGAGATGCTTTTGATTTTAAAAGGATTTTTGGAACTTTAATAATCAAATTGAGTGTGATTTTCTCAAGCAGGTTTTCCAGACTAACTCGGGTGTTATTTAACTATAATGCTCGGGTCAGACCGAGTATTATAGATTACAGGAAATGATGCTGTGGAGCTGGATGGCGATACGTACTTCCGTATTTGTATGAAATATTCCGCTGTGTATTCAGTTTGGGGGAGGACGAGATATTATAACCATCCTGAGTTGTGTTGTTGTTTGTATTAAACACTGATGCAGTACTCTGATGATAAAATGTATAAATAGATGTATTTGTTTTTGTGTAAAGATCATTTATTATCTATTATATTTTATTCCGCTGCGATGGTTAGATTCTGATGTTGTTTTCTATTTTCATCTTCTAGCTCTTCTTCTTTAACCCAAATGGTCCTCATTTCCGTTCATCTAGAGTTGATTGATGGAAAATAGTGTCGATTTAAGGGGTATGGGTTTGCAGATCGTTACAGTTGGCATCAGAGTTTAGGTTGGTGATAACCGTGGCTCTGGTGGGGATTACTCGTTAAATAGAGTTTGTAGTACTCTAAAATGAGTTTGAGTGTATTAATAGATATAAGCGAGTATTTATTAGTGTCTATAAAATTGTTTTTATATTGTGTTGTTTTATCGATTGGCTGTTTACGGATTCTGGTCGATGTGTGGGACGCCATGTCATCGATAGGGGTTTCTAAACTCTTAAACAAGATAAACCGACAGTATTATTTTAAATAGGGTAAACGAAATAATTTTACCCAAATTAATTTTGTATATAAAGGAAATAATTTTTCGTAAGTTACTATATTTATATATGGTTTCTTGGTTGTTAGGAGATGATAGTATTAAATTATTATCATTGTTGAGTGAAACTTGAATAAAGAATTGAAAATTATAACTAAAGCTAAGGAATAAATTTATATACAAAGGAAATTTGTAAATGTAAACAGTAAATGTGATATATAAATTGAAATAAGATTTCAGAAAAATATTTGAATATGAATTGAAAGAATTTGGGATTTGGAATTTTGGGACAAGTTAAATTCCTTTGGGTTTGAAAATATTTTCAAAGGTTTTGGGGAGGAATAATAGGAATATTATTCGAAAATATTTGAATTGGATTTGAAATCTGATAAGATTTGGAAATTAAAAATATTTGAATTGTTTTGAAGAGATAAAAGCATTGAACTCTTTTCGGTCGCTAGAAAGTAACTTCGGCGATGACTGTAGCATCATCAATGTTCATTTTCGAGCTTCCAAGAGAGAAATTGCTACCAAATTGTTTTAAATTGGAATTGTTTTCAAAAACTGGGTTTGGTTTTGAAATTCAAAGAGGTAATTGAATTTACCAAAGCATTTTGGAAATAATGGATTTGTAACGACCCGTTAAATTTGATAATGTTAAATGAATTAAATTAATATAATTTTTAATCTAATTTAGAATAAAATAAAAGCCTTAATATTTTATTTTAGTAAAACGTAGTAATTTGTTATAGTAATTGGAATTTAATGTAACAATAAAATTTTATGATAATAGATTTGGATAATGTAATTTGTCAAATTTTGTTAAAAGATTTAATTTTAAGAAACCGATATAATGCAATACAAAGGTGTTTGAAACGACTGTTGGGTTTTAAATGGAGTGTATATAAATAGTGAAAATCATTATAACCTCTTAATTTAATACGATTGTTTAATTAATACTAAAAGAATAAAATTTGAAATAGTATTAATGTAATAATAACTGAATTTAAGTGCAACCATATTTATGGAAGTGAATTGGATTTTTGTGGATGTTAACATTGAATAAATTTATTTAGAGTAAAATGGATTTAAAAGCATGCATTGGATAGAATGTTAAATTCATGGATTTAGTGTAAGTAACTAGAATTTAATCCTATAAGATTTGGAACTGAATGTATGAAGATAATTTTGTAGAAATAGTTAATTAACAACTTAATTGTGCATACCTAATATAATATAAATAACAAAAGGACTAGAACTTGATTTGCCTAGGTATGTATATATATTGATAAACTATAACCAAGTGAGAAATTTGGTAGTAAATAGGGAATAAGTTGACTAAGGCAATTAGTAATTTAGTAAATGAATGCATAGTAAGTAAGTGGAAATTTATGCATAAAAATATTTTCATATATAGTATAATTACAAAAGTTTACCCATTTATCTAATGTATATAATTGAATCTAAATTTAGGGCAACATTTTGTTATTGATGGTATAAGTGAATTTGAATAAAAGGGTAAAAATTATGTAGATTTAACATGTATTGAGTATATAGCTAAGAAGGGCATTCGATGTAAATGAATCTAAATTAATGTGTCTAGTCAATAAAGGAGAACTTTAAGGGAATAAATATAAATGAATGTATTTGGGGAATAGAGTCCTTTTATATGTGAATAGTATAACGTTGTTATTAAGAATGAACGTTACTTTAGTAATTATTAATATGGTAACGGAAGAGTGTATAAATTTTATAGTAACGTAAAAACGAATTATAAGATAATAATTAAGTGTAGACTTATAAAATATATTTATGACAACAAATTTTGTAAGTTATTTATTCTATTAGTTATTAAGTTTTATTTATGTGTAAGTTAACAATATTATAATTCAATTGAATACAGTAATTTATGCAAACAAAAGATGAACATTTGGCAGTATTACTGTAGTGTAAGAAACGGTAACTTTGTAGTTGGGGAATAATTGATTTATTTGTGAGTTGTAAATCGAATAGAGTCAAATTTATTAGAATTTATTGCAATTTAGGGGATTAATTGCAGTAACCTTTGAAGATTTATTCACTAAAATAATTGACGATGGAAATTATATGTAAATTTGCTTTTAGTTAATATAAAATATCCAGAGGGCTAAAATGACACAAATCTTCTAGTTTAGAAATTTACAATAAAAAGTGGTAAGTAATTTTTCTAAATATTTAGATAGTAGGAAGATGTAGCTTTAGATGGAATTTATTATTTAACTATTTCATAAGTTGAGATCTAAGTTTAGAATTGAGATTTTTAATGTATAGATATTGAGCCAATGTTAGTTTCATTAAATTGACATCAATAACCTTGAATAGTAGAAAGAAAGTGAATTTAATAAATTTAATAAATTTAATCAAACTTATAATGTTGAATTTATTAAAATTGAATTATGTATTGAAATTAATAAGTGTAATAGTGGAAATTGTTGCGATTGGATATTAAGTTGGAAATAAATAAAATAAAGGCAAGTATTGAATTCATCAATGAAAATAAGTTTTATCCGATACAAGACCTGTATTTGTAAACTTTTGTAACGTGTTAATGAATTATGAAAATTTAGAAATAGATTCAGTTGTATGTTAGATAATCAATTGCAATAATTTAAGGATATGTTAATATAAATTGGGCAAAAGGGTGTTTGGACTAGGGAATAATATTAATTGGTTTTAGAAACCTTAAATATAAAATGGGAAGTAGACAAGATTTAACGTTACAACCATTTACACAAAATCCAGGATGTGTGTAGAAGTATTTATGGAATAAAACGTAAACAATTGTTGGATAAAAAGAGTAGGAATCAACATTTATTTATTTAATTGGATATAACTACGATAGTTTGATTTATTGCATATAAATGAAATCTAATATATAGAACATTTCCTAAAAAGGAAGAATAGATAAAATTTATGATAAATCTATATACTATATAAGATTTATTGATTTAAAGACAAAAGGGGCAAGATGTATAAAGTAGATTAAGTGCAACCTTCAGTAAATAAAATTTGATGGAATAAGAACATTTGGGTAATTTATTTCCAATTAAATCAATTCACGTTTCAAAATTTAATGCTACTTTATTACATATATGTTTATGCCTAAATTTAAACTTATGTTTAGATCTAATCCGATCCATCTATTATTTTTCAGCCATGTCTAAATATAACCTGTTATAAACCCTAGCCCCATTTTATTTTCCCTTTCGCTGTACGTTCATTTCTTCATCTCCTTCTCCTCCTCAAATGAATGCAACCTAGATCTACCCCAATCCAAATTTCAGTGAAAATGCAAACACTTTAGAAAAATTCCACAAAAATATATGTTAATGTTCTCGAGACACGTAATCTTCTGGTGCAATTCGTTTTCTGTTTTGAACATTCGTTTGACCAGAATTAATTCAAACAGTCCGTGACCATTCATCATCGTCGTCGCAAACTTCGTCGGATCGTCAAACCTTTTCTGGTTTTGTAGAGTGGACGATGGGGATCGCATCTATATGGTTTTTGTGTCGATTCAATGGTTAGATCGTCGTAGATCTTCGATTAGGGTTTCTGGAAGGGGGCCGCGTGCGTTTCTGGGAATAGAAGGAGTGACGTGGCACATATATTTGTAAGTGATGAATGTGTGTCATTTTATTTATTTTCAATTTTGAATTCAATCATCATTTTTCGCCATAACTTTCTCATACAAAGTCGGATTCACACGAAATTTCTTTTGTTAGGATCGTAATTTAATTCCGGATTTGATGACGCTGGTTTGGACGAATTCCGAGAAGGGCGAATTTTTGGGTTTAAATCGAATTTAAATTCGATTTAAATTCAAAAGGTGAGTGCTTTAACCCACTCACAACTACTAGAAGCTTTTATGTTTGTTTAAATTAATTTTAGAAATGAATAGAAATTTATTTATGAGTATTTGGCATGTTTATTTTATTCATATCTGTTGAATTGCATTTATTTAATTTAACTGTTAATTTAATTAATTTATTGCGTATAAATTTACAGTTAAAATTTATTTGTTTGTATATGAACTGCTAGTTAACAGTTATATAATTTATTACTGAATATAGACTGTAGATTAATAGCTGTTAAATTTAATTTGAATAAAATTGCCAGTATTACCTGTTATGTAGTACCAAAAATAATATTGTTATTGATTGATATTGATTGATGATTGCGATTTGGATGATGGATGATGTTGATGAATGGATGTTTATTGTATATCATTAAATTGCAAATTATCATGCATATTTCATTTCATTCGGGATTGTGGTTTGAAATGATATATAACCGCAAAATTTTATATCTTTTAAATTGCGGATTGAAATGATAAATATCCATATCACTTGACCATAGGATAGAAAATTATATACAGGCACCGCGGTATATATATAACTATTTAAATGTGATTTCTATGGTTTGGATGGAATACGGTTTATAATAATCTTAAATTTTATATTGTATAAATATTTTTCTTCCATATATATATACATATGAAGTTGAAAATTTTGAAACTAAAAGGTGTAAAAAACTCTTTATTAAAAATGGAAGAAAACTAAGAAAATGGAGTTTAATAATTTATATCATATGTTTAAATGTTAAGTTTGGAAATTTTAAGATATGATATTTATAATTGGATTTTTCCCAAAATAAATTGAAATGAATATTCTAGTATAATTTGAATTGGGAAAAATATATATATTTTATTACTAGATATTGAAGTCTTATTATTTATGGATTTTATATGAATATTCAAGACTAATTAATAGAACAATTGATTTGTTGAAAGAATAAAATCCAACTTTAGTTTGAAATATTGATACTCAAAATGGATATACGTATATATAAATAAATTGAAGTGGTTTTGGAACTTGAGAGAGATAATATAATTTTTGGTTTAGACTTTAATAAAGAAATGTATTTATAAAGCCATGAGAACTATTTTCTTTACAAAGTAACATTTAAGTTAAACTATTTAATTCATATACCGTTGAATGTCCAAACCATTCAAGTTTGAGAAGTTATGGTTTTAAATTATGATTTTCAAAATATTATGCTTTGAAAATATTTGATTTTCAGACGTTATGAAGTTAAAGCATTTTGATTTTGGAAAAGAATTATATTTGGGATAAGTGATAAAATTTGGTTTTGGGTTTTGAAATGATATCGTATTCATGGTTATGAAATGGAATGTTTATTCTGATTTTTAAAGTATAACCTATTTTTAAATGACCGCGGTGTTATAATAACGATGGGTTGGCAAAGAGACCGGGATCAGATATGGACATACTCTCTGTCGATATCGAAAACCACTTTGACTAACCGTGTACGCGGTGGAGATTCCAGAATGAAGTAGGTGGTGGCGACGTGTCCTGTAAGGTAAATACGTGGACCCGACTCCCATGAGTTGGCATAAGGTGGCTAAAACAGGAGCGATTCTCAGGCCAATGAGGTCATTCCTCTGATCGGACCCTCCTCTTCGATATTATACTTTGATTTTGGATTGATTCAGTGGCCACTTCTATATTTTGATTTTGGGGAGTTAGTCCAAGGTGGGCGGTAACTGCGGCTACGCGTTTCCACCAGCCTGGATAGCAATTGGTATATCTACCCTGGAATTGCCTAGTTGTGCCGTGTCACCTACCATACCGAGCCTTTACTACGAGTTTCTATTTGTGTCGTACCTATGGAGTATCCTCAGGTAGCTTCCCGATCAGGAGGTATTACGGTACTGTATAGACTATTGGCATTATTCTGTGTTAAGGACTATATGGGTAACCCCTTAACGCTATTAAAAAGTAAGTTTATTTTATAAATAGACACTACTATACTAGCGCAATATACTACATAGTAAATAGTTTAACGGACCCTTAGGAGATGTAAATCCCGAGCATCTCTTGAGTTACTGTACTCATATTTATTTCTGTTAATTTAACTCACATAAGATCTTTTAGTTCTGACTCGAGTGTTTTGTCTTTTCAATTCGCTCGGGTCAGTCCGAGCGTTTCAGGATCGAAGACTTTAGCTTTGGAGGACGAAGACGAAGAATCCGTATTATTATTATTTATAGTATTGCACCACACTCATACTTTTCCGCTGCATTGATTTTATTGGTATGTGTAACTCTGATATTTATTGTGTAAAGAATAACAAGTGTTTTGTAAACCATTTATGAACTGTATATTTATTATTATATTTTATCCTTCCGCCGTGAGATTCTATTTTGTTTTTATTTCTTCTCTGTTTTTCTTATTTACCCCATAACAATACACCCTTCCGTTATGTTTTGAATTGGCACGTGTGTCGGTTTAAAGTGTACGAAAAGGAGGGATGTTACAGTTGGTATCAGAGCTTTGGTTTAGCGATAAACCTTGGTTTTGTGTGGTTTGACTCTTTACTAATAGGGTAGTAATACCCTATGGGAGTCACTGAGCGTATATATATGAGAGAGCGTACTTGTTAGTGTTATAAAAAGATTTTGATATTGTGTTAATCTGTTCCGTTTTGTATTTATAAATTCTGGTTGGTGCATGGGACGCTATGACATCAATCGGGATTTCTAAACACTTAATAGGACAGACCGACATAATATTTGTTTTTAATATAGGTGAATGAAATAATTTTGCCTATTATATTTTCTATATAAAAATATTTTTATAAAGATATATATATATATATATATATTTGGTTGCTATAGATTGGGTGTTAGGAAATAAAAATATTTAAAACAATTGAAGCTAAGTTGAAATTATAATAAATCAAATTGGAGATTTTCGAACTTAAGTCCGGGATTTTGAAAATATGTTTTCAATGGATTTATGGGATATAGGATTTGGTTTATAAGTATTTTCTTATATAAATATTTAGTATAATTCGGAAAAATTATTTTAAAGAAGATTTTGGAGAATATAAATTTTGTACTTTCCTCTCTGTCGCTAGAAAATAATTTCGGTGATGGCGGCCGCATCATCGACTTTCATTTTCGAGTTTCGAAGGGAAAGGCCACTGTAGTAAATTCTACTGCAGATTTGTTTTGAAATTATTTAAAATTTTAATTGTTTAAAGGTAATTATAGATATAAAAGTTGTAAGAAATTAATTATCTATTATTTTAAAGAAATTTTGGAATTTGACCCGGTATTAATTCTTGAATTTCCATTAATTAGTTGTAAAATTTAGGTTAGTGAAATAAAAGAAGTAATCAATGAATTAAAAGAGTTGAGATTAAACTTGCATAAGTTCTTTTGCTTTTTCTTTAACATAAATAACTTACCAAGTATAAAAAGTTGAAATGTAAATTAAGAGTGGAATAGAATATTATGCAAGTAGAATTTTGGAAAAAAATGAAGTATTCAATAAATTACTGTTATAAATAAGAATTTAATGGTATTAACTTAAGTGATGATTGGAATTTTACTAAAATTAAAGATTGTATTATTAATAGGTGGTTTTAACCGTAAGAAAGTAAAAATGAAATTCCTTAATTTATAAAGTTTGATTGTAGGGTTATTAACTTAAGTACGCCTTAATTTCCCCTATTCTAATATCATGGAAAGTAGGAAAAATATAAATGACTGCAATCCATAGTTAATGAATGAGTAAAATCTTTCACTTATAGGAATGCAAGTTATAAGATTAATAAATTAAGTGTAAGTAAAGGGTTACTGTAATTAAATATAATGGAAACTTCAGCATTAAATAAATGAATGAGATTAAAAGTAAGTTGAAATTGTAATTTATAAAACAAATATATATTAATTAAAGGAATGGAGAAGAAACTTGTAAATTTTCACTTGCATTCTTAAAACATACATAACTTACCATATAATAAAAAGTTGCAATGTTAGTAGGAAAATGTAAGGGGAAATCTTACAAGTGAAGAGTAAGGTAATAAAGGTATTCTATTAATTTGCTATTATTAATGACAATTAATTGTATAGACTTAAGTTAAATTGGAAATTTTACTATAAGTAAAGGTAAGTAGTATAAATAGATGATAGAAACTTTAGTAAATAAATTGGAATACAAATATAATGAATTTTGTGATAAATGGAAAATGAAAATTTGTAAGAAATAAAGAAATCACTCCATAAATGAAAGAAAGAAAATCAAACCATTGAAGCATGAGATAAATGTATAATAAATAAATTTGGGTGTTGGTTTGAATTGTGTTGTTTGATTTATGTTGTTCGGTAAGAAATTTGAAGTGGTTAAATGAATAAGTATCTATCTTTGTTCCATCTAAGACTGTTGAGTAAAGGATGCACTTGATAGTTAATTTCATTTCATACAAATTTCAAGTTTGAACCCAAACAACTATCTGTTTGATGGATTAAATGGTTGCTTCGTTTGTGTATGTATGTTGTTTGTAAGGTTGATGGTTGTTGAATTGTTTGGTTGATTAATGATTGAATCCACTTGAATAGTTCACTTTAAAATAAATATTTAACCTTTTAGATTATATAAGTGAATACAGGTGATGGAAGCAACTGCTACTGCTTCTGGTTCCAAAATAATAAGCGTATATTGCCCGACAAATAGGTACGTTTTCGGATTACGTTTAAAGCGCTATTTTATAATTTTGCCCGTGTTGGGATAATATTTTGATAATATATGCAATATATTTGTATATTTTGATATTATATTTTCTCTAGAGTCTCTCCGTACAAAGGAGACTCTGCCAAAATTTTCCGTAAATTTTGGACATAGAATTTTGTGAAAATGTTTTCCAGCTTTAATAATCTAAGTATAAAAGAATATAATGATTATAAACAGGTATATTTTATTTAAGAAAATAAATTTAGTAAATTATTGTTTATAAATAATATTTGAAATAAGATGTACTGTTTTATTCTTCCTTCTCCCTTCTTTTTCCTTTTCAGGGACGAAAAGTTTTGAGTGGGGGAGATTGTAACGACCCGTTAAATTTGATAATGTTAAATGAATTAAATTAATATAATTTTTAATCTAATTTAGAATAAAATAAAAGCCTTAATATTTTATTTGAGAAAAAACGTAGTAATTTGTTATAGTAATTGGAATTTAATGTAACAATAAAATTTTATGATAATAGATTTGGATAATGTAATTTGTCACATTTTGTTAAAAGATTTAATTTTAAGAAACCAATATAATGCAATACAAAGGTGTTTGAAACGACTGTTGGGTTTTAAATGGAGTGTATATAAATAGTGAAAATCATTATAACCTCTTAATTTAATACGATTGTTTAATTAATACTAAAAGAATAAAATTTGAAATAGTATTAATGTAATAATAACTGAATTTAAGTGCAACCATATTTATGGAAGTGAATTGGATTTTTGTGGATGTTAACATTGAATAAATTTATTTAGAGTAAAAAGGATTTAAAAGCATGTTTTTGGATAGAATGTTAAATTCATGGATTTAGTGTAAGTAACTAGAATTTAATCCTATAAGATTTGGAACTGAATGTATGAAGATAATTTTGTAGAAATAGTTAATTAACAACTTAATTGTGCATACCTAATATAATATAAATAACAAAAGGACTAGAACTTGATTTGCCTAGGTATGTATATATATTGATAAACTATAACCAAGTGAGAAATTTGGTAGTAAATAGGGAATAAGTTGACTAAGGCAATTAGTAATTTAATAAATGAATGCATAGTCAGTAAGTGGAAATTTATGCATAAAAATATTTTCATATATAGTATAATTACAAAAGTTTACCCATTTATCTAATGTATATAATTGAATCTAAATTTAGGGCAACATTTTGTTATTGATGGTATAAGTGAATTTGAATAAAAGGGTAAAAATTATGTAGATTTAACATGTATTGAGTATATAGCTAAGAAGGGCATTCGATGTAAATGAATCTAAATTAATGTGTCCAGTCAATAAAGGAGAACTTTAAGGGAATAAATATAAATGAATGTATTTGGGGAATAGAGTCCTTTTATATGTGAATAGTATAACGTTGTTATTAAGAATGAACGTTACTTTAGTAATTATTAATATGGTAACGGAAGAGTGTATAAATTTTATAGTAACGTAAAAACGTATTATAAGATAATAATTAAGTGTAGACTTATAAAATATATTTATGACAACAAATTTTGTAAGTTATTTATTCTATTAGTTGTTAAGTTTTATTTATGTGTAAGTTAACAATATTACAATTCAATTGAATACAGTAATTTATGCAAACAAAAGATCAACATTTGGAAGTATTACTGTAGTGATATATATCTAAGAAACGGTAACTTTGTAGTTGGGGAATAATTGATTTATTTGTGAGTCGTAAATCAAATAGAGTCAAATTTATTAGAATTTATTGCAATTTAGGGGATTAATTGCAGTAACCTTTAAAGATTTATTCACTAAAATAATTGACGATGGAAATTATATGTAAATTTGCTTTTAGTTAATATAAAATATCCAGAGGGCTAGAAATGACACAAATCTTCTAGTTTAGAAATTTACAATAAAAAGTGGTAAGTAATTTTTCTAAATATTTAGATAGTAGGAAGATGTAGATTTAGATGGAATTTATTATTTAACTATTTCATAAGTTGAGATCTAAGTTTAGAATTGAGATTTTTAATGTATAGATATTGAGCCAATGGTAGTTTCATTAAATTGACATCAATAACCTTGAATAATAGAAAGAAAGTGAATTTAATAAATTTAATCAAACTTATAATGTTGAATTTATTAAAATTGAATTATGTATTGAAATTAATAAGTGTAATAGTGGAAATTGTTGCCATTGGATATTAAGTTGGAAATAAATAAAATAAAGGCAAGTATTGAATTCATCAATGAAAATAAGTTTTATCCGATACAAGCCCTGTATTTGTAAACTTTTGTGACGCAGCGGATTAATCAAACAAAACTTCAATCGATGGATTGTAGCAATCGGTGAGTTGAAGATACCAAAAATGCCCAAGTTCGTTGATCCAAAGATACCGAACTCTAGCTATCTCAAACACGTTGATAGCGCACTATACCGTGTTCAAAGATCTACGATTCTTCGCACGTTGATCTAGCGCACTAGATTCCGTGAATCGGCTTCAACAAACGTGGATTCGAGCGCACTCGAACGACGTAAGTGGAGATAGGAGATTACACTCAACTACCAATTGGTATGAAAGCACAAAGCTAACAAAAGAGAATTTTATTCCAAAATCAACAACCCAAAAATTTACAACACACCCGCTATTTATAGGCATTACAACTCAACACAACATACAACACTCAACTCCTAGGTCGGCACCGGCTCAACAAATACGACTCATCTCGGCCGACTCAACATAAGTCGCTGCCGACTCAACAAGGCACGACTTAAAGACACAGCGGGTCACACGACTCAACACATGTACAGCCCCAACAATACACGACTCAAAAAATGCAACCGACTCATCAAACCCAGCAACCCACGACTCAATTATATACCGACTTAAAAACTCGCGACATACGACTCATACAAGACCGACTCATATAGTATATACATGACTCGTCTCAACACGACCGACTCAAGATACACAGCTTATCTCCTTGCCGACTCATCTTAGGTCGTAGCCCCTTAGCTCGGTCCCGACTCATCCTTTCTGCATTAACTCGCACCTTTCCTTCCTGTGTTCCATTGAATCGGGAACGACTCATACTAAGTCGTAAACGACACATCTCCGAAGCCCACTTTGCTCGACCTATGTTATCTCCCCCTTGTAAACTCTTAAACCGGAAACGACTCATCACTTTAAATTGTGGACGACTCATCAAGCAGGAACTCCTCCAAGCTTTGTTAAATCGGCACCGTCTCATGCTCCCCCTATCTCGTGACCGACTCATCAAGCATGCATGTTTTAAACTTGTGTACGCCTTACGAGTTAAATCCGAAGCTCCTTGACTCGTGCATGATTTAATATGGTTTAACTTCTGAATTCCTATATGCCTTGCTGCATCATCCTTCCCAGGTTGAGAAAAATTCGACCTCGAATTTGCAAATTCTTTCTCATCAAAATGTTCATCCCCATGATACGGAATTAAATGTTTAACGTTAAAAATATCAGAAGTATAAACATCATCTGGTAGCTTTAATCGATAAGCATTCTCATTAATTTTCTTCAAAACTTCCACTGGACCAATTTTTCTGGCTTTCAACTTGTTGTAAGCACCCACTGGAAAACGATCCTTTGTCAATATAGCATAAACCAAATCACCTTCGTTAAATTCAACATTTCGACGTTTCAAATCTGCAGACTTCTTATACTTCTCATTCGACTTCTCCAATCGTTCCTGAACGATTTTATGACATTCATTCAGCTCTTCAACAAAATCAGTAGCTCGTTTAACTGTTCTCTTTGACTGTGGTACAACTGCTAAATCCAACGGCCCCCTGGGTAAATTTGAATAAACAATCTGAAACGGACTGAATCCTGTGCTTCGATTTACTGCATGATTATGAGCAAATTCTGCCTGGCATAGCTTCATGTCCCAACTTCTCAAATTATCCTGTACAAGACAACGCAACAAATTCCCCAATGACCTATTAACAACTTCTGTCTGCCCATCAGTTTGCGGATGATAAGCACTACTAAATTTCAGTTTCGTTCCTACCATCTTCCACAAACTCAACCAAAAGTGACTCAGAAAACGAGTATCTCTATCAGAAACAATAGATTCTGGTAAACCATGAAGTCTATAAATCTCCTTGAAAAATAACTGTGCTACTCGAACTGCATCTGCTGTCTTCTTGCAAGCAACAAAATGTGCCATCTTCGAAAATCTGTCCACCACAACAAATATCGAATCATTTCCCCTTTGAGTTCTCGGCAAACCCAAAACGAAATCCATGCTGATATCAACCCATGGCTTAGATGGTACTGGTAATGGCATATACAACCCTGCATTCGTTGCTGTCCCTTTTGAAACTTGGCAAATATGACATCGCTCCACAAATCTCTCAACTTCTTTTCTCATCGATGGCCAAAAGTAAGATTGCGAAATCAACTGTAAAGTACGATCACGGCCCACATGCCCTTCTTCATGTAATTCCTTCACAATCTTCATCCTCAAACTACAATCCGGAATACATAAACGATTTCCTTTAAACAGAAAACCATCAACCAACATGAATTCATCGGCAATCCCATCCTTCACTTTTTCAACATATTTCACAAAGTAAGGATCTTCTTCAAGCATCTCTGGCAACATTTCAAACCCCGTCACTTCAATCTTCATTGTCGTTAGTAAATGACTCCTCCTACTCAAAGCATCTGCTACTCGATTCGTCACCCCTGATTTGTGTTTAATGACAAAAGTAAACTGCTGCAAATAAGCAATCCATGACGCATGTCTCGCAGAAATCTTATCTTGCCCCTGTAAATGTTTCAAAGCTTCGTGATCAGTGTACAGAACAAATTCCTTCTGAAATAAGTAATGTCTCCAATGCTTAACCGTCTGAACAACAGCATAAAACTCAACATCGTATGTACTGTATCTCATCTTTGCCCCTGACAACTTTTCGCTGAAATAAGCAACTGGCTTCCCATTCTGGCTCAGAACTCCTCCAATACCAACCTTCGAAGCATCAGTATGCAATTCAAACAACAACTGAAAATTAGGTAGAACAAGAATTGGTGCAGACGTCAACAATTCCTTGATCCTTTCAAAGGCAACCCCCGCTTCCTCTGACCACACAAACTGTTTACCCTTCATGCAATCAGTCACTGGAGCCATCACGCTACTGAAGTGTGGTATGAACCTTCGGTAGAATGACGTTAGCCCATGAAAACTTCTCACTTCTGTAATTGTCTTTGGCTGTGGCCAATTCTTGACTGCTTCAACTTTGCTCTGGTCAACTTGAATACCTTTCCCTGAAACAACATAACCCAGGAATAAAACAGTAGGTGTCATAAACACACATTTCTTTGTAGCAGCATAAAATTGTTCTTCACGAAGAATAAGCAACACTTCCCTCAGATGTAGAACATGCTCCTCCGTACTCCTGCTATAAATCAAAATATCATCGAAATACACCACGACGAACTTTCCAATGAATGGTCTAAAAATTTGATTCATCACCCGCATGAATGTACTAGGTGCATTAGACAAACCAAATGGCATAACCAACCATTCGTACAACCCCTCTCTAGTTTTGAAAGCTGTCTTCCATTCGTCTCCAGGTCTGATACGAATTTGATGATAACCACTCTTCAAATCAATTTTCGAGAATATAGTTGCCCCACTCAACTGATCCAACAAATCATCCAACCTCGGCATAGGAAATCTGTAACGAACAGTGATCTTATTCAAAGCTCTACTATCAGTGCACATTCTCCAAGTTCCGTCCTTCTTTGGTACTAACAATGCAGGTACAGCACACGGACTCAAACTTTCCTGAATACGACCCTGTTCAAGTAATTCTTCCACCTGCCTTCGTAACTCCTCATGTTCCTTCGGACTCATTCTGTAATGTGGTCGGTGTGGTAACACTGCTCCGGGAACAAGATCAATCTGATGTTGAATGTCTCTAAGTGGTGGTAACTCCTTTGGCAACTCCTCTGGAAAGACATCTTCAAACTCTTCCAAAACTGGCTTTGCTTCTTCGGGAATCTCAACTTCTTCACTACTCTCTCTCCCAATCAACAAAAACACTTCCGGTTCTTCCTCCACTTCTTTAACAAACTCCTTCAAAGTCAACAGAGTTTTCAATTCTTCAATCTCTTCTAGCTTGCTCTCCTTCTGCTGCTGTCTCTTAGGAACTAAAGTGATTTTAGTACCCTCGAACATGAAACTGTAACTGTTGGCACGACCGTCATGCTGAACTGCTCTATCAAACTGCCATGGTCTGCCCAACAATAAGTGACAAACATCCATATCTACGACATCACACCAGATTTCATCTTTGTACTTCTTTCCGATTGAAAAATTCACACAAGCTCTTCGACACACTTTCACTTCACCTCCTTTCCTTAACCATGCTAGCTTGTATGGTTTAGGATGCTTCTCGGTCTTCAAATTCAACTTCCTAACTGCCTCTGTAGAAATAATATTATCACAACTCCCCGCATCAATAACGAACTTGCAAACTTTCCCCAGAATAGTACATGTCGATTGAAAAATATTGCTTCTCAGCCAACTACAATCCTCCTCTTGCTTAGGTGTCAAACAACTTCTCCTCATCATAAGATTACAACCTTCATCACCCGACACTTTTTCTTCCTCCTCAACATAAGGTACATTTGAATACTCTGCCTCCTCACCATCATCTGCTTCAACCTCTGCAACCATGGTTCTCTTCTTCGGCTTCGGACATTCGTTGCTTTTGTGACCCAACTCCTGACAATTATAACATTTGAAAATACTGCTAGCCCTTGCCTTCTCAGCCTCCTTCACCACTGGCTTGGTAACTGGTTTAGGAGTATTAGAACTTCCGCCAACACCCCTTGCTTGGTTATTGGAATTAGTAAACACACCACCTCCACGCCTTCCTTGTTTCTCCCAAGCTAACGCTTTCTGATGTGCCTCTACAACGGATCTAGGATCAAACATATTAACCATATCCTGGATCTGCATTCTCAAACCCCCAACGAATCTAGCAGTTAACTGCTCTTCTGTCTCCATGATATCATTCCTGGCAATGAGTTGGTAAAATTCATCAGCATAATCACTAACAGACTTTGTCCCCTGCCTCAGATTCTGCAACCTCTGATACATAAGTGACTGGTAATTATAAGGTAAGAAAGTAGATCTCATCAACTTTTTCATCTTCTCCCAAGATTCTATCTTTGACTTCCCCATTCGTTCTCGAGTAAGTTTAGTTTGCTGCCACCATGCCAATGCTCTCCCCCTCAGCCTTGTAGCAACTAACTTCACCCTTCGATTCTCCGGCACCTCCTTGAAATCAAAGATTTCCTCCACATTAGACAACCAATCTAAGAATTCCTCAGCAACCATCCCGCCTTTAAACTCCGGAATCTCCATTTTCATACCCGACTCCCAACGACGGTCATCCTCCACATCACGGTAAGAATTTCGAACTTGGTCTCGATCTCGATAATGAATACTTGCTCTATCACCCTCTTCAACAAAATCAAAAGTACGCCTACATCGATCTCGACCAATGTCATCCCTTTGTTCATGCATGCTTCTTTGACTATGTCTCTCCTCATCTCTATATGCTTCATGGTCAAATTCACGTTGACTTCTTCTCTCTTCATGTGCATAGTCATGATGATCTCTTCGTGATGAAATTGATGTTTCTCTTCTATCTCTACAAGAATGTGGCGATACCCTCCTCGCTTCCGTAACCGATGGCGAAACTCGGTTTCCTCCATGGTTCGAGTTTGGTGATCTCCTTCTTTGATTCAAATCATTCATCAATCTCTCCAATTTACCAATACCTTCATCAAATTTTTCATTAATACGTTGTTCCATAAGCTCGGCTTCTTCTCTACGATACAAAGCTTCAACGTTTTGATGTCGGTTAGCTCTCCTCGGTGGCATGGTTAAAAACTTCACAAAACTTCACACAATACAACCAACAATGTCTCGGCTATGCTTATATACGGCTCTACCTTAACTCGGCGCACTTGTCTCGGCAAGGCTTCACGACTTAACTTGGCTCAGTCCAAACTTGTCTCGGCTACCCATTACAAACACTTCAATGCACACAACAAGGCACGGCCACTCCCAAGTATACACGGCCTTCACACTTTAATCCTTGGCGCGCAAAAACCCAAGACCAAATTCAAACACCTTTGCTCCTTTTGATCCAAAATGAAATGGATCCAACACTCCAAACTTGATGCAATCCAATATGACACGATGAACTACTTCAAACTTCAAAAACTTGGCTCCAAGAATCAAACTTAGCTATGATTGGCTAAGTATGGCTCCGATACCAAAACTGACGCAGCGGATTAATCAAACAAAACTTCAATCGATGGATTGTAGCAATCGGTGAGTTGAAGATACCAAAAATGCCCAAGTTCGTTGATCCAAAGATACCGAACTCTAGCTATCTCAAACACGTTGATAGCGCACTATACCGTGTTCAAAGATCTACGATTCTTCGCACGTTGATCTAGCGCACTAGATTCCGTGAATCGGCTTCAACAAACGTGGATTCGAGCGCACTCGAACGACGTAAGTGGAGATAGGAGATTACACTCAACTACCAATTGGTATGAAAGCACAAAGCTAACAAAAGAGAATTTTATTCCAAAATCAACAACCCAAAAATTTACAACACACCCGCTATTTATAGGCATTACAACTCAACACAACATACAACACTCAACTCCTAGGTCGGCACCGGCTCAACAAATACGACTCATCTCGGCCGACTCAACATAAGTCGCTGCCGACTCAACAAGGCACGACTTAAAGACACAGCGGGTCACACGACTCAACACATGTACAGCCCCAACAATACACGACTCAAAAAATGCAACCGACTCATCAAACCCAGCAACCCACGACTCAATTATATACCGACTTAAAAACTCGCGACATACGACTCATACAAGACCGACTCATATAGTATATACATGACTCGTCTCAACACGACCGACTCAAGATACACAGCTTATCTCCTTGCCGACTCATCTTAGGTCGTAGCCCCTTAGCTCGGTCCCGACTCATCCTTTCTGCATTAACTCGCACCTTTCCTTCCTGTGTTCCATTGAATCGGGAACGACTCATACTAAGTCGTAAACGACACATCTCCGAAGCCCACTTTGCTCGACCTATGTTATCTCCCCCTTGTAAACTCTTAAACCGGAAACGACTCATCACTTTAAATTGTGGACGACTCATCAAGCAGGAACTCCTCCAAGCTTTGTTAAATCGGCACCGTCTCATGCTCCCCCTATCTCGTGACCGACTCATCAAGCATGCATGTTTTAAACTTGTGTACGCCTTACGAGTTAAATCCGAAGCTCCTTGACTCGTGCATGATTTAATATGGTTTAACTTCTGAATTCCTATATGCCTTGCTGCATCATTTTGTAAGGTGTTAATGAATTATGAAAATTTAGAAATAGATTCGGTTGTATGTTAGATAATCAATTGCAATAATTTAAGGATATGTTAATATAAATTGGGCAAAAGGGTGTTTGGACTAGGGAATAATATTAATCGGTTTTAGAAACCTTAAATATAAAATGGGAAGTAGACAAGATTTAACGTTACAACCATTTACACAGAATCCAGGATGTGTGTAGAAGTATTTATGGAATAAAACGTAAGCAATTGTTGGATAAAAAGAGTAGGAATCAACATTTATTTATATAATTGGATATAACTACGATAGTATGATTTATTGCATATAAATGAAATCTAATATATAGAAAATTTCCTAAAATGGAAGAATAGATAAAATTTATGATAAAACTATATACTATATAAGATTTATTGATTTAAAGACAAAAGGGGCAAGATGTATAAAGTAGATTAAGTGCAACCTTCAGTAAATAAAATTTGATGGAATAAGAACATTTGGGTAATTTATTTCCTATTAAATCAATTCACGTTTCAAAATTTAATGCTACTTTATTACATATATGTTTATGCCTAAATTTAAACTTATGTTTAGATCCAATCCGATCCATCTATTATTTTTCAGCCTTGTCTATATATAACCTGTTATAAACCCTAGCCCCATTTTATTTTCCCCTTCGCTGTACGTTCATTTCTTCATCTCCTTCTCCTCCTCAAATGAATGCAACCTAGATCTACCCCAATCCAAATTTCAGTGAAAATGCAAACACTTCAGAAAAATTCCACAAAAATATATGTTAATTTCTCGAGGCACGTAATCTTCTGGTGCAATTCGTTTTCTGTTTTGAACATTCGTTTGACCAGAATTAATTCAAACAGTCCGTGACCATTCATCATCGTCGTCGCAAACTTCGTCGCATCGTCAAACCTTTTCTGGGTTTTGTAGAGTGGACGATGGGGATCGCATCTATATGGTTTTTGTGTCGATTCAACGGTTTGATCGTCGTAGATCTTCGATTAGGGTTTCTGGAAGGGGGCCGCGCGCGTTTCTGGGAATAGAAGGAGTGACGTGGCACATATATTTGTAAGTGATGAATGTGTGTCGTTTTATTTATTTTCAATTTTGAATTCAATCATCATTTTTCGCCATAACTTTCTCATACGAAGTCGGATTCACACGAAATTTCTTTTGTTAGGATCGTAATTTAATTCCGGATTTGATGACGCTGGTTTGGACGAATTCCGAGAAGGGCGAATTTTTGGGTTTAAATCGAATTTAAATTCGATTTAAATTCAAAAGGTGAGTGTTTTAACTCACTCACAACTACTAGAAGCTTTTATGTTTGTTTAAATTAATTTTAGAAATGAATAGAAATTTATTTATGAGTATTTGGCATGTTTATTTTATTCATATCTGTTGAATTGCATTTATTTAATTTAACTGTTAATTTAATTAATTTATTGCGTATAAATTTACAGTTAAAATTTATTTGTTTGTATATGAACTGCTAGTTAACAGTTATATAATTTATTACTGAATATAGACTGTAGATTAATAGCTGTTAAATTTAATTTGAATAAAATTGCCAGTATTACCTGTTATGTAGTACCAAAAATAATATTGTTATTGATTGATATTGATTGATGATTGCGATTTGGATGATGGATGATGTTGATGAATGGATGTTTATTGTATATCATTAAATTGCAAATTATCATGCATATTTCATTTCATTCGGGATTGTGGTTTGAAATGATATATAACCGCAAAATTTTATATCTTTTAAATTGCGGATTGAAATGATAAATATCCGTATCACTTGACCATAGGATAGAAAATTATATACAGGCACCGCGGTATATATGTAACTATTTAAATGTGATTTCTATGGTTTGGATGGAATATGGTTTATAATAATCTTAAATTTTATATTGTATAAATATTTTTCTTCCATATATATATATACATATGAAGTTGAAAATTTTGAAATTAAAAGGTGTAAAAAACTCTTTATTAAAAATGAAAGAAAACTAAGAAAATGGAGTTTAATAATTTATATCATATGTTTAAATGTTAAGTTTGGAAATTTTAAGATATGATATTTATAATTGGATTTTTCCCAAAATAAATTGAAATGAATATTCTAGTATAATTTGAATTGGGAAAAATATATATATTTTATTACTAGATATTGAAGTCTTATTATTTATGGATTTTATATGAATATTCAAGACTAATTAATAGAACAATTGATTTGTTGAAAGAATAAAATCCAACTTTAGTTTGAAATATTGATACTCAAAATGGATATACGTATATATAAATAAATTGAAGTGGTTTTGGAACTTGAGAGAGATAATATAAATTTTGGTTTAGACTTTAATAAAGAAATGTATTTATAAAGCCATGAGAACTATTTTCTTTACAAAGTAACATTTAAGTTAAACCATTTAATTCATATACCGTTGAATGTCCAAACCATTCAAGTTTGAGAAGTTATGGTTTTAAATTATGATTTTCAAAATATTATGCTTTGAAAATATTTGATTTTCAGACGTTATGAAGTTAAAGCATTTTGATTTTGGAAAAGAATTATATTTGGGATAAGTGATAAAATTTGGTTTTGGGTTTTGAAATGATATCGTATTCATGGTTATGAAATGGAATGTTTATTCTGATTTTTAAAGTATAACCTATTTTTAAATGACCGCGGTGTTATAATAACGATGGGTTGGCAAAGAGACCGGGATCAGATATGGACATACTCTCTGTCGATATCGAAAACCACTTTGACTAACCGTGTACGCGGTGGAGATTCCAGAATGAAGTAGGTGGTGGCGACGTGTCCTGTAAGGTAAATACGTGGACCCGACTCCCATGAGTTGGCATAAGGTGGCTAAAACAGGAGCGATTCTCAGGCCAATGAGGTCATTCCTCTGATCGGACCCTCCTCTTCGATATTATACTTTGATTTTGGATTGATTCAGTGGCCACTTCTATATTTTGATTTTGGGGAGTTAGTCCAAGGTGGGCGGTAACTGCGGCTACGCGTTTCCACCAGCCTGGATAGCAATTGGTATATCTACCCTGGCATTGCCTAGTTGTGCCGTGTCACCTACCATACCGAGCCTTTACTACGAGTTTCTATTTGTGTCGTACCTATGGAGTATCCTCTGGTAGCTTCCCGATCAGGAGGTATTACGGTACTGTATAGACTATTGGCATTATTTTGTGTTAAGGGCTATATAGGTAACCCCTTAACGCTATTAAAAAGTAAGTTTATTTTATAAATAGACACTACTATACTAGCGCAATATACTACATAGTAAATAGTTTAACGGACCCTTAGGAGATGTAAATCCCGAGCATCTCTTGAGTTACTGTACTCATATTTATTTCTGTTAATTTAACTCACGTAAGATCTTTTAGTTCTGACTCGAGTGTTTTGTCTTTTCAATTCGCTCGGGTCAGTCCGAGCGTTTCAGGATCGAAGACTTTAGCTTTGGAGGACGAAGACGAAGAATCCGTATTATTATTATTTATAGTATTGCACCACACTCATACTGTTCTGCTGCATTGGTTTTATTGGTATGTGTAACTCTGATATTTATTGTGTAAAGAATAACAAGTGTTTTGTAAACCATTTATGAATTGTATATTTATTATTATATTTTATCCTTCCGCCGTGAGATTCTATTTTGTTTTTATTTCTTCTCTGTTTTTCTTATTTACCCCATAACAATCCGCCCTTCCGTTATGTTTTGAATTGGCACGTGTGTCGGTTTAAAGTGTGCGAAAATGCAGGATGTTACAGGATTTCAAATGATTTCTGAAATACTTAAGTGATTATTGAAGACTTTGGAATTTGTTTAAAATGTTTCGAGTGTCTAAGTAATGGTTTAAACTCCAGTGGTTTAACTAAAAATGTTTATGGATTGTAAAAAGATTTGGAAACTTATAAATTTTTAAAATTTCCTGGAATGGAATTAACTTGTAAAATGGTTAATAAGTTAGGAGAGTAAGTCGAATTAAATGAACCTAACCTAAGTTTAATAATATTGTGATTGGATTTGGATTAAAGTTGAAATATAATTGAAATGGAACCGTATCACGTAGTGGATACATTAAATGAAATTAAGTTCTTACTTAATAAAACTAAAATGGTAAAGAGAACGGGGTAATTGAATTTTATGAGAATTAAATTAAATAGAAGTGAACTTAAGTTATGAAGTTGGAAAAGTTTAAAGAAAGTTAATTAACTTAAGTTTAAAAATAATAGAAGCTTGGCTTCGAGTAAGGGTGAAAGCCCATTAAATAAAAGTTTGTGTTAAATTAATTTGGAAAATGGTTATTAATATTAGCATGAAATGTTGTCAAGTTTAATGGAATGGGTTTAAATGAAACCAACGTGGGAATGAATAAAATGTAAGTGAACAGTTTGTAAATAAGTTAAAATGGAAATGAATTAAATGAAAATTGAGTTGGAATCGATTGGAAGTAGTTAAAAACTAAAATGCATAGGTCATTAAGTGAATATCATTTGAAATTGCGTAGAGATGATTGTCGTTTGACGTAAACGAGATTTAATAAAATTCTATGAATTTGTGGAAGCAAATATAATTGAATTTTTGAATCAATTGAAAAGAATATGAGTTTGTTTGGAATTATAAATGAATTGAAGGTAAGTAAGTGAGTTGTGCATCACTTAAGGTGAATGCAAGGGTAAGAAAAGCGAGTGAAAGCAATTGAATTGGTGATTGAAACCTTATAAATTACTTTTAAGTGTTGTTTGGTAGGTATGGCTGATGAAATCCCTGTGTTAGCTATTGAAAATGAGTGAAATGTAAATTAATTTCCTATATATGGCACTTGCATATTTAAATTGAGTAAGTACAGGTACCAGATGACCGTTTGGCTGGATTTTGGTCGCCCAAATTGCTAAAATAATAAGCCGCTTGCTTAAAAATGCTAAATAAAGTACGTCTATGCAATTAAAATAGGAAATATGAACTGTTTTTTTTTCCGACCGTTTGGGTTGATGTATATATATTTATATCTCTTGTCAAATTACAAAAGCTCCTCCGTACAAAGGAGACTCTGGCAAAAAAATTTGAAAATTTTGGGAGTTCGAAAAATTTTTGAAAATTTTTTTTGGAAAATTTTTGTTAGCGTCCAAACAAATTCAAATTGGAAATTGAAGTAAATTAGTGGATGAAACTATTTTAAAATAATGATATGAATTAGTCATAAATGGAAGATAAAATTCAATATTCATAGTTGAAGATAAATTGAATTCATATGCAAATGGGAGAACCAATTTGAATAGAAGTAGATATTACCTAAAGTGGTGAAGTGAAAATAAATATAAGAAGCGTATAAAATACTTGTATTGAACTTAAGAAGAAATGGTGAAATTCTTAAGTAATATGGGTGTCGGGAAAATATATTGAATAAGTATTTGAGTAAAGATTTAATAAAAATATGTGAAATGATAAGCATTGATAAGTGAATAGAAATAAAAAAGAATGTGAATAAAAGAAAATGGATATAAACACGTAGGATGTACGAATATTATTTTATTCGCATAGCGATTTGATCCAGATTCGAGCATAGAATTTCGAGATAGTTATATCGATCCGAGTTAGGATTTTTCACTGAATTTTCGACGACGAACCCTTGATATGGATTTTGATTGATTCTGGAAATTCCATATCGTAGTTATGACTACGCAAGGAGAATGACGGCTTCTGATCAAGAAACCAGATCTAAGTTCGCACTAGGAAGTCGGGTGGACGATACTAGTTCGAAAATGAAATTGTGTGATCGAGCGAGTGATCGAATTTGATATTTCGTATGGTTGATATGTGTACATTATACTATTTTGGATGAATAAATATCGAAATTTTGTAAGGGAGTCAATAAAATGATTTTGAATGTTGTGATTGGATATTATTGCTATGTAGGATATATAGGTTTTATAAAGGAAAAAAGAAAATTTGTTTGATTTCAGAATATAAATTTGAATTGCTCGACAAAAAGGTTATGTGTTCAAGTTTCTTTATGAAATTTGATTGAGTCTTGGATCTAACCACTTGGCCTTTTGTTTTCTTTTGGGATTTGGGAGCCCGTAGAGGCATTTTGTAGTTGTACCAAGCTAGCCGCGCAAAGGAGGCACTGGCTAATTTTTTTGGAAATTTAGGGAGTTAGAAAATTTTTGAGAAAATTTTGATAATTCAAAATTTGGTTTTAAATTGAAATTTGAATGATTGAGAAAAAAGGTATTGTTTGAAAACTGTGGGAGAGTTTGGGAAGTTAGTAAGAATGATAGCGGGTCTTTTATAAAAAGATAGTTGGTGGGATGTTGAATTGTTGGTTTTGGGGGAAAAGTGAACGGTTATTGGACCATTCTTCCTAACAAGAATTTCGGGGACGAAATTCTTTTAAGGGTGGAGGAACGTGACGATCTGGAATTTTGGACATTTAAAATAGGAATACTTAATTGTTTTTGAATATTTAGAAGTTAATTTTTAACTTGAATTCAAATATCACTATTTATTTGATAATTAAATTATTGAAATAAATAATTTGAAGTTAG
Source organism: Allium cepa (assembly GCA_030765085.1). NCBI lineage: Eukaryota > Viridiplantae > Streptophyta > Magnoliopsida > Asparagales > Amaryllidaceae > Allium > Allium cepa. Next base: position 933,428,866 of record CM060943.1, on the reverse strand, counting down.
GTAAAATGTTGAATTTGGAATTTTAAGCCTGTTAAAAATAATTTGATGGCTTGTAAAATTTATATTGACAATTTTGAAGATAAAAAAAGCTTTTAAATTGAAATTGAAAGTGATTTGTTCAGTTTTGAAATTTCATCGTTTAAATTGAGTTTAAAAATAGCCTTCCGAGGCACAGTCTCGGAAGTCGACGAAACTAGAGCCATTGGATCCGTAATATTGTATTATTATCGGATTTTAATGTCCGTAGTGTTCGGAGTGATCATTTGGCCGTACGGTAGACAAACGCGCTGAAATTTTATCGAAATTTAATATAATAACTGGGTCCAAAAAGCTATCTTCTCCATACGATCGAATTAGGACTCGAAACCTTTTTCATTGTGTTTGGATTAGGGGTATAACAGTATAAACGCCTGGTGGCACGCCTTGATAGGAGGTCAAGCTTATGGGTTACATTTGTCGAGGCAATGTAAATTTAATTAAAGATATATTTATTGGTTGACTAGCAGTATTCCTTCATATCTGAAGTTTCTGCTATCACTGTAACGATCTTTTGCATGCCACCTTCTGATCAACATCACATCTTGTTCCCTTCGTTTCTTTATCACGCGAGCAGTTTCTTTATCGTTCAGAAGAAAATAAAAGGATAAAATCAATGGTCGATAATTCAGGAAAACATTGGGGAATAGAGATTTTAAAACCAAATAATGAGAATTATTTTCCTCTTCCATAATTAAATCGCGTGTATTCACTTTCCCTTCCTCTATCCTCAGTTCATTCAAATCCCTAGTTATCGAAATCAAGGCAACGAAATAAATCGCATTCCTCTTTCCCTTTTCACCCATTCGCGGAATCGAAGCAAAAATGGAGGCGACTAGATCGCCTCTGGCGCGCCTACACGCTCGTGTGCTGTGCGTAAGTGCTCGAGTTGTTGGCATTGGCATCGGCGGGTTGTAGGGGAGGGGTCGCGATTGAGTTTGAAGGGGATGGCGAGGAGCTTTGGCATTCGATCGACGAGGGTTTGGCATTCGATCGACGAGGGTTTGGCTGCGCAATGAGGGATGGCTGCTCGATGGAAGCCCAAGGGTTTAGAGGCAGAAGGTATTCGACTTCCTTCTTTTTCAATTAAAATTAATTTAAATAAATATATGTATATATATAGTAAGAGGAAAATATATATGTGTATTTAACTCGGTAGGTATTTATAGTAAAGTATTAGTTAAATTGATGCATATAGTATTGGATCCCATACAATGGCAGGGCTACTGGGGTACCGCCCGTCACAGTACGTGGCCTAGATCACAGTACCGAGGAGCCACCCTAACTCCCCTGCAACACAAGGCCAGAACCATTCCTTACTGAACGGTCTCAAACAAGATAACCATGCAGTTGGTTGCAGACGAACCACCCACACAGCCGAATAAAAGGGACATCTAGACAGGAGTATACCTCGTCCTGCTTGGGCATGACCCACCTAACCTTGCTGCACATCCCCTGTTTTAGCCATTCCCGGTTGATAAGGCTTGAGGCTGCGTTTACCTTTTGTTAACGTAAAAATCAGACGCTAACATCCCGGTATAAATTGAAGTTGAGTGAAAGCACCACCCGTGTACATGGGAAATACAGACAAGTAGAGAAATCACAGAAAAAGCAGAAAAGACAACAGTATTTATAGTGGTTCGGCTTAGGTAAGCCTACATCCACTTTAACTCTCTTTATTACTGAATTTGGTTACAACTTTACAACAATCTTCAATTACAACACACTTTAGACTAGTAGATCAAACTTTGAAGGAGAATAATCTTCCGAATTCATGTTGAATGATGTAGATTTTCTCTTGGAGATCGTAGTGGAGTCCTTGGTGTTTGGAGTACTTGAAGTGTTGAATGAGTCGAGAATTCAGCAGAGTATCGGTGCTTGAGGTGATCGGCCAAAAGTCCTTTGTAGTTGGAGTTAGGACTGTATTTATAGGGAATACTCTGGGCAGAATTTTATCACCAAGTGCTAGGTCGCATACGACCTAAGGTAGGTCGTAGGTCATAGGTCGGCGACGACATAGGGGATCACCTGCACCAGCTTTATTGTAACTTGCCCTGAATAATTTATTAGGTCGGCAGCGACCTAAGAGATGGGATCTGACTTATCTTGATTGCATTTGGTTCTTTTCTCAGCGAGTTAATAGGTCGTGTACAACTCATTATAGGTCGTAAGTCAACTGGGATTTAGGTCGCTGAGACCACTTCGTTCTTAGGTCGGTAGGCTGTGGCATTGTTTAGGTCGCATATGCTTTATGTCGCGAAGTTACAGGAACCTTTTGGTCGCTGATCCTCTTAAGTCGTTAGGTCGCTAACTTCTTAAGTCGTTAGGTCGCTAACTCCTTAAGTCGTTAGGTCGTTTTTCCACTTAGGTCGGCAGGCAGTTAGGTCGCTAGAACCTTTCCATAGCTAGGTTGTTTGCCTGTTTGTCTCATTAGGTCCTAGCCTGTTATGAACTGTTAAGTCGTGAACTAGACCGTTGAGCTTGATAGGTCACTTACTAATTGAGTCGTTAGGTTGCAACTTCCTATAGGTCGTGGGTCGCTGCTGTAGTTAAGTCGCTCACTTTTAGGTCATTAGCACTCTTAGGTCGTTAGGTCGCATAAGTTTTAGGTCGCTTCAGAAATAGGGTTAAACACTTGCCCCTCGAAGTTCAGGCCTATGCCATAGGTCGTGTGCTTCGATCTGACTTAGCTAGGTCGTGAGCGACCTAAAACTTATATTAAGTCGCGTGCCTATTCGTCTTCCCCTTTTTGTCCCATATAAATTTGTTAGGTCGCTAACCCTTCCTCACTCGACTACTCCGATCTCCCACTGCCATTGATAGATCTTCAAGCTTCCAAAGGCAAATTCAACTCGTTTTGTTGTTGATTCATCTTTACCAACATACTACGTAAGTGAATTCAATCTCTTTCCTACCATAATTGCCATCCAATCGTGAATCCATGTTTTCCGAATCAAGTCCAATTCATGTGTCGTGCTTTATTTTGAATGACTATTATGATCGACTTTTGATCACCGTTTGATATGTCATTGTTGTGATTCAAGAAGGCACGGTAATATCTATAATGAATCGAAGGTATTTGGAATCGATTTTTTGGGTGATTTGGTGGTATGCGGAGATGATTAAATTCACGAAGAGGATGATGGGTTTTGTGGTGTGGGCGTTAACGGGTTATCGGGTCTGGTGAGCTTTTGTGTGGATAGGAAGTCAGCGACTTAGTGGAGGGTTATCGGGTCTGGTGAGCTTTTGCGTGGATACGAAGTCAGCGACTTAGTGGATCTGAGCGTTCAAGATAACTCACGACCTAAGGGAAGCTGGATGACCTTCAAACTCGCGATCTAAGGATCCTTCGAATCTGCGACTTAACTTTTAGGTCGCGCTGGGATTCAAACGACCTAGGACTTAACAAATTTGCACATGAATTCCAAGCAGGACGACTTAACAAATTAACGACCTAATCTTTTTTGCGGCATAGGCTGTAGGTCGCGGCCGAGTTAGGACTTTAACAAATCTGCATTGCCTTGAACCTTTTAACTTGCACAGTGCGACCTAAGGAAACTCTGACCTATGCTAGGTCGCTGGACAACCTAAGACTTGTGAAATTCTGAGAAGACTTGGCTGAATTGTTTGAACTTGAATTTTGTTGTACTCCTTTGTAGATTATTTTAACTTTTAAAGCTGTCAACCTGTTAAATACAACATTTGCAGAAAAATGGGACGAATATACTGTCATTGACTTCCCACATCGAATGACAGATTAGTCGACAAAGAATAATCAACTTAAATGAACTGTGTGAACGAAATGCTGCGAACTAAAGAATTCAAGTGAAGTATTAAAGCAAAACTAAAGTATCCAATTAAAGCCGATTCGTTTGCATTAACACTACACTTGAATTTTATATTAACAAGTCCTGAAATCTCATAGTCGACCAACTGTCAACTAGTTTAATTTCAGTTATGTTTGCTTTCTGTTTTTGTTAGTTTTGCACAACACTTCACACTTTTTAGGAAACGTGCACCTTCTTATTTGAATGTCTAGTTCCTTGCATAGAATGACTTCTCAACAAGGAGAAACAGAATTGGCTGAAGAGACTTTTCCAATTGCTACTCCATTGGTTAATCCTCCAGAGAGAGTTTCAACCACACTAACATACAAAGTTTTCCGCCAACAGTGCGCTCTGTTTGGCATTGCTGAAGCAGATGCCATTCTTCCTGAGAGAAGCGATACTGCCGATATACCACCTTCTGGTTTTGCAGCAGTTAATCGTCAAATGTGCAAGAGTGGAGCTATCCCTCCTTTTAACGACTTTCTTCAACGGCTTCTTCTCCGACTAGCTATCTCCCCCTTCCAGCTGCACCCCAATGGCTATGCTATTCTGATGGGGTTATGTGTGCTATTCGGAAGGACGTTGGATCGCCTTCCGAATTTTGATGAAGTTTGCTATTTGTGCACGTTTGCCAAAAATAAAGGCCATCCCTCCATCATTCTTGTGAGAAGCGCTAGGAACCGTAAACTAATAATCGGCCTTCCCGAAAGTGCTCACGGTTTTCTAAATCAATTTTTCTTCGTTCGCTGTCCTCCGGGATTCTATGATACCTGGAGAGTAGGAAGTAAGAGCATTTATCTTTGTTCCTGATGTTTTTCTCTGAGCTTTTCATAGCCTGAGTTGTCAAATGTTAACTTCGCCTTTTACTTTTCAGCGCTTCCTCCTCCTTCTAGGGATTCTAGTCATAAACCAACTTTTGAGAGGCTTATGGCCGTGCCAGTTGAGGAGAGGAGCATTCAATTTCTGTTGAAAGACGAATTTTTGTATCAATACGGACTTTTGCATACCTCTCGCTCTACACACCCTCATGAAGTCCCAGACTCCCCAACCCAAGCATTGGATGCCCCAGTTTCTGCCGATGCACCCATACCGAAAGAACTTGCCTCTGAGGCTTCTCTAGTGAAGTGCTCCACTTCCGTTGATGTCGCGGGGTCATCCGGCAAACTTGCCCCGGTCACTGAAGAAAAAGAGTTTCAGGAATTACCTCCACATTCGAAGAAGTCTGGTGATGAAGAAGCTGGGAAAACAAGCCCTGTCAAACAGAGTGGAGACGACACTTTCGAAGGGTTGAGCGACCTGTTTGTCACTTCACAGGAACTCTTTAAAGACGACCCCATCACCACCAGGGTTTCTTCTTCAGTAGTTGAGGCGACTTCTACTCTGCAACAGACTCCATCGACTCAAGAGTTGACGTTAACTACTACTACTACGATTACTCCGCAATCAAAGAGCGGTTCGTAGTTTGATGCGCGTAGCTTGCACATCACACACACTTAGAATCTTTCGGCCCTTTTATACTCCTAACTCTCTGTACTTTGAAGATTCTAAAGTTACACTTGTTTTCTCTGAAAACTTTTAAGACTTGTCTCTTCTTTTTTATTTCAGATTCTCTGATGGGACGTAGCAGCTCCTACTATGACGACTTTCAGCGCTACGGGAGGCGTAGTCAATATGATTATAGGCGCTACCTTCCCGCTCACAGAGAAACCGATGAAAAGAGAGCCGCTCGAAAGGCTCAGGAGAGAAGGGCTCAAGAAGAGCGTTCTGAGAGGAAAGAAAGGGAGGAGCACCATGATTCCTGCCATAAAGGTGACGATTCCCACAAGAAAAAATCCCATGATGACCGAAGAAAAAGTCATATGGTTGAGGACCCAAGTAAGCGTGCTCGACACGGTGAGAAGCATACTTCTACAACTCCTGAAAAGGTCACTGCCCCCGTCTCACTTGACATTCCTTCTGGCTCTCCTGCTCTCGGGAAGACAGACATTAAAACAATAATCAACAGGCCTAAATTCCAAGTTGGATCAGGCCCGGCTACTCTACAAAGCCGGTTCCCGCACTGGTGCCTGAAGGGAGTGCGGTTCGATCTTGACTTGATTCCTATCGACAAGCCTGCCATGCTGCGAAATCTCGATGCCGTCAGGCTTGATATTGAAAGGATGTCGAACTGGCAAAAGCTTGTTGACGAGCTTCAAAGGGTCAACCGTGCGACTATAGAGGCCATGCTTACTATGGAGAATGATAAGGCCGAATGGCAGAAGGTTCTCGAGCAGCACGATACCGAAATGAGGAGTATCGCTACTTACAATGAGGAGCTTGAGGCGAAAGTTGAGGAACTTAAACAAGAGCTTGCTACTTCATCTACTACATATACTCAAAAAGAAGAAGTACTTCAGAAGCAAGTTCGCGATGCTCACGCAGCTCAGCGACATGCCGAGGCACAACTTGAAGCTGAGAAGAAAACAGCGGGAAGGTATCGTGCTGAGGTTACAGAGTTACAGGAGAAAGTCAACTCTCAGGAGGAGGAAATTCAAATGCTAAAGCTTCAACTTTCCAAGGCTGAAAGAGAGCGCGATGAGGCCGTTGGCGGTAAAATTGCAGCTGAAGAATCTCACGAGGCAACGAAGACCAACATCAGCTCGACACTGTTTGACTTTTACCTCCACAGCATCTTGGGGCATGGTAGTCTTGCCTTCCTAGGCCCCAAATATGAAGTTACACTGGCTGAAGTGTGGGAGGCTGCACTTGACATGCTTGGCGGTAAAGGCGCTGGCTATGCCGAATCAGCTCTTAAGGAGCATTACTTGGATGATGATGCTCACGCTGCTCTTGCCAAAGGAAAGGAACAACTTGCAAAATTAAGAGCTGGAATGGCAGAAGGGGAACAGTTAGGAAAAACTACTTCAACTATTCCAGTCCGGCCTTCTCCTTCGGCCGAAATCGACATTATTGGCTCCAGCTCTCATTCTCCATCCCTGGCCAAAGTTACCACCGAGATCACAAGCATACAGGGTGGAGATGAAGGCGACGAGAGTGCCGAGGCACAGGCTTATGAGGTTGATGTCAGGAAACCGACTTTTCCAGGTAACTCTATTGTTAATCTTGCCCAAGTAGACTGCTCATCTGTTTCTTACGAGCTTGATGAGCTTCTTGACTATTTCCTGAACCTCAGCGAGCCTTTATCTCCTCTCTTTACTGACTTTAACTTTTTTCCTTATGTAGAGAAAGCATCGAGCATTGTTCAAACTTCCCCTCCTCCAATTATTCCTCCTCTATCTCTTCAGGTCACTACTCCTTCTGCCTCGCAACCAGGATCACAAGAGGAGCAAATGAAGCTCTCCAAGACTTGGACGATCCCATTGCTTCACAAGAACACAGGGGAGAAGAAACTGAAGGGATTGAGAAGACTCCAGAAGCAACCGGTTCCGATGATGAACCATTAACTACACTTTTCTCTCCAGGTAGTGGGTCTTCTTCCAGGAAGAGAGGGAAGCATGGAGTCTCTAAGAAAAAGAAGGAGGCTTCTGCTAGCGAGACACAAGAGGGAGAAGAACCTATTGTATACCTTTCCCCTTCCTCTCCTACTCTTACAAGCCGGCCTAAGAAGTTAACCATTCGGCCAGGCGCAGGCTCAAAAGGCGGAAGGAAGAAGAAATGATGGCTTTGGTCCTGTGCTTTTTATATCGCTTTTTTGCTTTTTGCATGTACTGGTAGGAAATTGTGCGGGTACCGGCCTCCGCTTTTCTTTTTCTCTTTACTTTGAAACCTGTACCTGTACAAAATTTTAACAGTGTTGAATAAAATGATTCTTTTTCTTTGTACAAACTTCTGTCTGTATCTGAGAATGCATTTATTATTCATTGTCGTACAAGTTTCTTTACATGATATTGCAATGAGCTTGTGGTATGTTGTTCGAGCGTAATTTTACCAATATAGTTATACCATGCTGTATGTAGCTATACCATGTTGCCCCTATACCATAAGCTTGTTGCAATATTTTATACTTTGAGGGGACTTGTACTTCTATTTTCTGGAGAATAATTATTCCATACTTGGAGGAATATTATTTCATTAAAAATAGAGTACAACTCCATCCATATAAGTTTTTGCGCTTCATCCTTCGAAGATATCACTTTTTCTTTTGTGCATTTATACATTTTACCAAGTGAATTCTTCTATGTGGTAAAGCGGGCCTCTGAAGGGTACTTTAACTTCTTTTGAAGGAAGAGTATTTTCCAGAATAGGTGAATCAATCTTCCTTTGAGAGTTAAAGTGTGCCTTTGAAGAGGGCTTTTTTTTTTTTTTACGCCACAGTAAAGGGCTTTCTGATTTTTGCTTCTTTGAAAAGTTGCACCTCTGAGGAGGGCTTTTTCACGTTTCAACACTTGGAAGTTTTATTTCAATCTCGGTGAAACGTGTGCCTCCGAAGAGTTGTGCCTCCGAGGAGGGCTTTTTCACGTTTCAACACCTGGAAGTTTTATTTCAATCTCGGTGAAACGTGTGCCTCCGAAGAGGTCTTTCTATTCGATTGTGCCTCCGGGAGGAGGTCTTTTCATTTCTGCCTCTGGGAAGAGGTCTTTTTGTTTCTACCTCTTGGAAGAGGTCTTTTGTTTTGTCGTGCCTCTGGGAAGAGGTCTTTTTGGTTTCTGCCCCTTGGGAAAGGCTTTTATTTTTCCCTGTTCGCTGGGAAGCGGGCCTCCGAAGAGGGCTTTTCACATTTCATTTCACGGGAGTGTATCGACCGATCATGATGAAATGTGTGCCTCTGAGTAGGGTTACTGCCTCGAAGTTTGGAGTTTCTTTCTCTCGGTTGGACGGATTCGCGGGAGTGTATCGACCGATCATTTCGCAACTTTGTATCGAGAAAGATCTCTCTTTTTCTGGTTGGCCCGCTCGAGGTCTTTTAGCATTTCAACTATGGTGAAATGGGCCTCCGGAGAGTGCTTTACTCGTTTCAACACCTGGAAGTTTTATTTCAATCTCGGTGAAACGTGTGCCTCTGAGTAGGACTTTTGCCTGGAAGTTTGGAGTTTCTTTCTCTCGGTTCGACGGATTCACGGGAGTGTATCGACCGATCATTCCGCAACTTTGTATCGAGAAAGATCTCTCTTTTTCTGGCTAGGCCCGCTCGAGGTCTTTATCCTCCGTAGAGTTGTGCCTCCGAAGAGGGCTTGTGCCTCCGAAGAGGTCTTTTGCTGATTGATGCTTGCTCGCCCATGTCTCTTTGCCATCTATTCATGTTGGCGATCCCCGTTGTCTTGTGCAAGTGTCATCACTTTTTTGTTCTCAATAATTTCCCTTATCCAAAGAAATATACTTCATAGTTAAGCGAGTTGGTGGTGGTAGACACAGGCTATTTAATTAGTTGTTTGTTTGTTCAAACATTTGCAGTTAGTTAGAAATGGTCCACTTCCATCCACATTGCTAACTTTTTTTCGAATCACTTCTGTTGTAGGATTTGAGTGTGGAAATTTTGAATGGCTTAGTGTTTGTTTGCTGAGTGATGTCGGGGATTGCTTGGTCTTGCGATGGGTAAGCTTTGCTTTTATGACCTGCATTATTAAATCGACATTTTAATGACACAATTAATGTATTTTATATGTCGAAATAAAACAAAGCAGTTTATAATAGTAGAGAACACAAGATTTATGGTGGTTCGGCCAAAAACTGGGCCTACATCCACTTTATAGATTTTCATTATTCACTTGCTTTACAATTGGTTTCAATACAAGAATCATATATTTTCAATTCTTTTACAATATTTCAGCAAAGCTTTCAAGTAAAATAGGGACGCAAATGATTACTGTTCCAAGCTCTAGGGATTGGTTCTCCTTCAACAGTCGTGAGTTTGAATGTGCCATCAAGAAGCTTTGCGCCAATAACATATGGTCCTTCCCAGTTTTGCCCAAACACACCTATGGCTGTCATAATTCTCTTCAGGACTAAGTCTCCAACTTCAAAGCTGCGCTGACGAACTTTGGAATTGAAGTGCCTGGCTATTCTTTGCTGGTGAGCTGCAATTCTAAGCCTTGCCTCTTCTCTTCTCTTCTTTCATCAAGAAGGTCAAGTGCTTTCAGTTGCAATTTTTCATTCTCACTTTGATCAAAATGGATCCTTCTGTGTGAGGGGACTTCAGTTTCCACTGGAATCATTGCTTCTGATCCGTATGCCAATGAAAATGGAGTATGCCCAGTCGCAGTTTTGTGAGTGGTCCTGTATGCCCATAGTGCAAGCGGTAACTTATCGACCAAACCACCTTTTGCTTTTTCCAGCTGCTTTTTGATGGTTGATTTGAAGATTTTGTTTACTGCTTCCACTTGCCCGTTTGCCTGCGGATGAGCCACTGCTGAGAAGCTTTTTTGGATCTTGAATCGTTTGCAAAAATCTTGGAACTCCTCACTTTCAAACTGAGTACCATTGTCTGTGATTATCTTCTGAGGCACACCATACCTGCAAATGATATTTTTAGTCACAAAACTTATCATTTTCTTAGAGGTAATAGTGGCCAAGGGTTCGGCCTCAGCCCATTTAGTAAAATAATCAACACAACGATAGCATATTTAATCCCTGATTTGGCAGTCGGCAAAGGCCCAATGAGATCTATTCCCCAGATGGAAAACGGCCATGGACTGACCATTTGTGTTAGCTTAGTGAAAGGTGCTCTAGGAATTTTAGCGAATCTATGGCATTTATCACACTTTCGGGAATAGTCAGCAGCATCCTGATTAATTTCTGGCCAAAAGTATCCATAACGGAGGATTTTCTTTGCTAAAGTTTGACCACCTGTATGATCCCCACATTCCCCTCCGTGTACTTCGGTTAGAATTGTCTTAGCTTCTTCCTTTGTCACACATCGGAGTAATGGTATTGAAAATCCTCGTCTGTACAAACGACCGTCTTGAACTATATATCTGGAGGCTTTCCTCATCAGCTTTTGTCTCTCTTTTGAATTTTCTGGCAGAGAACCATTGAGTAGATATTCAAGTATCGGAGTCATCCATGATTTTTGCTCTTGGGATACATTCATAATCCAATCAACATCCATTTCAACTGTGCATGGAGCTGACAAGACTTCGACGGGAACTAAACCCAATAGTTGAGCTTCACCAGTACTTGAATACTTCGCAAGAGAATCCGCCTTCATATTTTCTTCTCGGGGGATATGGTTTATTGAATAACGGTCCAAACCTTGAAGGAGCTCCCAGGCTTTTGATAAATAGGCTGGTAAATTCCCTTTTTAGCTTGAAATTCCTTCTTGACTTGACAAACAATAAGTTGAGAATCACTGAAGATATGCAATGCCTTGATGTTTAGTTCTTTAGCGATCCTTAAACCAGCGATGAGAGCTTCATATTCATCTTCATTGTTTGTCGAAGGGAATTCTAGTCTCAGCGCATAACACAGCGATCGCCCCACTGGGGTTTCAAGGACAACCCCTGCTCCAGAACAGTAATCATTCCTTGCGCCATCGACATATAATTTCCATTGGATTGGAACACTATTAGTAGCTTCCTCCTCACTATCACCCTTATCCGTGCATTCCGCAATGAAATCTGCCAAAGCTTGTCCATTGATTGCTTTTCGGGGATGGTAAGTGATGTCATATTGACTGAGTTCAATATTCCATTTCAAAAGACGGCCCGAAGTCTCAGGATGGAATAGGACTTGCTTTAGAGGCTGATCAGTGAGGACTTTGATGGGATGAGCTTGGAAATACGGCCTCAATTTTCTTGACGCAATCAACAAACAATAGGCGAGCTTTTCCAACCTTGAATAGTTCATCTCTGCCCCAGTGAATCTTTTGCTGATATAATAGACTGGGCGTTGAATCCTTGCGTCTTCCCGTACCAACACTGCACTGAGAGCATGAGACGAAATTGCCAAATATACGTAGAGATCTTCACCACCATCAGGCTTTGAAAGTATCGGAGGCACTTCCATATGACGAATCAACTCATCAAATGCTTTCTGACATTCAGGAGTCCACTCAAAGTTTTTCTTTCCGTTCTTCAGAGCATCAAAGAATGGAATGCATTTGTCAGTGGCTTTGGAAATGAACCGACTCAGAGAAGCAACCTTTCCATTGAGACTTTGCAATTCCTTCTTCGTTCTAGGAGCCTTGACCTCTCTCAGGGCAGTGATTTGAGCTGGATTGGCTTCAATGCCCCTAGCGCTCACAATGAAACCCAAAAACATTCCGGACTCCACTCCAAATGAACATTTCAGGGGATTAAGCTTCATTCTATACTTTCGGAGTACTGCAACCATCTCTGCCAAGTGATCCATGTGGTCCACTGCTTTCTTAGATTTTACTAGCATATCATCAACATAAACTTCCATTGTCTTGCCAATCTGTGGTTTAAACATGGCGTTAACAAGCCTCTGGTAAGTTGCCCCTGCATTCTTGAGTCTGAAAGGTATGACCTTGTAGCAGTAGAGTCCAACATCTGTGATGAAGCTTGTATCCTCTTGATCCGGCTCATGCATCATAATCTGGTTATATCCGGAGTATGCATCCATAAAATATAACAATTCATGCCCTGCCGTCCAATCCACCAACTGATCGATCCTGGGCAGCGGGAAATAGTCTTTGGGGCAGGCTTTGTTCAGATCTGAAAAATCAATGCACACTCTCCACTTTCCGCTAGCTTTCTTAACCAGTACTGGATTTGAGACCCAATTTGGATAAGTGGATTCTCTAATGAACCTGTTCTCCATGAGCCGATCCACTTCTTCTTTTAACGCTGCCGTTCTTTCAGGACCCTGAGTCCTTCTCTTCTGTTTTACTGGTGTAAACTTTGGATCAATGTTCAGAGTATGTACTGCAATCTCTGGGGACATTCCGCACATGTCAGCATGATTCCTAGCGAATACATCCAAATTAGCCTTCAAAAATGAAATCAGAACATTCTGAACTGTTGTACTGAGTTGTGAACCAACAATAAGCACTTTGTTTGGGTCCTTTGGATCAACGGGCACCGGCACTGTTACCTCTACCGGTACTACCCTATTCTCCACTGCACTGGCTTTCCTTGGATCCATTTCTCTTCGTGCGCCACTACATTCGCCAGTGCAGGGTCCACCCTGTAATTGCTACAAGGTCGGTTCCTTGGTGCGGACTGGAGCCGCCGCACCTTTTCCCATTTCTCTTTTCCTTGATTCTCGTAACTCTGCAAAGTAACATTCTCGCCCCGCATCTTGGTCTCCCTTAATCACACCAACTTCATTATCTGTAGGGAATTTTAGAGTTAGACACCATGGGGCAAGAACAGCCTTAAACGCGGCAAGAGTTGGTCGGCCCAAAAACGCATTGTAGGCAGAGAATTCTTCAACAATTATAAACGTTTGCTTTCGAGCCACCTTCCTTGGTCCCTTTCCAAGTTCTACAAACAAATCAATGGTCCCAATCGGCTGTTTGGGTTCTCCAGCGAACCCAGCGATCTTAAGTGATGAAGCTTGAATGTCAGCCATCGGGATTTTCATTTGATCGAAGGTCTTCTTGAAGAGAATGTTGCATGAAGCTCCACAATCAACTAGAACTCTTCTCACAGTTGCCGGCCCAATACCAGCGGATATGACCAAAGGATCTATGATCGGAGCCTCGATACCCAAAGAATCCCTGACACTGAACACGATATCATCTGTGGAAGTCTTTTGTTGCTTTAAAGGCACATCATTCCCTAAGACAAAAACATTCTCTTCAGCTGGTACATGCCTCAAGGCCCGGGCATACCTTTCCATCTCTCCCTAGCTTCTTCCTGCTGGGTGAGGTCCTCCAGTTATTATATTGATAACAGGTCTTTCCGATTCCTGCTCTATGGCCTTCTCACTTGAGGCAGGACGGTGAGCGGGAACTTGCTGTCCTTGAGTTGAGGAAGCTGGGGCATTTCTGTTCCTTTTCACATACTGCTGGAGTTTGTTTTCCTTCAAGAGTTGTACAATTACCTCTTTCAATTGGCGGCATTCGTTGGTGTCGTGGCCGGGCTGGTTGTGGAACCGACAGAACCTTCCACTTTTTTCCATCTTAATCCCAACTCTCATTTTAGGTGGTGCCGGATAATTGATATCATCTTTGGTCGGAAAGAAGATGTTTTCAGGGGTAACGGTCAAGGGTCTGAAATTGAAAGAACGGCCTCTCTTAGGGTCTCCCTGTTTCTTCCCACCATCGTTTCCCCTTTTTTGAGTGCTAGGTTCTTTCTTATTCGAAGCAGTGCCATTGTTCCCGGCTTCCACTGATACCACCTTAGCCGGTGTTTGGAGGCTCTCCAAGCGCATGAATTCATCTGCTTTCTTGTAGAATTTGTCAAGTGAGTTTGGTTCTTTCATTTTCAACCATTTTACAAATTCGCCTGACTTAACAATTGCCCTCATCAAGTATGTCAAGACCATGCATGGCTCAGCATTATCCACCTCAGCCAATGCTATGTTAAAGCGATTCAAAAATGATCTGATAGATTCTCTCGAATTTTGCTCTAGACTTGATAGCGACATTATATCCTTTGCTTTAGAAGCATACAATCGAAATTGCTCCTTGAACTTCCTGGCCAAATCGGAGAATTGATCGATGGACCTTACCGGCAGCTTTGTAAACCATAATAGAGCTGCACCTTCTAGATAAACCGTGAAGTATCGGCATTTAATTTCATCAGACGCCCTGGCACCAGTCATATGCCAGTCGTACTAATACGGAAACTCGTTAGGATCATTCGTCCCCTTATAAGCCAGAATAGTAGGAGGAACAAATTTCCTTGGGAACTCCGCCTTCAAGATCTTTTCAGTAAATGGAGTTTTTCTTGGAGCAAAACCGCACTCTTTCTCGTCTTCATCTCTTCGCATACTTTCTTTCATGATTTGACGAACCATACCCGAAAAATACTCTTCGTCATTTAGAGGCTCTGGAGGGCACACATCAGCCACTTTTTCTGAATTCTGCCTTGACAACCGTTCACGGAGAGTCGGTTGTGGCCCTGATCCTCCAGCTTGAAGAGGAGTCCTTTCTACAGGGTTTGCAGCTCTTTGAGAAATGTTTCCTTCAACATCCTGAACTCCCGCATTAGGGTTCCCATCATTATTACCCGGTTGACGGTTTGCCCCAAGTAAAACATTCAGTTTACTCAAGATCAGGGCATTCTGGGTATTCTGGGCCTCCAATTGCGCATTCTGAGCATTTAATTGCTGATTCAATCCCAAAACTACGACATCCAATTCTGCTCGTGTAACTCCAACAGTTGGAGCTGCTTGACTTGAAGGAGGAGAGGTAGCGGTATTCTCTTGAACATTGTCGGGTCTTACAGAACTTCGTTTTCTCCCAGGAGCCATTATTTCCAATAAACTTCTGGTTTTAAAAGAAATCCTTTCAACAATCCTTTGCGGAGCAATAGTGGAAGTTTCCTGAGTTGGGTTCTCAGTGAAAGCACCAAAAATGTTAACGTAAAAATCAGACGCTAACACCCCAGTGTAAATTGAAGTTGAGTGAAAGCACCAACCGTGTACACGGGAACTACAGACAAGTAGAGAAATCACAGAAATAGCAGAAAAGACAACAGTATTTATAGTGGTTCGGCTTAGGGTAAGCCTACGTCCACTTTAACTCTATTTATTACTGAATTTGGTTACAACTTTACAACAATCTTCAATTACAACATACTTTAGACTAGTAGATCAAACTTTGATGGAGAATAATCTTCCGAATTCATGTTGAATGATGTATATTTTCTCTTGAAGATCGTAGTGGAGTCCTTGGTGTTTGGAGTACTTGAAGTGTTGAATGAATCGAGAATTCAGCAGAGTATCGACGCTTGAGGTGATCAGCCAAAAGTCCTTTGCTAGTTGGAGTTAGGACTGTATTTATAGGGAATACTCTAGGCAGAATTTTATCCCCAAGTGCTAGGTCGCATACGAACTAAGGTAGGTCGTAGGTCATAGGTCGGCGACGACATAGGGGATCGCCTGTACCAGCTTTATTGGAAATTGCCCTGAATAATTTATTAGGTCGGCAGCGACCTAAGAGATGGGATCTGACTTATCTTGATTGCATTTGGTTCTGTTCTGAGCGAGTTAATAGGTCGTGTACGACTCATTATAGGTCGTAAGTCAACTGGGATTTAGGTCGCTGAGACCACTTCGTTCTTAGGTCGGTAGGCTGTGGCATTGTTTAGGTCGCATATGCTTTAGGTCGCGAAGTTACAGGAACCTTTAGGTCGCTGATCCTCTTAAGTCGTTAGGTCGCTAACTTATTAAGTCGTTAGGTCGCTAACTCCTTAAGTCGTTAGGTCGCTAGAACCTGTCCATAGCTAGGTCGTTCGCCTGTTTGTCTCATTAGGTTGTAGCCTGCTATGAACTGTTAAGTCGTGAACTAGACCGTTGAGCTTGATAGGTCGCTTACTAATTGAGTCGTTAGGTTGCAACTTCCTATAGGTCGTGGGTCGCTGCTGTAGTTAAGTCGCTCACTTTTAGGTCATTAGCACTCTTAGGTCGTTAGGTCGCGTAAGTTTTAGGTCTCTTCAGAAATAGGGGTTAAACACCTTTATAGAACGTATCTCTTAGAATGCTCATCGTCCACCTAACGATGTGATGAAAGCATTCAATCCATACAAGTTCGTTCTGGGTTCGAACGAAACCGAAGGCATTATCTCGTTACACTGGTTTTGGAATCATCCTCAGAGTTAACGACAATAACCCTTGCATTCTGAAAAACATCATCTCGATCTTCACTTGAGATTACACGACCTAACGTTTAATTTGGATCGATGTGGTTTTCGGAATATCAAATCGATACCCGATCCCGATCTCATCGAAATCCAAACACCATTTTAAGGGCCAAGTTGTCTAATTAACTTAACAATCTAATTTCAACATAAAGCAATTTAGCACAGATAAATAACATCAGATAAATCATCTAGCAATTTAACACAGATAAATCATACACAATCATCACAGATATTTCCAAAATATCACAGAACATCACAGGATATAAATAAACATCAGTGGCAATCAATATAATCATCGATTCATATCAACATTTAGTTTGATTTGTTTTAAACTTAATCGCATACTTAAGAGTAAACTATATTTTATTCTTGCTTAATCAATTACTAATTAATTAACTTACTTCAATTTATTACTTACTTATTAATTATTCACTTAATTAATGAATTAATTATTATTACTAATCAATAACCTTAATTATTGATTTATAAAACTCAATTACATAATTAATTATTATTAATTGCTTAATTAATCATTACTTATTAATTAACTAAATCGTTTAATCCTTAATTAGTTACTTAATCGGTTAACTACGATTTGGTAATTAATCAACTTCAAATGATTAATTAAATTCTTAATTGCAAATGTTTTTATACAAGATTATTATTAAAATCTTAAATTACAAATTTAATTAAATTTTTATACAATTTTATTAAATTATAATTATAAAATTTATTATATTCTTAATTAACATTGTTTTAAAAATCATTACTCATCTTCGTATTAGAAAAGCTCACAGTTCAGCTTGGCTTAAAACAGTTTGTAAACATTATCAACTTGATTATTACTTAGTTTATATAACTTCAATTACATATTACTGTTAGAAAAATTCTGTAACCTTAAAAACCTGAAGTCAACAACGTGCTCACTCGGGAAGAACTGGAGACCATCCATTTCTTCTCTCGCGTTCCCTCCCCTGCCACTCTTCTTCCACCCCTGTTCCATCTTCTTCTGGTTTTTTTTTTAAAGCCTAAGTTTTAAAACTGTTGAAACTTAGAAATACACACCCACTCAACCAAACCTCCCCAGCTAAAGACCCAAAGCATCCCTATAATAAACTCGAGTTTCACGCGAGTCGGCATCAGCTAGTACCTCCCCGCCGCCGTGCACGTGCGCGGCGGTTCATCACCGTTCCGGCGCCTCTCGCTTCCACCAACAAATCACACGGCCTCCCCTCACCTGAAATCCAAACCCAGAAAAATGCGGAAAGCTCGGAATCGAAATTTGCCTAAAAAGTCGAACTGTTCAAACTCGATAGCCAAAAATCCCCTCGTCCTCACGATCGCGACCACCAGAGATGACGTGGATTTGGTCGTACGTCGCCGTCAACACCCCCTACAACTTCCTAAAATCTCACGTCACTCGGTTGAGCATCGGGATCGCGTGGATCGAATGAACTGAACCCAAAACACAGCACCCATAAACCCTATTTTCCATCAATCCTTAAAAATCTTGCATTCATAAATTTTTTTATCATTTTTTTGTGAATCTCACATCAATTCCCTAGCTCCATGTCAAATTACAACAATTATAATTGTTTGAATCATCAGAATTTCATGGAAATGCATTTTTGGTTTACAAATGATCTTTGGTTTATTCTTACTGTAAATTTGTATTTACAGTTCTTATATCACGGCCTACCTAAAAAAAATAATCCAATTCTTAGACTTAAGCAAATTTATTTAGTTAAGTTATTAATTAAAGAAAATGATCATATATAAAAAGTATGACTTATTCTCTGATTTTCTTTACCTCAGCAATTGAAACCTGGAAGAACTTGATATGCAGATCTTACAGTACTTAACAAAACATTCAAGAACTTAAATCATCCACATAACAAATCTTCATAAACCACATAATATGAGTTAGAGTAGAAATAAGTTTACTCACTCAAGATTGCCGTAGAAACTTGAAACAAAGGCTGGTTGTTGATGATGATAGAAAACAGCAGTTTAAAGTTTTGAGTTCCTGCAACTTTCTTTTGCTTGAATTTTATTAAGCTTGAGAATATAAAGTTTTGTTTATTTTTTTCCTTCTGCTTTTGTAGTTACAAATGAGCTAAAGGATAAGAAATGATGTATACAAATATTTATAACATTGAACATAATGTCTTCTGGAACAAGCTTTACCTTAATATAATATTTGCTTTATTTTTATTTGTAATAAGGTACTAAATCCTGAAATGTTTTGGATATTTCGGCTAGAAGATATTTTCTCCAGGCAGAAAGTGTGCCAATTAATGTTTGTGTTAACATATATGTTAACATATCATAATGTTTGCTGACACAAACATATTGTATAAGATATTGCAGGTTTTTGTTTGTACTGAAATGTATACATATAGGTTTACACTTATTATGCTTTGCTGACCAATTTTGTACAAGAGTTTTGTTTTATTATCTTGATATGAACACTTGTTCTCTTATGTTCACATATAGGTAATGGTTGTAGAGAAGTTAAATTTGTTTAAAGATATTTGCAGATTTGTTTGTTTAGTGTAATTATACAATGGTTTTGCCTTTTTTGATTTATTACCTTATAACTTAAACGCAACTATACATTTGTTTTGACTGATTTATATGTTTGTCTTCACATATTTATATTTTTATTTATACCTTATTAATATTATAGTTTGTACTTATGTTCATGTAGACCTATGTTTTTAACCATATTTTAAGTTATACTTGTATTAAATATTTGTAAGCTTATTTTATTTTAATTACAAAAATTGTTAGAACTACTTCTTAAATCTTATTTTTAGTTAAAGTTTAATCTTTCCAAAATTTGATTTGTAATGTATTTACACTAATTTTATTTTATATTTATATTTAATATGAATAAAATTGTATTATTGTACTTGTTATCACTATTACTGCATTCATATATCTGAGATTAAATGTCATTCACCTAACTTTTAATTTAATTGAATAAAACAGATTTAATTTTAGATATTGTTAAAAGAGTCTATTTTATATTTTGAAATTATAAATTCCTTTATAACACATATACAACTAATAATATCCAACGTATTATTTATTTATAAATGGAAATATTATATTTTATTTAAATTTGATCAAAAACTTATTATAATAATAGGGTCAAAATTCCAGGATGTCACATTCCTCCCCCCTTAAAAGAACTTCGTCCCCGAAATTTAAATAATAGTTAATTCAAAAGCTTAATATTAACAATCTAAACATACATATCATCCATACCAAAACAAACAATCAAACAGTCCATTCTAACAACATTACTAGTTATCCGGACATAAATCTTGATAAGCTTTTCTAAAACTATCAAGAGTTTCCGAGGTACAATCTTTGGGATCCTCAATCCATTGCACCTTGACGAGTTTCACCACTTTGTTCCTGAGGTGCTTCTCGTCCTGATCTACAATCTGAACAGGATCTCTAACCACAGTCAGGTTGGGTTCTACTTCTAAATCTTCCTGAACAACTGGTTCAATCACTAATGATGGGTCATGAATATATTTCCTTAAATGAGACACATGAAATACATTGTGAATCCCAGACATCCGTTCCGGCAATTCAATCCTGTAGGCTACAGTTCCAATTCTTTCCAGCACTCGGAATGGACCAATATATCTCGGAGCAAGTTTTCCCGTCTTTCTGAATATTATAACACCTTTGATTGGGGAAACTTTGATCAAAACTAAATCTCCGATCTCAAATTCTAAGGGTCTTCGTCTCTTATCTGCATATTTCTTCTGATGATCTTGAGCAGCTTTCATCCTTTTCTTGATAAGTTCAACCTTTGCAGAAGCTTCACGAATTAGATCGGGTCCGAGTACAAGTCGATCATTCGATTCAATCCAACAAGATGGGGATCTACACGGCCTTCCATACAGAGCTTCATAAGGAGCCATCTTAATACTCGCTTGATAATTGTTATTATAGGAAAATTCCACTGGATGAAGATGGTCTTCCCATGATCCACCAAAATCTAATACACAAGCTCGCAGCATATCTTCCAGACTACGATTAAGTCTCTCCGTTTGTCCGTCCGTCTGAAGATGATAGGCTGTACTTAATCTCAAACTTGTTCCCATTGCTGATTGCATAGCTTCCCAGAATTTGCTAGTGAAAGTAGGATCACGGTCACTTACTATGCTAACAGGAACACCATGTAATGTGACTATCTCCTTTAAGAAAATTTCTGCCAAGAAAACTGCAGTACGAGTTGCCTTAACTAGAATAAAATGGGCACTCTTCGTTAAACGATCAACAATAACCAATATTCCTTCATTTCCTTTCCTGGTTCTAGGCAAACCGTCGATGAAGTCCATCGAGATCATCTCCCACTTCCAATCTGGAATTTCCAAAGGTTGCACCCGACAGACTTTTGTTGATCTCCCTTCACTTGCTGGCAAATGCCACAACTATTAACAAAAGCAGCTACATATTTCTTCATATTCGGCCACCAGAAAACTTTCCTCATATCTTTATACATCTTCGAGATTCCCGGGTGAATATTCAATTTGGAACGATGACACTCAGCTAAGACTTCTTGCCTCAGTCCATCAATATTAGGCACACACAAACGACCATTAATCCTTAGAACACCCTGATCGTCTATCTTGAAATCCGAATACCGACCGTCTTTAGTTCCAAGAATTATTTCCTCAAAGGATTTGTCCTTCGTTTGCTTACCAGTGATCCTTTCTTGGATATATGGAACGACTTCCAAAAGAGATAAAACCGCATTTCTACTAAGAGCATCAGCCACGACATTCGCTTTCCCCGGAGTATACAAAATATCCAGATCATAAGATGCCAAAAATTCGACCCATCTCTGCTGTCTCAAATTAAGGTCTTTTAGAGAGAAAATATATTTCAACGGTTTGTGATCCGTGAATAACTCAAACTTTTCTCCCAAAAGATAATGTCTCCAGATCTTCAAAGCAAAAACAATAGCTAACAGTTCAAGATCATGCGTAGCATAGTTCTTCTCATGGGACATCATTTGTCGACTAGCATACACAATCACTCTGCCATTCTTCATTAGAACCGCACCCAATCCAACTAAACATGCATCCGTATATACCTCAAATTTGCTCTTCCCATCCGGAATAGTGAGTACTGGTGCACTAGTTAGCCTTGTCTTCAATTCCTGAAAAGCTTCTTTACACTGAAGTGTCCATTTGAATTTAGCTCCTTTCCTAGTCAGCTTAGTCATATACGAAGAAATTTTGGAATAATCCTTAATGAATTTTCTGTTGTAGCCAGCCAAACCAGAAAACTGCGAACTTCAGTCGGTGTCTCCGGCTGTTTCCATTCCAAAATAGTTTCAACCTTTGCTGGATCTACTGAAATGCCTTCACCAGAAACAATGTGCCCTAAAAATTTAACTTCTGATTTCAAAAAATGGCACTTTGAAAACTTTTCCTTCAACACATGCTTCCTCAGAGTCTCTAATACAATTCTCAAATGATGCCTGTGCTCTTCTTCTGATTTGGAGTAGACCAAGAAATCATCAATGAATACCAAAACAAACTTATTCAACACATCTTTAAAGACTCGGTTCATGAGGTCAACAAAATAGGCTGGTGCATTGGTTAATCCGAAAGGCATAACCAACCACACATAAAAACAATTCGGTCCCCTAAATGCTATCAAGGGAATACTATCTTCAGCTACTCTTAATTCATGGAATCCTGAAGCTAGATCCAGTTGAGAAAAGACAGAATCTCCATGCAATTGGTCAAAAAGATCATCGATGCGAGGAAAAGGATATTTATTTCGAATGGTCACTTTGTTCAATTCTCTATAATCAACATAGAACCTTAGCGAACCATCTGATTTGGTGACAAACACCGCAGCAGAGCCCCAACAAGAAAAACTAGGTCTAAACAAACCCTTCTCCAAAAGATCTTGCGTCTGCTTAACCAACTTTTCTCTTTCTCTAGGAGGCATTCTCCTACTGGGCTGGATCACCGGCACTGCTCCTGGAATCAAATCAATACGAAACTCAATCACTCGATGTGGCGGAAGACACTTAACTTCTTCAAAAACATTAGGAAAATCTTGAACCACATAGATTTCTTCAACTTTCTCTTGAGAAGTCTCAACTCCTAGCAAAATACTACTCAAGTGAAATCCGTAACAATCGCATGATACTTTGGCAATCCTACCCAAATTAGTCTCCAATGAAACTGTCCTCTCATCACAATTTAGGACTGATTTATACTTATCGAGCCAATCCATTCCCAAAATAAGATCAAATCCTTTAAAATTTAATACATACGGGTCACAGGAGAAGCTATGGGACAAATAAGAAATCTTCAAGTCCTTACAGATTGTATCCAATTTTGTTGCTCCACCAATAGGATTAGATACAATAATGGGTCGATCCACAGTACTAGGTTTGAGAGAAAACCTGTCTACTGATTCCTGAGATATGAAACTTAAAGATGCACCCGAATCAAATAAAACTTTAATATATTTGCCATCTATGATTAAGGTACCTTTCAAAACTCCTTTGCCTTGGGAAGAAGAAGATGAACCTGCTTCCAAAGCAAAAATTTTATCCTGCAGTGCCCTCTGCAAAAGTGGACAATTCTTAATCATATGATCGGGTTGATGATAATTAAAACACAACGATCTCTGGACTACTGCCAATCGTGGATCACTCTGTCGTTGCTGCTGCTGAAATCCTCCTTGAGAACACTGATCTGCCAAATGTCCAATTTGCTGACAATTATAACACTTACGGGGTCCGTTATTGCTTCCTCCCTATTTCTTTCCCTTAACTTGCCTTTTCCAAAGTGGATTAAACTTTCTTTTATTTGGGTTAATAGAATTCCCTCTCGAAACTGTTGCTGTTGCCTCCAATTTCTTGCTCATCAAATCTTCATACCTCAAAGCCATATCAACCAAATCAACAAAAGATCCTTTCAAGTGCACTGTCATTTTATTGTGAAATTCGGACCTTAATCCTTGCACAAACTTTTCATTCTTCTTGAGGGGAGTATCAATGAGTCCTGATCCATAACACGAAAGTTCGTTGAATTTGGTTTCGTATTCGGAAACAGTCATGCTTTCCTGCTTCAAATTCAGAAAATCCTGGTACAATTGAGTTTTCCTTGCTGTAGCCATAAATTTCTCCTCAAATAACTCCTTAAATCTTTCCCATGATATATCTTCTTCAGGAATATTTGCAATTTTTGCATCCTACCATGCCGCTGCGCCTCCCTGCAATTGCCACGATGCCATATCCCTTTTCTGATCATCCGACAATCTCATCCTCTTAAAAATACACTCACACGACCGTAGCCAGGCTTGAACTTCAATTATCGATTCTGAACCTTTAAATTGTTGGCCTCCAAGATCGATAAAATCTTTACATAAGGCTGCAAAACTAACTTGAGGCGGTACTGGATTTATAGCCTCTCTAGCAATTTGACTTCGACCATTATCAATCGAAGTACTGGCCGTAACTCTGCCTCTTCTTCCAGAACTCATGTTGGGTTACCTGTTCAGGTGGCCAACAAATTTAGATAGCTATATATATATATAATTATATGAAAATACAAATACGCACTCCCAAGATAAATATTACTCCAGAGCCTAGGTACTCGCTCAACCTAACGCTCTGATACCAGCTGTGACGACCCGACTTCCTATGCCCAGGAAGACGTGTCATCAATAAGAAAGAAAGGGATAGAAATAGAAAAGAAAAGAAAGAAAGAATAACAACATCAGAATCTCACAGCGGAATGGAAATAAATATAATATATCAACATAACTATTACATAGTTATATATACATCAGAGTTATACAATATCATACAACATGACTGTCATATACATATCTGTCAGAATATACATCCCAAATATCATAAACTAACTAACAAAGTGGAACTATATAGATAGCTACATACGTCTGATCTTCTGCTCCAACTCCTCCAGAAAACTCTATACTCCGAATACCTATCACTTGGCTACTCATAAAAGTTTGAGCACCCAAGAGTTTATGAAAAACAAAATATAAACTCCGGGTCAGACATGGGTCTGGTATGAGTAAACGGGTTAAAGTTGTTTAACTTTGAAAATCATTTAAAATAAAGGTATCACGTAAGACTTCCCACACATAAATACGGGTAAGTTTTTACCTTACGCTGACCAAATCATTTTATAGGAAATTCAGTGATATTATAATAGTGTCTAGGGTTTTCAAGTAAAATACAGAAATAGATGAAATGCTTACATCTCACATTTCAACATAGTTGGGCACAATCAAAACGTACGGCGCTTATTGGAAATTGGATCCCTTACAACGGCAGGGCTACTGGGGTACCACCCGTCACAGTACGTGGCCTAGATCACAGTACCGAGGAGCCACCCTAACTCCTCTGCAACACAAGGCCGAACCATTCCTTACTAAACAGTACCGAACAAGATAACCCCGTAGTTGGCTGCAGACCAACCGCCCACACAGCCGAATAAAAGGGACATCTAGATAGGGGTATACCTCGTCCTGCTTGGGCATGACCCACCTAACCTTGCTGCACATCCCCTGTTTTAGCCATTCCCGGTTGATGAGGCTTGAGGCTGCGTTTACCTTTATTGAACGTATCTCTTAGAATGCTCATCGTCCGCCTGACGATGTGCGGAAAGCATTCAATCCATACAAGTTCGTTCCGAGTTCGAACGAAACCGAAGGCATTATCTCGTTACACTCGTTTTGGAATCACCCTCAGAGTTAACGACGATAACCCTTGGATTCTGAAAACATTATCTCAATCTTCACTTGACATTACACGACCTAACGTTTAATTTGGATCGATGTGGTTTTCGGAATATAAAATCGATACCCGATCTCGGTCTCATCGAAATCCAAACGCCATTTTAAAGGCCAAGTTGTCTAATTAACTTAACAATCTAATTTCAACAAATGAATTCATAAAGCAATTTAACACAGATAAATAACATCAGATAAATCATCTAGCAATTTAACACAGATAAATCATACACAATCATCACAGATATATCCAAAATATCACAGAACATCATAGGACATAAATAAACATCATAGGCAATCAATATAATCATCGATTCATATCAAAATTTAGTTTGATTTGTTTTAATCTTAATTGCACACTTAAGAGTAAACTATATTTTATTCTTGCTTAATCAATTAATAATTAATTAACTTACTTCAATTTATTGCTTACTTATTAATTATTCACTTAATTAATGAATTAATTATTATTACTAATCAATAACCTTAATTATTGATTTATAAAACTCAATTACATAATTAATTATTATTAATTGCTTAATTAATCATTACTTATTAATTAACTAAATCGTCTAATCCTTAATTATTTACTTAATCAGTTAACTACGATTTGTCAATTAATCAACTTTAAATGATTAATTAAATTCTTAATTGCAAATGTTTTTATAAAATATTATTATTAAAATCTTAAATTACAAATTTAATTAAATTTGTATACAATTTTATTAAATTATAATTATAAAATTTATTATATTCTTAATTAACTTTGTTTTAAAAATCATTACTCATCTTCGTATTAGAAAAGCTCACAGTTCAGCTTGGCTTAAAACAGTTTGTAAACATTATCAACTTGATTATTACTTAGTTTATATAACTTCAATTACATATTACAGTTAAAAAAATTCTGTAATCTTAAAAACCCGAAGTCAACAACGTGCTCACTCGGGAAGAACTCGAGACCATCCATTTCTTCTCTCGCATTCCCTCCCCTGCCACTCTTCTTCCACCCCTATTCCATCTTCTTCTGTTTTTTTTTGAAGCCTAAGTTTTAAAACTGTTGAAACTTAAAAATACACACGCCTCAACCAAACCTCCCCAGCTAAAGACCCTAAGCATCCCTATAATAAACTCGAGTTTCACTCTAGTCGGCATCAGCTAGTACCTCCCCGCCGTCGTGCACGTGCACGACGGTTCATCACCGTTCCGGCGGCTCTCGCCTCCACCAACAAATCACACGGCCTCCCCTCACCTGAAATTCAAACCCAGAAAAACGCGCAAAGCTCGGAATCGAAATTTGCCTAAAAAGTCGAACTGTTCAAACTCGATAGCCAAAAATCCCCTCGTCCTCACGATCGCGACCGTCAGAGATGACGTGGATTTGGCCGTACGTTGCCGTCAACACCCCCTACAACTTCCCAAAATGTCACGTCACTCGGTTGAGCATCGGGATCGTGTGGATCGAATGAACTGAACCCAAAACACAGCATTCATAAACCCTATTTTCCATCAATCCTTAAAAATCTTCCATTCATAAATTTTTTTTATCATTTTTTTGTGAATCTCACATCAATTCCCTAGCTCCATGTCAAATTACAACAATTATAATTGTTTGAATCATCAGAATTTCATGGAAATATATTTTTGGTTTACAAATGAACTGCTCTATAAATGGTTGTCTAAAAACTGTATGTTTTGCCTTAAAAATCATATTTTTATATGTAGTTCAAGACATCAATTCAAATTTACAATTCGAGATATTAAAATTTTTGATCTTTGGTTTATTCTTACTGTAAATTTGTATTTACAGTTCTTATATCACGGCCTACCTAAAAAAAATAATCCAATTCTTAGACTTAAGCAAATTTATTTAGTTAAGTTATTAATTAAAGAAAATGATCATATATAAAAAGTATGACTTATTCTCTGATTTTCTTTACCTCAGCAATTGAAACCTGGAAGAACATGATATGTAGATCTTACAGTACTTAACAAAACATTCTAGAACTTAAATCATCCACATAACAAATCTTCATAAACCACATAATAAGAATTAGATTAGAAATAAGTTTACTCACTCAAGATTGCAGTAGAAACTTGAAACAGAGGTTGGTTGTTGATGATGATAGAAAACAGCAGTTTAAAGTTTTGAGTTCCTGCAACTTTCTTTTGCTTGAATTTGATTAAGCTTGAGAATATATAGTTTTGTATATTTTTTCCTTTTGCTTTTGCAGTTACAAATGTGCTAAAGGATAAGAAATGATGTATACAAATGTTTATAACTTTGAACATAATGTCTACTGGAACAAGCTTTACCATAATATAATATTTGCTTTATTTTTATTTGTAATAAGGTACTAAATCCTGAAATGTTTTGAATATTTCGGCTAGAAGATATTTCTCCAGGCAGAAAGTGTGCCAATTAATGTTTGTGTTAACATATATGTTAGCATATCATAATGTTTGCTGACACAAACATTTTGTATAAGATATTGCAGGTTTTTGTTTGTACTGAAATGTTTACATATAGGTTTACACTTATAATTCTTTGTTGACCAATTTTGTACAAGAGTTTTGTTTTCTTATCTTGATATGAACACTTGTTATCTTATGTTCACATATAGGTAATGGTTGTAGACAAGTTAAATTTGTTTAAAGACATTTGCAGATTTGTTTGTTTAGTGTAATTATACAATGGTTTTGCCTTTTTTGTTTTATTATCTTATAACTTAAACGCAACTATACATTTGTTTTGACTGATTTATATGTTTGTCTTCACATATTGACATTTTTATTTGTATCTTATTCATATTATAGTTTGTACTTATGTTCATGTAGACCTATGTTTTTAAACATATTTTAAGTTATACTTATATTAAATATTTATAAGCTTATTTTATTTTAATTACAAAAACTGTTACAACTACTTCTTATATCTTATTTCTATTTAAAGTTTAATCTTTCCAAAATTTGATTTGTAACGTATTTACACTAATTTTATTTTATATTTATATTTAATATGAGTAAAATTGTATTATTGTACTTGTTATCATTATTAACTGCATTCATATATCTGAGATTAAATGTCATTCACCTAACTATTAATTTAATTGAATAAAACAGATTTAATTTTAGATATTGTTAAAAGAGTCTATTTTATATTTTGAAATTATAAATTCCTTTATAACACATATACAACTAATAATATCCAACATCTTATTTATTTATAAATGAAAATATTATATTTTATTTGAATTTGATCAAAAACTTATTATAATAATAGGGTCAAAATTCCGGGATGTCACAAGATATGTCTTTGATTTACAGTAAGTAATAAGGTTTTTGATAGATAAGAAAATAAAATAGGTATATATAAATATATATGTTTAATTTGGAAAATACAGGAATCTGAATCTTTAACAGTTTTGTTTTAAAAAAAAAATGAATTAGCTATATTTATATATATATGTTAGAAAAAAGGATTTTTGTAGTAAGGTATTCATATATATATATATATATATATATATATATATATATATATATATATGTATGTATGTATGTATGTATGTAAATTACAGCAAAGTAAATATATGTATGTATATGATTTTGGAAGTATAAGAATTTATTTAAAAATTAGATTTTTTGAATATAGGTTATTTTATAAGTATATACATATATAGTCTCAAAGGGAATTAATAGTTTAATTAAATCATTAGTCAACTAAAATTATTACATGGAAATTGATTATTAAATTAATTCAAATTTTAATAAATTGTATAATGTTTATGCTAGGTCAAAAATAATGAAGAACAAGTTGGCCGGGAATGGATTACAAAACAAAAATCAAAGGTGAGTTAATCTCACTCATCTGGTTGCTATTAAAATTTAAATGGTTAAATTTAAATAATTGGTTAAATGATCGAATTGATTTGATGTGCTATATTATATATAGTAGTATATACTATATATTGGAGTGATTGATTTCCCGCATTATATATCGGATGAGACCTTATGCACCGCATAATAGCGGATGATATTATATTAATCCCAAATACCGTGATATTCCACATCGAAGTGGAATTGGTATTGTGCTAACGTCTGTGGATGCAAGGAAACAGGTTGGAGGGATCCAACTGGATTCCTAAATTTTTATAGATTGTTCTAATAATTTTGTATCATGATGATTTGATATTCTGTGGTGAACTACATTGATAATCGGAATATTGGATGTTATGGTTGAAATTAATATATTCAGTATAGCGAGTTATCAAAATTGATGTGCACGTAAATGTGCATATTTTTACCACCATATCTATTCTATTTAAATTAAATAAATGATCATATTGGGTATTTTAACTTGTTTTAACCAAAATTCATATTAATTCCAAATTTTCATATATTCGTCTTCATATAGGGGCAAAACGGTCATTTAAGTGCATATATTTCTTTGAGAAAAATTAATTGAAAATTTGTATATATTTTTGTATGAAATTGATCTCAAATAGAAGTGGTTTCATGAAGATATGCATGCACAAAATTAATACAAAGGAATGAAGATGGAAATAATTCAAAGTGAAGAACATGGAGGACCCCACCTACCCACCTACCTTAATGTACAAATTAAAGGCTAATGCACATGATTTTGGAGTTAATGGTTTCATGTACACTTAATGGGGGATTAAGACATGTTAATGGTTACTTGGCCTCCACACTTCCTAAGGGGCATTTTGGGTATTCCCCAAAAATATGAATTAGGGTTTCATACATGTATAAATACCCATATGTTTCATGTAACATGATCTCCTCTCTTAGTCTCTCTTAGGCCTCCTTCTCTTTAGTTTAAATCAAATGAAAGAAAGCTCTCTTTCTCTTTTAATGGCTACTTAGCCAATTTTTATTTCTTGTAATCTTTTTTATTTTATGCAATTTAATACATGCTCTTTCCTTTTCATTTTAATTTACTTTCATGTTGTAGTGTAGGTTTCTCTTATTTCATGCAAGTAGATTAGTTTTGTTTCTTTGCTTTGCTCTATTTTTCTTTCTTTTTTTTGCTTTCATGTTGCTTTCTACATTTGTTGATTTGATAACAAATATGAGAGCTTAATCCCTACAATTTAGGGGTAATGAAGCTCTCTAGTATGTAGATGCAACATTTTGATCTTTATACTTTCTTTTTGTGCTTTAATGGAAACACTTGAAGTGGTTTAATGATGTTGTTTAGCTTTGAATTTGATAGTCTATGTTGTTCATAACAAATAGGCTATGCTTAAACAAACATAACACAAATTGCCTCTTCATCTAAATATGATTATGGCAAAGAAGTGAATGTTGAAATTGAAATTTGATAGCCTATATTTCTAAACAATAGTTAATAGGCTATGCTTAAATTAGATTTTTATTTCAACTTGTTGTCATATTTCATGAGAGTTAAATGTGTATTAGTGGTTGTGTTATAGTTTGACGGTTTATTTTGAGCTAATTAATAGCACAAATATACCATACTTATGATAAGCACATCAACTAATTCACTAATGACAAGAAAAGAGAGATCATAACTTCATTTTGTTGATTTATGTGATCTAGAGAGTGGAAATTGCCTCTAAATTGTTTTAACACTCATATTTTTTATCAATTTTCTTTTGCTTGTTTTTCTTCTTTTCTAGTTTAACATTCTCTTCAAACTTTTGGTTAATTTGATTGAATAGAATTTTAAAATCATCAATTCCCTGCGGATCGACCCGTATTCGCCGCGTGCTACATTCGTACACCGTGCGCTTGCAGTTATTTTTATTTCAAAATTCGTTCGACGGTTTTCTAATCCGATAGAAATTCCGTCGACAAGTTTTTGGCGCCGTTGCCGGGGAGTTGTTTTGATTTTGATTTTCTATTCTTCGAATTATTTTTTCTTGATTTTTGTGTGTATATTTTGTGTATGTTTGCATTAAAAAAAGTGTGTTTGTTTGATTTTGTTTTTGTGCATTTTATTGTGCGTTTGTGTATTGCTTATTTTCTAGTTTCATTTTCCATTTGCATTTCATATTAAAAAAAAAAACATACACAAGTTATTAAAAAAAACAATTTTATTCCATTTTCCTTTCAGTTTTACAATTTACAAAAAAAAAACATTGTTTTGTATCATTGTTGTTGCTTTTCTGCCTCTCTGTTTCTCTCTGCCTGCAACTGTGCATATTTGTGCACTGTAATTCAACAAATTCACCTGCCATCAAATTCCAGCCCCATTTCAAACATCTCCCCTCTGCCTCAAAACTTCCCCTGCCCTTTGCCAGTCAATCCACAAACAAACTACAAGCCCTCCCCTTCACTCAATTCACCACCATCTGCCTGTTCATCTAGTACATCACCCACCACAGTAACCATTAACCATCACTTACTTTGTCTGCTGCTACACCCTGCCACACCACATATATCTACACTCCACTTTATCAAGGCAGCAAAACAGCCCAACATTTCAACTTTTCCACTGCCTAATACACTGATCATCTCTACTGCTCACATCTCCACTATCTCACCGCTTCAAGCAAGTCGCCGCCAATCATCCCCAATCACCTTCCTCTATCCACGAAACTTATCCAGAATTCATCATCACTCCCTCGAATTTGAACATACAACCCTCACTCCTCAAACTCGCGAAACCACTGACATCACACCTGACCACCATCCCATACAACTCTGTACAACACTTCATTACAAACTGCTAAAACATTCAGTTCAAACCCCTCTGCTTCACAACATTCGTTCCACCCCATCGCCTTCAACTTGACAGCGCCGAGCTTCACACAGCAACCCACAACTCCACAAACTCACAGAAACCATCAAACAACTGTTGCTGAAACTGAAACTTCCAATCATCACTAACACTACGACCAAAAAAAACCAATGACTTGACCGTCTTTCCTTCTCTGACCACAAGACAACTTCAATACACTACTGCTGATAACAGCCTCGCTCACTTGCCACCCTCATCGAACTTCAATTCGAACACTGACACGCTCCCTCAATCACCTGAAAACACGCGCCTAAATTCAAACGCCACCTCTCCCAATCGCAGTCCAATCCACCAACAAACCATTCATCTGTCATATACCACAATAGATCCACCTGTTCAACAGTCCACTGCCATCTCCTGCACAGTAGCACCAGCCTCCAACGAAACAAACTCCACCATCCTTAACCTACAAGCCTCTGCTTTTCACCACAGGAAGAAACTACATTTCATCATAATCCACCTCTGCAAATCCAGTTGCCTCGAATCCGTTGAACAACCTCCAAAACTCGCAATCAAATCACCACGAAACCTCCGTAACTCTCGCGACTCCCCATAGCGATCACCAAAGCCAAAAGCCATCGAATCCAATCACCTGACACTGCCGCCTCAAGCACATCCTCAAATTGTTCGAGTTCAACAACACTTCCCCCCGTCGCGACAAGCTTCTAGCCATAACGCAGCAACTCCTCTACAACACCGCGAACCCAGACCTCTCTTCCCACCTCAAATTCAAAACCACCACCCAATTGCCACGAACCGAAATCGCATCGCGAAATCCTACAATCGAACCAACCAAACAACCTTCGATTTCAATTTCGTGATTTTTGGAATAGTTGATTTTGTGATTTCATTTTCATGATTACGTTCGCAAAATTATTCTTGATTACTGCTGGAAGTGTTGGTGAATTATAGTGTGGGGGTGCATATTAAACAAAGCGGGCCGGGTTCAGATATTGATTTATTTTGCGTATTGAAGTTTTAGTGGTATTGGGCAGAGTTGGGAAGAAGTTTAGTTTTAATTTGGGTTTAAGTAGTTATTCTTACCTTTGGGATTTTGGGTGTGTTGTGTTAGGCGGTGTGTATTTTAATTTTGTGTTAAGGTTTATTCTTCTAAAAAAAAAACTGAGAATTTTTTTTTCTTTTCTGATTTTCTTTTTGTTTATGATTTTCTTTTGTTTACAATTAGGCAGTTTTTTTTAATTTTCTATTGTTTTCTTGTGTTTTGTTTTATTTTATTTTGCTTTACTTCTTCATCTAAAACAAAATAATAAAAAAAAGTTTTTTTTTTTAAGTAAAACCCTACTTTTAAGATTCCTTTCAAAAAAAAAAATGTACATATTCTTGTTTTATATTTCAGGTTGCCAAAGCAGAATTTCAGAAGGAAGACTGCTGCCAAAAAAATAATTGCCTGCTTGCTAATAGTTTTTTTTGTTTTATTTGCCTTGTATTGTATATATCTCTTGTTTTTATTAGTTGCATTGTTGATTGCTTGCATTTGAATTTATATAAAAAAAAATTCAAAAAAAATAAAAATAAAAAAAATTCATTCGTAGTTGCATTGTTAATACACGTTTAGTTTCTGTTCTGCATTTCATCTTAGATTTTGATTAATAATAACGGTTAGACATCGATAACACTTAATTGTATCTTGATAATTTGTCTTTTTTTTGAACAATTTAATTTCTTGGTGTCTAGGCTACGGCAGGGTAATAACCATTTATAAATATTACGGTGATTCGTAAATATTATAGTGGTTGTTCCTTTGAAGGTACTTAAACCTTCGGCTGCATTGCTACGGTGATTCGTGGTGCACCGATAAATCCTGCCCGTTACCTGGCTGAGAACTATCTTGTTTATCTAAGACAATTTGTAATTATACAATTTTGGGTTAACTTAGGATAAATCATTTGTAATTAACTCTTGCATTCATTTAGTTGCATTTGTTCATGCATATTTAAAAAAAAAACAAAAAAATTTCAAAATCCAAAACTAAAAATTGTAAATATTCCTTTTCCTTTGAAAATTTTAAATCCCGTTTCTTTGAAATTTCAAAAATCCAAAAAAATTTAGAAAATCCAAAAAAAATCCAAAAAATAAAATAAAAAATCTTTTCATTAAAAAAAAATTTAGAAAAATCCAAAGCAAAACAAAGGTCGATTTTCCATTTTGAAAAATAAATTCTTTTTGTAAATATTTTTCCTTTACAAAAAAAAAAAACTAAAAACATTCTTGAAAATGTCCGAACTTCAATATTCATTTGAATTTTACAATAGTTGTGAAAATCAATATAATCCATATGAGTTCACTCCGAATTCGTATGGATATTTTAACGACAACTATTCTTTAAACAATTCGAATTTGGAACTACAAAGTTTTCAAAATGATGACCTACGTTCGACTCTTGAAAATAGCATTAAAATGATTTCATCTTTACTCGAACTTTCTACATGAAAAAATCAAGAAATAAATGATTTATGTAATTCTTATTTGTGTAATAACTCGAGTCAAGGATTTCAAAATTTGAATTCAATTCAAAATTCAAACGATTACAATTATAACCCATGCCAATTTAATTTCGAACTCCAAAATGAATTTCAAACTCAACATGAAAATGGGAACAACTTTTCAAACGAATTTGGCAATGGGAATAGTTTCAATAGCGATACGATTGAAAACTTTGGTTATCAACAAATTCAAAGTGAAAATTTTCAAATTAATAATCATGAATTTGATTTTGTTGACGAAATGGAAAAAGATAACGGAGATTTATTACTTGAAAAATACAAAACTTACCGTGAAAATCATAATCAAATCTCAACCCACGAAGAATCAAATAATAATCTACCGTTTATCGAAATTGACAATTCTTGTTCTCAACAAGTCCAAATCGAAAATTTTCAATTTAATAATTACAAATTTGACTTTGTTGAGCAAATGAATGAAATTTACGATGATCACACGAATTTGTTGATTAAAACATTGGAAAATTTTCGTGAGAAACAAAATCAAATTTCAATGTGTGACGAGTCAAATGATAATCCATCTTTTACCCAAATCGATGATTTTCAAACAACAACTTTTGAAACTGAAAATGATGATCTTAACGAAGTTGTTGAAAAGACGGTAATTGTGTTGGATTTCAATTCTTTTGAGGGTGAGAAACTCGATTTAAATTTCGATCTTCCTTTTTCTGAAAATTTGAATACACCAACTTTGAATTTTGAACTTGAGACGTGTAATAAAGTTGTTGATAATCCAATAAAGGAAGACGAGTTTAATGAACATGAATTTTTTGGACTTTTGGATGATGAGTCGTTAAATTTCGAAGGGGAAGATGAAAATCACCATTTTTATTTTGAAATCAATAATTGTGAAAATATTTTCAATGATAAGCTTGAATTTAAAATTGGTGAAAATGAACTTGAACTTCAATCAATTGTTTTGTCGACTCCAAAAATCATCGAAAACAAAACAACTCATACAATTTTCAGTAAAACAACATTTGTTTTTCCAAATCAACTTTCATGTTCGAAATCTTTTACGGTTTGGTTTTTCATTCTTAAGTTGTGTCTCGCACATTTGATGAGACAAATGAATCGGTACTTAGAAGACCGTTTCATTTACTTTCTGACTGTATACTTTCTCATCTCTTGTAAATAATAATCTTTCATGTAAATATTGGATTTTTATTTTATTTTTCTCCTTCCACCTGGGTTGACTATGGGGACACAGTCAAAATTAAGTGTGGGGGGAGACTCATCTTCATTTTATTTTTTCATGGTTTATTTTTGCTTTGAAATCAAAAAAAAAATCAAAAAAAAAATTCCCAAAAACACATTTTCTTTTGATTTAGTTTTAAAAGAAACACTGTAAGATAAATATACGGCTTTGGTTTATTAAATTGAAATTTTTGAAAATTTATTGGTCTCAACAAAAATAAAAATGAAGTTTGATTACAAATAATAATGGTTGAACTAGTATATAGGAAGATTCATATGTGTTAATTATGAAGTACATCCTAATTGAAAATCTTTGTTTTAAAAAGTGGTTGATTTAAAGTAAATGATATAACATTTTTTTGTCTTCTAAGTTAAATGGTGCTAAGATGATTTTGCGAAACTCCCTCTCAAAAAAAAATATAAAAATAAAAAATAATAACATCCAAGTATTCACTCTCATTTAAAAGTCCTCACGGTTATGCATGGGTGATTAATTGGAATTTTTGATTATGTGATTTCATACTCATTTAAAAGTCCTCACGGTTATGATGTATGGAACACATGTAAAAAAAGGCTTAATAAAAACCACCTACGGTCGATAGGTGTATGCACGAAAGTGTATGCACTCGCCATGATCTGTACTCCCCTCACATAAGCCCGAAAGGCAGTGCATGGATGGTACATCTGGCCTCAGTTTACCTGAGCTAGGTGTGTAATTTTTCTTGCAAATAATGAGAGGGCAAGCAATCGAAATCCTAGCATTATTTTTAATTAGTTGATTTGATTTGTTATTGAAAAGAAATGAAAATACCACTTTGATAAACTTTGATAATCAACTAAGGATCCATTTCATAGTTACATTTTGTTATTAACCAAAACAACGAGTTAAACTATAGTCTATTTGATATGATAACTTGATTTTTGTTGGAAATTTTGACGAGTAAATGACATAAATTTTCAAGATAATAACCAAAACCTATATTTAACTTATTCGTGTCAATTTAAAAATAAATCCTTCATTTGTAAATATTTTCAAAATTTTGCATTCATCTCTTTGTAAATATATCTTGCATTTTGTAAATATTTTCATCCTGCATTTGGATTTTGTGGGTAGTATCCGCTGAAAACCCTCACGAGACAACACTCGTCCTACTGGGGACACCTAGAGGTTTAACGGCTTTTTGCATACGCTCAATGCAATCGTGCTCCCTACGAAAACGGATTTATCTTAGTTTTTCTTTATTCGAGGACGAATAAAAAGATAAGTGTGGGGGTATTTGATGTGCACGTAAATGTGCATATTTTTACCACCATATTTGTTCTATTTAAATTAAATAAATGATCATATTGGGTATTTTAACTTGTTTTAACCAAAATTCATATTAATTCCAAATTTTCATATATTCATCTTCATATAGGGGCAAAACTGTCATTTAAGTGCATATATTTCTTTGAGAAAAATTAATTGAAAATTTGTATATATTTTTTGTAGGAAATTGATCTCAAATAGAAGTGGTTTCATGAAGATATGCATGCACAAAATTAATACAAAGGAATGGAGATGGAAATAATTCAAAGTGAAGAACATGGAGGACCCCACCTACCCACCTACCTTAATGTACAAATTAAAGGCTAATGCACATGCTTTTGGAGTTAATGGTTTCATGTACACTTAATGGGGGATTAAGACATGTTAATGGTTACTTGGCCTCCACACTTCCTAAGGGGCATTTTGGGTATTCCCCAAAAATATGAATTAGGGTTTCATACATGTATAAATACCCATATGTTTCATGTAACATGATCTCCTCTCTTAGTCTCTCTTAGGCCTCCTTCTCTTTAGTTTAAATCAAATGAAAGAAAGCTCTCTTTCTCTTTTAATGGCTACTTAGCCAATTTTTATTTCTTGTAATCTTTTTTATTTTATGCAATTTAATACATGCTCTTTCCTTTTCATGTTCATTTACTTTCATGTTGTAGTGTAGGTTTCTCTTATTTCATGCAAGTAGATTAGTTTTGTTTCTTTGCTTTGCTCTCTTTTTCTTTCTTTTTTTGCTTTCATGTTGCTTTCTACATTTGTTGATTTGATAACAAATATGAGAGCTTAATCCCTACAATTTAGGGGTAATGAAGCTCTCTAGTATGTAGATGCAACATTTTGATGTTTATGCTCTCTTTTTGTGCTTTAATGGAAACACTTGAAGTGGTTTAATGATGTTGTTTAGCTTTGAATTTGATAGTCTATGTTGTTCATAACAAATAGGCTATGCTTAAACAAACATAACACAAATTGCCTCTTCATCTAAATATGATTATGGCAAAGAAGTGAATGTTGAAATTGAAATTTGATAGCCTATATTTCTAAACAATAGTTAATAGGCTATGCTTAAAATAGATTTTTATTTCAACTTGTTGTCATATTTCATGAGAGTTAAATGTGTATTAGTGGTTGTGTTATAGTTTGACGGTTTATATTGAGCTAATTAATAGCACAAATATACCATACTTATGATAAGCACATCAACTAATTCACTAATGACAAGAAAAGAGAGATCATAACTTCATTTTGTTGATTTATGTGATCTAGAGAGTGGAAATTGCCTCTAAATTGTTTTAACACTCATATTTTTTATCAATTTACTTTTGCTTGTTTTTCTTCTTTTCTAGTTTAACATTCTCTTCAAACTTTTGGTTAATTTGATTGAATAGAATTTTAAAATCATCAATTCCCTGCGGATCGACCCGTATTCGCCGCGTGCTACATTCGTACACCATGCGCTTGCGGTTATTTTTATTTCAAAATTCATTCGACGGTTTTCTAATCCGATAGAAATTCCGTCGACGAACAAAAATCTATACAATTGGATTTTTGAAAAAGAAAATAAAAGAGAAAATTTTTAAGTAAAATAATTATAAAAGTTTGAATAAATTGAAAGATAAATTGGAATGAATAAAAGTGAAATTTTTTTATTTTAATAAATCAATTTCGAATATGGGAAAGGGGATTTTGAATAAACAAAGTAGTAATGAATTTTAAAATTTAAGTGATGTTATTTAAAGGAATAAAAGAATTTACTTTAAATTTAAGGTTTAAATTTATTTGAAAGGACAAAGAAGGAATTTGGGAAATCTGAAATTGGTACTTTCAATTAAAGGATTTTAAATCGTAATTAAGAATTAAAATCTAAAGTTTATGGATTTCGAAATAAATTGTGCATGCAAAAAAATTTATTTCGAAATGGAGTAATTTGGAAATCAATTTGAAAATTGATTTAAGTGTTGAAATTGAAATTTTTAGAAGGATGGGGCTAAGAATATAAACTGGGTTTATAAAGGTGAAATAATATATCAGTGGATATTTGAAGAACATTTCATGATGGGAAAGTATTAAAGGAATGAGAAAATTTGTTTAAATATAAATAGTGACTTATTTTTAAAGGATGTGAAGAGAAGTATATTTCCCTGGATAACCAAGTATGTTTCAAAGTAAATTTTTAAATATAAATTAAAAGCTTTAATGTTGTTTTAAAAAGCATGTTTTAGAAAATTTATTATTTATAAATGTTTAAATTCTAAAGTAAGTATTTTATTTTAATC
Organism: Allium cepa; assembly: GCA_030765085.1. NCBI lineage: Eukaryota > Viridiplantae > Streptophyta > Magnoliopsida > Asparagales > Amaryllidaceae > Allium > Allium cepa. Next base: position 933,389,376 of record CM060943.1, on the reverse strand, counting down.
TATTATAGCAGTAATTATTTAAAGGAGGTTTGGTATTATGTTTTGAAAGTTAGAAATTCAGTTTTATATTGTGCAAAGTAGTTTTAATTTAAATATTCTTAAAGTATATAATTTGAATAAGTATTAAAGTAATTTTTAATTTAAATGTTTTAAAGGATATTATATGATAAAGTGTTTTTAAATTATTTTAAAAAGCTAAAGTTTTTTGTGCTTGGTGTTTCGGTGGAAATAAATATTTGGAAATTTATTTCATGAGAAAAGTACGGTTTGAAAACTGTTTTCAAAAGGGTTGAAAATGGAAATATATCATGCGAAGATATTTTGAGATTAATAAATAATTTGATGAAATTATTTGTGGTTGATGGTTGTTTGTGAAAGTTAATTGATAGTTAAATAACCGACTATCAATATTGGCCAATGTGTTGATCGTTTCGAAGAGACCGAGATCGTGATTAATTTTTCAAAAACCACTTCGATCCGATTTGAACGTTTTCGTGAGGTAGACAAAAGTTGGGAGTTGAAGATGGAGCAGTGAAGTGCAAGGGCTAGTCGCAACTATTCTTGAGGTGATTCCAAAATGGATGTAGTAGGAGTAATGCCTTCGGTTCCGTTCGAACTCGGATGGACTTGTATGGATGAATGCTTTTGGAACATCGTCCGGTGGACGATGTGCATTCTAAGTGAAACGATCTAAAAAGGTAATGCTTAGCCTCAAGTCTCATCAACCAGGAATGACTGAAAATCAGGGGTTATGCAGCAAGGCTAGGTGGGTTGCGCCCATTAGGGTGAGGTCATCTCTGTCTAGATGTCCCCTTTTTCGGCTTAGTTGTGCGGTTGCTGATCCCAACCGTAGGGTGATCTTACTCGGGATTATCCAATAACGGGTAGTCAAGGTCTTGTGTTGCAAAGGATTGGGAGTAATCCTCGGTACGATGATCTAGGCCACGTACCGTGACAGGTGGTACCCTTGTGCCTAGTCATTAGTTGGAAATCCATTCTCCCTACGTGCTTTAACGGTTTTGTTTGTATTACCCACGACTATGGCTAGTAGCTAGAATTTAATTAATGTAACAATTTCCGCTATTTGAATAAGTATTTTAATATAGACACTATTATAATATTAGAGGATTTTATAATAAATATTTTAGCTATCGTAAGGCAAAAACCCGACATGTTTATTTGTGGTGTGGTCTTACGAGATGCTTTTGATTTTAAAAGGATTTTTGGAACTTTAATAACCAAGTTGAGTTTGATTTTCTCACCCTGGTTTTCCAGACTTACTCACGTGTTATTTAACTATAATGCTCGAGTCAGACCGAGTATTATAGATTGCAGGAAATGATGCTGTGGAGCTGGATGGCGATACGTACTTTCGTATTTGTATGAAATATTCCTTTATGTATTCAGTTTTGGGGAGGATGAGATATTATAACCGTCCTGAGTTGTGTTGTTGTTTGCATTAAACTATGATGCTGTACTTTGATGATATAATGTATAAACAGATTTATTTGTTTTCGTGTAAAGATTATTTATTATCTATTATATTTTATTCCACTGCGATGGCTAGATTCTGACTTTGTTTTCTTTTTTCTTCTTCTACCTCTTCTTCTTTAACCCAAATGGTCCGTATTTCCGTTCATCCTGAGTTGATTGATGGAGAATAGTATCGACTTAATGGGTACGGGTTTGCGATTCGTTACACATTGTGTATGGCTATGCAAGGAGAACGACAGTTTCTGGTCAGGAAACCAGATCTGAGTCCGCACTAAGGAGTTGGGTGAACGATACTAGTTCAAAAGTGAAATTGTACGATCGAGTGAGCGATCGGATTTGATATTGCATACGGATGATATATGTACGTCGTATGGGCTTAAGTAAAGGAAATATTGAAAAATTTGAACAGAAGCGAATAAAATGATTTTGAACTAAAATGATCGGATATTATTGCTAAGTAGGATATACAGGTGTTTTAAAAGCAAATAGAAATTGGTTTTTGTGATTTCAGAGGATAAATTGAATTGCCCGACAAAAAGATATGTATTTCAAGTTGGCATATGAATTTCGATGATTTTCTATTCTAGCCACTTGGCTTTTGTTTTCATTTCAAAATTTGGGGGCCCGTAGAGTCGTTTCGTATTTGTTTCGATCTAGCCACGCAAAGGACACGATGGTGAAATTTTCCGAAATTTAAGCAGTTAGAAAAATTTTGAGGAAATTTTGATAATTTAAAATTTTGTTTTGAATTATAAATTGGATGGTTGAGTAAATAATATAGTTGGGAGCTACGGATGAGTTTAGAAAGTTACTAAGGGTGATAATGTGTCTAAAATAAAAAGATTGTTTTGGGAAGTTGTTAAAAACAGTTTGGTTTTGGGAAATAGTAAACAGATAATGAATCGGGATTCTTGGATATTTAAAATTAGAATATTTAATCGATTTTAAATATTTACAAGCAGTAATTTTAACTTGATTTTAAAATATCACTAGTTATTTAGTAATTTAGTTGTTGGATTCAATTATTTGAAATTGGGTAAAATATTGAATCTTGAGTTTTAAGCTTGTTAAAAATAATTTGATGGCTTGTAAAATTTATATTAATAATACTGAAGATAATAAAAGTGTTAAAATTGAAATTAAAAGTGATTTTTTTAGTTTTGAAAATATATCGTTTAAATTGACGTTTAAAAATAGCCTTCCGAGGCACGGTATCGAAATTCGACGAAACCAGTTCTATTGGATATGTAATAATATTATTATCGGATTTCAAATTTCGTAGCATTCGAAGTTGTCGTGTGATCGTACGGTACGTAAAGGTGTTTAAATTTATATCGAAAATTTTACATAATAACTGGGTCCAAAAAGCCATCTTCTCCATACGATCGAACTAAGACTCAAAACCTTTTCCATTGCATTTATAATAGGGGTATAACATTTTGAACGCCTGAGGCACGCCTGGATAGGAGGTCGAGATTTTGAGTTGCATTTATCGAGACAATTTAAATTTAAATATAACATATATATATATATATATATATATATATATATATATTGACTGGTCAAATCATTTACCATCTGAAATAATTTCACAATAGAGCATTTTGGTATCCTCTTCAATCACTGTAGCGGACTGAGCTTCCTTGTTCCTTCTTTGGCACACTTTCCCTTTTCAAAACCAAGAAGAGAAAAGAAATTTTGCCGACCCTTAAATAGGAAAAAAATATAAAATTCGATGGAGCTGCCTCCATTCTTCTTCGTTTAAAGTAGAAGCAAAAGCTAGAGGGAATGGCCGATCAAAAAAAAGAAAAATATACATATTCGCTTGTAAAAAAAAATAGCTTCCTCTTCAAATCAAATCGAATACCTTTCCATCTCGGAATCAATTCAAATGATTGAATAAAATCGAGGTCGACTGAAGTTAAGGAGACACACTCGTTCGATTAGATGACAGTCGACTAAGGGGGGATTTGCGATAGCCGGAGTGGGGTCGCAGGTTGAGCCATTGAGCCTGTTTGGATTTTAGTGACGTTGTTCGAGTTCGACGAGGCCGAAGAGGTTGTGGAATCTGGTGCAGCGACGCGAGTTTGTCTCGTTCAGGCGATGCTAGAGTCTGCTTAAGCACGAAGGGTCGAAGGATGCAATCATGGCCATACTCACGGAGATGGGTGAACCGATGGTGGTCCAAGCATGGTAGAGAGATGGTAATGTGGAGATTGAAAATTCGTGGCTTCGTGGTGGCATTGTTCTCGAGTAGAAGCTGATCGATTCTAGGTTTGGCTGCTATGTGTTTTCCTGTAACGAAAATGATAAAGGTATTTTCAGTTTAGTTATTAAATTTTAGATAAAATGAACATATTACTGTAAACAGAGAAAATTATATAGATAGACAAGATTTTAAATGTACAGTAAGAGATAAAACAATTTATTATTCCAATTTAAAGGTATATATATGTATGTATACGTATATGTTGACAATAAAGAAGATTATAACATAAATGCAGATATATATACACACGCCTATTTTGACTCTAGGTAAACATAAAAAAATATGAGGTTTTAAAAAATATTGGATTTTAAAACGTTTTGAAGTATAAAGTTTGATTTCGAAATCTCTATGGATTTTTTTGGGGTTTATGCAGTTCAAAAGGAAATAAAATTTACATAAACACCTTGTAAACCCGCTGTTTAATATAAAAAAGTGAAAGTTTAGGTTTTTGGTTTTTACCAATGAATGAGGTTTTCTGTAAAGACCCACAAATCCGTACTCCTTGAATAGACACTAATCTCCAGTGATTAACTCAAGATGAACGGAAATACGAACCCTTAGGGTTTTAAGAAGAAGAAAGAGACAGAAGGAAAGAGAAAAGATAGAAAAGATAGAAAATAGAGAGAAAAGAAAATAGAACGGAACAGTAAACAGCAGAACAATATCAGAATCTCACAATTCGCAGCGGAACAATATATAATAGATAAATGAATAATCTTTAAACAAAGAACTATATCAGTTATTACATTACATTACATCATATCATCAGAGTGTACAACAACAAACAAACAGCGGAAAAAGAAGTACTATATACTAGTGATACGCTATGCCATCCAGCTTGCCTCCAACAATTCCTGAATTCCAGAATATCCTGATAAACCTAACTCTTGACTGCCCGTGTGGAAATTGGTGGGCACCCAGAGTTTGGGAAGGAAAACAATAAACTCCGAGTCAGTCATGTGACTGGTGTGAGAACTAAAACAATTTATTTTTCTTTAAAATAAAGTAGAGGAATATTTTTAAAAATTAATTCGCAATGCTTTTAAAAATGAGACTACCATAAGACCTCCCGCCACACACACAATGCAAACGCAGACTTGGAGGAGATTTCTTCTTATGTTAGTCAAAGATGCTTGATACGTATAAAAAGAAACATTTGATATTATTACTAGTGCATAGTGTAGGAAATATTTCGAAAGTAGAATATAAATCTTAGCCAGCATAGGTACCATTATATTATGCTTACTATAGCTACCATATTAGATGGCAGGTTCTACAACTAAAACCGTACAAGTCTCGTATTGTTTCTTTGGATTTCCAACGAATGGTCAGGCCAAGGAACTTCCCATTGCCACATGAGAACGCCTCTGGATGGACGTCCCCGAGAACCAAACCGGATCTCTACCAACACAAGGCCGGGTTACCCCTAACTGGGTAACAACTGACACGAGTATGCCATCCCCCGGTCCTTTGGGACCTTTAACCGAGCGCTCGTCACCATCATCACACAATCATAACAAAGTGTTTTCAACATGAGTAAGTATCTGGGCTCCATACCATGATACCACCCTTTTCCAGAAGGAAATGCACATACCCTAAAGGGAGCTACCCCTCATAACCTTGCTACATCTTTCCTGTTTTGACCATTCCGGGGTGTGAGGCTCGACGAAGTCACGTCCACAAAAACACGCTTTATACAAAGTCATGTTTTGGGTCAACAAATGATCATAGAAATGATCACCAAGATAGACGATCAAACAAATGATCCTATCACAAATAATCAACACAATGATCATTTCACAGCAACACTCAGTATATCACATTACCAAATTGGGAGTATATTGCTAATAACCTTCAACTATATAACCTCTGAGCTCGTACGTCTCAGAGAAGGGTGTTAAGCTAAGAGAATAAATTCTCCGCCACCAACAGAAATATATTTGAAAGAAATCGGCTTTATATCTCAATTTGTAATGTCAGACATACAATCCATACAAGTCTGTTCCGGGATCGAACTGAACCGAAGGCACTTACAAAGAAGTCCTTGCAATCCGGATAATCTCTAATCACGTCCGAATTTCCCATCACATATGGAGATCTCAATACCGGGGATCAGCCAGTGCAGAGACAATCAACAAGAAACCCTTTCGTTTTCGAAAATATCCGGTCTTCCACACCGATCTTCAAATGCAATTCATAACGACATATCACATATTCGGAATGGGTTATACGACCCCAAGGTCCTTTCCCGGTTAACCCAAATAGTGAGCGCTTATTTTAAAAAAAAATAAGTGTGGCATTCAATTTCAAGCAAATCACAACAAATACCTATTTAAAGGTAAATATTGATAGTCGGTTATTGAACTATCAATAGATATGCCAACATCACCAGATTCCAAATAATTTTCCAAATAATTTATTTCCCAAAAATATCTTTATAAGATATATATATTTTCCATTCTTTAAAAATAAATCAATATTTATTTTTAAACTCATTTTCCAAATTCCATTTATAAATTCCATATTGAATTTATATTTCCAAAAATATTCATGAATATACGATTTCCATTCGATTTCTAATATTCATTTTCAATTTATCTTCAAAAAGATAAATTCCAAATATTCACTTAATATTGGAAAAGCATTTCCATACTTATTTGTTTATAAGTAATTCACAAGTCTTTTATTTTCTACACTTGGAAAATATTCAATATGCTTAAATCGAAATTAAGTATATATTTCATTCTTTAAGGAAATCATTCTCTTAAACATATTTATTTGGGCCAAAACGAATGTTGCGGAAAACATCGTTACGACAACCCAAAATCACTAGTATAGGGATTCGAAATTAAAATAGATATATAAATCCCGATACTATACAAAACATTTTCTTTCGAAAATCATTTATTATAACAACAGTGTTATAATCTACTATTTCCTTCTATTTCTCGAAAACGTCTATTTCAACAATGAATGTTGAAATCTATGGTTTCGATAGTTAATATATTTTAAAACATCTTTAGATTGTTTTAATTCTATTTAAAACATTACATTCAAAACATTTCTTTAACATAATGTTTACTATTCAAAAAAACTTGAATATACTTGTTAACAAATTTCATCATTTCTATTCCTTTTATTTTACAGGATTATTCACTGTCTAAAACATGAATATAACTCCATTAACAAGTTACAAAAATTTACTTATCAAAATAAGTCGTTGCGGATTTATAAAACAATGTTTATAAATTCCATTTCTATTTATTTTATAACAATTTCCACTTATAAATTTCCTTTATTAACCTATTCGATTTACAACTCAATTATATACCGAAAGTCCATATTATAAGTTAAATGCTTATAATTTATTTGTTTACAAAGTTATTCTTTTAACTTCCTAAATTTATAAATCTTATAATTTATAAGATTCGTTTATTTATCCAAAATCTATTCTTTTAAATAACTTTACAAATTTTATAAACCTACTGTTTATAAAATTCCATTTATAACTTCACCGTTATAATTCTATAAATTTCATTCATTTATGAAATTCATTCACAATTCATTCTAACACTTATAAAAGCTCGTTTTATAATTCAATTATATTCCAAATTTATAAATATCAATTTATAAATCTTTTATATGGATCAATTTATATTATTCTTTTAAAACGTCTTTAAACTCCTTTATAATTTCCTCATTTTGATTTATAAAATAATCAAATTTTATAAATCTTATTTTTAAACTTTTTAAAATAAATTCAGAAATTCCGGTTTAAACTATTTTATAAAATTATCAATCCCCTATTTTCAAAAATCAACTTTTAACTGTATTTCTCAAAAATCATAATTTTTATAATATTAAAATTATAACGTTTATTTATTTAAGATAAATCAATTCCAAAAATATTTTATAAACGTATACTTTCAAAAATCACTTTAGAAATCCCTTAAAAATCAAATTGTTATTTTTAACTTAAAAATTGGATTCGATGATGCAACACATCAAATAGTCAGTCACGACTTTCAAACATCATATATCGATATGATAAACAATCAAACATCACAATATCTAAAATCAATAAATATTTGTGAGGAATCCAGTTGGATCCCTCCAACCTGTTTCCCTGCATCCACAGACATTAGCACAATACCCATTCCACTTCGAGGTGGAATATCGCGGTATATGGGATTTATAAAATATTATCCGCTTAATAGGCGGCGCAATAGGGTTTCATCCGCTATACAAGGCGGGAAATCAATCAACTGCAATATATACATATGCCAATATATATATATATTGCTATATATATAATATATCCTACTATATCTAATATCACAACCAATATAGCAATCAATAATAACTGAAAATCCAACTTATAAATTTATTTGAGTGAGAAGTTCTCACCTTTGCTTTTATTAGAAATCCATTTCCCCTCTTGACTCGATTTTCTTGATTTATACCTTGTATAAATATTTACACAATTTATTAATATTCGAACAAATCGAATAATAAATTTTCATTTGATAATTTTGATTCATCGGTGATTTCATTTTAATAGTTAAATTAACTGATAGTTTTATTTAAATCAGTTTCTTCTTTAATATTTTAAACAGATTACTCTTAACAAATTTATCTAATAAAATTTAAATTTCAACTAAATTTACTTAAATAAATTTATTTAACTAAACCTTTTAATTTCAAACTAACTTTCCTTTTACTTTAAACCAAAATCTCATTTCAATAATATTTCAAACATTTTGCTTGTATAAATTTCTTTTGAATAAATTTATTTAACTAAACATTAAATTAAATTAACCAAACTCTCTTTTAATAATTTAATCAATTATAAATTCAATTTTAACTAAAAATTTTCTTTTACAAAATATTTTTCATTTGAAACTAAATTTATATTTAACTAATAATTTAGTTTTAAACAAATAATTAAATTTTAAACATATTTTCTTTACTATAAAACTATTTCTAAAAAGAAACTTATATAAAAAAAAATTTCTCTACATATACATTAATATATAAACTTTCCCCTTTTTATATATATACATATATAATTTTCTGTTTATAACCAAGTATTCAAATTCATTTTTTCAATTCAAATGGAATAAACAAATTTCCTTATTAAAAATATCTTGAACTAATCGGAAAATTTAATTTTCGTTTAAGAACCTAATTTAGGCTAATCAATTCTAATTTTCTAGCTAATAATTTTATTTTATTTTCATTTCCAAACTGCAAACAAAATAAACTATATGGGTTTTAAAATGCACCTTTTATACAAATCCTTATATACTTTTCAAAATTTTATATATATATATATATTTTTTTTAGAACCCAAAATATATATTTAAAATTTATTTCCAGTAAATTAAATTACCTTTTACTGTAAACTAAAATATACAGAGGTATATTTTTTTCTATAATATATAATTTCAAATTCTAAATCGAAATGAACAGCAATGAATACCTCACCTCGAACACACGCGATAAACTCGACTCGGGCCGTCGCTGCTATCCCAGGTCGTCGCCATCTCCACGCGAGTCGCGTCACTGTACGAGAACCCACGCAAGTGCCCAGACACCACTGCCAATCGCCGTTCCCACTGCCTTCTTTGAATCGCGCGCCGCCGCCTCACGCGCACGCGACTCCAGTTGCCGCCGCTCTCCCTAGGCTCGCGAAACCCCCATTGAACTGCAATCGCCTTCGACGTCGAGGCCGTGATCAAACCATAGCCCCATCGCCGCTCCAGCCTCCTGCCTGCTTGCCGTGCTTACTTCCACTTCACTTGGCATCGAGCTACCCCTCTTCTTACGCGACCAGTCACTCGCACCTCCTTGCTTTCTATGCCGAGATCGAAAGGGCTACGGCCATTTTTTTTTTTTTTGTTTGAATTGAGGAATTGAATGAGAGCAGCTGGTAATTTATTTTAAGAGGGAGAACGAGAGAAAGGGGAAAAGGAATGTCGCCATTTTCATTTCTTCTGAGATTCTTCGATTTCGTTTGAATGGGTAGGAAGGAGAGAACGTGAATATTTAAAACTGGATGAAGTATGCTCGGCACGATCATCATCGTGATATTAGGCGTAATCTTAGGCGATAACGTGATTTTAGGCAAGAATCTAGGGATGCTGTCTTTTATTTTAAATTTAAATTTAAATTGAATTCGATTCGATTTCAATGCGTTTACTCGCCGTGTGCTCACATACCAACTCAGAAGTATATGAAATTTGAAATCCGAGAATAATTCAATATTACGGACCCAATGGAACTGGTTTCGTCAAATTCCGAGACTGTGCCTCGGAAGGCTATTTTTAAATATCAATTCAAACGATAAAATTTAAAAACAAATCAAATCACTTTCAAATTCAATTCTGAAGCTTCAATTATCTTCAATATTATCAATATGGGTTTTACAAGCCTTTGAAATATTTTTAATCAGCTTTAAACTGAAGATTCAAATTTTTATTCACTTTCATTAGATTAAATTTTATAATTTAATCGCCAAATTCAAAGTTATAATGGAAATTCAATCCAAACCATTATTCAAATAGTTAAAAGTAATTAAATATTTTCAATTTAAATTGTTCAAAATCCTGGGTCGTTACAATCTTCCCCCCTTAAAAGAATTTCATCCCCGAAATTACAAGTTAAGAAGAATGCCCTTATCCCGTCTATTATTTTTCACAACTCAAAATAGTTTTATCAACTTACTAACCTAAATCTTTTTACCAGAGATTCACTATCATTTCAACTAGCTTTCCAATTCCATTTATAAGTTTCAAACAATATTGTTTACCTAACAATTCAAATTTAAATTTAAATTCAAATTTCAAACTTTCAAAATTTCTCAAAATTTTTCTAACACCCTAAATTTTCGAAAAATTTCGCCAGCGTCTCCTTTGCGCGGCTAGCTCGGTACGACTACAAAATGGCACCACGGCCCCTCAGTATCAAAAAGAAAAGAGAAAGCCAAGTGGCTGGAGAAGAAAATCATCAAATTTCATACTGAAATTGAAATACGTACCTTTTTGTCGAGCATTCAATTTTTATCTTTGAAATCAAAATCCCAATTCCTTTATACACCTGTATATCCTGCTATTCATAATATCCAATTCCAACATTCAAACCATTTTGCCAATTCTATTACAAAAATTTCCAACATATGCTTCTTATACATTTTTACTTCACTATTGAAGTTACATATTCATTTCATTCAATTTTACATTTCAATTCAATTCACAATTTCAATTCTATTTGAATTCAATTCATAATTTCAATTCCATTCGAATTCAATTCTCAATTTTCATATTCAATTCATCTCGAATTTACTTAATTACTAACAAAGAGAATTTCAATTTACTTTTTTTACTCACTGGAATTTATATACAAGTTCAAATTTATCTTCAAATTTAGCGCACGACTAATTTATAATTTAACCAATTCAAATTCCAATTCATTAGTCCATGAATTAATAATTTATCAAGTTAGTTTACTTGAATTCAATCCATTTTATTTCTTATTTAATTCCATATACTAATGATAATAATTTAATATTATTAACAACCATGCAACCATATACTATAATAATCCATAGAAAATCATTTCTTTTCTATACAAAAATAGTTTTGGGCAAAATTATCTTATTTACCCGATTCAAAAACAATTTTATATTCACTAACAAATACGCGCTCATATCTATTATTACACTCAAACTCATTCTAGAGTACAGCTGACTCTATCTCTAATGAGTAACACCCAACAGAACCATGGTTGTCGCTTAACCATAAGCTCTGATACCAAATGTAAAGACCCGCAAATCCGTACTCCTTGAATAGACACTAATCTCCAGTGATTAACTCAAGATGAACGGAAATACGAACCCTTAGGGTTTTAAGAAGAAGAAAGAGACAGAAGGAGAGAGAAAAGATAGAAAATAGAGAGAAAAGAAACTAGAACGGAACAGAATACAGCAGAACAATATCAGAATCTCACAATTCGCAGCGGAACAACATATAATAGATAAATGAATAATCTTTAAACAAAGAACTATATCAGTTATTACATTACATTACATCATATCATCAGAGTGTACAACAACAAACAAACAGCGGCAAAAGAAGTACTATATACTAGTGATACGCTATGCCATCCAGCTTGCCTCCAACAATTCCTGAATTCCAGAATATCCTGATAAACCTAACTCTTGACTGCCCGTGTGGAAATTGGTGGGAACCCCGAGTTTAGGAAGGAAAACAATAAACTCCGAGTCAGTCATGTGACTGGTGTGAGAACTAAAACAGGTTATTTTTCTTTAAAATAAAGTAGAGGAATATTTTTAAAAATCAATTCGCAATGCTTTTAAAAATGAGACTACCATAAGACCTCCCGCCACACACACAATGCAAACGCAGACTTGGAGGAGATTTCTTCTTATGTTAGTCAAAGATGCTTGATACGTATAAAAAGAAACATTTGATATTATTACTAGTGCATAGTGTAGGAAATATTTCGAAAGTAGAATATAAATCTTAGCCAACATAGGTACCATTATATTATGCTTACTATAGCTACCATATTAGATGGCAGGTTCTACAACTAAAACCGTACAAGTCTCGTATTGTTTCTTTGGATTTCCAACGAATGGTCAGGCCAAGGAAATTCCCATTGCCACATAGAACGCCTCTGGATGCACGTCCCCGAGAACAAAACCGGATCTCTACCAACACAAGGCCGGGTTACCCCTAACTGGGTAACAACTGACACGAGTATGCCATCCCCCGGTCCTTTGGGACCTTTAACCGAGCGCTCGTCACCATCATCACACAATCATAACAAAGTGTTTTCAACATGAGTAAGTATCTGGGCTCCATACCATTATACCACCCTTTTCCAGAAGGAAATGCACATACCCTAAAGGGAGCTACCCCTCATAACCTTGCTGCATCTTTCCTGTTTTGACCATTCCGAGGTGTGAGGCTCGACGAAGTCACGTCCACAAAAACACGCTTTATACAAAGCCATGTTTTGGGTCAACAAATGATCATAGAAATGATCACCAAGATAGACGATCAAACAAATGATCCTATCACAAATAATCAACACAATGATCATTTCACAGCAACACTCAGTATGTCACATTACCAAATTGGGAGTATATTGCTAATAACCTTCAACTATATAACCTCTGAGCTCGTACGTCTCAGATAAGGGTGTTAAGCTAAGAGAATAAATTCTCCGCCACCAACAGATATGCCAACATCACCAGATTCCAAATAATTTTCCAAATAATTTATTTCCCAAAAATATCTTTATAAGATATATGTATTTTCCATTCTTTAAAAATAAATCAATATTTATTTTTAAACTCATTTTCCAAATTCCATTTATAAATTCCATATTGAATTTATATTTCCAAAAATATTCATGAATATACGATTTCCATTCGATTTCTAATATTCATTTTCAATTTATCTTCAAAAAGATAAATTCCAAATATTCACTTAATATTGGAAAAGCATTTCCATACTTATTTGTTTATAAGTAATTCACAAGTCTTTTATTTTCTACACTTGGAAAATATTCAATATACTTAAATCGAAATTAAGTATATATTTCATTCTTTAAGGAAATCATTCTCTTAAACATATTTATTTGGGCCAAAACGAATGTTGCGGAAAACATCGTTACGACAACCCAAAATCACTAGTATAGGGATTCAAAATTAAAATAGATATATAAATCCCGATACTATACAATACATTTTCTTTCGAAAATCATTTATTATAACAACAGTGTTATAATCTACTATTTCCTTCTATTTCTCGAAAACGTCTATTTCAACAATGAATGTTGAAATCTATGGTTTCGATAGTTAATACATTTTAAAAAATCTTTAGATTGTTTTAATTCTATTTAAAACATCACATTCAAAACATTTCTTTAACATGTTGTTTACTATTCAAAAAAACTTGAATATACTTGTTAACAAATTTCATCATTTCTATTCCTTTTATTTTACAGGATTATTCACTGTCTAAAACATGAATATAACTCCATTAACAAGTTACAAAAATTTACTTATCAAAATAAGTCGTTGCGGATTTATAAAACAATGTTTATAAATTCCATTTCTATTTATTTTATAACAATTTCCACTTATAAATTTCCTTTATTAACCTATTCGATTTACAACTCAATTATATACCGAAAGTCCATATTATAAGTTAAATGCTTATAGTTTATTTGTTTACAAAGTTATTCTTTTAACTTCCCAAATTTATAAATCTTATAATTTATAAGATTCGTTTATTTATCTAAAATCTATTCTTTTAAATAACTTTACAAATTTTATAAACCTACTGTTTATAAAATTCCATTTATAACTTCACCTTTATAATTCTATAAATTTCATTAATTTATGAAATTCATTCACAATTCATTCTAACACTTATAAAAGCTCGTTTTATAATTCAATTATATTCTAAATTTATAAATCTTTTATATGGATCAATTTATATTATTCTTTTAAAACGTCTTTAAACTCCTTTATAATTTCCTCATTTTGATTTATAAAATAATCAAAATTTATAAATCTTATTTTTAAACTTTTTAAAATAAATTCAGAAATTCCAGTTTAAACTATTTTATAAAATTATCAATCCCCTATTTTCAAAAATCTACTTTTAACTGTATTTCTCAAAAATCATAATTTTTATAATATTAAAATTATAACGTTTATTTATTTAAGATAAATCAATTCCAAAAATATTTTATAAACGTATACTTTCAAAAATCACTTTAGAAATCCCTTAAAAATCAAAATTGTTATTTTTAACTTAAAAATTGGATTCGATGATGCAACACATCAAATAGTCAATCACGACTTTCAAACATCATATATCGATATGATAAATAATCAAATATCACAATATCTAAAATCAATAAATATTTGTGAGGAATCCAGTTGGATCCCTCCAACCTGTTTCCCTGCATCCACAGACATTAGCACAATACCCATTCCACTTCGAGGTGGAATATCGCGGTATATGGGATTTATAAAATATTATCCGCTTAATAGGCGGCGCAATAGGGTCTCATCAGCTATACAAGGCGGGAAATCAATCAACTGCAATATATACATATGCCAATATATATATTGCTATATATATAATATATCCTACTACATCTAATATCACAACCAATATAGCAATCAATAATAACTGCAAATCCAACTTATAAATTTATTTGAGTGAGAAGTTCTCACCTTTGCTTTTATTAGCAATCCATTTCCCCTCTTGACTCGATTTTCTTGATTTATACCTTGTATAAATATTTACACAATTTATTAATATTCGAACAAATCGAATAATAAATTTTCATTTGATAATTTTGATTCATCGGTGATTTCATTTTAATAGTTAAATTAACTGATAGTTTTATTTAAATCAGTTTCTTCTTTAATATTTTAAACAGATTACTCTTAACAAATTTATCTAATAAAATTTAAATTTCAACTAAATTTACTTAAATAAATTTATTTAACTAAACCTTTTAATTTCAAACTAACTTTCCTTTTACTTTAAACCAAAATCTCATTTCAATAATATTTCAAACATTTTGCTTGTATAAATTTATTTTGAATAAATTTATTTAACGAAAAATTAAATTAAATTAACCAAACTCTCTTTTAATAATTTAATCAATTATAAATTCAATTTTAACTAAAAAATTTCTTTTACAAAATATTTTTCATTTGAAACTAAATTTATATTTAACTAATAATTTAGTTTTAAACAAATAATTAAATTTTAAACATATTTTCTTTACTATAAAACTATTTCTAAAAAGAAACTTATAAAAAAAAAATTCTCTGCATATACATTAATATATAAACTTTCCCCTTTTTATATATATACATATATAATTTTCTGTTTATAACCAAGTATTCAAATTCATTTTTTAAATTCAAATGGAATGAACAAATTTCCTTATTAAAAATATCTTGAACTAATCGGAAAATTTAATTTTCGTTTAAGAACCTAATTTAGGCTAATCAATTCTAATTTTCTAGCTAATAATTTTATTTTATTTTCATTTCCAAACTGCAAACAAAATAAACTATATGGGTTTTAAAATGCACCTTTTATACAAATCCTTATATACTTTTCAAAATCTTATATATATATTTTTTTATTTTTTTTATTATTTTAGAACCCAAAATATATATCTATATTTAAAATTTATTTCCAGTAAATTAAATTACCTTTTACTGTGAACTAAAATATACAGAGGTATATTTTTTTCTATAATATATAATTTCAAATTCTAAATCAAAATGAACAGCAATGAATACCTCACCTCGAACACACGCGATAAACTCGACTCTGGCCGCCGCTGCTATCCCAGGTCGTCGCCATCTCCACGCGAGTCGCGCCACTGTACGAGAACCCACGCAAGTGCCCAGACACCACTGCCAATCGCCGTTCCCACTGCCTTCTTCAAATCGCGCGCCGCCGCCTCACGCGCACGCGACTCCAGTTGCCGCCGCTCTCCCTAGGCTCGCAAAACCCCCATTGAACTGCAATCGCCTTCGACGTCGAGGCCGTGCTCAAACCCTAGCCCCATTGCCGCTCGAGCCTCCTGCCTGCTTGCCGCGCTTACTTCCACTTCACTTGGCATCGAGCTACCCCTCGTCTTACGCGAGCAGTCACTCGCGCCTCCTTGCTTTCTATGCCGAGATCGAAAGGGCTACGGCCATTTGATTTTTTTTTATTTGAATTGAGGAATTGAAGGAGAGCAGCTGGTAATTTATTTTAAGAGGGAGAACAAGAGAAAGGGGAAAAGGAATTTTGCCATTTTCATTTCTTCTGAGATTCTTTGATTTCGTTTGAATGGGTAGGAAGGAGAGAACGTGAATAGTTAAAACTGGATGAAGTATGCTCGTCACGATCATCATCGTGATATTAGGCATAATCTTAGGCGATAACGTGATTTTAGGCAAGAATCTAGGGATGCTGTCTTTTATTTTAAATTTAAATTTAAATTGAATTCGATTCGATTTCAATGCGTTTACTCGCCGTGTGCTCACATACCAACTCAGAAAAATATGAAATTTGAAATCCGAGAATAATTCAATATTACGGACCCAATGGAACTGGTTTCGTCAAATTCCGAGACTGTGCCTCAGAAGGCTATTTTTAAATATCGATTCAAACGATAAAATTTCAAAACAAATCAAATCACTTTCAAATTCAATTCTGAAGCTTCAATTATCTTCAATATTATCAATATGGATTTTACAAGCCTTTGAAATATTTTTAATCAGCTTTAAACTGAAGATTCAAATTTTTATTCACTTTCAATAGATTAAATTTTATAATTTAATCGCCAAATTCAAAGTTATAATGGAAATTCAATCCAAACCATTATTCAAATAGTTAAAACTAATTAAATATTTTCAATTTAAATTGTTCAAAATCCTAGGTCGTTACATTTTCAAAAGGTATATTTAAATTAGTTAAGACAGTTAAAAATTTTGAGTTAAATTTTAAAGGCAATAGAAAAAAATAAAATAGATATATAGAAAAATTAAAATCCTAAGAGCTTATAAATTAAATAATGACTTCATGCGAGGTTCAAAATTTTAACGGAATCAGTCATGTGAAGTTTGGAGCTATGGGGTCATTAGCGAGAGGATTTGAATTGGATCGGATTGCAAATTGAAAATCAAAGGTGAGAATCTCTCACTCATTTGGATTACCATTTAAATTTAAATGCTTAAATTTAAATTATTGGATGTTGACTGGATTGATAGATCTATAATTGTCCATTGGATGATTGCATATTCTACATAATAGTGTATGTATACACACACACACACACACACATATATATATTGGAGTGATTGATATTCCTGCACTATATACCGGATGAGATCATATGCGCCCCGCGTAATAGCGGATGACCCTTTATACCACAATATCCCCCTCGTAGTAGGATTGGAATTTTTATTAACATCTGTGGATGTAGGGAAACAGGTTGGAGGGATCCAATTGGATTTCTCAAAATTATGGAATTCATTTTCATATTCAGTTATATGAAATGTTCAATAATCTGTGATATATTATGTTGGAAAATTAATTTATTAGATGTAAATATATTGTTGGATACATTGTGGCATTTTAAAAATATAAATATTGAATTTTAAAAGGGAAATAAAAAGGGAAAATTTAATGAAGGAAATTTGTAATGAACATGGATAAATTTATATCGGTGAATTGGAAAAAAGAAAATAGTTGATTTTAAAAATCCTACTTAATAAATTCTGGAATATGGGAAAGAATAGAGTCTTTGAATAAATGTAAATTAAAAGGTTTTAAAATTAAAGACCTAAGAAATATTGATTTTTACGTGCAATGGATTTATTTTTAAATTTAAGCTTTAAATAAGTTGGAAAAAAATAAAAGGAGAATTCTGAAATAGAGTATGAATTCGATATTTCAGATTTAAATAAGGTTTTGAATTAAAATAAAAGAATAAAACTGGAATTAATGGATTTTGATATTAATTTAGGTAAATCAAAAAAATTTTAAAATGGAATTAATTCAGAGAATGGATTGGGAAATCGATTAAGTGTTTTGGAAATTGTGATTTAAAGGAAAATGAGGGTATGGAAATTATAAACTGGGTTCATAAATAAAGTGAAATATTTATCATTGTATAAATCTAAAAATATAAATTTACGGTAAGAATTTAT
This sequence comes from Allium cepa, assembly GCA_030765085.1. NCBI lineage: Eukaryota > Viridiplantae > Streptophyta > Magnoliopsida > Asparagales > Amaryllidaceae > Allium > Allium cepa. Next base: position 933,370,843 of record CM060943.1, on the reverse strand, counting down.
AAAGGAATGAGTAAATAGTTTTAAAAATAAAACAGTAGTTTTATTTTTAGAAGTGTGGAATGAAAATTACGGGATTGACATGTAAATTAAATAGGAATAAATCGAGAAGGATTTATATATGATAAGATGGGCTATGTTAGAATGAAAAGTGTATTTTCCTGGAAAGCCAAGTATAATTTCAAAGGAGATTTTCAAGTACAAATTAGAAGTTTTAAAAGTGGTTTTAGAAGAATGTGTTATATTATTTAGTTGTTTTAAAATTCTAAAAGTAAATATTTATTCAAGTTAATTATAATAGTAATTATTTTAAAAGGCTAAATTTGTTGTTTGATGTAAAGGATAACTATTGAATATATGTATACCTTATATAATAGTTTTATTTTAAAAGTAGTTTTGGCTAAAGCTTTACTTGGGAAATTTATTATAGAATTCTATAACTATTATTTTGAATAAAGTGATTTAAGTAGTTTTATTTTAAATGCTTTAAGTGTACATCTTTGGATAAAGTGATTTAGTTTATGTGAAAACTAAATTTGATAAGGCTAGGTGCTTTTCAGTGGAGAATAAAATATTTGGCTTGTGAATGTTAGTTGATAGTTAAATAACCGACTATCAATATTGGCCAGTGCGCCGATCGCTTCGAAGAGACCAGGATCGGGTTTAATTATCCGAAAACCACTTCGATCCAGTTTGAACGTTTGTGAATGAAGATCGTGAAGATGATGAAGATGGTGATTGGATTTGTCCAGACCTAAGGCAACTTGTATGGAAGAATGCTATCTGATAATTGTCGGGAGGACGATGAGCATTCTAAGTGAAATGTGCTCTAAAAGGGTAACGTATAGCCTCAAGCCTCATCAATCGGGAATGGCTAAAACAAGGGATGTGCAACAAGGCTAAGTGGGTAGCACCAAGTAGGGTAAGGTCATCCATGTATGAATGTCCTTTTTTTACCTCGGCTTAGTGGTTGTTGCTGATCCCAATTGCAGTGTTATCTTATTCGGACTATCCAGTAAGGGGTAGCTCTGGTCTTGTGTTGCAGGGATCAGGAGTGGTCCTCGGTACGTTGATCTAAACCAGGTACAGTGACGGACGGTACCCCAGTAGCCCAACCATTGTATGGAATCCAAACTCCTATAAGCGCCTATAAGGTTTTGATTGTGCCCAACTATGATGGAACGTGATATGCAAACATTTCAGCTAGATTCTATTTTACTTTCTATAGACAATACTATAATATCTGACGAATTTGATAAAAATGTTTTGGTTAACGTAAGGTAAAAATCTCGGCATGTTTATTTGTGGCGTGTCTTATGAGGTATCTTTGATTTCAAAGGATTTTGAAAACTTTAATAATCCAATTGAGTGTGTTTTCTCACGCTGGTTTCCAGACGGACTCGGATATTATTTTATTATAATTCTTGGGTCAGACCTAGTATTACAGATACATGATAGGATGCTATGGAGGTCATGAGATGAGCTGGATGGCGAGATGTATATCACGTATCTGTCACATATTCCGCTGTGTATGGTAAGCTGTATATTCAGCTGTGTGGGGACAAGTTATTATAACTGTCCTGATTTGTGTTATTGATTGTGTGTACTCTTATGATGTAATGTATAAACAGTTGTAGTTCTTTTCTATAAAAGTTAATTGTTATATATTATATATTCTTCCGCTGCGATTGTGATATCTGATGTTGTTTTCTATTTCATCTTTTACCCCTTTCTTCATTAACCTTAATGGTTCGTATTTTCGTCCAATCTAAGTTGAACTGACAGGGAAAATTGTAGACTCAAAAGGGTACAGATTTGCGGGCTATTACAGAAAAGATTGAAGAATAACTAAGATGAGGAATGGATGTGTACGAAAAAGGAAAAAAAATCATGTTTCATAAAAGAATGATTTTGGATTTGCAAGAATAAGAGCATTTGGATTTCCATGAATAAGAGCTTCTGCATATAAGGTGTCGGGAGAAACAACAAGCAAATGAAGAAATAAGTTGTAGGTTATTTATAATTAGGAAATGATGGTGGATAAATGTCACATTTTATTTTGAAAGCTTCAGGAATTAATAATGCATAAGGAAATGCATGTAGGAATGGAAAATTTTGCAAACCAAAGGAAAGTAAAATTGTGTATTCATGAAAAGTAGGTGGCAAGAATCAAATACAGCCTAAAAGTCTAGGCTCGGATATTAAATCGAAGGAGAAATGAACGGATAATATGTTAAAAATAAGGTAACTATTTTAAAACGTTCATGAAATAATTAATAACAAAAGAAATGAAAGGACCATTTACATCGCACAACCTTTTGAAATTCAATTTTTTGTAACGCAGCCAAATTAACTTCATTAACTCAAATAATATTCTAATTTGTATGCATTTAGATTTTTTTTCTGCGCATAACAAATATTTTATGCTTACCTTAAAAATTAAAACGTTCAATTTGGTTTTCCCGAAATGATCTTTTATTTCCTTTAAAACACCCTATTTGTTTAACACAAACTTGCGTTTCTTTTATTAAATCCATTAATTGTATTCAATGTTTTCTTTTCTTTAATTGAAATATATGAATTACGTTAATTGCAATTACTTACAAAGTTAAATTTCAAAACAGAAAACTAAAATGGATGAAAAATAGAACAACGGTTTATTTGAAGACGTTTATAAATTTATTGTTTATACACAACGGTAATAAATAACTTACTGAAATGGATTATTTTCCTATTCTTAAAATCAATCTGCAACCTAAAGCACAGTTCAAATAAACATATATTTCTTCCTTTAAAATCAATCATTCGATTCTTTATTTTAATGAAATTAAACCAACATTCACAAATGAAACATTCATTTTATTTGATGTAAATGTTCTTTTTATAAAATCAAACTTTCATTATATTTTCACAAAACATAAGCTACTTTTAATAACACCTATTAATTTACAATTTAGTATTCTCTCTCCTATTAATTGAAATTTTCGATTACATTAATTTTAGTTGATTAAGTTTCAAAATGGACTAAATGAATGAAATGAGATGTCGAACAATTATTTCCTATCTAATAACAATTTAAACATGTATATACATTATGGATACAAATAGTAATTATACATTTCTAACTAAATAATAGTTTCTCATCTTTACAATCAATCTTTCAACTACCAAACATTTCAAATAAATAAATATATGTTTACTCCTTTACAAAACTAATTCATTTTTATTGTTTTGTTTTGATTTACACTCCAACTATTAAATCAACCAATACCTTATGAAATTATTAACATAGGTTTCTATCTTATTATCCTCATTTTCTACAATTGACGCCTTTCTTACATTAACTGCAATAATTAATTACATTAAATTCCAATTAATTATATTATAATTCTAATAATTTGATTTAATTTTATTTCAATCGTTTTATACAATCAAACATTACCCAATGGACATAGTTAACATTTGTTTACATCTCATTGCATCAATATTCTACAATTATCATCTTTTACTATATTAGTTGCAACATTTCAATTATATTGAATTTCTTTCAATTCTCATCTTAATTGTAATTTAAGTCCCAATAAATTAATTTATCTTAGTTTCACTTTTTTTATTAAATAAATTATTTCCTTAAGAATATAATTGAAATTTCTGTACATTTTATTACCTTCACATTTTATGGTTATCTTCTTAACTTATACTAATGTAATATTTAATTACCTTAATTGCAATTGATTTCCAATTTAATTCAACATATTAAATAAATTGGTAACAAATAACACTTGTTACCTTTTCTTAATTTGATCACATTTATAAGTTTGATCTACGACACAAATATTATAACTAGTAACACAACACAAATTTTATCCAATTTCAATTTATTACATTTTATTTCGTCAATTAATATAACATTTAAATTTATTCTTTATTTTAAATTTATAACTGATTATAACTTACAATTATTACAATTACTTGAGATTACATTCAAATAGTCATCTATTACATTAATTTACATCATTAAACTTCATTCTAGTTAGTTTTCTCTTTCCTATATCATAAATTTTATTTTCTTCCAGCATTAAATTCCAAAATGTTATTTAATTCAATATTTTTAATTATCGAGAAAAATATGGGTCGTTATACACTTTCGCGCTCAAAACTTTTCGTCCTCGAAAAGGGAAAAGAAGGGATAAGGAATTAATATATTGTGATAACACAGAATTTTGGGGCAATAACAATGTGATAATCTTCTTTTATAAATTACTTTAAATTGGCAGATTATTCTTTTAAAGAAATAAAATATGTATTTGTTTATGTATATATATAAGTTGATTTTAAATAGAATTTGAATTAGTAATTCAAAAGATAAATATCTTAAAAAATAAATTGGATCTAAAAATATTATATATATATATAATTATTTATTAGTGTATAATTAGTTTTAAATCATTTTATTTAAAAATTATTTAAATATTAATAAAGGAAATGCATTAATTAAAATAGTAAATATAATATAAAATTTGTATAAAAACATATTAAAAACATAAGGCATGCAAAAAGACAAGTGTTAGCCTAATTATAACATGTAAATAACAAGTGTCGGTTTATTTATTTTCTTTTTTTTAAATAGAAACATTTCAAAAATTTATATACACCTATACCCTTCTCTTCTCATTTTCTTTTATTCAAACTAAAGAAAACAAAAACCTGAGATAAAATCTAAAGTAAGGCTTTTAAACCTAAAGCATAGATTCAACATAATCAAAGAAAGGATCATCTCAAACATCAAGTTGTAGTTCAAAACATTTTCCAGTTTTTAAAGATCAAGCATTTCCAGTTCTTCAAGTTTAATGCTCCTTTGTTCAAACATCAACCCAGTGAGTAAACATCTTTAAAAAAAACTTAAATCTATTTAATCTTGTTGCGTATGATAAAAACTGAAGCATGTTGTGAAAAATGTTTGTACAGATGTAAATATTGACTGCATGTCTATATATATATGAAGACTATCCGTGTGCATGTCTGTCCATATGTATATATTCCTCTGTCCTAGTTTTACAGTTACAAAACAAATTCAAAAGTCAAAATTCTTCACTTATTCTCTTATAGGCTTTAATATTCGAACAAAAAGTGTTTAAATTAACAAGATCTTGATTTTAAAAAAGTTTGTAAGTATAATTAGTTTAAGTTTTTCTAGAAAATTGGAAAAATACGCTAAAATTCAAAACATGCAACATTCAAATTTCAGGATTTCTGGTTTCTTATACATCATCAGATTAGATTTCTAAAGCCATGATTCTTAAAAACAAAATCAACATTTTTAGTTTAGTGTAGATTGAGTATTCGTGGGCTGAATGGGAACGTTGTTTTGGGCATTTTCTAGGATCGAGGAGGAATGGGAGGTTAGGAACGCTGTTGGAGGTAGCAAGGAGGTCGTCGATCTCGGGAAAATGATCGGGGAATTTCCTGATCACTGTGGCGGCAGCACAACGTCGAATAGGGTTTAAACCCAGGTCTTGGTCGACGTTGGTTTCCATGTCGTTGCGTCGTCGTCAAAGCACTGGACTCGACCGAAGCAAGGGGATTAGATGCGTAGGTCTTCGATGAAGGTTTGGTCGGAGTTGCAAGGTCTCTAATGACCTAAGGCAGCGGGTCGAGTTGATTTTGGGTGATCCAGTTCTGTTCCAATGGAGTACGAGATGCTCGAATTCAATTTTCGAGTTCGAATCGAATATTTGGGTGGTCCGACTACTTGAGGAGGCTGACGTCAACGTGTTGGAGATCGTGGCGATGATTAGACTAGCGGCGTTCGCCTGTGCACACGTACGGGTGTCAGGTGTGCATGGCCACTGGGTTTTTTGTAGAAGAGGATGATGTTCTCGGGTTTAATCTCGGGGAAGTGATGTTGTGGCTCGCGTGTTGTATCGGGTAGATGCGCAACAATTTAGCATGTTATTACAGTTTTCAAAATAAAAACGAAGCGAAGTTTTAAAAAAAATTGATGTGGCTCGGGTTTATGCTCGAGATAGATCCGGGTTTGACTCGGGCATAAGAAGTTGTAGTTTAAAAACTTTAACAAATCTACTTCAAAACAATTTCTTTACAATTTCTTTTAAATAATAATTGTTTTATTTAAGTTTAGATTAGTCGAAGATTTTGAAGTAAATTATTTCAAATTAATCAAGTTTTAAAGTATTTTAATATGTGTCCATTATTCATAGTTAATTCTTAAGTTTATTTTAAACAAATTAAATAGTATAATTAAAAGTTAATTAAGAAGATGAAATGTTTTAATTATTAATAATCTTAAGGGTCTTAAGTTAATTTATATGTTAATGATAATTTAATTCCAAGGTTTGTTAAATAAGATTTAAATGTTAATTAAGTGATTAATAAAGATAAATGTTTTATCTTTAATTAATTAAGGTCTTGGGTAATTAAAGAAAATTAATTAATGGAATTAGTAAGAGAATAATTATTTAACTAGTAGTTAAAGGTTATTAATTAAAGGTTAGTTAATTAATAATTGAAAATTAATTAATTACTAATTAAAGATTAATTAATTAATAATTAAGGGGTAATTAATCAGTAATTATAGGATAATTAATTACTGTAAGTAATTATGGATGATTAATTAATTTCATTAATTAATTAGAATAATAACAAATGATTTGTAATTAATTAATGTTGATTAAGCACAATTAGGTAATTAATTCATAAGTAATTAATTTAATTTGAGTTAATTAAATTAATTATAATTATATGATTAATTAATCTTTCTTGTGGATAATTAATTGTATAGAATGTTTGGATTGATTAATATTTATAGTATGTTAATCTGTGATGTTCTGTGATGTGTAATACTTTGGATATAGCTATGATAAATATAAGTTATTTATCTGTGATGAATTGCTGTGTGAATGTAGTGTTCCGAGTTGAATTAGATTGTTTTACTTAAACAACTTGGCCTTAAAAGAAACGTTTGGATTTCGGTGAGACGGGGATTGGATATCAATTTTTCATCCAAAAACCACATCAGTCCAAATTAAACAATCGGTCATGAAATATCAAGTGAAGATCGAGATGAAGATTCAGAGTGCAATGGTATTTGTCATTAACTATGAGGGTGATTCCAAAACGAGTGTAATGGAGATAGTGCCTTCGGTTTCGTTCGAATCCAGAACGGACTTGTATGGATGAATGCTATCAGACCATCGTCCATGGAGGACGATGAGCATTCCATGATATCTGCTTTAAAAAGGTAATTGTAGTATAAAGCCTCATCAGCCGGGAAAGGCTAAAACATGGGAGGTGCACGCAAGGCTAAGCGGGTAGCACCCAAGTAGGACAAGATTTTCCTTTGTCTTGAGGTCCCTTTTTCGGCTGTGTGGGTGGTTGTTGACCATAACCGCGAGTTTCTCTTATTCGGACTATCCAGTAATGGGTAGTTTCGGTCTTGTGTCACAGGAGATCAGGGTGGATCCTCGGTACAGTGATCTAGACCACGTACTGTGACGGGTGGTACACCATTTTCCCTGCCATTGTATGGAATCCACTCTCCAATAAGTGATCTCGAATTTGATTGTATTCCTATGTATGCTGGAAATTCATAATGTAACAATTTCGGCTTTGTTAATATATGAAAACCTTGAAAACTATTATAATATAATTGGATTTCCTATCAAATGTTTTGGTCATCGTAAGGGAAAAACTTGTCCGTGTTTATTTGCAGAGAGTTTTACGAGATACATTTTATTTCAAAGGTTTTCAAGTTAAACAACTTAACCGTTTACTCACACCAGACCACTGTGATGCCCCACCTCTATACCCACGCTAGCCAAGGACACTACGGGGTAATACCATCAACTAGCGGGGAGAATAAGGCTGTTGAGGAGCGACCATCCATGTAATGGTTTTGTGCAAGGACCGATAAGTCAGACAGAATAACATGCATTTCATCTCGAGTGGAAATCCGACATACCAATACTAACTCAAAACTACTACACAATGGCTGTAATATCTTCGGAAACAAATGTAGAAATAAGCATAACAAAAAATAGTCACAGATATCCATATCACAAAGGCGGAAACAGATATGAATGTAACACTAAGAAGTGTTTATCAGAGTAGTGGTCAAACAAGATCCACAACATCACAAAGGAATAGTTACAAGTGCTACACAAAAGAATAAGTATACATCATGGAGTCTATATCTCAAACGTATACAACAGAATAAACTACTAATCTAAGTAGTTGGCCAAAAGTCAGAATAATAATCCCAGACGAGGAGTCAAGCAGAAGCACCTGTAACATCTCGGTCTAACCGAAGTATTATTTAATAAGAAAATAATAAACGTATCAGTCTAGCTATAAATATCAGATAAATATGAGATAAAATATGAGATATAACAACAATGTATGATAACAATAAGGTCATAGAATGAAAAGTATACATTATAAAGTCTAACAAAATCATACAATATCTCAAGAGTCTCATAATAGCAAAAAGAATGTCATATTCTTTATTTTATTCACCAAACCACAAATAGTGACATCATATCGCTGCCAATCATAAAAGCTGGTGAAACACAAATTCTAGAAATCATCAATTAGAAATCCATAAATCGCAAAACGGAGAGGACTTCACAAAACGGGGGCATGAAAACTCACCAACACGCGTATCACAAAAGGGACGCTATCCCATGGTCGCTAACCATAGAGCCGGTGCAACGACGTAGTACAATAACAGTATGCCCGAGGTACCTGAAACTCGAATAATTCGAAACAACGATGCAGTACGATGGCAGCCCGATGTTCCTGATAAGCTGGTGCAACAATGTAGTACAAAGGTACGTCCGATGGATCGAACTCCATAAAAGAACACGGGTCGCTAGCCCACCAAAATTGATTCGAAATTCCATATAATACATAGGTTGTTATCCTATAAAAGAAATGAGACGAAACTCAATAAAACGAGGTACTTTCCCTTACGTGGACAAAGAAACACAACATATAGCTATTCTAAGTCACATAAAATGATCATCAATGATCATCGAGAAGTGTCAACTACATTAAGCTAGTAAATAAATGAGTTTAGCTTCATGTCCCATAACCACTGGCTTGACTTAAGTATTTACGAAAAAACTGTAGATCTCCACTCAAAAATTGTCACAAGAGATTCAATTGAACAAGTCCAAGAATTAATCGACGAGGCAAACGCAAGCGTTTCATACCACTTGTTTTACTATGTCTTTTAATTAGATTTCTCATATAAGTGAGGTAATGGTTTGTATATGCTAGTAGATTGGAAAACGGTTTAAGAAGCGAGCTTTGTAATAAAATAGTGTTGAAATCATTTTGATGAAAGAGTTTTGATATTTACTACTAGTATTGAAACCTTTATATTTTTAAAGTGACGAATCACAAAAATGATTGTAGAAACAATCAATCACCAAAATTCACATTCGAAGGCGTGAATAAAATCTAAAGAAATCGATTACGGAATCCATTGAAATGAATATTACGAAAAATCTCAATATAAAAGTCATCAAAGTCGATGATAAATGATAATCAACAAATCGGTAATCATGAATCGATAAAAAATGGAATTTTTAAGCAAAATAGGGAAATAAAGCTTATACAGCAGATCCACACATCTGAAATCAAGGACTCAAACGTCTAAATCTGGAAAAATAAAAGTTTTCCAGAATAGATATTCAAACGTCTGAACTATAGATTTCAGACGTCTGAAAATAGCTTTTTACGCCTATTTTCTTTCTGGTTGCATTCGAGCCAATTCAGACATCTGGAGGTTTGGATTCAGACGTTTGAGTACTAGGGAATAAACATTCCCATACAATATTTAGATGTCGGAATCCTACGTTTCATACGTCTGAAACTGATGTTCAGGGCATTCCCTGAACCTAGGCCAATGGTGGCCAAAACGATTATCGAAAGCGATCAGACGAGCAACAACGACTAAAGATTTATGCCAAGCGACAACCCAACCTTAAAGGCTCTTCGATACACCTCGAATTTCAATGTCCAAATATCTAGCGTAGGATTTCATAAAATTAGACCAAAACACCAAAAATTGGAATACTCACCAAAGTAATCCAAATCAAAATCAATTGAGCACGTAAAGATGTTAGGAATTCATACCTAACAGTCAAAGATCATAATAGACTTAGATTTGAGATAAAAATCTCACTTTAAACCCAAATCAACGAAGGAGAAGCTTTTAAAACAAGCTAAGATCAATTCCTCTTCAATACCATCCAAATGAGTTTGAATCTAAGCTCAAAAGAAGAACATTCCCTAAGTTAGTTTTAGATCTTTCTGAAATTGAAAGGTGGATGAGTTGGAGAAGAAGAAGAGAAGGCTTACCAAAGCTTCTTCTTTGAATTTGGAGCAAGAACTTGAATTTGCAAAGATGTTTAGGGCTTGGAGTTTTAATTTCCCATTCCTCTCTCCATTTTCAGTGAAACTTGAGTGTTAGTAAATAAAGTGAAGAGGAGAGGTGGACTGAGCTAGAGTAATAAGTGGGGTTAATGGGCTGAATCCCAACCTATAGCCCTAAGTGAAAAGTAGAAAAAATTCTACTAACTCCAAACATATCGAAGTTTATGCTAAAAAAGGTCGCAAACGACATTTTGAACTCAATGAGGTTGGTCCCGAGTCCTAATTTGACTGCAAAAAGTAGCTTTTTGGACTATAATCCGACTAACGATGAAATATTGAAATAAAATATTTAAATATTCAATCGTAAAATATGTGGGTTGTTACGGACTCCCCTCCTTTAAGAAACTGCTTCCTCGCAATATTTAAGAAGAAAATAAAAAGTAACAATTATAAAAGCATATCAACACAAAAGAAATTTGAAATAAAAAGTTCACCTCATAGAGCATGGGAAAGTAAGTCCGGATGTGTTCGCTCGATGAATTCTCTAGATTCCAAAGAACAATCCTTACGATTTGAGGACCATTGAACCTTCACAAGAGGGACGTCTTTATTACGAAGGCGTTTAACCTCCAAAGCAATGATTCGAATAGGATGTTGCTCATAAGTTAAATTAGGCAAAACTTCAATTTCTTCAACAATACCGGGCTCAAGAATAGAATCAGAATCTTGAAGGTATTTCCGTAATTGAGAAACGTGAAACACGTCATGAATAGCAGAGAATTGAGCTGGTAATGAGAGGCGATAAGCCACTGAACTAATGCGTTCGGTGATGGGAAATGGACCAATATATGGAGGTGCTAATTTTAACGACCGACTGAAACGCACAACACCCTTCATAGGTTAAACATGAATAAACACAAAATCTCCCATAGAAAATTCTAATTTCCTCTTTCGGTTATCGGCATAGGATTTTTGTCTACTCTGGGCTTCTTTCATCCTATGACGAATAAGGTCAATCTTTTCTGTGGAATCACGAATAAAATCTGGACCTAAAACCTGCTTCTCACCGACCTTAAGCTAACAAGAAGGAGATCGGCATGGCCTTCCATAGAGTTCCTCAAAAGGTGCCATACCAATACTAGATTGGAAGCTTTTATTATAGAAAAACTCAACAAGAGAAATTTGATCTTCCCAACTTCCAACAAAATCAAGAACACATGCCTGACGAAGATCTTCAAGAGTATTACTTATGCGCTCGGTTTTTCCATCGGACTGAGGATGATAAGCGTTGCTAAAATTAAGCTTCGTTCCCAAAGCTTTTTGAAGACTCTTCCAAAATCCACTAGTAAATAATGGATCACGATCGCTAACAGTAGAAGTAGGAACTCCATGCAATTTAATAATTTCTTTAATAAAAAGTTTGGCCAAAAGAGTTACGGTCCGATTGGACCGAACGGGAATAAGATGGGCGGATTTTGTAAGTCTATCAACCACCTCCCACAGGATATCATGACCCGAACGAGAATGTGGAAGGCCGTCAATAAAATCCATGGAAATTTGATCCTACTTCCAAATTGGAATTTCTAAAGGTTGCAATAACCCACCGGGCCTTTGATGCTCGGCCTTAACAAATTGGTAAGTAATGCAACGCTTAACAAAGTTAGAAATATCAGATTTCATTCCATCCCAATAATAAAGTCACTTCATATCCGCGTACATTTTGCTACTACCGTGATGAATGGTCAATTTAGAACGATGAGAATATTCCCTGTAACATCTCGGTCTGACCCGAGTATTATTTAATATGAAAATAATAAACAAATCAGTCTAGCTATAATCAAATAAATATGACATAAAATATGAGGTATAACAAAAATGTATGATAACAATAATGTCATATAATGAAAAGTATACATTATAAAGTCTACAAAATCATACAATATCTCAAGAGTCACATAAAAGCAAAAAGAATGTCATATTCTTTATTTTATTCACCCAACCATAAATATTGACATCATATCGCTGCCACTCATAAAAGCTGGTGACACACAAATTCTAGAAACCATCAGTTATAAATCCAGAAATCGCAAAAAGGGAAGGCCTATCACAAAACGGGAGCATGAAAACTCACCAACATGTGTACCACAAACAGGACGCTATCCCATGGTCGCTAACCATAGAGCAGGTGCAATGACGTAGTACAATAATGTTACGCCCGAGGAACCTTAAACTCGAATAATTCGGAACAACAACATAGTACAACGGTACGCCCGATGATCCTGATAAGCTGGTGCAACAACGTAGTACAAAGGTATGTCCGATGGTCCGAACTCCATAAAAGAAAATGGGTCGCTAGCCCAAAAAAATTGAGTCGAAACTCCAAATAATACATAGGTCGTTAGCCTATAAAAGAAATTAGACGAAACTCAATAAAACAAGGTACCGTCCCCTACGTGGACAAAGAAACATAGCATATAGCTAGTCTAAATCACATAAAATGATCATCAATGATCATCGAGAAGTGTCAACTACATTAAGCTATTAAATAAATGAGTTTAGCTTCATGTCCCATAACCACTGGCTTGACTTAAGTATTTACGAACAAATTGTCGATCTTCACGCAAAAATTGTCACAGGAGATTCAATCGAATAAGTCTAAGAATTAACAGACAAGGTAAATGCAAGTGTTTCATACCACTTGTTTTACTAAGCCGTTAAATTAGATTTCTCATACGAGTGAGGTATAGGTTTGTATATGCTAGTAGATTGCAAAACGGTTTAAGAAGCGAGCTTTGTAATAAAATAGTGTTGAAATCGTTTTGATGAAAGAGTTCTGATATTTACTACTAGTATTGAATCCTTTATATTTTTAAAGTGACAAATCACAAAAATGATTGTAGAAACAATCAATCACCAAAATTCACATTCGAAGACGTGAATAAAATCCAAAGAAATCGATTACCGAATCCATTGAAATGGATATTCCCAAAAATCCCAATATAAAAGTCATCAAAGTCGATAATAAATGATAATCAACAAATCGGATAATCACGAACCGATAAAAATTGGAATTCTTAAGCAAAATAAGCAAATAAAGCCTAGACAGCAAATCCAGACATCTGATCTGGAAAAATAAAAGTTTTTCGAAACAGATATTCAGACGTTTGAACCATAGATTTCAGACGTCTGAAAATAGCTTTTTAAGCCTATTTTCTTTTTGGTTGCATTCGAGCCAATTCAGTCGTTTGGAGGTTTGGGTTCAGACGTTTGACTACAGGGGGAATAGAAATTCCCAGTATAAAATTTAAACGTCTGAATCCTACGTTTCAGACGTCTGAAACTGAAGTTCAGGGCATTCCCTGAACTTAGGCCAATGGTGGCCAAAACAATTATAGAAAGCGATCGGACGAGCATCAATGACTAAAGATTTATGCCAAGCGGCAACCCAGCCTTAAAGGCTCTTCGATACACCTCGAATTTCAATGTCCAAATATCCAGCATAGGATTTCATAAAATTAGACCAAAACAACAAAAATTGGAATACTCACCAAAGCAATCCAAATCAAAATCAATTGAACACGTAAAGATGTTAGGAATTCATACCTAACAATCAAAGATAATTATAGACTTAGATGTGAGATAAAAATCTCACCTTAAAACCCAAATCGATGAAGGAGAAGCTTTTAAAACAAGCTATGATCAATTCCTCTTCAATACCATCCAAATGAGTTTGAATCTAAGCTCAAAAGAAGAACATTCCCTAAGTTAGGTTTAGGAATTTCTGAAATTGAAAGGAGGATGAGTTGGAGAAGAAGAATAGAAGGCTTACCAAAGCTTATTCTTTGAATTTGGAGCAAGAACTTGAATTTGCAAAGATGTTTAGGGCTTGGAATTTTGATTTCCCATTCCTCTCTCCATTTTCAGTGAAACTTGAGTGTTAGGAAATGAAGTGAAGAGGAGAGGTGGACAGACTAGAGTAATAAGTAGGGTTAATGGGCTGAAGCCCAACCAAAAACCCTAAGTGAAAAGTAGCAAAAATTACACTAACTCCAAACATATCGAAGTTTATACTCAAAAAGGTCGCAAACGTCATTTTGAACTCAATGGGGGTGGTCTCGAGTCCTAGTTCGAGCGTTTGCAAAAAGTAGATTTTCGGACTATAATCTGACTAACGATGAAATATTTAAATAAAATATTTAAATATTCAACTGTAAAATATGCGGGTTGTTGCAACCCATGTCTGACCCGGAGTTATTTCCGTTTTTCTTAAACTCTTGGGTACTCAAGTTGTGACGCCCCACCTCAATACCCACGCTAGCCAAGGTCACTACGGGGTAATGCCGTCAACTAGCAGGGAGAATAAGGCTGTTGAGGAGCGACCATCCGCGTAATTTCTTTGTGCGAGCAACGATATGTCAAATATTACAACACGCATTTGGTTTAAGGAGGAAATCCGACATACGATACAAACTCAAAGCTACTACCCGGTGGCTATATATATTCTTCGGAAACAAACATAGAAATAAACATAACAAAAATCAGTCACAGACATCCATATCACAAAGGCGGAAATAGATATGAATATATAACACATGAGAGTGTACATCAGAGTAGTGGTCAAAAAAGATCCACAATGTCACAAAAGAATAGCTACAAGTGCTAGACAAAAGAATATGCATACATCAATGAGTCTATATCTCAAATGTATACAACAAAAACTATTAATCTAAGTAGTTAGCCAAAGTCAGAGTGATAATCCCAGATGTGGAGTCAAGCAGAAGCACCTGTAACATCTCGGTCTGACCCAAGTATTATTTAATAAGAAAATAATAAATGGATCAGTCTAGCTATAACTATTAGATAAAATTATATAGAATAAGAGATATGACATAAACATATGATAACCATAAAACCATACTGTGATAAGTAGGCAATTGAAAATCTACTAGGTATTATTCAATATCACAAGAATCTTCTCAAAGATCAGAAGGGATGTCATACTCTTTATTTACCAAATCGCCAAACTATAAATATTGACCATATAACAATGCCAATCACAAAAGTTAATGACACACAAATTCACCAATGCACAAGTATTGATATTACTTATCAATGTAAATCACGAAAATTGGTGAAATCACAAATTCCAGAAATCATCAATGGAAATCCAGAAATCAAAAAAAAGGGGAGGCCTATCAGAAAACGGGAGCATGAAAACTCACCAACACATGTATCACAAAATGGAACGCTATTCCATGGTTGCTAACCATTAATTTTGAGCCGAAGTTCCACAAAACGGCCTGAAGACCATGGGTCACTACCCCACCAAATTGAGCCGAAGATCCACAGAAACGGGGTTTAGTCTCCCTCGTAGAAAAAGAGACATCACACATTTGCTAGTCTAAATCACAAAAATGATCATCAACGATCATCAAGAAGTGTCAATTACAGTGAGCTAGTAAATATATAAGCTTAGCTTCATGTCCCATAACCACTAGCTTAACTTAAATATTTAAGAACAAATTGTAGATCTCCACTCGAAAATTGTCACAAAAGATTCAATCGAACAAGTCCAAGAATTAACCGGTGAAGTAAATACAAGTGTTTCATACCATTTATTTTATTAAGCCGTTTAATTAGATTTCTCATAGGAGTGAGATGAAGTGACAAATCACAAAAATGACTGTAGACACAATAAATCACAAAAATTCACATTCGGAGACGTTAATAAAATCCATAGAATTCAATTCCAAATCCATCAAAGTGGAAATACCCGTGTGACTTAACAGCCACGACTTATGACTTAACATAAGTTAATACCAGAAATTAGCGGCTCAAGAAATAGCACACGGCTTAACAGAGTAACTTACATGGCGCGACTTAAGGCATGGCGCGACCTAAGGCATGGCGCGACCTAAAGCAGGGCGAGCGACCTATATGGTTGTGATGTGCACGTAAATTTGCAAATTTTTACCACCATATTTACTCTATTTAAATTAAATAAATGATCATATTGGGTATTTTGACTTTTTTTAACCAAAATTCATATTAATTCCAAATTTTCACATATTCATCTTCATATAAGGGCAAAATGGCCATTTGTGATTCGAAGAATAGAAAACTAAAATCAAACAAATCCCCGGCAACGGCGCCAAAAACTTGTTCGTGGACGGAAATTCTATCGAATTAGAAAACCATCGAAAAAATTAGAAATTAAAATTAACCGCAAGCGCACGGTGCACGAATGTAGCACATGGCAATACGGGTCAATCCGCAGGGAATTGATGATTTTAAAATTCTACTCAATCAAATTAACCAAAGTTGAAAGAGTGATTAACTAAAAAAAAGCCAAAAATAATTCGAAGAATAGAAAACAAAAACAAATCAAATCCCAACGTGTGATGAGTCAAGTGATAATCCGTCTTTTATCCAAATCGATGATTTTCAAATAACAACTTTTGAAATTGGAAATAACAATCTTAATGAAGTTGTTGAAAACACGGTAATTGAGTTGGATTTCAATTCTTTTGAGGGTGTTGAACCAAATTTAAAATTCGATCTTCCTTTTCTCGATCTTGAAAATTTGAATACAACAACTTTGAATTCTGAACTTGAGATACGCAATGAAGTTGTTGATAATCCAACAAAGGAAGATGAATTTGATGAACAAGAATTTTTTGGACTTTTGGATGACGAGTTGTTAAATCTCGATGGGGAAGGTGCGACTTACATGGTTGAACCTATGCGGTGGAACGACCTAACACATGGCCGAGCGACCTAACGACCTAAGAGGTAATGAAGGGCGTAATACTTAATAGCCGAGCGACCTAACGACCTAAGGGTTGCGACCTAAGTTGGCGCGACCTAACTGCAAGCCGAGACTCATACATGCAGGCCGAACGACCTAAGCAACAAATAATGCAAAAACTCACTCAATTTGCAACCGATCGAGCACGAACGCTAGGTGATTACGCTTATCGGCTACCTGGTCCTATTGGCTCCTCGATGCACCACCAAAAACGTGTTCAAACATCAATGTTAGGATTTTTAAGGATTTGAACCCAAAGCACTAAAAATTGGAATTTTCACCAATTCAATCCAAACCAAGAGCAATTGCATATGTAAAAGTGTTAGGAATTCATACCCAACAATCATAGATAGTTATAGACAAAGATGTAAGATAAAAATCTCACCTTTACACAAAATCAATAAAGATGAAGCTTGAGAGCAAAGGAAGAATCAATGGATTCTCTTTGAATTTGGAGTTCGATGTTGGATTTGCAAATGAACTTGAGCTTGGAGTTTTAATTTCCCATTCCTTCCTCCATTTTTGTTAGGAAATGAAAGTAAAATTATGAAGAGAAAGGTCTTGAGCTTAGAGTTAATAGTTTAGGCTAGTGGGATAAACCAAACCCAAAGCCTAAAGTGAAAATGTGGCAAAATTCCCTTAACTCCAAACATATCAAAGTTTATACTCAAAAAGATCGCAAACAGTGTTTTGGACCCAATGAATGTGGTTTCGAGTCCTAATAGGAGAGTATGCAAAAAGTAACTTTTCGGACTAAAATCCGACTAACGATAAAATATTAAAATAAAGTATTTAAATATTCAATCGTAAAATATGCGGGTTGTTACACAAGTTTTTATGAGTTGCCAAGTGATCAGGTTGGCTTGACGAATTTTCGAAGGCTTAGAGCAGGAGACTTGGCATATCTATATATCTCTTTTTTATGTGTTGGTATCATCCGTTTTTTATTTAGGATGTACTGGACAGACAGGTCTTCACGGCTGTCTAATGTGATCTTGTTGTAACTATACAACTTTGATGTGTAATGACTATGTAATATCTGTGTGATATAATATATTTTTTGTTTCCACTATGAGATTCGGATATTGTTGTTTGTTTCTTTCTATCTATTCTCTTTTCTACCTATTTCTTTCTTAATGATTATACGTCTTTCTTTGGAATGAAAGACGGGTCATCACAGTTGGTATCAGAGTGCTAGGTTGAGATAATACCTAGGCTTTGGAGCAATATTTATCTTGAGAGAGTGAACTTGTAGATTTTTATATATATTTATATACCTATCTAATTGTTGGTATACCTGTCCAGGTTGACAACATGAGTTCTAGTGGAAGAAGAGGCAGATGTATGGGTAGCACGACAACCACTAATGGAAGAGGTCTGAATGGTGATGGAGGAAGGGTAACTGGCGAGGCTGTAAACCTAGCACCGCCTCAAGTATGCTTTGATGCGTGTAAAGAATTTTGCCAATCTAGGAGGAAAGCCTTTTAACGGTACATAGTCCATCATTGAAGTTCATGCTTGGTTACGCTCGTGTGAGCGAAATTTTAAGAGTTTGGATAGGTCAGATGAGCAAAAGAGAGTGATGGCATCGTGCCAACTTCAAGAAGGAGCAGCTGCATGGTGGGATGCAGTTACCATGAAAATTTATACGGATGATATTTCTTGGAGCAAGTTTAAGAAACTGTTTGAGGAAAAATTCATGCCTACAACTAGGAAGACTCGTTTGTATAGAGATTTTTTGGATCTAAAGTAAGGGAATATGTCGGTTTCAGAATATGAGACTAAGTTCAACGAATTATCCCGCTATGGACCTGATCTTATTGATATGCCCCTCAAGAAGAATGAGATGTTTATGCTTGGAATGTGGCCCGAGTTTCACGAGAAGATGACAGCACATTCTAAGGGATCATTTATTGAATTGATAGATATGGCATTGAGATATGAAGAGCTGATGGAAAAGAAACCTTTGGCATTTGTGGCAACCTCGAGTGGAACTTCTTCCAATCCTAACAAATGGAAATTCAATCCAAACTAGAAGAAGCAAGGTAAAAGGAAACCAGGAGACAATAATGGAGATCGGAAGTGTTGTGTGGGTCATCGAGAAGGTCATTTGGCTAAGCAGTGTCCTAGAGGTTGAGCTCAGCAGCCGCAGCACAAGAGTGGACCCGGTTCCGCAGTGGTTCATAAGTTTTTATGTTTCAATTGTCAACAACCAGGGCATATGGTAAAAGCTTGCCAACTTCTACAGAGAGCTCAATCGACAAATGTGTTTTCCATTCAAGGCGGACTATCAACTTCTACGGATAGGGTAGGCAAAGGTGTTCTTGAAGGTACTTTGCTTTTAGATGGTATTTTTGTTGGAGTTTTGTATGATTCTGGTGCTTCTCTTAGTTTTATTTCTTTGGAATCGGTATAGAGATTTCATCTTACCCCTATTATTGTGGACTTCCCCACTTTTATATTAAATCATATAGGGCGAGTGACCAAATTAGATATGATCTGTAGAGACATAAGAATTTCTTATCTGTCCTATAGTTTCTCTTGGGACCTATTTGTATTAGATTTTAAAGGGTTTGACCGTATTTTGGGAATGGATTGGTTGAACAAGCATACGGATGTTTTGATTTGTGAAGAGAGAATTGTGTCTTTGGAAACTAAGCTGGGAAGAATTGTAAAAGTTACATGCAATAGTTCAAGAGCTAACTTGAGTAGTCTTTTGCATGGAATCGAGGCATCTCCAGAAGACGTAGGATCCATCGAAGTGTTCAAAGATTTTCCTAATGTCTTCGAAGAAGTCAAAGGTTTGCCCCCACATCAGGAGATAGAGTTTCAGATCGATTTAGTTCCGAGAGCGATACCAGTTGTTCAACCGAGTAGAAGGATGGCACCGAGAGAGAGAAGAATTGGTGAAGCAGACTCAAGATTTCTTGGAGGGAGGTTTGATCTGGCCTAGTTATTCCAGCTGGGGTTCTGCCATAATTTTTGTGACCAAGTCAGACAGATCCTTAAGATTCTTTGAAGATTATAGGGAGTTGAATAAGGTGACTATTAGGAATAAGTATCCCTTGCCTCGTATAGATGATCTTTTCGATCAATTTCATTGAGCTTTTGTTTTCTCTCAATTGGATCTAGCTTCGTTTTTCACCAGCTAAGGTCAGATGAAGACAGTATATCCTTGACCGCGTTCAGAGGACCCAAATGTTTTTATGAGTGGCTGGATATGCCTTTTAGGCTAACAACGCTCCTTCTTCTTTGTAGATCCGATGAACCGTGTTTTCTGGGATATGCAGAAGAAGTTTGTGCTCGTGTTCATCGATGAAATTATCATTTACTCCAAATCCGAGGAGGAGCATAAGTGTCATTTGGAGATAGTATTGGATACATTGAGGTGGCATGTCCCGAAGGCCAAGTTTTCTAAGTGGCATTTCTAGAAGTCAGAAGTAAGATTATTGGGGTACATTGTATCTAGAGAGGGTATTTTTGTGGATCCGGCCAGGGTAGCAGCTATTCATGAGTGGAAGAAACCGCAAACTTCTTCGAAAGTTTTAATTTTTCTGGGTTTGGCAGGATGCTGTAGGAAATTTATTCGGGACTACTCTAAGATTTCTTTGCACTTGACCAAATTGATTAGGAAGGGAGCAAAGTTTAAATGAACACCTAAGTGTGAAGAAGCATTTCTGGATTTGACGGCAAGGTTGACCAGTGCAACCTGTTCCAGCTATTCCTAATGGAAAGATTAAGTTCGAAGTCTACATCGATGCTTGTTGTGTAGGGCTAGGTGCTGTTGTAACATCCCACCTTTTTATACGCTTTAAATCGACGATTAACCATACGCTTCTGACTCAAACCATAAAAAAGAGGGGATTGTTATTGGGGTCAATAAGAAGAAGGAAGAAAGAAAGAAAACCAAACAAAATATCACAGCGGAATGACAAAATATGATAATCAAATAATAGTTCATGAAGCTATTTTACAAAACATTTGATTGAACTTGTACAACATAGAATCAGAGTTACACATACCAGAGAATAAATAAATAACAATGCAGTGGAAAAGTATGAATGTAGTGGAATAATATAGTAAATAATAGTAATATAATCTTGATCTTCGTTCTCTAGAAATAAGGTTTTCAAATCATGAAAGGCTCAGGCAGACCCGAGCGAATTGAAAAGACAAAACACTCGAGTCAGAACTATAAGATCTTATGTAAGTTAAATCAACAGAAATAAATATGAGTGGAACGGCTTCAGAGATGTTTACGGGATTTGACATCTCCTATCTAGTGTCAAACATGAGTGCGGTAACTTAAAAGATGCTCGGGATTCACATCTCCTAAGGATCCGTTAAACTATTTACTATGTGGTAATATTTTTCTATTATAATAATGTCTATAGTAAAATAAACTTACTTTTAAATAGCGTTAACGCTTTGAATTTTCCACCTTAACAGGTAATAGTCCCAGTAGTCCATCAAGTATCATGGTCCCTCCTGATCGGGAAGCCACCAGAGGATACCACACGGGCTACGGGAGAAAACCAAACTCGTACAAGGCTTACAAGGGTAGGTGACATGGCACACAAGGCAATGCCAGGGTAGATATACCAATTACGCATACAGGCTGGTGGTAATGCGCAGCAGCTACTACCGCCCACCTCGAGCCACACCCCCACATCAAAAATCAAAAGTGGCCACCAAATCAGTCTCAAAAACACAGTATAATATTGAAGGAGTGTGTTTTATAAAAGGGTCTGCTTCTTGGCCTGAGATCGCTCCTCTTTTAGACACCTTATGCCAACTCACGGGAGTCGAGTCCACGTATATACCTTAAAGGAACGACGCCTCCATCCTACTTCATTCTGGAATCTCCATCGCGTACACGATTGTTAAAGTGGTTTTTGGAATTGGTAGAGACTCTGACTACTTCCGATCCCGGTCTCTTTAACAACCAAACGATATTTTGACATCGCGGTCATTTTGAAAATAGTTTATACTTTAAAGCCAAATATCATTGCTTTTTCAAAACCACATTCAATACGATATCATTTCATTTCAAATATATCCTTTTCTATATTCATAACACTTTCAAAGTTATAACATTTCGAAATCAAACACTTGAAATATAATACTTTCAAATTATAATATCTTGAAACTCATAACGTCCACCACTTATATGGTTTAAATATTTAAAATACTTTGTATGATAAAATAGCTTCTTCAATTTCCCAAATCAATTCCAAACAACTCGAATTTCCAAATTTTAAATTTGACCAAATCCCAACTCATAAAATTTCAATTCAATTCAGTTCCCAAATAAACTACTCCAAATTATATCGATTTCAAAATAGAATTGGTCCACCGAATAGACCATTCTAAATTCGATATATTTCAAACTTTAAGTATTCAATAGTTTCAAAACTAAGTTTGGTAATTTCGGATACAGGTATCAAATTCAATTTTCTATTATTTAGTTTTGAAATAATTTACTTAGTAAACACATTATCATTTAAATAAATCCCAAATTACAAATAACTAAACATTTCCTTCAATTTATTTATGCTTGAAATACTCGTTTAATTCACCCTAACCCCAGAATCAAGTAATAATAATCATATCTTTTAAAATTTTCAATTTATTAAATTTCACATCAACTTATTTGAGTTTAATTCTTAAATAAATTCAATTTCAAATAAATTTCCAATTTATCTTCCAACTTTAATTTTATTTAAATCGTTATAAACTCTATATTTTATATGCTTAACCATATTATCTTCATTAAAAATCAAACTTATTATTAAGCTTATCGTTTGCATAAAAAATAGGCAAACACCTCCAAGTCGTATGATTTAGTTGATTATATGTTGTTCTTAATGATTTGGGTGATTTATGAAAATATATAAAATCGATGGACTAAACTGTAAAAGACACAAAGATTTATAGTGGTTTGGCCAGAATGTACCTACGTCCACTTTATATGTTATTCTCCTTTTTCTGTTCAGATTACAAGTACAAAGCTTTGACTATAAGTATCCGAAAGTTGTTTGAAAGTTCTATCCGTGCTTGAGCTCTCAAACTTGTCTGCCATTGTTGTACCCCTGCCCCTCTATTTATAGAGTGAGGTTGGGGGCAGGGGTCTTGGATGTATATAGCTGCTGGTGGGCCTGGGCTGATGCAATCTGGCCTGTAAGTGTTGGTCCGGTATGCCTTGGTCCGGTGGAACTTGGTTCGACAATGGGTGGAGTGTGGGTTGGTTCGGTAGTAGGTGGTTCGGTAGTGAGGGGAATTGGACTGGTGGTGGCTTGGGAGTGAGTTGGTTCGGTGGGCATGGGATGGAGCCGGTCCGGTGAGTTGTTGATTCGGTGGTAGGGATGGAGCCGGTCCGGTGACATGTTGATTCGGTGGTAGGGAAGGAGCCGGTCGAAACACACCTAACATTTGCCCCCCAAAGTAGGGCATATGCCTGTATATGGCGTGCTTTGTTTTAAGTCATTCATCCTGGACGCTATCATCGGGTCTCTAATGCCGAACCAACTGGTCCGGTAATTGATATTTGCTTATAAATAGGGGCCTAACGCTTTCGTTTTTCCTTATCAGCCGAACCAAACCCCTGTCTTTGCCGAAACAAACTCTCATCTTTGCCGAATCAAACGTGTTAACCGAACCAGAATCTTATTTTGCCGAACCAGGTGAGATCCTTTTCTGCCGAATGTGTTTTTGCCCTGGACTACCGAATGGCTTCGGGGACTCGACTCACCGAATGAACTCCGTGGAGTATAAGTGCCGAATGAACTTATATACTTGGATTACCGGATGAACTCAAATCCTGAATTACCGAATGTACTCGAATCTTGAATTTTTTATGTTTCGAATTACGAGTGAAATTCCAGACTACATAGTTTATATGTTCTATCGATATACTTTCTTGTGTTGTAGATAAATGTCTCATAAATTGGAAACTCGATCGGATAAGAGGAAATCTATGGACAGAAGAGAGTCCCCCTTTGTGCCCCCAGCCCAGCCAGGACCGGAATGACAGGGACCCACCCCGAGATCACTAGTGGATGGATATGGCCCTCAGGAGCTCTTGAAATCTCCTCCTGACTGCTTTCCTAGCTCCCTCAAAGAGGAGCAACTTGATGTTATCTCTCGCTCCTTTGGGATTGATAGAGCGTGTATGCTATTGCCGGGGGAAGGAGTGATGCCGTACAACCCCCATGAAGGAAATTTCGCTTATAGTAGTTACTATTGTATGTGCGGGGCCATCCCCCTGATCAATGCTTGGATAGTCAGCTTTATTACCTCTTCGAAGGTGGCCCTTATCCAGCATTAGCCCAATTCTTATGCTATCTTGGTGAGTCTATTCATCATTTTCCAGAGAAAATATGGGCGTCCCTCTACGAATCGGGAGATTCGGTATTTGTACAACTTGAGAGGCTATAAGAAGGGGTTTCCATACATCAGCTTGGAATCGGCCATGTCCTTCAAGCCGGTCCTGGACTTATATTCGAAGTTCAGCATGTTCAAGAAAGAATGGTTTTTCATCAAGGATGACTCTGTTTCTATCCGTCGCTTCACCTCCGGCTGTAAGTTGAAGCTTATTTACAATTTCCGTTCTGACTGCAATGCTTCTCCTTATGTGTTTTTATTTCTTGCTAGCGACAGGTGGCATTGCGGTCGTGGAGAACGATCGCCTTGTTCAGATGGCCGCGGAGATAGAAGCCATTTCGGGAAGGGAGAGGTCAGCTTCTTACCTGATCAGGAATGCTACTCTTCTGCAGCACAACTTGATTCTACCGCGTCGGTCTGTGGTCAAGCAGAGAGACACAGCCGAGGAAAGGGATGCCAAATCCAAAGGAGGGGCCAGGACAAAGAGCAGCAAGAGGAAACCCTTCTCGATACCTCCAGTCGTCCGGGGGAAGAAGCTCAAGAAATCCGATGGACCCTCCCCTAGGACATGTCCAGATGTTCCGGAGGAGGAAAATGTAGAGGAGGAAAGAGGTGAGGAGGAGAGCGGAGGTGATGGAGAAGGTGATGGTGGTGATGGTGGCGAAGGACAGAGCAGTGACGGACCTGGGGCTTTGTCTTCTGGGCAAGCGGGGGAGATCCAAGAGTGGACAGATGATGCTTTCTGCCAGGCTTTTGAGTGGTTGGAGGAAGGATCGGCCTTGGTGGAGAAGCCGAAGAAAACTGATAAGGCCTTGACTGGTGCCGGTCCATCTTCTGGGAGCATTTCAACTAGGGCAACTCCGGCGGTTCAAGGTGAATTTTTGACTCTTCTTTTAACTTCACATGTTTCTTGGATTGTAGTCCCATGCATGCTTGTAACACTTGGTTTTTATTCCAGGAACGGGTAAGGCGGCCAAGACATCAGATTCGGCGCCGCCTTGAACAATTCAAACTCCTGAAAGCTTCCGCTAAACCAAAGCCTCCGGTCAATCATTCCGGGGATGTAGTCGGCTACCGTCCTCTTCTCGGAGTTATTGAAGAGGATATTCAAAAGAAAAGGAGGAGGCGCTCCTTATACGAACCTTCACCTGGACCTCAGCCCCCAACCCAGCCTATTCATGATATCACGGGGGAGGATACTGAGTTCATACCCTCTCCGCATCCATCAAAGAATCCTACCGTTACTCATATTGATCGTCCCAGCTTGGCTCGTAATCCATTTGCGGGTCATATGGATCTGGATCCGGGTTCTCATGATATTTCCATTGACGAGGTTACTAGTGAGCACCTTCTCCCTCGCAATCCTATGGTAAGGGTGCTTGATGAGACCAAGTCCCTGGACCATCATTTGCTTACTACTCGGATTGTAAATATGGGGGATGAAGCTAGGGCAAATATCGACCGGGTTGCTGAGAAGACTAGGAAGTTGATGGAGCATCATGCCCGACTGGCGAAGGCCGGGGAGGAAATTGGGAGTGCCAACATAAGATTGCGGCTAGTGGTTGCCGACCAGGCCAAGGAACATGCCGATCAGGCCATCCAGATCTCTCAGCACGAGGCTGCCTCCAAACGGCTAAAGAAAACCATGGACGAGGCTAGCAGAGCCGAGCTGCGGAAAATGGGGGCCATCTGCAAGGAATGGTTTGATATGGCCATTGCAACGGTAGACGAGGTTCGGAAAGCGGATCTCGAGTGGGTAGAGGAGTTTTCTGGGAAGCTTGAAGCCGCGGAGCTTGCTCAAGCCAAGCTGAAGGAGGAGATGGAGGCGATGAAGAAATCCCTTCAGGCTGACCGCTCGTGATACCGATCAGAGAGGGATGCTGCCGTTGCAAAGCTGTTAGCTTATGAGGTCTGAATGAGGGAGTTTGAGGAAAACGAAGGGATGATGGATGAGATGCTCCAGGATATGTATTTCCGTACTTGGAAGCAGGGCAACTTATGCTGGATGGATGATTATCCACAGATCATGGCCAGGATTTATCTCCGGGCTCTGGAGGCGGCCAAGGCTGATGCGGATAAGGAGGGTGGTATGGCCTTCAGGATGGATGTGGTTACGGCCCAGTTCACTAAGGAGGAGAAAGTGGTGGTGAAAAAGGGCGTGCGGTTGTTTGCTGTCGAGGAGGTAGGTATGCAGTTGGGAGATGATGATCAAGGAACGGATGCTGGTAAGTCTTCCCTTTTAGCCTTTTCATAGCTTGGTTTCTTATTGTTTATTCAACGAATTCTTCTCCTGAATTGGACAGGTGGGACCTTTGAAGTGCCAACTACCTCCGGTCAGCATGTTGGGAGCTCTGATCCGGCGGCTAAGTAGACCTTGGAGGGACAACAGGTAGAAGCGAGGCCCCGATGCAGTCGGCTCGTGGGCTTGATCTGGACATATTTCAGCTTATTTGACGTTGATGTCTACGTTAGTCTTAAAACATTAATGTATTTTTCGGGCTGTAATTATGTAACGAATAACTTGATTTTTGGCATGTAACCTTATAACATAAGCTGATTTTGTTATGTTTTACTGCTGTTGTTATTCTGATATGTTGCATAAAATATAGCTGCCCATGTGTTAGTGATTCAATTGTGTTTGACGCTAAGTTTTCGCATAAAATATAATTTCATGTCATGCAATGTTAGTGTGATGTGCGTAGAAATTATAGTTTCCTATTTATGTATAAGAGAAGAAAGTACCGCCCTTCAAGTTTTTTTTGCTGTAGACGGTCGCTTTGAATGCCTTGTGTAATCGAATATGGAATGCAGCTGAATGACCTGTCATCCGGTTGTGAGTTCTTATTCCCATTAGCGAGTGTCTCCTATTTTGTGCCCTGTACTTTAGTGATCGTTATAGAGGATAGGAGGAGAGTTTTTATAAATAAAATGGAAATATAAGAAATAGTAAAACTTCCAACCACGGAAGGCCTTCGATGTGCTTAAGTTCATTGCAAAAGGGTTTTGTAGTCACTTTCCCTAGCTGTGGGTCTTGGAGACATTTGTCACCCATCTTACGCCTCTGCGGGGAGTTTTCTTTTTTACCACAGCCGTACTTAAGACACATGGGAGCCGAGATCACGCACGGTAACTACCCGGGCTATTATGGGCCGTAATCGTGGGTATTATTCGATTTACCGTGGCCGGCTAGCGCGGGTGCCGATCGTCAACTGTGAACTGCCCCTGGCTAGCCACACCTTATTTTGGGGCTTATAATCGGTTCACGGTTGCCAGCGAGTCGAACACCATAATCAGCTGCCTAGGCGATTTTCGGCCTCCTCGTTGGCTTATAATCGGCTCATTATAGTTGGCTTTGAGGGTCGTCGCGAGCAATGAGTTAACCCGCAGCAAAGGGATGCTGGAGCAAAAGTGTCTCATTGGCGAGGGCATAGATTCGTATAGTACGTATTAGGTCTTGTCCAGGTGAAATTGTGTTGTGAAGTGTTTAGAATGGAAATGCCGTTACACGGGATTTTGTTCAACAGAAAAGGATAAAGCTTAACAAGCAGCCACGATATAAAGGAACAAGTTAAAAAGAGCCAAGATTATTAAAGTGGTTCGGCACGAAAATGCCTACGTCCATTGATTCTTTTTGTTAATTCACTTCATATGGGCAGTACAAGTTAAGAAAAGTATCGACGAAGGTGTTGGATGTTCCATGCCCTTTGGAACACCTCTCCGTCCACTGTTGACAAAATATAAGCTCTGTTGTGGAGATCTTTATGAATTACATAGGGTCCGTCCCAGATTGGGTGCAGCGCTCTAGGGCGCGGGAAGATCCGCTTGAGGACGAGATCTCCTTCTTGTAAACTACGGTGCTTGATTTTGGAGTTGTATTGTGCTGCAACCTTTTGCTTGTGAGCTGTTTCTTTAAGTGCTGCATTATTTCTTCTTTCTTCGATTAGATCCAAAGACATGTGGAGGAGTTCTTCGTTCTCTTCTGGGTTGTAGTGGATCCTACGGTGGGATGGCACTACAGTTTCAACTGGGAGCATGGCCTCCAATCCATATGCCAAAGAGAAAGGAGTACGCCATGTTGATATCCTGAAAGAAGTGCGGTAGGCCGAAAGTGCCGTAGGAAGTTCATCCACCCAAGCGCCTTTTGACTTTTCAAGCTTCTTCTTGATTAGAGTTTTAAGAATTTTGTTGACAGCTTCGACTTGTCCATTTGCATGGGGATAAGCCACAGATGAGAAGCTTTTGTGAATTCCGTGGTCTTGGCACCAATCAGCGAACTCCTCGCTGTTAAACTGAAGTCCATTATCCGATATGATTTTGAGTGGAACCCCGTACCTGCATAGAAAATTTTTGATCAAGAAGTTAATAACTTTTGCCGTAGATATCTTATTTAGAGGTTCCTCTTCCACCCATTTGGTGAAATAGTCGACTGCCACTAGAGCATATTTGGCTCCGCCTCGGCCCATCGGCAGTTCGCCAATCAAGTCAGTTCCCCATACTGCAAAGGGCCAAGGATTGGTCATTTGAGTAATCTCATTTGTGGGTAGTCGAGGAATCTTAGCAAATTTATGACATCTGTCGCAAGTCTAAGGCATCTTTGTTTAGAGTGGGCCAGTAATATCCATATCGGAGCGTCTTCTTTGCCAGAGTCTGTCCACCAGTGTGATCTCCCCAACTTCCTTGATGGATGTTGGATAAGATTTCCTTGGCTTCCCTTCCAGCGACACACCTTAATAAGGGGTTACAGAAGCAATGCCGATAGAGGATGCCTTCTTGTATTGTGTAGCGGGAAGATTTTCTCAAGATTTTCTTAACTTCGTTACGCCCGTCGGGAAGTGTGCTATCTTGTAAATATTTTCGGATAGGAGCCATCCAGGTTTCTTCTTCGCTTGCAGCTATCAGATCTTCTTGATCGAAACTTGGGGCTAGTTGTTTCGAGATGGTTACAGCTCTGAAAATGGTGTTGTTCTTCATGCTAGCTTGCTTTGCTAGTTCGTCGGCCTCTCGAATCTCTTTTCGAGGAATGTGTTTGATTAAATAGTGATCTAATTGATCGAGTAGCAGCTTGGTCTTCTTTGCATATGCTGTGAGTCGTTCTCCTCGAGTCTGAAATTCTCCTAGTACTTGGTTTACGATAAGTTGAGAATCACTATGAAGACATAAAGAACTGACTCCAATTTCTAAGGCAAGTTCTAATCCTGCTATTACTGCTTCATATTCTGCATGGTTGCTAGTGGCAGCGAATTCCAACCTTAGGGCATAGTGCAACTACCTTCCCCTAGGGGTGATTATCACAATACCTGCCCTCGAGCCTTGTTCGTTTGATGCTCCATCTACAAAGTGATTCCACTTGATATCTTTTGTTATTTCATATTGATCCTTACCTTCGTTGGTAGTGAATTCGGCAATGAAATCAGCCATGGCTTGTCCCTTGATGGCGGTGCGAGGATGGTAGGTGATATCATATTGACTTAGTTCAATGCACCATTTAAGTAATCGCCCAGAAGTGTCGGGGCGATGGAGTACCTGCCTTAGCAGTTGATCGGTTAAAACTCTGATGGAATGAGATTGGAAATAGTGTCGCAGTTTCCGTGACGTGATTAGCAAACAGTATACCATCTTCTCAAGTTTAGGGTATCTGGCTTCTGCCCCTATAAATCTCTTGCTTATAAAGTATGCGGGCCGCTGTGTGCGGTTGTCTTCTCTCACCAAAGCGGCGCTTAAAGCATGGGACGATACAACAAGGTATAGGTATAGTTCTTCGCCTTCATTTGGAGTTGGGAGTACTGGTGGTCTCTGGAGGTGTTCGATTAGGTCAAGGACGACTGTCGAGCATTCGTCTGTCCATTCGAACTTTCCTTTTTCTTTGTTTAGAGCTTTGAAGAAAGGGATGCATTTGTCGGTTGCTTTAGAGATAAACCTGCTTAGGGCGGCCACCTTCCCGCTTAGGCTTTGCATCACTCTTCGAGTGGATGGTATCTTGATATCTTGCAAAGCCCAGACTTGTTCGAGGTTTGCTTCAACCCTCCTGGCATGGATGATGAATCCCAAGAACTTTCCCGACGATACTCCGAAGGAGCACTTTAGAGGATTCAGCTTCATTCCATGTTGGCGAAGTACTTGAAACATCTCGTCCAGGTGGTTTATATGATCGCTGGATTTCCTCGATTTTACCAGCATGTCATCCGCATAAACTTCCATAGTTCGTCCTATTAGTTCCGCAAACATCTTATTGACGAGGCGCTGATAAGTAGCTCCGACGTTTTTAAGTCCAAAAGGCATTACTCTGTAGCAGTACAATCCTCAGTCAGTGATGAAACTAGTAGGTCTTGATCGGAGGCGTGCATAGGGATCTGGTTATATCCTGAGTATGCGTCCATAGAGGATAAGAGTACGTGTCCGGCTGTGCTGTCCACGATCATTTAAGTTGGAGAAGTCGATGCATGTTCGCCACTTCCCATTAGCCTTCTTTACCAGTACCGGGTTGGCGATCTGTTCTGGGTAGACGGATTCTCGTATGAAGTTATTGGCAAGTAGGCTCTTTACTTCTTCCTCGAGGGCTGCTGATCATTCTGCCCCCATGCTTCTCTTTTTCTGCTTTACTGGCACCTTGGTGGGATCGATGTTTAGTACGTGGCATGCTACGTCTGGGGAGATTCCAGTCATGTCAGCGTGCGTCCACGCAAATACATCCAATTTGTGGCAAAGAAAATCAATGAGTTGACTCTTCAATTCCGCTCTTAACTGAGACCCGACTCTCAGCAGTCTACTTGGGTCGTTTTTGTCTACAGATAAAAATTCCATAGCCTCCGCAGGCTCGGTGGTGGCCTCCTCCTCTTTGTCCTTGGGGTCTAATTCGTTGAAGGGATCACTGGTATATTGAAGAGTAGGGGCTTTCTTTAGTTGTAATGCTTCCAAGTTCTTCTTGCAGAGAGAAGTCTCTACATCCTTCCCTTTATACTTCCTGCGGTTATTGAGAAGTTCAGTTACATAGCAATCTCGAGTCGCGTCTTGATCTCCCTCTATTTCTCCTATTCCGTTATCTGTTGGAAATTTCGTCTTCAGACACCACGGGGCTAGGACAATTTGGAAGTCAGACAAGGCTTGTCTTCCCAAAAAGACGTTGTAGGCCAAGTGGTTCTCTATTAGCACAAATGTTTGTTTTCGCACAACGGAGCGGGGATGACTTCCTATTTCGACAAAGAGGTCCTGTTGCCCGGGGGGTATCTTCGCATCTCCAGTGAAACCATGTAGTGGTTTGTTGCAGGAGGGACACATCTTTCATTGACAGCTTCATTTTGTCGAAAGCATGCTTAAATAGGATATTTAATGAGCTGCCAGTGTCTACTAGAATTCGAAAAACTTTGGCTGGACCGAACCAGGCAGAGATGACCATAGGATCCATGTGAGGGTACTGCCTTCCCTCTAGATCACGCCTACTAAATGTTGTGTCATCATTTTCTTTTCATTTCGGGTGGCGTTCTTCCATAACAGAATTAACGTAGCCTTCATCATTTCTAAGTGACTTGCCGTATCTTTCCATCTCTGCCCAGCTTCCGTCGGCGATGTGTAGTCCTCTTGATATGGTAAGGACCACTATCTTCTCTTGACGAAGCCGCTGGTGTTGCGATTTCCTCCGCCTACTTCTAGGAGGGGTAGCCCTGGTTCTCATTGGCAGGAGTTGAAGTCATGTTCTGACCTTTCACATAGCGCTCCAGTCTCTTCCTTCTGATGTGTTCTTCAATCAAGTCCCTGAGATGATGGCATTCATTTGTGTCATGCCCACGAGATTCGTGGAAGCGGCAAAAGTTTCAAGACTTAATTGCATTATCTGATTCCTTCTTGTGCGGGGGGTACTTGTATCTAACTTCGTCTTGGGTGGCTAAGAAGATGTTTCCGATTGTTTCATTTAAAGGAGTGTAAGAGTCAAATCTCGGTCCTGGCCTATATAAACGCTTTTCCCCCTTCTTGCCCCCAGCACTATCTCTGGAGTCATTTCTTCGAACGTCCTTTGGTACTGCGGGTGTGTTGCCATGAGCTGCCTTGGTTTGTTACCCTTTCTGCCTTTCGATGGCAGCGTCTTCAAGTCTCATATATTTTCCGTCTTCATGGAAGAAGTCGGGTAAGGTAGCTGGCTTTTCTTTCGTTAATCTCCTAGCAAATTTAGTATCCGGATGCACACCACTGCAGAGGGCCATTAGGATAAATTTCTCATCGGCATCTTGGACTTCGGCTGCTGCGGCGTTGAATCAGGTTAGATATTGTTGCACTGTCTCTCCGGGCTTCTGTTTGATATTAGATAAGGAATAAGCGTCCTTGGGTTATTCCACATGAATGCGGAACTGGCTGATGAACTTTTCTTTCAACATTTCCCATGAGATGATGGATCCTTGAGGTAGATGGCAGAACCAGGAGGTAGCTAGATCTGCCAAGAATAGTGGGAAGCATTTACACAACACTCCCTCTGTTGCTCCGCTCATGAGCAAATGCTATGTGTATCTCTGTAAATGTACAACGGGGTCAAAGGTTCCCTAGTAAGGTTCCATTGTTGGCATTTTCCATTCCCGGGGGTGATGGCAGTTTCGATATTGCGGGTGAAGGGGCTGGTTACCCTATCTCCTATCCCCCGATCCCTTTGGTCCCGTTGGACGCACTCTCTGAACAATCGCGCCATCCTTTCATCAGAACTTGGAGCTGATAGAAATGAGTTTGGTTCTTCCCTACGGGATTGATTCCGTCCAAATGACCTGTAGGGATGGTATCGTCTATCACTCCTAACATTCTCCGATGGCTGCCTCTGGTCTACCGGGGGCACGCTGGGGTCCGCCACAGTTGGCCCTTGCCTTGATCTTCCCCTGCTAGCTTCTGTCCTCAGCACTTCCTTGGGTCAAACTTTGGGCTGGACTCCAGATCGGCCCCATCTATTGGTGTTTCCATGGTTAGGTAGCATGGCAGGCTCAGCTACATCCGACCCCTGCCTGGTACCTCCCCTGTTGGGTTCGGTTCCAAGTGTTTCCTTGGTTCGGGATTCGGGCTGAGTCCGGGCTCGGCTCCTGCCATTGCTGTTTATGTTGTTAGCCTCTTCGAAGAAGAAAGACCTTTGTTGTCTCCCAGATCCTCCAGACCGGGACTCACCCCATGATTCAATGTTGCGGTTGGATTCTTCAGCATCCCTTAAGCGTGACATGTGTTGGTCCACCAAGGCTTCTTGTTGAGATACGAAGCGGTTTGTTACTTCAGCAACAACCCTGTCCAGATCCGTCCTTGTAATTGGTTGTTCCGTAGCAGGGGCTGTCGGATTTGCCTGATTTCCATTTGCTATTGGAACTGGACGATTGTCTTGATCTCTGATCACTGGATCTGGGATACTGCTAGTTGCGATGTTCTTTCCTTTGTTAGCATCTTTCTTCCATTCGGTAGGCATGTTTTCCAAGTAATAAACGATGCTGATTGGAAAAGGGTTAAGTGGAAGGTCCTGAGTTCAACTCTCAATGAAAGCACCAAAAATGTTTGCACAAAAAATGGGCAAACACCTCCAAGTAGTATGATTTAGTTGATTATATGTTGTTCTTAATGAATTGGGTGATTTATGCAAATATGTAAAATACATGGACTAAACTGTAAAAGACACATAAATTTATAGTGGTTCGGCCAGAATATGCCTACGTCCACTTTATATGCTATTCTACTTTTTCTGTTCAGATTACAAGTACAAAACTTTGATTACAAGTATCTGAAAGTTGTTTGAAAGTTCTATCTGTGTTTGAGCTCTCAAACTTGTCTGCCATTGTTGTACCCGTGCTCCTCTATTTATAGAGTGAGGTTGGGGGCAGGGGTTTTGGATGTATATAGCTACTGGTGGGCCTGGGCTGATGCAATCTGGCCTGGAAGTGTTGGTCCGGTATGCCTTGGTCCGATGGAACTTGGTTCGACAATGGGTGGAGCGTGGGTTGGTTCGGTAGTGAGGGGAATTGGTAAGACAACCCTACCCTAACTTGATATTTTGATTGAATGACTCAATTTAGTCTGAGCTAAATTCAGGGTTGCCCTCTATCACAGACCAACTATTTTTTTCCCAAGATCCAGTCTGATCAATATAGAAATATTGATATACTTCTTTGTAAAAACTATTTGAATGTTCATATAAACACCCAAATTATTTTTAGTTCTAATATCAGAGTTTTTTTCCTTTAAAAAAGAATAACTCAGTTTATTTTATACCAAAAATAAACCAAGTTTAGCCACAGTACAGAGGATTGGGAAGATCCTCTCCTATTTGAATCTTTGTGCAAATGAATTAACCAATTCTTATTTTTTTGCATGTGTTTAGCATTTGTAGGTTTAATTAAATATGTGAATTAACTCATAGCTTTTAACTTATTCAAAGGTTGCTTTCCAAAATAGCCTAACTGGGGGTTGTGCATACTTCTGTGCACCTGTGTGCACATAATCATGCTCAGGTGGACTAATTTGTTTAGGTAAGATTCCTAGATTATCTGGTTATTATCTACGAGTTTTACTTATTCATATAATCATCAAACCTATTTAAATTTGGGTTCATGTTTCTTGTGTTTTTTTTTCTTCATATCTGCCTATAGTTTTTTTTCCTTACTTTACAATACTTACAGTTATTATGTGAATAGTTTCTAGTCTCTAAAACAATCTAGTACATAAGCATACATTACTAGTTCACATATGCTTCAGATCCACTACCAAACTCATTACTTGATTCAAACAAAGATTTCTTGCTGACAGTTTATAATATAAAGCTAAATTTCATTATCTTTTTCTTCACTGAGACTAGTTCTATCACAAGAGGTTTAAATCATTCAATACATTGCAGTTGAGTTACAACATGATTCAAACATTACCACAAAACAGTTCTATTAGCTAAAGAAAACAAAACATAAAGAAGCATTCTTCTACAAATTTGAATTTTAGTTAACTAGCAATTCATTTTAGCATCATACTTCTGCCCCTTTTTCACTTAGCTTCCTTCTTTCCTGTAGACACCATATGATCTACTCCACAATGTGAGTGGAGCACCCATTTGATGCAAGCAACAAACAGGTCAGACTAAAGTCTGGTATGAGTAAATTCAATTGACAATACATAAGATTAAAGAAATTAGTTCCACATCACCTTTATTTCAGAAGTTAAATGTTCTACTCAGATTGTTAAACCACTTCCTCATGTACACATTTTCTGTATCCATACAGTGAAGTGAATGAATTGCTAAATACATGTATATGTGCTTAGACTAATTTCTTAGCAGAAATTCTTATTTCAAGAATTCATAGCAGCCATCTTACAAATCACACAAGCATTTCATAAAATGAACAAGTAACACCTCATATCACTAAGCTAAGGCATCAAAACTGAGTCTGCATACCAGAACTCACCACACTCCTTGCATATTCACCTCTGCTTGTAAGTTCATTTCATATCATTTTTAAGGGTCCAATATCACATTCATGGTTGCACTGGTGCACACTGCCTGGAACTACTGCTTAATTTCCAGTGCACTACAAGCTATTTGGACATGAACATGCCATGTGCAAACTCACACCCCATCCTTGATGCAAGCCAACCACTATGTCATACCCACTTCCCTCATACCCAACCGATAGAGGTGACCCATACCCTAAGTTTAATTACTAAATTCTTTCATATAACCCCCTATTACATATGCAGTGTCATGCCCTACACTGTTGTATCCCTAATCAATATATTCTAGCAGTTTTTTTTATACATCCATCAAACATTCATCTACTCATATATTCAACCATCACTCACATTTGAAAATCATTTCAAGTTAATTCCATTTAGAGATATACCTTTGGTTGAAGCATAACTCAGAGCATTTTCAAAGTGAAATGCTATTAGTAATAAGGTTCTTACAGTCAGCCGACACATTATAGTGTATTTTCTCATTACTCAACCTTATTTCCATAGGGTACTTAATGATGGATCAAGATTTAGCATATGGAAATTCCACTGTCTCTCAATCATCCTTTCAAATGCAAGACATAAGCTAGAGGACCCCTTCCTCTTACTGCCTTGCACCTTACTTTTCTTATTAGTTATGCTTTAACCACAAACATTTCTCAGGTTCATAATCATATAAATAAATCAGTTATTATCATCCTATCATTAAATATATATCATGTGTAAACAATCATTGGATTAAATGATAACTAAGCAATATACTTCAGAAACATCAGAAAATGGTTAGACTAGAAATGCAAGAAAACTTCAAACATAATTAAAATAAATTAGAGGTTAAATGGCTGCCTTTCATAGGTATTAATGCCTTGCCAAGTGAGGGTTCACCAAGGTTCTTCTTCCCAAATCTTGATTTAAGTCTGCCATTGATTTCCTAACTGCTGCCTGTTTCCTCTTTTTTTCCCTATATTTTTATTTTCTATTTCTCATGTGTAACCGTAGGAGATAATAAGGTATATAATGGAGTTACTAGGGTTTCAAGGTTAGTTAAGTAATTTATTTTTCATCAGAAATCCCATCACCATTTCTGGTTTCACCCAACAGTTCACCCTCTCCACTTTCCTTTCCTACCATTCCTCTTTTTTTCTTTTCTTGGCTACTTTTGGCATGTTTCTTTACATACTATATGCATGATTTTTTGGCTCGGGCTTTGTTTGCCTTTTCTGATTTTAACCATGCATATGAGCCCTATTTATATAGCCAGTTATGTGTGTGTTTACCAAATGGTATGCATATGTGCTCATGTGTATTTTTTTTATAATGTATATAACTTGTGTCTATCTAAGTTTGTGTGTGTGAATTAAATATTTTACCCATCTTATATTCATGCTCCTTCCACTTTTTCAAACAGCTATATTCCTGTTTAATTTTATGGAAAATTTAGACTAAAACTGCCTCTGCTACTTATACATTGTTTTTAAGCTATTATGTACCCCTACTTAACAGATCATGTACTAATTTTTCTCCTATGTCTTTGCTCACTAAATTACCTTACTCAGGTAATGTGTTAAAACAGCATACATATGTACAAGGGCATACATTCTTATTATTTTTTTTACACAAGCATCTCCCAGAAAATAGTATGTATACTATTCTCTTCACTTAACTAAATAAAATTTGAATGACTCAAATTTTCTACATGCTTGACTAACTAGGGCTGTCACATACACCCCTCTTTTAAGAAATTGTGTCCCACAATTTAACACTTCTTACTATATAAATCAAGTGTCAGAATCAAACATGAATACACATTCTTAATTCAACCAAAACATATATCAAACAAGCACATTCAACTTTGAATATCATGTTCAACTAAGTAAATTCAAGCATGAATATTAAAATACCTCTGCCTTAACTATCAGTTGCAAATAGTTGAGGGTATTGGACTTTTGTCTTGTCTTCAACCTCCCATGTGCAATCATTAGGGTCTAAACTCCACTGCACCTTTACCAGTTTAATTATTTTGTCTCTCAATTTCTTATCTTCCTTAGCTACAATGCCTACTGGCTTCTTCTCATACACCAGATCTGGTCTAACTTCCACTTTGTTTGATGACTGAACTACTGAAGCTTCATCATGCACACATTTTCTCAATTGTGATACATGAAATACATTGTGTATCCCACTCATTTCTTCTGGCAATTTCAACTGGTAAGCTATCTTTCCTATCTTTGCAATGATCTCATACGGTCCTATATACCTTGGGGTTAGCTTCCCTGCCTTGCCAAATCTCAACACCTTCCTCAGTGGTGAAACTTTTAAGTACACATATTCTCCTAACTCGAATTCAAGTGGCTTCCTTCTCCTATCTGCATATGATTTCACTCTATCTTGCGCTGCCTTCATTCTCTGTCTGATTAATGTAACCTTAGCATTTGTCTCTTTCACATGATTTGGTCCTAACATTACCTTATCACGGACTTCTAACCAGCAAGCAGGTGACAAACAAGGCCTTCCATATAGAGCCTCATAGGGTGCCATTCCTATACTACTCTCGTAGCTGTTGTTGTAAGCAAATTCTGCTAAATGAAGGTAGTCTTCCCAATTCCCACCATGATCCAACACACAAGCCCAAAGTAGATCCTCCAAAAATTTATTGACTACTTCTGTTTGGCCATCAGTTTGGGGATCGTAGGCTATGCTCAAGCACAAATCAACCCCCATTGCCTGTTGAAAGCTACTCCAGAACTTAGATGTGAATATGGTATCTCTATCACTAATGATAGTGGTAGGAACCCCATGTCACTTTACTATCTCTTTCATGAAGACTTGTGCTAGTTTTGGTGCATTTCTATCACTCTTTACTGGTATGATGATTTGGTCAATCTATCTACCACCACCCAAATGCTG
The DNA here is from genome assembly GCA_030765085.1 of Allium cepa. Classification (NCBI taxonomy): domain Eukaryota; kingdom Viridiplantae; phylum Streptophyta; class Magnoliopsida; order Asparagales; family Amaryllidaceae; genus Allium; species Allium cepa. Next base: position 933,331,902 of record CM060943.1, on the reverse strand, counting down.
TCATTTCCTCTCTTTGATCTTGGCAAGCCATCAATGAAATCCATTGATATGCTTTCCCATTTCCACCTTGGAACTTCCAGAGGTTGCAGCAGTCCACTGGGTCTTTGGTACTCAGCCTTGACTTGTTGGCATGTCATACACTTTGCCACATATTCACCCACACTTCTCTTCATTCCTTTCCACCAATAACTTCATTTTAGGTCATGATACATTTTAGTGCCACCTGGGTGTATGGTGTACTTTGACTTGTGATGAACATCCATGATCTTCCTCTTCAGTGCTTCTGTGTTAGGCACACATAGCCTTCCTTTATATCTTATACATCCTTTTTCGTCCAGTTCAAATTTATCAGGCTTTGGACCATTCTTTAACAACTCCTTCTTTTCTCTCAAGAATGCATCAATGTCTTGGGACTGGTTCACTTCTTCCACTAAGTCTGATTTTATTGTGATAAGGCTGAGCTTGCCATAGTGCTCTACATCCTTACCCACTTCCATAGTTTGTTCCCCCATGTATTCCATTTCTACATCTGTCAGTGTTAATAACATTTTAAACTCCTCTATCATCAGTGTAGCCTACTTGGCATGTTGTCTACTTAATGCATCTGCCACTCTATTTGCTTTCCCTGGTGTGTACATAATGTCCAAACCATAGGCAGCAAGGAATTCCACCCACCTATGTTGTCTCATGTTTAAATCTTTTTGAGAAAATAAATACTTCAAGGCTTTGTGGTAAGTATAAATCTCAAACTTTGCCCCTAACAAGTAGTGTCTCCAAAGCTTTAGTGCATACACCACTGCTGCCAATTCCAAGTCATGTGTTGCATACTTGGTTTCACTGGGTTTCAGTTGTCTTGATGCATAAGCTATCACTCTACCATCTTGCATAAGAACAGCTCCTATACCTGATCCACATGCATCAGTGTATACCACTAAATTGTCATTGCCTTCTGGGATTTTTAGCACTGGTGCTTCCATCAATGCCTTCTTCAATTGATTGAATGCCCTTTCACATTTCTCAGTCCACATAAAAGGCTGGTCTTTCCTTGTTAACTTGGTTAGTGGGATTGCTTTTTTAGCAAAATCTTTTATGAATCTCCTGTAGTATCCAGCCATGCCTATGAATGATCTGATTTCAGTGACATTGCTTGGTCTTTTCCATGATTGCACTGCCATGACTTTACTTGGATCTACTGAAATTCCTTCTTGAGAAATTATGTTGCCCAAAATTTTTATTTCATTCTTCCAAAAAGAACACTTTGCAAACTTGGCCTTAAGGTCTTGTTGCCTTAGTCTACTCAGTACCATATGCAAATGCTTTTCATGTTCACTATCTGACTTAGAATATATTAGTATATCATCAATGAAAATCAGTACAAATTTATCTAAGTAATCTCTGAAAATTCTGTTCATCAAATTCACAAAATAGGATGGTGCATTAATCAAACCAAATGGCATTACTAAGTATTCATACAAGCCATACCATGTGTTGAAAGCTGTATATTTGATACTTTCTTCTTCTACGTTCATTTGGTGAAAACCAGATGCTAAATCAAGTCTAGAAAATATTTTAGCACCATTTAGTTGATCAAAGAGATCATCAATTCTAGGTAGAGGGTATTTGTTTTTGATGGTGACTGAGTTTAGTTCTCTATAGTCTATGCACATTCTCAAGGAACCATCATGCTTCTTAACAAATACTACTGGTGATCCCCAATTGAACTGCTAGGCCTAATGAAGCCTTTTTGTTCTAATTCCTCTAGTTGTTTCTTCAACTCAATCAGTTCTTTAGGACCCATTCTATTCGGTTTCTTGATGACAGGGCTTGTTCCTGGTTAAAGTCTTATTTGAAATTCTACTGGTCTGTTATGAGGAATGCCATTTACTTCACCAAACACATCAGGGTATTGGTTAACTATGGGTATCTTATTTAGACTTAATTCAACTTCACCACTGTTCAAGTTGAACATTTTTCCCATACCCCTATCCTTGGCTGCTTCATACATAACCACAACCCTCTTGCCATAAGGAAGTTGTAGTGAAATGGTGGAATTTTCTATGTCAATAATAGCACAAAATCTTTTTAACCAATCCATTCCCAATATAATATCTAGCTTAGGGTAATTCAACACATATAATTCTGAGATAATGGTGTGACCACCCATGCTTATTTCTACTTGCATGCATTTCATATAGGTAATGTAGGAACTACCTAAAGGACTATCAATATGCAATGGCTTATCAACAAGAATACATGTCAACCCTAATTTCTGAACTATATCATATGAAATAAAAGAGTGTGTGGCTCCTGTGTCAAAAACAACTGATATGGGTATGCCTTTAATAAATAATATACCTTCCACTTGGCTAGGTGCCTCCATTGCCTTGCCTTTCCCTTCAAGTACAGCCACCTTTGCCATCTCTGGACTCTGCCTCTTCATGTGCCCCTTTTTTCCACAGTTGTAGCACCTAAGAACAGTTGACTTGGGTGCTTGGCATTTGGTCTTTATATGGCCTTCCTTTCCATAGTTATAACACATCACTTTAGGTTTCTTATTGTCAAAGCTTGCCACTTTACTTCCTTCTTTGTTCATTGCTTCTCCCTTCTTCCTCTCATATGGGTGTGCTCTATTCTTTCCTTTCTTGTTGTTCTTGAAATTCCTGAACTTTTCTCTGGCATTGTCATGTTGCTCAAATGACAATGTCAAGTCCATAACTTGATCAAATGTTCTGTCTTTATATGGTAACATGGCTCTACTCAATCCAGCATTCAACCCCTGAATGTACCTAGCATTCATTGATGTTTCATCTGGGATTAATACTGCCCCATACTTAGACAACCCTTCAAATTTCTGAGTGTATTCAGTGACACTCATAGATCCTTGTGTCAACTTGATAAATTCCTCAAGCAATGAAGCTTTTGTTGATGCTGGGACAAATATGGCTTCTAACATTTCTTTGAACTGATTCCATGTGATTTCTTGTTCTTGCCTGCCTGCAATAATCACTTCCCACCAGTCCAAAGCTATGCCTTTTAGTTGTCTTGAAGCTATTTGCCTCATTCTCTGATCATTGACTTACATGTCTACAAAGATCCTCTCTACTGTTCTTAACCATGACTGGACACCTATGGCATTTTCTGTGCCATCAAAGCTACTACCTCCTAAGTTTGTATATGTTTTAAGCAATTTGGACAGCTCCTCATATGGATTATCTACCCTAGGTGCCATTCCATCCCTCAGCATTTGAACAAAATCATGCATGTTAATCATTGGGGGACCAGCAGCTGTTCTAGTTGCTTGCTCAGTAGTATCAGAAGATTGACCATTTTCTCTTTCTCTTGTGGCCTGGGGATTGATTCTAACTCCTCTGGGCCTCTATAGAACATTTCTAATGTAGTTAGTTCTGATTCTTATTCACTACTTTTTCTTTTTTAAAACTAACAGTGAACTCATTTATTCATAATAAGTAAAGCAACTCAAGCAAGCAGCAAACAAGGCACACAAATTCAAGCAAGTATTTGTTTTGGCTATGTATTTGTTAACATAGCTCTGGTACCAAATAAGACAACCCTACCCTAACTTGATATTTTGATTGAATGACTCAATTTAGTCTGAGCTAAATTCAGGATTGCCCTCTATCACAGACCAACTATTTTTTTATTTTTTTCCCAAGATCCAATCTGATCATTATAGAAATATTGATATACTTCTTTGTAAAAACTATTTGAATGTTCATATAAACACCCAAATTATTTTTAGTTCTAATATCAGAGTTTTTTTCCTTTAAAAAAGAATAACTCAGTTTGTTTTATACCAAAAATAAACCTAGTTTAGCCACAGTACAGAGGATTGGGAAGATCCTCTCCTATTTGAATCTTTGTGCAAATGAATTAACCAATTCGTATTTGTTTGCATGTGTTTAGCATTTGTAGGTTTAATTAAATATGTTAATTAACTCATAGCTTTTAACTTATTTAAAGGTTGCTTTCCAAAATAGCCTAACTGGGGGTTGTGCATACTTCTGTGCACCTGTGTGCACATAATCATGTTCAGGTGGACTAATTTGTTTAGGTAAGATTCCTAGATTATCTGGTTATTATCTACGAGTTTTACTTATTCATATAATCATCAAACCTATTTAAATCTGGGTTCATGTTTCTTGTGTTTTTTTCCTCTTTATATCTGCCTATAGTTTTTTTTTCCTTACTTTACAATACTTACAGTTATTATGTGAATAGTTTCTAGTCTCTAAAACAATCTAGTACATAAGCATACATTACTAGTTCACATATGCTTCAGATCCACTACCAAACTCATTACTTGATTCAAACAAAGATTTCTTGCTGACAGGTTATAATATAAAGCTAAATTTCATTATCTTTTTCTCCATTGAGATTAGTTCTATCACAAGTGGTTTAAATCATTCAATACATTGCAGTTGAGTTACAACATGATTCAAACATTACAACAAAACAGTTGTTTTAGCAAATGAAAAGAAAACATAAAGATGCATTCTTCTACAAATTTGAATTTTAGTTAACTAGCAATTCATCTTAGTATCATGCTTCTGCCCCTTTTTCACTTAGCTTCCTTCTTTCCCATGGACACCATATGATCTACTCCACAATGTGAGTGGAGCACCCATTTGATGCAAGCAACAAACAGGTCAGACTAAAGTCTGGTATGAGTAAATTCAATTGACAATACATAAGATTAATGAAATTAGTTCCACATCACCTTTATTTCAGAATTCAAATGTTCTACTCAGATTGTTAAACCACTTCCTCATGTACACATTTTCTGTATCCTTACAGTGAAGTGAATGAATTGCTAAATACATGTATATGTGCTTAGACTAATTTCTTAGCAGAAATTCTTATTTCAAGAATTCATAGCAGCCATCATACAAATCACACAAGCATTTCATAAACATGAACAAGTAACACCTCATATCATTAAGCTAAGGCATCAAAACTGAGTCTGCATACCAGAACTCACCATACTCCTAGCATATTCACCTCTGCGTGTAAGTTCATTTCATATCATTTTTAAGGGTCCAATATCACATTCATGGTTGCACTGGTGCACACTGCCTGGTACTACTGCTTAATTTCCAGTGCACTACAAGCTATTTGGACATGAACATGCCATGTGCAAACTCACACCCCATCCTTGATGCAAGCCAACCACTATGTCACACCCACTTCCCTCATACCCAACCTGATAGAGGTGACCCATACCCTAAGTTTAATTACTAAATTCTTTCATATAACGCCCTATTACCTATGCAGTGTCATGCCCCACACTGTTGTATCCCTAATCAGTGCATTCTAGCAGTTTTTTTTATACATCCATCAAACATTCATCTACTCATATATTCAACCATCACTCACATTTGAAAATCATTTCAAGTTAATTCCATTTAGAGATATACCTTTGGTTGAAGCATAACTCAAAGCATTTTCAAAGTGAAATGCTATTAGTAATAAGGTTCTTATAGTCAGCCTACACATTATAGTGTATTTTCTCATTACTCAACCTTATTTCCAGAGGGTACTTAATGATGGATCAAGATTTAGCATATGGGAATTCCACTGTCCCTCAATCATCCTTTCAAATGCAAGACATAAGCTAGAGGACCCCTTCCTCTTACTGCCTTGTACCTTACTTTTCTTATTAGTTTACGCTTTAACCAAAAACATTTCTCAGGTCCATAATCAAATAAATAAATCAGTTATTATCATCCTATCATTAAATATATATCATGTGTAAACAATCATTGGATTAAATGATAACTAAGCAATATACTTCAGAAACATCAGAAAATGGTTAGACTAGAAATGCAAGAAAACTTCAAACATAATCAAAATAAATTAGAGGTTAAATGGCTGGCTTTCATAGGTCTTAATTCCTTGCCAAGTGAGGGTTTACTCACCAAGGTTCTTCTTCCCAAATCTTGATTTAAGTCTGCCATTGATTTCCTAACTGCTGCCTGTTTCCTCTTTTTTTCCCTATATTTTTATTTTCTGTTTCTCATGTGTAACCGTAGGAGATAATAAGGTATATAGTGGAGTTACTAGGGTTTTAAGGTTAGTTAAGTAATTTATTTTTCATCAGAAATCCCATCACCATTTCTGGTTTCACCCAACAGTTCACCCTCTCCACTTTCCTTTCCTACCATTCCTCTTTTTTTATTGTCTTGGCTCCTTTTGGCATGTTTCTTTACATACTATATGCATGATTTTTGGCTCGGGCTTTGTTTGCCTTTTCTGGTTTTAACCATGCATATGAGCCCTATTTATATAGCCAGTTATGTGTGTGTTTACCAAATGTTATGCATATGTGCTCATGTTTATTTTTTTTATAATGTATATAACTTGTGTCTAACTAAGTTTGTGTGTGTAAATTAAATATTTTACCCATCTTATATTCATGCTCCTTCCACTTTTCCAAGCAGCTATATTCCTGTTTAATTTTATGGAAAATTTGGACTAAAACTGCCTATGTTACTTATACATTGTTTTTAAGTTATTATGTACCCCTACTTAACAGATCATGTACTAATTTATCTCCTATGTCTTTGCTCACTAAATTACCTTGCTCAGGTAATGTGTCAAAACAGCATACATATGTACAAGGGCATACATTCTTATTTATTTTTTTGCACAGGCATCTCCCAGAAAATTGTATGTATACTATTCTCTTCACATAACTAAATAAAATTTGAATGAATCAAATTTTCTACATGCTTTCCTAACTAGGGCTGTCACAATTGGACCAGTGGTGGCTTGGGAGTGAGTTGGTTCGGTGGGCATGGGAAGGAGCCGGTCCGGTGAGATGTTGATTTGCTGGTAGGGATGGAGCCGGTCCGGTGAGATGTTGATTCGGTGGTAGGGAAGGAGCCGGTCGAAACACACCCAACACTTATTCTATATTAAAAAAATTATACATAGCTTAAAATCAAGGATGAAATAACATTTATAAAATATCTAACATCAATATTTATGTAAGACCATATATTTCTTTAAAAAAACCCTATAAATCGTTCCAAAATATTTTTATATATATACCACGGTGTTTGTATATAATTTTCTATCCTATGGTAAAGTAGTACGTATATTTATCATTTCAATTCGTAATTTAAAATACAAATACGGTTATATATTTTCAAACCGCAATCCCAAATGAAATAGAAATCCATACAACTTGAAGTTTACAACAATATAAATACAACATCCATTCATCCAATACCAATCTTCAAAAATTTATCACGATCGTCATCTAATTCAATCAATAACATCAATATAGGACAGATAATAAGTAACAGGTATTTACTGGAAGTTTATATTCAATAACAAATTAAATAACTAATTATCCAAATAAATTCAAATATACTGAGATCATGATTCAGAATATGCCAAACAGTCATAAATAAATTTCTAATCACATCATAAATCAATTTAACAAACGTAAAAAAATTTAGAAGTTGTGAGTGGGTTAAAACACTCAACTTTCGAATTTAAATGGAATTGAAATCCAATTTAAACCCAAAATTTGAATAGTCTCGGAATTTGTCCAAACAAGTGTCAAAATATCAGGAATTTTGATTCGATCCTAGCGGAGAAAACCGTGCGCAAATCAGACCTCATAGGCAAGCGTTATGATAGTTGGAGGGACTCGAAATTAAATTTATATAAAATAAAACGAAACTAAAACTCGCCGCACAAGTTCAGACACGTCATCCGCTTCTTGGCTCATGCGCAACCCTAGTTGCAGCAAAACACGCATGACCGAAGGAAAGGCCACCTCGTTTACCCATCAACGCGCCGCCAATCAACGTCGAACCCCCACACAAACGATGTCGCGCCATCCTCGGAAGCACCGTCGTCCACGCGCGACCTCCCAACTCCCAAAGATCACCGCGGCAACCAAAAAACATGCAGCCGCCGCCTAATAGCACAACCCTATTCGAATAATCTACGGCGATCTTGCCGTCGCTGTCGCCTACGAACAACTCTGATGGCCTCTCTACATTACTCTCCACACAACCATGCCTTCAATTTGCCAATCAGGCGGAGTTCATCGTCGAGCGATGAACAATCAAAAATAGATCAACAACTCCTGGCCACATCAAAATCCAGATTGAAAAATGAACAGTAGAATTGACTTGCGCTCTTCGAGAGCTTCAAATCGATATATGATATGATATAGTTTGAGGAGTTTTAAATTTGAAGTTGAAATTTGAACTGAAATTGGATTGGAAGGATTAGGATTTTCAGCCATTGAGGAAGAGGAGCAACAGAAGTTTCTGTACGAACATAAATGAGAAATAGAAAGGCTATTAGGGTTTACAATAGGGTATTTATAGACAAAGCTGAAAATAGAATAGATGGACATGATTGATTTACACGTTGAACAATAAATGGCCAAAAAGCCCGTTTTTTATCTAGAACAAAATTCGGTCAACCCATATATCAAAATAGATGTTTTAAAATGCATTAAAACTAATGGAACAGGTTTCATGTCCAAATTCCATCATATGAAGAAGTTATGCTAAAATCAAGTTATTTCAAATTGATTTCAATTTCATTGATTTCTAGATGTTTCGAGCCCGTACGATCAAATGACAAGTCCGATCGCTACGAAACATGAAATCTTACAATAAATCACGGTTACGGATCTGATGAAACTGCTTTCGCCAAAATCTGAGTTAGTGTCCAAAATGGCTACTTTCCAGTTAATAAATAATTTAATATTAAATTAATTAATCACTTCTTCAATTCAAATTTAATTATTTACCATTTCTATCATTTCTGATTACACATAAACTTCTACTTCATTAACCAGAATTTCCATATCAATCAAATAAGGATTTATTGTAAAATTTATAATGTTTACCTTCAATTTAAATAAATTCAATTTAAATTATATATTTTCATTTTAATTAAATTAATACAATTCGTATTCAATTTCTCTATTCAATCAATCATCATCATATGGACAAATTCAACATTAATATATATATCCAATTACCGTAATACCTTACAATCATCAACTAAATTCATATTAATGTAGTTTTTAATTACGTTAATTGCAATTTGATTTCAAATTTATTTAATAGGCTAAATAAATAGATAGCTCATATTAATTGTCACCATTGACTTGTAATTATATTTATAGGTTTATTATTTACAAACAATTGTTACAATTAGTTTCCTAATACTAATTCCACTCAATTACTATTAATCAATATATTATTTCCTTGGTTAATTCAATTCTCACTTTTATTTTCTTATATTCAATTGATAACCAAGCATAGCATTTAAATGACAATGAATTTGAATTTCATTAAGATTTTAACAGTTAACTTGGATTAACATTGTTTCATTTTAATTTAGTTATTATTTCGTTATGAAATTACAAATTTTTATTTCCTTAAATATTAAATTACCAAAATCTTAATAAATTAACAAGTTTAAATTATAGAAAATTACGGGTCGTTACACTATCCCCCACTCAAAACTTTTCCTCCTCGAAAAGGGAAAAGAAGGGGAAGGATAATTTTTTTTAATAATTTATCTTATTCAAAATATTTACTTTATAAACAAATAAATTTGCAAAATTAATTAATTTAAATAAAATATACCAACTTATAACCATTAAATCATTTTGTACATTTTTAAAAAATCTCTATGTCCAAAATTTACGAAAAATTCCGACAGAGTCTCCTTTGTACGGAGAGGCTCGGGAGAAAATATAATATCAAATATAACAATATATAATATATATTTTCGAAATAATATATTCCAACACGGGAAAAACAATATAATAACGTTATAAAACCATAATCCGAGAATGTACCTATTTGTCGGGCAATTAACGCTTATTTTATGAAACCGAAAGCAGTAGCAATTGCTTCCATAACCTTTATTTCACTTATATAATCCAAAAAGAGTCAATAATTATATAAAATGAAATGTTTAACTTGATTCAACCACTAACAACCAAATCGATATAAACAACCATCATTTGCAACCAACATACAGTCATCATATGAAATCAAAACAAATCAATCATTCATCCATATCTACCAAAACAAATAGTTAGTTCGGGCTTTGACACTTTTAAATTGTATAGAATGACAAATAAACTATTAAGTATACCATTTACTCAACAGTCTTAGATGAAACTAAATAGATTATTCATACATCCAAACAATATTAAAGTACGCTTGTCCAAACAACCATAAGCCAAACGAACAACAAATTCTAACATTAATTTTTTTTAATTTTTCTTTCATAACATTTACTACTTACTAAATTTTATTCCAATTCATTCATATCAGGTAAATTTTCTTTTTATTGTATTACATTCATTTATTAATAATATTTATGGTCAATTAATAACTCAACATATCAATTTATTAACTTGAACTTATAATTACTTACATACCTTAATCCCTCTTTTTATTGCATTTTATTATATTACATTTCAATTATAACTTAAGTTTATAACAACTACAACATCAAATTCTTGTTTGTTAAAGAATTTCACTGAATACTTTCATTACTTTAAGTTTACCTGTATAATATCCTATTACATTTTCTTATTCAACATTACAACTTTTCTTCTGGTAAGTTATATATATGTTTAAAGAATTCAATTTGAAAATTACATTGGTTTATCTTATTTCTTTAAATTAATTTAAACTATTATTTTAATTAAAGGTTCGAATTATTAATTAGTTACACTCTGTTTCATTGCGATAATTGAACTATTAATTAACAGAAACTTAAGAATTAAATACCGGGTTTGATTTCAAATCATTTTAAAATATTAGACAAATGTATACACTTACAATATATATACCAAGTATATTTAAAACAATTTGAAATTTTTATTTTTTTATCAAAATAAATCTGTATTCAAACTACTACAGTGGCCTTTCCACTTTGAAACCAGAAAATGAATGTCGATGATGCGTCGACTTATCACGGAAATTATTTCCCAACGACAAAGAGGAGAGTACATAACATTTTTCTTTCCAAAGTTTCTTTAAAACAATTATTTCTAATCATATTGAAATATTTATAACAGAAAATACTTATAAACAATATTATTTTATTCCAAAAATCCTTTGAAAGTAGTTTTCCAACATCCTGTAACTTAAGCTCTAAAATTTCAAATTTTCGTTATTTTATTTTCTTCGAGTGTTGTTTCTAATCAATATTTATAAATCTCATTACCTAACAACCAATATATTGCAACGAAATATATATAATATTTATAAAAAATTATTTTATTTATATACAAAATATAATAGGCAAAATTATTTCATTCACCTATATTCAAAACAAATATTATATCGGTCAGTCCTATTAGGTGTTTAGAAATCCTTATTGATGTCATAGCGCCGTATGCACCAACCAGAATTTATAAATACAAAACGGAACAAATTAACATAATATAAAAACTTTTTATAACACTAACAAATACGTTCTCTCATATATATACACTCAGCGACTCGTCATAGGGTATTACTACACTATTAGTAACGAGTTAGACCCCATAAAGCTAAGGTTTATTGCTAAACCTGGCTCTAATACAAAATTTAACATCCCTCCTTTTTATACACTATAAATCGATGATAAACCACACACATCAGACTCAAACCATACAAAAGAGCGGATTATTATTGGGGTGAATAAGAAACGGAAGAAAGAATGAAACCGAACAGAATCTCGTAGTGGAACGACCAAATATGATAATTAAATAACAGTTCGTGAAGCTGTTTTACAAAACATTTGATTATACTTATACAATATAGAATCAGAGTTACACGAATCAGAGAATAATAAATAACAGTGCAGTGGAACAATATGAATGTAGTGGAATAATATAGTAAATAATAGTAATACAATCTTCGTCTTCGTCCTCCAGAAATAAGGTCTTCAAATCCTGAAATGCTCAGGCTGATCTAAGCGAATTGAAAAGACAAAACACTCGAGTCAGAACTAAAAGATCTTATGTAATTCAAATCAACAGAAATAAATATGAGTGGAATGGCGTCAGAGATGTTTATAAGATTTAACATCTCCTATCCAGTGTCAAACATGAGTGTACTAACTTAAGAGATGCTCGAGATTCACATCTCCTAAGGATCCGTTAAACTATTTACTATGTAGTAATATTTTTCTACTATAATAATGTCTATAGTAAAGTAAACTTACTTTTAAATAGCGTTAACGCTTTACATTTTCCACCTTAACACTAATAGTCCCAGTAATCCATCCAGTTTCATGGTCCGTCCTGATCGAGAAGCCACCAAAGGATACCACATGGGCTACGGGAGAAAACCAAACTCGTACAAGGCTCATTATGGTAGGTGACACTGCACACAAGGCATTGTTAGGGTATATATACCAACTATGCACATGGGCTGTTGGTAACGCGTAGCAGCTACTACCACCCACCTCAACCCAAACCCGCACATCAAAAATCAAAAGTGGCCACAAAATCAGTCTCAAAATCATAATATAATATCGAAGGAGTGTGTCTGATAAAAGGGGCTACCTTCTTGGCCCGAGATCGCTCCTGTTTTAGCCACCTTATGCCAACTCATGGGAATCGGGTGCACGTATATACCTTAAAGGAACGCCGCCACCATCCTACTTCATTCTTGAATCTCTACCGTGTACACGGTTGTCAATGTGGTTTTTAGAGTTGGTAGAGAGTATGATAACTTCTGATCCTGGTCTCTTTAGCAACCAAACGTTATTTTAACACCGCGGTCATTTCCAAAATAGTTTATGCTTTAAAACCAAATATCATTGCCTTTTCAAAACCAAATTCAGTATGATATTACTTCATTTCAAATATATCCTTTTCTATAGTCATAATACTTTCAAAGTTATAACATTTCGAAATCAAACGCTTAAAATATAACACTTCCAAATTATAGTACCTTGAAACTTATAACATCCAACACTTATATGGTTTAAATATTTAAAAACTTTATATGATAAAATAGCTTCTTCAATTTCCCAAATCAATTCCAAACAACTCGAATATCTAAAGTTTAAATTTAACCAAATCCCGACTGATAAAATTTCAATTCAATTTCGTTCCCAAATAAGCTAGTCCAAATTATATCGATTTCAAAACAGATTTGGTCCACCGAATAAACCGTTCTAAATTCGATATATTTCAAACTGTAAGTATTCTATAGTTTCAAAACTAAATTTGGTAATTTCATATATACGTATCAAATTCAATTTTCTATTATTTAGTTTTGAAATAATTTACTAAATAAATCCATTATAATTTAAATAAATCCCAAATTACAAATAATTAAACGTTTCTTTCAATTTACTTATGCTTGAAATACTCGTTTAATTCACCCTAACCCCAAAATCAAGTTATTATAATCATACCTTTTAAAATTTCCAACTTAATAAAATTCACAACGACCTATTTGAGTTTAATACTTTAATAAATTCAATTTCAAATAAATTTTCAATTTATCTTCCAACCTTAATTTTTTTAAATCGTTATAAACTCTACTTTTTATAAACTTAACCATATTATCTTCAATAAAAATCAGGCTTATTATTAAGCTTATTGTATATTAAAACAAAATATATATAGCTTAAAATCAAGGATGAAATAACATTTATAAACAATCTAACATCAATATTTATCAAAAACCATATATTTCTTTACAAAAACCCTAGAAATCATTCCAAAGTATTTTTACATATAGACCACGGTGTCTGTATATAATTTTCTATCCTATGGTCAAGTGATACAGATATTTATCATTTCAATCCGTAAATTAAAATATAAATATAGTTATATATCATTTCAAACCACAATCTGGAATGAAATAAAAATCCATACAACTTGCAGTTTATAACAACATGAAATACAACTTCCATTCATCCAATGTCAATCTTCAAACATTTATCACAATCATCATCTAATTCAATCAATAACATCAATATTGGACACATAATAAATAACTGGTATTTACTGGCAGTTTATATTCAATAACAAATTACATAACTAATTTATCCAAATAAATTCTAATATACCGAGACGATGATTCAAAATATGCCAAACAGTCATAAATAAATTTCTAATCACATCATAAGTCAGTTTAACAAAGATAAGAAATTTTAGAAGTTGTGAGTGGGTTAAAACACCCACCTTTTGAATTTAAATTGAATTTAAATCCAATTTAAACCCAAAATTTGAACAGTCTCGTAATTTATACAAACTAGCGTCCAAATATCCGGAATTTCAATACGATCCAAGCGGAGAAAACCGCGTGCAAATCGGACCTCGTATGCAAGAGTTATGTTAGTTAGAGCGACTCAAAATTAAATATATATATATATATATATATATAAAATAAAACGAAACTAAAACACACTACACACATTCAAACACGTCATCTCCTTCTTTGTAAGAATCCGCATATTTTACGATTGAGTATTTAAATATTTTATTTAAATATTTCATCGTTAGCCGGATTAGTGTCCGAAAGGCTACTTTTTGCAAACAGTCGAATTAGGACTCGAGACCACCCCCATTGAGTTCAAAATGACATTTGCGACCTTTTTGAGTGTAAACTTTAATATGTTTGGAGTTAGTGGAATTTTTCTACTTTTTCACTTAGGGCTTTGGTTTTTTTGTTTCAGCCCATTAGACCCTAGCTTGGCCCCTCTTCTCTTCATTACTTCCTTTCTATTTCCTAATACTCAAGCTTTAGCAACAATGGAGAGAGGAATGGGAAATTAAAACTCCAAGCCCTAGTTTCCATCTACAAATCAAGATCTAACTCCAAATCAATAGAAGAAGCTTTGGTGAGCCTCCTCTTCTTCTTCTCCAACTCATTCTCTTATCAAATTCAGAAATTCCTAAACCTAACTTAGGACATGTTTCTCTTTTTAGATTAGATTCAAGCTTGTTGGGTTGGAATTAAAGAGTGATTGTCCTTGCCTTTGCTTTATAGCTTCTTCTTCATTTGTTTTGGGATCAAAGGTGAGATTTTTATCTCACATCTTAGTTTATAATTATCTTCGATTGTTAGCTATGAATTCCTAACACTTATTCTTGTGCAATTGATTTTGGTTTGGATTGATTTGGGGTATATTCCAATTTTTGGTGTTTTGAAATCAAAATCTATGTAAATCCAATTATGGATATTTGGACATTGATATTTGAGGCGTATCGAAGAGTCTTTAAGGCTGGATTGTCACCTGGCGTAAATCCTTAGTCGTCGTTGGTCGTCCGATCGCTTCCGGTATTTATTTCGGCCATTTTTGGTCTAAGTTCAGGGAATGCCCTGAACCCCAGTTTCAGACGTCTGAAACGTTACATTCAGACGTCTGAGTATTATTCTGAGAAGACTTTTATTCCCGAATTGAGACGTCTGAATCTATATTTCAGACGTCTGAATCGGGTTGTTTTTGACCAAAAAGGAAATAGGCTAAAAAGTGCCTATTTCAGACGTCTGAAATATAGGGTTCAGACGTCTGAAATAAGCTCTGGAAAACTTTTAGTTTTCCAGATTCAAACGTCTGAATCACTTTTTTCAGACGTCTGAATCTGCAGTCTCTTGCCTATTTTCTTATTTAGCTTGAATTTCCAACTTTAATCGATCCGAGTTGATTCCCTTTTGTTGTTATCATCTATTATCGACTTTGATGACATTTTCTTTGGGATTTTTGGAAATATTCATTTTGATGGATTTGATATCGATTTCTTAGGATTTTATTCACGTCTTTGAATGTGAATTTTGGTGACTGATTGTTCTACAATCATTTTTGTGATTTGTCACTTTAAAAATATAAAGGTTTTCCTATACTAGTAGTAAATATCAAAACTCTTCATTAAAGCGATTTCAACACTATTTTATTACAAAGCTAGTTTCTTAAAACTGTTTTCCAATCTATTAGTAAATATGAACCTTTACGTCACTCATATGAGAAATCCAATTAAACGACTTAATAAAACAAGTGGTATGAAACGTTTGCGTTTACTTCGTCGGTTAATTCTTAGACTTGTTCGATTGAATCTCTTGTGACAATTTTCTAGTGGAGATCTACAATTTGTTCGTAAATATGAAAGTTAAGCTAGTGCTTATGGGACATGAAGCTAAGCTTTTATATTCACTAGCTTAGTGTAATTGACACTTCTTGATGATCGTTGATGATCATTTTTGTGATTTGGACTAGCAAATGTGCGATGTCTCTTTGTCTACGAGGGAGACTAAACCCCGTTTCTGTGGAGCTTCGGCTCAATTTGGTGGGGTAGCAACCCATGGTCTTCGGGCCGTTTTGTGGAGCTTCGGCTCAAAATTAATGGTTAGCAACAATGGAATAGCGTTCCATTTTGTGATACATGTGTTGGTGAGTTTTCATGCTCCAGTTTTGTGATAGGCCTCCCCCTTTTTGTGATTTATGGATTTCCATTGTTGATTTCTAGAATTTATGTTTCACCAATTTTCGTGATTTACATTGGCATGTGTTATCAATAATTGCGCATTGGTGAATTTGTGTGTCATTAACTTTTGTGATTGGTATTGACATTATTGTCAATATTCATGGTTTTGGTGAATGAAAATATAGAGTATGACATTCCTTTTGATTTTTGAGAAGATTCTTGTGATATTGATTAATGTCTTGTTGATTTTCAATTACTTATTTGTCACAGCTTGGCATTGTGATTATTATTCGTTTAGTCGTATCTCTTATTCTATATCATTTTATCTTATATTTATAGCTAGACTGATCCGTTTATTATTTTCTTATTAACAAATACTCGGGTCTGATCGAGATATTACAAGTGCTTATGCTTGACTTCACATCTGAGATTATCACCCTGGCTTTTGGCTAACTACTTAGATTAGTAGTTTTTGTTGTATACATTTGAGATATAGACTCATTGATGTATCCATGTTCTTTTATCTTGCACTTGTAGCTATTGTTTTGTGATATTGTGGATCTTGTTTGACCACTGCTCTGATGTACACTTTTACTGTTATATTCATATCTTTTTCCGCCTTTGTGATATCGATATTTGTGACTGATTTGTGTTATGTTTATTTTTATGTTTGTTTCCGTAGAATACATATAGCCACTCTGTAGCAGCTTTTAGTTTGTATCGGTATGTCGGATTTCCTCCCGAAACCTGATGCATGTTGTACTATCTGACATATCGGTGCTCGCACAAAGCAATTGCACGGATGGTCGCTCCTCAACAGCCTTATTCTCCGTGCTAGTTGACGACATTACATCGTAGTGTCCTTCGGCTAGCGTAGGTATAGAGGTGGGGCGTCACAGCTTGGTA
This sequence comes from Allium cepa, assembly GCA_030765085.1. Lineage (NCBI taxonomy): Eukaryota > Viridiplantae > Streptophyta > Magnoliopsida > Asparagales > Amaryllidaceae > Allium > Allium cepa. The sequence goes on along the minus strand of CM060943.1, from coordinate 933,314,546 downwards.
TCAGAGCAAAACTTCGGAACAATGTAGAATAATCTAGCAAGGATCATCGTCCTAAGTCCATCTTATGAATCGTGTTTTAGGATTTAATTCGAGTCTTCGTACTGATTCATCCTATTTTCTTTATGGCTCCTTGTTTATCTATCAAGAATGCTTGATATTCATTTGGTGAATAACCTTATCCTTCTTCTTTCTTTCTTTCAAAAGGAAGACAAATGGTTAGACCTGACCGTCCCAGCGCCGGTCAATCTCGTGCTGCTCTCCAAGATGGAGTATTTACGTCTGCCCAACAGCTTCTTGATCTAGTAAGGAATGCTCAAGCAGGCGGATCTAATCCGGAGTCTACTCACCCTAGGTCTGAATTTGCATGATTGTGCGGTGATTTTACCAATTTGGGTGGGAAGCCATTCAAAGGTTCTGAAACTATTATTGAAGTCCAGACTTGGCTGAGAATGTGCGATCGAATCTTTTCTCGGATGAATCTTGTTGATCTTTACCGTCTTCAGGTGGCCTCTAGCATGCTTCAAGAAAGAGCATTGGATTGGTATGAGCTTCTGATTTCTGAAATAAATGAAGCGGATCTTACTTGGGAGAAACTCCGGGGACGCTTCGAGTTAAAATTTGTGCCAGAAGGTGAAAAGGTGGCTTTGGCTCGCCAATTCATTGACCTTGTTCAAGGTGAATCCTCTGTGACAGACTATGTCGCATCATTCGAGTCACTTTCTAAATGCGGGGTCGAATATGTAAACACCCCATTGAAGAAAAACCAACGATTTGTCTATGGCTTGAACAAAAATCTCAAGAAGCCATTACTTCTAAAGTTAGAAGTTCCTTTTGATCAACTCATTGATATCGCTCTTCGACTTGAAGAGGCAAATAAAGAGAGTGATGTTGAAGTTGTGAGTGCTAAACAAAACTTTAACAACCGGAAAAGGCCTAATAAATTCAAGGGTCCTTATCCCAATAAGAAAGGGAGGAAAGCCCCTCCGGCAACTAAGACTTCTACCTCAAGTAGTGGGCAATGCTACAATTGTGGTTCCAAGGACCATTATGCGAACAAGTGTTCAAAGCCTCCTACTTGTCGCTATTGCAAAAGCCCGGATCATTATTTATCTTCTTGTCCCAAACTTCAGAAAAGGAAGGAGGGAAGCTTAATGTTGCTCAAGCCCCTGGCAACACATCTTGTGGTAAAGGTATTTCTTATTCTATCCTTGATGGCATTATTTTATTTCGTGATCGTCCTATTCGAGTTCTTTTTGATACGGGTGCGTCCCATTATTTTATATCAAAGAACTTGTTGATACTTTTTCTTTGGATGTTTTGTGTTTAATGACTTCATTGAGAATTGTGAATCCTGTTGGTGGACCTGCGACGATCAGTTTGTTGTGTAAAGATGTCGAGATTATTTTGTGTAATTTTTCTTTCCAAGCCGATTTGCTTGTTATGCGTTACTTAGGCTTTGGAATGATTTTGGGAATGGATTGGCTTAACCGCTGTGAAGCCCAAATCCTATGCCTGAGCGGACTATTCGTCTTTGACATCCTCAATCTGTTAAGCAGATTTCTGTTGACCTTAAAGATTCGGATTCTAGCTTGGTTGCATCTTTATATTCTTTAAATCCTCATGATGACAATAATGATGATGAGGAAGATATTATTTCTCTTATTCACGTTGTTCGTGAATTTTCCGACATATTTGAGCCCGTTTTAGGATTATCACCTAAGCGAGCAATTGAGTTCAGAATTAATCTCATCCCTGGAGCTCAACCTATCACTTTTCCTCCTTATCGTATGTCCAATAAAGAAAATGAGGAGATGCACAAACAATTATCCGAATTAGAGACGAAGCAATTTATTAGCTCTAGTTCCTCGCCTTGGGGAGCTTCGGCTATTTTTTTGAAGAAATCTGATGGTACACTTAGGCTTTGCATTGACTACCTCAAGCTTAATGATCTTACAATCAAGAATAAATATCCTTTACCTCGGATTGATGATCTATTCGATCAACTTAGTGGTGCTAGAATATTTTCACAATTAGACTTAACTACCGATTTTCATCAGCTTCGTATTGCAGATTATAGCATTCCTTTGACATCGTTCCATACTCGTTATGGATCTTATTAATGGCTTGTTATGCCATTTGGTTTAACGTATGCTCCGGTTTATTTCGTTGACCTTATGAATCGAGTTTTCAAACACATTCTCGATCGGTTTGTTCTCATCTTTATTGATGATATTCTTGTGTATTATAAAACCGAGGAGGAGCATGAAAAGCAACTTCGGATTGGGTTGGAAACTCTTAGGAGTAATCAATTGAAAGCAAAATTTTCTAAATGCCACTTTTGGCAATCTGGTGTGAAGTTTCTCGGTCATATTATTTCCGAATCCGGAATTTCCGCGGATCCTTCAAAGATTGAAGCAATTCAAAACTGGAAGAGACCGGAGAGTGTGACGGAAATTCGTATTTTCCTTGGATTGGCCGGTTATTACTGTTGTTTCATAAAGGACTTTTCCAGAATTTTTGTGCCCCTTACTAGCTTGACAAAGAAGGGAACTAAATACATTTGGTCGGACAAATGTGAAGCTTCTTTTCAGAAATTAAAAGAACTCCTTTCTGATGCTCGTGTTCTTGTGATTCCCGAAGGAAATCAAGATTTTATTGTTTATACCGATGCTTGTCGCGTTGGTTTGGGTGCCACTCTTATGCAAAGGGAACGTGTTATTGCTTATGCTTCTACGAAATTGAAGCAAGCCGAGTCTAGATATGCCACTCATGATTTAGAACTCGCAGCTATTGTTTTCGCCCTTCGTATTTGGCGTCATTATCTTTTGGGAGAAAAATTTATTATTTACACCGATCATAAATCCTTGAAGTATCTATTTTCTCAAATGGAACTTAATTTGCGTCAACAACGTTGGCTCGGATTTCTTGCAGCTTATGATCTTGAAATACTTTATACTCCCGGAAAGGGAAATCGTGTTGCCGATGCACTTAGTCGTAAGCAACAAGCGGTTGTTTCTATGATGATGTCCGAATGGAATGATTTCGGAATTCTATCCACTTGCGAGATTCGAGATCATGTTTTCGATTTATGCTCATCTCTCGTTTTATGTAGCCTTGAGGCTCATCCTTCTCTATTAGACCGCATTCTTGAAGATCAAAAGCTAGATCCCGAGTTGGCTCTTCTTAGCCAAAATTTTAGGGATAAAATTGATATTGAAGGTTTGAAAGACTTTGATATTGATTCTCGTGGCGGTATTCGAAAATTTGGTAGACTTATCGTGCCAAATATTAGTAATCTCCGTAAAGACATTTTAGAAGACTCTCATCGTTCTAAATTTACCATTCATCCCGGTAGTAGTAAAATGTACGCAGATATGAGGCGACTTTATTATTGGGAGGGAATGAAATCTGATATTGCTAACTTTGTTAAGTGTTGCATGACTTGCCAACTAGTCAAGGCTATACATCAAATGCGCGGTGGGTTATTGCAACCTTTAGAAATTCCAATTTGGAAGTGGGATCAAATTTCCATGGATTTTATAGACGGCCTTCCCCGTTCTCGTTCGGGTCCTGATAGCTTATGGGTGATAGTTGATAGACTTACTAAATCCGCCCAATTTACTCCCATTCGGTCCAATCGAACCGTACCTCTTTTGGCCAAACTCTCTATCAAAGAAATTGTAAAATTGCATGGAGTTCCTCCTTCTTTTGTTAGTGATCGTGATCCATTGTTTACTAGTGGATTTTGGAAGAGTCTTCAAAAAGCTTTGTGAATGAAGCTTAATTTTATCACCGCTTATCATCACCAATCCGATGGACAAACCAAGCTTGTGAATCAAACTCTTGAAGATCTTCTTCATGCATGTGTTCTTGATTTTAGTGGAAGTTGGGAAGATCATATTTCCCTTGTTGAGTTGTCCTATAATAATAGCTTCCAATCTAGTATTGGTATGGCACTTTTCGAGGCACTCTATGGAAGGTCGTGCCGATCTCCTTCTTGTTGGCTTGAGGCTGGTGAGAAGCTAGTTTTAGGTCCAAATTTTATTCGTGATTCCACAGAAAAGATTGACCTTATTTGTCATAGGATGAAAGAAGCCCAGAGCAGACAAAAATCCTACGCCGATAACTGGAGAAGAAAATTAGAATTTTTTGTGGGAGATCTTTTGTTTATCCGTGTTTCACCTATGAAGGGTGTTGAACGTTTCAGTCGATCGGGAAAGTTAGCACCTAGTTATATTGGTCCATTTCCCATCACCGAACGTATCGGTTCTATGGCTTATCGCCTTTTGTTACCCGCCCAGTTTTATGCTATTCATGACGTGTTTCATGTTTCTCAATTACGGAAATGTCTTCGATATTCCGATTCTATTCTTGAGCCCGGTGTTGTGGAAGAAATTGATGTTTCACCTAATTTAACTTATGAGCAACATCCTATTCATATTATTGCTTCGGAGGCCAAACACCTCCGAAATAAAGATGTTCCGCTTGTTAAAGTCCAATGGTCCTCAAATCCTAAGGATTGCTCTTGGGAATCTAGAGAGTTCATCGAGCGAACACATCCAGACTTACTTTCCCGTGGTCTTTGAGGTGAATTTCTTATTTCAAATTCCTTTTGTGTTGATATGCTTTCATGGTTATTACCTCGTATTTTATTCTTAAATATTGCGAGGACGCAATTTCTTTAAGGAGGGGAGTCTGTAACATCCCGCATATTTTACGATTCAGTATTTAAATATTTTATTTAAATATTTCATCGTTAGTCGGATTAGTGTCCGAAAGGCTACTTTTTGCAAACAGTCGAATTAGGACTCGAGACCACCCCTATTGAGTTCAAAATGACGTTTGCGATGTTTTTGTGTATAAACTTTGATATGTTTGGAGTTAGTGGAATTTTGCTACTTTTTCACTTAGGGCTTTGGTTTTTTTATTTCAGCCCATTAGACCCTAGGTTGGCCCCTCTTCTCTTCATTACTTCATTTCTATTTCCTAATACTCAAGCTTTAGCAACAATGGAGAGAGGAATGGGAAATTAAAACTCCAAGGCCTACTTTCCATCTACAAATCAAGTTCTAGCTCCAAATCAAAAGAAGAAGCTTTGCTGAGCCTCCTCTTCTTCTTCTCCAACTCATTCACTTATCAATTTCAGAAATTCCTAAACGTAACTTAGGAAATGTTTCTCTTTTTTGCTTAGATTCAAGCTTGTTGTGTTGAAATTGAAGAGTGATTGTCCTTGCCTTTGCTTTATAGCTTCTTCTTCATTTGTTTTGGGTCCAAAGATGAGATTTTTATCTCACATCTTAGTCTATAATTATCTTCGATTGTTAGGTATGAATTCCTAACACTTATTCTTGTGTAACTGATTTTGGTTTGGATTGATTTAAGGTATATTCCAATTTTTGGTGTTTTGAAATCAAAATCTATGTAAATCCTATTATGGATATTTGGACATTGATATTTAAGGCGTATCGAATAGCCTTTAAGGCTGGGTTGTCGCCTGGCGTAAATCCTTAGTCGTCGTTGCTCATCCGATCGCTTCCGGTATTTATTTCGGCCATTTATGGTCTAGGTTCAGGGAATGCCCTGAACCCCAGTTTCAGACATCTGAAATGTTAGATTCAGACGTCTGAATATTATTATGGGAAGATTTTTATTCCCAGATTCTGGCGTCTGAATCTATATTTCAGATGTCTGAATTGGGTTGTTTTGGACCAGAAAGGAAATAGGATAAAAAGTTCCTATTTCAAACGTCTGAAATATAGCGTTCAGACGTCTGAAATATGCTCTGAAAAACTTTTAGTTTTCCAGGTTCAGACGTCTAAATCACTTCTTTTAGACGTCTAAATTTGCAGTCTCTCGCCTATTTGCTTATTTAGCTTGAATTTCCAACTTTAATCGATCCGAGTTGATTCCCTTTTGTTGTTATCATCTATTATCGACTTTGATGACATTTCCTTTGGGATTTTTGGAAAAATCCATTTTGATGGATTTGATATCGATTTCTTTGGATTTTGTTCACGTCTTTGAATGCGAATTTTGGTGATTGATTGTTCTACAATCATTTTTGTGATTTGTCACCTTAAAAATATAAAGGTTTTCCTATACTAGTAGTAAATATCAAAACTCTTCATTAAAGTGATTTCAACACTATTTTATTACAAAGCTAGTTTCTTAAAACCGTTTTCCAATCTATTAGTACATATAAACCTTTACCTCACTCGTATGAGAAATCCAATTAAACGACTTAATAAAACGAGTGGTATGAAACGCTTGCGTTTACTTCTTCGGTTAATTCTTAGACTTGTTCGATTGAATCTCTTGTGACAATTTTCTAGTGGAGATCTACAATTTGTTCGTAAATATGTAAGTTAAGCTAGTGGTTATGGGACATGAAGCTAAGCTTTTATATTTACTAGCTTACTGTAATTGACACTTCTTGATGATCGTTGATGATCATTTTTGTGATTTAGACTAGCAAATGTGCGATGTCTCTTTGTCTACGAGGGAGACTAAACCTCATTTCTGTGGAGCTTCGGCTCAATTTGGTGGGGTAGCGACCCGTGGTCTTCGGGCCGTTTCGTGGAGCTTCGGCTCAAAATTAATGGTTAGCAACCATGGAATAGCGTTCCATTTTTTGATACACGTGTTGGTGAGTTTTCATGCTCCCGTTTTGTGATAGGCCTCCCCCTTTTTGTGATTTCTGGATTTCCATTGATGAGTTCTAGAATTTGTGTTTCACCAATTTTCGTGATTTACATTGATATGTGTTATCAATATTTGTGCATTGGTGAATTTGTGTGTCGTTAACTTTTGTGATTGGCATTGATATTATTGTCAATATTCATGGTTTTGGTGAATGAAAATATAGAGTATGGCATTCCTTTTGATCTTTGAGAAGAGTCTTGTGATATTGATTAATCTCTTGTTGATTTTCAATTACTTATTTATCATAGCTTGGCATTGTGATTATTATTCGTTTGGTCATATCTCTTATTCTATATCATTTTATCTTCTATTTATAGCTAGACTGATCCGTTTATTATTTTCTTATTAAATAATACTCAGGTCAGACCGAGATGTTACAGGTGCTTCTGCTTGACTTCACATCTTGGATTATCACCCTGACTTTTGGCTAACTACTTAGGTTAGTAGTTTTTGTTGTATACATTTGAGATATAGACTCATTGATGTATCCATATTCTTTTGTCTAGCACTTATAGCTATTCTTTTGTGATATTGTGGATCTTGTTTGACCACTACTCTGATGTACACTTTCTTGTGTTATATTCATATCTTTTTCCGTCTTTGTGATATGGATATCTGTGACTGATTTGTGTTATGTTCATTTCTATGTTTTTTTCTGAAGAATACATATAGCCACTCTGTAGCATCTTTGAGTTTGCATCGGTATGTCGGATTTCCTCCCGAAACCTGATGCATGTTGTACTATCTGACATATCGGTGCTCGTACAAAGCAATTACACGGATGGTCGCTCCTCAACAGCCTTATTCTCCATGCTAGTTGATGACATTACACCGTAGTGTCCTTCGGCTAGCGTGGGTATAAAGGTGGGGCGTCACATTCTTGGTTCACGTGCAACCCTAGTTGCAGCAAAACATGTATTTTCTAAGGAAAGGCCGCCACCATTTACCCATCAACGCACCGCCAATCAACCTCGAACCCCCACGTAAACGATGTCGCGCCATCCCCCGAAGCACTGCCATCCATGCGCGACCTCCCGACCACCAAAGATCACCGCGACCACCACAAAAACACGCAGCCGCCGCCTAATAGCACAACCCTAATCGAATTGTCTACGGCGATCTAGCCATCGATATCACCAACAAACGACTATGATGGCCTTCCCACATGACTCTCCACACAACCATGCCTTCAATTTGTCGATCAGGTGGAGTTCATCGTCGAGCGATGAACGGTCGAAAATAGATCAACAATTCCTGGCCACATTGAAACCCGGATTGAAAAATGAACAGTATAATTGACTTTCACCCTTCGAGAGCTTCAAATCGATATATGATATGATATAGTTTGAGGAGTTATAAATTTGAAGTTGAAATTTGAATTGAAATTGGATTGGAAAGATTAGGGTTTCCAGCCATTTTGTAAGAGGAGCAACAGAAGTTTCTGTACGTATAGAAATGAGAAATAGAAAGGCTACTAGAGTTTATAACAGGGTATTTATAGACAAAGCTAAAAATAGAATAGATGGATATGATTGATTTACACGTTGAATGATAAATGGCCTAAAAAGCCAGTTCCGACTCCAGAACAAAATTGGATTAACCCATATATCAAAATTGATGTTTTAAAATATTTTAAAACTAATGAAAAAGGTTTCAAATCCAAATTCCATCGTATGAAATGCTAAAATCAAGTTATTTTAAATTGATTTCAATTTCATTGATTTCAAGGCGTTTCGAGCGCGTACGGTCAAACGACAAGTCTGATCGCTACGAAACATGAAATACTACAATAATTCACCATTATGGATCTGATGAAACTTGTTTCATCAAAACCAAGTCAGTGGACAAAATGGCTAATTTCCAATTAATTGAATAATTTAATAATAAATTAATTAATCACTTCTTCAATTCAAAATTAATCATTTACCATTTCTATCATTTCTGATTACACATAAACTTCTACTTCATTAACCAAAATTTCCATATCAATCAAATAAGGTTTTATTGTAAAATTTATAGTGTTTGTATTCAATTTAAGTAAATTTAATTTAGATTATATATTTTTATTTCAATTAAATTAATACAATTCCTATTCAATTTCTTTATTCAATCAATCATCATCTTTTGGATAAATTTAACATTATTATATATCCAATTACCATAATATTTTACAGTCATCAAATAAATTCGTATATTAACGTAGTTTTTAATTACGTTTAATTGCAATTCATTTCAAATTTATTTAATAGGCTAAATAAATAGATGGCCCATATTAATTGTCACCATTAACTGTTAATCATATTCATGGGTTTATTATTTACAAACAATTGTTACATTAGTTTTCGAACACTAATTACATTCAATTACTATTAACCAATATATTATTTCCTTGGTTAATTCAATTCTCACTTTTATTTTCTTATTTTCAATTGATAACCAAGCATAGCATTTAAATGACAATGAATTTCATTAAGATTTTAACAGTTAACTTGGATTAACATTGTTTCCCTTTTTTTAGTTATTATTTCATTATGAAATTACAAATTTTTATTTCCTTAAATAGTAAATTACCAAAATCTTAATAAACTAACAATTTTAAATTGTAGAAATTACTGGTCGTTACAGTTGTGCTGATGTAGAATGTTAAAGTGATTGCGTATGCGAGTAGGCAGTTGAAGCCATATGAGAAGAACTACGCAATACATGATTTGGAACTGTTAGCCATCGTCTTCGCGTTGAAGATATGGAGGAACTATCTGTTGGGAGAGAAGTTTGAGCTTTTCACTGATCATAAACCTTTAAAGTATCTTTTCTCCTAGAAGGATCGGAATTTGAGGCAGTAGAGATGGGTGGAATTTTTGGCATCATATAATTTGGATATTCTCTATACTCTGGGGAAAGCGAATGTTGTGGTATATGCTTTGAGTAGGAATGCAATTTTGGCTATTTTGGAAGTTGTTCCGTCTCTACTTGAAAGGATTGCGAGTAAGAAGGGACCGGATAGAAGTTAAGAGCAATCTTTAAGAAAGTCAAGAATGGTATGTGCTACAGTTTTGAGATTGATGACCAAGGAACTTTGAGGATCAACGAAAGAATCTGAGTTTCGAATATCATGGATCTGAGGCAAGAAGTTTTGTCAAAGAGACATCGCTCCGGGCTGAGTATCCATCCATCTATCTCGAAGATGTATGAGGATATGAAGAAAGTTTTTTGGTGGCCGAACATGACGAAGGATGTTGTTGCCTTCATGAATGGATGTGTGGTCTGTCAACAAGTGAAGGGTGATCAGCAGAAGTCCGCGGGATTGTTGCAGCCTCTAGAAGTCCCTAAATAGAAATGGGAAATGATATCAATGGATTTCATTGACGGGTTGCCGAGGACTAGAAAAGAAAATGAGGGACTGCAGGTAATCGTAAACCGGCTGACCAAGGGCGCCCACTTTATTCCAATTAAGGCAACCAGAACTATAGCATCTTTAGCAATGATTTTCTTGAAAGAGATCGTCAAGTTGTATGGATTCCTGTCAGCATAGTGGGTGACCAGGACTCAATTTTTACTAGCAAATTGTGGGAAGCTCTACCGACAACTCTGGGAACAAGATTGAGTTTAAGTGCAACCTGTCATTCCCAGAACGACGGACAAACAAAAAGGCTGAATCGTATTCTTGAGGATACGTTGAGGGCTTGTGTTTTAGATTTCAATGTATCCTGGGAGAACCATCAGCATTTTGTGGAATTCTCGTACAATAGTAGTTATCAAACGAGTATTAAGATGGCACCCTATGAAGCTTTGTATGGAAGACCTTGTAGATCACCGTCCGGTTAGGTATAATCGGGAGAGTGTCTTGTTCTTAGTTCTAATTTGATTCGAGATGCATCTGCGAAGGTGGAACTAATGAAGAAGAGAATGAAAGCAGCCCAGGATCATCAGAAGAGTTATGCGAACAAGAGACAAAGGCAATTGGAATTTGAAGTCGAAGATTTGGTTCTTGTCAAGGTTTCCCCGATAAAAGGAGTGATCAGATTTGGTAAGACGGGAAAGCTTGCTCCGAGATACAGTGGGCCTTTCTGTGTGCTCGAGAGAATTGATGCTTTGGCCTATAGGATTGAATTGGCAGTCTAGATGGTTGGAATTCATAATGTTTTTCACGTATCTCATTTGAGGAAGTACGTGTATGACCCATCTCTAGTTGTGGAACCGGCATTGCATGAAGATTTAGAGGTCAAACTGGACTTAACTGGGCCAGGCATCCAGTCCATATTGTTGACAGAGATGAGACGCAGCTCAGGAACAAAGTTGTGAAGCTGGTCAAGATTCAGTGGAGCGAGGATCCTAGAGATTATACTTGGGAAACTCTAGATGGTTTTTGGAAAGCCTATCCAGGTTTGTGCAAGGATTGTTAAGATTATTTGTTTGAATGAATTATTTTTTTGGATGTTAGTGTATAGCTAATATGTATGCTTGATTGTTTGAAATAAAGCTTTTGGATTATCCTTTTCTTTTAAATTTCGGGGACGAAATTCTTTTAGAGGAGGGAGGAATGTGATAACCCGGAATTTTGGGGCAACAACAATGTGATAATCTTCTTTTATAAATTATGTTAAATTGGCAAATTATTCTTTTAAACAAATAAAATATGTATTTGTTTATGTATATATATATAAGTAGATTTTAAAGAGATTTTGAATTTGTAATTCAAAAGGTAAAAATCCTAGAAAAAATATGGATTTAAAAATATTATATATATATGATTATTTATTAGTTTATAATTAGTTTTAAATCATTTTCTTTAAAAATTATATAAATATTAATAAAGGAAATGCATTAATTAAAAGAGTAAATATAATATAAATTTATATAAAAACATATTAAAAATATAAGGCATGCAAAAAGACAAGTGTTAGCCAAATTATAACATGCAAATAACAAATGTTAATTTATTTATTTTCTTTTTAAAAAAAATCAAAGAATTTCAAGATTCTATATACATCTATACCCTTCTCTTCTCATTTTCTTTTATTTACACTAAAGATAACAAAACGATGAGATAAAATCTAAAGCAAAGTTTTTAAACCTGAAGCACAAATTCAACATAATCAATGCAAAGAAAATCTCAAACATCAAGTCGTAGATCAAAACATTTTCCAGTTTTCAAAGATCAAGCATTTCCAGTTTTTCAAGTTTAAAGCTCCTCTGCTCAAACAATAAAACAATGTGTAAACATCTTTTTCAAAAAACTTAAATCTGCTTAATCTTGATTGCATATGATAAAAACTAAAGCATGTTGTGAAAAATGTTTGTATAGATGTAAATATTGCCTACAGGCGCATATATATATATATGAAGATTATCTATGTGCATGTCTGTACGAATGTATATATTCCTCTATCCTTGTTTTACAGTTATAAAACAAATTCAAAAATCAAATTCTCTTCACTTATTCTCCTATAGGCTTTGATGTTCAAACAAAAAGTGTTTAAACTAACAAGATATTGATTTTAAAAATATTCGTAAGTATAATTAGTTTAAGTTATTCTAGAAAATTAGAAAAATACAGTAAAACTCAAAACATGAAAAATCCAAACGTCGTGATTTCTTGTTTCTTATACATCATCAGATTCGATTTCAAAAACCATGAGTTTTAAAAACAAAATCATGATTTTTAGTTTAGTATTGATTGAGAATTCGTGAGTTGAACAGGAACGTTGTTTTGGGCATTTTATGGCGATCGACAAGGAATGGGAGGTCGGGATCGCTACTGGAGGTAGGGGGCTGTCGTCGATCTCGGGAAAAATGATTCGGGAATTTCCTGGTTACTGTGGCGGCGGCACGACGTCGAAGTAGGATTTAAACCCAGGTCTTGATGGACGTGGGTTTCCTGGCTGCTGCGTCGTCGTCGAAGCACCGGACTTGATCGGAGCAAGGGGATTAGGTGCGTGGGTCTTCGATGAAGGTTTGGTCGGAGTTGCAAGGTCTTTGGTGACCTCAGGCAGAGGGTCTAGGTGATTTTGGGTGATTTGGTTCTGTTCCAGTGGAGTACGACATGCTCGAATTCGATTTTCGAGTTTGAATCAAAGATCTGGGTGGTCGCTCTGCTTGAGGAGGTTGACATCGACGTGTTAGAAGTGGCGGCGGTGATTGGAGTAGAGGCGTTCGCCTGTGCATATGTACAGGTGTCAGGTGTGCATGGTCACTGGGTTGTTCGTGGAAGAGGATGGTGGTCCGGGGTTTGATCCCGGGGAAGTGATGTTGTGGCTCGAGTGTTGTATCTGGTAGATGCGCAAGAGTTTAGCATGTTATAACTGTTTTGAAAATAAAAACGAAGCGAATTTTTAAAAAAAAAAGAGAAGTAGTTCGGGTTTGGGCTCAGGATGGATCCGGGTTTAACGCCGGTATAAGAAGTTGAGGTCTAAAAACTTTAAAAAAATCTAATTTAAAACAATTTCTTTATAAATTCTTTTAAATAATAATTGTTTTATTTAAGTTTAGATTAGTCAAAGATTTTAAAATAAATTATTTTAAATTAATCAAGTAAAAAAGTATTTTATTATGTGTCTATTATTTATAGTTAGTTCTTAAGTTTATTTTAAACAAATTAAATAGTATAATTAAGAAGTTAATTAAGAGGATGAAATATTTTAATTATTAATTATTTAAGGGTCTTATGTTAATTCATATATTAGCGATAATTTAATTCCAAAGTTTATTAAATAAGATTTAAATTATAATTAAGTGATTAATAAAGTTAAATGTTTTATCTTTAATTGATTATGGTCTTGGGTAATTAAAGATAAATTAATTAATGGAAGTAATTAGAGATTAATTAATTAATTAGTAATTAAAGTTCATTAATCAAAGGTTAATTAACTAGTAATTAAGGATTAACTAATTAATAATTAAAGATTAAAGATTAACTAATTAATAATTAAAGGGTAATTAATCGGTAATTATAGGATAATTAATTAATGTAAGTAATTAAGGATGATTAATTAATTTCGTTAATAATTAGAATAATAATAAATGATTTGTAATTAATTAATGTTAATTAAGCGGGGTTATGTAATTAATTCATAAGTAATTAATTTAATTTGAGTTAATTAAATTAATTATAATTATGTGACTTATTAATTTTGCTTATGGATAATTAATTGTACTGAAGTTTGGATTGATTAATATTTATAGCATGTTAATCTGTGATGTTCGCAATACTTTGGATATAGCTGTGATAAATATAAGTTATTTATTTATGACGAATTGGTGTGAATAAAATATTCAAAACTTTGTTAAATTGTTTTATTTAAACAACTTGGCCTTAAAAGAAACATTTGGATTTCTGTGAGACCGAGATCGAATATTAAATTTGTCATCCAAAAACCACATCGATCCAAATTAAGAGATCCAGTAAGGGGTAGTTCCGGTCTTGGGTTGCAGGGAATCAGAGTGGATCCTTGGTATAGTGATCTAGTCCACGTACTGTGATGGACAGTACACAGTAGCCCTGCCATTGTGTAACAACCCGCATATTTTACGATTGTGTATTTAAATAATTTATTTAAATATAGCATCGTTAGTCGGATTATAGTCCGAAATGCTACTTTTTTGTAAACGGCCGAATTAGAACTCGGGACCACCTCCATTGAGCTCAAAACACCGTTTGCAACTTTTTTGAGTATAAACTTCGATATGTTTGGAGCTAGCTAAAATTTTACATTTGCGCTTTGGACTTTGGGTTTGGGTTAGCCTAAACTATTAACTCTAGCTCAACCCCCACTTCTTTTCATTCACTTTCATTTCCTAACACTCCAAGCTTTCAAAAAAAGGGGGAAGAGAAAAAGAATTAGAATTCCTATGGCCTAGTTCCATTGCAAATCCAAGTTCTAACTCCAAATCCAAAGAGAAGTCATTGGTAAGCATCCTCTTCTTCTTCTCCAACTCATTATTCCTTCAATTTCATAAATTCCTAAAGTCTAATTTAGGAAATGTTTTTCTTTTAAGCTTAGATTCAAGCTTCTTAGGTCTGAATTGAAGAGTGATTGTTCTTGCCTTGCTCCATAGCTTCTAGATCCTTGTTTTTGTGAAAAAGGTGAGATTTTTATCTCATACTAAAGTCTATAATTATCTTTGATTGTTAGGTATGAATTCCTAACATCTTTACGTGTTCATTTGATTTTGATTTGGATTGATTTGGTGAACATTCCAATTTTTGGTGTTTTGAAAGCAAAATCTATGAAAATCCTTATATGGATGTTGGACATGTTGATCGGAGTGTATTGGTGAGTCTTTGAGGTTGGGTAGTCGTTTGGCGTAAACCCCTCATAACAGTCACTCATCCGATTGCTTCCCGATATGGTTTGGCCATTATTGGCCTAGGTAAGAAAATAACCAAAGCTTCAGTTTCAGACGTCTGAAATAAAGGTTTCAGACGTCTGAATATTGTTCTAGGAAAATACTTTATTTCCCAAATTCAGACGTCTGAATTATATAAAATAAATATTTCCAGTTCAGTATTGATACATCTGAATCAATAATTTCAAACGTTTGAAAATGGCTAATTTTAGCCTATTTCCTTTCTGGTTGAACACGAGCACTTTCAGACGTCTGAAATATATAATTCAGACGTCTGAATTATATATTTCAGACGTCTGAAACTGCACATGTTCAACCAGAAATGAAATAGGCTAAAATTAGCCATTTTCAAACGTTTGAAATTATTGATTCAGATGTATCAATACTGAAATGGAAATATTCATTTTTCCTGATTCAGACGTCTGGATTGGAAATTTCAGACGTCCGAATCTTCTTATCTCAGCCCAATTTGCCTAAGTTGTTTGAGTTTCCAATTTTAATCGATTCGTGTTGATCCGATTTATTGTTATCATTTATCGACTTTGATGACTTCATTTTTGGGATTTTTGGGAATATCCATTTTGATGGATTGGGTATCGATTCCTTTGGATTTGATACACGGCTTAGAATGTGAATTTTGGTGATTGATTGTTTTTACAATCATTTCCGTGATTTTTCACTTTAAAAATATAAAGGTTTTCTATACTAGTAGTAAATATCAAAACTCTTTCATCAAAATGATTTCAACACTATTTTATTTCAAAGCTCGTTATTTAAAACCGTTTTCCTACCTATTAGCATATACAAACCTTTACCTCACTCGTATGAGAAATCTAATTAAACGGCTTAGTAAAATAAGTGGTATGAAAAGCTTATGTTTTCTTCGTCAGTTAATTCTTGGACTTGTTCGATTGAAACTCTTGTGACAACTTTCGAGTGGAGATCTATAATTTGTTCGTAAATATTTAAGTTAAGCCAGTGGTTTGGGACATGAAGCTAAACTCATCTATTTACTAGCTTATTGTAATTGACACTTCTTGATGATCGATGATGATCATTTTGTGATATAGACTAGCAATGTGCGATGTCTCTTTGTCTACGAGGGAGACTAACCCCGTTTCTGTGGAGTTTTGGCTAAAAAATTGGTGGGGTAGCGACCCATGGTCTTCGGGCCGTTTTGGGGAGCTTAAAATTAATGGTCAGCATCCATGGAATAGCGCTCCGTTTTGTGATACAAGTGTTGGTGAATTTTCATTCTCCCATTTTGTTGTAGGCCTCCCCCTTTTGTGATTTCTGTATTTCTATTGATGATATCTAGAATTTGTGTTTCACCAATTTTCGTGATTTACATTGATAATCTTTATCAATATTTGAGCATTGGTGAATTTGTGTTTCACTAAGTTTTCCAATTAGCATTGATATATTTATCAATAATTGTGGTTTGGTGAATATAGTGAAGAATAAGACTTTCATTTTGGTGCTTTTGAGATATTTGAGGCATTATATGATTTTGTTGATGTTAAATGTATACTCTTCATAGTGTGGCATTATTATTATCATACGTTTTATCATATCTCTTATTCCATCTCATTTTATTCGATATTTATAGCTAGACTGATCCGTTTATTATTTTCTTATTAAATAATACTCGGGTTAGGCCGAGATGTTACAGGTGCTTCTGCTTGACTCCTCATTTGGGAGTATTGTCTGACTTTTGGTTAACTACATTATATTTACAGTTTTTGTTGTTGTACACTTAAGATATAGACTCGTTGATGTATACATATTCTTTTGTGTAGCACTTGTATCTATTCTTTTGTGATATTATGGATCTTGTTTGACCAATACTCTGATATACACTTCTATGTGTTATATTCATATCTTTTTCCTCCTTTATGACATGGACATCGATGACTAATTTGTGTTATGTTTATTTCTATATTTGTTTCTGAAGATTATATATAGCCACTGTGTAGTAGCTTTGAGTTTGTATCGACATGACAGATTCCCTCTTGAAATGAAATGCATCTTAAACTATCTGACATATCGGTGCTTGCACAAAGCAATTACACGGATGGTCGCTCCTCAACGGCCTTATATTTCGCGCTAGTTGACGGCATTACTTCGCTGTGTCCTTGGGTAGCATGAGTATAGAGGTGGGGCGTCACTGCTTGGTATCAGAGCAAAACTTCGGAACAATATAGAGTAATTTAATAAGGATCATCGTTCTAAGTCCATCTTAGGAGTCGTGCTTTAGGATTTAATTCGACGTACCGTCTTATCCTATTTTCTATTGTTATGCCTTGTTTTATCAATCATAAATGTTTGATATTCATTTTTTGAATAATCTTTTTCTTCTTCTTTCTTTCTTTCTTAAAGAAGAGAAATGGTTAGACCAGGCCGTCCCAGCGCCGGTCATTCTAGTGCTATTCACCAAGATGGAGTATTTATGTCTGCACAACAACTTCTTGATCTGGTAAAGAATGCTCAAGCTGCCGGAGCCATTCCAGAGCCTACTCACCCTGAATCAGGGTTTGCAAGCTTGTGCAATGACTATACCAACTTGGGTGGGAAGCCATTCAAGTGTTCTGAAAGCGTCATTCAGGTCCAAGCTTGGCTTAGAACATGCGATCACATCTTTTCTTGCATAAATCTTATTGATATTCATCGAGTCCAAGTGGCTTCTAGTATGCTCCAAGAAAGACAATTAGATTGGTATGAACTTCTTATTTCTGAAATTATTGAAGCGGATCTTACTTAGAAGCAATTTCGGGAAAGATTCGAATAAAAGTTTATGCCAGAAGCTGAAAAAGTGACTTTGGACCGTCGTTTTATTGACCTTGTTCAAGGTGCATCATCTGTGGCAGAGTACGTCACATCTTTCGAATCTCTTTCTAAGTACGAGGTTGAGTACATTAATACCTCATTGAGGAAAAATTAGAGATTTGTCTATGGCTTGAATAAAAATTTTAAGAAGCCTTTACTTCTGAAATTGGAAGTTTCTTTTGACCAACTTATTGATATTGCTCTTCGAGTTGAGGAGGCAGATAAAGAGAGTGATGTTGAAGTTGTGGGTACCAAACCAAACTTCAATAACAACAAGAAAAGGCCTAATAGATTCAAAGGTCCTTATCCCAACAAGAAAGGGAAACAAGCAACACCTGTAGCAAAAACTTTAACCTATAGTGGTGGGCAATGCAACAATTGTGGTTCTGTGGACCATTATGCTAATAAGTGTTCAAAGCCCCTTGCTTGTCGCTATTGCAAAGGCTCGGGTCACTATATATTTGCATGCCCAAACTACAAAAGAAGGAAGGAAAGCTAAATGTTGTGGAAACTCCTAGCAACACTTCTCGTGTTCAAGGTATTTATCATTCTATCCATGATGACATTATTATGTTTCGTGATCAACCTATTCGAGTTCTTTTTGATACGGGTGCGTCCTATTCTTTTGTATCAAAAGAACTTGTTGATACTTTTCCTTTAAGTGTTGTTGCTTTAATGACTTCTTTGAGAATTGCGAATTCGGTCGATGAATCCGCAACACTCGGTTTGATTTGAAGTGATGTCGAGATTATTTTATGTGATTTTTTTTTCCGAGCCGATTTGCATGTCATGTGTTACTTAGGCTTCGGAATGATTTTGGGAATGGAATGGCTTAACCATTATGAAGCTCAAATCCTATGTCCTGACCGAACTATTCATCTTTGACATCCTCAATCTGTTAAGCAGATTTCTATTGTTCTTAAAGATTCGGATTCCAACTTGGCAAAATCTTTATATTCTTTAAATCCTCATGATGACAATAATGATGATCAAGAAGATGTCAATTCTCTTATTCACGTTATTCGTGAATTTTCCGACATATTCGAGCCCGTTCTAGGATTACCACCAAAGCGAGCAATTGAGTTCAGCGTCAATCTAATCCCTTGAGCTCTACCTATTACTCGTCCTCCTTATCGTATGTCTAATAAAGCAAATGAGGAGATGCGTAGACAATTTTCCGAATTAGAGACGAAGCAATTCATTTGTTCTAGTTCCTCTCCTTGGGGAGCTTCGGCTATTTTTGTGAAGAAATCCGATGGTACACTTTGGCTTTGCGTTGACTATCGCAAGCTTAATGATCTCACCATCAAGAATAAATATTCTTTACCTCGGATTGACGATTTATTTGACCAAATTTGCGGTGCTAGAGTCTTTTCACAATTAGACTTAGCAACCGGTTTCCATCAGCTTCGTATTGTAGAGGATAACGTTCCTTTGACATCATTCCGTACTCATTATGGATCTTATGAATGGCTTTTTATGCCATTTGGGTAAACAAATGCTCCAACTTATTTCGTTGACCTTATGAATCGAGTTTTCAAAGACTTCCTCGATCGATTTGTTCCCATCTTTATTGATGATATTCTTGTGTATTCAAATACCGAGAAGAGCATGAAATGTACCTTCGGATGGTGTTGGAAACTCTTAGGAGCAATCAATTGAAAGCAAAATTTTCTAAATGCCACTTTTGGCAATCTCGTGTGAAGTTTCTCGATCATATTATTTTCGAATCCGGAATTTCCATGGATCCTTCAAAGATTGAAGCGTTCGAAAATTGGAAGAGGCCGGAGAGTGTGACGGAGATCCGTAGTTTTCTTGGATTGGCGGGTTATTACCGTCGATCCATAAAGGACTTTTCTAAGATTATCATACCTCTTACTAGCTTGACATAAAGTAGTTAATTACGTTTGGTTGGACAAATGTGAAGCTTCTTTTTACAAATTAAAAGAACTCCTTTCTGATGCTCCTATTCTTGTGATTCCCGAAGGAAACCAAGATTTTGTTGTTTGTACCAACACTAGTCGTGTTGGTTTTGGAGCCGTTCTTATACAAAGAGAACGTGTTATTGCTTATGCTTCTACGCAATTGAAACCAGCCAAGACTAAATATGCCACTCGTGATTTAGAGCTCGTGGCTATTGTTTTTGCCCTTCGAATTTGGCGTCATTATCTCTTGGGAGAGAAATTTGTTCTCTTTGCCGATCATAGATCTTTAAAATATTTATTTTCTCAAAAGGAACTTAATTTGCGCCAAAAACGTTGGCTCGAGTTCCTTGCATCATATGATCTTGATATTCTTTATACTCCCAGAAAGGGAAATCGTGTTGCCGATGCCCTTAGTTGTAAGCAACAAGCAGTTGTTTCCATGATGTTATCTGAATGGAATGATCTCTAGACTTTATCCACTTGTGAGATTCGAGATCGTGAATCCGATTTATGTTCACCTCTTGTTTTTTGTAGCCTTGAGGCTCATCCTTCTCTTTTAGACCGCATTCTTGAAGCTCAAAAGCTAGATCCCGAATTGGCTCTTCTTAGCCAAAGTTGTAGGGATAAAATTGATATTGACGGTTTGAAAGGCTTTGATATTGATTCTTGCGACGGCATTCGAAAATTTGGTAGACATATCGTGCCAAATATTTGTGATCTTCGTAAAGATATTTTAGAAAATTCCCATCGTTCTAAATTTACCATTCATCCCGGTAGTAGTAAAATGTACGCGGATATGAAACGACTCTATTTTTGGGATAGGATGAGATATGATATCGCTAACTTTGTTAAGCGTTCCATTACTTGCCAACTAGTTAAAGTCGAGCATCAAAGGCCCAGTGGGTTATTGCAATCTTGGGACATTCTGATTTGGAAGTGGGATCAAATTTCCATGGATTTTATTGACAGCCTTCCCCGTTCTCATTCGGGTCATGATAGCCTATGGGTGATAGTTGATAGACTTACTAAATCCACCCATTTTATTCCCATTCGGTCCAATCGGACCGTACCTCTTTTGGCCAAAATATTTGTGAAAGAAATTGTTAAATTGCATGGAGTTCCTACTTCTATTGTTAGCGATCGTTATCCATTGTTTACTAGTGGATTTTGGAAGAGTCTACAAAAAGCTTTGGGAATGAAGCTTAATTTTTGCACCACTTATCAACCTCATTCTGATGGACAAACCAAGCGTGTGAATCAAACTCTTTAAGATCTTCTTCGTGCATGTGTTCTTGATGTTGGTGGAAATTGGGAAGATCATATTTCTCTTGTTGAGTTTTCCTATAATAATAGCTTCTAATCTAGTATTGGTATGGCACCTTTTGAGGCACTCTATGGAAGGCCATGCCGATCTCCTTCCTGTTGGCTTGAGGCCAGTGAGAAGCTGGTTTTAGGTCCAGACATTATTCGTGATTCCATAGAAAAAATTGATCTTATCCGCCATAGGTTGAAAGAAGCTCAATGTAGACAAAAATCCTATGTCGATAACCGAAGAAGGAAATTAGAATTTTCTGTGGGAGATTTTGTGTTTATACGTGTTTCGCCTATGAAGGGTGTTATGCGTTTCAGTCGATCAGGAAAATTAGCACCTCGATATATTGGTCCATTTACCATCACTGAACGTATTGGTTCTGTGGCTTATTGCCTTTTATTATCGGCTCAGTTTTCTGCTATTCATGATGTGTTTCACGTTTCTCTACTACAGAAATGCCTTCGAAATAAAGATTTTCCTCTTGTGAAGGTTCAATGGTCTTCAAATCCTAAGGATTGTTCTTGGGAATCTAGAGAATTCATCGAGCGAACACATCTGGACTTACGTTCTCGTGCTCTTTGAGGTGGACTTTTTGTTTCAAATTTCTTTTGTGTTGATATGACTTTATGGTTGTTACTTTTTATTTTCTTCTAAAATATTGCGAGGACGCAATTTCTTTAAGGAGGAGAGTCTGTAACAACCCGCATATTTCACGATAATGTATTTAAATATTTTATTTAAATATAGCATCGTTAGTCGGATTATAGTCTGAAATGCTACTTTGTTGCAAACTGTAGAATTAGAACTCCGGACCACTTCCATTGAGTTCAAAATGTCGTTTGCGATCTTTTTGAGTATAAAGTTCGATATATTTGGAGCTAGCTAAAATTTCACCTTTGCACTTTGGGTTTGGGTTAGCCTAAACTATTAACTCTAGCTCAATGCCCACTTCTCTACGTTCACTTTCATTTCCTAACACTCCAAGCTTTCATAAAAATGGGGGAAGAGAAAAAGAATTAGAATTCCTAAGCCCTAGTTCCATTGCAAATCCAAGTTCTAACTCCAAATCCAAAGAGAAGCCATTGGTAAGCATCCTCTTCTTCTTCTCCAACTCATTCTCCCTTCAATTTTAGAAATTCCTAAAGTCTAATTTAGGAAATGTTTTTCTTTTAAGCTTAGATTCAAGATTCATTGGTTGGAATTGAAGAGTGATTGTTCTTGCCCTGCTCTATAGCTTCTCCATCCTTGTTTTTGTGAAAAAGGTGAGGTTTTTATCTCATGTCTAAGTCTATAACTATCTTTGATTGTTACGTATGAATTTCTAGCGTCTTTACGTGCTCATTTGAATTGGATTGATTTGGTGAATATTCCAGTTTTTGTTGTTTTGAAAACAAAATCTTTGAAAATCCTTATATGGATGTTGTACATGTTGATCGGAGTGTATTGGTGAGTCTTTGAGGTTGGGTTGTCGTTTGGCGCAAACCCCTCATAACCGTCACTCATCCGATTGCTTCCGATATGGTTTGGCCATCATTAGCCTAGGCAAGAAAATGCCCAAAGCTTTAGTTTCAGACGTCTAAAATAAAGGATTCAGACGTCCGAATATTGTTCTGGGCAAAAACTTTATTTTCCAGACTCAGACGTTTGAATTGCATATTTCAGACGTCTGAAATTGCTCGTGTTCGACCTGAAAGGAAGTAGGCTAAAATTAGCCATTTTCAGATGTCTCAAAATTCTTGATTCAGACGTCTGAACACTGAACTGGAAATATTTATTTTTCCAGATTCAGACGTCTGAATTGGAAATTTCAGATGTCTGAATCGAAAATTTCAGACGTCTGAATCTGCTTATCTCAGCCCAATTTGCCTAAGTTGTTTGGGTTTCCAATTTTAATCGATTCGTGTTGATCCGACTTATTGTTATCATTTATCGACTTTGATGACTTCATTTTCGAGATTTTTGGGAATATCCATTTTGATGGATTTGGTATCGATTCCTTTGGATTTGATTCTCGGCTTCGAATGTGAATTTTGATGATTGATTGTTTCTACAATCATTTCTGTGATTTGTCGCTTTAAAAATATAAAGGTTTTCTATACTAGTAGTAAATATCAAAACTCTTTCATCAAAACGATTTCAACACTATTTTATTTCAAAGCTCGTTATTTAAAACCGTTTTCCTACCTATTAGTATATACAAACCTTTACCTCACTCGCATGAGAAATCCAATTAAACGGCTTAGTAAAACAAGTTGTATGAAATGCTTGATTTTTCTTCGTCGGTTGATTCTTGGACTTGTTCGATTGAAACTCTTGTGACAACTTTTGAGTGCAGATCTATAATTTGTTCGTAAATATTTAAGTTAAGCCAGTGGTTATGGGACATGAAGCTAAACTCATCTATTTACTAGCTTATTGTAATTGACACTTCTTGATGATCGATGATGATCATTTTGTGATATAGACTAGCAATGTGCGATGTCTCTTTATCTGCGAGGGAGACTAACCCCGTTTCTGTGGAGTTTCGGCTAAAAAATTGGTGGGGTAGCGACCCATGGTCTTCGGGCCGTTTTGTGGAGCTTCGGCTCAAAATTAATGGTTAGCAACCATGGAATAGCGTTCCGTTTTGTGATACAAGTGTTGGTGAATTTTCATGCTCCCATTTTGTGATAGGCCTCCCCTTTTGTGATTTCTGGATTTCTATTGATGATTTCTAGAATTTGTGTTTCACCAATTTTCTTGGTTTACATTGATAAGCTTTATCAATATTTGTGCATTGGTGAATTTGTGTTTCACTAACTTTTCCGATTAGCATTGACATATTTATCAATAATTGTGGTTTGGTGAATATGGTGAAGAATACGACATTCTTTTTGGTGCTTTTGAGATAATTGAGGTATCGTATGATTATGTTGATGTTAAATGTATACTCTTCATAGTATGGTATTATATTTATCATATGTTTTGTCAGATCTCTTATTCCATCTCATTTTATCTGATATTTATAGCTGGACTGATCCGTTTATTATTTTCTTATTAAATAATACTCGGGTAGAACCGGGATGTTACAGGTACTTCTGCTTCACTCCTCAACTAGGAGTATTATCTGACTTTTGGCTAACTACATTAGGTTTGTAGTTTTTGTTGTTATACACTCGTGATATAGACTCATTGACGTATATATATCCTTTTGTGTAGCACTTGTATTTATTCTTTTATGATATTGTGAATCTTGTTTGACCACTACACTGATATACACTTCTATGTGTTATATTCATACCTTTTTCCGCCTTTGTGATATGGATATCTGTGACTGATTTGTGTTATGTTTATTTCTATATTTGTTTCCGAAGATTATATATAGCCACTGTGTAGTAGCTTTGAGTTTGTATCGGCATGACAGATTCCCTCTTGAAATGAAATGCATCTTAAACTATCTAACATATTGGTGCTCGCACAAAGCGATTACAAGGATGGTCGCTCCTCAACAGCCTTATTCTTCGCGGTAGTTGATGGCATTACTTTGTAGTGTCCTTGGCTAGCGTGAGTATAGAGGTGGGGCGTCGCACATTATATGGAATCCAATCTCCAATAAGTGATCTCGGATTTGATTGTATACCAATGTATGCTGGAAATTAATAATGTAACAATTTTAGCTATGTGAATATTTGTATGAAAACCCTATACACTATTATAATATAACTCGATTTCCTGTCAAATTTTTTTGTTATTTTAAGGGGAAAACTTGTCCATGTTTATTTGTGGAGAGTCTTACGAGATAACTATTATTTCAAACGTTTTCAAGTTAAACAACTTAACCGTTTACTCACACCAGACCCATGTCTGACTCGGATTTTATTTCTGTTTTTCTTAAACTCTTGGGTACTCAAATTTTTACGAGTAGCCAAGTGATCAGTTTGGCTTAACGAATCTTGGAAAGGCTTGGAGCAGGAGACTTGGCGTGTATGTGTGTCTATATATATATATATATATATATATATATATATATATATATATTTCCGCTGTATTGGTATCATTTGTTTTGTATTTTGGATGTAATGGATAGACAGGTCTTTACGACTGTCTAATGTGATGTTGATGTAACTATATAACTCTGATGTGCAATGACCACATAATATCTATGTGATATAATATATTTTTTCTGTTTCCGTTGTGAGATTCTAATATCGTTGTTTCTTTCTTTCTATCTATTCTCATTTCTACCTATTTCTTTCTTACTGATGATATGTCTTTCTTTAGAATGAAAGGCGGGTCTTCACATATATCTTATTCAAAATATTAAATTTATAAACAATCAATTTACATAATTAAATAATTTAAATAAAATATATCAATGTAAGATAATTAAATCCTTTTAAATTCAAGTTAACAGAAGTTTGGAAAAATCTTCTCAAAATTTTTCTAAGTCCAAAATTCATAAATAATTTCGATAGTCTCCTCTTACAGAGAGGTCAGGAAGAAATAATAATATCAGTAATAACAATATATATCTTATATTTCAAAATAAAATATCTCAAACACGGAAAAACAATATAATATCGCCATAAAACCGTAACCCGAAAACGTACCTTTTTGTTGGGCAAATAATGCTTATTTTATGAAACCAAAAGCAATAGCTATTGCTTCCATACCTATATTTCACTTATATAGTCCAAAGTGGTTAATAATTACATAAATGAGAGATATTTAAGTTGTTTCAATAAATAACAAAAAAATCATCACAATATAACAATAGTCATTTGCAAACAATAGTACAAACATCATTTTCAACAAAGAGAGCAATCTTCCATCCATAGCAACCAAAACCAAATGGTTTGTTCAGTTTCAGAACTTCTAAACACATAAAATGATAAATAAACTATGAAGTAGACCATACACTCAACAGTCATAGATTCCCAACCAATCCATAAGCCCAACAAACAAAGAATTCAACACATTTTTAAGTTTACTCTATTTATCTTTTCACATCGTTTATTGTTCACATTTTTCTTTATACAATGATTTTCTTTAGTTCACGTTCATTACTTACAAAATTTTAATTTTCATGCATTCATATAATGCTTATTTCATTACTTTACATTCTTTGCTTAAATATGTTATATCCATTTCAATTATTTCGATCATTTATTTCAATTTACTTCACATTTTCTATTTAGTTTGATTTCCACTTTCTATTTTTTTCCCACATTTACTTTTCTTTTCTCAATCATATATTGTTTATTTTTATTAGTTTACATTCCTTATTACTTATAAAAGTTCATTTCTCCTTTATTCCGACAGTGTTATTTTCTTTCATTTTATTTGTAACAACCTGTAAATTTCGTGGATTTAATTTGGTTGAATTAATGAGTTTTTGTAATTAAATTTAGTAAAAAAAAATTTAGAAACTAATATTGAAATGAACGCTAAAATAAAATATATAAATGGTGACTTAAAACCTATTTACTAGCAATTTGAATAAATTTCAATAAATGAAATGGCGTAAGTATTATACCTAGATATAAATTTCATATAAAGGGAATTAACTAATATGTTAATGTAAATTAAGAAAGTATTGGAATAAATGATATTCCATTCATACTTGTAAGCAGTATTGTAAGTTGCATGTTGAAATGGTTGATTGAATTGGAATTTAAAATTTAATTTAAATGAAAAAATATAAAGGTTTACAATAACGGAAATTTAGGTAATAAGGTTAGAACAAGTTAATAAGTTGTTAACGCTAAAATTTGAACGCTAACACCCCGGTGTATGAAGTGAAGTTGTGAAAGCACCACCCGATGATTCGGGAGCAGAATATGAGCAGAAGATCACAGAAAAAGCAGTAAACAACAGCAATTTTATAGTGGTTCGGCTTAAGAGAGAGCGTACGTCCACTTTGAATACCTTTATTGACGATTTGATTACAAGTCGATGCAATTACACTTCGATCACAACACACTTCGAGTTACAAGTGACTTAGAACAAGTAGCCTAAACTCCAATGTCGATCAAAATCTTCGAACTCATGTTGGACATGCATGATTTCTTCGTGAAGTTCTTTCAGGTTTTTCTTTGTATCTCAAAAGCTTTAAGTGTTGGGGTAGTTCAGAATGCAGCAGAGTAACGGCGCTTGAAATGAATGAGCCAAAAAAGTCCTTTGCTAGTTGGAACTAGGGTCGTATTTATAGGCATTTTTCGGAGTAAGGTCGTAGGTCGTGACCGACCTAAGTAAGGTCGTAAGTCGTCACCGACTTAGGAAGCCCTGGCTCCCCTTCTGTAAGTATATGCGTGCTTCCTCTAAGTTCTAGGTCGTGCGCGACCTGATACACAACGGCCCAACGAAAGCGGCTTCTTCATCTATGTATTTAGGTCGTTAGTGACCTATCATAGATCGTGAGCGACCTATCATAGGTCGTGAACACCTTCCTGTAGCCATAGTTAGAGCCTTTAGGTCGCAAAATTCCATAGGTCGCAGCTTCCCTTAGGTCGCAGAGTTCTGTAGGTCGCAGCTTCCCTTAGGTCGCAGCTACTTTTAGGTCACTTGATCAGTTAAGTTGCTTGGCCGCTCCATCTCTTAGGTCGCTAAGGACTGAAGGTACTAGGTCGCATAAAGACTTTAGGTCGTTAAATCCTTTGACTCGTTAGGTTACGACTTTCTATAGGTCGCTAGGCCATTCCTGTAATTAGGTCGCTCCATATCTTTAGGTTTTAGGTCGCTAACGAAGAGGAGTTAACATTTGCCCCTCGAAGTACGGGCCTATGACATAGGTCGCGTGCTTCGACCTGACTTAGCTAGGTCGTGAGCTACCTAACACTTGTGCCAATACGCGTGCCTATTTGTCTTCCCATTTTTGCCTCATATAAATCTGTTAGGTCGCTAACTCTTCCTCATTCCATTGCTCTAATCTCCTACCGCCATTAACGATTCTCTGAGCTTCCAAAGGCGAATTCAACCCATCCAGTCACCGATTCATCTTTATCATTACATCTCGTAAGTGAATCTGGTCTTCATCCCACCATAATCGCTGTTGAATTATGAATTCCCACTTTCCGACCTTAGTTCAACTCCATGTATCACGCTTTATTTCGAGTGATTGTTGCAATCGATTTTCGGTCGTCATTTGACTGATTTAGGAAGTCATGGCAATGCGTTGAATCTATGATGGATCATGGATTTTTTGATTAGTTTTTGGAATGATCTGGTGGTATGAAGAGATGGTAAATTTCATGGAGAGGACGATGAATCCCTTCGGGTAGTTGATGGCGGGTTATCGGGTCTGGTGCAGAGTGGAAGTTAGGTGACCTAACGAATTTGAGTGACAAAAGATGCTTCACGACCTTAGGGCCCTTGAGACCTAAAGAAAATTTTCGACCTACGCTAGGTCGCTGAACGACCTAAAGCTTGCATAACCAAAATGTCATACGACCCACTGATAGCTGAACGACTTAAAACTTGCACGACCTAATTTCTGCAGCAAAGGTTTTT
Source organism: Allium cepa (assembly GCA_030765085.1). NCBI lineage: Eukaryota > Viridiplantae > Streptophyta > Magnoliopsida > Asparagales > Amaryllidaceae > Allium > Allium cepa. The sequence continues at coordinate 933,285,947 of CM060943.1, read as the reverse complement.
AGGTCGCGGCCGAGTTAGAACTTGAATAAATTTGCATTGCTTTGGACCTCTTTAATTTGCACAGTGCGACCTAAAGGAGCTCTGACCTATACTAGGTCGTTGGACGACCTAGGACTTGTGAAATTTTTTCTGAAAAAATTCGATCGAGTTGTTTGGACTTGAATTTTGTTGCACTTCTTTGTAGATCCCTTTAAAGTTGTCAACCTGCTAAATATGACATTTGTAGAAAAATGGGATGAATATACTGTCACTGACCGCCCACATCGAATGACAGATTAGTCGATAAAAAATAATCAACTTAAATGAATTGTGTGAGTGAAATGCTGTAACTCAACCGACTCAAATGAAGTGTTAAAGCAAAGCTAGAATTTTGTTTGAATTAACACTGCACTTGAGTTTTAAATTAACAAGTCCTGAAATCTCACAATTGATCAGTTGCCAACTAGTTTAATTCCAGTTATTTTGCTTGTTATTTTTATTAGTTTTGCACAACACTTCACACTTTTAGGAAACGTGCACCTTCACATCTGAACATCCAGTTGCTCATGTAGAATGACGTCTCAACAAGAAGAGATGATAGAACACGTCGAAGGGGCTTTCCCGATTGCTATTCCACTAGAGAACCCTCCGGAAAGAACTCCTACCCTTCTGAAACAGCGGGTGCTTAATCAATTATGCATTCAATTTGGCATTGCCGAGGCAGAAGTTTTACTCCCTGGACCAAATGATTTTGCTGATAGACCACCTTACGGTTTTGTTTCCATTAATCGCCAAATGTGCTTAAGTGGAGTAATTCCTCCCTTTAGTGAATTTCTTCAACAAATCCTTCTTCGACTAACGATCTCTCCTTTCCAACTGCATCCCAATGGCTATGCCATTTTCATGGGATTGTGCGTTCTGTTCAGGAGAACTCTTGACCGTCTTCCGAGTTTTGAGGAAATCTGTTACTTGTGCACTTTTGCGAAGAACAAGGACCACCCTTCAATTGTACTTGTAAGAGGTGCGAGGAACCGCAAACTAATTTTGGATTTGCCGGAGAGTGCACATGGTTTTTTGAATCAATTCTTCTACATTCGTTGCCCCACAGGATTTTACGCAGACTGGAGAGTAGGAAGTGAGATCTTCTTTCCCTTCTTTCTTCATTTTTTTCTAAGTTTCTCATGGTTCGTATTGTTAGATGCTGATTCCATTCCTTGTTTTTACAGCACTTCCTCCTCCTTCTAGAGATTCCAGTCATAAGCCAGTCTTTGAAAGGCTAAGCACTATGGCTGCTGAAGAAAGAAGCGCAAAATTTCTATTGACAGAAGAACTTCTTCATCGGTTTGAGCTTCTACATTCTTCTCGTTCCACTAAAATTCATGAAGTCCCCGATTCCCCGGCTAGAGCGTTGGATGCCCCAGTTTCTACTAACACATCCAAATCACAAGGACCTGCTCCTGAGACTTCGCTAGTGAAGTGCTCCACTTCTGTTGATGTTGCGGGGCCATCTGACAAACTTGCCCCGGTTATCGAGGAAGAGGAGCCTCAGGGATCTTCCCATCATTCACAAAAATCTGGTGAAAAAGCTGAGAAATCTAGTCCTGTTAAGCAGAGCAGGGACGATACTTTCGAAGGACTGAGCGACCTCTTTGCTACTTCACAAGAGATCTTTAAAGACGATGTTTCCAAAACTATCTCTTCTGTAATCGAGGCGACATCTTCTCTAAAACAAATGCCAACTCCTCCTACCCAAGTTATCACCTCCTCTACTCCACAGAGTGGTCTGTAACTTGATGCGTGTAGTTTACACATTACACAACACTTAGGATTTTTCAGCACTTGTTTGTGTTTGACTTCTTTTTTCTAAAGGCTTTTAAGACTTGTCTTTTTGCCTTTCAGATCCTTCAATGGGGCGTAGCGGCAGCGGCTCTTACTATAAAGACTTTCAGCGCTACGGAGGGCGTGGCAACTATGATTACAGACGCTACCTTACTGGTCCCAGAGAAACCGACAAGCAGAGAGCTGCTCGAAAAGCTAGAGAGAGGAGAGAATATGAAGAACGTCGCAAGAGGGTAGATGTGCGATATGAGTCTTCTTCAAGATGCGATGACTCCCACAAACGCAAGACACATGATGGTCGGGGGAAGAGCCACATTGTTGAGGACCCGAGCAAGCAGGCCAAGCCTAGTGAGAAACACGCATCTGCAATATCTGAAAAGTTTGACGCTCCCATCTCTATTGACATTCCTTCCAAATCCCCTGCTCTTGAAGGAAGCGCTATTCAAACACTTCTTAATAGGCCTTCATATCATGTCGAAAGGGGCCCACCAACCCTACAGAGCCGGTTCCCGAATTGGTGTTTAAAGGGAGTTCGCTTCGATCTTGATTTAGTTCCCATTGATAAGGAAGCCATGTACCAAAATCTTGATGCCGTTAGACTCGATATTAAAAGAAGTCTGGATGGCAAAAACTCATTGATGAACTCCAAAGGGTTAATCGAGCCAATATCGAGGCGATGCTAACCATGTTGAACGATAAGTCGGAATGGCAGAAGATTCTTGACAAGCACAACATTGAGATGAAAAACATAACTGAGTATAACGAGAAACTTGAAGCTGAAGTCAAGCAGCTTAAAGACGATCTTGCCACCTCTTCTAACACTTATACTCAAAGAGAAGATGTACTACAAAAACAAGTGCGGGATGCACATGCTGGCCAAAGAGATGCCGAAGCTAAAGTTGAGAGGCTAGAAGAGGTTGTAGAGAATTACCGCACTGATGCCGCTCAGTTGCGAAGTAAAATGAGCGCCCAAGACATGGAGATTGAAGCATTAAAAGCTCAACTTGCTAAAACCGAAAAAGAACGAGATGAGGCCATGGCCGGCAAAGCTGCAGCTGAAGAATCTATTCAAGCAATGGAAGCCAACGTCAGTTCAACTTTATTCGAATTTTACTTGCACAGCGTCTTAGGGCATGGCAGTCTCTCTTTTCTCGGTCCTAAATACGAAATCACTTTGGCTGAAGTGTGGGAAGCTGCTCTCGACATGTTCAAAGGCGCCGGGTATACCGAGGAAGAGCTTGAGGCACGCTACCTAGATGAGGAAACTCGCGCTGCTCTTGCGAAGGGAAAAGAGCAACTCGCCAGAGTGCGGACTGGGATGGAAGAAGAGGAATGTTCTGAAAAAGAATTACCACCTACTACCTCCGAGCGTCCTTTAGTTTCTCCTGAAGTTGACATCACAGGTTCCAGTGCTCATTCCCCGCCTCCTACAAGAACCGGGGTAATTACCCCTACTGATGATGAGGCTTTGGAGGATATTGGAGCTCAAAATTATGAGATTGAACTAACGAAGCAAATATCTTCAGGTAATTTTGACATTGGTCCGATTCAGGTGGATTGCCTGCTTGCTCCTCAAAAGTTTGATGAGCTTCTCGACTACTTCTTGAATCTCGACGAACCCATATCTCCCTTCTTTTGGGGAGATACTAATATTTTTAATTTCTCTTCTTCTGCAGTTGAAACACCAAGTGTTGTGCAAACTTTGCCTCCTCCGGTTATCCCTCCTCCGTCTCTTCAGGTGGCTCCTCCTTCTGCTTCACAGCCCGGGTCACAAGAGGAGCAAATTAAGGCTCTTCGTGGCTTAGATGACCCTATCGCTTCGCAAGAGCAGAAAGACGAGGGACTTGAAGGAGGCGAGATCTCTCCGGAGCGGACTCCTTCTGATGACGTAATTTTGTCTGCTCTTGTTACTCCAAGGAGTGAGTCTTCTTCGAAGAGGAGAAAGAAGCACGGAACATCGAAGAGGAGGGGGAAGAAAATCATTGCTACAGAAGAGGAACCGGAAATTGCACCAGTTGCACCTCCCTCTCCTTCTTCCCTTATGCCTTCAGACCGTCCTGAAAAGCTGACCATTCGGCCGGGCAAAGGGTCTAAAGGTGGCAAGAAGAAATGAAGATTTCAACTTTTAGCTTCTTGTCTTTTGTATGTACTGGTCGAGAACTGTGCGGGTACCGGCCCCTGCTTTTTATTTTGAAACTTGTATCTCTGAGGAGGGATTTTTTCACGTTTCAGCACTTGGAAGTTTTATTTCAATCTCGGTGAAACGTGTACCTCCAAAGAGTTGTGCCTTTGAAGGAAGCCTTTTCACGTTTCAACACTTGGAAGTTGTATTTCAATCTCGGTGAAACGTGGGCTTCCGAAGAGGTCTTTCTTCTTGATTGTGTCTCAGGGAGGTGGTTTTTTTTTTTTTAGAAACATAGAAAGTTGTACCTCTGAGGAGGGATTTTTTCACGTTTCAGCACTTGGAAGTTTTATTTCAATCTCGGTGAAACGTGTACCTCCAAAGAGTTGTGCCTTTGAAGGAAGCCTTTTCACGTTTCAACACTTGGAAGTTTTATTTCAATCTCGGTGAAACGTGGGCTTCCGAAGTGGTCTTTCTTTTGTTTTATATTTCAACTCTGGTGAAGTGAAATTCCGAAGAGCGGCTGTTACACTTCAACTCCTGGTGAAATGGGCCTCCGAAGAGGGCTTTATTTTGTTTTACATTACAACTCTGGTGAAGTGAAACTCCGAAGAGCGGCTGTTACACTTCAACTCCTGGTGAAATGTGCCTCCGAAGATTGCCTGGAAGTTACTCTCTCATGGTTGGAGGGTCATGACTCCTCCAATCTTTTTTGGTTGAGTAGAGAACTTTCTTTTTTACGGCATATGCTTCGTTTGAGGTCTTTATCCTCCGAAGAGTTGTGCCTCCGAAGAGGACTTTAGCTGTTCCTTGTCCAATTGCTTATGCCTTTCCAGTGATTCTCTATTTTTTTTTTTTTTGCTTGCACTCCCTTCCCTTACAAGTAGCCCGTTTAATCCAAAGAAGTGTACTTCATTGCTAGGCCAGTTCATGAGAACGGACATAAGCTTCTTAATTGGATGTTTGTTTGTTCAAACTTCTCAATTTATTAGCTAAAGCCCATTTTCGGCATAATCATTGACCGTCCAATTGAAGCGCTTCTTATCTAGGATTTAAGCTTGGGAATTTTGCGACTTGGAATTTGTTTGTTGAATGATAACAAGAATCACTTGGTCTTGTAATGTGCAAGTTTTGTTTTCATTGCCTGCACAAATTTAAATCGATATTTCAGTAATACATTTAATGTACTTTTCATATCGAAAATAAAGCAAACATGTAATAATAATAAGGAACACAAGATTTATAGTGGTTCGGCCAAGAATTTGGGCCTATATCCACTTTATAGTCTTTCATTATTCACTTGCATCAGTTTTACAATCGCTTTCAATTACAGGAATCATACATTCATAATTCTTTTTACAATATTTCAACAAAGCTATCAAGTAAAGTATGGACGCAAGTGATTGCTGTTCCAAGCTCTTGGAATTTGATCTCCTTCGACAGTAGTGAGTTTGAATGTGCCGTCCAGAAGCTTTTGACCTATGACATATGGTCCTTCCCAATTTGGCCCAAACACACCTGTTGCTGTCATAATTCTCTTTAGGACTAGATCTCCAATTTCAAAGCTGAGTTGGCGAACTTTGGAATTGAAATGTCTGGCTATCCTTTGCTGATGAGATGCGATTCTGAGTTCAGCCTCTTCTCTTTTTTCATCAAGGAGATCTAGTGCCTCAAGCCATAGTTTCTCATTCTCCGCTTGATTGAAATGGATTCTTCTATGTGAAGGGACCTCTGTTTCTACCGGAATCATTGCCTCTGATCCGTATGCCAATGAAAACGGAGTATGCCCAGTCGCAGTTTGTCGGTAGTTCTGTATGCCCATAGTGCTAGCGGTAGCTTATCGACCCAACCACCTTTTGCTCTTTCAAGTTGCTTCTTGATGGTTGACTTGATAATTTTATTTACTGCTTCCACTTGCCCGTTTGCTTGCGGATGGGCTACTGCTGAGAAGCTCTTTCGGATTTTGAATCGTTTGCAAAAATCTTGGAATTCTTCACTTTCAAACTGAGTACCATTGTCTGTAATTATTTTTTGAGGCACACCGTATCTGCAAATGATACTTTTAGTCACAAAACTTATCGTCTTTTTTGAGGTGATAGTAGCCAGTGGTTCAGCTTCTGCCCACTTAGTAAAATAATCTACAGCAACAATGGCATATTTAATTCCAGATTTGGCAGTTGGTAACGGTCCTACGAGGTCTATCCCCCATATTGCAAACGGCCACAGACTGACCATCTGTGTGAGTTCAGTGGAAGGAGCTCTAGGGATTTTGGCGAATCTTTGGCATCTGTCACACTTTCGGGAATAGTCCGCTGCATCTCGATTAATTTCTGGCCAAAAATATCCGTATCGGAGAATCTTTTTCGCTAAAGTTTGACCACCTAAATGATTACCACATTCTCCCCCATGCACCTCAGCTAGGATTGTTTTGGACTCTTCCCTGGATACACATCGGAGTAACGGCATTGAGAATCCCCGTCTGTATAACTGGCCATCCTGGACTATATAGCGAGAGGCTTTCCTCAGTAGCTTCTTTCGTTCTTTTGAACTTTCCGGTAATGATCCGTTGAGCAGATATTCTGTTATTGGAGTCATCCATGATTCTTGCTCTTGGGACACGCTCATGATCCAATCAATATCCATCTCATCAATGCTCGGAGTCGACAGGACCTCCACTGGAGTTAACCCCAGAAATTGAGCTTCTCCTGTGCTAGAGTACTTTGCGAGAGAATCTGCTTTCATGTTTTCTTCTCGAGGAATGTGACTTATCATGTAATGATCGAAATCACCCAGGAGTTCCCATGCCTTTGACAAGTAGGCGGGCAGATTTCCCCTTTTTGCTTGGAATTCCTTTTTGACTTGGCATACAATAAGCTGAGAATCACTGAAGATCTGTAACGCTCGGGTGTCTAATTCTTTAGCAATCCTCAAGCCAGCGATAAGGGCTTCGTATTCTGCTTCATTGTTTGTCGAAGGAAATTCCAATCTTAGTGCGTAGCATAATGATCGACCTTCAGGGGTCTCGAGTACAACTCCGGATCCAGTACAGTAGTCGTTTCTAGCGCCATCGACATATAACTTCCATTGTATTGGGGAATCGTCGATCGTTTCCTCCTCACCGTTACCCTTATCTGTGAATTCTGCGATGAAATCCGCTAAAGCCTGTCCATTGATTGCTCTTCGGGGATGATAAGTGATGTCATATTGACTGAGTTCAATATTCCACTTGAGAAGATGACTCGAAGTCTCAGGGCGAAACAGGACTTGCTTTAAAGGTTGATCAGTGAGGACTCTGATAGGATGAGCTTGGAAATATTGCCCTCAACTTCCTAGATGCAATTAGTAGGCAATATGCGAGTTTTTCCAACTTAGAGTAATTCATCTCTGCCCCAGTGAGTCTTTTGCTGATATAGTAAACTGGATGTTGAATCCTCTTGTCTTCTCGTATCAGCGCAGCACTTAAAGCATGAGATGATACTGCCAAGTATATAAGAAGATCCTCGCCATCGCCAGGCCTAGAAAGTATTGGAGGCGTTTCCATATGGCGAATCAATTCATCAAAGGCTTTTTGGCATTCTGGAGTCCAGTTGAAGTTTTTCTTTCCTTTCTTTAGGGTGTCAAAGAATGGGACGCATTTATCTGTGGCCTTGGAAATGAACCGACTCAAGGCGGCGACTTTTCCATTGAGACTCTGCAATTCCTTCTTTGTTCTAGGAGCTTTGACTTCCTTTAAGGCGGTAATTTGAGCTGGACTAGCCTCAATGCCCCTAGCACTCACGATGAAACCTAAAAACTTGCTGGATTCCACTCCAAATGAGTATTTTAAAGGATTGAGCTTCATTCCGTATTTTCGGAGGACTGCGAAAATGTCTGCTAAGTGTTCTATGTGATCCACTGCTTTCTTAGACTTTACTAACATGTCATCGACGTAGACTTCCATAGTCTTGCCCAATTGCGGTTTGAACATAGCGTTAACAAGTCTTTGGTATGTTGCCCCTGCATTCTTCAACCCAAAGGGCATAACTCTGTAGCAGTAAAGACCAATGTCAGTGATAAAGCTCGTATCCTCCTGATCTGGCTCATGCATCATGATCTGGTTGTATCCGGAGTAAGCATCCATGAAAGATAACAATTCGTGTCCCGCTGTTCCGTCTACCAGCTGATCGATTCTGGGTAATGGGAAGTAGTCTTTGGGGCAGGCCTTGTTTAGATCTGAAAAATCGATGCATACTCTCCATTTTCCGTTGGCTTTCTTAACCAGCACTGGATTTGAAACCCAATTCGGATAGGTAGATTCTTTAATAAAATTATTCTTCATGAGCCGATCAACTTCTTCTTTTAATGCTGCTGACCTTTCTGGACCTTGAGTTCTCCTTTTCTGCTTTACAGGTGTAAATTTTGGATCAATATTTAGAGCGTGTACTACAACTTCTGGGGATATTCCGCACATATCGACATGAGTCCAAGCAAAAAAATCCAAATTTTCCTTTAAAAAAGATATTAAGATATCCTGAATTGACACATTAAGTTGTGAACCCACATTCAACACCTTGTTTGGGTCCTTTGGGTCAACAGGTACTGGTATTGTTGTTTCCACTGGTACCACTCTATTCTCCCCTGCACTGACTTTTCTAGGATCCATTTCTTTCCTTTCTCCGCTGTGCTCGCCAGTGCAGGGTCCGCCCTTTAATTACTACAAGGTTGGTTCTTTGATGAGGACTGGGGCTGCCGCATCCTTTCCCATTAATCTTTTTCTGGTTTCTCGTAGCTCTGTTAGATAACATTCCCGCCCCGCATTTTGATCCCCTTTTATAACTCCCACTCCATTATCTATGGGAAATTTAATGGTGAGGCACCATGGGGCCAGAACAACTTTGAATGCTTCGAGAGTTGGACGGCCAAGGAAAGCATCCTAAGCAGAAAATTCGTCGACAATCACAAAAGTTTGCTTGCGGACCACTTTTCTCTCTCCTTCCCCAAGTTCCACAAACAAACCAACGGTTCCTATCGGCTGTTTTGGCTCCCTAGTGAAGCCGGCGATTTTCTGCGATGAGGCTTGCACATCAGCCATAGGGATCTTCATCTGGTCGAATGTTTTCTTGAAGAGGATATTGCAGGATGCGCCACAATCAATGAGAACTCTTCTGACAATAGCTGGCCCGATACCAGCCGAGACGACTAAGGGATCCAAGGTAGGAGCTTCAATACCTGCAGAATCCCTGGCTCTGAACACAATATCATCATTGAAGGTTCTTTGCTGCTTCAGGGGCATAGCACCTTCCAAAACGAATACATCTTCTTTGGTCGGTACGTATTTCAAAGCTCGGGTATACCTTTCCATCTCACCCCAGCTTCTGCCTGCTGGGTGAGGTCCTCCTGTAATGACATTGATAATGGGCCTTCCAGATTCATACCCTGCTGCCTTCTCACCTATCCTAGGCTGATGAGCAGGAGCTTGCTGCCCCTGACTAGACGAAGCAGGATTGTTGCTATTCTTTTTCACAAATTGCTGCAGCTTGTTTTCCCTTAGCAACTCTTCAATCAGATTTTTCAATTGGCGGCATTCGTCGGTATCATGACCAGGTTGATTATGAAAGCGACAGAATTTCCCACTTTGCACAGCTTTCCTCCCGGTTCTCAGAACAGGAGGTTTAGGATATTCAACAGAATCTTTAGTGGCAAGGTATATATGCTCTGGTGTATCTGATAAAGGAGTATATTCCGACTGTTTGAAGGAACGAGGCCTCTTCAGATTTTTCTGTTTCTTTCCATCGTTATTTTCCCTTTTCTGTCCAGCAGATTCACTCTTGCGTGGAGCAGCAATGTTATCTTCAACTTTTTCTAACACTGCCTTTACGGTACAGGACAGCTTTCCAGGCGTATGAACTCATCTGCTTTCTTGTAGAATTTTTCAAGGGAATTTGGTTCCTTCATGTTAAGCCATTTTCCAAATTCGCTCGACTTGTCGATGGCCCTCATCAGATAGGTCAAGATCATCCGTGGTTCTGCATTGTCTACCTCGGCCAGCGCTATATTAAAGCGATTCAAGAAAGATCTGATAGTTTCACCCAGATTCTGTTCTAAACTTGACAACGACATAATATCTTTTGCTTTTGAAGCGTATAGTCTGAACGGCTCCTTGAATTTCCGGGTTAAGTCAGAAAACTGATCGATAGATCGGACTGGAAGCTTGGTGAACCAAAGCAGAGCTACACCTTCCAGGTATACAGGAAAATATCGGCACTTTATTTCATCAGAAGCCCTGGCACCTGTCATGTGCCAATCATGCTTATACAAGAATTCGTTCGGATCACTTGTTCCTTTGTAAGCTACAATGGTTGGAGGGACAAACTTCCTTGGGAATTCAGCCTTTAAGATTTTCTCAGTAAATGGAGTTTTACTTGGGGCAAAACCCCATTCTTTCTCGTCTTCAACCCTCTGCATACTCTCTTTCATGATTTGTCGGTCCATCCCAGAAAGATACTCCTCATCATGTCGAGTTCTAGATCCACCAACCTCAGGAAGCGTTTGTTCAAAGGGGCTAGCAGCCCTTTCAGGAGCATTCCTTTCTTCAGCATCATGAATGTTGCCAGCAAAGTTCCTTTCATTACCTGCCGGTTGACGGTTTGCCCCAAGCAAATCGTTCAACCTATTTAGAATTAGGGCATTTTGGGCATTCTGAGCCTCGAATTGTGCATTTTGGGCATTTATCTGCTGGTTCAGCCCTAAGATTGCAGCATCCAGCTCTGCCTTTGTAACTCCGACAGCGGGAGTTGTTTGATTCGATACAGGGGAAGCGGAGGTTCCCTCTTGAGCATTTCCAGATCTTACAGATCTACTCTTTCTACCCGGAGCCATGATTTTGGATAAACTTCTAGTCTTCAGAGAGGTTACTTCAACAAACTTTCGTGGAGCAATGATGACGATTTGCCTGAGTTCGATTTTCTCAGTGAAAGCACCAAAAAATGTTAACGCTAAAATTTGAACGCTAACACCCCGGTGTATGAAGTGAAGTTGTGAAAGCACCACCCGATGATTCGGGAGCAGAATATGAGCAGAAGATCACAGAAAAAGCAGTAAACAACAGCAATTTTATAGTAGTTCGGCTTAAGAGAGAGCCTACGTCCACTTTGAATATCTTTATTGACGATTTGATTACAAGTCGATGCAATTACACTTCGATTACAACACACTTCGAGTTACAAGTGACTTAGAACAAGTAGACTAAACTCCAATGTCGATCAAAATCTTCGAACTCATGTTGGACATGCATGATTTCTTCGTGAAGTTCTTTCAGGCTTTTCTTTGTATCTCAAAAGCTTTAAGTGTTGGGGTAGTTCAGAATGCAGCAGAGTAACGGCGCTTGAAATGAATGTGCCAAAAAAGACCTTTGCTAGTTGGAACTAGGGTCGTATTTATTGGCATTTTTCGGAGTAAGGTCATAGGTCGTGACCGACCTAAGTAAGGTCGTAAGTCGTCACCGACCTAGGAAGCCCTGGCTCCCCTTCTGTAAGTATATGCGTGCTTCCTCTAAGTTCTAGGTCGTGCGCGACCTGATACACAACGGCCCAACGAAAGCGGCTTCTTCATCTATGTATTTAGGTCGTTAGCGACCTATCATAGATCGTGAGCGACCTATCATAGGTCGTGAACACCTTCCTGTAGCCATAGCTAGAGCCTTTAGGTTGCAGAATTCCATAGGTCGCAGCTTCCCTTAGGTCACAGAGTTCTGTAGGTCGCAGCTTCCCTTAGGTCGCAGCTACTTTTAGGTCACTTGATCAGTTAAGTCGCTAGGCCGCTCCATCTCTTAGGTCGCTAAGGACTGAAGGTACTAGGTCGCATAAAGACTTTAGGTCGTTAAATCCTTTGACTCGTTAGGTTGCGACTTTCTATAGGTCGCTAGGCCATTCCTGTAGTTAGGTCGCCCCATATCTTTAGGTTTTAGGTCGCTAACGAAGAGGAGTTAACATAAGTAGTAACCAAAATAAGGGAATAATATTAATGTAAATAAAGTTAAAACAAATTGGATATAGAGAAATAAATGTAAGAATTTAATACATTAATTAATGTGGATTTCAATAAATGGTAATTGAATAAAAGTCAACGTTCTCTAAGTAATCATATTACTTGCTGGAAAGTAATACGTAATTGATTGAATGTGATGATGAAATATAAAATTTGCGTATACACGGGATTTTTAATAGTGATTGTTAAGTAATAAACCTATAAAGGCATGTAAAGGAAATAGGTAACCATCTATATGTTGTTTATTTCATTTAGTATGTTAAATTAAAATTTGGGAATCAAATCTCAATTAGGAGAAGTTAAGTGGTACGTAAATTTGAAATAAAATCTAATAAATATTACATTAATATGGAATGTAGTACAAATGGTTGGGGATTGTCAAATTTGGTAAAAAGGGATTGGACTTAGGAAATTTTGTTAATTGAGTTTAAAACCTTAATTAATACGCGTAATTGACAACATTCACATTTTTATATAACCGTTGATACAAATATAAGATGTATATAGAAGTATCAGTGTAATGAAATGTAAACAAATGTTAAGTATGCTTATTGGATAAAGATTGTTTGAATAAAAAGAATGGGAATCAACATTTAATTATTTATTTGAATTTAAATTACGATAATATGATTTATTGCAATTAAATGGATTTAATATTTAAAAATTTCGTAAACATAAATTTAGATGAAATTTGGAGATATTTACGTAATAGATATGAATCCAATGGTAGTCTCATCTATTGGATACAAATAGATTGAATAATTAAATGAAAGCCAATTAAAAGGAATTTTTGCAAATTTAATTTATAATTTTTGAATATAATGAAATTGAAATTTAACGCTGAAATGAATAAATTTGTTCACTCTAAATTTACTTCTGGATTTGGTTTAATTAATACGAGGGATTAAGAAAATAAAAGTGATAAAGATTGTCAATTTTAGAATTTAATTAATTTATTGTAAATTTATTTAATTAATATAAAAACAGCCATTTTGGCCCTGACTCGGATTTCGACAAAACCAGTTTCATCGGATCTGTAACGTTGAATTATTATATGATTTCATGTTTTGTAGCGATCGGGCTTGTCCTTTGATCGTACGGACTCGAAAAGCCTTGAAATAAACGCAATTGAAATCAATTGAAATCAATTTGGAAAATATTGTTTTTAGCGTAACTTCTTCATACGATGGAATTTGGACTTGAGACCTATTCCATTGCGTTTAGAATATTTTTAAACATCTATTTTGATATGTGGGTTGACCCAATTTCGTTACGGAGTGGAAACGGGCTTTTCGGGCCGTTTAGCGTTCAGCGCATATAACAATCCGATCCATCTATTATTTTTCAGCCTTGTCTATATGTAACCTGTTATAAACCCTAGTCACTCCTTATTTTCATTTTTCTATACGTACATCTTCTTCTCAACTCCTCATTCCAATGGCAGAAAAAAACCTAATTCCCAAATTCCAAAAATTAATTTCAATTTAAAAAATTTTCGGATCTGCAGCCACTTCGAGTCACGCTTCGAGTTTCAGAGGCAAAAACGCTGTATGTACTTTGGGTCAGGAAGAAAATAACTCGTGTCACTCTCGGTCATTTTGGCAAAAACTCCAAACAACCGTCTGGAATTTGAGGCCGCGCACCGAACTCGAACCCGAAATCGACACAGGACCAGAATTTTCCAATTTTCAAATTTTCAAATTTTCATAAATTTTGCGTACGAGCTCGGATTCACAGGCGGTTTATTTTGCTGGGATTGTATCGGAATTCCTGACATTTTGGCGTTGGTTTGGACGGACTTGGAGACTGTCAAATTTTTGTGTTTAAATTGAATTTATATTCAATTTAAATTCAAAAGGTGAGTGTTTTTACCCACTCACAACTTCTAAAATTTCTTATGTTTGTTAAATTGATATATGATGTGATTTGAAAATTTATTTATGTTTGTTTGGTCTATTTTTAATCATCATCTCAGTTAATTGCATTTATTTAATTACATTGTTATTTATTATTTATTGCATATTAACTACCAGTTAAATTTATATTTATTTTTTATTGCATATAAACTACCAGTTAAACAGTTATAATTTATTTTTGAATATAAACTGATAGTTTATACCAGTTATTTATCACCTGTTATATATTGATATATTGTTTGAATTTAGATGATGATTGTGATAAATGGATGTATGATTTTGATGGATGAATGGATGTTTATTTATATTATATACAAGTTGTTATGCATTTCATTTCATTCGGGACTACGGTTTGAAATGATATATAACCGTATTTTTTTAAAATTACGGATTGAAATGATAAATATCTGTATCACTTGACCATAGGAAAGAAAATTTTGTACAGACACCGTCGGTCCATATATATAATTATTTTGAAAATGACTTCTATGGTTTGAATAGGATATGTTTAATAAATATTAAATTTTGATATTTTATAAATATTATTTTATATATACATATATAGTTAAATTGTTGAATTTAAGCTATGTGCAAATCTGTTAAATAAAAATGAATAAGTTGAATAATGGAGTTTGATAATTTATATTATATGATTTAATACAGGTTTAAGATATTGTGTATATATAGAGTTTTAAAGGATTCAAATCAATTAAGATTTGAAGATAAATCAGAATTTTTCTTGGAATTGAGCTTATTTTAAAATTTAACTCCATAAGTTGATGTAAACTTATTAAGATTGGAAATTTAAAGGTATGATATTTATAACTGGTTTTTTATTCAAGATAAATCAAATGAATATTTCTAGTATAAATAAATTGAAGGAAATATTTAGTTGTTAGTAATTTGAGTTTTATTTAAAATGATTATGGATTTATTATGTAAATATTTTAGACCAAAATATAGAATAATGAATGGTTGAATAGAAATTTTCAACCTTAGTTTTGAAATTGTTAAGTACTCAAAGTTTGAAATATATTGGAATCGAAGTGTTTTATTGAAACTGAAAGAGAATCAAGATTTATGGGTTTAGACTTAATTTAAAGTGAATAAGTGGGAAAGGCATGGAAATTATTTACTTTATAAATTAATGTAAAATAAACTATTCTACATACTGTTCAATATCCAAACCATTTACGTTTTAGAGGTTACGATTTTAAAACTATGAATTTTGAAGTATTATGTTTTGGAAGTTATAATTCAAATGTTTGTAATCCAGATATTATAAATTTTAAAGCGGTACGATTTTGGAAAAGAAATATATTTAAAATAAAAATGATATTATTGATTTGGGTTTTTATAAAATAATAGCAAAATGAGTTGTTTTGGAAATGGAAATGATATCGTATTTATGGGTTTGAAATGGATAATTATATTCTGATTCTAAAGTATAAACTATTTTTAAAGACCGCGGTGTTATAATAACATTTGGTTGTTGAAGAGACCGGGATCGGAAGTTGTAATACTCTCAGCCAACTCGGAAAACCACTTTAACAACCGTGTATGCGGTGGAGATTCCAGAATGAAGTAGGATGGTGGCGGCGTTTCCTCTGAGGTAAATACATGGACCCAACTCCCATGAGTTGGCATAAGTTGGCTAAAACAGGAGCGATCGACGGGTTAATAAGGTAGCACCTTTGATTGGAAACTTCCCTTCGATACTATACTCTGACTTTGGATTGATTCGGTGGCCACCTTCACTTTTTATTTCATTGATTTGGGGGAGTTTGTCCGAGGTGGGCGGTAGCTGCGCGCTACGCGTTACCACCGACCTAGAAGCGTAATTTGTATATCTACCCTGGCATTGCCTAGTTGTGCCGTGTCACCTATCCTATCGCGCCTTGTACGAGTTTGGTTTTCTCCCGTAGCTCGTGGAGTATTTAGGGTAGTCTCCCAACCTGGAGATGCGCTGATACTGGATGGACTACTGGGACTATTACGTGTTAAGGGCTATATAGGTAACCCCTTAATGCTAAGAAAAAAAGTAAGTTTATTTTACAATTAGACACTATTATAATAGCGCAATATACTACATAGTAAATAGTTTAACGGATTCTTAGGAGATGTAAATCCCGAGCATCTCTTGAGTTACTGCACTAATATTTATTTCTGTTAATTTAACTCACATAAGATATTTTAGTTCTGACTCGAGTGTTTTTGTCTTTTCAAATTCTCTCGGGTCAGTCCGAGCGTTTTACGATTTGAAAATTTTGCTCTGGAGGACGAAGACGAATATTTGTATTACTATTATCTTCTATATTATTCCACTACACCATTTAATTCTACTGCATTGATATTTATTGGTATGTGAACTCTGGTATTTATTGTATAAAGAAGAAGCAAATGTTTTGTAAACAGTTTTATGTACTATATATTGATTATTATATTTATCCTTCCGCTGCGAGATTCTGTTTTATTTTATTTCTTCTCTGTTTTTCTTATTTACCCCATAACAATCCGCCCTTCCATATGGTTTGAATCGACACGTGTTTCGATTTGAAGCGTACGAAAAGGCGGGACGTTACATCTGGTATCGGAGCTTTGGTTTAGCGATAAACCTTAGCTTTGTGGGGTCTGACTCTCTATCAATAGGGTAGAAACACACTATGGGAGTCGCTGAGTGTGTATATATGAGAGAGCGTATTTGTTAGTGTTATAAAAGGGTTTTAATATTGTGTTAATCTGTTCCGTTATGTATTTATAAATTCTGGTTGATGCATGGGACGATGTGACATTAATAGGATTTCTAAATGCTTAATAGGACAGACTGAAATAATATTTTTTTTAATATAGATGAATGAAATAATTTTGCCTATTACATTTTCTATATATAAAATAAAGTTTTTTTTAAATAAGATATATATTTGGTTGCAATATACATGTTGTTAGGTAATAAATTTATAAATAATAGGTGAAATTAGATGGAAAATAAAACTGGAAATTTAAAACTTAAGTTCCGGGATTTTGGAAATTCTTTCAATCCATTTTGGAATATAATAATAATACTATTAGAAGTATTTTATGATATAAATATTTCAATATAATTTGAAAGAATTGTTTAAAAAGAAATTTTGAAAAGAAATAAGTTATGTACTCCCCTCTCTGTCGCTGGAAAATAATTTCGGTGATGAGTGCACGCATCATCGACTTTCATTTTCGAGTTTCGAAGTGGGAAGGCCACTGTGGTAGTTTTGCTACAGATTTATTTTGATAAACAAAAGTGAATTTTTAATTTTTTAAATATAATTGGGTTTATAAGTTTTAAGTATATATATTTACCTATTATTTTTAAAATAATTTGAAATTTAACCCGGTATTTAGGTCCTAAGTTTCCATAAATAAATAGTTTAAATTATTCTAGTGAAATGGAATCTAAGTACTAATAATTGAAACCCTAAATGAAATAAGAGGTTTAATGCTAGGTTATTAATGGTACTAAATGTAATTTTAAATTGTAACCTATGAAATAAATGATTATTATTGAACATTAAATTTATTAAAGAAATAAGAGAAACTTGTATGATTTTTATTACATCCTTAAAAACATATATATAACTTACCAAATATTTAAAAGTTGAAATGTTTAATAAGAAAATGTAATGGAAATTATACAAGTAAAAGTATGTAATGAAGGTGTTCAATAAATCGCTTTTGTTCATAAGAAGTGATGATACCGGGATAAGTTAAGTTATAACTGAATTTTACTATTAGTAAATATAATAAAAGGTAAGTATTTGATGCAGCAAGGCATATAGGAATTCAGAAGTTAAACCATATTCAATCGTGCACGAGTCAAGGAGCTTCGGATTTAACTCATGAGTCGGCATGCTTGTTGAGTCGGACACGAGATAAAGGAAGCATGAGTCGGAGCCGGTTTAACAAAGCTTGGAAGAGTTCGAGTTGGATGAGTCGTTCACGGGTTAATAGATGCATGAGTCGTTTCCGACCTAACGAAACTTGGAGGAACGAGCTACGACTTAACAAAAGGGGAGATGAGGCATCGAGATTGAGTCGTCTACGACTTAATGGGGCACGAGATAGCAAGGTCCGAGTTAACAACAATTCAAGCTGTATAAAGGAGGCAGATTTGAGTCGTATACGACTTAACGAAGAGGGCTTGAGTCGTATACGAGTTAACCAAGATCAGGAGAAGATGCTACGACCTAAAGACATTTGCATAAGTCGTCTACGACTTAACAGGAAGCGGCAAGGAGATGAGTCGGCCATAGAAGCAGATGGTTGTTGGCCTTGAGTCGTTAGGTCGGCAACGACCTAACTGCTGTAGTTTGAGTCGTGAGTCGTTATGTTTTTCTTGAGTCGTATGTAGTGAGTTTCTTAAGTCGGCATGTATGATGAGTCGTACTTGGTTGAGTCGGTCACTTTGTACAGTGTTGTAATGTGTTGAGTCGTCGGGTCTTGAGTCGGAGGAGTTGTATTGGTGTTGGGCTTGCTGAGTCGTGTAAGCGGAGTGGTGTAGTTAAGTCGGTGCCGACCTTGTATGAGTCGCTTGTAGTTCGGTCTGTTGTAAAAGGGTGGAGGCGCATGTGTTAAGTCGGTCACGACTTAAGTTGAGTCGTAAGTCGCTTGCCGACTTAAGGCACTGGGTCAGAAAAGTCTATAAATAGCGTATGTGTTGTACATTTTTTGGTGGTTGATTTTGAATAAAATTTCTTTTTTGTTAGCTTTGTGCTTTCATACCAATTGGTAGTTGAGTGTAATCTCCTATCTCCACTTACGTCATTCGAGTGCGCTCGAATCCACGTTTGTTGAAGCCGATTCACGGAATCTAGTGCGCTAGATCAACGTGCGAAGAATCGTAGATCTTTGAACACGGTATAGTGCGCTATCAACGTGTTTGAGATAGCTAGAGTTCGGTATCTTTGGATCAACGAACTTGGGCATTTTGGTATCTTCAACTCACCGATTGCTACATTTCATCGATTGAAGTTTTTTTCGAATTATCCGCTGCGTCAGTTTTGGTATCGGAGCCATTCTTAGCCAATCATAGCTAAGTTTGATTCTTGGAGCCAAGTTTTTGAAGTTTTTGAAGTTTGAAGGAGTTCATCGTGTTCATATTGAAGTTGCATCAAGTTAGGAGTGTTTGATCCATTTCATTTTGGATCGAGGTGTTGGAGAGTGATTGAATTTGTGAGGAGATTTTTGCGCGCCAAGATTTGAAGTGTGGAGCCGTGCCGACTTAACCATAAGTCGTTGCACATTGAGCCGAATCAAGTCATAGCCGAGACATTGTTGGGCCGTGATTTGTTGAAGTCTTGTGATTGAATTGTTGAAGTTTGTGAAGTTTTTCAATCATGCCACCAAGGAGAGCCAATCGTCATCAAAACATTGAAGCACTATATCGAAGAGAAGAGGCCGATCAAATGGAGCAACGTATGCACGAGAAGATTGATGAAGGCATTGGTAGGTTGGAGAAGCTTATGATTGATATGAATCAAAGTAGAAGAAGAAATTCACCTGAATCCATTCATGGAGGAAGTAGAGTTTCACATCATTCAGATCGGGAGAGGAGAGAAAGTCAGGATCAACGGAGTGTTGATAATCGAAGTAGGAGGAATGTTGATGACCATGATAGACGGGATGTTGGTTGTAGGAGTGGTGGTAGAGATGTTGGAGGGCGTGAAAGACAACGATATGCATCAGACTTTGATGAGGAGTTTGACGGTGATAGGGGAAGTGTTCATTTCAGAGACCGAGATCAGGGACAACGTCAGTATCGGGTTATTGATGATGATCGACGTTGGGAATCGGGTATGAAGATGGAGATTCCGGAGTTTAAAGGAGGGATGGCAGCTGAAGAATTTCTTGATTGGGTATCAAATGTTGAAGAGATCTTTGATTTCAAGGAGGTTCCTGAGCATAGGAGAGTAAAGTTGGTTGCTACTAGGTTGAGGGGGAGAGCTTTGGCGTGGTGGCAGCAAACTAAACTTACAAGGGAGAGAATGGGGAAGTCAAAGGTAGAATCGTGGGATAAGATGAAGAAGTTGATGAGATCTACTTTCTTACCTTACAACTATCAATCACTTATGTACCAGAGGTTGCAGAATCTGAGGCAAGGGACAAAATCTGTTAGTGATTATGCTGATGAATTTTACCAACTCATCGCCAGGAATGATATCATGGAAACAGAAGAACAGCTAACTGCTAGATTCATTGGGGGTTTGAGAATGCAGATCCAGGATATGGTTAATATGTTTGATCCTAGATCCATTGCAGAGGCACATCAGAAAGCGTTAGCTTGGGAGAAACAAGGAAGGCGTGGAGGAGGTGTGTTTACTCATTCTAATAATCCAGTGAAAGGTGCCGGTGGAAGTTCTAGTGTTCCTAAACCTGTTACAAAACCAGTGGTGAAGGAGGTTGAGAAGGCGAAGGCTAATAGTGTTTTCAAATGCTATAATTGTCAGGAGTTGGGTCATAAAAGTAACGAATGTCCGAAGCCGAAGAAAAGAACCATGGTTGCAGAAGTTGAGGCAGATGATGGTGAGGAGGCAGAGTATTCAAATGTACCTTATGTTGAGGAGGAAGAAGAAGTGTCGGGTGATGAAGGTTGTAATCTTATGTTGAGGAGAAGTTGTTTGACACCAAAGCAAGAGGAGGATTGTAGTTGGCTGAGAAGCAATATTTTTCAATCGACATGTACTATTCTGGGAAAAGTCTGCAAGTTCGTTATTGATGCGGGAAGTTGTGATAATATTATTTCTACAGAAGCAGTAAGGAAATTGAACTTGAAGACCGAGAAGCATCCTAAACCATACAAGCTAGCATGGTTAAGGAAGGGAGGTGAAGTGAAAGTGTGTCGAAGAGCTTGTGTGAATTTTTCGATTGGGAAAAAGTATAAGGATGAAATTTGGTGTGATGTCGTAGATATGGATGTTTGTCACTTATTGTTGGGCAGACCATGGCAGTTTGACAGAGCAGTACAGCATGACGGTCGTGCCAACAGTTACAGTTTCATGTTCGAGGGTACTAAGATCACTTTAGTTCCCAAGAGACAGCAACAGAAGGAGAGCAAGCTTGAGGAAATTGAAGAATTGAAAACTCTGTTGACTTTGAAGGAGTTTGTTAAAGAAGTAGAGGAAGAGCCTGAGATGTTTCTTTTGATTGGGAGAGAGAGTAGTGACGAAGTTGAGATTCCCGAAGAAGCAAAGCCAGTTTTGAAAGAGTTTGAAGATGTCTTTCCAGATGAGTTACCGAAGGAGTTACCGCCACTTAGAGACATTCAACATCAGATTGATCTTGTTCCGGGAGCAGTGTTACCACACCGACCACATTACAGAATGAGTCCGAAGGAACATGAGGAGTTACGAAGGCAGGTGGAAGAATTACTTGAACAGGGTCGTATTCAGGAAAGTTTGAGTCCGTGTGCTGTACCTGCATTGTTAGTACCAAAGAAGGACGGAACTTGGAGAATGTGCACTGATAGTAGAGCTTTGAATAAGATCACTGTTCGTTACAGATTTCCTATGCCGAGGTTGGATGATTTGTTGGATCAGTTGAGTGGGGCAACTATATTCTCGAAGATTGATTTGAAGAGTGGTTATCATCAAATACGAATCAGACCTGGAGATGAATGGAAGACAGCTTTCAAGACGAGAGAGGGGTTGTACGAATGGTTGGTTATGCCATTTGGTTTGTCAAATGCACCTAGTACATTCATGCGAGTGATGAATCAAATCTTTAGACCATTCATTGGGAAGTTCGTCGTGGTTTATTTCGATGATATTCTGATTTATAGCAGGAGTACGGAGGAACATGTTCTACATTTGAGGGAAGTGTTGCTTATTCTTCGTGAAGAACAATTTTATGCTGCTACAAAGAAGTGTGTGTTTATGACGCATACTGTTTTATTTCTGGGGTATGTTGTTTCAGGGGAAGGTATTCAAGTTGACCGGAGTAAAGTTGAAGCAGTCAGGAATTGGCCACAGCCAAAGACAATTACAGAAGTGAGAAGTTTTCATGGGCTAGCGTCATTCTACCGAAGATTCATCCCACACTTCAGTAGCGTGATGGCTCCAGTGACTGATTGCATGAAAGGGAAACAATTTGTGTGGTCAGAAGAAGCGGGGGTTGCCTTTGAGAGGATCAAGGAATTGTTGACGTCTGCACCAATTCTTGTTTTACCGAATTTTCAGTTATTGTTTGAATTGCATACTGATGCTTCGAAGGTTGGTATTGGAGGAGTTCTGAGCCAGAATGGAAAGCCAGTCGCTTATTTTAGTGAGAAACTGTCAGGGGCAAAGATGAGATACAGTACATATGACGTTGAATTTCATGCTGTTGTTCAGGCTGTTAAGCATTGGAGACATTACTTATTTCAGAAGGAATTTGTTCTTTACACTGATCATGAAGCATTGAAGCATTTACAGGGACAGGATAAAATTTCAGCAAGACATGCATCGTGGATTGCATATTTACAGCAGTTTACTTTTGTCGTTAAGCACAAATCTGGGGTGACGAATCGAGTAGCTGATGCTTTAAGTAGGAGGAGTCATTTGTTAACGACAATGAAGGTTGAAGTGACCGGGTTTGAAATGTTGCCAGAAATTATTGAAGAAGATCCTTACTTTGTGAAATATGTGGAGAAAGTGAAGGATGGGAGTACCGATGAATTCATGTTGGTTGATGGTTTTCTGTTTAAAGGGAATCGTTTATGCATACCGGACTGTAGTTTGAGGATGAAGATTGTGAAGGAATTACATGAAGAAGGGCATGTGGGCCGTGATCGTACTTTGCAGTTGATTTCACAATCTTATTTTTGGCCATCGATGAGGAAAGAGGTTGAAAGATTCGTGGAGCGATGTCATATTTGCCAAGTTTCAAAAGGAACAGCGACGAATGCAGGATTGTATATGCCATTACCAGTACCATCTAAGCCATGGGTTGATATCAGCATGGATTTCGTTTTGGGTTTGCCGAGAACTCAAAGGGGAAATGATTCGATATTTGTTGTGGTGGACAGGTTTTCGAAGATGGCACATTTTGTTGCTTGCAAGAAGACAGCAGATGCAGTTCGAGTAGCACAGTTATTTTTCAAGGAGAT
Source organism: Allium cepa (assembly GCA_030765085.1). Taxonomy (NCBI): domain Eukaryota; kingdom Viridiplantae; phylum Streptophyta; class Magnoliopsida; order Asparagales; family Amaryllidaceae; genus Allium; species Allium cepa. The sequence goes on along the minus strand of CM060943.1, from coordinate 933,262,951 downwards.
TTATCGACTTCATGGTTTACCAGAATCTATTGTTTCTGATCGAGATACTCGTTTTCTGAGTCACTTTTGGTTGAGTTTGTGGAAAATGGTGGGAACGAAGTTGAATTTCAGCAGTGCTTATCATCCACAAACCGATGGACAGACAGAAGTTGTTAACAGGTCATTGGGAAATTTGTTGCGTTGTCTTGTACAGGATAATTTGAGAAGTTGGGACCTGAAACTATGTCAGGCAGAATTTGCTCACAATCATGCAGTTAATCGAAGCACAGGATTCAGTCCGTTTCAGATTGTTTATTCATGTTTACCCAGGGGACCGTTGGATTTAGCAGTTGTACCACAGTCAAAGAAAACAGTTAAACGAGCTGCTGATTTTGTTGATGAGCTGACGGAATGTCATAAAGTCGTTCAGGAACGATTGGAGAAATCGAATGAGAAATATAAGAAGTTTGCAGATTCGAAACGACGAAATGTTGAAATTAAAGAAGGTGATTTAGTTTATGCTGTGTTAACAAAGGATCGATTTCCAGTGGGTGCTTATAACAAGTTGAAAGCGCGAAAAATTGGTCCAGTTGAAGTTTTGAAGAAGATTAACGAGAATGCTTATCGATTACAATTACCAGATGATGTTTATACTTCTGATGTGTTTAACGTTAAACATTTAATTCCGTATCGTAGAAATGAACATTTTGATGAGAAAGAATTTGCAAATTCGAGGTCGAATTTTTCTCAACCAGGGGAGGATGATGCAGCAAGGCATATAGGAATTCAGAAGTTAAACCATATTCAATCGTGCACGAGTCAAGGAGCTTCGGATTTAACTCATGAGTCGGCATGCTTGTTGAGTCGGACACGAGATAAAGGAAGCATGAGTCGGAGCCGGTTTAACAAAGCTTGGAAGAGTTCGAGTTGGATGAGTCGTTCACGGGTTAATAGATGCATGAGTCGTTTCCGACCTAACGAAACTTGGAGGAACGAGCTACGACTTAACAAAAGGGGAGATGAGGCATCGAGATTGAGTCGTCTACGACTTAATGGGGCACGAGATAGCAAGGTCCGAGTTAACAACAATTCAAGCTGTATAAAGGAGGCAGATTTGAGTCGTATACGACTTAACGAAGAGGGCTTGAGTCGTATACGAGTTAACCAAGATCAGGAGAAGATGCTACGACCTAAAGACATTTGCATAAGTCGTCTACGACTTAACAGGAAGCGGCAAGGAGATGAGTCGGCCATAGAAGCAGATGGTTGTTGGCCTTGAGTCGTTAGGTCGGCAACGACCTAACTGCTGTAGTTTGAGTCGTGAGTCGTTATGTTTTTCTTGAGTCGTATGTAGTGAGTTTCTTAAGTCGGCATGTATGATGAGTCGTACTTGGTTGAGTCGGTCACTTTGTACAGTGTTGTAATGTGTTGAGTCGTCGGGTCTTGAGTCGGAGGAGTTGTATTGGTGTTGGGCTTGCTGAGTCGTGTAAGCGGAGTGGTGTAGTTAAGTCGGTGCCGACCTTGTATGAGTCGCTTGTAGTTCGGTCTGTTGTAAAAGGGTGGAGGCGCATGTGTTAAGTCGGTCACGACTTAAGTTGAGTCGTAAGTCGCTTGCCGACTTAAGGCACTGGGTCAGAAAAGTCTATAAATAGCGTATGTGTTGTACATTTTTTGGTGGTTGATTTTGAATAAAATTTCTTTTTTGTTAGCTTTGTGCTTTCATACCAATTGGTAGTTGAGTGTAATCTCCTATCTCCACTTACGTCATTCGAGTGCGCTCGAATCCACGTTTGTTGAAGCCGATTCACGGAATCTAGTGCGCTAGATCAACGTGCGAAGAATCGTAGATCTTTGAACACGGTATAGTGCGCTATCAACGTGTTTGAGATAGCTAGAGTTCGGTATCTTTGGATCAACGAACTTGGGCATTTTGGTATCTTCAACTCACCGATTGCTACATTTCATCGATTGAAGTTTTTTTCGAATTATCCGCTGCGTCAGTATTACAAATAGATGATTATAAACTTAAGTAAACAAAATGGAAATGCTAAGAAATTGAATGAAATATGAATGCTGTTGATAAATGAATGTAAATAAAAGAGGACATGCTATAATAAATGAATGAATAATTATAATGAAATAAAAGGAACTAGCATAACCTGAGTTAATGGAAATGAATAATTGTAAGTAGTAAGTGAAAATAAATGAAACAAACATTGAATGAGTAAATGAAATTAAAAGTTTGGTAGAATAAATGTAAATTAAAAAGATAAATCATTGTATAAATTAAAGGAAATCAAACAACAAATGTATGAAATGAAATTAATTAGAATGAAATGGAAGAAAATAAATAAAATTAAGTAGTACATATGGAATATAAAAAACTTAAGTAAAGGATTGAAGCTATTTATTAATAAAATAAAAAGAAAAGATGAATGCAATAAATATATAAGTGTAGACTTAAAATAATGTATTAATGTGCTAAGAAATTGATTTGCACATGAATACTATAAACAAATGAAGCTATGCAATATGAAATGAAAAGAGAAAAATGAATTATATATATATAAGTATAAATGCAAACAAGTGTAATAAACACTAAATTAGTGAATGAAGATAAAAGTTGTAAGAAATAAATGTAAAGTAATAAATGAAATTTATAAGAATGAGCTTGATTTATTATTTGGATTTGTTGCTTGTTTGGTTTATGGTTGTTTGGGATGAGATACTTTAGATTTGGTGTAACGACCCAGAATTTTTAACAAGTTAATTTGAAAATATTTAATTAATTTTAAATATTTGAATGATGGTTTGGATTGATTTTTCAATATAACTTTGAATTTGGCGATTAAATTATAGAATTTAATCTATTGAAAGTTGAATAAAAATTTAAGTCTTCAATTTTAAGCCGATTAAAAATATTTCAAAGGCTTAGAAAATTCATATTGATAATATTGAAGATTATAAAAGCTTCAGAATTTAATTTGAAAGTGAATTGTTCAGTTTTGAAATTTAATCGTTTGAATCGATATTTAAAATAGTCGTCCGAGGCACAGTCTCGGAATTCGACGAAACCAGTTCCATTGGGTCCGGAATATTGAATTATTCTAGGATTTCAAATTTCGTATTTTTCGGAGTTGATATGTGAGAACACGGTGAGTAAACGCGTTGCAATTGAATCGAATTCAATTTAAATTTAAATTTTAAATTTAGTCAACGACATACACACGTTATCTCCTTTAATCACGCGCTTGAAGTACGCCTAGAATCACGGCTACATCGTGTAAACCATGATGCCTCCTTTCGTTTTTAAAATCCCTCTCTCCCTCAATCCAGTTCGAAGAAAATAAATAATGGCCGATACTTCTCACTACCTCAAGAAAAAAAAATATTATTCGTTCTTCATCTCGAACGACAATTTTCCTCCTTTCTTCCCTCAATTCACAAACATGATTATAATGGCCGCAGCCTTGTCTGTATATATATATAAAAAAAAGGGTTTTGGCCGCGACCTCAAAATCAAAAGGGGGGCAGCTCGATCGAAGCATCGCGATCGAGTGTCGATCTGGGGGGGTGCAAAATTTAGGGCTTCGCGGCGATAAGGGGTTCGTGGTCTGGGGCGGCGCGAGTCAAGTGGAGATGGCGCGTGTTGACCGATGATGTAGGGTTGTGTGTGCGCACGAGTTGGAGGCGCGACGCTCACGAGTGGGCCGCGGTGGCGATTCTGGTGCTCGCGAGTGGGGGTACGCGGCAAGAGGGGCTGCGGCGTCGCGCTCAAATTCAAGCAGGCCGGCAACACGATGGTGCAGCGGCGGCTACAACGTTGTCATGGAGGTGAATAGCACGACGCGTGAGTCAAGGCCGAAGCGGCGACGTCGACAGCAACGACAGGCAGTAAGGTATAAATGATATTTTCAGTTAATTTGAATAATACATATATACATACATATATTTGAAAATCACATAGATTTTTAATCTGCAGTAAGGTTTAGTTACCAGTTTATATTGATTTCATTTTAATAAAAATAATAAATTTTTACACTAAGGAACGAAATAAATATAGGTGTAAATGAAATTTATTTAAAAAGAGAAATAAAAGGAAATGATAATAATATAGATGTATATATCTAGACAGTTTTAAATGAAACGTAGAAATTTTAAATAGTTGGGATTTCTATGCAGAAATTTGTTTTTGAAATCTTAAAATAAATAAATTTTATTTGGTTAATTTATTGAAAAGAAAGTTTAGTTTAATTCAATATTTAGTTAAACAAATTTATTTAAGTAAATTTAGTTGGAATTTAAATTTTATTAGATAAATTTGTTAAGAGTAATCTGTTTAAAATTAATAGGGAATTAGTTTAAAATTCAGATTATTAGTTTAAACCCAAATGTTTAGTATAAATTAAATTATTTGTCAATTTAATTTATTTATTGGTGAAAGGAAATTTGTTTGGCAGAATAATTTGGCTAATTTAATGTACCTGAAAGGAAATAAATTTTTAGATTAGGTTAAAATTAAAAGTGTTAATTAATTTAACCTATTGAAAAGAAATTGGTTATTCGATTTGTTTCGAATATTAATCAATTTTAATAAATGTTATTACAAGGTCGAATATTTTGATTTATAAAGTTATGTTAAAACTAAAATAATAAGGTGATAGATTTATTTAGTTAACCTATTTTAAGTCACTAAAAATAATCTGTTAAATGAAAATAAATATTCAAGTGGATTTGATAAATTGTTGAAGTTAAAATTTTAAAGACAGGAATATTATTTTTAGAATGTGAAAAGTGTGTATAAAAAGAGAATTAATATAAAATTTAAATGTTTGGTTAATTTACTAAAAAGAAAATCTTTAGTTAAAATTAAATCTATAGTTAATTAAATTATTTGAAAGAGAGTTTGGTTAACTAAATTTAATTTTTAGTTAAAATAAAATTTTTAAAGAAGAAACTGATTTAAATAAAACTATCAGTTAATTTAACTATTAAAGGAGAAAACCGATGAATTAAATTATAAACTAGTTAAATCAAACGAAAGTTTATTATTCGATCATTTCGAATATTAATTAAATTGTATAATATTTATACAAGGTATAAATCAAGAAAATCGAGTCAAGATGGGAAATGGATTGCTAATAAAAGCAAAGGTGAGAACTTCTCACTCGGAATTTTGTTGTTTATTTAAATTTTAAGTAGTTAGATTTAAAATTTGATGATTGAATGATTGAATGCTTGAATGATGATTGTTATATATATATATATATATTGGATGTGAATAGACCCTATACGCCGTTAGTAAGCGGAGGTTATTTATTACATACATATACCGCGATATTCCATCTCGAAGTGGAATTGGTATTATATTATATATATAGCAATATATATATATATATATATATATATATTGGCATATGTATATATTGCAGTTGATTGATTTCCCGCATTTTCTTTTAGCGGATGAGACCCTATGCGCCGTTAGTAAGCGGATAATATTTATAAAATCCCATATACCGCGATATTCCGTCTCGAAACGGAATTGGTATTGTGCTAATGTCCGTGGATGCAGGGAAACAGGTTGGAGGGATCCAACTGGATTCCTCACAAATATTTATTTGATTTCATATATTGTGATATTTGATTGTTTATCATGGATGATATATGATGTTTGAAAGTCGTGATTGACTATTTGATGTGTTACATCATCGGATCCAATTTTGAAGTTTAAAAACAACGATTTAATTTCTAAAGTGATTTTTGGAAATATACGTTTATAAAATATTTTTGGAATTGATTTATTATAAATAAATAAACGTTATAATTTTAAAGTTATAAAAATTATATTTTTGAGAAATATAGTTAAAAGTTGATTTTTGAAAATATGGGATTAATGATTTTACAAAATAGTTTAAACTAGGATTTTTGAATCTATTGTAAAAAGTTTAAATATAGGGTTTATAAAATTTGATTATTTTATAAACCAAAGAAAATGGTGAAATTATAAAAAAAAAAGTTTAAAGATGTTAAAAGAATGATATAAATTGATTTATATAAAAGATTTACAGATTGATATTTGTAAATTAAAATATTGGAATTATAAAACGAAGTTTTTATAAGAGTTAGAATGAATTGTGAATGAATTTCATAGATAAATGAAATTTATAGAATTATGAACGGTGAAATTATAAATGGAATTTTATAAGCAGTAGGTTTATAAAATTTATAAAGTTATTAAAGGAATAAATTTTGGATAAATAAATGAATCTTATAAGTTATAAGATTTATAAAATTTATGAAGTTTAAAGGAACGATTTTTTTTAAACAAATAAATTATAAGTATTTGACTTATAATATGAATTTTCAATATATCATTGTGATATGAATTGAGATAGGTTAATAAAGGAAATTTATAAAAGGAAGTTGTTATAAAATAAATAGAAATAGAATTTATAAACATTGCTTTATAAATCCGCAACGACTTATTTTGATAAGTGAATTATTGTAATTTATTAATGGAGTTATATTCACGTTTTAGACAGTGAATAACCGTTTAAAATAAAATGAATAGAAGTGATGAAATTTATTAACAAGGTATATTCACGTTTTTGAATAGTGAATATTATGTTAAAGAAATTATTTTGGATGTGATATTTGAAATAGAATTAAAACGATCTAAAGATGTTTTAAAAGGTGTTGAGATTCGAAACCATAGATTTCAATATTTATTGTTGAAATAGATGTTTTCGAGAAATAAAAGGAAATAGTGGATTATAACACTGTTGTTATAATAGATGATTTCCGAAAGGAAATGTTTTGTATGGTATTGGGATTTATATATATCTATTTTAATTTTGAATCCCTATACTAGTGATTTTGGGTTGTCGTAACGATGTTTTACGCAACATTCGTTTTGGCCCAAATAAATATGGTTAAGTGAATGATTTCCTTAACGAATGAAATATACACTTAATTTCGATTAGAGTATATTAAATATTTTCTAAGCGTAGAAAATAAAAGGGCTTGTGAATTACTTATAAATAAATAAGTATGGAAATGTTTTTCCAATGTGAAATGAAAAGTTTAGAGAATTTATCCTTTTAAAGATAAATTGAAAATGAATAATTGAAAGCGTATATTCATAAATATTTTGGAAATATAAATTCAATATGGAATTTATAAATGAAATTTGGAAAATGGGTTTAAAAATAAATATCGATTTATTTTTAAAGTATGGAAATTATGTTTATATCTTGTAAAGATATTTTTGTGAAATAAATAATTTGGAAAATTATTTGGAATCTGGTGATGTTGTGCATATCCATTGATAGTTCAATAACCGACTATCAATATTTACCTTTGAATGGTATTTGTTGTGATTTGCTTGAAATTGAATGCCACACTTATTTTTTAAAAAATAAGCGCTCACTATTCGGGTTAACCGGGAAAGGACCTTGGGGTCGTATAACCCATTCCGAATAGGTGATACGACGTTAGGAATTGCATTCGAAGACCGGTGTTGAAGACCCGGATATTTTCGAAAACGAAAGGGTTTCTTGTCGAATGTCTTTGCATCGACTGGTCCCCGGTATAGAGACTCCATATGTGATGGGAAGTCCGAACGTGATTAGTGAATATCCGGATTGCAAGGACTTCTTTGTAAGTGCCTTTGGTTCTGTTCGAGCCCGGAACAGACTTGTATGGATTGTATGTCTGACATTACAATTTGAGATATAAAGTCGATTCTTTCAAATATATTTCTGTTGGTGGCGGAGAATTTATTCTTTTAGCTTAACACCCTTCTCTGAGACGTACGAGTTCAGAGGTTATATAGTTGAAGTTATCAGCAATATATTCCCAATTTGGTAATGTGACATACTGAGTGTTGCTGTGAAATGATCATTGTGTTGATTATTTGTGATAGGATCATTTGTTTGATCGTCTATCTTGGTGATCATTTCTATGATCATTTGTTGACCCAAAGCATGGCTTTTGTATAAAGTATGTTTTGTGGACGAGACTTCGTCGAGCCTCACACCCCGGAATGGTCAAAACAGGAAAGATGCGGCAAGGTTATGAGGGGTAGCGCCCTTTAGGATATGTGCATTTCCTTCTGGAAAAGGGTGGTATCATGGTATGGAGCCCAGATACTTACTCATGTTGAAACACTTTATTATTATGATTGTGTGAATTGATTAGAGAGCTCTCGGAAAAAGGTCCCAAAGGACCGGGGGATTGCATATTCGGTCAGTTGTTACTCAGTTATGGGTAACCCGGCCTTGTGTTGGTAGAGATCCGGTTTGGTTCTCGGGGATGTCCATCCAGAGGCATTCTCATGTGGCAATGGGAAGTTCCTTGGCCTGATCATTCGTTGGAAATCCAATTCCCAATACGAAACTTGTACGGTATTAGTTGTAGGACCTGCCATTCACTTATGGTGGTCACCACTGTTTGGATGGTAGCTATAGTAGGCATAGTTCGAAATGTCTATGTTGGCTAAGATTTATATTCTACTTTCGAAATGAATTTTTCCTACACTATGCACTAGTAACAGTATCAAATGTTATTTTAAAATGCGTATCAAGCATCTTTGACTATCATAAGGAGAAATCTCCTCCGCTTCTGCGTTTGCATGTGTGTGTGTGTGCGGGAGGCCTTATGGTAGTCTCATTTTTAAAAGCATTGCGAATCTATTTTAACATATTCCTCTATTTTTATTTTTAAAGAAAATCAACTGTTTTGAGTTCTCACACCAGTCACATGACTGACTTGGAGTTTATTGTTTTCCTTCCTAAACTCTGGGTGCCCACCAATTTCCACACGGGCAGTTAAGAGTTAAGGTTTATCGGGATATTCTGGATATTCTGGAGTTAGTGGAGGCAAGCTGGATGGCATGGCGTATTACTAGTTTATATAGTATTTCTTTTCCGCTGTTTGTTGTTGTATGATGTTGTACACTCTGATGATATGATGTAATGTAATATGACGTAATGTAATAACTGATATAGTTCCTTGGTTAAAGATTATTCATTGATTATTATATGTTATTCCGCTGCGAATTGTGAGATTCTGATGTTGTTTCTGTCGTTTATTTCTGTTCTGTTTTTTTCTTTCTCTCTTCTCCTACCTCTTTCTTTTTTTCTAAAACAATAATGGTTCAGTTTTTCGGCAACGAAAAATCGCTTTCGTTACATTTGGTATCAGAGCTGTTGGTTAAGCGACAACCATGGCTCTGTTGGGTGTTACTCATTAGAGATAGAGTCAGCAATACTCTAGAATGAGTTTGAGTGTAATAATAGATATGAGCGCGTATTTGTTAGTGAATATAAAATTGTTTTTGAATCGGGTAAATAAGGTAATTTTGCCCAAAACTATTTTGTATAGAAAAGAAATGATTTTCTATGAATTATTATAGTATATGGTTGCATGATTGTTAGGAAGTGATAATATTGAATTATCATTAGTATATGGAAATAAAGTAAAATGGATTGAATTCAAGTAAATTAACTTGATAAATTATTAATTCATGGACTAATGAATTGAAGTTGAATTGGTTAAATTAAAGTTTAATCGTGAGCTAAATTTGAAGATAAATTTGAATTTGTATATAAATTCAAGTAAGTAAAAGGAATAAATTGAAATTCCCTTTGTTAGTAATTAAATAAATTCGAGGTGAATTGAATATTGAAATGAATTAGTGAATGAAACTAATTTAAAGTAGTAATATGAATTACTAAATGAAAGAAAATCGATAGAATTCAATATTTAGAATTGAGAATTGAATTCGAATGAAATTTAAATTGTGAATTGAATTCAAATAGAATTGAATGAGAATGAATGTGTAACTTCAATAGTGAAGTAAAAACATATAAGAAGCATATGTTGGAAATTGAGTAATGAATTGGCAAAATGGTTTGAATGTTGGAATTGGATATTATGGATACTACTGTTAGCAGGATATACAGGTGTATTAAAAGAAATGGAATTGGAAATTTTGATTTCAAAGATAAAATTGAATTGCTCGACAAAAAGGTACGTATTTCAATTTCAGTATGAGATTTGATGACTTTCTTCTCTAGCCACTTGGCTTTTCTCTTTTCTTTTTGATTCTGAGGGGCCGTGGTGCCATTTTGTAGTTGTACCGAGCTAGCCGCGCAAAGGAAACGCTGGCGAAATTTTTCGAAAATTTAGGGTGTTAGAAAAATTTTGAGAAAAATTTAAAAGTTTGAAATTTGAATTTGAATTTAAATTTGAATGGTTAGTAAAACAATATTGTTTGAAACCTATAATTGAAGTTGGAAAGATAGTTGAAATGACAGAGAATCACTAATAAAAAGATTTAGGTTAGAAAGTTGATAAAACTATTTGAATTATAATAATCAAGATAAGGGTATTCTTCTTAACTTGTAATTTCGGGACGAAATTCTTTTAAGGGGGAAAGATTGTAACGACCCAGAATTTTTAACAAGTTAATTTGAAAATATTTAATTAATTTTAAATTTTTGAATGATGGTTTGGATTGATTTTTCAATATAACTTTGAATTTGGCGATTAAATTATAGAATTTAATCTATTGAAAGTTGAATAAAAATTTAAGTCTTCAATTTTAAGCCGATTAAAAATATTTCAAAGGCTTAGAAAATTCATATTGATAATATTGAAGATTATAAAAGCTTCAGAATTTAATTTGAAAGTGAATTGTTCAGTTTTGAAATTTAATCGTTTGAATCGATATTCAAAATAGTCGTCCGAGGCACAGTCTCGGAATTCGACGAAACCAGTTCCATTGGGTCCGGAATATTGAATTATTCTAGGATTTCAAATTTCGTATTTTTCGGAGTTGATATGTGAGCACACGGTGAGTAAACGCGTTGCAATTGAATCAGATTCAATTTAAATTTAAATTTTAAATTTAGTCAACGACATACACACGTTATCTCCTTTAATCACGCGCTTGAAGTACGCCTAGAATCACGGCTACATCATGTAAACCATGATGCCTCCTTTCGTTTTTAAAATCCCTCTCTCCCTCAATCCAGTTCGAAGAAAATAAATAATGGCCGATACTTCTCACTACCTCAAGAAAAAAAATTATTATTCGTTCTTCATCTCGCACGACAATTTTCCTCCTTTCTTCCCTCAATTCACAAACATGATTATAATGGCCGCAGCGTTGTGTGTATATATATATAAAAAAAAAAGGTTTTGGCCGCGACCTCAAAATCAAAAGGGGGGCAGCTCGATCGAAGCATCGCGATCGAGTGTCGATCTGGGGGGGTGCAAAATTTAGGGCTTCGTGGCGATAAGGGGTTCGTGGTCTGGGGCGGCGCGAGTCAAGTGGAGATGGCGCGTGTTGACCGATGATGTAGGGTTGTGTGTGCGCGCGAGTTGGAGGCGCGGCGCTCGCGAGTGGGCCGCGGTGGCGATTCTGGTGCTCGCGAGTGGGGGTACGAGGCAAGAGGGACTGCGGCGTCGCGCTCAAATTCAAGCAGGCCGGCAACTCGATGGTGCAGCGGCGGCTACAGCGTTGTCATGGAGGTGAATGGCACGACGCGTGGTTCGAGGCCGAAGCGGCGACGTCGACAGCAACGACAGGCAGTAAGGTATAAATGATATTTTCAGTTAATTTGAATAATACATATATATACATATATTTGAAAATCACATAGATTTTTAATCTGCAGTAAGGTTTAGTTACCAGTTTATATTGATTTCATTTTAATAAAAATAATAAATTTTTACAGTAAGGAACGAAATAAATATAGGTGTAAATGAAATTTATTTAAAAAGAGAAATAAAAGGAAATGATAATAATATAGATGTATATATCTAGACAGTTTTAAATGAAACGTAGAAATTTTAAATAGTTGGGATTTCTATGCAGAAATTTGTTTTTGAAATCTTAAAATAAATAAATTTTATTTGGTTAATTTATTAAAAAGAAAGTTTAGTTTAATTCAATATTTAGTTAAACAAATTTATTTAAGTAAATTTAGTTAGAATTTAAATTTTATTAGATAAATTTGTTAAGAGTAATCTGTTTAAAATTAATAGGGAATTAGTTTAAAATTCAGATTATTAGTTTAAACCCAAATGTTTAGTATAAATTAAATTATTTGTCAATTTAATTTATTTATTGGTGAAAGGAAATTTGTTTGGCAGAATAATTTGGCTAATTTAATGTACCTGAAAGGAAATAAATTTTTAGATTAGGTTAAAATTAAAAGTGTTAATTAATTTAACCTATTGAAAAGAAATTGGTTATTCGATTTGTTTCGAATATTAATCAATTTTAATAAATGTTATTACAAGGTCGAATATTTTGATTTGTAAAGTTATGTTAAAACTAAAATAATAAGGTGATAGATTTATTTAATTAACCTGTTTTAAGTCACTAAAATTAATCTGTTAAATGAAAATAAATATTCAAGTGGATTTGATAAATTGTTGAAGTCAAAATTTTAAAGACAGGAATATTATTTTTAGAATGTGAAAAGTGTGTATAAAAAGAGAATTAATATAAAATTTAAATGTTTGGTTAATTTACTAAAAAGAAAATCTTTAGTTAAAATTAAATCTATAGTTAATTAAATTATTTGAAAGAGAGTTTGGTTAATTAAATTTAATTTTTAGTTAAAATAAAATTTTTAAAGAAGAAACTGATTTAAATAAAACTATCAGTTAATTTAACTATTAAAGGAGAAAACCGATGAATTAAATTATAAACTAGTTAAATCAAACGAAAGTTTATTATTCGATCATTTCGAATATTAATTAAATTGTATAATATTTATACAAGGTATAAATCAAGAAAATCGAGTCAAGATGGGAAATGGATTGCTAATAAAAGCAAAGGTGAGAACTTCTCACTCGGAATTTTGTTGTTTATTTAAATTTTAAATAGTTAGATTTAAAATTTGATGATTGAATGATTGAATGCTTGAATGATGATTGTTATATATATATATATATATTGGATGTGAATAGACCCTATACGCCGTTAGTAAGCGGAGGTTATTTATTACACACATATACCGCGATATTCCATCTCGAAGTGGAATTGGTATTATATTATATATATAGCAATATATATATATATATTGGCATATGTATATATTGCAGTTGATTGATTTCCGGCATTTTCTTTTAGCGGATGAGACCCTATGCGCCGTTAGTAAGCGGATAATATTTATAAAATCCCATATACCGCGATATTCCGTCTCGAAACGGAATTGGTATTGTGCTAATGTCTGTGGATGCAGGGAAACAGGTTGGAGGGATCCAACTGGATTCCTCACAAATATTTATTTGATTTCATATATTGTGATATTTGATTGTTTATCATGGATGATATATGATGTTTGAAAGTCGTGATTGACTATTTGATGTGTTACATCATCGGATCCAATTTTGAAGTTTAAAAACAACGATTTAATTTCTAAAGTGATTTTTGGAAATATACGTTTATAAAATATTTTTGGAATTGATTTATTATAAATAAATAAACGTTATAATTTTAAAGTTATAAAAATTATATTTTTGAGAAATATAGTTAAAAGTTGATTTTTGAAAATATGGGATTAATGATTTTACAAAATAGTTTAAACTAGGATTTTTGAATCTATTGTAAAAAGTTTAAATATAGGGTTTATAAAATTTGATTATTTTATAAACCAAAGAAAATGGTGAAATTATAAAAAAAAAAGTTTAAAGATGTTAAAAGAAAGATATAAATTGGTTTATATAAAAGATTTACAGATTGATATTTGTAATTTAAAATATTGGAATTATAAAACGAAGTTTTTATAAGAGTTAGAATGAATTGTGAATGAATTTCATAGATAAATGAAATTTATAGAATTATGAACGGTGAAATTATAAATGGAATTTTATAAGCAGTAGGTTTATAAAATTTATAAAGTTATTAAAGGAATAAATTTTGGATAAATAAATGAATCTTATAAGTTATAAGATTTATAAAATTTATGAAGTTTAAAGGAACGATTTTTTTTAAACAAATAAATTATAAGTATTTGACTTATAATATGAATTTTCAATATATCATTGTGATATGAATTGAGATAGGTTAATAAAGGAAATTTATAAAAGGAAGTTGTTATAAAATAAATAGAAATAGAATTTATAAACATTGCTTTATAAATCCGCAACGACTTATTTTGATAAGTGAATTATTGTAATTTATTAATGGAGTTATATTCACGTTTTAGACAGTGAATAACCCTTTAAAATAAAATGAATAGAAGTGATGAAATTTATTAACAAGGTATATTCACGTTTTTGAATAGTGAATATTATGTTAAAGAAATTATTTTGGATGTGATATTTGAAATAGAATTAAAACGATCTAAAGATGTTTTAAAAGGTGTTGAGATTCGAAACCATAGATTTCAATATTTATTGTTGAAATAGATGTTTTCGAGAAATAAAAGGAAATAGTGGATTATAACACTGTTGTTATAATAGATGATTTCCGAAAGGAAATGTTTTGTATAGTATTGGGATTTATATATATCTATTTTAATTTTGAATCCCTATACTAGTGATTTTGGGTTGTCGTAACGATGTTTTACGCAACATTCGTTTTGGCCCAAATAAATATGGTTAAGTGAATGATTTCCTTAACGAATGAAATATACACTTAATTTCGATTAGAGTATATTAAATATTTGCTAAGCGTAGAAAATAAAAGGGCTTGTGAATTACTTATAAATAAATAAGTATGGAAATGTTTTTCCAATGTGAAATGAAAAGTTTAGAGAATTTATCCTTTTAAAGATAAATTGAAAATGAATAATTGAAAGCGTATATTCATAAATATTTTGGAAATATAAATTCAATATGGAATTTATAAATGAAATTTGGAAAATGGGTTTAAAAATAAATAACGATTTATTTTTAAAGTATGGAAATTATGTTTATATCTTGTAAAGATATTTTTGTGAAATAAATAATTTGGAAAATTATTTGGAATCTGGTGATGTTGTGCATATCCATTGATAGTTCAATAACCGACTATCAATATTTACCTTTGAATGGTATTTGTTGTGATTTGCTTGAAATTGAATGCCACACTTATTTTTTTAAAAATAAGCGCTCACTATTCGGGTTAACCGGGAAAGGACCTTGGGGTCGTATAACCCATTCCGAATAGGTGATACGACGTTATGAATTGCATTCGAAGACCGGTGTTGAAGACCCGGATATTTTCGAAAACGAAAGGGTTTCTTGTCGAATGTCTTTGCATCGACTGGTCCCCGGTATAGAGACTCCATATGTGATGGGAAGTCCGAACGTGATTAGTGAATATCCGGATTGCAAGGACTTCTTTGTAAGTGCCTTCGGTTCTGTTCGAGCCCGGAACAGACTTGTATAGATTGTATGTCTGACATTACAATTTGAGATATAAAGCCGATTCTTTCAAATATATTTCTGTTGGTGGCGGAGAATTTATTCTTTTAGCTTAACACCCTTCTCTGAGACGTACGAGCTCAGAGGTTATATAGTTGAAGTTATCAGCAATATATTCCCAATTTGGTAATGTGACATACTGAGTGTTGCTGTGAAATGATCATTGTGTTGATTATTTGTGATAGGATCATTTGTTTGATCGTCTATCTTGGTGATCATTTCTATGATCATTTGTTGACCCAAAGCATGGCTTTTGTATAAAGTATGTTTTGTGGACGAGACTTCGTCGAGCCTCACATCCCGGAATGTTCAAAACAGGAAAGATGCGGCAAGGTTATGAGGGGTAGCGCCCTTTAGGATATGTGCATTTCCTTCTGGAAAAGGGTGGTATCATGGTATGGAGCCCAGATACTTACTCATGTTGAAACACTTTATTATTATGATTGTGTGAATTGATTAGAGAGCTCTCGGAAAAAGGTCCCAAAGGACCGGGGGATGGCATATTCGGTCAGTTGTTACTCAGTTAGGGGTAACCCGGCCTTGTGTTGGTAGAGATCCGGTTTGGTTCTCGGGGATGTCCATCCAGAGGCATTCTCATGTGGCAATGGGAAGTTCCTTGGCCTGATCATTCGTTGGAAATCCAATTCCCAATGCGAAACTTGTACGGTATTAGTTGTAGGACCTGCCATTCACTTATGGTGGTCACCACTGTTTGGATGGTAGCTATAGTAGGCATAGTTCGAAATGTCTATGTTGGCTAAGATTTATATTCTACTTTCGAAATGAATTTTTCCTACACTATGCACTAGTAACAATATCAAATGTTATTATAAAATGCGTATCAAGCATCTTTGACTATCATAAGGAGAAATCTCCTCCGATTCTGCGTTTGCATGTGTGTGTGTGTGTGCGGGAGGCCTTATGGTAGTCTCATTTTTAAAAGCATTGCGAATCTATTTTAAAATATTCCTCTATTTTTATTTTTAAAGAAAAACAACTGTTTTGAGTTCTCACACCAGTCACATGACTGACTTGGAGTTTATTGTTTTCCTTCCTAAACTCTGGGTGCCCACCAATTTCCACACGGGCAGTTAAGAGTTAAGGTTTATCAGGATATTCTGGATATTCTGGAGTTACTGGAGGCAAGCTGGATGGCATGGCGTATTACTAGTTTATATAGTATTTCTTTTCCGCTGTTTGTTGTTGTATGATGTTGTACACTCTGATGATATGATGTAATGTAATATGATGTAATGTAATAACTGATATAGTTCCTTGGTTAAAGATTATTCATTGATTATTATATGTTGTTCCGCTGCGAATTGTGAGATTCTGATGTTGTTTCTGTCGTTTATTTCTGTTCTGTTTTTTTCTTTCTCTCTTCTCCTACCTCTTTCTTTTTTTCTAAAACAATAATGGTTCGGTTTTTCGGCAACGAAAAATCGCTTCCGTTACATTTGGATTGGATGAATGAATAATCTTTTTAATTTTATCTAAGGCTGTTGAGTAAATGATCCGCTAGTAGTTTATGCTTTATTCCGTGCAATATAAAAGTTTTGAACCCGAACAACTATTTGTTTGTTTGATTGAATGGTTGTTTTGTATTTGTGTGTGTTGTTTGTTGAAATTGATGGTTGTTGTATTGATTTGTTGTTAGTGATTGAAAACACCTAAATATTTCATTTTGTATAAATGTTAACCCTTTTAGATTATATAAGTGAAATGCAGGTTTTGGAAGCAATTGCTACTGCTTTTGGTTCCATAAAATATGCGTTAATTGCCCGACTAATAGGTACATTTTCGGATTACGGGTTATGGCATTATTATATTGTTTTCCCGTGTTGGGATATATATATTATTTTGGAAATTATATGTGATATATTGTTATATTGATATTATATGTTATTCCGAGCCTCTCCGTACAAAGGAGACTCTGTCGAAATTTTCCGTAAAATTTTGGACATAGAAATTATTTTGAAAATTTTCTTCCAAATTTTATTCATTTAAGTAAAAAATAGAGAGGATATAATGATTATAAAATGGGTATATTTTATTTAAAGTAATAAGATTTGTAAATTATTGTTTATAAGTTAATATTTTGAATAAGATTTATTGTTTATTTAATTCTTCCTTCTCCCCTCTTTTTCCTTTTCGGGGATGAAAAGTTTTGAGTGGCGGAGAGTGTAACAACCCGTAAATTTCATGTATTTAATTTGGTTGAATTAATGAGTTCTTGTAATTAAATTTAGTAAAAAAAACTTTAGAAACTAATATTGAAATGAACGCTAAAATAAAATATATAAATGGTGACTTAAAACCTATTTACTAGCAATTTGAATAAATTTAAATAAATGAGATGGGGTAAGTAGAATTAACTAATATGTTAATGTAAATTAAGAAAGTATTGGAATAAATGATATTCCATTCATACTTGTAAGCAGTTATTATAAGTTGCATGTTGAAATGGTTGATTGAATTGGAATTTAAAATTTAATTTAAATGAAAAAATATAAAGGATTACAATAACGGAAATTTAGGTAATAAGGTTAGAACAAGTTGATAAGTAGTAACCAAAATAAGGGAATAGTATTAATTTAAATAAAGTTGAAACAAATTGGATATAGAGAAATAAATGTAAGCATTTAATAAATTAATTAATGTTGATTTCAATAAGTGGTAATTGAATAAAAGTCAACGTTCTCTAAGTAATCATATTACTTGCTGGAAAGTAATACGTAATTGATTGAATGTGATTACGAAATATAAAATTTGTGTATACACGGGATTTTTAACAGTGATTGTTAAGTAATAAACCTATAAAGGCATGTAAAGGAAATATGTAATAATCTATATGTTGTTTATTTCGTTTAGTATGTTAAATTAAAATTTGGGAATCAAATCTCAATTAAGGGAAGTTAAGAGGTACGTAAATTTGAAATAAAATCTAATAAATATTACATTAATACGGAATGTAGTACAAATGGTTGGGGATTGTCAAATTTGGTAAAAAGGGATTGGACTTAGGAAATTTTGTTAATTGAGTTTAAAACCTTAATTAATACGCGTTATTGACAAGATTCATATATTTATATAACCGTTGACACAAATCAAAGATGTATATAGAAGTATCAGTGAAATGAAATGTAAACAAATGTTAAGTATGCTTATAGGTTAAAGATTATTTGAATAAAAAGAATGGGAATTAACATTTAATTATTTATTTGAATTTAAATTACGATAATATGATTTATTGCAATTAAATGGATTTAATATTTAAAAATTTCATAAATATAAATTTAGATGAAATTTGGCGATATTTACGTAATAGATATGAATCCAATGGTAGTCTCATCCATTGGATGCTAATAGATTGAATAATTAAATGAAAGCCAATTAAAAGGAATTTTTGCAAATTTAATTTATAATTTGCGAATATAATGAAATTGAAATTTAACGCTGAAATGAATAAATTTGTTAACTCTAAATTTACATCTGGATTTGGTTTAATTAATACGAGGGATCAAGAAAATAAAAGTGATAAAGATTGTCAATTTCAGAATTTAATCAGTTTATTGTAAATTTATTTAATTAACATAAAAACAGCCATTTTGGCCACTGACTCGGATTTCAACGAAACCAGTTTCATCGGATCCTTAACGGTGAATTATTATAAGATTTCGAGTTTTGTAGCGATCGGGCTTGTCGTTTGATCGTACGGACTCGAAACGCCTTGAAATAAACGCAATTGAAATCAATTTGGATAATATTGTTTTTAGCATCACTTCTTCATACGATGGAATTTGGACTTGAATCCTTTTCCATTATGTTTAAAATATTTTAAAACATCTATTTTGATATATGGATTGACCCGATTTCGTTCCGGGGTAGAAACGGGCTTTTCGGGCCATTTAGCGTTCAGCCCGTATACCAATCCGATCCATCTACTATTTTTCAGCATTGTCTATATATAACCCGTTATAAACCCTAACCACTCCTTCGAGGTTCAGAGGCAAAAACGCTGTATCTACTTCGGGTCAGGAAAAAATTGACTTGGGTCACTCCGGGTCGTTTTGGCAAAAACTCCAAGCAAGCACCGGGGATTTGAGGCTGCGCACCGAAGTCGATCCCGAAGTCGACACAGGACCAGAATTTTCCAATTTTCAAATTTTCATAACTTTTGCGTACGAGTTCGGATTCACGTGCGATTTATTTTGCTGGGATTGTATCGGAATTCCAGTGGCGTTGGTTTGGACGGATTTGGAGACCGTCAAATTTTTGGGTTTAGATTCAATTTAGATTCAATTTAAATTCAAAAGGTGAGTGTTTTAACCCACTCACAACTTCTAAAATTTCTTATGTTTGTTAAATTAATATATGATGTGATTTGAAAATTTATTTATGTTTGTTTGGCCTATTTTTAATCATCATATCGGTTAATTACATTTATTTAATTAAATTGTTATTTATTATTTATTGCATATTAACTGCCAGTTAAATTTATATTTATTTTTTCTTGCATATAAACTACCAGTTAAACAGTTATAATTTGCATTTGAATATAAACTGATAGTTGATACCAGTTATTTATCACCTATTATATATTGATATATTGTTTGATTTTGGATGATGATTGTGATAAATGGATGTATGATTTTGATGGATGAATGGATGTTTATTTATATTAACTACAAGTTGTTATGCATTTCATTTCATTCGAGATTAGGGTATGAACTGATATATGACCGTAATTTTTATTTTAAATTACGGATTGAAATGATAAATATCTGTATCACTTGACCATAGGATAGAAAATTTTATATAGACACCATCGGTCTATATGTATAATTATTTTTAAAATGACTTCTATGGTTTGGATAGGATATGGTTTAATAAATATTAAATTTTGATATTTTATAAATATTATTTCATATATACATATATAGTTAAATTGTTGAATTTAAGCTATGTATAAATTTGTTAAATAAAAATGAATAAATTGAATAATGGAGTTTGATAATTTATATTATATGGTTTAGTACATGTTTAAGATATTGTATATATATAGATTTTTAAAGGATTCAAATCAATTAAGATTGGAAGATAAATCGGAAATTTGTTTGGAATTGAGCATATTTTAAAATTTAACTCCATAAGTTGATGTAAACTTATTATGATTGGAAATTTAAAGGTATGATATTTATAACTGGATTTTTATTCAAGATAAATCAAATGAATATTTCTAGTATAAATAAATTGAAGGAAATATTTAGTTGTTAGTAATTTGAGTTTTATTTAAAATGATAATTGATTTATTATGTAAATATTTTAGACTAAAATATAGAATAATGAATGGTTGAATAGAAAATTTCCAACCTTTGTTTTTAAATTGTTAAATACTCAAAGTTTGAAATATATTGGAATCAAAGTGTTTTATTGAAACCGAAAGAGAATATAGATTTATGGTTTTAGACTTAATTTAAAGTGAATAAATGGGAAAGGCGTGGAAATTATTTTCTTTATAAAGTAATTTAAAAAAATTGTTTTACATACTGTTGGATATCCAAACCATTCAAGTTTTAGAGGTTATGGTTTTAAAACTATGAATTTCGAATATTATATTTTGGAAGTTATAATTCAAATGTTTGTAATCCAGATATTACAAATTTTGAAGCGGTATGATTTTGGAAAAGAAATATATTTGAAATAAAAATGATATTATTGATTTGGGTTTTTATAAAATAATATCAAAATGAGTTGTTTTGGAAATGGAAATGATATCGTATTTATGGGTTTGAAATGGATAATTATATTCTGCTTTTAAAGTATAAACTATTTTTAAAGACCACGGTGTTATAATAACGTTTGGTTGTTGAAGACACCGGGATCGGAAGTTGTCATACTCTCTGCCAACTCCGAAAACCACTTTAACAACCGTGTACGCGGTGGAGATTCCAGAATGAAGTGGGATGGTGGCGGCGTTTCCTCTAAGGTAAATACATGGACCCAACTCCCATGAATTGGCATAAGGTGGCTAAAACAGGAGCGATCGACGGGTTAGTAAGGTAGCAACTTTGATCGGACACTTCCCTTCGATACTATACTCTGACTTTGGATTGATTCGGTAGCCACCTTCACTTTTGATTTCTTTGATTTGGGGGAGTTTGTCCGAGTTGGGCAGTAGCTGCGCGCTACGCGTTACCACCGACCTGGAAGCGTAATTGGTATATGTACCCTAGCATTGCCTAGTTGCGCCGTGTCACCTACCCTATCGCGCCTTGTACGAGTTTGGTTTTCTCCCGTAGCCCATGGAGTATTTAGGGTAGTCTCCCGATCTGGACATGCGCTGATACTGGATGGACTACTGGGACTATTACGTGTTAAGGGCAATATGGATAACCCCTTAATGCCAAAAAAAAAACTAAGTTTATTTTACAATTAGACACTATTGTAATAGCGCAATATACTACATAGTAATTAGTTTAACGGATCTTTAGGTGATGTAAATCTCGAGCATCTCTTGAGTTACTGCACTCATATTTATTTCTATTAATTTAACTCACATAAGGTCTTTTAGTTCTGACTCGAGTGTTTTTGTCTTTTCAAATTCTCTTAGGTCAGTCCGAGCGTTTTAGGATTTGAAGATCTAGCTCTGGAGGACGAAGATGAAGTTTTGTATTACTATTATCTTCTATACTATTCCACTAGACCATTTAATTCCGCTGTATTGATATTTATTGGTATGTGAACTCTGATATTTATTGTATAAAGAAGAAGCAAATGTTTTGTAAACAGTTTTATGAACTATATATTGATTATTGTATTTATCCTTCCGCTGTGAGATTCTATTTTATTTTATTTTTTTCTCTGTTTTTCTTATTTACCCCATAACAATCCGCCCTTCCTACGGTTTGAATCGGCACGTGTTTCGATTTGAAGCGTGCGAAAAGGCGGGACGTTACATTATTACTTTACATTCGTTGCTTAAGTAAGTTATTATTATTTCAATTATTGGATTATACATTATTAAGTTTTCTTATAATACAATTCACCATCTATAGACAATTTCTTTTTCACATCCATTCTTCCATATATGGTATTATTGAATATTAACTCTATTTCTAAATCATTTCAATGTTTCCTGAAGTTATAATCATTCAAGTAACGTGGAACTTTTTTTAATTATGAATGACTTCAATATTAATTTAAGTTTATAATCCATTACTTATAGCATTCACCTTTTCCACTCAGTTTGATTATAAATAGCTTAAAATGTTAACTTAAGTTTATAATCATCTTTCTTATATTATTCACGTCTAATATATTTAATCAGTAGCATTTCATATTATTAATTTAGTTTATAAAAATTTATACTATTAGAATTTTTACTTATAGAAGTAATTCAGAACACTTTTATTTTTCCAAGTTTTACTTGAATAATATTCTATTACATATTCTTTATTTAACATTTCAACACTTAACATTTGGTAAGTTATATATATGTCGTAAGAATGAAATTTGAATATTATCCAAGTTTCTCTTATTTATTTAGTCAACAAAATGTTCAATAGTTGCCATTTCTCATTTTCTTTTACTTTTTATTTACAGTTTTCAATTTTTCAGTTTCTTATCTATTTCATTAATCATTTTAACATCAAATTTCTTATTTTTATTTTTGAAATTTCCAATTATTAATATAGTCAATATTCCATTTCAATTATTTTAAAATAATATTTGGAATTCAAAAATCAAGATTAATTTATTAAAACAATTGTGCAATCGCAACGGTCTTCCTACTTTGAAACACGAAAATGAAGATCAATAATGCGTGCACTCATCATCAAAATTAATTTCCAGTGAGTAAAAGGGGAGTACAAACTTATTTCATTCCAAAATTCCTTTAAAACGTTTCTGTCATATCATATTGAAATATCCATATCAGCATATACTTCTAAATACGACTATTATTATATTCCACCTTTGAAAAAAAAAATCTTGGAATTTAAGTATCAAGTTTCCACTTTATATTTATTCTATTTGTAAATCTTATTTTTCAATCAGTATTTATAAAATTTCAGTACTAAACAAACAAATATATACCAACCAACTATATCATTTATAAAATTTATTATTTCATATAAAAATATATGATAGGAAAAATTATTTCATTTACCTATTGTTAACGCTAAAATTTGAACGCTAACACCCCGGTGTATGAAGTGTAGTTGTGAAAGCACCACCCGATGATTCGGGAGCAGAGTATAAGCAGAAAATCACAGGAAAAAGCAGTGAATAACAATGATTTTATAGTGGTTCGGCTCAAGAAAAGCCTACGTCCACTTTAATTCTCTTTATTGCTAAACCGATTACAACTTTACAACAATCCTCAATTACAATTATGACGAGACAAACAACTAGAACTTTGGTAGAGAAGAATTCTTCGAATCCATGTAGATTGTGTTAGATTTTCCCTTGAAGTTAGTTGGAATGTCTTTTGAACTTGAAGTGTCAGGTGAGTTGAGAATTCAGCAGAGTATTGGCGCTTGAAATGATTGGCCAAAAGTCCCTTGTATGTTGGAGCACATGCCGTATTTATAGAGTTTCCCGGACTAAGTCGTATGCAACTTACAGAACTTCACGGGTTAGCTTAACCCGGCCGCGACTTAAGGCAAGTTTTCACGAGGTCAAGGATTTCACGGGTTAGCTTGACTCGTTTGCAACCTAGAGTAAGTCTTCGCGAGTTAACGTGTTACAGGGACACGGGTTAAGACTTAGCAGGTCGTGAACGACTTAAAATCAGCCAGCCACTTAGTGACTGCTTCGGGTTAATTTAAGTCGCTTGGACCTCCCTCAGTTAGGTTGTTCATTTCCTAACACGTGAGCTTGTTAACTCGCTAACCAGCTGGCTTATTAACTAGTTGACTCGTTAGCTTTCTAACTCGTTAACTTGCTATACTTGCTAACTCGCTAACTCGTTAGCTGCTGTGAACTCTAACTCGCTAAGTCGCTGAGTGCATTAACCCGTTAAGTCGTTGAACACCAAGTTGTTACAAACCCCGAGTTGTTGAGTTGTTCCATTCCTCTAAGTCGCCTCTAACCTTAACTCGCGAGCTAATTGAGTCGTAACCAGTTAAGTCGGTCCATTCCTTAAGTCGCGAGGTTTCTTGAGTCGTTAGAAACTTTGAGTTGATGTGTCGCTTGGTCTCTTGGCCCACTAAGTTGCGTAACTCTTAAGTCGTGAATCACAACAGGGTTAACATTTGCCCCTCGAAGTACACGCCTACGTCGTAAGTCGTGTGCTTCGACTCATCTTAACTCATGCTACCCTGAGTCGTTGAGCCGTTAGCGACTTATAAGAGGCTTGAGTCGTTCGTATCGATTCGAGTCCCTCCGCTTGCGTATATATGCTATCGAGATGCCTTCTTCTTCCCTTTTACTCAAATTCATATCTTA
Organism: Allium cepa; assembly: GCA_030765085.1. Classification (NCBI taxonomy): domain Eukaryota; kingdom Viridiplantae; phylum Streptophyta; class Magnoliopsida; order Asparagales; family Amaryllidaceae; genus Allium; species Allium cepa. The sequence goes on along the minus strand of CM060943.1, from coordinate 933,238,093 downwards.
ATTCACTTAGCAGATTCCCAAGCTTCCTGAAGAAGAATTCGAATCAACTAGTTCCGATCCACCAATTATTCTCACAACGTAAGTGATTCCAATCATTATCGAACCACGATCTCGGTTGGACTGTGAATCTTCCAATCTCTGTTCCTATCTCGATTCCATTGAACCATGACTTTCACGACCTCCATTTACTCCACCGCTTCCTTTCGCTGTGAATCATAACCTTTAATCATTGATAAACGCGTCGTTACTACGATTTGCGAGACCGCACTAGGCTTATGATAGATTGGTGGTGACTTGATTTTTAGATGGTTTGGTGGCGTGGAGGAATGGTGAATTTCATGGAGAGGATGGTGAATTTCCTTATGCAGCTGTTAACGGGTTATTGGGTTGCAATTTGAGATAGTGAAATGTTACGTGCAGGAGAAGTTAGTGAGTGAGCAGATCTGAACGACTCAGGGATCTTGAGCGACTTAGCAAATCTGAACAGTTCTGGAGTTTTGAGCGACTTAGCATGCTAAGCCGTGCTCGACTTAGGAGTTAGGATCTTTGAATAGCTTGGTCTTCCCAACGACTTAGTAGCTTAGGACCTTCTAATGACTTAGTAAGCTAAGTCTCGCTCGGCTTAGGACTTAACCAATTTTTTCGCTGCTGCACACCCTTGTTTCTTGTGACCTAAAACTTAAGCAATCTTGCTTTGCCTTGATTTGAAGCATCGAACTTTGACCCCTTAACTCATATTGTGACTTAAAGACTTGCATCAAGTTTGACAACTTCAGGATTTTGACAAATCTTGAACAAGTTTCCATACTGAACAGCTTGAATTCGTTTATAAATTGCACCAACTTGTAAGCTAACAACCTGTCAAACACAATTTCTGCAGAGAACAAAGGCGAATATACTGCCATTGACTGCCTATATCAAATGACAGATTAGCCGATAAAGAATAACTATTTCAAATGAATTATGTGAATGAAATGTTGTTAATCAATCAAACTCAAATGGCATATTAGAGCAAAGTTAGAACAATCAACTAAAACTGATTGGTTTGCATCAATACAGCATTTAAACTTTGAGACAACAAGCTCTGAAACTTAATAATCGATAAGTATCGACTAATTTGATTTCAGTTATATTTACTTGTCATTCTTATCAGTTTTGCACAACACTTCACACACTTTTAGGAAACGTGCACCTTCACATTTGAACATCCAGTTGCTTATATAGAATGTCTTCTCAACACGAAGAGTCGACGGGCCAGGCTGAAGATGTCTTCCTACTGGCCAACCCATTGGTTGACCCTCCGGAGAGAACTCCTACAACCCTGAATCAGCGGGTGTTCAACCAACTGCGCATCCAGTTTGGTATTGCTGAAGCTGACGCCTTACTCCCGGGACCAAATGACACTGCAGATAGGCCCCCTCTCGGCTTTATCGCTGTTAATCGCCAAATGTGCTTGAGTGGAGCCATTCCTCCTTTCAATGACTTCTTACGACAGCTTCTTCTTCGCTTAACTATCTCTCCATTTCAATTACACCCAAATGGTTATGCCATTTTAATAGGGCTATGTGCACTGTTCATGAGGACATTTAATCGCCTTCCCAGCTTTGAGGAGATTTGCTATTTATGCTCATTCATAAAATCTAAGGACCATCCCTCTATTACTCTCGTGAGAAGCGTGAGAGGCCGTAAATTGATTATGGGTCTCTCTGAAAGTGCTCATGGGTTTCTGAATCAGTACTTCTTTGTTCTTTGCCCCCCGGGTTTTATAACATCTGGAGAGTTGGAAGTAAGTTTCGTTCTTTCTATTTGGGCTTTTCCGAAATTCCAGTTGTCAAGTGCTAACTTTTGCCCTTTACCTTTGCAGCATTTCCTCCTCTTTCAAGAGATTCAAGACATAAGGCGACTTTTGAAAGATTGAGTGCTGTGCCAGTGGAAGAGAGGAGCGCTAAGTTCTTACTGAGGGATGAGTATTTGCACCAACTCGGGCTTCTACACCCTTCTCGATCTATCCATCCTTGCGAAGTCCCTGATTCTCCGGCTGAAGCATTAGATGCCCCGGCTTCCATTGAAGAGCCTGTGCGGAGTGAAACTGCTATCGAGGCTTCACTAGTGAAGTGTTCAACTCCGAAGGATGCTGCGGGGCAGTCTGACAAGTCTGTACTTGCCCCATTTATCGAAGAGGAAGAACCTCCACGATCTTCCGGGAGATCTGCTGACGAAGGATTTGAGAAAGCAAGTCCCAAAAAGCATGATGGTGATGATGTTTTTGAGGGGTTGAGCGACCTAATTGTGACTTCACAAGAACTTTTTAAAGATGATGTTTCCAAAACTATCTCTCCTGTAATCGAGGCGACATCTTCTCTACAACAAATGCCAACTCCTCCTACTCAAGTTATCACCACCTCTACTCCACAGAGTGGTCTGTAGCTTGATGCGTGTAGTTTACACATTACACAACACTTAGGATTTTTCAGCACTTGTTTGTGTTTGACTTCTTTTCTCTAAAGGCTTTTAAGACTTGTCTTTTTTCCTTTCAGATCCTTCAATGGGGCGTAGCGGCAGCGGCTCTTACTATAAAGACTTTCAGCGCTATGGAGGGCGTGGCAACTATGATTATAGACGCTACCTTACTGGTCCCAGAGAAACCGATGAGCAGAGAGCTACTCGAAAAGCTAGAGAGAGGAGAGAATATGAAGAACGCCATGAGAGGGTAGATGTGCGACATGAGTCTTCTTCAAGAGGCGATGACTCTCACAAACGTAAAACACATGATGGTCGGGGGAAGAGCCACATTGTCGAGGACCCGAGCAAGCGGGCCAAACCTAGTGAGAGGCACGCATCTGCAATATCTGAAAAGTTTGACGCTCCCATCTCTATCGACATTCCTTCCAAATCCCCTGCTCTTGAAGGAAGCGCTATTCAAACACTTCTTAATAGGCCTTCATATCGTGTTGAAAGGGGCCCACCGACCCTACATAGCCGATTCCCGAATTGGTGCTTGAAGGGGGTGCGCTTCAATCTTGATTTAGTCCCCATTGATAAAGAAGCCATGTACCAAAATCTTGATGCCGTCAGACTCGATATTGAAAAAATGTCTGGATGGCAAAAGCTTGTTGATGAACTTCAAAGGGTCAATCGGGCCAATATCGAGGTGATGCTAACTATGGAGAACGATAAGTCGGAATGGCAGAAGATTCTTGACCAGCACAACATCGAGATGAAAAACATAACCGAGTATAACGAGAAACTTGAAGCTGAAGTCAAGCAGCTTAAAGACGATCTTACCACCTCTTCTAACACTTACACTCAAAAAGAAGAGGTGTTACAAAAACAAGTGCGGGATGCACATGCTGGCCAAAGAGATGCCGAAGCTAAAGTTGAGAGGCTAGAAGAGGTCGTAGAGAATTACCGCACTGATGCCGCTTAGTTGCGGAGTAAAATGAGCGCCCAAGACATGGAGATTGAAGCGTTAAAAGCTCAACTTGCTAAAACTGAAAAAGAACGAGATGAAGCCATGGCTGGTAAAATCGCAGCTGAAGAATCTATTCAAGCCATGGAAGCCAATGTCAGTTCAACTCTATTCGACTTTTACTTGCACAGCGTCTTGGGGCGCGTCATTCTCTCTTTTCTCGGTCCTAAATACGAAATCACCTTGGCTGAAGTGTGGGAAACTGTTCTCGACATGTTCAGAGGCGCCGGGTATACCAAGGAAGAGCATGAGGCGCGCTACCTAGATGAGGAAACTCGCGCTGCTCTTGCGAAGGGAAAAGAGCAACTCGCCAGAGTGCGGAATGGGATGGCGGAAGAGGAACGTTCTGAAAAAGAATTACCACCTACTACCTCTGTTTGTCCTTTAGTTTCTCCTGGGGTTGACATCACAGGTTCCAGTGCTCATTCCCCGCCTCCTACAAGAACCAAGGTAATTACCCCTACTGATGATGAGGCTTTGGAGGATATTGGAGCTCAAAATTATGAGATTGAACTAACGAAGCAAATATCTTCAGGTAACTTTGACATTGGTCCGACTCAGGTGGATTGCCTGCTTGCTCCTCAAAAGTTTGATGAGCTTCTCGATTACTTCTTGAATCTTGACGAACCCATATCTCCCTTCTTTTGGGGAGATACTAATATTTTTAACTTCTCTTCTTCTGCAGTTGAAACACCAAGTGCTGTGCAAACTTCGCCTCCTCCGGTTATCCCTCCTCCGTCTCTTCAGGTGGCTCCTCCTTCTGCTTCACAGCCCGGGTCACAAGAGGAGCAAATAGAGGCTCTTCATGGCTTAGATGACCCTATCGCTTCGCAAGAGCAGAAAGACGAGGGACTTGAGGGAGGTGAGATATCTCCGGAGCGGACTCCTTCTGATGACATAATTTTGTCTGCTCTTGTTACTCCAGGGAGTGAGTCTTCTTCGAAGAGGAGGGGGAAGAAAATCATTGCTACTGAAGAGGAACCAGAAGTTGCACCAGTTGCACCTCCCTCTCCTTTTTCCCTTATGCCTACAGACCGACCTGAAAAGCTAATCATTCGGCCGGGTAAAGGGTCCAAAGGTGGTAAGAAGAAATGAAGATTCCATCTTTTAGCTTCTTGTCTTTTGCATGTACTGGTCGAGAATTGTGCGGGTACCGGCCCCTGCTTTTTATTTTGAAACTTGTATCTGCAATACAATTGAATAAAATGATCCTTTATTTGTACAGACTCCTGTTTGAATTTGAGAATGCATTTATTATTCATTTTTGCACAAGTTTATTTATATGATATTGCAGCGGACATATGGCATGTTGTTTGAGCATTACTTTCGCCGATGTGGCTATACCATATTGTATGTAACTATACCATGTTGCCCCCATACCATAAGCTTGCTGCAATATTTTATACTTCTAGGGGACTTGCACTCTTATTTTCTGAAGAATAATTATTTCATTCTTGAAGAAATTTTTCGTAGAGTACAACTCCCTTCATATAAGTTTTTACGCTTTGTCCTTCGAAGAAATCACTTTTTTTCCTTTTGCTTATGTACACATTTTACCAAGTGAATTCTTCTATGAGGTAAAGCGGGCCTCTGAAGGGTACTTTAACTTTTTTTTTTTGAGGAAGATTATTTTCTAGAATAGGTAAATCACTCTTCCTTTGAAAGTTAAAGTGTGCTTTTAATGAGGATTTTTTTTTAAAAAAAAAAACATAGAAAGTTGTACCTCTGCGGAGGGATTTTTCACGTTTCAACACTTGGAAGTTTTATTTCAATCTTGGTGAAATGTGTACCCCCAAAGAGTTGTGCCTTTGAAGAAAGCCTTTCCACGTTTCAACACTTGGAAGTTTTATTTCAATCTCGGTGAAACGTGGGCTTCCGAAGAGGTCTTTCTTCTTGATTGTGCCTCCGAAAAGGTCTTTATTTTGTTTGCATTTCAACTTTGGTGAAGTGAAATTCCGAAGAGAGGCTATTACACTTCAACTCCTGGTGAAATGTGCCTCCAAAGAGGTCTTTATTTTGTTTGCATTTCAACTCTGGTGAAGTGAAATTCCGAAGAGCGGCTATTGCACTTCAACTCCTGGTGAAACGGGCCTCCGAAGAGGGCTTTTTTTTTTTTTACATTTCAACTCTGGTGAAGTGAAGTTCCGAAGAGCGGTTGTAACACTTCAACTCCTGGTGAAATGGGCCTCCGAAGATTTCCTAGAAGTTACTCTCTTATGGTTGGAGGGTCATGACTCCTCCAATCTTTTTTGGTTGAGTAGAGAACTTTCTTTTTTACGGCATATGCTTCGTTGGAGGTCTTTATCCTCCGAAGAGTTGTGCCTCCGAAGAGGACTTTAGTTGTTCCTTGTCCACTTGCTTATGCCTTTTCAGTGATCCTCTATTTTATTTTTTTCATTTTATTTTTTTCAAGCTTGCACACCCTTCCCTTACAAGTAGCTTGTTTAATCCAAAGAAGTGTACTTCATTGCTAGGCCAGTTCACGAGAACGGACATAAGCTTCTTAATTGGATGTTTGTTTGTTCAAACTTCTCAATTTATTAGCTAAAGCCCGCTTTTCGGCGAAATCATTGACCGTTCAATTTAAGCACTTCTTATCTTGGATTTAAGCTCGTGAATTTTGCGACTTGGAATTTGTTTGTTGAATGATAACAAGAATCATTTGGTCTTGTAATGTGCAAGTTTTGTTTTCGTTGCCTGCAAAAATTTTAATCGACATTTCAGTAATACATTTAATGTACTTTTCATATCGAAAATAAAGCAAACATGTAATAATAGTAAGGAACACAAGATTTATAGTGGTTCGGCCAAGAATTTGGGTCTACATCCACTTTATAGTCTTTCATTATTCACTTGCATCGGTTTTACAATCGCTTTCAATTACAGGAATCATACAATCATAATTCTTTTTACAATATTTCAACAAAGCTATCAAGTAAAGTATGGACGCAAGTGATTGCTTTTCCAAGCTCTTGGAATTTGATCTCCTTCGACAGTAGTGAGTTTGAATGTGCCATCCAGAAGCTTTTGACCTATGACATATGGTCCTTCCCAATTTGGCCCAAACACACCTGTCGCTGTCATAATTCTCTTTAGGACTAGATCTCCAATTTCAAAGCTACATTGGCGAACTTTGGAATTGAAATGTCTGGCTATCCTTTGCTGATGAGATGCGATTCTGAGCTCAGCCTCTTCTCTTTTTTCATAAAGGAGATCTAGTGCCTCAAGCTGTAGTTTCTCATTCTCCGCTTGATTGAAATGGATTCTTCTATGTGAAGGGACCTCTGTTTCTACCGGAATCATTGCCTCTGATCCGTATGCCAATGAAAACGGAGTATGCCCAGTCGCAGTTTTGTGGGCAGTTCTGTATGCCCATAGTGCTAGCGATAGCTTATCGACCCAACCACCTTTTGCTCTTTCAAGTTGCTTCTTGATGGTTGACTTGATAATTTTATTTACTGCTTCCACTTGCCCGTTTGCCTGCGGATGGGCTACTGCTGAGAAGCTTTTTCGGATTGTTAATCGTTTGCAAAAATCTTGGAATTCTTCACTTTCGAACTGAGTACCATTGTCTGTAATTATTTTTTGAGGCACACCGTATCTGCAAATGGTGCTTTTAGTCACAAAACTTATCATCTTTTTTGAAGTGATAGTAGCCAGTGGTTCAGCTTCTGCCCACTTAGTAAAATAATCTACAGCAACAATGGCATATTTAATTCCAGATTTGGCAGTTGGTAACGGTCCTACAAGGTCTATCCCCCATATTGCAAACGGCCATGGACTGACCATCTGTGTGAGTTCATTGGAAGGAGCTCTAGGAATTTTGCCGAATTTTTTGCATCTGTCACATTTTCGGGAATAGTCTGCTGCATCTCGATTAATTTCTGGCCAAAAATATCCGTATCGGAGAATCTTTTTCGCTAAAGTTTGACCACCTAAATGATCACCACATTCTCCCCCATGCACCTCAGCTAGGATTGTTTTGGACTCTTCCCTGGATACACATCGAAGTAACGACATTGAGAATCCCCGTCTGTATAACTGGCCATCCTGGACTATATAGCGAGAGGCTTTCCTCGGTAGCTTCTTTCGTTCTTTTGAGTTTTCCGGTAAAGAGCCATTGAGCAGATATTCTGTTATTGGAGTCATCCATGATTCTTTCTCTAGAGACATGCTCATGATCCAATCAATATCCATCTCATCAATGCTCGGAGTCGACAGGACCTCCACTGGAGTTAACCCAAGAAATTGAGCTTCGCCTGTGCTAGGATACTTTGCGAGAGAATCTGCTTTCATGTTTTCTTCTCGAGGAATGTGACTTATCATGTAATGATCGAAATCACCCAGGAGTTCCCAAGCCTTTGACAAGTAGGCGGGCAGATTCCCCCCTTTTGCTTGGAATTCCTTTATGACTTGGCATACAATAAGCTGAGAATCACTGAAGATCTGTAACGCTCGGTGTTTAGTTCTTTAGCAATCCTTAAGCCAGCGATAAGGGCTTCGTATTCTGCTTCATTGTTTGTTGAAGGAAATTCCAATCTTAGTGCGTAGCATAATGATCGACCTTCAGGGGTCTCAAGTACAATTCCGGCTCCAGAACAGTAGTCGTTTCTCGCGCCATCGACATATAACTTCCATTGGATTGGGGAATCGTCGATCGTTTCCTCCTCACTGTTACCCTTATCTGTGAATTCTGCGATGAAGTCCGCTAAAGCTTGTCCGTTGATTGCTTTTCGGGGATGATAAGTGATGTCATATTGACTGAGTTCAATATTCCACTTTAGAAGACGGCCCGAAGTCTCAGGGCGAAACAGGACTTGCTTTAAAGGTTGATCAGTGAGGACTCTAATAGGATGAGCTTGGAAATATTGCCTCAACTTCCTAGATGCAATTAGTAGGCAATAGGCGAGTTTTTCCAACTTAGAGTAATTCATCTCTGCCCCACTGAGTCTTTTGCTGATATAGTAAACTGGATGTTGAATCCTCTTGTCTTCTCGTATCAGCGCTGCACTTAAAGCATGAGATGATACTGCCGAGTATATAAGAAGATCCTCGCCATCGCCAGGCCTAGAAAGTATTGGAGGCGTTTCCATATGGCGAATCAATTCATCAAAGGCTTTTTGGCATTCGGGAGTCCAATCGAAGTTTTTCTTTCCTTTCTTTAAGGCGTCAAAGAATGGGATGCATTTATCTGTGGCTTTGGAAATGAACCGACTTAGGGCGGCGACTTTTCCATTGAGACTTTGCAGTTCCTTCTTCGTTCTAGGAGCTTTGACTTCCTTTAAAGCGGTAATTTGAGCTGGACTAGCCTCAATGCACTTAGCGCTCACGATGAAACCTAAAAACTTTCCGGGTTCCACTCCGAATGAACATTTTAAAGGGTTGAGCTTCATTCCGTACTTTCAGAGGACTGCGAACATGTCTGCTAAGTGTTCTATGTGTTCCACTGCTTTCTTAGACTTCACTAACATGTCATCGACGTAGACTTCCATAGTCTTGCCCAATTGCGGTTTGAACATAGCATTAACAAGTCTTTGGTATGTTGCCCCTGCATTCTTTAGCCCGAAGGGCATAACTCTGTAGCAGTAAAGACCAACGTCGGTGATAAAGCTCGTGTCCTCCTGATCTGGCTCATGCATCATGATCTGGTTATATCCGGAGTAGGCATCCATAAAAGATAACAATTCGTGTCCCGCTGTTCCGTCTACCAGTTGAACGATCCTGGGTAATGGGAAGCAGTCTTTGGGGCAGGCCTTGTTTAGATCTGAAAAATCGATGCATACTCTCCATTTTCCGTTGGCTTTCTTAACCAGCACTGGATTTGAAACCCAATTCAGATAGGTAGATTCTTTGATAAAATTATTCTCCATGAGCCGATCAACTTCTTCTTTTAACGCTTCCGACCTTTCTGGACCTTGAGTTCTCCTTTTCTGCTTCACAGGTGTAAATTTTGGATCAATATTTAGAGCGTGTACTGCAACTTCTGGGGATATTCCGCACATATCGGCATGAGTCCAAGCAAAAACATCCAAATTTGCCTTTAAAAAAGATATTAAGATATTCTGAATTGACACATTAAGTTGTGAACCCACATTCAACACCTTGTTTGGGTCCTTTGGGTCAACAGGTACTGGTATTGTTGTTTCCACTGGTACCACTCTATTCTCCCCTGCACTGACTTTTCTAGGATCCATCTCTTTCCATGCTCCGCTGTGCTCGCCAGTGCAGGGCCCGCCCTGTAATTGCTAAAAGGCTGGCTCTTTGATGCGGACTGGCGCTACCGCATCCTTTCCCATTTCTCTTTTCCTTGCCTCTCGCAGCTCTGTCAGATAACACTCCCGCCCATCATTTTGATCCCCTTTTATAACTCCCACTCCATTATCTGTGGGAAATTTAATGGTGAGGCACCACGGGGCCAGAACAGCTTTGAATGCTGCCAGAGTCGGGCGGCCAAGGAAAGCAATATAAGCAGAAAATTCGTCGACAATCACAAAAGTTTGCTTGCGGACCACTTTTCTCTCTCCTTCCCCAAGTTCCACAAACAAATCAACGGTTCCTATCGGCTGTTTTGGCTCCCCAGTGAAGCCAGCGATTTTCTACGATGAGGCTTGCACATCAGCCATAGGGATCTTCATTTGGTCGAATGTTTTCTTGAAGAGGATATTGGAGGATGCGCCACAATCAATGAGAACTCTTCTGACAATAGCTGGCCCGATACCAGCCGAGATGACTAAGCGATCCAAGGTAGGAGCTTCAATATCTACGGAATCCCTGGCTCTGAACACAATATCATCATTGAAAGTTCTTTGTTGCTTCAGGGGCATAGCACCTTCCAAAACAAATACGTCTTCCTCGGTCGGTACATACTTCAAAGCTCGGGTATACCTTTCCATCTCACCCCAGCTCCTGCCTGCTGGGTGAGGTCCTCCCGTAATGACATTGATAACAGGCCTTCCGGATTCATGCCCTGCAGTCTTTTCACCTGTCCTGGGTTGATGAGCAGGAGCTCGTTGCCCCTGACTAGTCGAAGCGGGATTGCTGCTATTCTTTTCCACAAATTGCTGCAGCTTGTTTTCCCTTATCAATTCTTCAATCAAAATTTTCAATTGGCGGCATTCATCGGTATCATGACCGGGTTGATTATGGAAGCGGCAAAACTTTTTGCTTTGTACAGCTTTTTTCCCGGTTCTCAGAACGGGAGGTTTAGGATAATCAACAGAATCTTTAGTGGCAAGGTAAATACGCTCCGGCGTATCTGATAAAGGGGTATATTCTGATGGCTTGAAGGAACGAGGCTTCTTTAGATTTTTCTGTCTCTTCCCATCATTATTTTCCCTTTTCTGTCCTATAGATTCATTCTTGCGTGGGGTAACAACATTATCTTCATCTTTTTCCAATGCTGCCTTTACCGGTATAGGACGGCTTTCCAGATGTATGAACTCATCTGCTTTCTTGTAGAATTTTTCAAGGGAATTTGGTTCCTTCATGTTAAGCCATTTTCCAAATTCGCTCGACTTGTCGATGGCCCTCATCAGATAGGTCAAGATCATCCGTGGTTCTGCATTGTCTACCTCGGCCAGCGCTATATTAAAGAGATTCAAGAAAGATCTGATAGTCTCACTTGGATTCTGCTCTAAACTTGACAACGACATAATATCTTTGGCTTTTGAAGCGTATAGTCTGAACTGCTCCTTGAATTTCCGGTTTAAGTCAGAAAACTGATCTATAGATCGGATTGGCAACTTGGTGAACCAAAGCAGAGCTACACCTTCCAGATATACAGGAAAATATCGGCACTTTATTTCATCAGAAGCTCTGGCACCTGTCATGTGCCAATCATACTTATACAAGAATTCGTTCGGATCACTTGTTCCTTTGTAAGTTGGGATAGTTGGAGGGACGAACTTCCTTGGGAACTCAGCCTTTAAGATTCTTTCGGTAAACGGGGTTTTACTTGGAGCGAAACCCCATTCCTTCTCATCTTCATTCCTTTGCATGCTTTCCTTCATGATTTGTCGAACCATTTCAGAAAGATATCCCTCATCATTTCGAGCTTTAGATCCACCAATTTCAGGAAATGTCCGCTCAAAGGGGCTAGCAGCCCTCTCAGGAATGCTTCTTTCTTCATCCTCATGAATGTTGCCAGCAAAGTTCCTTTCATTACCCGTTGGTTGACGGTTTACCCCAAGCAAGTCATTCAACTTATTCAAAATTAGGGCATTTTGGGCATTCTGAGCTTCCAATTGTGCACTTTGGGCATTTATCTGCTGGTTCAGCCCTAAGATTACAGCATCCAACTCCGCTTTTGTAACTCCAACAGGTGGAGTGGCTTGACTAGGTACTGGGGAAGCGGAGGTTCCCTCTTGAACATTTCCAGATCTAACAGATCTACTCTTTCTCCCCGGAGCCATGATTTCAGATAAACTTCTAGTCTTCAGAGAGGTTACTTCAACAAACTTTCGTGGAGCAATGATGACAGTTTGCCTGAGTTCAGCTCTCAGTGAAAGCACCAAAAATGTTAACGCTAAAATTTGAACGCTAACACCCTGGTGTATGAAGTGTAGTTGTGAAAGCTCCACCCGATGATTCGGGAGCAGAGTATAAGCAGAAAATCACAGGAAAAAGCAGTGAATAACAACGATTTTATAGTGGTTCGGCTCAAGGAAAGCCTATGTCCACTTTAATTCTCTTTATTGCTAAACCGATTACAACTTTACAACAATCCTCAATTACAATTATGACGAGACAAACAACTAGAAATTTGGTAGAGAAGAATTCTTCGAATCCATGTAGATTGTGTTAGATTTTCCCTTGAAGTTAGTTGGAATGTCTTTTGAACTTGAAGTGTCAGGTGAGTTGAGAATTCAGCAGAGTATTGGCGCTAGAAATGATTGGCCAAAAGTCCCTTGTATGTTGGAGCACATGCCGTATTTATAGAGTTTCCTGGACTAAGTCGTATGCGACTTACAGAACTTCACGGGTTAGCTTAACCCGGCCGCGACTTAAGGCAAGTTTTCACGAGGTCAAGGATTGCACGGGTTAGCTTGACTCGTTTGCAACCTAGAGTAAGTCTTCGCGAGTTAACGTGTTACAGGGACACGGGTTAAGACTTAGCAGGTCGTGAACGACTTAAAATCAGCCAGCCACTTAGTGACTGCTTCGGGTTAATTTAAGTCGCTTGGACCTCCCTCAGTTAGGTTGTTCATTTCCTAACACGTGAGCTTGTTAACTCGCTAACCTGCTGGCTTATTAACTAGTTGACTCGTTAGCTTTCTAACTCGTTAACTTGCTATACTTGCTAACTCGCTAACTCGTTAGCTGCTGTAAACTCTAACTCGCTAAGTCGCTGAGGGCATTAACCCGTTAAGTCGTTTAACACCAAGTTGTTACAAACCCCGAGTTGTTGAGTCGTTCCATTCCTCTAAGTCTCCTCTAACCTTAACTCGCGAGCTAATTGAGTCGTAACCAGTTAAGTCGGTCCATTCCTTAAGTCGCGAGGTTTCTTGAGTCGTTAGAAACTTTGAGTTGATGAGTCGCTTGGTCTCTTGGCCCACTAAGTCGCGTAACTCTTAAGTCGTGAATCACAACAGGGTTAACACCTATATTTCAAAACAATGTTGTGTTGATCCGTCCTATTAAGTGTTAAGAAATACCTATCGATGCCATAGCGTTCTATGTACCGATTGGAATTTATAAATACTAAATAGAACAAATTAACGCAATATAAAACCTTTTACAACACTAACAAATACGCTATCTTATATATATACACTCATGACTCATTCTAGGATAGTACTATCCTATTCTATATGAGTGAAGACCTACAAAGCTAAGGATATAGCTAAATCAAAGGTTTGATACCGAATGTAACGAACTGCATTTTTGGACGGTTTAAATCGACGATAAACCACACACGTCAGACTCAAACCATTCAAAGAGGTAGATTGTTATGGGTAAATAAGAAAAAGAAGAGAAAGAAATAAAACAAATACAGAATATCGCAGCGAAATGACAAAATATAATAATCAAATAAACGGTTCATGAAGCTGTTACAAATAACATTAATTATTCTTTTAAAATACATATCAGAGTAACATAGCACAAATAAATAATAAACAAATGCAATGGAAAAACATGATGTAACGGAATAAATATAAAAAATAACAATATTACAAAATCTGTCATCATCCTCCAAATAGCAGTCTTCGATAAACTGAAAATCTCATACTGACCCTAGCGAATTGAAAAGACAAAACAGTCAAGTCAGAACTAAAAGATCTTATGTAAGTTAAATCAACGGTAAAAAAAATATGAGTGTAATGGTGTCGGAGATGTTGTCGGGTTTTGACATCTCCTATCCAGTGTCAAATGTGAGTGTAATAACTTAGGAGATGTTCAGGATTCGAACTCCTAAGGATCCATTAAACTATCTACATACATAGTACAATATTAACGCTTAAAATTGAACGCTAACACCTCGATGTAAGTAGAGATCAAGTGAAAGCACCACCCGTCAATCCGGGAATTAGAAGTAAGTAGAAAAGTCACAGAGAAAGCAGTAAAAAACAACAGTTTTACAGTGGTTCGGCTTCAAGTTAAGCCTACGTCCATTTTAATCTTCTTTATTGTTGAATCAATTACAAATTTACAACAATCTTCGATTACAAAAATGATAGGACAGATAGCTAGAACTCTGATGTAGAAGAATTCTTTGAATCCATGTCGATTGTGTTAGAGTTCCTCTTGAAGTTCGTTGAGATGTCTTTCGTGTTTGAAGTGTCGAGTGAGTCGAGAAATCAGCAGAGTATCGGCGTCCCAGCAATGAGCCAAAAGATCCTTTCTCCGTTGGAGCTAGTGTTGTATTTATAGGGGGATATCGGAGTTAGGTCATAGGATGCGAATGACCTAAGGGTAGGTCGTAGGTCGCGCGTGACCTAGAGGACATGGCTTACTGCTTTGCACTTGATCACTCGGTTGGTATTGATAGGTCGTGGGTCGTGAGCGGCTTAGGGGAGGAGCGGCATAAGATGTCGCGACATAAGAAGTTACTTCGGTCTGCTTAGGTCGCGAGCGACCTAATGAAGAGGTTTTATGCTTGCGGCCTCACTCTTTCTTTGCCAATTAGGTCGTTAGGCCATTAGGTTGCTAGGTGCTAGGTCGTTTAGGCCGTCACACCTTAGTTCGCTGTAGAATTTCTTCCCTGTTAGGTCGCTCCCCTTATTAACTCGCTAGGTCGTCCACCCCTTAGGTCGCTAGGTCCATAGGTCGTTAGGTACTTAGGTCGCTAGGTCTCTTCCCTTCTGACTCATTAACCAGTTGAACCACACTCTGCCTTAGGTCGCATATCCTTTAGGTAGTTAAACCCTTTAGCTTGTTAGCTCGCTTAATGGCTTAACTCGTTAAGTCGTGGAACCTTTCAACCCTTTAGGTCGCTGAGTTCTTTAACTCGTTAGGTCATTGAGCCATTGAAAGAAGGTGTTAACACTTTCCCCTCGAAGTATACGCCTAGAGACTAGGTTTGTGTTTCGATATTTCTTAACTCATGCCTTGTTGAGTCGCTAGGTCGTGAGCAGCTTATGGGATAGTTAGGTTGTTTTTTGTCGATTCGGGTTCTACCGCACATGCATATAAGTTGCTCATCTTCTTCCTCCTTCCCCTTACTTGCTCTTTTGTCTGAAACCACCATTGGCGAATTTCTGAGCTTTCAAAGACAAATTCCAAATAACCGGCCGCCGATCACCTTTCCATTTGAGTGAATCTGGTCGTTGTTCAACTATATCCATCATCGAATTGCTAACCTCCCACTTTTTGTTTCCAATTCACTTTTTGTGTCGTGCTTCATTGCGAACCATGTTTCGATCGACTCGCGGCTGCCATCGATCATGTTGTCGTCGTAATTTGTGATAAAATAACAGTGCATTGGATTTGTGGTGATTTTGAGGTGATTCGACGATATGGAGAGATGAGGGTTTTTGTTTGTGGAGAAGCTGGCGCGTTATCGGGTTAGGAGTTAGGCGAATTGGTGCACTGAGAACGCCTTTAGTTAACGGGTTAGTGGATTCTTGGTCGAACCATTGTGCTCTGGTGATTGTGAGGTGATGGACGCGTGGCAGCACTTGAGTGGAGGATGGGCCTTAGGGTCTTTGGCTTGAATGTGAATCATACGACCTAACTTGCTTGCGACCCAACATGCTTACGACCTAACATGCTTACGATCTAACATGATGGCATAAGATAAAGCTTAGAGTAGAGCGACCTAATAACTTAACGACCTAACTTCTTGCAACATAAATTTTAGGTCGCGGCCGAGCTAGTATTTAGACAAGTTTGCTTTATTTCGACAAGAAGCCTCATTCCTTAATATGCATCACAACTTTGACTTGTAGGAACATGAGTGATGAACTTTGACCCATGATAAGTCGCTTGAGCTTGTTTACTTGCAAAAATATGACAGCATTCAACACGAATTCTCAATTTGAACTTACCAAAATAAATTGCATGAACTTGTTGCACTTCTTGCATGTTATATTAACTTTAGTGCTAACAACCTGTTAAATACAACATTTGCAGAAAAATGGGACGAATATACTGCCACTGATCGCCCACATCGAATGACAGATTAGTCGATAAAAGATAATCAACTTAAAGAAACTATATGAAATGGTGTGAATCGACAAATTCAAGTGAAGTATTAAAGCAAAGCCATATTAATCAATTAAGACTGACTTGTTTGCATCAACACTGCACTTGTATTTGGACTTAAAACAACAAGCCCTGAAACTTTAAAATTAACAATTGCATATTAGTTTATTTTCAGTTACATTTTCTTGTCGTTTTTATTGGTTTTGCACAACACTTCAAACATTTAGGAAACGTGCACCTTCATATTTGAATATCCAGTTCCTTGTGTAGAATGTCTTCTCAAGAAGAGATAATAGAGCAAGCTGGAGGGGTCTTCCCGATAGCCAATCCATTGGATAATCCTCCGTAACGAACTCCAACTACCCTGAGTCAACGGGCGTTCAACCAACTACATATTTAGTTTGGTATTGCCGAAGCGGATGCTATACTTCCTGAGCCAAATGACACTGCTGACAGGCCATCTCTCGGTTTTGTCACTGTTAATCGCCAGATGTGCCTGTGTGGTGCCATTCCTCCCTTCAATGAATTTCTTCAACAACTCCTTCTCCGACTAACCATCTCTCCATTTCAACTGCGTCCCAATGGCTACGCCATCCTGATGTGATTGTGCGTTCTATTCAGGAGGACATTTAACCGTCTTCCGAGCTTCGAAGAAATTTGCTACTTATGCACATTCGCATAGAATAAAGACTGCCCCTCCATCATACTCGTGAGAAGTGCCAGAAACCGTAAACTAATCACCAATCTTTCCGAAAGTGCTCACGGTTTTTTGAATCAATTCTTCTTCGTTCGCTGCCCCCCAGGGTTTTATGCCATCTGGAGAATTGGAAGTAAGATTGCTCATCCCCGTTCTTTCCGTTTCTGAGTTTTTCGAGATTCGAATTGCTAAGAGCTAATTTCATTTATTTCTTTTACAGCACTTCCTCCTCCCTCTAGAAATCCTAGCCACAAGCCGACTTTTGAAAGATTAAGTGCCGTGGCGATTAAGGAAAGAAGTATTAAATTTCTGCTGGAAGATGAATTCATCACCAATACGAACTTCTGCACCATTCTCGATCTACTCAGCCTCATGAAGTCCCTGATTCTCCAGTAGAGACATCGGATGCCCCAGTTTCCGTCGGAGAACTTACACTGAAAGAACCCACTATTGAGGCTTCATTGGTAAAGTGTTCTACTTCAATTGATGTTGCGGGGCCATCCGGCAAACTTGCACTTGCCTCGGACATCGAAGAAGAGGAACCTCCCCAACAATCCGAGAAATGTGGTGACGAAGGAACTGAGAGAACAAGTCCCGCCAGACATAGCGGTGATGATACTTTGGAAGGGTTGAGCGACCTGATGATTACTTCACAGGAGCTTTTTAAAGATGATCCTATCACTGCTAAAGTTACTTCTCCAGCAGTTGAAGCGACATCCGTCCTGCAACAAACTACATCAGCCCAAGAGTTGACACTAGCTGTAAAATCCATCATCGCCCCCCAACCAAGGAGTGGTTCGTAGTTTGACGCGCGTAGTTTAGACGTTACACACACTTAGGACTTTTCAGCACTTATATGGATTCAACTTCCTTGCTTTGAAGATTTCTGAATTTATCTTTTCTTCATTTTCAGGCTCTGCAATGGGACGAAGTAGCTCCTACTACGATGATTTCCAACGTTATGGGAGGCGTGGCTCTTATGACCCCAAGAGGTACCTTCCTGCCTCTTGGGAAACCGGCGAAGAAAGAGCTGCGAGGAAAGCTCGTGAGAAGAGTGCTTATGAAGAACGCTACGGGAGACGGGACGAATGACACGATTCTTCCCAGAGAGAGGATGATTCTCACAAGCGAAAATCCCGTGATGACAAGGGAAAAAGTCATGTCACTGAGGATCCGAGTATATGGGCCAAACTTGGTGAAAAACTGACATCTGAAATCTCTGAAAAACCCTCTACTCCCATCTCTTTGAAAATTCCTTCCAGCTCTCCTGCCCTTCAAAGAGCTGACATTCAAAAAATCATCAGCAAGCCCCCGTACCAAGTTGGGCAGGGTCCGACTACTCTTCAAAGTCCGTTTCCGCACTAGTGCTTAAAGGGAGTGCGCTTTGATCTTGACCTGGTCCCAATTGAAAAGCAAGCCATGTTGAAAAATCTTGATGCCGTCAAACTCGATATTGAGAGAATGTCTGGTTGGCAGAACTTGTTGACGAGCTTCAGGGAGTAAATTGCGCAAACCTCGAAGCCATGCTGACTATGTAAAGTGACAAATCGGAGTGGCAGAAAACACTTGATCAGCATGATGCGGAGATGACCAGTATCGCCGCTTATAATGAGAAGCTTGAACCAGAAGTTGAAAAACTTAAAGAAGAGCCCGCCACTTCCTTAACTTCCTATTCTCAATGAGAAGTAGTGCTTCAAAAACAGGTGAGAGATGCTCACGCTGCACAGAGAGATGCTGAAGGTAAATTTGAAGCACAGCAGCAAGTTGTGGAAGACTACCGAGCTGACGTTGCTCAACTGCGAGAAAAACCCAACTCCCAGAACTTGGAAATTGAACTGCTAAAAGCTCGACTTTCTGAAGCTGAAAAGGAGCGTGATGAAGCTATTGCCGGCAAAGCAGCAGCCAAAGAATCTCATATGGCAACTAAAGCCGAAGTCAGCTCCACTCTATTCGAGTTTTACATCCATAGTGTTCTAGGGCGCGGTAGCCTTAAATTTTTGGGACCGGAGTATGAAATCACTTTGGCCAAAGTGTGGGAAGCCGCACTTGATATGCTTGGAGGAGCTGGATATGCCGAAATAGATTTAATGACACACTATCTAGATGATGATGCATGTGCCGCTCTTGCCGGGGAAAGGAGCAACTCGCCAAGGAGAGAGCCGAAATGGCAAAAGGAGAACATTTAGGGAAGGCAACTTCAACCGACCCAGTTCAACCTTCGATTTCGGACGACATCGATATTGTTGGCTCCAGTTCCCATTCTCCACCTCCTGCTCAAGCTGTTATTGAAAGTGCCACCGCCCGCCCTGGTGATGAGGATCAAGAAAGCACTAAAGCACAAGACTTTGAAGTTGACATAGTAAAGCCTACTTCTCCAGGTAACCTCAAAGTTGATCTCGCCCGAGTGGACTGCTTGTTTACTTCACATGAGCTTGATGAAATTTTTGATTATTACTTAAATCTTGACACGCCACTTTCTCCTCTTTTTATGAGAGATACTGACTTTAACTTCTCTTCCCCTGTAGTGAAAGCGCCAAGTGTTGTTCAACCTTCCCCTCTTCTAGTTGTTTCCTCTCCGCCTCTTTAGATTACTCCCCTTCCGTTTCTCAACCGGGGACACAAGAGGAGCAGATAGAAGCTCTTCAAGGCTTGGATGACCAGGTCGCTTCACAAGAACAGAAGGCCGAGGAACCTGAACAAGGCGAAAGAACCTCGGAGCAAACTATTTCTGATGACATAAAGTTGTCTGCACTCTTCACTCCGGGCAGTGAGTCTTATTCAAGGAAGAAGGGAAAGCGTGGAGTCTCAAAGAAAAGGGGAAAAGCCTCTGCCGGCGAAGAAAAAGCAGAAGAAAGTCCAATTGTACCCCTTCCTCTTTCTTTCCCTGCTCTCACAAGCCGACCCAAAAAGTTGATCATCCGGCCAGATGAAGGCTCGAAAGGTGGCAGAAAGAAGAAGTGATGGGCTTGGGACTTATGCTTTTCGTCTCTTTTTTTGCTTTTTTTTTGCTTGTATATATAAAGACTTGTTTTGACCGGAGATTGTGCGGGTCCCGGTCCCCGCCTTCTTTTGTTTTGAAACCTGCACATGTATAAAAAATTTATAGTATGGAATAAAATGATTCTTTTACTTGTACAAACTTCTGTCTGTATTTGAGAATGCATTTATTTTCATACAAGTTTCCTCATTTTTATGTGTGATGTTGCAGTAAACCTATGGTATGTTGCTTGAGCATTGTTTTTATTTTTGTAACTATATTATATTGCCCCCATACCATGGTCTAGTGCAATCTCTTTCACATTGCCAAAATTTTGGAGAACAGCTCTTCTGTTTCAAGAAGACTTGTACTCTTTGTTAACGTGAAAATCCGACGCTAACACCCCGATGTAAGTAAAGCAAGTGTGAAAGCACCACCTAACGATACGGGAATCAGAAATAAGCTGGAAAATAGCAGAAATACAGTAAAAGACACAGTTTTTATAGTGGTTCGGCTTATAGTCAAGCCTACATTCACTTTCAATCTCTTTATTGCTGATTCAAGTACAACTTATACAACTTTCTTCAATTACAACACACTTTAGACTTGTAGATCAAACTTTGATGGGATGATAATCTTCTGAATCCATGTTGAATGATGTAGATTTTTCTCTCGTGGTTTGCCGTAGCGTCCTTGGTGTTTAGAGTGCTTGAAGTGCTGTTTGAGTTGAGGAAACGGCGGAGTATCGGCGCTTCGAGAATGAGCCAAAAAGATCCCCCTAAATGTTGGAGTGCAGGCCGAATTTATAGGAGATTTCCTGGGTGAGGCATAGGTTGCGCACGACCTAAGATAGGTCGTAGGTCGCTGGTGAGTTAAGGGGAAACGAGGTACGACTTAACTGGTCCTTCCACTGTCATCTGAACTAGCTGATAGGCCGTAGCGACTTAAGAGGGAGCGGCATCATTTATTTACCAAGTACTAGATCGTGAACGACCTAATGCAGGTCGTAACTCGGAGCTGACCTAAGGGAGCAGCCAGTAACTTTACAATGCCGAGACAACCAACCTAGCGACCTAGGCTAAGTCGTTAAACTGTAATGTCCCTTAACTTTTTAGGTCGTGGATCGCCCCATTCCTTAGGTCGTTAAGTCGGTGTACTTTTTAGGTCGAACACATAGTTTGGTCGTTCCCCTTTTAGGTCGCTAGGTCGCAGACCCCCGGGTCACTGAACTCATTAGGTCGCAAACCTCTTTAAGTAATTAGGTCGTTGAGCAGTTTGGTCGCCCCACATCTTAAGTCGTTGGGTCGTCCACTCCTTAAGTCATTAGGTCGTGGCTTCCTGTAAGTTGCTTCGTGTGTTAGGTCGTGCTATCTCTTAAGATGTTAAGTCGGTCGAATTTTTAGGTCGTGAGGATATCTTAAAAGCAGTGTTAACACTTGCCCCTCGAAGTACATGCCTAGGTCGTAGGTTGTGTGCTTCGACTTAACTCTGCTAAGATGCTATCGACCTAAAAGATAACGACCTAAGAGATAGCTTGACCCGCAAACTCTTATATAACTGTTAACTCGTTTCTTCTTCATTTCATCTGTTCTATCGTTCCAAACTGCCATTAACCAAACTTTCAAGCTCAGAGACTTAGCATAAAATCTTTTTCTTCTCTTAACCGTTGATTCAATCAGCGAATTTAGGTAATCTCGAGTATTTGTTTGCTGCGTTTGTCGCCGATTCCCCCATAACCATTTCCACACAATTTTTGTTGTTATGTTGCAATTTGATATTCGAATTTGCCCTTTGATTACTATCGACTTGTTAGCGATTAGTTTCGAAGCTAATAAATGCTTTGAATCCGAGAGGTTTAACAATGGTTCTTGGAGATTCGGAGGAGAAGATGAAAGGATTCGTGGTTAATCGGGTTAATGGGTTTTAGGTTTACGCACAATGCTTCAAACGACACAATGGTTGGTAAACACGTGGCAAAGTGTAATTGGTGAGTAGTAGGGCCTATCGGTTCCAACGGGAGATAGCTTTGGATCGCTGCATCATTGCAGGATCGACCTAAAGAATCCAAGCGACCTAAAGAATCCAAGCGACCAAAAGATCCCCGCGACCTAACTGATTTGGCCGACCTGACAACTTTCGCGACTTAACCTCTGGGTCGTGTGAGGGACTTAACCTTTGGATTGTGCAAGCAACTTAGCCTTTAGGTCGTGCAAGCGACTTAACACTTGGACAATTTTCCACTGCCGAATTTCGTCTTATGGCTTATACCCATCTCATCCTACTCGTTAGGTCGCGAGCGACCTAGGACTTGAGCGAATTTTCACCGCCTTGACTTGAAGCTTTGTGATTTAACCTTTAGATCGTGAGCGACTTAGGACTTTGATGCACACTGCCATGCCTTGTATTTTTAACTCAAACCATACGGCCTAGGACTTGAACAAGTTGGGAGCTTCAAAACTTTGATAGAACTTGATTGCACCTCCAAATTGAACTTTGAACTGCTGAGATAACTTGCATGACATTGCTATGCTTTCTTAACAGATTATAACAAATTCGATGCTAATAACCTGTTAAATATAACATTTGCAGAAAACTAGGGCGAATATACTGCCACTGATTGCCCACATCAAATGACAGATTAGTCGATAAAATATAATCAACTTAAAGAAGTCGTATGAAATGCTGCGAATCAACGAATTCAAGTGAAGTAGTAAAGCGATATTAATCAACTAGAGCTGATTTTTTACATCAATAATGCACTTGTATTCGGACAAGTCCTGAAATTTTTCATGTTTATTAATTTAATTTCGGTCATGTTTGCTTGTCACTCTACTAGTTTTGCACAACACTTCACACATTTAGGAAACGTGCACCTTCATATTTGAAAATCCGGCTGCTTATGTAGAATGGCTTCTCATCAAGAAGAAGGAGTAGTACCAACTGGAGAGGCCCTCCCGATGGCTGGTCCACTGGTCAACCCACCAGAAAGAACTCCAACTACCTTGAGTTACCGGGTGTTCAACCAGTTACGCGCCCAATTTGGGATTGTAGAAGCAGATGCTATTCTCCTTGGGCCAAATGATTTCGCTGACAATCCTTCCTTTGGGTTTGTTGTCGTTAACAGCCAAATGTGCCTTTGTGGAGCCCTTCCTCCTTTCAACAGTTTTCTCCAACAAATCCTTCGCCGATTGGCCATTTCTCCTTTTCAATTTCACCCCAACGGCTATGCCATTTTGATGGGATTATGCGTTCTCTTCAGAAGGATGCTTGACCGCCTCCCAAGCTTTGAAGAAATCTGCTATTTATGCACATTTGCAAGAAACAAAGACCATCCTTCTATTATATATGTGAGGAGCGCTAGAAAACGCAAGCTTATCACTGATCTCTCTGATAGCGCTCAAGGTTTCCTAAACCTGTTCTTTTTTGTCCGTTGCCTCTAGGGATTTTACGCTATCTGGAGAGTAGGGGGTAAGCTTTCTTATCCCCATTCTTTCGTCTTCTGAGCTTTGCGAGATCCAAATTGCTAAATGTTAACCTCGCTTTCTACTTTTGCAGTCCTTCCTCCTCTTTGTAGAGATCCAAGCCATAAGCAGACTTTTGAGAGGCTTAACGCTGTGGCGGATGAGGAGAGAAGTATCAAGTTTTTGCTAAGACACGAGTTCCTTCATCAGTTCGGACACTTACACCCTTCCTGCTCTACTCAGCATTACGAAGTTCCCGACTCTCGGGCCGAGGCACCGGATGTCCCAGTTTCTATTGAGGAGGCTACATTGAAAGATCCTGCTCCTGAGGCTTCTCTAGTGAAGTGCTCTACTTCTATTGATGTCGCAGGGTCATCTGGCAAATTTGCACTTGCCCCGGTCATTGAAGAAGAAGAGCCTCGAGAATCTCCCCAACATTCAGGGAAGTCCGGTGATGGAGAAGCCAGGAAAACAAGTCCTGCCAAGCAGAGCGGGGATGACACTTTTGAAGGGTTGAGCGACCTGTTTATCACCTCAAAGAAGCTCTTTAAAGATGATCCTGTTACCACTAGGGTTTCTTCTTCAGTAGTTGAGGCAACTTCTATTTTGCAACGGATTCCGTTGACTTAAGAGTTGACGTTAGCTACTACACCCATCATTTCTTCGGAACCGAGGAGTGGTTCGTAGTTTAACGCGTGTAATCTACATGTCACACACACTTAGGATTTTTCAGCAATTATATGTACCTATATGCACTTTTACTTCCAGGATTTTCAAGTTTTGCCTCTTTCTTATTTTCAGGTTCTCTAATAGGGCGTAGCAGTTCCTACTATTATGACTTTCAACAGTACGGAAGGCGTGGTCAGTATGATTATAGGCATTATCTTCCCACCCATAGGGAAACTGATAAAGAGAGAGCTGCTCGAAAGGCTCAAGAGAGAAGAGCGTATGAAGAAAGGTACGGAAGAAGGGATGAGCAACATGACTCTTCTCGCAGAGGCGATGACTCTCATAAAAGAAAAACATATGACGATAGAGGAAAGAGTCTTGACATCGGAGACCCAGCAAGCGGGCCAGCCTTGATGAAAAGACCGCATCTGCAACTTTAGAAAAAGCCGCTGCTCTGACTTCTCTTAAAATTCCTTCAAAGTATCCTGCCCTTGAAGGAGCCGACATTCAGACACTTCTTGGAAGACCCTCTTACCAAGTTGAGAGAGGTCCACCAACCCTTCAAAGTCGGTTCCCGCATTGGTGCTTAAAGGGAGTCCGCTTTGACCTTGACTTGGTTCCCATCGACAAAGAGGCCATGCTACGAAATCTTGACACTGTTAAACTTGATATTGAGAGAATGTCAGCGTGGCAAAAGCTCGTCGATGAGCTGTAGAGAGTGAACCGGGCCAACATCGAAGCTATGCTGACGATGGAGAACGAAAAGTCTGAATGGCAGAAAATTCTTGATCAGCACAACACCGAGATGAAAAACATTGCTCAGTACAACGAAAAGCTTGAGGCAGAGGTCGAGAAACTTAAGCACGAGCTCGCCACTTCTTCCACCTCTTATACTCAAAAGGAAGAACTGCTTCAGAAGCAAGTTCGAGATACTCATGCCGCTCAACGGTATGTCAAAACCCGACTTGAAGCTACGCAGAAGACGATAGAAAAATATCGTACTGACTTTGTAGAGTTAAGGGAGAAAGCTAACTCCCAGGACTTAGAAATCATGAGGCTGAAAGCTCAATTATCAAAGACTGAGAAAGAACGTAATGAGGCTATAGCAGGAAAGAAAGCCGCTGAACAATCTCATGAAGAGTCAAAAGCCAACATCAGCTCTACTTTGTTTGATTTCTACGTCCAAAGCATCTTGGGGCGTGGAAGCCTTGCATTTTTGGGGCCCAAATATGAAATCACTTTAGCTAAAGTGTGGGAGGATGTACTGGATATGCTCAAAGGTGCCGGTTATTCTGAAGATGAGCTTGAGGCGCATTACTTTTATGACGAAGCCCGTGCTGCTCTTGCTAGAGGAAAGGAGCAGCTTACTAAAGTACGAGCCGAAACGATGGGAGGGGAGCATCCAGAGAAAGAAGCACCTTTAATTATCCCTGTCCCTCCTTCGACTTCGGCCGACATTGATATCATGGGCTTCGGTTCCCATTCTCCGCCCATGGCTAAAGTCATAACTGAAATTACAAGTGCACAGGGTGGAGATGAAGGCGAAGAAAGCACTGAAGCACAAGCTTATGAAATTGACGTTAGAAAGCCAACTTCTCCAGGTAACCTTAACGCTGATCTTGCTCAAGTAAACTGCTTATTTGCTTCGTATGAATTCGATGAGCTTCTCGGTTATTTCCTAAATCTCAACGAGCCTTTATCTCCTCTCTTTATTGACCTTAACTTCTTTACTTCTGTAGAGAAAGTGCCGAGCATTGTTCAGACATCCCCTCCTCCAGTTATTCCTCCCCCGTCTCTGCAAATCACTCCCCCTTCTGCCTCTCAACCGGGATCACAAGAGGAGCAAATAGATGCTCTCCAAGACTTGGACGATCCCGTCGCTTCTCAAGAACATAGGGGAGAAGAAACCGAGGAGGGCGAAAAGACTCCGGAACTAACTGGCTCCAACGATATGCCGTTGGCCACACTTTTTACTCTAGGAAGCGGGTCTTTTATTAAGAAAAGGGGGAAACGCGGAGTCTCAAAGAAGAAAGAAGCTTCAGCTGGCGAGGAAAAAATAGAAAAAAGTCCGATCGTCCCCCTTCCCCTTCTTCTCCTACTCTTTCAAGCCGGCGCAGGAAGTTGGTCATCCGGCCAGGTGCAGGCTCAAAAGGTGGGGGGAAGAAGAAATGATGGCTTTGGTCCTGTGCTCTTTATCTCACTCTTTGCTTTTTTGCTCGTATATAAGCATGTGTTGACTGGAGACTGTGCGGGTACCAGTCCCCGTTTTCTTTTACTTTGAAACCTGCATATGTATAAAATTTTCATAGTATGGAATAAAATGGTTCTTTTACTTATACAAATTTTTGTCTGTATTTCGGAACGCTTTTACTTTCTGTTTTCATGCAGGTTTCTTTATCCTCTTTATGTGAGGTTATAGTAAACCTATGGTATGTTTATTGAGCATTGTTTTCATTTTTGTGATGACTATACCGTATTGCCCCCATACCATGGTTTATTGTAATCTCTTTCACATTGGCAAAGTTCCGGAGAACAACTCTTCTGTTTTGAGAAGACTTGTACTCTTCCTTTAGAGAACAACTCATCCATTTGAATGAAGTTTGCATTTGTACTTTATAGGACAATATTTTCGTTCCTAGAAAATATTTTCCTAATTTAGTAGAATACACTTCATATTGGAGGAGTCTTCTCTTCTTCTCTCTTTTTTTTCGTTGCGAAGTTTTTACACTTCACTTTTGGAAAAAGTCACTTTTTCTTTGGCAAGTGAATTTCAATTCATAATACAGTGGGCCTTCCGAAAAAGGGCTTCAACCTGCTTGAGCCTCTGAAGAGAGTTTTTTGTTTGATTGTGCCTCTGGGAAGAGGTCTTTTTGTTTGGTTGCACCTCTGGGAAGAGGTCTTTTTGTTTGGTTGCACCTTTGGGAAGAGGTCTTTTTGTTTGATTGCGCCTCTGGGAAGAGGCCTTTTTGTTTCTGCCTCTTGGGAGAGGCTTTTATCTTTTCCCTGTTCGCTGGGAAGCGGGCCTCTGAAGAGGGCTTTTTTATCATTTCAACTCCTGGTGAAGTGGACCTCCGAAGAGCGACTCTTACACTTCAACTCCTGGTGAAATGTGCCTCCGAAGAGGTCTTTTTATCATTTCAGCTCCTGGTGAAGTGGACCTCCAAAGAGCGACTCTTACACTTCAACTCCTGGTGAAATGTGCCTCCGAAGAGGTCTTTTTATCATTTCAGCTCCTGGTGAAGTGGACCTCCGAATAGCTACTTTTACACTTCAGCTCCTGGTGAAATGTGCCTCCGAAGAGGTCTTTTTATCATTTCAGCTCCTGGTGAAGTGGGCCTCCGAAGAGCGACTCTTACACTTCAACTCCTGGTGAAATGTGCCTCCGAGTATGCCTGGAAGTTACTTTCTCATGGTTGGCTAGATTCACGGGGCGGACGCAAGTTACTTGGACATTTATTTGCGCAGATTGTCTCAGCTAGTGAACGAGCGTCTTGCCTTCCACTTGGGAAGGTGCCTCCGATCATCGTATGGATTCACGGGGCGGACGCAAGTTACTTGGACGCTTGTCTGCGCAAACTGTCTCAGCTAGTGAACAAGCGCCTTGCCTTCCAGTTGGGAAGGTGCCCCCGGTCATTCCGTACCAATCTTTTTTGTTGGGAAAGTTTTCTGGCATACCCCGTTTGAGGTCTTTATCCTCCGAAGAGTTGTGCCTCCGAAGAGGGCTTGTGCCTCTAAAGAGGTCTTTTGCTGTTTGATGTTTTCTCGCCCATGCCTCCTTGCCATTTATTCATATCGGTGATCCCCGTCATCTTTCCCAAATACACTTCTCTTTTAATTGCCACCAATTTCCTTTATCCGAGGAAGTATACTTCATAGTTAAGCGAGTTAGTGTGGGAAGACACAGGCTATTTAACTGATGCTCGTTTGTACAAACATCCATAATTAGTTAGCAAGGGCCTGCTTCCAGCTGAATCACTAACTTTTTGCTTGAAGTACTTCTTTCGTAGGATTTGAGTATGGAAATTTTTGAATGTCCTAGCATTTGCTTGTTGGGCGATGTCAAGGATTGCTTGATCTTGTGATGGGTAAGCTTTGTTTTTATGGCCTGCATTATTAAATCGACATTTTAGTAACACAATTGACGTATTTTATATGTCGAAATAAAAAAAAGTAGTTTATAATAGTAAAGAACACATGATTTATATTGGTTCGGCCAGGAATTGGGCCTACATCCACTTTATAGTTCTTATTATTCACTTTCACTAGCTTTACAATGGCTTTCAATACAAGAATCATACATTCATCATTCTTTTACAATATTTCATTAAAGCTTTTAAGTAAAATATGGGCGCAAATGATTGCTGTTCCAAGCTCTTGGAATTGGGTCTCCTTCGATAGTTACAAGTTTGAATGTGCCATCAAGAAGTTTTTGGCCTATAACATACGACCCTTCCCAGTTTGGTCCAAGCACGCCTGTAGGTGTCATAATTCTTTTTAAGATTAGACCCCAACTTCAAAGCTGCGCCGACGAACTTTGGAATTGAAGTGCCTGGCTATTCTTTGCTGATGAGCCGCAAATCTGAGCTTAGCTTCTTCCCTTTTATTATCAAGGAAGTCAAGGGCTTCAAGTTGCAGCTTTTCATTTTCGGCTTGATTGAAATGGATTCTTCTATGTGAAGGGACCTCTATTTCTACCGGAATCATTGCCTCTGATCCATACGCCAATGAAAATGGAGTGTGCCCCGTCGCAGTTTTATGTGTAGTTCTATATGCCCATAGTGCTAGCGGAATTTTATCGACCCAACCACCTTTTGCTTTTTCCAGTTGTTTTCTGATGGTTGATTTGATAATTTTGTTTACTAGATTCCACTTGCCCGTTTGGCTGCGGATGAGCCACTACTGAGAAACTTTTCTGGATCTTGAATTTCTTGCAAAAATCCTGGAACTCTTTACTTTCAAATTGGGTTCCATTGTCTGTGATTATCTTATGAGGCACACCATACCTGCAAATGATATTCTTAGTTACAAAGTTTATCATTTTCATAGAGGTAATAGTAGCTAAGGGTTTAGATTCAGTCCATTTAGTAAAATAATCAACAGCAACAATAGCATGTCTGACTCCGGATTTGGCAGTTGTCAAAGGCCCGATGAGATCCATTCCCCAAATAGCAAATGGCCAGGGGCTCACCATCTGTGTTATCTCAGTGGAAGGTGCTCTTGGAATTTTTGCAAATCTCTGGCATCGGTCACATTTTCGGGCGTAACTTGCAGCATCACGATTAATATCTGGCCAAAAATACCCATAACGGAGAATTTTCTTTGCTAAAGTTTGACCACCGGAATGATCTCCACGCTTTCCTCCGTGTACCTCAGTTGGAATTGTCTCGGCTTCTTCCTTGGTCACACATCGGAGTAATGGCATTGAGAATCCCCGCCTATACAATCGGCCATCTTGAATTATGTATCTGGATGCTTTTCTTAACAACTTCTGTCGTACTTTTGAGTTTTCTTGTAGAGAACCGTCGCGCAGATATCCCAATATCGGAGTCATATATGATTCCCTCTCTTGTGATATAGTCATGATCCAGTCAATATCCATTTCATCAATGCTTGGAGTAGACAGGACTTCCATAGGAACTAATCCCAATAATTGAGCTTCACCAGTGCTTGCATACTTCGCGAGGGAATCTGCCTTCATGTTTTCTTCCCGAGGTATATGGTTTATCGTGTAATGGTCCATGTCCTCGAGAAGCTCCCAGGCTCTTGACAAGTAAGCGGGAAGATTTCCTCACTCTTTCCTGAATTGACACACAATAAGCTACGAATCACTGAAGATCTGTAACATTTTGATATTCAACTCCTTAGCAATTCTCAAACCGGAAATAAGAGCTTCATACTCTGCTTCATTGTTTTTCGAAGGGAATTCCAATCTTAAAGCATAACACAATGACCGTCCTTCAGGGGTTTCAAGCACATCCCCAGCCTCGGAACAGCAATCGTTTCTTGCGCCATCAATATACAATTTCCATTGAATTGGGGAATTATCGGTTACCACCTCCTCACTAGCACCTTTGTCTGTACATTCTGCGATGAAGTCTACCAAAGCTTGTCCATTGATTTCTCTCCGGGGATGATAAGTGATGTCATATTGACTGAGCTTTCCACTTCAAAAGACGACCCGAAGTCTCAGGACGAAACAGGACTTGCTTCAAGGGCTGATCGGTGAGGACTTTGATCGGATGAGCTTGGAAATATGGCCTCAGTTTTCTTGATGCAATCAGTAGACAATAGGCGAGCTTTTCCAACTTTGGATAGTTCAATTCTGCCCCAGTGAATCTCTTGCTGATGTAGTAGACCGGGCGCTGAATTTTCGCACCCTCCCGTACCAAAGCTGCGCTGAGGGCATGAGACGAGATTGCCAAATATACAAAAAGATCTTCACCATTGTCAGACTTAGAAAGTATAGGAGGCGTTTCCATATGACGAATCAGCTCATCGAAAGCATTTTGGCATTCAGGAGTCTAGTCAAAGTTTTTTCTTCCTTTCTTTAGAGCATCAAAGAATGGAATGCATTTATCAGTAGCTTTGGAAATGAACCGACTCAAGGCAGCAACTTTTCCATTGAGACTTTGCAATTCCTTCTTCGTTCTAGGAGCTTCGACTTCTCTTAAGGCAGTTATCTGAGCAGGATTATCTTCAATGCCATTTGCACTCACAATGAAACCTAAAAACTTTCCAGATTCTACCCCAAATGAACACTTCAAAGGATTAAGCTTCATACCATACTTTCAGAGGATTGAGAACATATCTGCCAAGTGATCCATTTGGTCCACTGCTTTCTTTGATTTTACCAGCATATCATCGACATAAACTTCCATAGTCTTGCCAATCTGCGGTTTAAACATGGCATTAACAAGTCTTTGGTAAGTTGCCCCCGCATTCTTAAGTCCGAAAGGCATGACTCTGTAGCAGTAAAGACCAACATCGGTGATAAAGCTCATGTCCTCCTGATCTGGCTCATGCATCATGATCTGGTTATATCCGGAGTAGGCATCCATAAAAGATAGCAATTCATGCCCCGCCGTTCCATCCAGCAACTGGTCAATCCTGGGTAAGGGAAGCAGTCTTAGGGGCAGGCTTTGTTTAGATCTGAAAAGTCAATGCACACTCTCCATTTTCCATTAGCTTTTTTAACAAATACAGGACTTGAGACCCAATTCAGATAAATAGATTCCCTGATAAAACCATTCTCCATGAGCCGATCAACTTCTTCTTTCAATGCTGCTGACCTTTCAGGACCTTGAGTTCTTCTTTTCTGCTTTACCGGTGTAAACTTTGGATCAATATTCAAGGTATGAACTACAATTTCTGGAGATATTCCACACATATCGGCATGAGTCCAAGCGAATACATCCAGATTTCCTTTCAAAAATGATATCAAAACATTTTGAACCGTTGCATTAAGCTGCGAACGCGCATTCAACACTTTGTTCGGGTCTTTCGGGCCAACAGGTACCGGCACTGTCACTTCAACTTGTACCACTCTATTCTCCTCTACACTGGCTCTTCTGGGATCCATCTCTCTTCGTGCACCGCTATGTTCGCCTATGCAGGGTCCACCCTGTAATTGCTACAAGGTTGATTCCTTGATGCGGACTGGGTCGTCGCATCTTTTCCCATTTCTCTCTTCCTCGTTTCACGCAACACTGTAAGATAACATTCTCGCCCAGCATTCTGATCCCCTTTCACCACACCGACTCCATTATCTGTGGGGAATTTTATGGTCAGACGCCATGGGGCAAGAATAGCTTTGAATGCTGCCAGAGTTGGTCGACCTAGGAAGGCATTGTAGGCAGAAAGTTCTTCAACAATAACAAAGGTCTGTTTTCTAGCCATTTTTCTCTGCCCCTCTCCAAGCTCTACGAACAAATCGATAGTCCCAATTGGCTGTTTCGGCTCCCCAGTAAAACCGGCAATCTTTAGTAAAGAAGCTTGAACGTCAGCTATTGGGATCTTCATTTGATCAAAAGTCTTTTTGAAGAGAATGTTGCACGAAGCTCCATAGTCAACCAGAACTCTTTTCACAGTAGCTGGCCCAATGCCAGCGGAGATGACCAAAGGATCAATGGTAGGAGCTTCAACACCCATCGAATCCCTAGCACTGAATATAATGTCATCATTAAAAAATTTCTGCTGCTTTAGGGGTGCAGCATCTTTTAACACAAAAACACATTCATCTGCCGGTGCATACTTCAAAGCACGGGCGTATCTTTCCATCTCACCCCAACTCCTGCCAGCTGGGTGAGGGCCCCCTGTAACCACATTTATAACAAGCCTCTCTGATTCATGAGCTGTCGCCTTTTCACTTGAGCTAGGACGATGAACAGGAACCTGTTGTCCTTGAGTTGACGAAGTTGGGCCATTCTTGTTCCTTTTTCATATTGCTCGAGCTTGTTTTCCTTCAATAGTTCCTCAATTACCTCCTTCAACTGACAAAACTTGTTAGTATCATGGCCTGGTTGGTTGTGGAACCGGCCAAACCTTCCATTCTTCTCAGCTTTCCTATTAACTCTTTGCTTAGCTGGTGCGGGGAATTCGACCATGTCTTTGTTTGAAAAGTAAATGTTTTCCGGGGTATCAGTCAGAGGAGTGAAGTTGAAGGGACGGCCTTTCTTTGCATCTCCTTGCCTCTTCTGACCATCGTTCCCCCTCTTCTGATTGCCAGATTCTTTCTTATTCGTAACATCATTACTATTTCCAGCCCCTGTCGATGCCACCTTAGCCGGTGCTTGGAGGCTTTCCAGGCGCATGAATTCATCGGCTTTCTTATAAAACTTGTCAAGCGAATTTGGTTCTTTCATTTTCAACCACTTTCCAAATTCACTTGACTTATCAATAGCCTTCATCAGGTACGTCAAAATCATTCTCGGCTCTGCGTTGTCCACTTCAGCCAGAGCTATGTTGAAGCGATTCAAGAAAGCTCTAATGGACTCTCCAGGATTCTGCTCCAAGCTAGATAACGATATTATATCCTTTGCCTTTGACGCATACAATCTAAACTGTTCCTTGAATTTCCGAGTCAAATCAGAAAATTGGTCTATCGATCGGACCGGCAGCTTTGTGAACCAAAGTAAAGCAACTCCTTCTAGGTATACCGGAAAATACTGGCATTTAATTTCATCAGAGGCTCTAGCACCCGTCATGTACCAATCATACTTATACAGATACTCATTAGGATCGCTCGTTCCCTTGTAAGCTGGAATAGTTGGAGGGACAAACTTCCTTGGGAATTCTGCCTTCAGGATCTTTTCAGTGAATGGAGTTTTGCCCGGAGCGAAACCCCATTCTTTCTCATCTTCATTTCTCTGCATACATTCCTTCATAATCTGACGAACCATGCCTGAGAAATACTCTTCATCATTTTGAGGCTCAGCGAGACAAACATCAGCCATTCTCTCCGAATTTTGTCTTGACAACCGTTCACGAAGGGTTGGTTGCGGCCCCGATCCTCCGGCTTGGGGATGTGTCCTTTCCACTGGGTCAGCTGGCCTTTGAGGAATATTTCTTCCTTCTACATTTTGCACTTCATCCGTAAGGTTTCCCTCCTTAGTTGCCGGCTGGCCGTTTGCCTCAAATAAAGCATTCAACCTTTCCATCATTAGGTTATTCTAAGCTTCCATTTGTCGATGCAGCCCAGATACCACGGCATCCAGCTCTGCCGTTGTAACTCCGATAGTTGGATTTGTTTGACTTAAAGGAGGAGAGGTGGCAGTAGTCTCACGAACATCGTCGGATCTAACAGACTTGCGTTTTCTTCCGGGAGCCATTATTTCTGATAAACTCCTGGTTTTTAGAGAGATCCTTTCTACAAATTTCTGTGACGCTATGATGACAGTATCTTGAGTTGGGTTCTCAGTGAAAGCACGAAAAATGTTAACGTGAAAATCCGACGCTAACACCCCGATGCAAGTAAAGCAAGTGTGAAAACACCACCCGACGATACGGGAATCAGAAATAAGGAGGAAAATAACAGAAAGACAGTAAAATACACAGTTTTTATAGTGGTTCGGCTTATAGTCAAGCCTATGTCCACTTTCAATCTCTTTATTGTTGATTCAAGTACAACTTATACAACTTTCTTCAATTACAACACACTTTAGACTTGTAGATCAAACTTTGATGGGATGATAATCTTCTGAATCCATGTTGAATAATGTAGATTTTTCTCTCGAAGTTTGTCGTAGTGTCCTTGGTGTTTAGAGTGCTTGAAGTGTTGTTTGAGTTGAGGAAACGGCAGAGTATCGGCGCTTCGAGAATGAGCCAAAAAGATCCCCCTAAATGTTGGAGTGCAGCCCGTATTTATAGAAGATTTCCTGGGTGAGGTATAGGTTGCGCACGACTTAAGATAGGTCGTAGGTCGCTGGCGAGTTAAGGGAAAGCGACCTACGACTTAACTGGTCCTTCCACTGTCATCTGAACTAGTTGATAGGACATAGCGACTTAAGAGGGAGCGACATCATTCATTTACCAAGTACTAGATCGTTAACGACCTAATGTAGGTCGTAAGTCGGCGGCGACCTAAGGGAGCAGCCAGTAACTTTACAATGTCGAGATAACCAACCTAGCGACCTAGGCTATGTCATTAAACTGTAATGTCCCTTAACTTGTTAGGTCGTGGGTCGCCCCATTCCTTAGGTCATTAAGTCGCTGTACTTTTTAGGTCGAACACATAGTTTGGTAGTTCCCCTTTTAGGTCGCTAGGTCGCGGACCCCCGGGACACTGAACTCATTAGGTCGCAAACCTCTTTAAGTAATTAGGTCGTTGAGCAGTTAGGTCGCCCTATATCTCAATTCGTTGGGTCGTCCACTCCTTAAGTCGCTAGGTCGTGGCTTACTGTAAGTCGCTTCATGTGTTAGGTCGCGCTATCTCTTAAGATGTTAAGTCGTTCAACTTTTTAGGTCGTGAGGTTATCTTCAAAGCAGTGTTAACACTCTTTGTTTAGAGAACAACTTTTCCATTCGAAGGAGGTTTGCATCTGCACTTTATAGAATAATTTTTCCATTTTAAGAAAATATTTTTCTGATTTAGTAGAATGCGCCTCGTATTGGAGAAGTCTTTCTCTTTCTTTCTTTCTCTCCTTTTTTTTAATGGAGAAGTTTTTTACACTTCACTATCGGAGAAAGTCACTTTTATTTTTGGAAAGTGAATTTTCCTACGCGGTAAAGTGGGCTTCCGAAAAAGGGCTTCAACCTGTTTGTGCCTCCGAAGAGGGCTTTTGTCTTATTGTGCCTCTAGGAAGAGGGCTTTTTTGTGTGTGCCTCTGGGGAGAGGGCTTTTGTTTTTTCCGTGTATGCGGGGAAGCGAGCCTTCGAAGAGGGATTTTTGTTTCTGCCTTTGGGGAGAGGCTTTTGTTTTTTCCATGTTCGCTGGGAAGCGGCCCTCCGAAGAGGGCTTTTCACATTTCGACTGGTGTTTTATTTAAGATCGCGGTGAAATGTGTGCCTCCGAAGAGGTCTTTTAGCATTTCAACTCTGGTAAAATGGGCCTCCAAAGAGGGCTTTCCACATTCCAACACTTGTGAAGTTTTATTTCAGATCTCAGTGGAATGCGTGCCTCCGAAGAGGTCTTTTCACCTTTCAACTCATGTGAAATTTTATTTCAGATCACGGTGAAATGTGTGCCTCCGTGTAGGGCTTTTGCCTGGAAGTTTCTTTCTCATGGTTGGATGGATTCACAGAGCGGACACAAGTTGCTTGGATGTTCGTTTGCACAAACGTTCTCAGCTAGTTAACGAGTGCCCTGTGCCACCGATCATTCCGCCAATCTTTTTTGCTGAGAAAGAGAACTTTCTTTTTCTGGCAAGTCCCATTAGAGGTCTTTATCCTCTGAAGAGTTGTGCCTCCGAAGAGGTCTTTTGCTGTTTGTTGCCTGCTCGTCCATGTCTTTTCGCCATTTACTCATATCAGCGGTTCCCTGTTATCATTTTCACTCACACATTCCTTTCTTTTGCAAGTAGCTTATTTTATCTAAAGAAGTGTACTTCATTGTTAAATGAGTTCGCAGGGGCAGACACAGGCTAATTAATCGTATGTTCGTTTGCACAAGCGATCACAATTAGTTAGGAAGGGTCCACCTCTGGCGGAACCACTAACTGTTTGCTTGAAGCACTTGTTATATAGGATTTGAGTCCGGAATTTTTGTGGCTGAACATTCATTTGTTGAGTGATGTCAAGGATCGCTTGGTTTTGTGGTGGGTAAGCTTTGTTTTAATGGCCTGCAATATTAAATCGACATTTTAGCAATACAATTAAAGTCCTTTATATATTGAAATAAAACTGGCAGTTTATAATAGTAGAGAACACAAGATTTATGCTGGTTCGGCCAAGAACTGGGCCTACATCCACTTCATAGCTCTTATTATTCACTTGCACTGGCTATACAATGGCTTTCAATACAAGAATCATACATGCATAATTCTTTTACAGTATTTCAATAAAGCTTTTAAGTAAAATATGGACGCAAGTGATTGTTTTTCCAAGCCCTTGGAATTGGATCTCCTTCGACAATTGTCAGTTTGAAAGTGCCATCAAGAAGTTTTTTGCCTATGACATACGGCCCTTCCCAGTTTGGCGCAAACACTCCTGTTGCTGTCATGATCCTTTTCAAGACTAGATCTCCAATCTCAAAGCTGCGTTGGCGAACCTTGGAATTGAAGTGCCAAGCAATTCTTTGCTGATGGGCTGCAATTATGAGCTGAGCCTCTTCCCTTTTTTCATCAAGGAAGTCAAGTTCTTCAAGTTGCAACTCTTCATTTTCAGCTTGGTTGAAATAAATTCTTCAATGTGAAGGGACTTCTATTTCCACCAGAATCATTGCTTCTGATCCATATGCCAATGAAAATGGAGTGTGCCCAGTCGCAGTTTTGTGTGTAGTTCTATATGCCCATAGTGCTAGTGGTAGCTTATCGACCCAACCACCTTTCTCTTTTTCCAGCTGTTTTTGATGGTTGATTTGATAATTTTGTTTACTGCTTCCACTTGCCCGTTTTCCTGCGGATGAGCCACTACTGAGAAGCTTTTTTGGATCTTGAATCGCTTGCAAAAATCTTGGAACTCTTCACTTTCAAGTTCGTTTCCTATGTCTGTGATTATCTTTTGAGGCGCACCATACCTGCAAATGATATTCTTAGTTACAAAGTTTATCATCTTTTTAGAGTTAATAGTAGCTAATGGTTCAGATTTAGCCCATTTAGTAAAATAATCAACTGCAACAATAGCACATCTGATTCCGGACTTAGCGGTTGGCAAAGACCCGGTGAGATCTATTCTCCAAATAGAAAATGGACATGGACTGACCATCTGTGTTATCTCGGCGGATGGTGCTATTGGGATTTTTGCAAATCTCTGGCATCGGTCAAATTTTCGGGCGTAGCTTGCAGCATCACGATTAATGTCTGGCCAAAAATACCCATAACGGAGAATTTTCGTTGCTAGAGTTTGACCACCTGAATGATCTCCACGTTCTCCTCCATGTACTACAGCCAGAATTGTCTTAGCCTCTTCCTTGGTCACACATTGGAGTAATGACATTGAGAATCCCCGCCTGTACAATCAGCCGTCTTGAACTATATATCTAGAAGCTTTTCTTAGCAACTTCCATCGTTCTTTTGAATTTTATGGTAGAGAACCGTTGAGTAGATGCTCCATTATCGGAGTCATCCATGATTCTTGCTCTTGAGAAACAGTCATGACCCAATCAATTTCCATTTCATCAATACTTGGGGCTGACAAGACTTCTACAGGAACCAATCCCAGTAACTGAGCTTCACCAGTGCTTGCGTACTTTGCTAGAGAATCTGCCTTCATGTTCTCGTCCTGGGGTATATGATTTATCGTATAATGGTCAAGATCATCGAGAAGTTCTCAGGCTCTTGACATGTAAGCAGGCAGATTTCCTCCTTTAGTTTGAAACTCTTTCTTGACTTGACATACAATAAGCTGTGAATCACTGAAGATCTGCAACACTTTGACATTCAATTCTTTAGCAATTCTCAAGCAGGCAATAAGAGCTTCATATTCTGCTTCATTGTTTGTCGAAGGGAATTCCAATCTCAATGCATAGCACAATGACCGTCCTTCAGGGGTTTAAAGCACAACCCTAGCTCCGGAACAGTAATCATTTCTTGCACCATCAACATATAATTTCCATCGAATTGGGGCGTTATCAGTCACCTCTTCCTCATTATCACCTTTATCTGTACATTCTACGATGAAATCTGCCAAAGCTTGTCCATTGGTTGCTCTCCGGGGATGATAAGTGATGTCGTATTGGCTGAGTTCAATATTCCACTTAAAGAGGCGACCAGAAGTCTCAGGGTGAAACAGGACTTGCTTCAGAGGTTGATCAGTGAGGACTTTGATAGGATGAGCTTGGAAATATGTCCTCAATTTTCTTGACGCAATCAGTAGACAATAGGCGAGCTTTTCTAACTTTGAATAATTCATCACTACCATAGTGAATCTTTTGCTTATATAATAAACCGGGCGCTGAATTTTTGTGTCTTCCCGTACCAACGTTGCACTGAGAGCATGAGACGGGGTTGCCAAATATACGAAAAGATCTTCACCATCGTCGGGCTTAGAAAGTATTGGAGGCGTTTCCATATGATGAATGAACTCATCGAAAGCTTTATGGTATTCAGGAGTCCAGTAAAAAAAATTCCTTCCCTTCTTCAGAGCATCAAAGAATGGAATGCATTTATCTGTAGCTTAGGAAATGAATCGACTCAAGGCAGCGACTTTTCCATTAAGACTTTGCAATTCCATCTTCGTTCTAGGAGCTTTGACTTCTTTTAAGGCAGCAATCTGAGTAGGATTAGCTTCAATGCCCCTAGCACTCACAATGAAACCTAAGAACTTTCCGGACTCCACCCCAAATGAACATTTCAAAGGATTAAGTTTCATTCCGTACTTTCGGAGGACTGCAAACATATTTGCCAACTGTTCCATATGATCTACTGCCTTCTTTGATTTTACCAACATATCGTCAACATAAATTCCATAGTTTTGCCAATCTGTGGTTTGAACATAGCATTGACGAGTCTTTGGTAAGTTGCCCATGCATTCTTAAGACCGAAGGGCATGACTCTATAGCAGTAGAGACCAACGTCAGTGATGAAGCTCGTGTCCTCCTGGTCCGGCTCATGCATCATGATCTGCTTCTATCCGGAGTAAGCATCCGTAAAAGATAGCAACTCATGCCGCGCTGTTCCATCCACCAACTGATCTATCCTAGGTAACATGAAGCAGTCTTTGGGGCAGGCTTTGTTTAATTCTGAGAAGTCGATGCATACTCTCCACTTCCCATTAGCTTTCTTAACCAGTATTGGATTTGAAACCCAATTCGGATAAGTAGACTCCCTGATGAAACCATTTTCCACAAGCCGGTCTACCTCTTCTTTCAACGCTGCGGACCTTTCAGGACCCTGGGTTCTTCTTTTTTATTTTACCGGTGTAAACTTCGGATCAATATTCAGAGTATGTACTGCAATTTATGGGGATATTCCACACATATCAGCATGAGTCCAAGCGAATACGTCCATATTTGCTTTCAAGAATGATATCAAGGAATTTTGAACCGTCACACTAAGTTGCGAACCCACATTCACACTCTGTTCGAATCTTTCGGGTCAACAGGTACTGGCACCGTTACTTCCACTGGCACCACTCTATTTTCCCCTGCACTACCTTTTTTGGGATCCATTTCTCTTCGTGCCCCGCTATGCTCGCCAGTGTAGGGTCCACCATGTAATTGCTACAAGGTAGGTTCTTTCATGCGGACTGGTGTTGCCACATCTTTTCCCATCTCTCTCTTCCTTGCTACACGCAACTCTATTAGATAACATTCCCGCCCAGCATTCTGATCCCCTTTAATAACACCAACTCCATTATCCGTGGGAAATTTCATAGTGAGGCACCACGGGGCGAGAATTGCCTTAAAAGCCGCAAGAGTTGGTCGGCCTAGGAAGGCGTTGTAGGCAGAAGATTCATCAATAATTACAAAAGTCTGTTTTTGAACAGCCTTTTTCTGCCCCTCTCCAAGCTCAACGAATAAGCCGATAGTTCCAATTGGCTGCTTCGGTTCCCCAGTAAACTCAACGATCTTCTGAGATGAAGCTTGAACATCGGCCATCGGAATTTTCATTTGATCGAACATCTTTTTGAAGAGCATATTGCAAGAAGCGCCGCAATCTACAAGCACTCTTCTCACAATAGCCGGCCCAATGCCTACAGAGATGACCAAGAGATCCATGGTTGGAGCTTCAATGCCCATAGAGTCCTTGGTTCTGAACACAATATCATCATTAAAAGTTTTCTGCTGCTTCAATGGTGCAACATCTTCTAGTACAAAAACATTCTCTTCTGCTGGTGCGTATTTCAAGGCACGGGCATATCTTTCCATCTCGCCCCAGCTTCTACCTGCTGGGTGAGGATCTCCCGTAATCACATTAATAACGGGCCTTTCTAATTCATGTGCAGTAGTCCTCTCACCCAAGCCAGAAGGATGAGTAGGAAGTAGCTGACCCTTAATAGATGAAATTGGGTCATTCCTATTCCTCTTCACAAATTGCTGCAACTTGTTCTCTCTCAGCAATTCTTCAATCAAGCTTTTCAGATGGCGACATTCATTGGTATCATGACCGGGTTGATTATGAAAACGACAAAATCTCCCACTCTGAAGAGCCTTTTTCCCAACTCTCATCTCAGGTGGTTTAGGATATTCCACCGCATCTTTGGTAGCAAAAAAGATATTCTCCGGGGTGTCGGTTAAAGGAGTGAAATCTGAAGGTTTTAAGAAGCGAGGTTTCTTCACATCCTTCTGTTTCTTCCCACCATTATTCTCCCTTTTCTGACTTTCGGATTCTTTTTTGGTAGGAGCAGCAGTGTTATTCTTGACCTCTGTTAATGCCACTTTAGCCGGTGCTTGATGGCTTTCCAAGCGCATGAATTCATCAGCTTTCTTATAGAATTTCTCGAGCGAATTAGGTTCTTTCATCTTCAGCCGCTTCCCAAATTCGCTAGATTTGTCGATTGCCCTCATCAAGTATTTCAAGACCATCTGTGGCTCTGCATTGTCCACTTCAGCCAAAGCTATGTTGAAGTGGTTCAAGAATGATCTAATAGATTCCCCAGGATTCTGCTCCAGGCTTGATAGTAACATAATATCCTTTGCCTTTGAAGCATACAACCTGAATTGCTCTTTAAACTTCCGAGTCAAATCGGCGAACTGGTCTATGGATCGGACCGGAACATTTGTGAACCAAAGTAGAGCCACTCCTTCCAAATATACCGAAAAGTACCGGCATTTGATCTCATCAGATGCCCTAGCACCAGTCATGTGCCAATCATACTTATACAGGAATTGATTAGGGTCGCTTGTTCCTTTATAAGCGGGAATGGTAGGAGGAACAAACTTTCTTGGAAATTCAGCTTTCAAAATCTTTTCGGTGAACGGAGTCTTGCACGTAGAAAATCCATATTCTTTTTCATCTTCATCCCTCTGTAGGCTTTCTTTCATGATTTGTCGCACCATGCTCGAAAGATATTCCTCATCGTTTAAAGGATCTGCAGGACAGACTTCGGCCATTTTCTCGGAAGTTTGTCTGGACAAACGTTCGCGGAGAGTTGGCTGTGGTCTCGATCCTCCAGCTTGAGGAGGTGTTTCTTTGGCGGGGCTAGCTGTTCTTTGAGGAATATTCCTCTCTTCAGGATTATGAAGATCATCTGCAAGGTTTTCTTCATTATTCACTGGTTGACGGTTAGCTCCGAGCAACGCATTTAACCTTTCAAGCATCAAAGCATTCTGGGTTTCCATCTGCAGGTATAACCCAGATACTGCAGCATCTAACTCCGCTCGTGTAATTCCAGCACTCGGTACTGCTTGACTTTACGAAGGAGAAGTGGCAGTGTTTTCACGAATATTACTAGGTCTAGTAGATCCGCGCTTTCTTCCAGGAGCCTTTATCAATGATAAACTTCTGGTTTTGAGAGAGGTTTTTTCAACAAACTTTTGCGAAGCAATTACGAAAGTAGCCTGAGTTGGGTTCTCAGTGAAAGCACCAAAAATGTTAACGCTTAAAATTGAGCGCTAACACCCCGGTGTAAGTAGAGATTAAGTGAAAGCGGCACCCGCTAATACGGGAATTAGAAGTAAGTAGAAAAGTCACAGATAAAGCAGTAAAAAGACAACAGTTTTATAGTGGTTCGGCTTCAAGTTAAGCCTACATCCACTTTAATCTTCTTTATTGTTGAATCAATTACAACTTTACACAATCTTCGATTACAACACTGATAGGACAGATAGCTAGGACTCTGATGTAGAAGAATTCTTTGAATCCATGTCGATTGTGTTAGAGTTCCTCTTGAAGTTCGTTGAGATGTCTTTCGTGTTTGAAGTGTCGAGTGAGTCGAGAAATTAGCAGAGTATCGGCGTCCCAGAAATGAGCCAAAAGATCCTTTCTCCGTTGGAGCTAGTGCTGTATTTATCTGGGGATATCGGAGTTAGGTCGTACGACGCGAACGACCTAAGGGTAGTTCGTAGGTCGCGCGCGACCTAGAGAACATGGCTTACTGCTTTGCACTTGGTCACTCGGTTGGTATTGATAGGTCGTGGGTCGTGAGCGGCTTAGGGGAGGAGCGGCATGATGTCGCGACATAAGAAGTTACTTCGGTCTGCTTAGGTCGCGAGCGACCTAATGAAGAGGTTGTATGCTTGCGGCCTAACTCTTTCTTAGCCAATTAGGTCGTTAGGCCATTAGGTCGCTAGGTGCTAGGTTTTTAGGCCGTCACACCTTAGTTTGCTGCAGAATTTCTTCCCTGTTAGTTCGCTCCACTTATTAACTCGCTAGATCGTCCACCCCTTAGGTCGCTAGGTCCATATGTCGTTTGGTACTTAGGTCGGTAGGTCGCTTCCCTTCTGACTCATTAGCCGGTTGAACCACACTCTGCCTTAGGTCGCATATCCTTTAGATAGTTAAACCCTTTAGCTTGTTAGCTCGCTGAATAGCTTAACTGGTTAAGTTGCGGAACTTTTCAACCCTTTAGGTCGCTGAGTTCTTTAACACGTTAGGTCATTGAGCCGTTGAAAGGTGTTAACATACAATACGCTATTATAATAGCGTCTACGGTAAAGTAAAATATTAAAATAGCATGTCCCCCTTAACACATTCTATATATTCCCATAGTCTATACAGTACCGTAAGCTCCTCCGTGAGGTTTACCCAGAGGGCACACCATAGGAATGGTACAAACAAACTTGTAAATGGCACGATAGGGCATGTGAACACTGTACACGAGGTAATCCCGGGGTAGATGTGCCAATTGCAAAGCCGGGCTGGTGGTAACGCATACCAGCTACCACTACCTACCTTGGAACACACTTCCATAATCAAATCAAGGGTTGGTGCAACAACCCGCATATTTTACGATTGTATATTTTAATATTTTATTTAAATATAGCATCGTTGGTCGGACTAAAGTTCGAAAAACTACTTTTTGCAAATAGCCAAATTAGGACTCGAGTCCACTTCCATTGAGTTCAAAATGGTATTTGCGACCATTTGGAGTATAAACATTGATATGTTTGTAGTTGAGTGGAATTTTGATGTTTTCACTTAGGGCTTTGGGTTTGGGTTTCAGCCCACTAATCCAACTCATCTTATATCCTAACTCCACCCCCTCTCCTCTTCATTCATTCTATTATTATCCTAACACTTCAAGCTTTAGCTAAAATGGAGGAAGAGTGGAAATTCAAAATCCTAAGCCCTAGTTTCTTTTGCAAATTCAAGTTCTAGCTCCAAAATCAAAGAAAAGCTTAGGTAAGCATCCTCTTCTTCTTCTCCATCTCAATCTCTCTCCAATTTCAGAAATTTCCTATAACCTAACTTAGGAAATATTTTCTTATGATCTTAGATTGGAGCTTTTAGAGTTGAGATTGAAGAGTGGTTGATCTTCCTTTGTTTTCAAGCTTCTCCTTCCTTGTTTTTGAGTAAAAGGTGAGTTTGAACCCACATCTATGTCTATATATTTGATAGTTGTTAGTTAGTGATTCCAAACATTTATTCCTTGTCCATTCACTTTTTATTGAATTGTTTTTGTGAATATTACAATATTTGGTGTTTTGAGGTCAAATCTTTGAAAATCCTAGCTTTGATGTTTGAACATGTTTTCGGTGGTGTATCAAAGAGCCCATAGAGCTGGGTTGCCAATTGGCATAAACCCCTAGCGTCATCGCTCGCTCGATCACAATTTGTTGGATTTTTGCCCTACTTGGGGGCTAGGCTGAAAATACAAGAAATTCCAATTCATTTGATTGTACTAGGAAGTCAGTCGACTGAAACGACCCCAAGAAATTTCCTATGCCAGTATCAGTCGACTGACCAATCTGGGTCAGTCGACTGATTCTGAAAACCGAAAGTTTCCAGGCATGATTCAGTCAAATGACCACCCTTGTTTAGTCCACAGAACCTGAAAAAAGAAAGTTTCCAGGAATTGTGCCATTCGACTGACCACCCTGGTCCAGTCGACTGAATTTGCTGTCTCAGCCAAATTTGCCTATTTTGCTTGTGTTTCCGATTTTAATCGATTCGTGTTGATCCAATTTGTTGTTATCACCTTTGTTGACTTTGATAACTTCTTTTTCGGGATTTTTGGGAATATCCACTTCGATGGATTTGGTATCAATTTCTTTGGATTTGATTCACGTCTTCGAAGGTGAATTTTAGGTGAATTATTATTTTTTCAATCATTTTTGGTGATTTGTCACTTCGAAATACAAAGATTCCTATACTAGTAGTAAATAATCAAACTCTTCCATAAG
Organism: Allium cepa; assembly: GCA_030765085.1. Lineage (NCBI taxonomy): Eukaryota > Viridiplantae > Streptophyta > Magnoliopsida > Asparagales > Amaryllidaceae > Allium > Allium cepa. The sequence continues at coordinate 933,193,300 of CM060943.1, read as the reverse complement.
GATGATTTCAACTTTATTTTTAATACAAAGCTCGTTTATAAAACCATTTTCTAACCTATTAGTTTATACAAACCTTTACCTCGTTCGTATGAGAAAATCTAATTAAACGGCTTAGCAAAACAAGTGGTATGAAACGCTTGCGCTTACTTCGTCGGTAAATTTTTGGACTTGTTCGATTGAAACTCATGTGACTATTTTTGAGTGGAAATCTACAATTTATTCGTAAATATTTAAGTTAAGCCATTGGTTATGGGGCATGAAGCTAAACTCATTTATTTACTACTTTAGTGCAATCGACACTGTTTGATGTTTGATGACGATCATTTTTTGTGGTTTAGACTAGTAATGTGCGATGTCTCTTTGTCTGCGAGGGAGGCTATATCCCATTTTTGTGGAGCTTCGGCTCTAATTGGTGGGATAGCGACCCATGGTCTTCGAGCCGTTTGTGGAGCCTCAGCTCAAAAATTGATGGTTATCAACCATGGAATAGCGTTCCGTTTGTGATACACGTGTTGGTGAGTTTTCATTCTCCAGTTTTGTGATAGGCCTCCCCCTTTTGTGATTTCTCGATTTGTAGTTGATAATTTCTAGAATTTCTGATTCACAAATTTTGTGATTGGCATTGATGGATATTTGTCAATATTTGTGGTTTGGTGAATAAAATAAAGAATGACATTCTTTTTAGTGCTTTGAGATTTCTTGAGATATTGTATGACTTTTGTTGTTGTTTAGTGTATACTTATCGTAGTATGGCATTATCTTTATTATACGTTTTTATCATATCTCTTATCCTATCTCATTTTATCTGATATGTATAGCTAGACTGATCAGCTTATTATTTTCTTATTAAATAATACTTTGGTAAGACCGAGATGTTACAGGTGCTTCTGCTTGACTCCTTATCTGGGACCATCATTTGACTTTTGTCTAACTACTTAGTTTAGTAGTTTTTGTCAATATACATTCTAAATAAAGACTTCTTGATGTATACATATTCCTTTGTGCAGCACTTGTGCCTATTCTTTTGTGATATTGTGGATCTTATTTGACCACTACTCTGATGTACACTTCTACGTGTTATATTCATATCTGTTTCCGCCTTTGTGATATAGATAACTTTGATTGATTTGTGCTATGCTTATTTCTATATTTGTTTCTGATCATATAGCCACTGTGTCTAGCTTTGAGTTTGTATCGGTATGTCGGATTTCCTCTTGAAAAGAAATGCATATTATATTATCTGACATATCGGTGCTTGGATAAAGCAATTACATGGATGGTCGCTCGTCAACAGCCCTATTCTTCATGCTAGTTCATGGCATTACCTCGTAGTGTCCTTGGCTAGCGTGAGTATAGAGGTGGGGCGTCATATTTGGCCACCAAATCATCACAATGTCATAATAGTATCGAAGAAGCATGTCCAATCGGAGGAATGAACACACTTTTTCCAGGTATAGCTCCTATTTTAGGCACATCTAAGATGACTCATGGGAGTCAGGGTCACATAAGTACCTCATATAGAATCATTCGCCAAACCATCCTACTTCATTTTGGAATCACCACCACATGCATAGTTGTTAAAGTGGCTTTCGGTATTGGCAGAGAGTCTGACAATATCCGATCCCGGTCTCTTTTTGACAACCAAACGCCTATTTCGCACTAAATGGTTCGTTTACATTTCCAAAACCACTTCATAATTAATATCAAAATATCATATTTGATTTGAAATCACATTACATTCGGAGCCATATTCACTTTCAAAACAATATTCGCTTCAAATCCATATTCGCTTTAGAAATTATCGATGAGATAGGCTAATTAAATCCTCATTCCAAAACCATCATATTTACTCAATTATGTCATTTCACAAAAGGTATCAATTCCAAATTCCAACTTAAGGTGTATAATTATCAAGGATTTGAATATAAATACTTCAAATTTACACAATCTAAAATTTCAAAAAGTAGTTTAGATAGTCATAAATAGTTTTAATAGTTTAAAATAATTTGAATAGATTTAACTATTTTAATTATTAGAAATAGACCAAATAGATTTAAATTATATTAAATAGATTTATGATAGATTAAATAAATTTAATCTGTTTATTATAGGTAAAATAGATTTAATTGGATTAAATAGGTTATAATAGATTAAAATAAAATAAAATAGCTTAAATTTATTAAAATATTTTAAATTAGTTTAAAATAGATTTCAAAGTTATATCCAAACTTTTTAATAACTCAATTCCGATAAATTCATTTGTATTTGACACTTCAACTTTGAAATTCCAATTAAAATCTTTTGAAAAAATTCATTAAATCAATTCCAGTTTCAACATTAATGCTTGTATTATCGAAAATAACTCAGTTTGTATAAATCAATTTCTATTTCAAAATGCAGTTAACTGAATTCAAAATTTAAGGAAAAACAATCATCATTAAATTTAACCAATCTGGTTTTCGTATATAGTTTTCTACCCTATGGTCAAGTGATATGCACATTTATCACTTCAATTCGCAGTTTAAAATTTTACGGCTATATATCATTTCAAACCGCAATCCCAAATTAAATAAAATCCATAAAATCGTTCGAGTCTATCATTTCAACCCATAATGATTTTCGTTAATCTATAGATCATTAGGTATGTATCATTTCAACCCATAAGGAACTTGTGGTTCTACGAATTCCAAAGCAAAACTAGATGGACACGATTCGACGAACAAAGTTGATAAATCGAAATAGACGAAATAAAATCAGAACTGGGTTAATGAAGATAAATGGTTCAAGTGAATTTATGTATATAACCATATATAACTATTTATGAAACCATATTCTCGATTCAAACACATTTTAAATTTAAATATATTGGTATTTCAAAATCATTGCTTAAATAATAACACACAAATAAAACAAACATATCTTCATAATAAAATTCGAAGCAAATATATATGTGTGTGTGTGTCTATATATATATATATATATATATATATATATATATATATAAATGCAAAATACTTACATATTTTTAAATCAACACACACATACACACATACACAACAAGTCACTATAAATTTACAAACTATAAACTTATACTTTGTCGGGTATACTTCCACAACTATATATTTTATAACTAATAATTTATAAACTAGCACATATCCACATATACTCGGAAACGAACATAGTATATCTAACCAACCTATAATATATTACTTTTAACATTTATAAATACTGTAACCATATACATATATAAGTGCTGCAAAATCATAGTTGATGCTTCTTCTAAAATGATATATATATATATATATATATATTATAAACAAATATATATATAACATTATACTATGAACCAAGTTAATATATAGAATCAACATGTATATACACCAGCATGCATATCAACATATTATTGTATAAAATACTAGTACATATATAAACAACACATATATTAAATTAATGCAAACATATACATATTATATATATAACTAACTAAAACAGATCATATACATGTGAAATAAACTAACGTATAGCCAACAATAGGTTATACATTAATAGATAAATAAGCTTAACTTTTATAACTCAGACAACCCATAATATAATATTTCTATATTATGCACAGATATAACAAAATTCAAAATCTTAACACTTATTAATATATTCATTATAACGTATATATATATATATATACACACATATATATATAAACAAGCTTATATAGGTTTATATAAATACAAGGGTATAATTTACCTTACGATATACATGAACAGGCATATATATATACATACATACATACATACATATATATATATTTACACACACGACTTACAAACAATATATATATATATATATATATATATATATATATATAATGACACATATTAACTATATACATGAACCTCGCTATATTGATATATATATACTACCGTATTTTAACTAACATATGCTAACATATATATCAATATACAAATAAATAGAATAACTCAAAACATATGTAAAATTAACAGAGCTAACCTATATTTATAAGCTTAAAGAAGCAAGGAGGGCACATGGAAGTAACGTATTTTAACTAACCTATATTTTCTGTGCAAGCTTCGATTAAAGGGAAGCAGGCAGGGATAACATGGAAGTATGTGATGTCAGTGGTGATGCCGACGTTGTTGGAGGGTGGCGCCCAGGAGCTCGGTTGAGGAAAAAACTAATGGGTTCTGTTGTACCGCTTGAGAGAGGGTGGAGGAAGATCTGTTGCCAACGTGGGGCAAACAAAGCCAAAATGGAGGAGGAGTTTGAACTATGGGTTCAGGGCGGACGTGGCGGCAAGGCTGGAAGAAATTGGAGTGACTTGAGTGAAAGTCCGTGAAAAGTGAAAAGAAACTAGAGAAGGTAATTACTTCAGGAAATAAGGCTAGCTTCATACTATCATAACAAAGTTCCGAATCAAAAAAATAAATTAACCGAGTGAAAGAGTAAGTAACCACAGAAAATGAAAGGATAGCCAGTGACCTTGGAATGTGTGAAAAAGAAAAATCACCGTAAATTTTGGAAATCGTATAGGATAGAGGCTATTAAAAGGCCACTGGAAAAATCAAAACCGAAATGCGTAACTGATATGGGAATTGTTGCATAGATTTTCCCCGTTTCCCGAACTTCAAAATTGGCAACTAAATATACCGTAGAAATCAGCACGACGAGATGATCAAAACTGTATACAAATACCAGTAGTGCAATCATCCAATCAAAAGCCGCTAATCGATACCGAAAATATTGCTCAAATGTCCGAAATAAGATAAGCGAAGCAATAACAGTTCAAATTTGGATAAATGAAACATGACGACCCACTCAGAAGATGGTTGACAAATTTTGTACAAAAATATTCAGGTTTGAAAAACATTTTATTATCATCAATTTTAACTGGTTTGAATTTAAATAAAATTCCACAAGAAAATAAACTTCCATATTATCAGATAGAAATTTACCATTAGCTATGTTTTTAAATATGTATTTCAAATATTAAATATATATTTCAAATATTATTATTTAAAATTTCAAAAAAATTCAATTAAAATACATTATATAATAAGTAAAAATTTATCGGTCGTTACACTCTCCCCCACTAAAAACTTTTTGCCCCGAAGAGGAACGAGGCAGGAGACTAGAAACAACCAGAAAAAAAAATAGATAAAAAAACAATTAATTTAAGACCATATAAATTTCAATTTAAGTTAATAAATATCCAACAATCGATTTTAAATTCAAGGTATTTCATTAAGTTGATTTAATTCAATTTATAAATTCTTTTAACATTATTTTACATTGTAAATTATCTAATTACATATTAAACTTCTGGATGTTTTTGATAAGTTATATTGGAATGCGATTGAGTATTTTACAAGTAAATTTTTTCTAATTATTTCAAGTTTAAATATTTATTCAAAAATTTTGGCTTCATTTTATTATTGAAATCACCTTTAACATAAAATTTAAGAATTAAGTTTCCGATTAACTTCAAACAATTTAGAGATAAATATATATATACACATTCAATATATCACATCAAATCTATAATCATATACCAATATATATATAAATAAAGTCATATTTTAGAAATTCAAATCAATTTAATTTCCAAAAAAAAAGTGTAGCAAAGCTACGAATTGGTCTCTCCACTTCGAAAATCGAAAATGAATGTCAATGATGTGGCCGCCACCACCGAAATTATTTACTAGCAACAAAAGAGGAGAGCACTGACTTATTTCTCTAAAATTCTTTAGAAATGATTTATATTCCAAAATACCTTTAAATAATATACCTTTTAAAACTTCAAAACAAAATTTTGGAATCACTGAAAATTAAATTCTCAAATTCTTAGTTTAAATTCATTTAAATTCCAAATTAATTTGTAAACCAAGTTTTATAGTTCAATCATTTATATTTGAGACAAAAGTCATTGGTTTACAAAACTATAAATAAAATCAAATATTATTATTTCTTAACAACCAATTTATTTAACAATTTAATTTTATAAATTATACTTATATATAATATAATTATAAAAATATTCATGTCATCTACCAAATTTGAAAATAACATTGTGTCAGTTTGCTCTATTCAGGTGTATTGGAATTCCTACCGATAGCGTTGATCGGAAGAATCGATCGAAACCCCAAATCAGCATTAACAACTCAACAACATAATATATAAAACATTTGAATATTAATACAAATACACTCCCTCACTCAATAATTCCATGATCTGTATAGAACAAAGATAGGGGTTCAAATTAGAGGGACCCCAAATCAAAAGAATTCCAAACAGAAGATAGGTTCGACGTGACAACCCGGTATTTTTGGATATTTGAAATTGGAATATTCAATTGATTTTAAATATTTGAAAGTTAGTTTAACATGAATTTCAAATATCACTATTTAATATGATAATTAAATTTTTGGATTTAATAATTAGAAATTTGGAAAATTGTTGAATCTAGAGTTCGAGGCTTTTGAAAATAATTAAAATGCTTGGAAAAATTTATATTTATAATACTAAGGATAATAGAAGAGTTAAAATTTGAGTTTTTGGTGATTTGTTCAGTTTTGAAAATATATCGTTTAATTCGATATTTAAAAATAGTCTTCCGATGCACAGTCATGGGATTTGACGAAATCAGTTCCATTGATCTGTAATATTGTATTATTATCGAATTTCAATTTTCGTAGTACTTAGAGTGATCATGTGATCGTACAGTAGATAAACGCGCTGAAATCTGTATCGAAAATGTAGTATAAAATTGGATTTAAAAAGCTATCTTCTCCATACGATCGAGTTAGGACTCGAAACCTTTTCCAATGCGTTCGAAATAAGGGTTTAACATTATAAACGCCTGGCGGCACGCCTCGATTGGGATTCGGATCTTGAGTCACTTTATCGAGACGATTTAAAATTTGAATTTAATTTCATATATACATTTTATATTTTTATTTTGAATAATGTTTTCTCAATTAACATGTACCCTCTTTTATAACACATATTTGCTCCGACTACACACACGTCCTTCCTAAAAAAATTGAAATTGAATATCTGGCGCAGCGGATAATTCGAACACAACTTCAATCGATGGAATGTAGCAATCGGTGAGTTGAAGATACCAAAAATGCCCAAGTTCGTTGATCCAAAGATACCGAACTCTAGCTATCTCAAACACGTTGATAGCGCACTATACCGTGTTTAAAGATCTACGATTCTTCGCACGTTGATCTAGCGCACTAGATTCCGTGAATCGGCTTCTACGATCGTTGAATCGAGCGCACTCGATTAACCGAAAGAGGAGATAGGAGATTACACTCAACTACCAATTGGTATGAAAGCACAAAGCTAACAAAAGAGAATTTTATTCAAAAATCAACAACCTCAAATGTACAACACACGCCTCTATTTATAGAGTTTTCGACCCAGTCCCTAAGTCGTTTCCGACCTACGACCCAACTTAAGTCGTGACCGACTTAACACACGCGACTCAACCCCTTTACAATACAGCCCAATGTAAACGACTCAACCCCTGGCCGACTTAACAAGTACGACCTACATACAACAACTCACCTGACTCAACACGACCGACTCATCATAGGTCGTACGCGACCTAACACTTCCCATTCATGACCGAGTTAAGCAATACAACACACAACATATGTACACGACTTAACACCCAACACAACCCATAGGTCGGTAACGACCTAAAATACAACACGACCCAATCCCCTACGACCTAAGATAGAAGGCAGTTCAGCTTGCTTAGATCGAAACTCGGCGAAGTAATCTTGTTCAACATCACTAGCTCGTAACTCGGCACAGTTATCTCGTTCAATATCATTAGGTCGGAGCTCGTTAGGTCGGAATGCTTCTTCCTGTGTTTTCTTAGGTCGGAGACGACCCAAAACTCCGTTGTTAGGTCGTAACCATGCTTTCTTAGGTCGGACTACCTTCCCCCTTGGATTGTTGACTCGTGGCCCTCCTTCCTTAGCTCGACAACGACTCATGCCTTCACTGAGTCGTGAATGACTCATCACGCTACACCACAAACTCATGTTTTCAGGAATTATAGTTTGCACAACTTCTTCTCTGGCCTTAGCTGCATCATCCTCCCCTGGTTGAGAAAAATTCGTCCTCGAATTTGCAAATTCTTTCTCATCAAAATGTTCATCTCCATAATATGGCACAAGATGCTTAATATTGAATACATCAGAAGTGTAAATATCCTCCGGCAGCTTCAACTTATAAGCATTGTTATTAATTCGTTTCACAATTTCGACAGGACCGATTTTCCTGGCTTTCAACTTATTATAAGCACCTACCGGAAAACGATCCTTCGTTAATACAGCATAAACTAAATCACCTTCGTTAAATTCAATATTTCGTCTCTTCAAATCTGCAGACTTCTTATACTTCTCATTCGATTTCTCTAATCGTTCCTGAACGATTTTATGACATTCGGTCAGCTCATCAACAAAATCAACAGCTCGTTTAACTGTCCCCTTTGACTGTGGTACTACTGCCAAATCCAACGGTCCCCTGGGTAAATTTGAATAAACAATCTGAAACGGACTGAATCCCGTGCTACGATTCACTGCATGATTATGTGCAAATTCAGCTTGGCATAACTTCATGTCCCAACTTTTCAAATTATCCTGTACAAGACATCGCAACAAATTTCCCAATGTCCTGTTAACAACTTCTGTCTGTCCGTCAGTTTGTGGATGATAAGCACTACTAAAATTCAGCTTCGTTCCGACCATCTTCCACAAACTCAACCAAAAGTGACTCAGAAAACGAGTATCTCTATCCGAAACAATAGACTCTGGCAATCCATGTAGTCGATAAATCTCCTTGAAAAATAATTGCGCAACACGAACAGCATCTGTCGTCTTCTTGCAAGCAACAAAATGTGCCATCTTCGAAAACCTGTCCACCACAACAAATATCGAATCATTTCCCCTTTGAGTTCTAGGCAAACCCAAAACGAAATCCATGCTAATATCAACCCATGGCTTAGACGGTACAGGCAACGGCATATACAACCCTGCATTCGTCGCTGTTCCCTTTGACACCTGGCAAATATGACATCGCTCCACAAATCTTTCCACTTCTTTTCTCATCGACGGCCAAAAGTAAGATTGTGAAATCAATTGCAAAGTACGATCACGGCCCACATGCCCTTCCTCGTGTAACTCTTTGACAATTTTCAACCTCAAGCTACAGTCTGGTATACATAAACGATTCCCTTTAAACAGAAATCCATCAACCAACATAAATTCATCGGTACTCCCATCCTTCACTTTCTCAACATATTTCACAAAGTAAGGATCTTCATTAATCATCTCTGGCAACATTTCAAACCCCGTCACTTCAACCTTCATTGTCGTTAATAAATGACTCCTCCTACTCAAAGCATCAGCTACCCGATTTGTCACCCCTGATTTGTGTTTAACGACAAAAGTAAACTGCTGTAAATATGCTATCCACGATGCATGTCTCGCTGAAATCTTATCCTGCCCCTGTAAATGTTTCAATGCTTCATGATCTGTATAAAGGACAAATTCCTTCTGAAATAGATAGTGTCTCCAATGCTTAACAGCTTGTACAACAGCATAAAATTCAACGTCATATGTACTGTATCTCATCTTTGCTCCTGACAACTTTTCGCTGAAATAAGCAACTGGCTTCCCATTCTGACTCAGAACTCCTCCAATACCAACCTTCGAAGCATCAGTATGCAATTCAAACAATAACTGAAAATTAGGTAGAACAAGAATTGGTGCAGACGTCAACAATTCCTTGATCTTCTCAAAAGCAACTTCCGCTTCCTCTGACCATACAAATTGTTTACCTTTCATGCAATCAGTAGCTGGAGCCATCACGCTACTGAAGTGTGGAATGAACCTTCGGTAGAATGATGCCAATCCATGAAAACTTCTAACTTCAGTGATAGTTTTCGGCTGTGGCCAATTTCTAATAGCTTCAACTTTACTCTGGTCAACTTGAATACCTTCCCCTGAAACAACATACCCAAGAAATAAAACAGTATGCGTCATAAACACACATTTCTTTGTAGCAGCATAAAATTGTTCTTCACGCAGAATAATCAACACTTCCCTCAAATGTAGAACATGCTCCTCCATACTTCTGCTGTAAATCAGAATATCATCGAAATAAACCACAACGAACTTCCCGATGAATGGTCTAAAGATTTGATTCATCACCCGCATGAATGTACTAGGTGCATTCGACAAACCAAATGGCATAACCAACCATTCGTATAACCCCTCTCTCGTCTTGAAAGCTGTCTTCCATTCGTCTCCAGGTCTGATTCGAATTTGATGATAACCACTCTTCAAATCAATCTTCGAAAATATAGTTGCCCCACTCAACTGATCCAGTAAGTCATCCAACCTTGGCATAGGAAATCTATAACAAACAGTAATCTTGTTCAAAGCTCGACTGTCAGTACACATCCTCCAAGTTCCGTCCTTCTTTGGTACTAACAATGCTGGCACGGCACAAGGACTCAAGCTTTCCTGAACACGTCCCTGTTCCAACAACTCTTCCACCTGCCTTCGTAACTCCTCATGTTCCTTCGGACTCATTCGGTAATGTGGTCGATGTGGTAACACTGCTCCCGGAACAAGATCAATTTGATGTTGAATGTCTCTAAGTGGCGGTAACTCCTTAGGCAACTCCTCTGGAAAGACATCTTCAAATTCTTTCAAAATTGGCTTTGCTGCTTCTGGTATTTCAACTTCTTCACTACTCTCTCTCCCAATCAACAAAAATACTTCAGTCTCTTCCTCAACTTCCTTGACAAACTCCTTCAAAGTCAACAGAGTTTTCAATTCCTCAATCTCTTCTAGCTTGCTCTCCTTCTGCTGTTGCTTCTTAGGAACCAAAGTGATTTTAGTACCCTCGAACATGAAACTGTAACTGTTGGCACGACCATCATGTTGTACTGCTCTATCAAACTGCCACGGTCTGCCCAACAACAGATGACACACGTCCATGTCTACAACATCACACCAAATTTCATCTTTGTACTTCTTCCCAATAGAAAAATTAACACAAGCTCTTCGACACACTTTCACTTCACCACCCTTCCTTAACCATGCTAGCTTGTACGGTTTAGGATGTTTCTCAGTCTTCAAGTTCAATTTCCTCACTGCTTCTGTAGAAATAATATTGTCACAACTTCCAGCATCAATAACGAACTTGCAAACTTTCCCCAGAATAGTGCATGTCGACTGAAAAATATTGCTTCTCAACCAACTACAATCCTCCTCCTGCTTTGGTGTAAGACATGACCTCCTTAACATAAGATTACAACCTTCATCTCCGAACAATTCTTCTTCCTCCTCAACATAAGGTGTATTTGAACATTCTGCCTCCTCACCATCATCCTCCTCAACTTCTGCAACCATGGTTCTCTTCTTCGGCTTCGGACATTCGTTGCTTTTGTGACCCAACTCCTGACAATTATAACACTTGAACCCACTGCTAACCTTCGCCTTCTCAGCCTCCTTCACCACTGGCTTTGAAACAGGTTTAGGAACATTAGAACTTCCACCAACACCCTTCGCTTGATTATTGGAGTTGGTAAACACACCGCCTCCACGCCTTCCTTGCTTCTCCCAAGCTAACGCTTTCTGATGTGCTTCTGCAACGGATCTAGGATCAAACATATTAACCATATCCTAGATCTGCATCCTCAATCCCCCAATGAATCTAGCAGTTAGCTGTTCTTCGGTTTCCATAATATCATTCCTGGCAATGAGTTGGTAAAATTCATCAGCATAATCACTAACAAACTTCGTCCCTTGCCTCAGATTTTGCAACCTCTGGTACATAAGTGATTGGTAGTTGTAAGGTAAGAAAGTAGATCTCATCAACTTCTTCATCTTATCCCACGATTCTATCTTTGACTTCCCCATTCTCTCCCTGGTTAGTTTAGTTTGTTGCCACCATGCCAAAGCTCTCCCCCTCAACCTAGTAGCAACCAACTTCACCCTTCTATGCTCAGGAACCTCCTTGAAATCAAAGATCTCTTCAACATTAGAAATCCAATCGAGAAATTCTTCTGCAATCATTCCGCCTTTAAACTCCGGAATTTCCATCTTCATACCCGATTCCCAACGTCGATCATCTTCAACATCCCGATAAGAATTTCGAACTTGGTCTCGATCTCGATAATGAATACTAGCTCTATCACCTTCTTCAACAAAATCAGAAGTACGTCTACATCGATCTCGACCACTATCATCCCTTCGCTCATGCATGCTTCTTTGACTATGTCTCTCTTCATCTCTATATGCTTCATTGTCAAATTCACGTTGACTTCTCCTCTCTTCATGTGCATAGTCATGATGATCTCTTCGTGATGATATTGATGTTTCTCTTCTATCTCTACATGAATGTGGTGATACCCTCCTCGCTTCCGTAACCGATGGCGAAACTCGGTTTCCTCCATGGTTCGAGTTTGGTGATCTCCTCCTTTGATTCAAATCATTCATCAATTTCTCCAATTTTCCAATGCCTTCATCAAATTTTTCATTAATACGTTGTTCCATAAGCTCGGCTTCTTCTCTACGATACAAAGCTTCAACGTTTTGATGACGATTAGCTCTCCTTGGTGGCATGATTGAAAAACTCTCACAAACTTCAACAATTCAAACACAAAAATTCAAAGCTTCAACAATGCAATAAGTCACGGCTCAACAATGACTCGGCTACAATTTGTCTCGGCAATATGAAACGGCTCAACCTCTTTAGCCCGGCAATGGTTTTACACGGCTCCACACTTCAAATCTTGGCGCGCAAAACTCCAAGACAAAATCCAAACAATATCCAACTCCTCGATCCAAAATGGAATGGATCAAACACTCCAAACTTGATGCAGCTTCAATATGAACACGATGAACAACTTCAAACTTCAAAAACTTGGCTCCAAGAATCAACTTAGCTATGATTGGCTAAGTATGGCTCCGATACCAAATAATGGCGCAGCGGATAATTCGAACACAACTTCAATCGATGGAATGTAGCAATCGGTGACTTGAAGATACCAAAAATGCCCAAGTTCGTTGATCCAAAGATACCGAACTCTAGCTATCTCAAACACGTTGATAGCGCACTATACCGTGTTTAAAGATCTACGATTCTTCGCACGTTGATCTAGCGCACTAGATTCCGTGAATCGGCTTCTACGATCGTTGAATCGAGCGCACTCGATTAACCGAAAGAGGAGATAGGAGATTACACTCAACTACCAATTGGTATGAAAGCACAAAGCTAACAAAAGAGAATTTTATTCAAAAATCAACAACCTCAAATGTACAACACACGCCTCTATTTATAGAGTTTTCGACCCAGTCCCTAAGTCGTTTCCGACCTACGACCCAACTTAAGTCGTGACCGACTTAACACACGCGACTCAACCCCTTTACAATACAGCCCAATGTAAACGACTCAACCCCTGGCCGACTTAACAAGTACGACCTACATACAACAACTCACCTGACTCAACACGACCGACTCATCATAGGTCGTACGCGACCTAACACTTCCCATTCATGACCGAGTTAAGCAATACAACACACAACATATGTACACGACTTAACACCCAACACAACCCATAGGTCGGTAACGACCTAAAATACAACACGACCCAATCCCCTACGACCTAAGATAGAAGGCAGTTCAGCTTGCTTAGATCGAAACTCGGCGAAGTTATCTTGTTCAACATCTCTAGCTCGTAACTCGGCACAGTTATCTCGTTCAATATCATTAGGTCGGAGCTCGTTAGGTCGGAATGCTTCTTCCTGTGTTTTCTTAGGTCGGAGACGACCCAAAACTCCGTTGTTAGGTCGTAACCATGCTTTCTTAGGTCGGACTACCTTCCCCCTTGGATTGTTGACTCGTGGCCCTCCTTCCTTAGCTCGACAACGACTCATGCCTTTACTGAGTCGTGAATGACTCATCACACTACACCACAAACTCATGTTTTCAGGAATTATAGTTTGCACAACTTCTTCTCTGGCCTTAGCTGCATCAATATCTCGTTCAAAACAAGATAAAAAACAAAACGAATCAAAGCGAAAAAAAAGAATTAATGGCCAAAATCAGCAAATCAAACTAAAAATTGGCGGACGACTCAGTCGATTTTCTTTCTTTACAATCGAATAGGAAGGGAATCCCTCGATCGAGCCGATCGAAACTCGATTACAAATTGCTGCCAGAAGGCTGTCCACTGGGTAGGCAACAATAGGCCTGTCGGGCACTTCAGTGGCAAGTCGAGACGGAGAATTACCGGGGCGGCGAAGGCATCAAGGGGGCAGCTCGCCTGGAACAGAAGCAGATATTGGGATGGTTTCTTCGAGCTCGGAGGGTTTTGGTCGCGGGTTTGAAATGGTAGACGCGGCAAGGTGGGCAGCTGCGATGGGTTTTTCGTTATCGAACGGGAATGGTTCTTATCTAGTAGGTGTATCCCATTTTGATTTTTATTCTATTGGTATGTGTAGTTTAGAAATTTTTTGCAAAAAAAAAAAAAAAAACAGATCCCTATTTTATTAAATTTTACACAAACACACACACACATATATATATTCAGATTAGGGTGAAGAAAATTTCTTTTATAAAAGAAATACCCTTTTCTGAAGAGAAAATACATATACATGCCTATTTTGATTTAATTATATATATTCATAGGTTAACAGAAGAAAAAAGGGTTATGTATATAAAAAATACTATGGAAGATATATAGGAATTTTTAAAATTTTTGGAAAATTTATAAAATTTAGATTTTTTAAATACATAATCTAAAAGAAAAAATATTGGTTTAAAATTAAATCATTAAGTTAAATTGACTCATTAGTAATTGAATTTAGTAAATGGAAACTAATTGTTTGATTATTTCAAATATTAATAAATTGTATAAATATTTATATAAGGTCAAAAATTCATGAAAAAAAGCTGGAATGGAAAGGGATTGCAAAACAAAAGTAAAGGTGGGATCTTCTTACTCAATCAAATTACCTAGTTTAATTTAAATAATTAGAATTTAAATTATTCATTGATTATATGGATGTGATATTATATATGATAGTGTCTGTATATATATATATGTATATTAGAGTGATTGATTTCACGCATTATATAGCAGATGAGACCCTATGCGCCCCGCATAATAGCGGATGACCCCATATACCGTGATATTCCACCTCAAAGTGGAATTAATATTTTATATTGTGCTAACATCTGTGGATGCAGGGAAACAGGTTGGAGGGATCCAACTGGATTCCTTAAATGTTTGAATTTATTCCATATGTTGTGATATGATTTATTGATAATCTGTGATCAATTATATTGTGATTGAAATTATTGAAGGCTATGGTTTGGCTGAATATATTTTTGGTATCTTAGGATACCCGAAATATAAAAAATTTATTTTTGAAAGGAAATTAAAATAGGTCATTTTAAGCAAAATAAATTTAGAGAATTGAATAAATTAAAAGAAGGAATTTGGAAAAGGATAAAAGTTGATTTTTGAAATCCTATCGAATAAATTCCAAGTATGGGAAAAGATTTTAATAAATGGGTTTTGAGAACTTAAGTAGTATTGTTTTAAAAGTTGAAGAATTTATTTTAAATTTGGTTTTTAAATGGTTTGGGAGAAATAAAGGGAGAATTTAAAAATTTAGTATGAAATTATTATTTCAGATTCTAAATAAGATTTTAAATTTAAAACAAGGAGTGAGTTTGGAATTTATAGATTTTGAAATAAATTTGGATAAGTAAAGGAGTAATTACTAAATGGAGTAAATTTTGGAAATCGATTTGGGAATCAATTTTGTGTTGAAACTATGTTTTAAAAGGAGAATGAGACCATGGAATTTATAAACTGGATTTATAAAATGAAATAAATATCAGTGGATATTTGGAAGTATAATTCACGGAGGGAATTTATAAAGGAATGGGTAATTTGTCTTAAAAATAAATGATGGTTTATTTTTAAAAGTGTGGAAAGAAAATTTACGAATTTGAGATGTAAATTTAAGATAAATCGAGAAGCATTTGTTAATTGATTTAAATGGAATATTTTAAAGTGGAAAATGTATTTTTCCAGGAAAGCCAAGTATGTTTTTCAAACTAGCTTTCAAGAATAAATTAAAAGTTCTAGAGTTGGTTTTCAAAAGATTGTTTTTGGAGAAATTACTTTCTTAAGTTGATTTTAAATTTTTAAAATAAATATTTACTAAGTTAATTATAGAAGTGATTATTTTGAAGATTTACCTATTATTTTACTTAAAAGATGGTTATTTAAATAAATATACTCCATCAACTAATTTTATTTTTAAAATTAGCTTGGGCTTAAGTTTTACATGAGATATTAGTATAAATATTTCATAACTAATATATTAAATAAAGTGTTTAAAATAATTTTTATTTTAAGTGTTTCCAAGTATATATTTTTGGATAAGTGATTTAAATAATTTAAAAACCTAAAGTATTCGGACTTGGCAAATTTTCAGTGGAAATAAAAAATATTTGGAAACTTATTCTGTGAAAGGAAAGTGATTTGAAAATTATTTTCAAAAGGCTAAAGTGTAGAAAAATTTATATCTTGCGAAGATATTTTGTTGAAATTAATAATTTGGGGAAATTAATTTTAATCCGATGGTCTTTATGGATGTTATTTGATAGTTAGATAACTGACTACCAATATTGGCCTTTAAAACGGCATTTGAATTTCGATGAGACATGGGATCGGATTCCAAATAGTTATCCAAAAACCACATCGAATCTTAAAGGTGAATCTTTTGTTTAAAAGATCAAAGATGTAAATTTGTTGTGGCTTATCCAAGATCTGAAGTATCCGCTTGTTTTTAAAATAAGCGCTCGTTATTCGAATAAGTCGAGGGAGGACATTAAGTAAGAAAACCCATTCCGAACAACGATACAACTAAATGGGATTGCATTTGAAGACGGTGATTGAAGACCGGGTATTTTCGATAGCGAAAGGATTAACTATTGATTGTCTTTGCACCGAGTTGCCCCTGTATGAAGATTACCCTATGTGATTGGGAGCCCAGACGTGATTAGGGAATATCTGGATTTGCAAGGACTTCTTTCGTTAATTGGACGAAGTGCCTTCAGTTCCATTCAGACCCAGGATGGACTTGTATGGATGTATGTCTGGCATTACACTATGAGACATAAAGATGGTTTCTATCAAATACATTTCTATTTAGTGGCGGAGAATTTATTCTCTTAGCTTAACACCCTTCTTTGAGACGTACGAGCTCAGAGGTTACGTAGTTGATGGTTAATAGTGGTATATTCCCAATTTGCTAATGTGGCATGCTATGTGTCGAGCCTTGGTTGATCGAAGCATGGATTTTGTTAAAAGCAAAGCATTGTGGGACGAGACTTCATCGGACCTCACACCTCAGAAATGGTCAAAACAGAAAGGATGCGGCAAGGTTATGGGGGTCGTGCCCCTCAGGGTATGTGCATTTCCTTCTGGATAAAAAGTAGTACTCTAGTACGGACTTTAGATATTTAACTTGTGTGGATAAAAGTGGTATTCTGGTATGGAGCCTAGATATTTACTTATGTGGTTATTGGAATTGAGGCGCCTCGGTAAAGGTCGGTTACGACCAGGGGATAGCATACTCGTGACTGTTAGTTACCTAGTTACAGCGGTAACCCGCCGTGTGTTGGCAGGGATCCGATTATGTTCTCTGTGCGTCCCTCCAGATACGCACCCTTTAGGATAAAGGATGTTCCTTAACCTTGACTATTTGTTGGAAATCCAAACAATCAAATACGAGCCCTGTACGGTTTTAGTTGTAGAACCTGTCATCCAACATGGTAGCTATAGTAGGCATACTACAATGGTACGTATGCGGGCAAAGATTAATATTTAACTTTCGAAATGTTTTCCGCACTATGCCCTAATAATAATATCAAAAGGATTTTCAAATATCAAGCTTGTTTGACTACTATAAGTAGAAACCTTCCCCAAATGTGCGATTGTATCGTGTGTGTGCCGGGAGACCTTATGGTAGTTTCATTTTCAAAAAGCATGAACGGATTTCTTTTTCTTTTCTTTTGTATAGATAATCGTTTTAAAGATCTCACACCAGTCCCATGACTGACTCGGACTTTATTGTTCCCTTTTCTAAATTCTGGATGCCTCTAATTTTGCACACGGGCAGCCTAGAGTCAATTTATCAGTTGGTTCTGGAGCTATGTCAGAAAATTATGCTGTGGAGATCAGGAGACAAGCAGGATTGCGAGACGTATCACACGTATATGATGTATTATCCGCTATGTATGGTTTGTTGAAAATTCAGTATCCATGTGGGCAAGTTATCATAACTGCCCAGTGTTGTGTTTAGTTATGTTGTATATGACTCTGATGATGGAATGTATAATCAAATATAGTTCTTTTTTTTAAAGATTAGTCATTTATTTATTATATATTATTCCGTTGCGATTGTGATATTCTGATATTGTTTATGTTTCTTCTTCTACCTCCTTCTTCTTTAACTCTAACGGTTCGGTTTTTGGCATTCGATTGTTCGGCATTCAATACATTGGACGTATTGATGTCGATTTTCCAGCATCGGAAAATCGGGTCGTTACAATTTGGTATCAGAGCTGAAGATTAAGCGAGAACATTGGCTCTAGTGGGTATTACTAATTTGAAATAGATTTAGTAATACATTAGAATGAGTTTGAGAATAATAATAAATATGAGCGCGTATTTGTTAGTGAATATAAAAATTATTTTTATATTGTGTTGACTTATCGGTTGAGTGTTTATGAATTCTGGTTGATATGTGGGGCGCCATTATATCGATAGGGGTTTCTAAACTTATAAATAAGATAAACCTACACACTATTGTTTTAAAAAGAGGGTAAATAAAATAATTTTACCCAAATTATTTTTGTATAAAAGAAATAATTTTCCATAAATTATTATAGTTATATGTGGTTTCTTGGTTCTTAGGAAGTGATAATATTAAATTATTATCATTATTGGGTGGAAATTGAACTAGAAATTAAAATTATAACCAAAGATTAAGGAAATAATTCAAATAAAAAAATGGAATTGTAAATCTAAATTGTAAATGTAATTTATAATTTGAAATAGAATACCAGAGAAATATTTGAAAAAATTGGAAGAATTTGAAATTTTGAGATTTGGGAAATTTAAATCCCTTTTGTGTTTGAAAATGATTTTCAAAGGTTTTGGAAAAATAATAGTGAAATTATTTGGGAAATATTTTTGAATTGGATATGAAATCTGTTGGGATTTGGAATTTAGAAATATTTGAAAAATATTTTTGAAGGGATAAAAGGACTAAGATCTTTTCGATCACTGGGAAAAAATTCCGATGATAATGGCGACATCATCGGTGTTCATTTTCGACTTTCCAGGAGAGGAATTGCTGCCAAATTGTTTTAAAATTGGAGTTGTTTGCAAAAATGGGTTTGATCTTGAAATTCAAAGGGTAATTTGATATGCAAATGAATCTTTTATATAAAATTGATTTCAAAACGATTTTGAAATGCAAAGAAATTGTTTAAAAACTTTGGAACCTTATTCAAATGTTTATGTAGT
Source organism: Allium cepa (assembly GCA_030765085.1). Taxonomy (NCBI): domain Eukaryota; kingdom Viridiplantae; phylum Streptophyta; class Magnoliopsida; order Asparagales; family Amaryllidaceae; genus Allium; species Allium cepa. The sequence continues at coordinate 933,173,640 of CM060943.1, read as the reverse complement.
GGAAATTAATTTAAGGAAAAAGTCTAAGTGAGCTTAATAAATGGCCAATGAAATAGAATTTACTAAGTGTGAAATAAATTGGTAAATGAATAAATGAATTTACAATTGCAAGTAAATGAAATTGAAGACTAAATGTTGAAATTCATTTTGAATTTGTAGGTAAATGGAAAATTAGTGAGGTGGACTAAAGGTAAAATGGTTATGAAACATTTATATGTTTGAAAATTTATAAGGGTTTGGAAAAGATTAATTGCAATGGGATTGAAAATTTGATTCAAATAAAATGATGATATGGACAAGATATGAGTGAAAGATTGTTGATAAAAATTCAGTGTAACATCCCGCCTTTTTGTATGCTTTAAATCGACGATAAGACACACATCTCAGACTCAAACCATACAGAAGGGCGGATTGTTATTGGGGTAAATAAGAAAAACAGAAAACGAAATAAAAAAAACAGAATCTCACAACGTAATGACAAAATATAATAATCAAGTAACAGTTCAGGAAGCTGTTTTACAAAACATTTGATTATACTTATACCACATATATAAGAGTTACACATACCAGCGAATAATAAATAATGCAGCGGAACAGTATGAAGCAGTGGAATAATATAATATATGTAACGACCTGTAAGATTTTAATAAATTTTATTGTTTTATTTACGTATTAAATTGGATTTTGTGAAAATTTAAATAAATTAAATGACAAATAAAAAGTTAATATTTGGAATGCGTCTGAATAAACATAGCAAACTGTAAATTTTCGTCCAAAAATATAAAAGTCTATTTCGCGCGTATATTTACTTCAAATTAAATCAGTTAAAAAGTGACGGAAATAAAACGTTTCAAAACCAAATCTTTTTACTTAGAAAAATTCTAAATCCTCTTCTGAGCAAGGAGTCATCTCTAGTTTTTCAAAATTCGGACTTCTATAGCTCCGTCGTTCTTATTCTCTGCATTTTACTGCATTTTTCAGCTAGTAGAAAATCTGAATATTATAATTCAATCATACCACTGATATCTGTATACCGTTGTGATCGCCTCGTCGTGCTGATCTCAACAGTATATTTATTTCTGTATTTTGGAATCCGGTGTACAATGGAAGCAATAAATTTGTTCGTTGTAACGACACCACAAATTGTGCCTTCTTAACTTTTCTTTGCTTTTCAAAGTTTAAAAACGTACAGTGGGGCCACAATAATTATTCGCTTTAACTTTCTTTGAATCATATCGTGAACGTTGATTTCCTTTATTACTTTGTTTTCTCCTGTCTGTTCAAATTTCAAACAGCTAGAATAAAACAGCCACTAGCATTTCATTTCAACTTTTATTCCAAATTTCAGCGGTTGCCATCCTGTACTGTTTCAATAAGCCTCAACGTATAAAACTTTATACATTTTATATTATTAAATGTTTACAGTCATTTTATTCTTCCTCTCTACCTTCGGTTCACTTTGTTTTTTTTTTTGCAAGCTTCATTTTATACTGTGAGCCTTTTCCTTGATTTCAGGCGTTAAAAATTCTTTGCAGCCACTATTTATATAAATTTCACTTTTTCTTTTTCTTGTTCACCTTCCACCCTTCAGCTCCATTTTCGTTTGCCTGAAGCCAACTCCTCCACTCTCATCTTTTCTACCACCCTCCTTTACCTCGGCCAAGCACTCAAGCTCCACCACAAGCCACACACCCAACAAGAAATCACGTCCTCCCTCTTTTTCCCATCCCAGCCGAAACCCCTCCTCCACCACGTGACCTCCACCCATTGCTCCTAGATCCGACCGCCCACCTCCTTGACCATACACGCGCCTGCCTCATCCACCCTGAAAACCTCGTCGCTCCCTCACTCTTTATCACGCGCAACAGCCGAGGCCAAACTCCACCCGTACCTCCTGCAAATACTAGCCGAGCCCACCATCCCTTACCACCTGCCAGTGATCGCCAGGGAAGCCGTGGCCTCCCATCCCTCTCACCCAATCATTCGACTGCGTGCAGCCTAGCCTAGGCCGAATCGTTCCATCATCCTCCGCCTTCCCGGTTCCTAGCCTTTTCTTTGCTTCCATCTCCTTCCAGTCAACATCTGTAAGTGTATTGCTTTTTTTTTTATCATCCTATGCATGCGTTGGTTTATAGAAGTGGATTGTGTATTGATATCTGTTGCATGTGAGTATATTAGATTTAATAAGATATGTATATAAGAGACATTAGTCTGTTGAGATATATGTTTCATTAAGTACTATATATAGTAAAAACTTGAGTACAAGTTGATGCAGTTTATACATTTATAAGATAGATATACACAAAGTTTTGAGGAAGAGATTTGTAGGGGTTAGCTTATATAAATTTTCAACATATAAACTTTGATTTCCAGAAACCATGGTCTGCCTTATTATGTTGGGTTTTGTCCTAGCTTGAATCGCCTGTACTTGTTATAGTTTGATATTACACTTAGGCTATATAGTGGTATGCATGGGTTATTATAATATATATAGGTTACATACATAAAAGTGTTTCGGCCATCTGATTTTTTTTGCCTGTAAATTTTATTTTATACGTCAAATATACATGTTTTAAGATGGGCTGAGAGTGTTTGTTTAAATGTTTAAATGGGTCAGTTATATTGTAAGTTTATTTTATACCGATCTAGTACACTATATATCAAATTTGACACTTTGATGGATATAGCAGGTCTGCATATTTTTCGTGTTGTGTACCTTTGTTTACCATTTTTCATGTAAGAGATTTATATATGTTAGTTGTAAATAAGGTGGTCTGCATATTGCTATACGTGATAAACATTCTACTTTCTCATTTATAATATAATCTAAAAGAGAGTATATGTTAGTGTTTGTAGATAGGAGCTGAAAGGTAGTTGATTTACACCTTAAATTATGTTAGTACAGTCCTTTAGATTTCTTTTGTACCGCATATAGCATACATTTTTACTAGTGGATGCATGCTTTATATATGGCTTTAAGTAACACTCGTATATACGGTTTTAAACATATAAGTTATTTATATATATAACACACGTATATTATTTAGTTGTATTATATATTAGTTGTACATGTTTTTTTGATATATATGTACATAGATTTTGGTGACAATATATAGATGAGAATATAAGAAAAAGGGAAATAAAAAGTTAATTTGGTATTGAGATGTATATATTACATAGGTAGGGTTGGATTTCAATATATGCGTTTTAAAAGTTATGTTAAAATGTACATATGGTACGTTTTAATTGCATGTCTTGATTTAAACATTTGTTTTTCGAATGTGAATAACAAGATAGTAACATAATATACTATTCGTTCTAATTTATCATCATCGACCAAATTCTGATTTGATTTCATCGATTCTTTTTTTTTCGTTATCAGTTTTGATCGTCGGATTCATGCCGATCTTTCTTCGCTTTGATTCGTAACTCAAATCAGCTTCGTTGTCCATCACTCTAGCCTCGAAAGGTGAGAAATCACTCACGATTAACGTTCTTTTATTTATTAAATTTGATTTCAAATTGAAACGAAAATTGAAATATGCTGCTGTTAGTTGTTTTACTGTTATGACTGCTATTATCTGTATCTGTTCACCTATGACACCTAACACCATTATCGGTTAATTATTTATGTGATAATAATACAGATTGGTTGATAATTGATTGTTTGATTGATTGTTGTTTAAATGGGATGTTAATTATTATTGCTAAATGATAACTAGTTGCTAGTAAAATTTGGGGTAGTATAGTTTACAAATTTAACGGATTATATATATGACGGACCTGGATTTATTAAAACCTGACCCCGCCATATGTGAAGTTTGTTTTGTTAAAATTTGACCCTTTAATTGTCGTAGAAATTGAAATTATACTTGAAATCGTTGAACGTAGTTTGGATTAATTGTTGTAGTTTCTAACCGAAATTTGAAAAGAACGACAAGTGAAAAACTATAATCTTTAATCTACATGAAATGATAGTGTAGATTCTAGAAATAATTATACAAATAACAATGTGAATAAATATGATTATTTCGGGGGTATTTGATTTATTTATTGAATTGTTATTGATTGTTGTTATTGCTTGTTATTTACTTTGACACCATCCCTGTCATCACACTGCAAGTTCCCTTTGTTATGTTTGTTATTGAATTGGAATGGATTGATAGACCCAAGCGGGTTTCATTTAATTAAATTTGGGAGTACGGGTTGAAATGCTATCCACTCGTATACATTTAGTGTACGGCTGGAAATGATAATATCCGTAACACTGGGACCTTATGATAAGAAAATATGGTCTTATTAAATGTAAATGATTAAATACATAAATTATGGTAAATATTTATGAAAATTTTCCTCGGATAAATTTTGCAATAATATTGAACAATTAAGATTGGGAGATAAATTTGGGTTATTTTGAATGGTATTTAGATAAGGATTTATTTACTTAAATCAATTTAAAATTTACCAAATGAGATATTTCACGTTTAATTAAATATTAGAAATATTGAGTAAAATGAAATTTAAGGTCACTAAAATGATATTAAATCAAATAAAGGGTATTCAAGACCAAATAATAATGATGTAAAAATCAAGAATCTATACGAAACTGTAAATTTAAATTGTTATATTTAAGCTATGAGCTATATTGCAATTAAATGGTTTAGAGATTTGGATAGGTAATCGGAACCAAGATAGTTTAATTTGTTATTTTAGATAACGAATTGAATTAGATATAAAATTGAGGGTGAACTAAATTTGGATATTTTATTTAGGAAACTAGATTGGGAAAAATTTATTTGAAATGTAGAATACTTAAAGTATGGAAACATATTGGAATAAAAGGGGTAATTGGGATATCAAATCCAAATTTGAGATTTATAAAAATTGAAGTGGATATTCTAGGAAAATTTAAATTGATAAAAATGAGATTGAATATAATTTATATGGTAAGGTCGGGGTGATGATTATGTTAAGTTGAGGGAGTTGAAATACTTTACTGAATACATTATTTAATATTTGGGATTTGAAGTATAAATTAAGTGAATGACCACGGTGTAATAGTATATATTTCTACCTTGTAGATAGTTTTATGGACCCTTAGAGGATGGACATCCCAAACATCCTTTAAGATATATTATATTTCAGTTGATATTTCATTTGAGTTGAATTTATTGATATAAGAATGTAAATCCTGACTCGAGTGTTTTGTGTTTTGCTTTACGCTCGGGTCAGACTGAGTAATACAGCATTTGAGACTCACCTTTGGAGATTGGAGCTTCAATTTGGAGATCCAACCATCGATTCAGCTTTCAGTTTCTAGTTGACTGCTTCAGAGTAGCCATCGGCTCGTACTGAAGACAATTTTGTATTCAAAGTATTCTGATGTATTTTATTCTAAACTCTGATGTATATAGTAGCTTCATGAACTACTATTCTTTTTCTATTCCGCTGCATTTTATTACTCTGTGTCTGCGATCTGTGATTGATTCATTTACTGTATATTTAAGTTTTGCCAAAATTATATTAACAATTCGGTATTTTGAATTATTCAAGTCGGACATGTACGGTTTTATTGTCGATTTGAATGGTCCAAAATAGCGGGTCGTTACAGCTGGTATCAGAGCTTTGGCTCTAGGCAAAACTTAACATATATGGTAAATTTATTTACAGAATCACTTTCGCTCGAGTTGAATCTCTTCCTTTCGACTCGATTTCCTTTGAATTTTGGAATGTCCCTCGATTCCAAAATTCATTCTTGTCTACCCCTATTTATATTCATTTGATTCGGGAGTATCCCATAACTCCACTAAATGTTTTGTAAAGGGGTGAAAACTCCTTTACAATTGGCATTAATTCACCTAGATTTCTGAAGTCACGGTTGACCGGCAGATGTCGCCCGCGATTTATAGAAGTATATCCACCTTCTACTTTGTAATAAAGATTTCCTCATTTTGTTCAAGCCTTCACACTTTGTTTCGAAACTTCCTTTGGTCAAGTTTCTCTTAGAATTTTGAACCTCTATCTTGTTTGATTTTGGACTCCTTGAATGATAGGAAACTATTTTGTAGATGGCAAAATCGGAAGAGCAGAAAGCAGCTCGTCGAGCTCGGAGAGCACTAGCCCGTAAGGAACGGGAGGAAGCAATGGAGAAATGGGAAAAGATATTGAGGGAAAGGGCCGGACCTGGTCCTTACGACCATGTCATATGTTATCGGTGTCAGGAAAAGGGACATTATGCAGCCATGTGCGGGAAGAGAGATGAAGGAAAGAAGAGTGAGGGCAAGCGTTATCGATCCAAGATCTTCTGTTTTAAGTGTCGTAGTACGGGACACTTTCCCAGTCGCTGCCAGAAGGTGAAGAAAGTAAAAGCTACACCCACTACATCAGTCGACCAATCAACCATTTGCTATCACTGCAAGCTGCCTGGGCATATAGCCAGGAATTGTCCTGTGAGGAAGTACGGAAGGAAGGCTGCGTTCCCTCAGGTCGTTAGGGAGGATGGGCGTGTCGTGCATTTATGCAAGAAATGCAGAAGTTGGGGCCATATTGAGGGGGAGTGTACTGGACCCGTTGAGGCCCCACCCGGTAGAATTAATACCGATGCTTTGTTTATGTAGAGGGGTTCCTGTGGATCTGTTTGTTTTCAGCAGTTGTTTTGTTACTTTCGGTAAACTCTATTGTATCTTTTGCTTAACTGAAGTTCTCAAATAAAGTATTCATGTTCCTATTTTCGTTTGATGTGAAGTTTAAATCTCTATCTTTGTTTTGAGATCCATCTCTTGAATCTTTCTTTGTAAAATAAAAATGAAAATAATGTTATTCAGTTATTCCAATATATCGGGTATATTTGCATTTGGAAATTTCTTTATATATCAAAATTTTATATACCTATATATAAACCAAATAAGTAATGTTATTCTATATAAAAGGTTTTGAAAGGATTTGAAATTTTGGAAAATTTATAAGAAATTGTTTATATAAAAATGATTTATAACGGAAGTGTTAAATTTGAAATTCGAGGATTGAATTCCGGTATATTGGAAGTGGTTTTGAGATTTTGGGAGATATATAAAAATAATACGATTTAAAAGTATTTTCCGAGTAAGAAATGTTTCTAATGAATTTTAATAATTTTGAAGAAATTTCAAGGAAGTTTCAAGAGAATAGAAGTCCAGAACTCACTTATGTCGCTGGAAAATAATTTCGGTGATGAGTGCACGCATCATCGACATTGATTTCGAGTTTCTGAGTGGGGAGAGGCCACTTTAATAGCTTCGCTATGCAAGTGATTTTGTAAAACCGTTTTTGATTTCAAATTCCAAAGTATAATTTGATATTTTCGAAAGATATATGTATATATTTGAAATTATTTAAAATATGCCGGTGTTCGATCCTCGAGTTTTCGATTTGACTTAGAATAACCCTACTTATAAAAATTGATTTCCAACTCTTGGATTTGAAATTTGATTTCACCAACTATTTTGAAGGTTCGAGCACTTCCAAGTCAAGGTTTAAAATTTTAAATCTAAGAAATTTCGAAGAGTATAAATGTTTGATAAAGCATATAAGTTTAGTTTTGGATGTTTAAGTTTGAAGCATTTGATAAATAAGAGAATATGAATATTTTGAATTATACTAATATGGAATTTAGTTTTGAAATGTCTTGAAAAGAATTTTTTTTTTTAGTTTGAATAATGGTTTTCAGAAAGGTAAATTGGATGTTTCAAATGGAAATAAATACTTTAAAGGTTTCAAAGGGATAAGTATAAATTTGGAACCATTTGGAGATAATTGATTTGAGAAAATAATTGGTTTTGAAATAAAATTGGAATTAAAACCAGTACTCATATGATGATTTTGGAAATAAATTTGTTTGACTTGAATCAGTTTAATTTGGAAACTGGGATTATCTTATCAGCCTATTTTTTTAGGACCTTGAAATTAAGAGATCTAAATTTGAAGAAAATTTGGTAAAATCATATTTGATTTCGAAACTGAATTGACATTGAAATAATTTGAAAATGAGCACCTTACATTATTAAGCACTTGATTTGGGAGTGGTCGAACTTATATAAAATGGATTTGTATAAGTATGAAATTGATTTAAAAATCTATTGATCTGAAAGGTACTCAATTTGGAAAGAGAATTGTATATAATCAAAGTCTATATAAGTATGATTTAATATACTACTGATTTGGAAAGTATTCGATTTGAAAATAGAATCCTATAGATATGGACTTTATATAAGTACAAAATTGAAAGTGATTTGAAAAGGTACTATATGATATATATATTTTCCAAGTAAAGATATGGAAAGTGCCTTCTGCTTGATATCCACTTTGTGGCCACAGCGTGGATTCATTCTATTGATATTATTCTCTCTGATTTTTGGTTTTCCGGATGTAATACTCGAGTGTTCCCACCGTGGCGTAACCCGCGGTTTTTCTTTTTCTCTCGTGAATGCACAGCGAAATTGCCTGGCTGAGTCTTGCCTAGGGGTACGGATTGTTTCCTGGGGGAACCAGGCGTAACCATTGTGTATCCTGCAATCTGTGTAGGTCGCGAATAGTAGCGCAAGTGCCTGGCTGAGTCTTGCCTGGGAGTACAGATTGTTTCCTGGGGGAACCAGGCGTAACCATTGTGTATCCTGCACCCTACTAGTCATCATGGCGTAACTCGCAGGGCTGTGAAAGCTTACGGATATGGATTGTTTCCTGGGGGAACCAGGCGTAACCATTGTGTATCTGCGAACCATGATCGGACAAAGGTTTTGGTTTGATCGTTTTGTTTGGATCGTACTTTCCATATCTATTTTAAAGGTTTTTCAAGTATTTTCACTGGGTGTTGAAGCAAGTCTACTTAGTACTTGAAGAATTCTAGCTTTGCGCCTGATCAACGCATGGCCGGAGTCTGCCAGAACGACGATAAACTTGTTGAAACATCGAGTTATAAAAGTATTTTCGAAAGAAAAATTCATTTTGATATAATAGTATCTTATTATAAAAGATTATTATAAAGGTATTTTGTTATAAAAATATTTTTCCCAACAAAGAAATTTGCATTAATCTTTGAAATTAAATTCCTTTGGTAAATGGAAAATTCGTGCCCGATTCTTTTCTTTTGAATCTACTTTATCTGCTCAGTTTAGTTATTCACCTTGATTCTGTTTTTCCCAATCTACCTTCCTTCCTTGTTGGATTTATCCTTTAAAATATTGGCTAATTATATACTACTTTGTTAGATATAAAATTCTAGTGTTATAAATATTTTTGAAGTTATTAATTGAATGAAACTCTTTAAAGAGAATGATTATTAATTTATTTATAATATTAGAAAGGTATCTTGAGTTAAATTAAAAATCTCATAAATTTTGGATTTAATATTTTCAATAGGCTTTGTAAATATAAATAATAATGTAAATAATTGTTTCAAAAAGGAATTTGAAAAGTATTAAATATTAAAGAAAAAATTTAATTGCAATTGAAGTTTCAAATGAATATTTCAAGTAAAAATTATATAGTTTTAAATAAATTATCTACCCTTGACTTCCAATTCCTGGTTGTTCTATTCTCCTACCTCCTTCCTTTTCGGGGACGAAAAGTTTTGAGTGGGGGAGAGTGTAACGACCTGTAAGATTTTAATAAATTTTATTGTTTTATTTACGTATTAAATTGGATTTTGTGAAAATTTAAATAAATTAAATGGCAAATAAAAAGTTAATATTTGGAATGCGTCTGAATAAACATAGCAAACTGTAAATTTTCGTCCAAAAATATAAAAGTCTATTTCGCGCGTATATTTACTTCAAATTAAATCAGTTAAAAAGTGACGGAAATAAAACGTTTCAAAACCAAATCTTTTTACTTAGAAAAATTCTAAATCCTCTTCTGAGCAAGGAGTCATCTCTAGTTTTTCAAAATTCGGACTTCTATAGCTCCGTCGTTCTTATTCTCTGCATTTTACTGCATTTTTCAGCTAGTAGAAAATCTGAATATTATAATTCAATCATACCACTGATATCTGTATACCGTTGTGATCGCCTCGTCGTGCTGATCTCAACAGTATATTTATTTCTGTATTTTGGAATCCGGTGTACAACGGAAGCAATAAATTTGTTCGTTGTAACGACACCACAAATTGTGCCTTCTTAACTTTTCTTTGCTTTTCAAAATTTAAAAACGTACAGTGGGGCCACAATAATTATTCGCTTTAACTTTCTTTGAATCATATCGTGAACGTTGATTTCCTTTATTACTTTGTTTTCTCCTGTCTGTTCAAATTTCAAACAGCTAGAATAAAACAACCACTAGCATTTCATTTCAACTTTTATTCCAAATTTCAGCGGTTGCCATCCTGTACTGTTTCAATAAGCCTCAACGTATAAAACTTTATACATTTTATATTATTAAATGTTTACAGTCATTTTATTCTTCCTCTCTACCTTCGGTTCACTTTGTTTTTTTTTTTTGCAAGCTTCATTTTATACTGTGAGCCTTTTCCTTGATTTCAGGCGTTAAAAATTCTTTGCAGCCACTATTTATATAAATTTCACTTTTTCTTTTTCTTGTTCACCTTCCACCCTTCAGCTCCATTTTCGTTTGCCTGAAGCCAACTCCTCCACTCTCATCTTTTCTACCACCCTCCTTTACCTCGGCCAAGCACTCAAGCTCCACCACAAGCCACACACCCAACAAGAAATCACGTCCTCCCTCTTTTTCCCATCCCAGCCGAAACCCCTCCTCCACCACGTGACCTCCACCCATTGCTCCTAGATCCGACCGCCCACCTGCTTGACCATACACGCGCCTGCCTCATCCACCCTGAAAACCTCGTCGCTCCCTCACTCTTTATCACGCGCAACAGCCGAGGCCAAACTCCACCCGTACCTCCTGCAAATACTAGCCGAGCCCACCATCCCTTACCACCTGCCAGTGATCGCCAGAGCAGCCGTGGCCTCCCATCCCTCTCACCCAATCATTCGACCGCGTGCAGCCTAGCCTAGGCCGAATCGTTCCATCATCCTCCGCCTTCCCGGTTCCTAGCCTTTTCTTTGCTTCCATCTCCTTCCAGTCAACATCTGTAAGTGTATTGCTTTTTTTTTTTTTTTTATCATCCTATGCATGCGTTGGTTTATAGAAGTGGATTGTGTATTGATATCTGTTGCATGTGAGTATATTAGATTTAATAAGATATGTATATAAGAGACATTAGTCTGTTGAGATATATGTTTCATTAAGTACTATATATAGTAAAAACTTGAGTACAAGTTGATGCAGTTTATACATTTATAAGATAGATATACACAAAGTTTTGAGGAAGAGATTTGTAGGGGTTAGCTTATATAAATTTTCAACATATAAACTTTGATTTCCAGAAACCATGGTCTGCCTTATTATGTTGGGTTTTGTCCTAGCTTGAATCGCCTGTACTTGTTATAGTTTGATATTACACTTAGGCTATATAGTGGTATGCATGGGTTATTATAATATATATAGGTTACATACATAAAAGTGTTTCGGCCATCTGATTTTTTTTGCCTGTAAATTTTATTTTATACGTCAAATATACATGTTTTAAGATGGTCTGAGAGTGTTTGTTTAAATGTTTAAATGGGTCAGTTATATTGTAAGTTTATTTTATACCGATCTAGTACACTATATATCAAATTTGACACTTTGATGGATATAGCAGGTCTGCATATTTTTCGTGTTGTGTACCTTTGTTTACCATTTTTCATGTAAGAGATTTATATATGTTAGTTGTAAATAAGGTGGTCTGCATATTGCTATACGTGATAAACATTCTACTTTCTCATTTATAATATAATCTAAAAGAGAGTATATGTTAGTGTTTGTAGATAGGAGCTGAAAGGTAGTTGATTTACACCTTAAATTATGTTAGTACAGTCCTTTAGATTTCTTTTGTACCGCATATAGCATACATTTTTACTAGTGGATGCATGCTTTATATATGGCTTTAAGTAACACTCGTATATACGGTTTTAAACATATAAGTTATTTATATATATAACACACGTATATTATTTAGTTGTATTATATATTAGTTGTACATGTTTTTTTGATATATATGTACATAGATTTTGGTGACAATATATAGATGAGAATATAAGAAAAAGGGAAATAAAAAGTTAATTTGGTATTGAGATGTATATGTTACATAGGTAGGGTTGGATTTCAATATATGCGTTTTAAAAGTTATGTTAAAATGTACATATGGTACGTTTTAATTGCATGTCTTGATTTAAACATTTGTTTTTCGAATGTGAATAACAAGATAGTAACATAATATACTATTCGTTCTAATTTATCATCATCGACCAAATTCTGATTTGATTTCATCGATTCTTTTTTTTTTCGTTATCAGTTTTGATCGTCGGATTCATGCCGATCTTTCTGCGCTTTGATTCGTAACTCAAATCAGCTTCGTTGTCCATCACTCTAGCCTCGAAAGGTGAGAAATCACTCACGATTAACGTTCTTTTATTTATTAAATTTGATTTCAAATTGAAACGAAAATTGAAATATGCTGCTGTTAGTTGTTTTACTGTTATGACTGCTATTATCTGTATCTGTTCACCTATGACACCTAACACCATTATCGATTAATTATTTATGTGATAATAATACAGATTGGTTGATAATTGATTGTTTGATTGATTGTTGTTTAAATGGGATGTTAATTATTATTGCTAAATGATAACTAGTTGCTAGTAAAATTTGGGGTAGTATAGTTTACAAATTTAACAGATTATATATATGACGGACCTGGATTTATTAAAACCTGACCCCGCCATATGTGAAGTTTGTTTTGTTAAAATTTGACCCTTTAATTGTCGTAGAAATTGAAATTATACTTGAAATCGTTGAACGTAGTTTGGATTAATTGTTGTAGTTTCTAACCGAAATTTGAAAAGAACGACAAGTGAAAAACTATAATCTTTAATCTACATGAAATGATAGTGTAGATTCTAGAAATAATTATACAAATAACAATGTGAATAAATATGATTATTTCGGGGGTATTTGATTTATTTATTGAATTGTTATTGATTGTTGTTATTGCTTGTTATTTACTTTGACACCATCCCTGTCATCACACTGCAAGTTCCCTTTGTTATGTTTGTTATTGAATTGGAATGGATTGATAGACCCAAGCGGGTTTCATTTAATTAAATTTGGGAGTACGGGTTGAAATGCTATCCACTCGTATACATTTAGTGTACGGCTGGAAATGATAATATCCGTAACACTGGGACCTTATGATAAGAAAATATGGTCTTATTAAATGTAAATGATTAAATACATAAATTATGGTAAATATTTATGAAAATTTTCCTCGGATAAATTTTGCAATAATATTGAACAATTAAGATTGGGAGATAAATTTGGGTTATTTTGAATGGTATTTAGATAAGGATTTATTTACTTAAATCAATTTAAAATTTACCAAATGAGATATTTCACGTTTAATTAAATATTAGAAATATTGAGTAAAATGAAATTTAAGGTCACTAAAATGATATTAAATCAAATAAAGGGTATTCAAGGCCAAATAATAATGATGTAAAAATCAAGAACCTATACGAAACTGTAAATTTAAATTGTTATATTTAAGCTATGAGCTATATTGCAATTAAATGGTTTAGAGATTTGGATAGGTAATCGGAACCAAGATAGTTTAATTTGTTATTTTAGATAACGAATTGAATTAGATATAAAATTGAGGGTGAACTAAATTTGGATATTTTATTTAGGAAACTAGATTGGGAAAAATTTAGTTGAAATGTAGAATACTTAAAGTATGGAAACATATTGGAATAAAAGGGGTAATTGGGATATCAAATCCAAATTTGAGATTTATAAAAATTGAAGTGGATATTCTTGGAAAATTTAAATTGATAAAAATGAGATTGAATATAATTTATATGGTAAGGTCGGGGTGATGATTATGTTAAGTTGAGGGAGTTGAAATACTTTACTGAATACATTATTTAATATTTGGGATTTGAAGTATAAATTAAGTGAATGACCACGGTGTAATAGTATATATTTCTTCCTTGTAGATAGTTTTATGGACCCTTAGAGGATGGACATCCCAAACATCCTTTAAGATATATTATATTTCAGTTGATATTTCATTTGAGTTGAATTTATTGATATAAGAATGTAAATCCTGACTCGAGTGTTTTGTGTTTTGCTTTACGCTCGGGTCAGACTGAGTAATACAGCATTTGAGACTCACCTTTGGAGATTGGAGCTTCAATTTGGAGATCCAACCATCGATTCAGCTTTCAGTTTCTAGTTGACTGCTTCAGAGTAGCCATCGGCTCGTACTGAAGACAATTTTGTATTCAAAGTATTCTGATGTATTTTATTCTAAACTCTGATGTATATAGTAGCTTCATGAACTACTATTCTTTTTCTATTCCGCTGCATTTTATTACTCTGTGTCTGTGATCTGTGATTGATTCATTTACTGTATATTTAAGTTTTGCCAAAATTATATTAACAATTCGGTATTTTGAATTATTCAAGTCGGACATGTATGGTTTTATTGTCGATTTGAATGGTCCAAAATAGCGGGTCGTTACAATATATAACGGTAATAAAATCTTCATCTTCTCCTCTAGAAATAGTCTTCGAATCCTGAAATGCTCAGACTGACCCGATTGAATTAAAAGACAAAATACTCGAGTCAGAACTAAAAGATCTTATGTAAGACAAATCAACGCAAAAAAATATGAGTGTAATGGCATTAGAGATGTTCATGGGATTTGACATCTCCTATCCAGTGTCTAACGTGAGTGCAGTAACTTAAGAGATGCTCGGTATTCACTTCTTCTAAGGATCCGTTAAACTATTTATGTGACACCCCACCTCTATACCCTCACTAAACAAGGACACTACGGGGTAATGCCGTTAACTAGCGCGTAGAATAAGGCTATTGAGGAGCGACCATCTGTATAATTGCTTTCTGCAAGTACCGACATGCCAGATAAAAATATAAGCTTTTCATCACAAGAGGAAATCCGACATATTGACACAAACTCAAAGCTACTACACAGTGGCTATATGAAATATTCGGAAACAAATATGGAAATATCATAACACAAATCAGTCACAGAAGTTCATATCACAAATGCGAAAATAGATATGAATATATAACACTTAAAAGTGTACATCAGAGTAGCGGTCTAACAAGATCCACAATATCACAAAAGAATAGTTACAAGTGCTACCCAAAAGAATAAGTATACATCATGGAGTCTATATCTCAAATGTATACAACAAAATCAACTACTAATCTAAGTAGTTAGCCAAAAGTCATAATAAAAATCCCAGATGAGGAGTCAGGCAGAAGAACCTATAACATCTCGGTCTGACCTGAGTATTATTTAATAAGAAAATAATAAACGAATCGGTCTAGCTATAAATATCAGATGAAATGATATAGAATAACAGATATGACAAAAACGTACGATAACCATAATGTCATACTATGATAAGTATGTAATTGAAAATCAACCTGAGATTAATCAATAGCACAAGAATCTTCTCAAATATCAAAAAGAATGTCATACTCTTAATTTTTATTCACCAAGTCACAAATATTGGCAAACATCACAATGCCAATCATAAAAGTTGTTGAAACAAAAATTCACCAATGCACAAATATTGATAGAACTTATCAATGAAATCACAAAAATTGGTGAAACACAAATTCTAGAAATCATCAGTAGAAATCCAGAAATCACAAAAAAGGCGAGGCCTATCACAAAACGGGAGCATGAAAGCTCACCAACACGTGTATCACAAAACGGAACGCTATTCCATGGTTGTTAACCATTAATTTCGGGCGGAGGCACCACAAAACGGCACGAAGACCATGGGTCGCTACCCCACCAGTTTGAGTCGAAACTCCATAGAAACAGGGTTTAGTCTCCCTTGTAGACAAAGAGACATTGCACAATGCTAGTCTAAATCACAAAAATGACCATCATCGATCATTAAGATGTGTCAATTACACTAGTAAATAGATGAGTTTAGCTTTATGTACCATAACCACTGGCTTAACTTAAATATTCATGAACAAATTGTAGATTTTCACTCGAAAGTTGTCACAAGGGTTTCAATCGAACAAGTCCAAGAATTAACCGATGAAGTAAACGCAAGTGTTTCATACCACTTGTTTTACCAAGTCATTTAATTAGATTTCTCATACGAGTGAGGTAAAGGTTTGGATATACTAGTAGATTGAAAAACGGTTTAGGAAACGAGCTCTTTGTAATAAAATAATGTCGAAATCGTTTTGATAAAAGAGTTTTGATATTTACTACTAGTATTGAAACCTTTATATTTGTAAAAGTGACAAATCACAAAAATGATGGAAAAAGCAATCAATCACTAAAAATTCACATACAAAGACGTGAATCAAGTCCAAAGAAATCGATACCAAATCCATCTAAATGGATATTCCCAAAAATCCATAAAAAGAAGTCATCAAAGTCGATAATAAGTGATAACAACTAACCGGATCAACAAAAATAGATAAACCTTTGAAATTTACTCAAAATTGGGGAAGTAGGAAAAATTGGGAATTTCCAAACGTCGAGGGGTTGTTCTAGATGCTTGCATTTGGTTTCTGAAAATAGTCCAGAAAACCATCCAGGCGTTTGAAGCTGAAGATCAGACATTTGAGACCCTTTCAAACGTCTGGCGAAAGGTCTAGACGTCTAGTTTTGGTTTCCGGAAATGTTCCATAAAACCAGCCAGACGTCTGACTACTTTTCATACATCTGGAATGGTAACTCAAACGCCTGAAATTAGTTACTACCCTATTTATTTTTCTGCCGTGATTTATCTTACTTTGGGAGGCAAAACCAGACGTTTGCCATTGGTCTCCATGCGTTTGAACACCTAATCTGGGCAGAAATTTACCTAGGCCATGATGGTCAAAACGATTCGGGATCGATCGAGAGAGCAACGACGACAAAGGATTTACGCCTCACGACAACCGGTCTTACAATCTCTTCGACACACCCCAAACAAAATATCCAAACATCCATCATAGGATTTTCATAATATTGGACTTCAATTCCAAAAATTGGAAATTTAGCATATCAATTCAAATCAAAAGCAAATGATCATGAATAGATATTAGGAATTCATGCCTAATAACGAAGAAAGATATTGACATAGATGTGAGATAAAAATCTCACCTTTTACATAAAAACAAGGAAGAAGAAGTTTGAAAACAAAGGAAGATCAACCACACTTCAATATCAACTCTAAAAACTCCAATCTAAGATAATAAGCAATATTTCCCAAATTAGGTTATAGGAAATTTCTGAAATTGTAGGGAGATTTAGATAGAGAAGAAGAAGAAGATGCTTACCTAAGCTTCTCTTTGGATTTGGAGCTAAAACTTGGATTTGCTAAAGAAACTAGGGCTTAGGATTTTAATTTCCCATCTCCACCAGCATTTTTGATAAAGCTTGAATGTTAGGAAATAGAATGAGTGAATGGATGAAGAGTAGAGGAGCTAGGGTTATTTGTTAGGTTGTTGGGTTGAAACCCAAACCCAAAGTGAAAATGCAGCAAAATTCTACTAACTCCAAACATACTAATGTTTATACTCAAAAATATCGCAAACGTCATTTTGAACTCACTGGAAGAGGTCCCGAGTCCAAATTCGACTGTTTGCAAAATGTAGTTTTTGGACTAAAATCCAACTAACGATGCTATATTTAAATAAAATATTTAAATACATAATCGTAAAATATGCGGGTTGTTACAGACTCCCCTCCTTAAAGAAATTGCGTCATCGCAATATTTAAGAAGAAAATAAAACGTAACAACCATAAAAGCATATTCAACACAAAAGAAATTTGAAATAAAAAGTTCACCTCAAAGAGCACTAGAAAGTAAGTCTGGATGTGTTCGCTCGATGAATTCTCTATATTCCCAAGAGCAATCCTTAGGATTTGAAGACCATTGAACTTTCACAAGCGAGACATCTTTATTTCGAAAGCATTTTACCTCTGTAGCAATGATACGAATTTGATGTTGCTCATAAGTCAAATTGGGCGAAACATCAATTTCTTCAACAACACCGTGCTCAAGAATAGAATCAGAATCTCGAAAGCATTTCGATAATTGAGAAACGTGAAACACATCATGCATAGCAAAGAATTGAGCCGGAAATGAAAGGTGATATGCCACGAAACCAATACATTCGGTGATGGAAAACAGACCAATATATCGAGGTGCTAACATTCCCGATAGACTGAAACGCACAACACCCTTCATTGGTGAAACACAAACAAACACAAAATTTCCCACACAAAATTCAAATCTCCTTCTTTGGTTATCGGCATAGGATTTCTGTCTACTCTGGGCTTCTTTTGTCCTATGACGAATAAGGTCCATCTTTTCCGCAGAATATCGAATAAAATCTGGACCTAAAACCAGCTTCTCACCAGCCTCAAGCCAACAAGAAGGAGATCGACATGGCCTTTCATAGAGTGCCTCAAAAGGTGTCATACCAATACTAGATTGGAAGCTATTATTATAGGAAAAATCAACAAGAGAAATATGATCTTCCCAACTTCCACCAAAATCAAGAACACATGCACGAAGAAGATCTTCAAGAGTTTGATTCACAAGCTCGGTTTGTCCATCGCATTGTGGATGATAAGTGGTGCAAAAATTAAGCTTCGTTCCCAAAGCTTTTTGAAGATTCTTCCAAAATCCACTAGTAAAAAATGGATCACGGTCACTAACAATAGAAGTAGGAACTCCATGCAATTTAACAATTTCTGGGATAAAGAGTTTGGCCAAAAGAGGAACGATCTGATTAAACCGAACGGGAATAAAATGGATGGATTTAGTAAGTCTATCCACTATCACCCATAAGCTATCATGACCCGAATGAGAACGGGGAAGGCCGTCGATAAAATCCATGGAAATATGATCCCACTTCCAAACTGGAATGTCTAAAGGTTGCAATAACCCACCGGGCCTTTGATGCTCGGCCTTGACAAGTTGGCAAGTCTGCAAAACTTAACAAACTTAGCAATATTAGATATCATTCCTTCCCAATAATAAAGTCGCTTCATATCCGCATACATTTTACTACTACCGGGATGAATGGTAAATTTAGAACGTTGAGAATCTTCTAAAATATCTTTAAGAAGATCATTAATATTTGGCACGATAAGTCTACCAAATTCTCGAATACCGCCACGAGAATTAATATCAACTTCTTTCAAACTTTCAATATCAATCTTATCCCAACAACTTTGGCTAAGAAGAGCTAATTCGGGATCTAGCTTTTGTGCTTCAAAAATGCGGTCTAAAAGAGATATATGAGCCCCAAGGCTACATAAAACAAGAGATGAACATTAATCGGATTCACGATCTTGAATCTCACAAATGGATAAAGTCTCGAGATCATTCCATTCAGATATCATCAAGGAAACAACCGCTTGTTTCTTTCGGCTAAGAGCGTCGGAAACACGATTTCCCTTTCCTAGAGTATAAAGAATGTCAAGATCATAAGATGCAAGGAAGTCGAACCAACGCTGTTGACGTAAATTAAGTTCCTTTTGAGAAAATAAATACTTCCAAGATTTATGACTGGCATAGAGAATAAATTTCTCTCCCAAAAGGTAACGACGCCAAATTCGAAGGGCGAAAACAATAGCTGCGAGCACTAAATCATGAGTGGCATATCTAGTCTCGGCTGGCTTTAATTGCTTAGAAGCATAAGCAATAACACATTCTCTTTGCATAAGAACTACACCCAAACCAACGCGACTAGCATCTGTATAAACAATAAAATCTTGGTTCCCCTCGGGAATCACAAGAATAGGAGCATCGGAAAGGAGATCTTTTAATTTCTGAAAAGGAGCTTCACATTTGTCCGGCCAAATGTATTTAACTCCCTTCTTTGTCCAACTAGTAAGAGGCACGGCAATTTTAGAATAGCCCTTTATGAACTAGCGGTAATAACCTGCCAATCCAAGAAAGCTAAGAATTTATGTCACACTCTCCGGTCTCTTCCAATCTTGAACCGCTTCGATTTTTGAAGGATCCATGGAAATTCCGGGTTCGGAAATAATATGACGAAGTAACTTCCCACGAGATTGCCAAAAGCAGCATTTAGAAAATTTTGCTTTCAATTGATTGCTCCTAAGAGTTTCCAACACAATCCGAAGATGCTTTTCATGCTCTTCCTTGGTTTTAGAATACACAACAATATCATCTATAAAGATGAGAACAAATCGATCGAGGAAGTCTTTGAAAACTAGATTCATAAAGTCAACGAAATACGCCGAAGCATTCCTTAAACCAAATGGCATAACAAGCCATTCATAAGATCCATAATGTGCACGGAACGATGTCGAAGGAATACTATCCTTTGAAATACGAAGCTGATGAAAACCGGTGGCTAAGTCTAATGTTGTAAAGACTCTAGCTCCATTAAGTTGGTCGAAGAAATCATCAATCCGAGGTAAAGGATATTTATTCTTGATAGAAAGATCATTAAGCTTGCGGTAGTCAATGCAAAGCCTAAGTGTACCATCCGATTTCTTCACAAAAATAGCCGAAGCTCCCTAAGGAGTGGAACTAGAGCGAATAAATTGCTTCGACTCTGTAACGACCTGCCTTTCATTCCGTAGAAAGATGCATCGGTAAGAAGAAAGAAAGGGATAGAAAAGAGAAAAGATAGAAAGAAAGAAGCAAACAACATCAGAATCTCACAGCGGAACGAATAAATTATATTATATCATATAAAATATTACATAGTATCATATAAATCAGAGTTATACAACTAATACAACACAAACTAGACAGTTATAAATATCTGTCTAGTTATTACAATTCAAGTACATCAAAGAAAACAGACACAACTCAAACACAGCGGAACCACTGTATGTATCTGCACGCTGAAGCCTCATGCTCCATTTCCTCCTTCAGAACTCGTCAAAGCAATTCGGAATCACTTGACTACTCATACGTAATATGAGTACCCAAGAGTTTAATAAAACAGAAAATAAACACTCGGGTGAGACATGGGTGTGGTGTGAATAAATGGGTTTTAAGGTTGCTTAACTTTGAAAATCTTTCGAAAACAAAGGGTATAATGTAAGACTTCCCACACATAAATATGGAAAAGTTTTTACCTTACGCTTACCAAAACATTTGATAGGAAATCCAGTGATATTATAATAGTGTCTAGGGTTTTCAAAATGAAATGCAAAAATAGCTGGAATGCTTACATCTCATGTTCTAACATAGTTGGGCACAATCCAAACCGTACAGGCACTTATTGGATTTTGGATTCCATCAATGGCAGGGCTACTGGGGTACCGCCCGTCACAGTACGTGGCCTAGATCACCGTACCGAGGATCACTCCCAATCCCCTGCAACACAAAGCTGGAACCATCCCTTACTATACAGTCCCGAACAAGACCACCACGTAGATGGCTGTCGCCAACTGCCACACAACCGAAATAAAAAGAGACCTCTAGACAGGGGTAAATCTCGTCCTACTTGGGCATGACCCACTTAGCCTTGCTGCACCTCCCCTGTTTTAGCCATTCCCGGTTGATGAGGCTTGAGGCTACGATTACCTTTATAGGACACATAAATCTTAGAATGCTCATCGTCCTCCTTACGGTGTTCTGAAAGCATTCAATCCATAAAAGTTTGTTCCGGGTTCGAACGAAACCAAAGGCATTATCTCGTTACACCCATTTTGGAATCACCCTCAGAGTTAACGTCGATAACCCTTACACTTTGAATCTTCATCTTCACTTGATATTCACGACCTAACGTTTAGTTTGGACCAATGTGGTTTTTGGAATTCCAAATTTGGAAACCCGATCCCGGTCTCATTGAAATTCAAACGCCATCTTAATGTCCAAGTGAATTTAGTTTGAAAATTAATTCAATTCATCATTATCTATATACACACAGATAGATAATCACATAGCACAATAGACAATCACATTCTCATCGTAGACAGACAATCCGTATTATCATCACAAACAGATAATTATCACAAACAGATAATCCATATTATTATACTTTAACTAAGCATCCATATCATATAGATATTACTCATCTCATTACTGAGATCACAACCATCCAATGAAATATCAGTATCATCCATAATAAATGATTTATTAACCATCATCTATAATTAATTTAAAATGAATTAAATTAATTACCTCTATCTCTAATTAATTTACAATAAATTAAATTAATTACCACATCTATAAATCCTGCTTATATACATCCATAAATTAATTAACCTAGTTAATTAATCATTCTCTAAATATTCAACTTGAATTAAACATCTTTGATTAATCATTCTCTAAATATTCAACTTGAATTAAACATCTTTGATTAATTATTCTCTGAATATTCAACTTGAATTAAACATATTTGATTAATCAATCTCTAATTACAATAAGTAATTAGTCTTTAAGTAATTTCACAAATTAATTAACCTTAATCATTAGTAATTAACATTTAATTACTTCATTTATTAATTAATTATAATTAGTTGCATTTATCCTTAATTAGTTATATTAATTAATTACTTAATTATTAATTATTCCTTAATTAAACAATTCTTAATTTCATCATGAATTATATTAATTAATGATCTCTAATTTACATTTAAATAAATTACTTATTTAAATTAATTACATTTAGTAATTAATCTAAAATTTCAAAATAATTATTAATCGCCATTGATTAATATCAATCCAGTAATTACTACCCTTAACTACTCATAACAAATTAGTTCTCCCATAATTAATTATCTTCACTAATTAATCCTTTAATTAATTACAAAAGTAATTACCCAAATTACTTCATTATAAATCATCTCTCACTAATTACATTATAGTAATTATCATTTATTACTTCCCTAATTAATAATGCTGCATTAATTACATTAAGTAATTATCCTTATTAAATCATCAATGATTATCTTAAATTAATTAAAGTAAATTTATTAATTTAAACAAATCGTATTATCAAAATTAATTACAATAAGAAATTAATCCATTAATTACTATTATCAAGTAACTATGCTTAACAATTTACAATTGATTATCTTCAATTAATTAATCTAATTAATTTTCAAAATTAATCACATTAATTAATTACTTAATAATCCTTAGATAATTATCTTATTAACTAATAACATTTCTATTAATTACTTCCTTAAGAAAAATTGTCTTTGATTATTCCTCATTAATCATCTCTAATTAAAAATTAATCTAAATCATTAATCAAATAGATAAATTATTCCTTAATTCTTTTACAAATTAAATTCTTATTATTATCTTAATTATTTCTATAATAATTCATTTACTTTATTAATGACTTCATTAACATTCAAGTTATTTAAAACAATACATTTCTAAATTAAATTCAAATTCCATTTTAAAATTTAAGATTCAAATGTTTACCCATTTAAACATTTATCCATATTTTAAATAAATTTATCTCTTAAAATAAAAGTGAAGAACAATCATTACTTATATAAGATACTTATACAAGAAAAGTTTAAAACTAAATTACTTAAAGAAATCAAGCTTAAAAATAAATTGACTATTTAACTTCCAAACTAAAGTTAAACATACTTCATAATTTTAATTCAAATATTAAAGAAAAGAAATCTTTCAAGTTTAAACATTTATTTGAAAACAAACTCATTTTTAGATCTACTTTAAAACATTTTAAACTTGTTAAATATTTTAAAATTTACAAAACTGATCTAAATTGAAAATCTGGATTCATAGTAATCTTGAAACCATATTTAAACTTGATTTTAAACTTAATTTAAATCTTGCTTAAATTTAAAAAATATCATTTTTAAAACTTCGAATTCAAAAGTTCATTTGAACTTAAACTTTGAATCTAAAATTCCTATTTAAATCCCTACCTTAAATTTTAAATTTAATTCAAATCTTAAAAATTGCACAATGTCAGGTTTATACACCTGAAACAAACACTATCAGGTTTTATAACCTGGAACCAACATGCCCGAGACCCATTAACAAAAACTTCGAGTCCACACCCTAATTTCTTCGGGTAAACTGCTCGATCTACCCAAGTAAAACTCGAGTCACAATCCTGCACAACCCAACAAGACCAGCAGAACCAAAAATATGCACGGTGCATATGCACCGACGCTCAGGCGACCTCCATCCACCATAACCCTCTTCACCAAGTCGTCGATCATCATCCAATATGATTACGACCACCAGAGTTTCCCCAGAAGCTTGAAATTAAAATTGAGATAATCAAGCAACCTGGAAACACCAATGCACCATTCCCAAACCTGTCAACAACTCACAAACCCTCCTCCCACCATCAGAGAACCTACGACTCCGTAAAACCCTCCATCTACGCTCCCTCTTCCAATCCCTAAAGTCTTACATCACCCAATGCACCAGAGATACAGAGAAGCAACAAAACTTCGACCACCTAAAAACTAGGGCTAGAGACTGAGATGAACAACCACCGCCGCCACCAACCCCTGACCATCCACCTTACAATTTTCCTTCACTCACCCATCACTCCTCCACCTCCAGGAAGAACCACATCATCCCAATACCACTAGATCACCAGATAAACCCAAAAATCCACATTTTGTTCAACCCAGACAAGCTCACTCAACAGTTAATTTAAAAAAGTGATTTTTGTTTTAAAAATCTAGATTTCATACATGCATTCCAGTTATGAACCTGTTTCAATAATTTAAGAAGTTTGATATTTGGCTTATTTTCACTAATGACTGATATTATTATTTTTCAGAGGCAATAAATCTTAATTTAACTAAATTATAATTTATAAACCTAAGTCTATACTAAACAAAAACTTTTGGTTTACATATCAATTTATAACAGAGAAAAATCAAGAAATAATGGTTTTCTATTTAAAAATCTTAGTTTAAAAACATAAACAGGTATGCAGATACCTGGCAACAATAACACATATGTATATTTATATATATACATAGAATATCACCGCAATACAATCATACAAACATACTTATTTCTACCAATCCACATGCACAGATAATTTAAAGCAACTTTTCAATTGTGAGGTTACTCGCTTAAAAAAAAAGACAGAGCAGTTTTTATCGATAATAGTTTTGATTTTTGGGAGCACGGTTTGCGTTAGAAACTTGTGTGCTGGAAATTGTTTAACTTTGATTTTAAAACAAAGAACTGTTTTTAAAAATAGAAATTTACTCACATTTTAAATGAAGAAGAAGACAAACTAAGATGCATTTTCACATTTTCCTCGAACTTATTTGAATTTGCTTGATGTAGTTGAATTAAAAACTGCATTTTGAATTTCCTATAGGATCTAGCGAATTTGCTTCCCACTTAAGTGACTGAAGTTGAATTTACCAGTTGTTTGTGGTTGATTTTAAATTGCATGCTGATCCCCAATTTTTGTTGCTTAGATTTGGAGTTGAACTTTATATTGAAGTTGAAAATTTTGAGCAGATTTGGTTTGAATTTGTTTAGAGGTTTTAAATTTATTTGGTTTTCAGTTTTATTCTAAAAATATAATTTTCAGATTTTTATTTTGAAGAAAAGGGTTTGAACTAAATGAATTGTTAAGTTTCTACTTAATATATTTTCAACAAAAAGTTTTTAAAAATAAATAAAATCATTGCCACTTGTTACTTTAGTTTGTAAAGTGATTTACATGTGTCTCCCCTATGAGTTAAATGCCTAACACACGTTCAATTTAATATTAAAATAAATTTCTTAATTTATAAATGTTTTTAAATTTATTCTAAATCAATTTCTAATTTAATTTAACATGTTTTTAAATGCTTATCTATATTTAGCCTTTAAATGATTACATATAAACTTCCTTTATAAAATTACAAATTTTAATGTTTATTTGAATATTTTATAATAACATTTTTTGAAGCTAAATTTTCAAGAAACAAAAATTTAAAAAGAAAAAGAATATTGAATTCAATTTAATACCAAAGTTTCAAACCAATATATCAGAAATCAAATTTTTCAAAATATCGGCAATTCAAATGTTGTTCGCATAATGGTCCTTAGAACCATAGTTATAGCATTGCCCACCACTAGAGGCAGAAGTCTTCGCTGCCAGGGATGCTTGTTTCCCCTTTTTATTGGGATAAGGACCCTTGAATTTATTAGGCCTTTTCTTGTTCTTGTTGAAGTTCAGTTTTGCACTCCCAACTTCAACATCACTCTCCCTATCCTCCTCTACAAGACGAAGAGCGATATTGTTAACTCCACTTTTTCAGCAAGGCCGTGATATCAAAAAATCGACCGAGAAGCCAATGATAGTTCGTCTCGAAGAATGGTCAACTCAACATCTCAACAAAGCAAGTTCTGTTGAATGGTTTTTCAGATAAGATCCCCTACGGAGGGGGGGTCCAAGGGGGTGCCAACCCCCTAAGGTGGGGGTGTGGGGGCAACGCCACCGCTACGGTGTTCGACCTGCCCGGTCAGGTCGCAGGGGTCCGGGGGGCAGCGTCCCGTCCAAAACGGTATACGACTTAAAGGATGGACCGACCTACAACCTAATGGTTCCAGCGACCTAAGGTGGCACAACGACTTAACTATCTGAAGATTAGGCAACTCAGTGGTTCAACGACCTACGACCTACCGAGTTAACGACCTAAGGAATGAAACAACTCAAGCAACCTACAGGAAGCCATGACTTAATGACTTAAGAAGTGGAACGACCTAACGATC
The DNA here is from genome assembly GCA_030765085.1 of Allium cepa. Taxonomy (NCBI): domain Eukaryota; kingdom Viridiplantae; phylum Streptophyta; class Magnoliopsida; order Asparagales; family Amaryllidaceae; genus Allium; species Allium cepa. The sequence goes on along the minus strand of CM060943.1, from coordinate 933,146,832 downwards.
TAAAAGTGGGACAACCTAGCGACCTAACTGACGAAGCGGGGTAACGACCTAAAGGGTTAAAGGAGTTAGCGACCTAGAAGGATAAAAGGACTTACGACTTAAATGCTTAACGACTTAAGAGGTAAACAACTTAACGACTTAAGTACTTCATGACCTAAACATTTAAAGCGGCAGCGACCTAATGCTTTCACGACTTACTTTAAGTCGTTCACGACTTAGCACTTAGTGATTATACTATGCCGCTTTCCCCTAAGTCGTTAGAAACTACCAGTTAGTTCAGATGGCCAAGTACGAACTAGTTAGGTCGTAACTCATATCTCCTTAACTTGCTGACGACCTACGACCTATCTTAGGTCGTAGCCTACGACTTACGACTTACTTTAAGTCGCTCACGACTTAAGGGCCTGTCCAGAATTCCCTATAAATACGGCCTAAGCTCCAACATTGAGGGGACTTTTGGGGGGGGGGACCTTTTTTCCGATCATTTTCTTCAAAGCATCGAGATTCTGCCATCTTCAATCCGAGCCTTATTCCAACATTCAAAACTCACAAGAAGCTTTAGTCAACTTCAAAAAAGGATTCAACATATTCAACCATGAATTCGGAGAACTCTCTGGCATCGAAGTTTTTCTAGCTACTTGTCTTTTGAAGTGAATTGTAATTGAAGGAAATTGTAAAGAATTGTAATCATATGAGCAATAAAAAAGGATTGAAGTGGACATAGGCTTGATTATAAGCCTAACCACTATAAACTCTGTGTCCCTAACAGATTTTTCAGTGAATTTCCGTTTTTTCTGATTCCTGTGTTAACGGGTGGTGCTTTCATTCAGTCTTTATTTGCATCGGGGTGTTAGCGTCTGACTTTTTACATTAACATTTTTGGTGCTTTCACTGAGAACCCAACTTAGGAATACTTTCACCATTGCTTCGCGAAATTTTCTTGAAAGAATCTCTCTCAAAACCAGAAGCCTGTCAGAAATAATGGCTGCTGGAAGACAGCTCAGATCTGATAGATCAGGTGATGTTCATGAGAATACTGCCACTTCTCCTGCTTCCAACGAAGCAGCTCCAAATAAAGCATCTCTAAATGAAGCAGCTTCAAGTGTTGGAATTACACAAGAGGTGTTAGATGCTGTAGTTTCTGGGTTATATCAGCAAATGGAAGCCCAGAACGCTTTAATGCTGGAAAGAACGAATGCTTTACTTGGGGGTAGCCGTCAAGCACTAGACAATGAAACAACCTTTGCAGATGATGTCCACAATTCCCAAGAAAGAAATGTTCCTCAGAGGACAGCTGACACCGCCAAAGAGGCACCTCCCCAAGTTGGAGGTTCTAGGCCACAACCAACTCTTCGCGAACATTTGCCTCTAAACAATGGGGAACATCTCTCGGAAATGGTTCGACGAATCATAAAGGAAAGCATGCAAAGGGAAGAAAATGAAAAAGAATGGGGGTTCACTCCAAGAAAAACTCCTTTCACGGAAAGAATTCTGAAGGCGGAATTTCCGAAGAAATTTGTTCCTCCCACCATTCCAGCTTACCAGGGGACAAGTGATACAAATCAGTTCCTATACAAGTACGACAGGCATATGACCGGGGTAACGGCAACATATGAAATCAAGTGTCGTTACTTTCCGGTATGCTTAGAGGGAATGGTCGTACTTTGGTTCACAAAGCTGCCAGTTAGATCCGTGGATCAATTCTCTGACTTAACACGAAAGTTCAAGGATCAGTTCAGGCTATATGCTACAAAGGCCAAGGATATAATGTCACTCTCTAGTCTAGAACAAAACCTCGGGGAATCTATCAGATCATTCTTAAATTGTTTCAATATAGCCCTAGCTGAAGTCGAGAACGCGGAGCCACGGATGGTTTTGACTTATCTGATGCGGGCTATCGATAAATCGAGTGAATTTGGCAAATGGCTAAGAATGAAGGATCCAAACTCACTTGACAAATTCTATAAGAAGGCCGACGAATTTATACGTGTTTGCGTAAAAAATGGCCACAAACACCCAATACCGTGAAAGCACCAGTGTATGAATATAAGTCAGCGATATTCAAACACAAATCACAGATCTCAGCAAATAACTCAAATACGTTTGCACAAAAGATGGGCAAAAAACTCCAAGTCGTATGAATTAGTTGATTTTATGTTGTTCGTAGTGATTTAGGTGGTTTATGCAAATGCGTAAAAAGCAGGGACTAAACTGTAAAAGACACACAGATTTATAGTGGTTCGGCCAGAATGTGCCTACGTCCACTTTATATGTTATTCTCCTTTTCCGATCCGATTACAAGTACAAAGCTTGTAGTACAAGTGTATGAAAGTTGTTTGAAAGTTCCTTCCCGGTTTGAGCTCTCAAACTTGTCCCCCATTGTTGTACCCCTGCCCCTCTATTTATAGAGTGAGGTAGGGGGCAGGGGTCTTGGATGTATATAGCTGCTGGTGGGCCCGGGCTGAAGCAATCTGGACTGGCAATTCTGGTTCGGCGAGCCTTCATTCGGTATGGAGCTTGGACCGGTGATGGAGTGGGATGGAGGTTCATTCGGTGGTGAGGTATGTGGTTGGCTCGGTGGTGTCTGGTCCGGTAGTGGCGATTCGGTGGATCTCATTCGGTAGTACATGGAAGTGTGATGATGGACCGGTGAAGCATGGGTTTTGGTTTGGTTCGGTATTAGCTGGTTCGGTGGGAAGGGTCCGGTAGGGTGTTGGCTTTGATGGAAAGGAGGTTGTAGTAGCTGATTCGGTAGGAAGGGTAGAGGGATGCCAAAGGATACTTAGGAGTGCCGAATATAGAGGGCCGAATGAGCCCATGCCGGATGAACCAAGGCCGAATGAGAGGGAGGCTAGCCGGATGGACTTGGTCTTGCATTGCCGAATGAGGCTTCACATATGAGAATGCCGAATGAACTGAGGAGCTTCAAGTACCGGATGACACTTACTACCGGATGAACTCGGGGAGTGTAGTGTCGAACGAACTCTTGCCTTGCTTCCAATCGATTTTCAATCCCGGCATCCATTATTCCTTGCTAATTTGTCGATATTCCAGTTTTGACCAAAAAATGGGATAACACTTTGCCCCCCAAAACATGCCTTGTGATAACAAGGTGTGTTTTGAATAGTTCCGAATCCAATATCCAAGGTCCATAGCCATATCGGTAGAGTAGATCATCCTTGACTGCTCCGAGTCGATATCCAATTCCAAATCCAATAACCAAAGCTTGAGCAAATTCCATGTCCATCCGAACTCGACAGCCGAGCCTCAAATCATCCTTATCCAATAGCCAATAACCGAATCCAGGACCTCTCTGGGTCGATATTCAAATCCATAACCTCTCCAGGCTCTTGCCAAGCGCAATCCACACCTGACGGTCGTGACCCAGTGTCCCTAGACGTTAAGCTAGCCTCCTCGTGTTCTTGTCGAGCGTAATTCACACATGACGACCTTGGTCCAGTGTCCCTGGACGTTGAGCTAACCTCTCCGGGTTCTTGCCAAGCGCAATCCACACATGACGACCTTAGTCCAGTGTCCCTGGATGTTGAGCTAACCTCTCCGGGTTCTTGCCAAGCGCAATTCACACTTGACGATCTTGGTCCAGTGTCCCTGGACGTTGAGCTAACCTCTCCGAGTTCTTGCCAAGCGTAATCCACACTTGACGACCTTGGCCCAGTGTCCCTGGGCACTGTACAATGCCATGGCTTAAGTCCTAAGCCGAATCCTGGTCTCTCCGGACCCTTGCCGAGCATAGTCCATACTCGACGACCTGAAAATAACAATTGATAATATAGGGCCTAAGTCCTAGGCCGAATCCTGGTCACTCCGGACCCTTGCCAAGCATAGTCCATACTCGACGACCTGAATGAACCAATTTACCACGTTCGGGCAAAGCGACTCACCCCTTGCCAGGCATAATCCATACCCGACGACCGTTTATCAAAAATCAGATAAAAATCCAATCAAAATCCAATCCAAAATCCAAATCCAAATCCAAAATCCAAACCCAGAATCCAAATCCGAAAATCCAAATCTAGAATCCAAATTCAAAATCCAAATCCAAAACCAGAAAACCAAAAATCCAAATCGTCATCCAAAACCGAAAACAATCATCAAAGGAAAATCCAAATCGAAAAGCAGGAAAAAACTAGGAGCTCAATCCAAGCTCCAAAACCGAAAACCAAAAAGGAAAGCAGTGTCCAATCCAAAAGCAAAAGTTAAGTTTCACAAACTATAGCATTGCAGTTTATTGTCATTCAGAGCATGCCTAGGGGCTATCTCCGTCCCCGTACATGTGTAAATGACTTGGTTGCTTGCCAATAGTTTGCTACTTATTTCATATTAACCTGGTCAAGGGACGATCAACCGACCATCATTCCTGGGCCTCCCACCATCGTAGCTTGAGGTAGGCGGCGGTTGCTCCTGCCTCGCCGTTGCATTCCGCGGTCCAACATATTGCGGCAGTTGTCCATTCCTTACATGTTCCTCAATTATGTCCTTTAAGTGCCTGCAGCTGTTGGTGTCGTGTCCATCCAAATCATGAAAGAGACAGTGCCTTCCTGATGTCCTTTCCCGTTCTGTTGGTTCTCTCCTAGCCGGCCTCCGGTAGTGAAGGCGATTTCGAGTATTCAGGTATATCTGCTCCAGTGTCTCGTTCAATCCTGTGTATGTGGAAAACTTTGGATCCTTCCATTGCTTCCTAGCATTTCCAGAATCACTGTCCAACTTCCTTTTTCCTTTGTTTTTATCCGAACCATTGCTGGATGGTCCTCCCCCCTCAACCGCGTTAACCTTTTTCAGCTTTAAATCCGTACTCGCATCTTCTTGTCGAAGGAACCTTTCTGCCTCATGAAAAAATTCGTCGAGATTCCGTGGGGGATCTCGTATCAGAGATACCTTGAAATCCGAGTTCTCCCTGACTCCTGATACTGCTGCCATTAAAACCATCGATGGATCGGGCCGATCCACCGAAGTAACTGCGGCACTGAATCGAGTTAGAAAAGCTCTAAGCGATTCATCCATCCTTTGCCTTACCGACGTCAACGTCATCACATTCTTCGGTCTCTTGACATGAACCCGAAACTGTCCCAAAAACCTTTCCACCAATTCCCTCCAAGTCCTGATAGATCCTTCTTCCAGCTGCCTGAACCACATTGCAGCTAAGTCCGTCAAGTACAAAGGGAAGCATCGGGCCATCACCTCCTCCGATGCCCCCAGCACCTCCATGTGTCTGGTGTATCTCATCAAGTGATCCGTAGGGTCTTCCTTGCCATTGTATGCCTCCACGCTAGGTAGCTTGAACTTAGGTGGATTCTGAGCCATCCTTATTTCCCGGGTGAACGGACTCCTGTTTACTCCTTCCAAGTCTCCGTTGGTCAAACCACCTCGCACAGTCTTCCTGATTATATCTACCAATCCACCGTTATCTGTCGGGGGTTGCCCCCGAGGGAACTCCGGTACATACTCTTCGTGTGGCTCGTTAGCAGCAACGTTGGTTCTAGCCTGTTGAACTCCTTCCAAAGGTTCTCCTGTGTTGAATCCTGTGGGCCTGCCCCCAAGCCCTTGTCGATTGCCGCCTGGCTCCGTATCCTGTCCTTCATTGGGTTCCATAACCCTAGCTTCTTGTCCTGCATCCACAGCCGTTGTAGCTGTTCCTAGGTTCTGCATCCCTGCAACTCTCATTTGCTCCAAGAAAGTTTGCATCATTTCCTGTTGACTTTTCAGCAACCTCTCTTGCAGTGAATTTGTTATGGCTTCCATTTCATCCCGGGTTATATAGATCGAAGCCGGTCCTTCCTCACCTCCGGAGGATGCTTGTTGACTTCCTCCTTGTTGGCTTCTCTCAGCCCTTAGCCTTCTACTGTTTTGCCTAGTCATTGTCTTCCAAATCCAAACTTCTATCCGATGTAGTGGGAGCTGGTCCCTCTCAGTGAAAGCACCAAAATGTTTGCGTAAAAAATGGCCACAAACACCCAATACCGTGAAAGCACCAGTGTATGAATATAAGTCAGCGATATTCAAACACAAATCACAGATCTCAGCAAATAACTCAAATACGTTTGCACAAAAGATGGGCAAAAAACTCCAAGTCGTATGAATTAGTTGATTTTATGTTGTTCGTAGTGATTTAGGTGGTTTATGCAAATGCGTAAAAAGCAGGGACTAAACTGTAAAAGACACACAGATTTATAGTGGTTCGGCCAGAATGTGCCTACGTCCACTTTATATGTTATTCTCCTTTTCCGATCCGATTACAAGTACAAAGCTTGTAGTACAAGTGTATGAAAGTTGTTTGAAAGTTCCTTCCCGGTTTGAGCTCTCAAACTTGTCCCCCATTGTTGTACCCCTGCCCCTCTATTTATAGAGTGAGGTAGGGGGCAGGGGTCTTGGATGTATATAGCTGCTGGTGGGCCCGGGCTGAAGCAATCTGGACTGGCAATTCTGGTTCGGCGAGCCTTCATTCGGTATGGAGCTTGGACCGGTGATGGAGTGGGATGGAGGTTCATTCGGTGGTGAGGTATGTGGTTGGCTCGGTGGTGTCTGGTCCGGTAGTGGCGATTCGGTGGATCTCATTCGGTAGTACATGGAAGTGTGATGATGGACCGGTGAAGCATGGGTTTTGGTTTGGTTCGGTATTAGCTGGTTCGGTGGGAAGGGTCCGGTAGGGTGTTGGCTTTGATGGAAAGGAGGTTGTAGTAGCTGATTCGGTAGGAAGGGTAGAGGGATGCCAAAGGATACTTAGGAGTGCCGAATATAGAGGGCCGAATGAGCCCATGCCGGATGAACCAAGGCCGAATGAGAGGGAGGCTAGCCGGATGGACTTGGTCTTGCATTGCCGAATGAGGCTTCACATATGAGAATGCCGAATGAACTGAGGAGCTTCAAGTACCGGATGACACTTACTACCGGATGAACTCGGGGAGTGTAGTGTCGAACGAACTCTTGCCTTGCTTCCAATCGATTTTCAATCCCGGCATCCATTATTCCTTGCTAATTTGTCGATATTCCAGTTTTGACCAAAAAATGGGATAACAATACGTTTGGAAAGCTTTCCTGCGCCATCAAAAGCGATTGTGGCCGAAATTCAGAATGTCGGCGTTGCTTCTGATAAAAGAGAGTCTGGAGGAAAGAAGAGGAAGAACGATGGTGGAAAAAAGCAGAGAGACTTGAAGAAAGCTCGCCGCTTTAAACCTTCAGACTTTACTTCCTTAACTGATACTCTAGAGAACATCTTTCTCGCAACCAAGGATGCTATTGATTATCCTAAGCCACCTGAGTCAAAGATTGGGAAAAATGCAATGCATAATGCAAGATTCTGTCAGTTCCACAATCAACCTGCTCATGACACCAATGAATGTCGCCATCTAAGGAATTTGATTGAAGAACTATTGAAACAGAATAAACTTCAACAATATGTAAAGAGAAACAAGAATGACCCATCCTCATCGACTCAAGGGCAAATACTTCTCTCTCAACAATATGGCTCAAATGAAAGAACTGCAGCGCAGGGATCAGGGAGGCTTATCATTAATGCTATCACAGGAGGCCCTCACCCAGCGGGCGGAAGATGGGATGAGATGGAAAGATACGCTCATGCCCTAAGAAAAGCCCCGGAGGGAGAAAAAGCTCCTATTCTAAAAGATGCTGCCATCTAGTCCCCTCACACCGGAGATTCAATTCCGAAAGCTTGGGACAGCAATAACTTGCATCCTTTTTTTACTTTAAGGCTTTGTTACAAATTTGTAAAAGAATGATGGATGTATCATTCTCGTATTAAAAGCCATTGTAAAAACATTGCAAATGAGATATATGAACTATAAATCTTGTGTTTTCTATTACTATAAAATGCCTGTTTCATTTCGATACACAAATATCTTGAATATATTGCTAAAATGTCGATTTAATATTGCAGGCAATCAAAGAAAAGCTGACCTAGTCAACACATCACAGAGCTAAGCGATTCCTATAAATCATTCAGCAAACAAATGTCAAGCCAGAAAAAGTTCCAAATTCAATTCCTGCATAAGAAATGTTCCTCACAAACAGTTGATTCTACCAAAAGGGCACCTTCCCAACGCGAAGGTTCCAGGCCCTTGCTTACCGACGGAGATCGTTTGTGCAAACAGGCATCCAGTTGGGTAGTTTGGGTCAGCCCTATGGATTCACTTAACAATGAAGAGCTTTCCTCTAGAAAAGAAACAAATAACTGGCAAAGAAAAGAACATGGCTTTAAAAATGATAACGAGGAATCGCTGAGGAGCAAATGGTGAAGAGGCATGGGCAAGCAGACAGAAAACACACGAGCCCTCTTCGGAGGCACAAGCCCTCTTCGGAGGCTCAAGCCCTCTTCGGAGGCACAACTCTTCGAAGGAAAAAGTCCTCCAATGAGGCACACGTCCCAAGTTTAAAGTGCAAATTAAAGTCCTCCAATGAGGCACACTTCCCAAGTTTGAAGTGCAAATTGAAGTCCTCCAATGAGGCACACTTCCCAAGTTTGAAGTGCAAATTGAAGTCCTCCAATGAGGCACACTTCCCAAGTTTAAAGTGCAAATTAAAGTCCTCCAATGAGGCACACTTATCAAGTTTGAAGTGCAAATGAAAGTCCTCCAATGAGGCACACTTCCCAAGTTCGAAGTGCAAATCAAAGTCCTCCAATGAAGCACACTTCCCAAGTTTGAAGTGCAAATGAAAGCCCTCCAATGAGGCACACTTCCCAAGTTTGAAGTGCAAATTAAAGTCCTCCAATGAGGCACATTCCCAAAGTTTAAAAAAAAAGAAGCCCTCTAATGAGGCCCACTTCACCAAGTTGAAGGGCCAAAGCCTTCTTCGGAAGCCCGCTTCACCGCGTAGGAGAATACACTTCTCAAAAAACAAAAGTGACCATCTCTGAAGGATGAAGTGTAAAAGAAAAAAGAGAAAAACTTCCCAAATACAAGGCACACTCTACTAAAGCAGAATAACATTTCCTCAAAAATGGAAGAATTATTCTCTAAAGCAAGAGTGCAAGCCTTCTCGAAATGGAAGAATTAACTCTAAAATGAGAGTACAAGTCTTCTTAAAACAGAAGAAATGTTACCCAAAGTCTCCGCAAAATGGAGAATATTACAATGAGCTGTGGTATGGGGGCAATATAATATTGCTACATTAGTAAAAAGCAGCACCCAAGCAACACCCTACAAGCTCACTGCAGTATCACGCAGAGAAAAATAAAGAAACTTGTATGAAAATGAGGGATAAATACATTCTCAAATACAGACAAAAGTCTGTACAAGTAGGAAGTATCATCTCATTCTATACTATAAAAAATTTCATACATGTGCAGGTCCCCTAGATGCAAGTTCCTTTGCGGGAGCTGGGGCACCTGAAGTCTCTGCTTGAAAAATCTGGGGCATCATAAAGCTGAGTCAGTTAAAAGAGGGCAAAAGTCCGAATTAAGTGCAGAAATTCGTCTTTCAGCAGAAATTTAACGCTCCTCTCCTTAACCGCCACAGCACTTAGTCTTTTAAAAATTGACTTATGACTGGAATACTCACAAAGAGAGGGGATGCTGCAAAGTAAAGAACGAAATTAGCACTCAATAACTCAGATTCTGGAATTCTCAGAAATGAAAAAAATCCAGCTTGCTCCACTATTTCTTCTTACCAAGAAGACATTCTACATAAAGAACTGAATATTCAAAAGTAAAGGTGCACGTTTCCTAAAAGTGTGTGAAGTGTTGTGCAAAGCTACTTAAATAACAAGCCAAGCAAGAGTGCAAGCCTTCTCGAAATGGAAGAATTATTCTCTAAAATGAGAGTACTAGTCTTCTTAAAACAGAAGAATTGTCCCCCAAAGTCTCCGCAAAATGGAGAATATTACAATGAGCTGTGGTATGGGGGCAATATAATATGTCTACATTAGTAAAAAGCAGTACCCAAGCAACACACCACAAGCTCACTGCAGTATCATGTAGAAAAAAAATAAAGAAACTTGTATGAAAATGAGGGATAAATACATTCTCAAATACAGACAAAAGTCTGTACAAGTAGGAAGAATCATCTCATTCTATACTATAAATAATTTCATACATGTGCAGGTCCCCTAGATGCAAGTTCCTTTACGGGAGCCGGGGCACCTGAAGTCTCTGCTTGAAAATCTGGGGCATCATAAAGATGAGTCGATTAAAAGAGGGCAAAAGTCCGAATTAATTGCAGAAAATCGTCTTTCAGCAGAAATTTAACGCTCCTCTCCTTAACCGCCACAGCACTTAGTCTTTTAAAAATTGACTTATGACTAGAATATTCAGAAAGAGAGGGGATGCTGCAAAGTAAAGAACGAAATTAGCACTCAACAACTCGGATTCTGAAAATCTCAGAAATTAAAAAATCCAGCTTGCTCCACTATTTCTTCTTACCAAGAAGACATTCTACATAAAGAACTGAATATTCGAAAGTAAAGGTGCACATTTCCTAAAAGCGTGTGAAGTGTTGTGCAAAGCTACTTAAATAACAAGTAAATAAAGTAATACTTGAAATAATACTGGTTGGCAAATATGTCAATTCAGAAAAATTCGAGGCTTGTTATTTGAAAATAAGTGCAGTATCAATGCAGATAGCAGTTATAACTGTGTAAATTTTGTGTTGATACTTCATTCAAGATAGTTGATTCGCAACACTTCATCGAATCCATACTAATTTACTTACAGTAAAATATCAGTTTTTGATCTAATCCATCACTCGATATGGGAAATCGGTGATGAGTATATTTGCCCCATTTTCCCGCAAATGTTGCATTTAACAGGTTGTTAAAATAATCTGTAAAGAGATGCAACAAGTTTTGGTCAAAGTTCCATTAAGTCGCACTGGTCAAGTTCAAAAGTCTTCAGGTCAAAACAAAGCAAGTTTGCCTAGGTACGAGCTTAGCAACGACCAAAAAATTAAGCCGCAAGAGGTTAGGTCGTCAATCACTCTCGACCTAGCAACTCAGTAAAGCACGAGTTAAGAAGAATCGAAGCACACGACCTAGTCCTTAGGCGTATACTTCGAGAGGCAAGTGTTAACTCCACTTTTTCAGCAAGGCCGTGATATCAAAAAATCGACCGAGAAGCCAATGATAGTTCGTTTCGAAGAATGGTCAACTCAACATCTCAACAAAGCAAGTTCTGTTGAATGGTTTTTCAGATAAGATGCCCTACGGAGGGGGGGTCTGGGGGGGGGTGCCAACCCCCCTAGGTGGGGGTGCGGGGGCAACGCCACCGCTACGGTGTTCGACCTACCCGGTCAGGTCGCAGGGGTCCAGGGGGCAGCGCCTCGTCCAAAACGGTATACGACTTAAAGGATGGAGCGACCTACAACCTAGTTGTTCCAGCGACCTAAGGTGGCACAGCGACCTAACTATCTGAAGACTAGGTGACTCAGTGGTTCAACGACCTACGACCTACAGAGTTAACGACCTAAGGAATGAAACAACTCAAGCGACCTACAGGAAGCCACGACTTAACGACTTAAGAAGTGGAACGACCTCACGACCTAAAAGTGGGATGACCTAGCGAACTAACTGATGAAGCGGGGTGACGACCTAAAGGGTTAAAGGAGTTAGCGACCTTGAAGGATAAAAGGACTTACGACCTAACTGCTTAGCGACTTAAGAGGTGGACGACTTAACGACTTAAGTACCTCACAACTTAAAGAGTTAAAGCGGCAGCGACCTAATGCTTTCACGACTTACTTTAAGTCGTTCACGACTTAGCACTTAGTGATTAAACTATGCCGCTTTCCCCTAAGTCGTTAGAACCTACCAGTTAGTTCAGATGGCCAAGTGCGACCAGTTAGGTCGTAACTCATATCTCCTTAACTTGTTGACGACCTACGACCTATCTTAGGTCGTAGCCTACGACTTACGATTTACTTTAAGTCGCTCACGACTTAAGGGCCTGTCTAGAATTCCCTATAAATACGGACTAAGCTCCAACATTGAGGGGACTTTTCGGGGGGACCTTTTTTCTGATCATTTTCTTCAAAGCATCGAGATTCTTCCATCTTCAAGCCGAGCCTTATTCCAACATTCAGAACTCACAAGAAGCTTCAGTCAACTTCAAATAGGGATTCAACATATTCAACCATGAATTCGGAGAACTCTCTGGCATCGAAGATTTTCTAGCTACTTGTCTTTTGAAGTGAATTGTAATTGAAGGAAATTGTAAAGGATTGTAATCATATAAGCAATAAAAAAGGATTGAAGTGGACGTAGGCTTGATTATAAGCCGAACCACTATAAACTCTGTGTCCCTAACTGCTTTTTCAATGAATTACCGTTTTTTCTGATTCCCGTGTAAACGGGTGGTGCTTTCATTCAGTCTTTATTTGCATCAGCGTGTTAGCTTCTGACTTTTTACGTTAACAGATATCAATAAGTTGATCAAAAGAAACTTCTAATTTTAGATGTAATGGCTTCTTGAGATTTTTTTTCAAGCCATAGACAAATCTTTGGTTCTTCTTCAATGGGGTGTTTATGTATTCGACCCCGTATTTAGAAAGTGACTCGAAGGATGCGATATAGTCTGCCACAGAGGATTCACCGTGAGCAAGGTCTTTGAAACGGCAAGCCAACGTCACCTTCTCGTCTTCTGGCACAAACTTTAATTCGAATCGTCCCCAGAATTACTCCCAGGTAAGATCCGTTTCATCCATTTTAGAAATCAGAGCTCGTACCAGTCTAATGTTCTTTCTTGGAGCATGCTAGAAGCCACTTGGACTCGATAAAGATTAATATGATTCATGCACATTAAAGTAAGATTAAAGTAAATTAGTAGATGAAACTATATGAATCAGTTATAAATGAAAGATAAAATTCAATACTCAGAAGTGAAGACAAATTGAATTCATATTGGAATGGGAAAACTAACTTGAATAGAAGTAGATGTGAAAACTTCAGTAAGGAAATATATAAATGATTTTAAAAGTTACAATTGGATATTATTGCTAAGTAGCATATGCAAGTATTATAAAGGGTAAAGAAAAGTGGATTTGATTTCGGGAGATAATGTGAATTGCCCGACAAAAAGGTATGTATTTAAATTTCTATATGAAATTGGATTGGGTTTTTGATCTAACCACTTGGAATTTTGTTTTCTTTTGGAATTTGGATGCCCGTAGAGGCATTTTGTAGTTGTACCGAGCTAGCCGCGTAAAGGAAACGCTGGCAAAAATTTTCGAAAATTTAGAGAGTTGGAAATTTTTGAGAAAGTTGTGATAATTGAAATTTGAATTTTAAATTTCATTTGAATAAATAAAGTAAATAATGTTGTTGGAAACTATGGAAGGTTTTGGGAAGATGGTTGAAGTAATAGTGGGTCTTTAATAAAAGAATATGTTATGGCAAGTTGACATAACTGCTGGTTTTGAAGGAAAAGTAAACGGGTATTGGACCATTCTTTCTAACTAGTAATTTCGGGGATGAAATTCTTTTATGGGGGAAAATTGTGACGACCCGGAATTTTGAACAATTTAAATTGGAATAATTAAATGATTTTAAATATTTAAAAGTTAATTTTCCACTTGAATTCAAATATTATTATTAGTTAGCAATTGAGTTATTGGATTTAATGAACTGAAATTGGGTAAATTGTTGAATCTTCAGGTTTAAGCCTGTTAAAAATAATTTGAAGGCTTGTAAAATTTATAATGATGACACTGAAGATAATAGAATGGTTGAAATTTAATTTAAAGGTGATTTGTTCAATTTTAATAATATATCGTTTAAATCGATATTTAAAAATAGCATTCCGAGGCACGATCTTGGAATTCGACGAAACCAGTTCCATTGGATCCGTAATATTTATTTATTGTCGGATTTTAATTTTCATAGCGTTTGGATTTATTGTTTGCTCGTATGGGTGAGAAACGCGTTGAAATTAAAATCAATAATTTGATATTTTAAATCGATTTATAAAGCTAACTTCCACATATGAATAAATTAGCTTCTGAAACACGTTCCATTGTGTTCGGAATACGGGTAAAGCCTTATAAACGCCTGGCGGCATGTCTGATTAGGTGTTCGAAATTTAACGGTATGCAACGCGAGATATTTTCAATATTCAATTATACAATAAACAGGCGTACTCAATAAGCTTCCCCAAATCTCTATCTAATCCCCGTCTCCATCTCTATTCTAAAGAGTAGAAATCAAATTCATCTAAAAAAAAAATTGGCCGAAGCCGTTTAGTAAAAAGGGGGGAAATAGCGATCGGATCGCGAATGGTATTTAGGGCTTCACGAGCTAAGTAGCGGCGACATGAAGATGTGGAGGCGAGATGATTGCACGGGGTGGCGCGCACACATCTTGAGCTCTAAGTCGCGACGTGGGAGGCTCACGTGACTCACGCATGCTTCGATGGAGGGGGGTCGCGATCGATTGTGGAGTGTTCGAAACCGAACTCAAGTGCGGTGGCTGCAGTTTCGCGGAGGGTCGCGAGCACAGGGAGGCACGTGATGTTAGGCGATGTGAAGAGGTAATCTCGCATTGGAAGGCAAGCGATGTTGTTGGTGGTTTGGTTTTAGCAGGTATCGATGGTTTCGAATCGAAGATGCCGATGTCGCCATGACTAGGGTTTACAACGATATAATGGTTCGCGCGTTAGCGGCGAATGTAGTCGATGATGATGAGTTTCGAGGCAGAGGTATTGTACGAGCAGTTGAGGTGACTTCTGCGGCGATTTAGGTGAGATAGCTTATACTTTTTGGTATGTTAAATTTCAAATTACTAAGTTAATTGAGTAAAAGTATGCAGTTGAAAAAAATGTCTTAGTTTGGAAATTATGTATGAATGATTTTTGTAAAGGCAGGGGCTTCAAAAGAAAAGTTTAGTTGGTTAAAACACTTTAAATTTTAAAATCAATTTTAAATCGAACAAATTTGTTGATTGAATTTATTTAGTGGTAAATTATTTTAGGTCATTTCAAATATTAATAAGAATCATATAAATTGTTTATTCAAGGTCAAATCGGGAAAACCAAAGCTATATTGAAGTAGATTGCAAACAAAATCAAAGGTGAGTTAATCTCACTCCACTGGATGTTTATTTAAATTTAAATGGTTAAATTTAAATAATTGGTTGAATGATCGAATTGATTTGATGTGTACTGATGATCTAGTGAATTAGGTTTTTGGTTGGTTCTCGAGTTAATTGCTGCTTAACTCGAAGAATTCGAGGTTTGAATTATTTTAAGCTTAAGTCATAAATAAGAAAATATTTTCATTTTAATGTTAATAAGGGATTATGAATTGTGATTCATCAAATTACAAGGACAATTAAAATGTATAATTAATCAATTCAATTAATTAATGATTTGGGTTGATTAATTTAGAAATTAAGGTTTTGAATTAATTAATTGAGGTTTAAGACAATTTATTAAGTTTAATTAATTTAGAATACTCAATGGATGGTTTGATCGGTAATTACCTAAAGTAATTAATAAAATATAATTACTTTGTGAAATTAATAAAGAGATTAATTAAGATAGTTAATTAAGGAGTAATTAATTTATTCAATGTAGTAAATGAAAAGGTAGATAGCTACAGGTTGAGATAATTCAAGAATGATTAATATTTGCGGTTTAACTAATGAATAATTATTTAATATAATTAATTTAGCTTAGGATAAATTGAAATATAAATAGAAACCATTAATTTATATAACTAATGATGTAATTAAAGATTGATTAATTAAGATTGATAAGTCAATAAGAAGTGACTTATGAGAAATTAACTAATACAAGTAATTAAGGATTAATGTAATTAATATAGTTAATTAATTTATTAAGTAATTAAAGATTAATTATTTATTTTAGTTAAGAATAATTAATATTGAGAAATTAATTGAAGTTAATTACTTGAATGTAATTGAAGGATAATTAATCCAGGGTGATTAATTAAGATGAATAATAAAGGGATGATTGATTAATTAATTTGAAATTAATTAATGTTGAATGATGAAATCTAAGTAATTGAGATTAGTAATTCAATCAGGGTTAATTAAATTAAATTTGTATGTGATTAAGCTTTGCTTATGGATGATTAACTCTATTGGATGCCTTGAATGAGTTGATATCTCTTATGTGAAATGTTGTGCGTTTCATTTGGATAACTTGGATTATAGATGACCTGAGACTCGAAGAGACCGAGGTCGGGTATTAGGAAGTACCCGAAACCACTTCGAATTTTTATAGATTGATATATGAAATCTATAAGCTGGAGTGAAGTGATTTAAAGGAATTAGGCTATTTTAAATCTAAATATTCGTACTTAGAAAACTTATGTGTAAAATAAGTTATGTCGATAACAAACTGAGACTTTGTAAATTGATTTGAGTTACCTCGGGTTCTATAAGAGTTGTATACTTTGTATTCCTTGTTGGATGAGTTACTCACGCTGGTTTCCAGCCTGACCCGGGTGTTACTTTGATGTAATGTTCGGGCCAGACCGAGTATTACAAATTTTCAGTTAGGGACATTCTGGAGGTCAGGAGGCGAGCTGCATGGCAAGAACGTATAGAGTATTTCCGCTGTATTATATTTTTGTATATCTGTGACATGATAATTGGGTATATTCAGTGACTGTATATATGTGTAACTCTGATGTATTATAAATGTAATTGACACATACAGTATTCATTTGTAAACTGTTATTATATATTATTATATTTTATCCGCTGCGAATGTGAGATGTTTGATGTTTCTGATCTTCTTCTATCTCTTTCTTCATTTTCATAACTATCTGGAATTTTCGGGATCGAAAATTCAGGGTCGTTACAGGTTTATGGTTGTTTGGGCAAGGATACATTAAAATTTCTGGGATGTATGAATAATCTATTGATTTTTATCTAAGACTGTTGAGTAAATGGAGTACTTCATGGTTATTTGTCATTCTATGTGATTTAAAGTGTCTTAACCCGAACTAACCAATTGTTCTGTTTTGCTTGAATGGTTGATTTGTATACGATGTGTATGATGTTGGTTGCGAATGATTGTTGTTTATATCGATTGTTTGTTAATGGTTGAAACAACTTTAAATATTTCATTTTATATAATTACTAACTCCTTTTGGATTATATAAGTGAAATACAGATTATGGAAGCAATTGCTACTGCATTTGGTTTCATAATATAAGCGTTGTTTTGCCGACAAATAGGTACGTTCTTAGTTTACGGTTTTTAGCATTATTATATTGCTTTTCCCGTTGTTGGGATATATTATTTTTAGATATTATGATATATATTGTTATATTTGATATTACATTTTCTCCCGAGCCTCTCCGTACAAGGGAGACTTTGCCGAAATTTTTCGAAAATTTTGGACTTGGAAATTTTTTAAAAATGTTTTCCAAACTTTATTTATTTGAGTATAAAACGATTTAATGGTTATAAAATTGGTATATTTTATTTAAAATAGTTAACTTTGTAAATTTATTTGTTTATAAAGTTAATTTTTTGAATAAGATGTATTGTTTATTTAATTCTTTGTTTCCCTTCTTTTTCCTTTGCCGGAACGAAAAGTTTTGAGTGGGGGAGAGTGCAACGACCCGTAAAATTTTCGATAGTTTAATTATTAATTTTATTGAATGTTTGTTATCTAATGTTGGAAAAAAACAAAAAATTATGATTCATTAGTGAAATAATTACTTAAATAAGATGCAATAATGCTAATCTAAGTTTAACTATTTGAATGAAGTTACAATTAATGGATTTAATGTAAATGTTGCACTATGCTATAAATGGAATATAGGAAAAACAAACGTAAATACTGAATTAATTAATGAATTAATATATATTGAATGGTAATTGAATAAAATCAATGTTTAGTAAGAAATTTATAACATGGGTTTGGGAATGATAAACTTATAAAAATGTGATTGAGAGTTAATGGTAACAATTATTATAAGTAAATCATTTATTTAGTCCAATAGATCAAAAATTATAATCAATTGCAATGAATCTCAATTCAATGTTATGTTAGTGTAAATTAAGGAAATAATTGAAAATAATATTAATTCTATTCATAATATGATAATTAGTTGAGCGAGAAGAATGAAAAATCAAGATTTATTTGTTTATTGAGATTTAAATTTAATAATTAAATTAATTGCAAATAAATGGAATTAAATATTTAAATATTACGCGAATGGAAATTAAAATGAAATTGGGAAACATTAATGTAAGGTAATCCAATGTTAGTTATAACCTTATTGTAATGAAAGACTTGAATAACAAGGTTTAAAATTTATTAAACGAATTTTGGAAATTTTAAATTATAATTTTTGAATTTAATGAAATTGAAATTAAACACTACAATTGATGGATTAATCAACTTTAAATAGACATTTAAATTTGTTTAAATTATAGTAATTGTTTAAGGAATCAAAACTGATAAGATTTGCTAATTATGGAGCTGAAATTGAAAAAATGATTTGATTAATTAATTATTAATTTATTTAATTAACTGGAAAATAGTCATTTTGGCCACTGACTCCGATTACGACGAAACTAGTTTCATCGGATCCGTAACGGCGAACTATTGTAGGATTTCAAGTTTTGTAACGATCAGGCTTATCGTTTGATCATAAGGGCTCGAAACGCCTAGAAATCAATCAATTGAAATCAATTGAAATCGGTTTGAAATAACTCGATTTTAGCATAGCTTCTTCAAACGATGGAATTTAAACTTGAAACCTATTCCATAGCGTTTAAAATATTCAAAAAATTCTATATTGACATATGGGTTGACCTATTTTCATTCCGGAGTCGAAACGGACTTTTTGGGTCAATTATCATTCAAAACCCCTAGCCCATTCTTTCTATTCTGTTTTGCCTATATATATGTCATTATAAACCCTAGGGCATTTCTTATTCCTCATTTCTACAGGTACAATTCCAATTTCTTCTCCACTTTTCAATGGCTGAAAATCCTAAAACCCCTCAATCCAATTTCAATTCAAAAGATAACTTCAAATTTCAGACTTATAAAGACCCAAACTCAATGTCCGACAAACAACATCAAATTCGCATCGTCGGAGCTTGCAACAACATTAGATGATAAATAACACAGCGGAAATAAAAGATGATATCACTGATACAACATGAATACAATATCCAATACATCAATCTGATACAATGATAATCATCAACATCAGAGAATATACAACACAAAATACAGCGGAACACGATACAATATGAGATAAGTCTTCATAGAATCCAATCTGCAACTCTGATCCAATAGCTCCAAAGACAATGCTCCAAAACTCCTAGCTCGATCCACCATCAAGGTTGCACCAAGATAAGCAAGCAAGGTTAGTCGTTCAAGGACTGAACAAGCTCCAAATAATCTAGTAGACCTAACTATCTAAAATACCAAACTCTAGACTGCCTTTGTGGAAAATTATGGGCACCCAGAGTTTAGGAAGGGAACAATAAACTCTGAGTCAGTCATGGATTGGTGTGAACAAACAAAAATAGTTTGTCTTTAAAAACAATCACAAGGATTTAGATTTGAAATCCGCAATGCTTTTTTGGAAAATGAAACTGCCATAAGGCCTCCCACCAAACACACCATGAAAACGCAAAATTGGAGTAGATTTCTTCTTATGATAGTCAAACATGCTTGATACGTAACAACCATTTTGATATTATTATTATTAGTGCATAGTGTAGAAAAAACTATTTCGAAAGTATAATATAAATCCTAGCCAACATACGACCAGTATCATATGCCTACTATAGCTACCATGTTCAATGGCAGGTTACCGCCACATTCCATGGCAGGTTATACAATAAAAACCGTACAGGGCGCGTATTGTTTTGATTAGATTCCCAAAAATGGTCAAGCTAAGGAACTTCCTATTGCCATACGGGAACGCCTCTGGAGGGATGCCCCGAGAACTACCCGGCTCTCTACTAACACAAGGTCGGTTTCTTCCCTAACCGGGAGTAATACCTAAAGATATACCACCCCCGGTCGTTTGCGACCTTCATTCGAGGATCCTCTACACCAACACATCACACAGTAACAAATATACTACATTGCCCTTATGAGTAAGTATTTGGGCTCCATACCATGATACTACCCTTTTCCAGAAGGAATAGTCATACCGAGGGAAGCTAACCCCAGAAACCTTGCCGCATCTTTCATGTTTCGACCATTACCGGTTTGTGAGGCTCGATGAGATCTCGTCCACAAAGCTACGCTTTTCATGAAAACCATGCTTTGATCAACAAATGATCAACCAATGATCATCAACACACATCAGCACTTAGCGTGCCACACTACCAAATTGGGAGTGTATCACTGATAACCTTCAACTACATAAACTCTAAGCTCGTATGTCTCAAAGAAGGGTGTTAAGCTAAGAGAATAAATTCTCCGCCACCAACAGATATGTATTTGAAAGAAATCTGCTTTATATCTCAAAGTATAATGTCATACATACAACCATACAAGTCTGTTCTAGGTTCGAATAGAACAGAAGGCACTTCCGAAGAAGCCCTTGCAATCAGGGTATTCATAATCTCGATCGGACTTCCCATCACTTAGGGAATCTCTATACCATAGCTACTCAGTGCAGAGACCATCGATAGGTTATCCTATCGTTCTCGCAAATACTCGGTCTTCACCATCGGTCTTTAAATGTTATCCATAACGACGTATCATTATTCGAAATGGGCTATACGACACAAGATCCTCTCCAAGCTAAATCCAATAATGAGCGCAATATTTAAAAACATATGGATATGGGATTTCAATTAAGTCACAACTTTAAAATTCAAAACTTTCCTTTTTAAATGGTTTAACTCAATTACCATTTCAAATCTTTTAAACAAAAAGATTTATTTCACAAAGTTCACCCAATTTCACAAAGATTCATTCATGGATTTCAAAACAATTTCCATTTCAATGGGATTAACTTATTAAATCTTTAAATCAAAATTTATTTCATAGTTTTCAAAATTCATTTCCAAAGATTCACCCATAACTTGGAAAACTATTTCAATTAAAACTTGAAATTCCTTTAATATAAATTGGAAGTTTATTACTTATGTGAAAGCTTTTATCATTTGAAAACAAACAATTTTATTTCGGAAGTTCATTACTTATGCGTTAAGGGGAATATTGGGTCACCCCTTAACACTATTTAAAAGTAAGTTTATTTTACTAATAGACATTATAATAATAGCGAAATACTACTACATAGTAAATTGTAACAACCCTCATATTTTACGATTGTGTATTTAATATTTTATTTAAATATAGCATCGTTAGTTGGATTTTAGTCCAAAAAGCTACTTTTTGCAAACAGTCGAATTTGGACTTGGGACCCCTTCCGGTGAGTTCAAAATGACATTTGCGATCTTTATGAGTATAAACATTGATATGTTTGGAGTTTGTAGAATTTTACTACTTTTTCACTTTGGGTTTGGGTTTGGGTTTCAGCCCATCAACCTAAAAAATAACCCTAACTCCTCTACTCTTCATCCATTCACTCATTCTATTTTCTAACATTCAAGCTTTAGCAAAAATGGTGGTGGAGATGGGAAATTAAAATCCTAAGCCCTGGTTTCTTTAGCAAATCCAAGTTTTAGCTCCAAATCCAAAGATAAGCTTAGGTAAGCATCTTTTTCTTCTTCACTATCTAAATCTCCCTCTAATTTCAGAAATTTCCTATAACCTAATTAGGGAAATAATTCTTATTACCTTAGATTGGAGCTTTTAGAGTTGAGATTGAAATGTGGTTGATCTTCCTCTGTTTTCAAGCTTCTTCTTCCTTGTTTTTATGTAAAAGGTGAGATTTTTATCTTACATCTATGTCTATATCTATCTTTGTTATTAGGTATGAATTCCTAATATCTATACATGATCATTTGCTTTTGATTTGAATTGATATGGTAAATTTCCAATTTTTGGAATTGAAGTCCAATTTTATGAAAATCCTACGATGGATGTTTGGATATGCTGTTTGTGGTTTATCGAAGAGCTTATAAGACCGGGTTGTCGTGAGACATAAATCCTTTGTCGTCGATGCTCGCTCGATTGGTCTCGAATCATTTTGGCCACCATGCCTAGGCAAATTTCTGCCCAGATTAGGTGTTCAGACGTCTGGAAATCAATGCCAGACATTTGGTTTTGCCTCTTGGAGTAAAATAATTCACGGTAGAAAAATAAATAGGGGAGCGACTAATTTCAGACATCTGAGTTATCGTTCCAGACATCTTAAAAGAAGTCAGACGTCTGATTTGTGTTTTCAGACGTTTGGTTGGTTTTAGAAACATTTCCAGAAACTAAAACCAGACATCTGGACTTTTCGCCAGACGTTTGAAAGGGTTTCAGACATCTGATCTTCGGCTTCAGACGCCTGGATGGTTTTCTGGACTATTTTCCGAAACCAAATCCAAACGTCTGGAACGACCCCTCAAACGTCTAGAAATTCCCAGTTTTGCCTATTATCCCAATTTTGAGTAAATTTCCAAGGTTTATCGATTTTTGTTGATCCAATTAGTTGTTATCACTTTTTACCGACTTTGAGGACTTCGTTTATGGATTTTTGGGAATACCCATTTTGATGGATTTGGTATCGATTTCTCTGGATTTGATTCACGTCTTCGTATGTGAATTTTTAGTGGTTGATTGCTTTTGCAATCATTTTCGTGATTTGTCACTTTTACAAATATAAAGGTTTCAATACTAGTAGTAAATATTAAAACTCTTTTATCAAAATGATTTCAACATTATTTTAAACCGTTTTCCAATCTATTAGTATATACAAACCTTTACCTCACTCATATGGGAAGTCTAATTAAACGACTTGGTAAAACAAATGATATGAAATGCTTGCGTTTACTTCGTCGGTTAATTCTTGGACTTGTTTGATTGAAACCCTTGTGACAACTTTCGAGTGGAAATCTGCAAATTTTTCATAAATATTTAAGTTAAGCCAGTGGTTATGAGACATAAAGCTAAACTCATCTATTTACTAGTGTAATTGACACTTCTTGATGATCGATGATGGTCATTTTTGTGATTTAGACTTGCATTGTGCTATGTCTCTTTGTGTGCGAAGGAGACTAAACCCCGTTTTTGTGGAGTTTCGACTCAAATCGGTGCGGTAGCGACCCATGGTCTTCGGACCGTTTTGTGGAGCCTCGGCTCGAAATTAATGATTAGCAACCATGGAATAGCGTTCCGTTTTGTGATACACGTGTTGGTGAGCTTTCATGTTCCCATTTTGTGATAGGCCTCCCCCTTTTTGTGATTTCTGGATTTCTACTGATGATTTCTAGAATTTGTGTTTCGCCAATTTTTGTGATTTCATTGATAAGTTCTATCAATATTTGTGCATTGGTGAATTGTGTTTCAACAACTTTTATGATTGGCATTGTGATGTTTGCCGATATTTGTGACTTGGTGAATAAAAATTAAGAGTATGACATTCTTTTTGATCTTTGAGAAGGTTCTTGTGATATTGATTAATCTCTGGTTGATTTTCAATTACATACTTATCAAGTATGGCATTATGGTTATCATACGTTTTTGTCATATTCCTTATTCTGTATCATTTCATATGATATTTATAGCTAGACTGATCCGTTTATTATTTTCTTATTAAATAATACTCAGGTCAGACCGAGATGTTATATAGGTGCTTCTGCTTGACTCCTCATCTGGGATTTTTATTCTGACTTTTGCCTAACTACTTATATTAGTAGTTGATTTTGTTGTATACATTTGAGACATAGACTCCATGATGTATACTTATTCTTTTGGGTAGCACTTGTAACTATTCATTTGTGATATTGTGGATCTTGTTAGAACACTACTTTGATGTACACTTTTAAGTGTTATATATTCATATCTATTTCCTCCTTTGTGATATGAACTTCTGTTACTGATTTCTGTTATGATATTTCTATATTTGTTTCCGAAGATTTCATATAGCCACTATGTAGTAGCTTTGAGTTTGTGTTAGTATGTCGGATTTCCTCTTGTAATGAAAAGTTAGATTTTTATCTGGCATGTCGGTACTCGCACAAAGCAATTATACAGATGGTCTCTTCTCAACAACCTTATTCTCTGTGCTAGTTGACGGCACTACCCCGTAGTGTCCTTGTCTAGTAAGGGTATAGAGGTTGGGCGTCACAGCTTGGTATTAAAGCCAAACTTTAAAACAATGTAGAATAATTTAACAAGGATCATCGTCCTAAGTCCATCTTAGGAGTCGTGCCTTAGGATTTAATTCGAGTCTTCGTACCGTCTTATCCTAATTTCTTTTGTGATGCCTTATTTTATCAATCATTATTGTTTGATATTCAGTTTGTGAATAACCTTTTTCTTCTTATTTCTTTCTATCTTAAAGAAGAGAAATGGTTAGACCTGGCCGTCCCAGCATCGGTCAATCTAGTGCTACTCCCCAGGATGGAGTATTTATGTCCGCACAGCAGCTTCTTGATCTTATAAGTAATGTTCAAGTTGTCGGACCCATTCCCAAGCCTACTCACCAAAAATTCGGATTTGCACGCCTGTGCAGTGATTACACAAATTTGGGTGGAAAGCCGTTCAGGGGTTCCGAGGGCGTTGCCGAAGTCCAAGCTTGGCTTAGAACATGCGATCGTATCTTTTCTCGCATGAATCATATTAATCTTTATTGAGTCCAAGTGTCTTCTAGCATGCTCCAAGAAAGTGCATTAGACTGGTATGACCTTCTGATTTCTGAAATGGATGAAACGGATCTTACCTGGGAGCAATTCTGGGGACGATTCGAATTAAAGATTGTGCCAGAAGCCGAGAAGGTGACATTGGCTTGTCGTTCCATAGACCTTGCTCAAGTTGAATCCTCCGTGGCAGACTATGTCGCATCCTTCGAGTCACTTTCTAAATACACGGTCGAATATATAAACACCCCATTGAAGAAGAACCAAAGATTTGTCTATGGCTTGAACAAAAATCACAAGAAGCCATTACATCTAAAATTAGAAGTTTCTTTTGATCAACTTATTATATCGCTCTTCGTCTTGAAGAGGCGGATAGGGAGGGTGATGTTGAAGTTGGGAATGCAAAACCGAACTTCAACAACAACAAGAAAAGGCCTAATAAATTCAAGGGTCCTTATCCCAATAAAAAGGGGAAACAAGCATCTCTGGCAGCAAAGACTTCTGCCACTTGTGGTGGGCAATGCTACAACTGTGGTTCTAGGGACCATTATGCGAATAAGTGTTAAAAGCGCCACGCTTGTCACTACTGCAAAAGCCCGGATCATTATTTATCTGCATGTCCCAAACTACTAAAGAAGGAGGGAAAGCTAAATGTTGTGCAAACTCCTAGCAACACTTCTCGTGGTCAAGGTATTTCTCATTCTATCCTTGATGGCATTATTGTGTTTCGTGATCATTCTATTCGGGTTCTTTTTGATACGGGTGTGTCCCATTCTTTTATATCAAAGGAACTTGTTTATACTTTTTCTTTAAGTGTTGTTGCTTTAATGACTTCTTTGAGAATCACGAATCCGGTTGGTAGATCTACAATACTCAGTTTACTTTGTA
The DNA here is from genome assembly GCA_030765085.1 of Allium cepa. Classification (NCBI taxonomy): domain Eukaryota; kingdom Viridiplantae; phylum Streptophyta; class Magnoliopsida; order Asparagales; family Amaryllidaceae; genus Allium; species Allium cepa. The sequence continues at coordinate 933,121,275 of CM060943.1, read as the reverse complement.
AAGATGTTGAGATTGTTTTATGTGATTTTTCTGTCCAAGCCGATTTGCATGTCATGCGTTACTTAGGCTTTGGAATGATTTTGAAATGGATTGGCTTAAACATTATGAAGCTCATATCCTATGTCCTGTGCAGACTATTTAACTTCGACATCCACAATCTGTTAATCTGATTTCTATTGTTCTTAAAGATTCAGATTCCACTTTGGCAGCATCCTTATATTCTCTAAATCCTCATGATGACGATAATGATGATGAGGAAGATTTCTTCTATTCACGTTGTTCGTGAATTTGCTGACATATTTCAGCCCGTTTTAGGACTACCACCTAAGCGAGCAATTGAGTTCAAAAGTAATCTCATCTCTGGAGCTCAACCTATCACTCGTCCACCTTATCGCATGTCCAATAAGGAAAATGAGGAGATGCGCAAACCATTATCCGAATTGGAGACTATGATGTCCCGAAACTTTAGGCAATATTTATTTAATAATTTCCATTAATAATTATTTTAAATATTGATTTAATAATCTAATTCAAACAGAAATTATCTTTTGAAGATTAATAATTATTTGGTTTGACAAATGTTATTCTTTTCAAAATTTAAAATATTTAAATGATAAAATTCTTTCTAAGCTAATTTAAATAATATTTTATTTATTATGTATATATGTGTGTATACATTGTAAATAGAGAATTTGATTTTTAATTTTAATTTAAATCTAATAAGAATATTTTCAAATATATATATATATATATATATATATATATGTATGTATAACTTGTGAATTGGAAAATTGATTGAAATTAGTATTGAAAACTATTCAAAAGTTAATTTAAAAATCTATGTTATATTTTAAAAAGAAATTAAAGTAAATATTTATTTTTTTTAAAATATAATAGTTTAAATTATATTTTACAATTAAAGTTTATTTTGTTTTCTTTTAAAAATTGTTTTCTTTAAAAATATATTTAGTTCATTTACATTAAAGTATAATATTTTGGTTTGAAACTTTGGAATGAATTGAATTCAATATTCTTTTTCTTTTTAAATTTTCCTTTCTTGAAAATTTAGCTTCAAAAATATTATTTTACAATATTCAAATAAACATTAAAATGTGTAATTTTATAAAGGAAGTTTATATGTAATCATTTAAAGGCTAAATATAGATAAACATTTAAAAACATGTTAAACTAAGTTAGAAATTGATTTATAATAAATCTAAAAACATTTATAAATTAAGAAATTTATTTTAATATTAAATTGAACATGTGTTAGGCATTTAACTCATAGGGGAGACACTTGTAAATCACTTTACAAACTAAAGTAACAAGTGGCAATGATTTTATTTATTTTTAAAACATTATATTGAAAATATATTAAGTAGAAACTTAACAATTCATTTAGTTCAAACCCTTTTCTTCAAAATGAAAATCTAAAAATCAGATTTTAGAAGAAAACTGAAAACCAAATACAATTTAAAACCTACAAACAAATTCAAACTAAATCTTCTTAAAAATTTCAACTTCAATGTGAAGTTCAACTCCAAATCTAAGCAACAAAAATTGGGGGTTAGCATGCAATTTAAAATCAAATACAAACAACTAGTAAATTCAACTTCAGCCACTTAAGTGGAAAGCAAATTCGCCAGATCCTACAGGAAATTCAAAATGCAGTTTTTAATTCAACTACAGCAAGCAGATTCAAATAAGTTCGAGGAAAATGTGAAAATGCATCTCAGTTTGTCCTCTGCTTCTTCATTTGAAATGTGAGTAAATTTCTATTTTTAAAAACGGTTCTTTTTTTTTAAAATCAAAGTTAAACAATTTCCAGCACTCAACTTTCTAATGCAAACCGTGTTCCCAAAAATCAAAACTAGTGTAGATAAAAACTGCTCTATCTTTTTTTTAAGTGAGTAACCTCACAATCGAAAAGTTGCTTTAAATTATCTGTGCATGTGGATTGGTAGAAATATGATGTTTGTATGATTGTATTATGGTGATATTCTGTGTATATATTTAAATATACATATGTGTTGTTGTTGCCAGGTAACTACGTACCTGTTTATGTTTTTAAACTAAGATTTTTAAATAGAAAACCATTATTTCTTGATTTGTTCTCTGTTAGAAATTAATATGTAAACAAAAAGTGTTTGTTTAGTATATACTTAGGGTTATAAATTATAATTTAGTTAAATTAAGATCTGTTGCCTCTGAAAAACAATATATCAGCCATTATTGAAAATAAGCCGAATACCAAACTTTTTAAATTATTGAAACAGGTTCATAATTGCAATGCATGTATGAAATCATGATTTTTAAAACAAAAATAACATTTTAAAATTAACTGTTGAGTGAGCTTGTCTGGGTTGAACAGAATGAGGATTTTTGGGTTTATCTGGTGATCTAGTGGTATTGGGATGATGTGTTTCTTCCTGGAGGCAGAGGACGGATGGATGAGTGAAGGAAAATTGTGAGGTGGATGGTCAGGGGTTGGTGGCGACGGTGGTTGTTCATCTTAGTCTCTAGCCTTAGTTTTTAGGTGGTCGAAGTTTTGTTGCTTCTCTGTATCTCTGGTGCAATGAGTGATGTAAGACTTTAGGGATTGGAAGAGGGAACGTAGATGGAGGGTGTGTCGGAGTCGTAGGTTCTCTGATTGTCGGAGGAGGGTTTGCGAGTTGTTGACAGGTTAGGGAATGGTGCAGTGGTGTTTCCAGGTTGCTTGATTATTTCGATTTTAATTTCGAGCTTCTGGGGAAACTTTGGTGGTCGTAATCATATTGGATGATGGTCGGCGACTTGGTGAAGAGGGTTATGGTGCCTGGAGGTCGCCTGAGCGCCGATGCATATGTACAGTGCATATTTTGGGTTCTGGTGGTCTTGTTGGGTTGTGCAGGATTGTGACTCGAGTTTTACTCGGGTAGATCGAGCAGTTTACCCGAAGAAATTAGGGTGTGGACTTGAACTTTTTGTTAAGGGGTCTCGGGCATGTTGGTTCCAGGTTATAAAACCTAACAGTGTTTGTTTCAGGTTTATAAACCTAACAATGTGCAGTTTTTAAAATTTGAATGAGATTTAAAATTTAAGGCTGGGATTTAAACAGGGATTTTAAATTCAAAGTTTAAGTTCAAATGAACTTTTGAATTCAAAGTTTTGAAAATGAAAATTTTTAAATTTAAGCAAGATTTAAATCAAGTTTAAAATCAAGTTTAAATATAGTTTCAAGGTTACTATGAATCCAGAATTTTAGTTTAGATCAGTTTTGTAAATTTTAAAATATTGAACAAGTTTAAAATGTTTTAAAGTAGATCTAAAAATGAGTTTGTTTTCAAATAAATGTTTAAACTTGAAAGATTTCTTTTCTATAATATTTGAATTAAAATTATGAAATGTGTTTAACTTTAATTTGGAAGTTAAATAATCAATTTATTTTTAAGCTTGATTTCTTTAAGCAATTTAGTTTTAAACTTTTCTTATATGAGTATCTTATATAAGTTTCGATTGTTCTTCACTTTTATTTTAAGAGATAAATTTATTTAAAATCTGGATAAATGTTTAAATGGGTAAACATTTGAATCTTAAATTTTAAAATGGAATTTGAATTTAATTTAGAAATGTATTGTTTTAAATACATTTGAATGTTAATGAAGTCATTAATAAAGTAAATGAATTATTATAGAAATAGTTAAGATAATAAGAAGAATTTAATTTGTAAAAGAATAAAGGAATAATTTATTTATTTGATTAATGATTTAGATTAATTTTTAATTAGAGACGATTAACGAGGATTAATCTAAGAAAATTTTTCTTAACGAAGTAATTAATAGAAATGTTATTAGTTAATAAGATAATTATCTAAGGATTATTAAGTAATTAATTAATGTGATTAATTTTGAAAATTAATTAGATTAATTAATTGAAGATAATCAATTGTAAATTGCTAAGCATAATTACTTGATAAAAGTAAGTAAGGGATTAATTTCTTATTGTAATTAATTTCGATAATATGATTTGTTTAAATTAATTAATTTAGTTTAATTAATTTAAGATAATCATTGATGATTTAATAAGAGTAATTACTTAATGTAATTAATGGAGCATTATTACTTAGGGAAGTAATAAATGATAATTCCTGGAATGTAATTAGTCAGAGATGATTTATAATGAAGTAATTTGGGTAATTACTTTTGTAATTAATCAAGGGACTAATAAATGAAGATAATTAATTATGGGATAATTAATTTGTTATGAGTAATTAAGGGTTGTAATTACTGGATTGATATTAATCAATGGTGTTTAATAATTATTTTTAAATTTTAGATTAATTACTAAATGTAATTAATTTTAATAAGTAATTTATTTAAATGTAAATTAGAGATCATTAATTAATAAAATTAATGATCCAATTAAAAATCCTCCGTGGCAGACTGGTACGAGCATTAGTAGCTTCTAGCATGCTCCAAGAAAGAGCATTAGATTGGTACGAGCTTCTGATTTCTGAAATGGATGAAACGGATCTTACCTAGGAGCAATTCTGGGGACGATTCGAATTAAAGTTTGTGCCAGAAGCCGAGAAGGTGATATTGGCTTGTCGTTTCATAGACCTTGCTCAAGGTGAATCCTCCGTGGAAGACTATGTCGCATCCTTCGAGTCACTTTCTAAATACGGGGTTGAATAATTAAACACCCCATTGAAGAAGAACCCAAGAGTTGTCTATGGCTTGAACAAAAATCTCAAGAAGCCATTACATCTAAAATTAGAAGTTTCTTTTGATCAACTTATTGATATCGCTCTTCGTCTTGAAGAGGTGGATAGGGAGAGTGATGTTGAAGTTAGGAGTGCTAAACCGAACTTCAACAACAACAAGAAAAGGCCTAATAAATTCAAGGGTCCTTATCCCAATAAAAAGGGGAAACAAGCATCTCTGGCAGCGAAGACTTCTGCCTCTAGTGGTGGGCAATGCTACAACTGTGGTTCTAAGGACCATTATGCGAATAAGTGTTAAAAGCGCCACGCTTATCAATGTCAATGTCTATGAAACGACAAGCCAATGTCACCTTCTCGGCTTCTGGCACAAACTTTAATTCGAATCATCCCCAGAATTGCTCCCAGGTAAGATCTGTTTCATCCATTTCAGACATCAGAAGCTCGTACCAGTCTAATGCTCTTTCTTAGAGCATGCTAGAAGCCAGTTGGACTCGATAAACATTAATATGATTCATACACATTAAAGTAAGATTAAAGTAAATTAGTAGACGAAACTATATGAATCAGTTGTAAATGAAAGATAAAATTCAATACTCAGAAGTGATGACAAATTGAATTCATATGGCAATGGGAAAACTAAGTTGAATAGAAGTAGAGTAAGGAAATATATAAATGATTTTAAAAGTTACAATTGGATATTTTGCTAAGTAGGATATGCAAGTATTATAAAGGGAAAAGAAAATTGGATTTGATTTCGGGAGATAATGTGAATTGACCAACAAAAAGGTATGTATTTAAATTTCTGTATGAAATTGGATTGGGTTTTTGATATTGGAAAATTATCCTACTTAGCAATAATATCCAATTGTAACTTTTAAAATCATTTATACATTTCCTTACTGAAGTTTTCACATCTACTTCTATTCAACTTAGTTTTCCCATTCCCATATGAATTCAATTTGTCTTCACTTCTGAGTATTGAATTTTATCTTTCATTTATAACTGATTCATATAGTTTCATGTACTAATTTACTTTAATTTCCAATTTGAAATTGTTTTTTCGTTAACAAAAATTTTCCCAAAAATTTTCAAAAATTTTCTCTTCTAAAATTTCCAAAATGTTTTGGCAGAGTCTGCTTTGTACGGAGGAGGTTTTACAATTTGACAAGAGATATAAATATATATACATCGACCCACCCGGTCGGAAAAGCAAAAACAGTTCATATTTCCTATTTTTATTGCGTAGGCGTACCTTTATTTTACATTTTAAGCAAGTCGTTTATTATTTAAGCAATTTGCACAATCCAAATCCATCCATACAACCTTCAGGTACATAAGCATTTCACTTATTTTCAATAGCTAAACACATGCATTACATAAGCAACAAGCATCAAATGCTTTCCATAAGCGCTTTATATGATTTAAAGTTAATTCAATTGCTTCCAACCAATTCATATGCCGTTTCATTCAATTTTAATGGCTTACAATTCAATTTCTTACATTCAAATTATTTTTAATCCAAATAAGCTCATATTCACTTCACATGAATCAAAATCAATTTTATTTGCTTCTATTAATTCATAGAATTTTAATTACTTTTGTTTACGTCAAATAACGACCATTTTTATGTAAATTCGACGATATTTGCTTAATAGAGTATCCATTTTAGTTTATAACTACTTTGAATTAATTTCAAATCATTTTGTATTTAATTCCATTTCATTTTCTAATTTATTCACTAACCTTACATATGAGTTTCATTTCATTTCCGCATCGTTTCCATTTTAAAACTATTTCATTGAGCTTGACAACATTCAATGCTTATATTATTATCCATTTTCCAAATAAATTTAACCCAAACTTTTATTTAAGTAATTTTACTTCAAATTAATTCGCCTCATAACTTAAGTCCATTCTGGTAATCCAATTCTAATTAAAACTTTGATTTAATTTCCATTCAATCAGACATCATCCATTTATTTATTTTTCATTCAATTTACCCATTTATTCACCCCATATTTAAAATTTTAATTCACTTACTTAATTCATTTTCGATTTTTTTCATTAATACAAAGCCATTCTCAATTTATTTTTACTCACCCGGATTTTGATTGCATCTCAAACCATTTCTATTATAATTCACTTTTATTCATTCGACAACACGTCCCTTATATTTAATTTACTTACAAATTTCGTTAAATATTATTCATATCACACTTGAATTATATTTGTAATTCAAACCATCACTATTTCGATCCAACTCTATTTTATATTTAACAACATCCCTACGTATTTTAATTCATCATTAAATCATAGTCGAATTCTATTTATAATTCGAGTTCATTTCCAAATCCCATCATCAACTTACAACCCATTTTATTTAACCGAGTTAAATTTTATTAACATACCTTATCAAATAACTGTTTAGCTAATTAGCTTATTTCAATTTTTATATCAATATTCGATTTTATTACAAAAATTACTTCATTAAATTTTCATGAATTCAAAACATTTTTTTCATAATTCTATTTTGGAATTCTCTCACTGTCCAAAATTCCAATATTTTTATTTTAAAATTTTAGAAATACTTTTAAATTCAGATAATACTATTAAAATTGCTTTTAATAAAAATATTTCTTATAACTCGATATCTCGGCCAGTCCATCCTTGTTCTCACCGAAATTCAGTCATACGTTGATCAGGCGTAGGGCTGAAAATCTGTAAGTACTTGGTAAGACCGTTTCAACATCCAGAGAAAATACTTGGAAAATAATTTTTAATGAAAATATAGAACACAATTTTTGAAAATAGAGGAAATATCTTTGGTAAGAATGCTCTGGAAATCATCACCCCCATCCATGGTCGCAGTTACATCCTAGGTTACGATGCCATCGCAGCAAAAGTCCTTGTAACTATAGGCACTCCGCGCCCCTCTATTACGCCATGGAACCCACAACAGATCATAGTTACTTTCCAAGGTTACGTTGCCATTGCAGCAAAAGTCCATGTAACTTAGGCATCAACGCCCCTCGATTTTCGCTGTCAAAATAAAACTTCTCCACTCCTACATAAGTCGCAGTCTACCGATGTAAAATCAAATATAGACTGTTGGCTCTCAACAGCACACACGACTTTCGCTATGTTACCATAGGTCGTAGTCTACCGTTATAAAATCAAATGTAGACCATTGGCTCTCAGCGGTACACACGACTTTCGCTATGGTATACACTACTCATAATCCTCAGGAATTAGTTTTGTCCGGACTCCTCACAGGATCAACTTTAGAACCCCTCCTTGGGGCTCAAGGCAGCCACACCCGATGGAACTCCTGAGAAGTTCATTTCAAGGGAGCGTCTTTTTCCCCAGAGCCATCATCAAAACACTTTATATGATACACATATAGTATCTTTCAAATCATACACCTAGTATGATCTCATACAAAGCTCCTTTACACAAAATCGATTAACCTAAAATCGATAATTCTCTAACTAGGCTTTCCAAATTTCAATATTGATTTTATCAAAAAATCAAAAGCCTTTCCAAATCCAAAGGTTCCCAAAACCTTTTCCAAAAATCCTCATAAGATCCTTTATATATATATATATATATATATATATATATACATATATATATTCAGAGATATATAATTTTTTTTAAACTTTGGATCATTTCAAACTTGTATAAAACTCCTTTTATACTTCAAAAACTTTCAAAATCCTTTCCTTCTGGCAATAGTTTCAACAAAGGAAGATTTATCTTATATATTAAAGATATATAACTTTGTTTATTCAAAATCAAATATTCAAATTTGATTATTCTTTCCAATATCAATTTCATTCAAAACTGTACGATGTACACTTATCATCTGTACGCTATAACAATCTGATCGCTCACTCGATCGTACAGTTTCACTTCTGAACTAGTATCGCCTAGTGCGGACACAGATCTGGTTTCATGATCGGAAATCGTCATTCTCCTTGCATAGCCATAACTATGATAGAGAATATATGGAACCAATCAACAATCCATATTCAGGATCGGCCTCAAAAATCGAGTGAAAAATCCCAACTCAGATTGATACAACTATCTCGAAATTCTGTGCTCGAATCTGGGTCAAATCATTATGCGAATAGAACAACATACGTACATCCTACGTATTTATCTTCATTTATTATTAACTAAATCAATTTTCCTTTCTATCCATCCCCACTTCGATTTTATTCACTTATTCACATTTACCTTAATCCTCATTTGGATTATCACTTCAATTCTTATCTCAATTGGGTATTTAATCAATAACAGTTTGAACTCCGACCAGTTTATATTTAGAAAATAGCTTGAAAATACCTTTTTTTTAAAAATAGATAAGTAGTTAAAAGATAATTACTAATTTGCAAAATAGCTGTAAAATAGTTAGCTAATTGTAAAATAGTTGGAAAATAGTTAAATAGTTATAAAATAGTTAGATAATCACAAATAGTTTAAAATAGTAATTAGTTATAAAATTGTTGAAAAACATTAATTAGTTTATAAAACAGTTACAAAATAGTTGAATAACTCCAAAGTAGTTATAAAATAAGTATAAGATAGTTTTGGATTTAATAAGAAAGGTTGTATATATAATAAATAACTTGGAAAAAAATAGATTTGTACTAAAACAATATATTTTTTAAAAATAGTTGTTAACACTAAAATTGAACGCTAACACCCCAGTGTAAGTAGAGATTAAGTGAAAGCACCACCTGTCAGTATGGGAATTAGAAGTAAGTAGAAAAGTCACAGAAAAAATAGTAAAGAGACAACAGTTTTATAGTTGTTCGGCTTCAAGTTAAGCCTACATCCACTTTAATCTTCTTTATTGCTGAACCGATTACAGCTTTACAACAATCTTCGATTACAACACTACTAGTACAAATAGCTAGAACTCCGATGTAGAAGAACTCTTTGAATCTATGTCAAATGTGTTAGATTTCTTCTTGAAGTTCATTGAAGTGTCTTTCGTGTTTGAAGTGTCGGGTGAGTCGAGAAATCAACAGAGTATAGACATTCCAGAAATGAGCCAAAAGGTCCCCTCTTCGGTGGTGTAGGCACGGTATTTATAGAAGATTTCTGGAGTAAGTCATAGGACATGGGCGACCGAGGGGTAGGTCGTAAGTCGTGAGCGACCTAGGGGTTTGGTTAGCTATGTTACAGGTCATGGGCAACTTAGGGGTTAGGTCGTAAGTCGCGAGCGACCTAAGGGATACGAGCTATGGCTCATCTTGGTTGCACTTGGTCTCCTCGAACAAACTGGTAGGTCGTAACAACCTAGGAGAGAAGCGGCATAAGAAGTTGGCTCGGTGGACTTAGGTCGTGAGCGACCTAGTGAAGAGATAGTATGTACGTGACCTTACTTTATCTTTAGGTCGCTAACTCGCTTCAAGCTTTAGGTCGCTAACTCGCTTAAGCAGCTTGGTCGCATAAACAGTTAGGTCGCTAGGGGTCATTAGGTCGCTAACTCGCTGTTGGTCTTGCAACCATGTTAGCTCGCTTATTCTCCAGATTGTTAGGTCGCTGGACCTTCTAACCCGTTAGGTCGCTGAGTTGCTTTATTCTTTAGCTTGGTAGGTCGTTGCCTTCATGGAATCACTAGGTCGTTAACTCGCAGATCTTTAACCCGTAGAATCTCTAGAATCTTTAGATCATTAAGTCGTTAGGTCGCTATGTGCTTAGGTAATTAGATTGCTTATCTCATTAGGTCATTAGGTCGCTTCGAGTGTATAAGTCGCTGTCCAGAATGATATTAACTTTTGCCCCTCGAAGTATACGCCTATGTCATAGGCCGTGTGCTTCGATCTAATTGCTCTAGGTCGTGAGCGACTCAACTGGCTCGCTAGCTCGCGTGCCGATACGTCTTCCTTTCTCTCCCCTATATAAGTCGTTAGGTCATTTCTTCTTCCTTATTCAATTTCTTGTATTCTGCCGGTCGCCATTGTTGCATTCGAGCTCCGAAGCTAAAACGGAATCCCCTCCTTTTCATCTCCAATTGTTGATTCCAACAGCAAACTTAGGTAATTCCGATCATCCTTTAGCCATGTTCACCATTTGTCCCTCCAGAATCCTTTCAACACAACTTTCGACCATGTTGTTATATTATGTTCCGATTCGGCCTAGGGTTTTTATGGAGCTATTTTGGTGAGTGCAATTGGAATCGATCATGGGTTTTTGAGGAGGTTTTGGGAGTTCGGAGGAGACAGGAGAATGATTAACGGGTTAATGGATTTTAGGTTATACCGTTGTATTACTGGTGATGTGAGGTGGTGGACGCGTGGCAGCGCTTGAGTGGAGGATAGGCCTTAAAGTTTGTTAATGAGAGATAATGTTACACTGCCGAGCTATAGAGTCGAACGACCTAATAAATTGAAAGATCCAAGTGCCTTGCGGCCTAAGAGAAACTGTGCGACTTACATATTCTGGACTTAAGGAAATCACACCGACCTATCTTAGGAACTTTGCGACTTATAATGCATGGCATGACCCTTTGCAGCTTAACCCTTAGCGACTTAATCTTTAGGTCGCGTAAGTGACTTAATACTTAAACCATTTTTCACTGCCGAATTGCCTCTTGCGACTTAAACTGTTTTCGACCCAACTTTTTAGGTCGCGAGCGACCTAGGACTTTGCCCGATACACACTGCCTTGCCTCCTTGGCTTGAACAATGCGACTTATGAGAGTTCGACTTATGTTAAGTCGTTGGATTCGATCTGGACGATTTAAATAATCCCTGAGCTAGCTTGAGTCGTTCCCGCGACTTAAGGACCTGAACATTTTTCAATTTGAATGCGCACGACATTCTTGAATTGAATTCTCAACTTGAACTGCCGAGATAACATGCTTGAACTTGTTGCACTTTTTTACAGATTATATTAATTTTGATGCTAATAACCTGTCAAACACAACATTTGCAGAAAAATGGGACGAATATATTGCCACTGATTGCCCACATCGAATGACAGATTAGTCGATAAAGGATAATCAACCTAAAGAAATTATATTAAATGCTGTGAATCAACAAATTCAAGTGAAGTATTAAAGCAAAGAAATATTAATCAATTAAGGCTGATTTGTTTGCATCAACACTGCACTTGTATTTGGACTTAAAACAACAAGCCCTAAAACATTTGTAATTGACAAATGCATATTAGTTTAATTTCAGTTATATTTGCTTTTCGATTTACTAGTTTTGCACAACACTTCACACATTTAGGAAACGTGCACCTTCATATTTGAATATCCAGTTCCTTGTGTAGAATGGATTCTCGACAAGAAGTAGTAGTAGGGCAAGCTGGAGAGGCCTTCCCGATAGCCAATCCATTGGATGATCCCCCAGAAAGGACTTCAACTACCCTGAATCAACAGGTGTTCAACCAACTACGCATTCAGTTTGGTATTGCTGAAGCAGATGCTTTACTTCCTGGGCCAAACGATACTGCTGACAGACCACCTCTTGACTTTATCGCTGTCAATCGCCAGATGTGCTTGAATGGTGCTATTCCTCCTTTTAATGATTTTCTTCAACAGCTCCTTCTCCGATTAGCCATCTCTCCCTCCCAATTGCATCCCAATGGCTATGCCATCCTGATGGGATTGTGTGTATTATTCAGGAGGACACTTGATCGTCTTACGAGCTTTGAGGAGATTTGCTTCTTGTGCACATTTGCAAAAAACAAAGATTATCCCTCTGTCACACTCGTGAGAAGCGCCAGGAACCGTAGACTGATCGTCGATCTTCCGGAAAGTGCCCACGGGTTCTTGAATCAATTCTTCTTCGTTCGCTGCCTCCTAGGATTTTATGCCATTTGGAGAGAAGGAAGTAAGATTTCTTATCCCCGTTCTTTCCATTTGAGCTTTTCAAAGTCCGAGTTGCTAAGTGAAAACTCCATTCTTTACTTTTACAGCACTTCCTCCTCCCTCTAAAGATCCCAGCCACAAGCCGACTTTTGAAAGATTAAGTGCTGTGGCGGTTGAGGAAGGAAGTATTAAATTTTTACTAAAAGACGAGTTTCTGCACCAGTTCGGACTCCTGCACTCTTCCCGTTCTACTCAGCTTCATGAAGTCCCCGATTCTCCAGTAGAGACACCAGATGCCCTAGTGTCCGCCGAATAACTTATACTGGAAGAACCTACTACTGAGGCCTCACTGGTGAAGTTTCTGCTTCTATTGATGTTGTGGGGTCATCCGGCAAAATTGCACTTGCCTCGGTCTTTGAGGAAGAGGAACCTCCTCACCAATCCGAGAAGACTGCTGATGAAGGAATTGAGGGGATGGGTCCTGCTGGGCACGATGGAGACGACATTTTTGAGGGATTGAGCGACTTGATGATCACTTCACGGGAGCTCTTTAAAGACGATACCACTACTACTAAAGTTATTTCCTCAATAGTTGAAGTGACATTTGTCTTGCAGCAAACTCCGTTAGCCCAAGAGTTGGCACTTGCTCTAAAATCCGTCATCATCCCTAACCGAGGAGTGGGTCGTAGTTTGACGCGCGTAGTTTCCACGTTACACACACTTAGGATTTTATATGCACTTTTATGCATTCAACTTCCTTGCTTTGATGATTCCTGAAGTTGTCTTTTCTACATTTTCAGGTTCTCCAATGGGACGGAGTGGCTCTTACTATGATGATTTCCAGCGTCATGGGAGACGCGACTCTTATGATCCCAAGAGGTATCTTCCTGCCTCTTGGGAAACCAACGAAGAAAGAGCTGCAAGGAAAGCTCGTGAGAGGCGTGCTTATGAAGAATGCTACGGGAGAAGGGACGAACGACATGATTCTTCCCAGAGAGAGGATGATTCTCACAAACGAAAATCTCGTGATGATGAAGGGAAAAGTCTTGTAGCTGAAGATCCGAGTAAACGGGCCAAACTTGACTAAAAGCCAGCATCTGAAATTTCTGAAAAGCCGCTGCTCCTAACTCTTTGGAAATCCCTTCTAGCTCCCCTGCCCTTCAAAGAGCTGATATTCAAACAATCATCAGTAGGCCCCCGTATCAAGTTGGACAGTGTCCGGATACTCTTCAAAGCCGGTTTCCGCACTGTTGCTTAAAAGGAATGCGTTTCGATCTTGACTTGGTCCCAATCGACAAGCAAGCTATGTTGCGAAATCTTAATGCCGTCCAACTCGATATTAAAAGAATGTCTGGTTGGAAAAAACTTGTTGATGAGCTTCAAAGAGTAAAGCGTGCAAATTTCGAAGCCATGCTGACTATGGAAAATGATAAATCCGAGTGGCAGAAAACACTCGATCAGCATGATGTAGAGATGAAGAGCATCGCCGCGTACAATGAGAAACTTGAAGCGGAAGTTGAAAAACTTAAAGGAGAGCTTGCCACTCCTTCCACTTCCTATTCTCAAAGAGAAGAAGTGCTTCAAAAACAGGTGAGAGATGCTCATGCTGGGCAAAGAGACGCTGAAGCTAAATTCGAAGCACAGCAACAAGTTGCAGAAAGCAACCGAACTGACGTTGCTCGGTTGCGATAAAAAACCAACACCCAGAACTTGAAAATTGAAATGTTAAAAGAACGACTTTCTGAAGTTGAAAAAGAGCATGATGAAGCTATTGCCGGCAAAGCAGCAGTCGAAGAATCTCATACGGTAACTAAAGCCAACATCAGCTCTACTTTATTCAAGTTTCACATACATAGTGTTCTGGGGCGCGGTAGCCTTAGGTTTTTGGGACCGAAGTACGAAATCACTTTGGCCGAAGTGTGGGAAGGCGCACTTCATAAGCTTGGAGGCGCTGGATACACTGAAGCCGATTTGGAGGTGCAATATCTAGATGATGATTCACTTGCTGCGCTAGCCAGGGGAAAGGAGAAACTCGCTAAACAGCGAGCCGGAATGGCGGAAGGTGAACATTTAGGGAAGGAAACCTCAACCGACCCAGTTCAACCTTCGATTTCGGCCGACATCGATATTGTTGGCTCTAGTTCCCATTCTCCACCTCCTGCGAAAGCTGTCATTGAAAGTGCAACTGCTCGCACTGGAGATGAGACTCTAGAAAGCATTGAAGCATAGGACTTTGAAGTTGACAAAGTAAAGCCTACTTCTCCAGGTAACCTCAATGCTGATCTTGCTCAAGTGGACTTCTTGTTTACTTCACATGAGCTTGATGAACTTTTTGATTATCACTTAAAACTTGACGTGCCACTTTCTCCTCTATTTATGAGAGATACTGATTTTAACTTCTCTTCTCCTGTAGTGAAAGCGCCAAGTGTTGCTCAGACTTCCCCTCCTCCAGTTGTCCCCTCCCCGCCTCTTTAGATTACTCCTCCTTCCGTTTCTCAACCGGGGTCACAAGAGGAGCAAATAGAAGCTCTTCATGGACTGGATGACCCGGTCTCTTCACAAGAACAGAAGGCCGAGGAACCTGAAGAAGGTGAAAGAACTCCGGAGCAAACTATTTCTGATGACATATAGTTGTCTGCACTTTTCACTCCAGGCAGTGAGTCTTCATCAAGGAAGAAGGGGAAGCGTGGAATCTCAAAGAAAAAGAGGAAAGTTTCTGCCAGCGAAGAAAAAACAGAAGAAGATCCAATTGCACCCATTTCTCCTTCTTCCATTGATCTCACAAGCCGACCTAAAAAGTTAATCATCCGATCAAGTGAGAGCTCCAAAGGTGGCAGGAAGAAGAAGTGATGGGTTTGGTCCTATGTTTTTCATCTCGTTTCTTGCTTTTTTGCTTGTATGTATAAAGGCTTGTGTTGACCAGAGATTGTGCGGGTACCGGTCCTCGCCTTCTTTTTATTTTGAAACCTGCACATGTATAAAATTTTCATAGTATGGAATAAAATGATTCTTTTACTTGTACAAACTTCTGTCTGTATTTGAGAATGCATTTATTCTTCTTTTCCATACCAGTTTTTTATTTCCTTTGTGTGATGTTGCAGTAAGCCTGTGGTATGTTGCTTGAGCATAGCTTTTATTTTTGTAACTATATTATACTGCCCCCATACCACGGTGTATTGCAATCTCATTCACATTGGCAAGATTTTGGAGAACAACTCTTCTATTTCAAGAAGACTTGTACTCTCTCTTTGGAGAACAACTTTTCCATTTTTGAGAAGGCTCGTATTCGTACTTTAGAGAATAATTTTTCCATTTTAAGGAAATATTTCTCTGATTCAGTAGAATGTGCCTTGTATTGGAGAAGTCTTCTCTTTTTTTTATATAAACTTCAACTTTTGGAGATGATCACTCTTTTTCACTTTTTTTCTTTTAATTTAAAAAAAGAAAAGTAGTGAATTCTCCTATGCGGCGAAGTGGGCTTCAAAAGAAAGCTTTGATTTGGGACTTCAATCTTCGGAGAAAAATATTCTCATTGTGGAGAGATTGATCTTTTCTTGAAGTAGAAGTATGCCTCCAAAGAGGGCTTTTCCACATTCCAACTCTTGTGAAATGTGTCTCCAAAGAGAGCTGTTTGCACTTCAAATCCTGGTGAAATGTGTGCCTCCGAAGAGGGCTTTTAACATTTCAACTCTGGTGAAATGGGCCTCCGAAGAGGGCTTTTCACATTTCATATCTTGTGAAGTTTTATTTCAAATCTCGGTGAATTGTGTGCCTACGAAGAGGTCTTTTTGCATTTCAACTCTGGTGAAATGGGCCTCCGAAGAGGGCTTTTAACATTTCAGCTCTTGTGAAGTTTTATTTCAAATCTCGGTGAAATGTGTGCCTCCGAAGAGGTCTTCTAGAATTTCAACTCTAGTGATCTGAGCCTCCGAAGAGGGCTTTTTACATTTCAACTCTTGTGAAGTTTTATTTCAAATCTCGGTGAAATGTGTGCCTCCGAGTAGGGATTTTGCCTGGAAGTTTCTTTCTCATGGTTGGATGGATTCAAGGGGCGGACACAAGTTACTTGGATTTTGTTTGCACAAACGATCTTAACAGGTTAGCAAGGGCCCTTTGCTTCCACTTGGGAAGGTGCCTCCGGTCATTCCACCAATCTTTTTTGGTTGAGAAAGAGAACTTTCTCTTTCTTGCATGCCCCGTTAGAGGTCTTTATCCTCCGAAGAGGTGTGCCTCCGAAGAGGGCTTGTACTTCCGAAGAGGTCTTTGGCTGTTTCCTGCCTGCTCGCCCTTGTCTTTTCGCCATTTGCTCATATCAGCGACTCCTTGTTATCACTTTCAAGCACACATTCCTTTCTTTTGCAAGTAGTTTGTTTTATCCAAATAAGCGTACTTCATTGTTAAGTGAGTTTGCAGGGGCAGACACAGGCTATTTAATCGGATGCTCGTTTGCACAAACAATCACAATTAGTTAGCAAGGGCCCACCTCCGGCGGAATCACCAACTATTTGGTTGAAGCACTTGTTATATAGGATTTGAACTTGGAATTTTTGTGGCTTAACATTTGTTTGTTGAGTGATGGTCAGGGATCGCTTGGTCTTGTGATGGGTAAGCTTTGTTTTGATGGCCTGCAATATTAAATCGACATTTTAGCAATACAATTAAAGTACTTTACATATCGAAATAAAACATGCATTTTGTAATAGTAGAGAACACAAGATTTATAGTGATTCGTCCAAGAACGGGGCCTACATCCACTTTATAGTTCTTATTATTCACTTGCACTGGCTTTACAATGGCTTTCAATAAAAGAATCATACATCCATAATTCTTTTACAGTATTTCAGTAAAGCTTTTAAGTAAAATATGGACGCAAGTGATTGCTGTTCCAAGCTCTTGGAATCGGATCCCCTTTGACAGTTGTCAGTTTGAAAGTACCATCAAGACGTTTTTTGCCTCTGACATACGGCCCTTCCCAGTTTGGTGCAAACACTCCTGTTGCTGTCAAGATCTTTTTCAAGACTAGGTCCCCAATCTCAAAGCTGCGTTGGCGAACTTTGGAATTGAAGTGCCTGGCAACTCTTTGCTGATGGGCTGCAATTTTGAGCTGAGCCTCTTCCCTTCTTTCATCAAGGAGATCAAGTGCTTCAAGTTGCAGCTTTTCATTTTCAGCTTAATCGAAATGGATTCTTCTGTGTGAAGGGACTTCTGTCTCCACTGGAATCATTGCTTCTGATCCATATGCCAATGAAAATGTAGTGTGCACAGTCGCAGTTTTGTGGGTAGTTCTGTATTCCCATAGTGCTAGCGGTAGCTTATCGACCTAACCACCTTTTGCTTTTTCCAGCTGTGTTTTTATGGTTGATTTGATAATTTTGTTTACTGCTTCCACTTGCCCGTTTGCCTACAGATGAGCCACTGCTGAAAAGCTTTTTTGGATCTTGAATCGCTTGCAAAAATCTTGGAACTCTTCACTTTCGAATTGGGTTCCATTGTTTATGATTATCTTTTGAGGCACACCATACCTGCAAATGGTATTCTTAGTCACAAAGTTTATCATCGTTTTAGAAGTAATAGTAGCTAATGGTTTAGATTCAGCCCATTTAGTAAAATAATCAATAGCAACAATGGCATATCTGATTCCGGAGTTGGCGGTTGGCAAAGGACCGATAAGATCTATTCCCCAAATAGCAAATGGCCATAGACTGACCATCAGTGTTATCTCGGTGGAAGGTGCTCTTGGGATTTTTGCAAATCTCTGGCATCGGTCACATTTTCGGGCGTAGCTTGCAGCATCACGATTAATGTCTGGCCAAAAATACCCATAACGGAGAATTTTCTTTGCTAGAGTTTGACAACCTGAATGATCTCCACACTCTCCTCCATGCACTTCAGCTAGAATTGTCTTAGCCTCTTCCTTGGTCACACAACGGAGTAATGGCATTGAGAATCCCCGTCTGTACAATCGGCCATCTTGAATTATATATCTAGAGGCATTTCTTAGCAGCTTCTGTCGTTCTTTTGAATTTTCTGGCAGAGAACCGTTGAGCAGATATTCCATTATCGGAGTCATCAACGATTCTTGCTCTTGAGATATAGTCATGATCCAGTCAATATCCATCTCATCAGTGCTTGGAGCCGACAGGACTTCCACAGGAACTGATCCGAATAATTAAGCTTCACCAGTGTTTGCGTACTTCGTGAGAGAATTTTCCTTCATGTTCTCTTCCCGGGGTATATGACTTATCGTATAATGGTCAAGATCATCGAGAAGTTCCCTTGTTCTTGACAAGTAAGCAGGCAGATTTCCTCCTTTAGTTTGAAACTCTTTCTTGACTTGGCATACAATAAGCTGTGAATCATTGAAGATCTGCAACACTTTGACATTCGGTTCTTTAGCTGTCTTCAAGCCGACAATAAGAGCTTCATATTCTGCTTCATTATTTGTCGAAGGAAATTCCAATCTCAATGCGTAGCACAATGATCGCCCTTCGAGGGTGTCAAGCACAACCCCAGCTCCGAAACAGTAATCGTTACTCGCACCATCAACATATAATTTTCATCGAATTGGGGTATTATCAGTCACTTCTTCCTCACTATCACCTTTATCTGTACATTCTGCGATGAAATCTGCTAAAGCTTGTCCATTGATTGCTCTCCGAGGACGATAAATGATGTCGTGTTGGCTGAGTTCAATATTCCACTTCAGAAGACGACCCGAAGTCTCAGGGCGAAATAGGACTTGCTTCAAAGGTTGATCAGTGAGGACTTTGATAGGATGAGCTTGGAAATATGGCCTCAATTTTCTTGATGCAATCAGTAGACAATAGGCGAGCTTTTCCAACTTTGAATAATTCACCTCTGCCCCAGTGAATCTTTTGCTGATATAATAAACCGGACGCTGAATTTTTGCGTCTTCCCGTACCAATGCTGCACTGAGAGCATGAGATGAGATTGCCAAATATACGAAAAGATCTTCACCATTGTCGGGCTTAGAAAGTATTGGAGGTGTTTCCATATGACGAATCAACTCATCGAAAGCTTTCTGGCATTCAGGAGTCCAGTCAAAGTTTTTTCTTCCCTACTTCAGAGCATCAAAGAACGGAATGCATTTATCAGTGGCTTTGGAAATGAACCGACTCAAGGAAGCAACTTTTCTATTGAGACTTTGTAATTCCTTCTTTGTTCTAGGAGCTTTGACTTCTCTTAATGCAGCAATCTGAGCAGGGTAAGCTTCAATGCCTCTAGCACTCACCATGAAATCCAAGAACTTTCCGGACTCCACCTCAAATGAACATTTCAAAGGTTTAAGCTTCATTCTGTATTTTCGGAGGACTGCAAACATTTCTGCCAAGTGATCCATATGGTCTACTGCCTTCTTTGATTTCACCAGCATATCGTCAACATAAACTTCCATAGTCTTGCCAATCTGCGGTTTGAACATAGCATTAACAAGTCTTTGGTAAGTTGCCCCTGCATTCTTAAGTCTGAAGGGCATGACTCTATAACAGTAGAGACCAACATCGGCGATGAAGCTCGTATCCTCCTGATCTGGCTCATGCATCATGATCTGGTTATATCCAGAGTAAGCATCCATAAAAGATAACAATTCATTCCCCGTTGTTCCATCCACCAACTGATCTATTCTGGGTAACAGGAAGCAGTCTTTGGGGCAGGCTTTGTTTAAATCTAAAAAGTAGATACATACTCTCCACTTTCCATTAGCTTTCTTAACCAGTACTGGATTTGAAACCCAATTCGAATAAGTAGATTCCCTAATGAAACCATTCTCAATGAGCCGATCTACCTCTTCTTTCAATGCTGCTGACCTTTCGAGACCCTGGGTTCTTCTTTTCTGCTTTACCAGTGTAAACTTCGGATCAATATTCAAAGTATGTACTGAAACTTCTGGGAATATTCCACACATATCAGCATGAGTCCAAGCGAATACGTCCAGATTTGCTTTCAAGAATGATATCAAGGAATTTTGAACTGTCACACTAAGTTGCGAACCTACATTCACCACTTTGTCGGATCTTTCGAGTCAACGGGTACTGGCACCGTTACTTCCACTGGCACCACTCTATTCTCCCCTGCATTGTCTTTCCTGGGATCCATTTCCTTTCGTGCACCACTATGCTAGCCAGTGTAGGGTCCACCCTGTAATTGCTACAAGGTTGGTTCTTTGATGCGGACTGGGGCTGCCACGTCCTTTCCCATTTCTCTCTTCCTTGCTTCGCGCAACTCTATTAGATAACATTCTCGCCTAGCATTCTGATCCCCTTTAATAACACCAACTCCATTATCTGTGGGGAATTTCATAGTAAGGCACCACGGGGCGAGAATTGCCTTAAATGTCGCAAGATTGGTCGGCCTAGGAAGGCGTCGTAAGTAGAAAATTCGTCAACGATTACAAAAGTCTGTTTTCGAACCACCTTGTCTGCCCCTCTACAAGCTCTACGAACAAGTCAATTATTCCAATTGGCTGCTTCGGTTCCCCAGTAAACCCAACAATTTTCTTTGATGAAGCTTGAACATCAGCCATCAGAATTTTCATTTGATCGAATGTCTTTTTGAAGAGAATGATGCAAGAAGCGCCAAAATCTGCAAGTACTCTTCTTACAATAGCCGGCCCAATGCCTGCAGAAATGATCAAGGGATCCATGGTAGGAGCTTCAACGCCCATAGAGTCCCTGGCTCCGAACACAATATCATCATTAAAAGTTTTCTGCTGCTTCAAAGGTGCAGCATCTTCCAACACAAAAACACTCTCTTCTGTTGGTGCATACTTCAAGGCACGAGCATACCTTTCCATCTGACTCCATCTTCTGCATGTTGGGTGAGGACCTCCTGCAATCACATTAATAACAGGCCTTTTTGATTCATACGTAGTGGTCCTCTCACCGGAGCCGGATGGATGAGCAGGAAGTTGCTGGCCCTTAGCAGATGAAGTCGGGTCATTCCTATTTCTCTTAACATATTGCTGCAACTTGTTCTCTCTCAACAATTCTTCAATCAAACTTTTCAGATGGTGACATTCATTAGTATCATGACCGGGTTGATTATGAAACCGACAAAATCTCCCACTTTGAGCAGCTTTTTTCCCAACTCTCAACTCAGCTGGTTTAGGATATTCCACGGCATCTTTAGTAGCGAAAAAGATATTCTTCGAAGTATCAGTTAAAGGGGTGAAATCTGAAGGTTTTAAAAAGCGAGGTTTCTTCACATCCTTATGTTTCTTCCTGCCGTTATTCTCCCTTTTCTGACTTCCGGACTCTTTTTTGGTGGGTGCAGCAATGTTATTCTTGACCTCTATCAATGCCACTTTAGCCGGTGCATGAAGGCTTTCCAAGCGCATGAACTCATCAGCTTTCTTATAGAATTTCTCAAGCGAATTTGGTTCTTTCATCTTCAGCCACTTCCCAAATTCACTCGATTTGTCGATTGCCCACATCAGGTATGTCAAGACCATTCATGGCTCTGCATTATCCACTTCATCCAAAGCTATGTTGAAGCGGTTCAAGAAAGATCTAATAGATTCTCTGGGATTCTGTTCCAGGCTGGACAGTGACATAATATCCTTCGCCTTTGAAGCATACAACCTGAATTGCTCTTTAAACTTCTGACTTAAATCGAAGAACTGGTCTATAGATCGGACTTGTAGCTTTGTAAACCAAAGTAGAGCCACTCCTTCCAAGTATATCGGAAAGTACCGGCATTTGATCTCATCCGATGCCCTAGCACCAGTCATGTGCCAGTAATACTTGTACAAGAATTGATTAGGGTCACTTGTTCCCTTATAAACCGGGATGGTAGGAGGAACAAACTTCCTTGGAAATTCTGGTTTCAAAATCCTTTCAGTGAACGGAGTCTTGCTCGGAGCGTATCTCCATTCTTTTTCATTTTCTTCTCTCTGCATGCTCTCTTTCATGATTTGTCGAACCATTCTAGAGAAGTATTCCTTATGATTTAGAGGCTCTGCATGACAGACATCAGCCATTTTCTCGGAAGTTTGTCCTGACAAGCGTTCGCGGAGGGTTGGCTGCGGCCCTTATCCACCAGCTTGGGGAGGTGTCTCTTCAACGGGGCCAGCTGCCCTTTGAGGAATATTTCTTGTTTCAACATTATGAACATCATCGAAAAAGTTTTGTTCATTATTCACTGGTTAATGGTTAGCTCCGAGCAAAGCGTTCAACCTTTCCAACATTAAAGTATTTTGAGCTTCCATTTGCTGATATAACCCAGAAACTGCTGCATCTAACTCCGCTCGTGTAATTCCAACACTTGGAGCTGTTTAACTTAACGGAGGAGAAGTGGCGGTTGGACATCACCGGATCTAGCAGATCTGCGCTTTCTTTCAGGAGCCATTATCTCTCATAGACTTCTGGTTTTGAGAGAGATTCTTTCAACAAACTTTTGCGAAGCAATGATGAAAACAGCCTTAGTTGGGTTCTCAGTGAAAGCACCAAAAATGTTAACGCTAAAATTGAACGCTAACACCCCGGTGTAAGTAGAGATTAAGTGAAAGCACCACCCGTCAATACGGGAATTAGAAGTAAGTAGAAGAGTCACAGAAAAAACAGTAAAGAGACAACAGTTTTATAGTGGTTCAGCTTCAAGTTAAGCCTACGTCCACTTTAATCTTCTTTCTTGCTGAATCGATTACAACTTTACAACAATCTTCGATTACAACACTACCAGGACAAATAGCTAGAACTCCGATGCAGAAGAAATATTTGAATCCATGTCGAATGTGTTAGATTTCTTCTTAAAGTTCGTTGAAGTGTCGTTCGTGTTTGAAGTGTCGGGTGAGTCGAGAAATCAGCAGAGTATAGGCGTTCCAGAAATGAACCAAAAGGTCCCCTCTTCGGTGGTGTAGGCACGGTATTTATAAGAGATTTCTGGAGTAAGTAGTTGGTCGTGGGCGACCCAGGGGTAGGTCGTAAGTCGTAAGCGACCTAGGGGTTTGGTTAGCTATGTTACAGGTCGTGGGCGACCTAGGGGTTAGGTCGTAAGTCACGAGCGACCTAAGGGATACGAGCTGTGGCTCATCTTGGTTTCACTTGGTCTCCTTGAACAAACTGGTAGGTCGTAGTGACCTAGGAGAGAAGCGGCATAAGAAGTTGGCTCGGTGGACTTAGGTCGTGAGCGACCTAGTGAAGAGGTAGTATGTACGCAACCTTACTTTATCTTTAGGTCGCTAACTCGCTTCATGCTTTAAGTCGCTAACTCGCTTAAGCAGCTAGGTCGCATAAACGGTTAGGTCGCTAGGGGTCATTAGGTTGCTAACTCGCTGTTGGTCTTGCATCGATGTTACCTTGCTTATTCTCCAGATTGTTAGGTCGCTAGACCTTCTAACCCGTTAGGTCGCTGAGTTGCTTTATTCTTTAGCTTGGTAGGTCGTTGCCTTCATGGAATCACTAGGTCGTTAACTCGCGGTTCTTTAACCCGTAGAATCTCTAGATTCTTTAGATCATTAAGTTGTTAGGTCGCTATATGCTTAGGTTGGTAGATTTCTTATCTCATTAGGTCGTTAGGTCGCTTCGAGTGTTTGAGTCGCTGTCCAGAATGATATTAACAATAGTCTAGAGTCAAACTGCTCAATTCCCAATCTCCATTTTCACGAATTCAATTTAAATTTCCACTTCCATTTAAATTGACCCAATTCCAATTTAAATAACTCCAAATTCCATTAGACTTGATTTATTCCCAATTTAAGTCGAATTAATTCTCAATTTCCTTCCAATTTCAGATCAAATTTCATTTGATTCTTACTTATTCTACTTTATTTTTAGTTCCAAATTATTCGAATAAATTTGGACTAATTTCAATGAATCCACTTCAATTTCAAATCATTTCAATTCCTGCTTGAATTTAATCCCAATTCTCATTCAAATTTAAAACCTTTAGATTAATAACCTTTCCACTTAAGTTTAAAACTTGCTTCACTTTGGGTTTCACATCACGTTCCAAAGAAAATTCAAAACTCAACCTTAGTGTAACGACTCGAAATTTCCGACCCCGAAAATTTTAGATAGTTATGAAAAAGAAGAAAGAGATAGAAGAAGAAGAAGAACAGAAACATTAACATCTCACATTCGCAGCGGATAAAATATAATAAATAATAATAACAGTTTACAAAAGAATACTATATCTATCGATTACATTTTTATACATCAGAGTTACACATATATACAGACAATGGATATACGCAATCATCATATCACAGATATACAACAATATAATACAACGGAAACACTCTATACGTTTTTGCCATCCAGCTCCCTTCCTGAGCTCCAGAACGTCCTTACCTGGAAATATGTAATACTCGGTCTGACCCAAGAATTAGATCAAAGTAACACCCGGGTCAGGCTGAAAACCAGCGTGAGTAACTCGTCCAACATGAAATACAAAGCATACAACTTATATAGAACCCGGGTAACTCAAATCAATTCACAAGTTCACAATATGCTATAGAGATCACTTATTTCACACATAAGTTTTCTATGTACCAAAGACTTAGATTTAAAATGTCTAATTCTTTTAAATCACTTCATTCCAGCCTATAGATTTCACATATCAATCTATAAAAATTCGAAGTGGTTTCGGATATTTTCCAATACCCGACCCTGGTCTCTTCGATTCTTATGTCATCCTAACCCAAGTTATCCAAATGAAATACAAAACATTTCATACCAAAGATACCAACTCATTCAAAGCATCCAATACCATTCAATTATCCATAAGCAAAGCTTAATCACGGAAAAATTTAATTTAATTAATCCTGATTGAATTACTAACCTCAACCACTTAGATTTCTTCGTTTAACATTAATTAATTTAAAATTAATTAATCAAACATCCCTTCATTATTCATCTTAATTAATCACTCTGGATTAATTATCCTTCAATTACATTCAACTAATTAACTTTAATCAATTTCACGATATTAATTATTCTTAACCAAAATCAGTAAGTAATCTTTAATTACTTCAAAATTAAGTAACTATAATTAATTTCATTAACCATCCTTAATTACTTATACCAATTAATTTCTCATAAGTCACTTATTATTGATTGATTTATCTTAATTACTCAAACTTTATTTGCATCATTGATTATATAAATTAATGATTTCTCATTTGCATTTCAGTTTATCCTAATCACATTTAATTCATTAAATAATAATCATTAATTAAACCACAAATATTAATCATTCTTGATTTATCTCAGCCTATAATTAAACATCTTTTTATTTACTTCATTAAATAAATTAATTGCTCCTTTATTTAACTATCTTAATTAATTTCTTGATCAATTTCACAAAGTAATTATATTTTATTAATTACATTAAGAAATTACCTATCAATCCACCTATTTATTATTCTAAATTAATTAAATTTAATTAAGTAACTCAAATCATTAATTGATTGAATTAATCAATTATCCATTTAAATTACCTTACCTATTTAATGAATCACCAATCATTAAACGCTTATTTACTTTAAAATGAATCATTTTATTATTTATGATTTACGTTTAAAATAATTTAAACCCAAATGCTTCGAGCCAAACAACAATTAACTCGAGAACCAACCAAAAAAAGTCACCAGATCATCAGTGCATAGTGCACAATGAATCAATTCAATTATTCAACCAATCATTCAAATTTAACTATTTAAATTTAAATAGAACCCCAATGAGTGAGATTAACTCACTTTCGATTTGTTTGCAGTCATCTTCCATTTCTGTTTGTTTCTTCCAGATTTTGACCTTGAACAAACATTTTTGGTTTATTAATATTCGAACAAAGGAGAAACTAAAATTTCCTTTGATAAATCAAATTAACTAGTGATTTTATTTTTAATAGTTCTCATTTTAACAAATGATTTAACCTAAACAAATAATTAACTTTTTTAACCAGTAACTTAAATTTTAAATAAATTTCCATAGTTAAACGTTTTAAATTTCAAATCCAAGAAGGAATAAGGAACGAGAAGCTGCTCACCCAAAAAGCTGTCGACAACGAAGATGTCGCGAGTTCCTTTGCTTAGATTCGCGTGCTGCCCCAAGAACAACGCCTTCACGGCAACGAAAGCAACCGCCATCTCCATCGCTTCCCTCTATCACACACACATTACCCTCACCGTGAGTCGCCACCATTCCCAGCTCGAATTCCATCGAACAGTCGCGACTTCCAATCCAGCACCTAACCTGATTTAAGCACAAGCTTCCAACAGTGGCGATGTCGAGACATGGATCAAATTCAATTTCGATATGATCGGCGTATCCTCCAAAGCTCATGCGCGCTCCCTTGCTTCCTAGGATGGTCGATCGCAATTCAAGAACGCGTCGCCCCCATTTCACTGCCTCCTTTCCCACACGGTCGTGACTCAGTCGCAAGCCAAAACCCCTCTCCCCATTACCGTGTGCGTCACTAGCACACGAACCACCGTCGGCTAGCAGCGATCGAACGATCTCGACTTCCAGCCTGAAGACGAATTGATTTTTTCCATTTCGTCTCCATTATTTTTAATAAGTTCGATTTCGATTCTAGAGAGAGAGGGAAAGGGATTTCGGTTTCATTTTTTATCTGAAAAAAAACTAAGAGATATTTCTTAAGGGTGGCTTCGAGTATAAGCGATATGGTGGCTGAGTTGACCCTTTAAATATTTTTATTTTTTTCCTAAATATCTCGTTTCGCATAACTCGAAATCTCGAACTCCGAATCAGACATGCCGCCAGGCGTTTATAAGGCTTCACCCGTATTCCAAACACAATGGAATGTGTTTCGGAAGTTTATTCGTATGTAAGAGTTACAGAAGAAAACGATCAATTTTAAATTAAATCGAAGAAAATAGTTTCTAAGCGTTTTGAGCTGACAGGGTCAAACCACAACTCTGATTGCCACGAAAACTGAAATCCGATAATAACTAACTATTACAGATCCATTGGAAATGGTTTCGTCGAATTCCGAGACTGTGCCTCAGAAGACTATTTTTAAACTCAATTTAAACGATAAATTTCTAAAACCAAACGAATCACTTCAATTTTAATTTAAAACCTTTTATTATCTTCTGAACTATGAATATAAATTTATAGGTCTTCAAATTATTTTTAACAAGCTTAAAACCGAAGATTCAATATTTTACCCAATTTCAGTTTATTAAATCTAATAACTTAATTGCTATTAATAATAATATTTGAATTCAAGTTAAAAATTAACCTTTAGACATTTTAAAATAAATTAATTATTCCAATTTAAATTGTTAAAAATTCCAGGTCGTCACATTCCTCCCCCCTTAAAAGAATTTCGTCCCCGAAATTACTAGTTAGGAAGAATGGTCCAATACCCATTTACCTTTTTCCCAAAACCCATAATTCAACATCCTAGCAACTATCTTTTATTGATGACCCACTATCACTTCAACCAACTTCCCAAAACCTTATATAGTTTTCAAACAGTACCCTTTTGCTCAATCATATAAATTTCAATTCAAAATCAAGTTTTGAATTATCAAAATTTTCTAAAAATTTTTCTAACTCCCTAAATTTCCGAATTTTTTTGCCAGTGTCCTCTTTTGCGCGGCTAGCTCGGTACAACCACTAAATGCCTCTACGGGCTCCCAAATTCCAAAAGAAAACAAAAGGCCAAGTGGCTAGATCAAAAACCCAATCTAATTTCATAAAGAAATTTAAATAGATACCTTTTTGTCAGGCAATTAACATTGTCTTCCGAAATCAATCCAATTTCTTTTCCCTTTATAATACCTGCATATCCTACGTAGCAATAATATCCAATCGTAACTTTTCAAATCATTTTATACCTTTCCTTATATAGGTTTCATATCTATTTCTATTCAAATTAGTTTTCCCATTTCTATACGAATTCAATTTATCTTCAATTCTGAATATTGAGTTTTCTCTTCCATTTATAACTGATTTATATCATTATTTAAATTAGTTTCATCCATTAATTTATTTTAATTTCCAATTTGAAATCGTTTTGTCGTTAACAAAAATTTTTTTCTCCAAAAATTTGTAAAATTTTCCAACTCCCAAAATTTTTGGAAAATTTTGGCAGAATCTCCTTTGTACGTAGGCACATTTGCAATTTGACAAGAGATATAACTATACATACATCGACCCACACGGTCGAAAAATAAAAAACAGTTCATATTTCCTATTTTTATTGCTTAGGCGTACCTTTATTTAGCATTTTAAGCAAGCGGCTATTTATTTTAGCAATTAGCGCAACCAAATCCAGCCAAACGGCCTTCGGGTATCTGTACTTACTCAATTTAAATATGTAAGTGCCATATATAGAAAATTTATTAGCATGTCACTTACTTTCAATAGCTAAACACATGCATTTCATAAGCAACAAGCACTAAATGCTTTTCATAAGCGTTTTATATAATTTAAAGCTAATTCAATTTCTTTCAACCAATTCATATGCCATTTCATTCAATTTCTATGGTTTACAACTCAATTTCTTACATTCAATTTATTTTTAATCTAATCAAGCTCATATTCAATTCAATTGATACTAAAATTAATTTATTTAATCCCTATTAACTAATAGAACTTTAACAACTTTGTTTACGTCAAACGATACTATTTTTATGTAAATTCGGTAATATATACTTAATAGAGTATCCATTTTAGTTTATAACTACTTCAAATTAATTTCCACTCATTCTGTATTTATTCCTTTTCATTTCTAATTTATTCGCCAACCATACACTTGCATTTCATTTCATCTCCGCATTGGATACGTTTAAAACTATTTCATTGAGCTTTACAACATTCGATGCTTATATTAGTATGCATTTTCCAAACAAATTTAACCCAAACTTTTATTTAATGGTCTTTTATTCTACTCGAAACCAAGCTTTTATTGACTTAAGAAATTTTACTTCAATTTAGTACGCCTCATAACTTAAGTTCATTTTTATAAACTAATTCCAATTAAACTTCGATTTAGTTTTTATTCAATCAAACTTCATCCATTATTATTTAATTCAATTAACCCATTTATTCATCCCATTTTAAAATTTTAATTCATCTACTTAATTCATTTTCGAATTTATTTTATTAATACAAAGCCATTCACAATTTATTTCTACTCACCTGGGTTTTTGTTTGCAACTCAAACCATTTCTATTATAATTCACTTTCATTTCATTCGACAACACTTCCATTATATCAAATTTACTTGCAAATTACGTTTAATATTATTTATAACACACTTGAATTTTATTTGTAATTCAAATCATCACTATTTCGATCCAACTCTATTTTATTATTTATTATTTTTTTATTTTTTTACAACATCTCTTCTTATTTAATTCATTATCAAATCCAAGTAGAATTCTATTTATAATTCGAGTTCATTTCCAAACTCCATTATTAATTTACAATCCATTTGTTTAATCGAGTTAAATTTTATTAATATATTCTGTCAAATAATTTATTTAGTTAATTAGCTTACTTCCAATTTTTATTACAAAAATCACTTCATTAAATTTTCCTGAGTTCAATTTTATTTTATAATTCTAGTTGGTTTTTCCATTATTTTTCAAAATTCTAACTCTTTTATGTTAAAATTTTAGAAATGCTTTTAAATTCACATCATACTAATAAAATAGCTCTTTATAAAAATATTTCTTATAGCTTGATGTCTCAACCAATCTATCCTTGTTCTCACGGAAATTCAGTCATATGTTGATCAGACGTAGGATTGAAAATCTATAAGTACTTAACAGACCAATTTCAACATCCAATGAAAATACTTGGGAAAATATTTTTATTGAAAATATAGAAAACAATTTTGGAAAATAGAGGAAATTTCTTTGGTGAGAATGCTCTAGAAATCATCACGCCCATCCATGGTCGAAGTTACATCCTAGGTTACGTTGCCATCGCAGCAAAAGTCCATGTAACTATAGGCAATCCACACCCCTCGATTACGCCATGGAACCCACAACATATCGCAGTTACATTCCAAG
This sequence comes from Allium cepa, assembly GCA_030765085.1. Classification (NCBI taxonomy): domain Eukaryota; kingdom Viridiplantae; phylum Streptophyta; class Magnoliopsida; order Asparagales; family Amaryllidaceae; genus Allium; species Allium cepa. Next base: position 933,090,735 of record CM060943.1, on the reverse strand, counting down.
ATTATGTTGCCATCGCAGCAGAAGTCCATGTAACTGTAGGCGTCAGCGCCCCTAGATTTTCGCTATCAAAATGAAAATTATCTACACCTACATAGGTCGCGGTCCACTGATATAAAATCAAATGTAGACCGTTGGCTCTCAGCGGCACACATGACTTTCGCTATGTTACCATAGGTCGCAGTCTGCCGATGTAAAATCAGACGTAGACCATTGGCTCTCAGCAGCACACATGACTTTCGCTATGGTACACATTACTCATAATCCTCAGGAACTAGTTTTGTCCGGACTCCACATAGGATCAACTTTAGAACCCCCCTTGGGGCTCGAGCCAGCACCACCCGGTGGCACTCCTCAGAAGTTCATTTCAAGGGAGCACCTTTTTCCCTAAAGCCATCATCAAAACACTTTATGCTATACACATATAGTACCTTTCAAATCAGACCTAGTATGATCTCATACAATGCTCCTTTACACAAAATCGATTATCCCAAAATCGATAATTCTCAAACTTGGCTTTACAAATTCAGATATTGATTTTACCTAAAAATCAAAAGCCTTTCCAAATCCAAAGGTTCCCAAAACCTTTCTTCCAAAATCCTCATAAGATCCTTTATATATATATTCAGATATATATAATTTTTAGAACTTTGGACCATTTCAAACTTGTATAAAACTCCTTTTATACTTTAGAACACCTTCAAAATCCTTTTCTTCGTCAATAGATACAACAAGCGAAGATTTATCTTATATAACATGTTAACCCTATCTCGTTCACGAGTTAACAGGTCCATGAGTTAAGCAGCTCACGACTCAAAAGGCTTCACGACTTAAGGAAATGAATGGTCTACGGCTTAAAAGGATTGTGTGGCTTTGGACATGTTACGACTTAAAGAAACACACGACCTAAGGATTTGTACGACTTAAGGACTCTACGGGATAGGAAGCCTTACGAGTTAAGCTTCCTACGACTCAAAGCCTCTACGAGTTAAGGAGTACCCGAGTTAGGCTGCTTACGAGATAAGCGGCTCACGAGTTAAGAAGAGATAACGACTTAAGACCCTGATGACCTAAGGAGTCTATACGACTTAAGGGAGCTACGACATAACAGGTCAAAGCTTGACCGAGTTAACAAGTGTTACGACTTAAAAAAGGTGTACGACCTAAAGGCACTATCTCTTAACTCGTCTACGAGTTAGGACTCGCCTTCACAAAGCCTGAACTCAGCTTTAAGCCGAAGGCAGCTGGTTAAGTCAACCACGACCTACGACTTATGATGAGTCGTATACGACTTATACAAACAAGCCAGAGACTACAACCAGATAACTCGTAAACGACCTAGTACTTGAAGCGTGGGTTCGAAAAAGGCAGGAAGCTCTCTACAAACCAGAGACCCAGCTCAATGAGTCGGTCACGACTCATCCTAAGTCAGCAGCGACTTACCTTAAGTCGGCAACGAGTTAGGACTTAGCAACTTTTTTCACCCAGAACTCTCTATAAATAGACATCCACCTCCAACTCTGGGGGGACTTTTGGTTCATTCTCGAAGCGCCAGAACTCTGCCATTTTCTCGACTCAAGCAACACTTCAAGCACTCCAAACATCGAAGACATTACATCAAATTCCAAGAGAGAGAATCTACATCATTCATCATGAGTTTGAAAGATAATTCTCCGTCAAAGTTTGTACTAACAGACTAGAGTGGATTGTAATTGAAGAAAGTTGTATAAGTTGTACTTGTTTCAGCAATAAAGAGATCAAAGTGGACGTAGGCTCGATTTTAGGCCGAACCACTATAAAACTGTTGTCTTTTACTGCTTTTCTACAATTTCTCTACTTGTATCTTGTTCCCGTACCAACGGGTGGTGCTTTCATAACTGCTATCTACACACTGGGGTGTTAGCGTTTAAATTTTAGCGTTAACATTTTTGGTGCTTTCACTGAGAATTGAACTCAGGACAACTGTCATCATTGCTTCGCAGAGATTTGAAGAAAGAATTTCCTTAAAAACCAGAAGTATATCTGAGATTATGGCTCCTGGAAGGAAAAGTAGATCTATCAGATCTGGAAACATCCAAGAGGGAACCTCCGCTTCCCCTGTACCTAATCAACCCACTCCGTCTGTTGGAGTTACGAAAGCGGAGTTGGATGCTGTGATTCTAGGGCTAAACCAGCAGATAAACGCCCAAAATGTACAATTAGAGGCTCAAAGTGCCCAGAACGCTCTGATTCTGAATAAGTTGAATGATTTACTTGGGGCAAGCAATCAACCAGCTGGAAATGAAAGGAACTATGCTGGCAACATTCATGATGTTAGTGAGAGGAATGCTCCGGAAAGGGCTACTAGTCCCTTTGAGCAGGCAGTCCCTGAGGCTGGTGGATCTAGAACTCGGCATGATGAGGAATATCTTTCTGAAATGGTCCGGCAGATCATGAAAGAAAGTATGCAAAGGGTTGAAGATGAGAAGGAATGGGGTTTCGCCCCAAGTAAAACTCCGTTTACTGAAAAAATCTTGAAGGCGGAATTTCCAAGGAAGTTTGTCCCTCCGACTATTCCAGCTTACAAAGGGACAAGTGATCCGAACGAGTTCTTGTATAAATATGATTGGCACATGACAGGTGCCAGGGCCTCCGACGAAATAAAGTGCCGATATTTCCCCGTATATCTGGAAGGTGTGGCTTTACTGTGGTTCACCAAGTTGCCAGTCCGATCTATCGATCAGTTTTCAGACTTAACCAGAAAATTCAAGGAGCAGTTTAGACTATATGCTTCGAAGGCCAAGGACATTATGTCACTATCGAGTTTAGAGCAGAATCCTGGTGAGTCTATCAGATCCTTCTTGAACCGTTTCAATATAGCACTGGTTGAGGTGGACAATGCTGAACCAGGAATGATATTGACTTATCTGATGAGGGCAATTGATAAGTCAAGCGAATTTGGAAAATGGTTAAATATGAAGGAGCCAACCTCTCTCGAAAAGTTCTACAAAAAAGCAGATGAATTCATTCGCTTGGAAAGTCGTCCTTTACCAGTAAAGACAGGGTTGGAAAAAGCAGAAGGCAACACTGTCGCTCCACGCAAGAATGAATCGGTGGGGCAAAAAAGGGAGAATAGTAATGGGAAGAAACAGGGTAATCTGAAGAAGCCCCGATCCTTCAAGCCATCAGAATATAATCCATTATCACATACACCGGAGCACATCTGCCTGGCCACTAAAGATTCCGTCGATTTCCCTAAACCTATCCCTTTGAGAACCGGGAAAAAAAGCCATACAGAGTGGGAAATTCTGCCGCTTCCACAATCAACCAGGTCATGAAACTGATGAATGCCGCCAGCTGAAAAATCTGATTGAAGAGTTGCTAAGAGAAAACAAGTTGCAGCAATTCGTGAAAAAGAATAGCAACAATCCTGCATCGTCGGGTCAGGGGCAGCGGGCTCCTGTTCATCAGCCTGGGGCAGGTGAGAAAGCTACGGGGCATGAATCTGGAAGGCCCGTTATCAATGTCATTTCAGGAGGACCTCACCCAGCTGGCAAGAGTTGGGGTGAGATGGAGAGATATTCCAGGGCTTTGAAATATGCTCCAGCCGAAGAAGACGTCTTTGTCCTAGAAGACACTACGCCCCTTAAACAACAGAAAACATTCAGCGATGATATTATTTTTAGAGCCAGAGATTCTACAGGTATTGAAGCTCCTACTTTAGATCCCTTGGTCATCTCGGTTGGTATTGGACCAGCCATTGTCAGAAGAGTCCTCATTGACTGCGGAGCATCATGTAATATCCTCTTCAAAAAGACGTTTGACCAGATGAAAATCCCTATGATCGATGTGCAAGCCTCATCACAGAAAATCGTTGGCTTCACTGGGGAGCCAAAGCAACCAGTAGGAACCATCGATCTGTTTGTAGAACTTGGGGAAGGAGAAAGGAAAGTGGTCCGAAAGCAAACCTTTGTGATCGTCGATGAATATTCTGCTTATAATGCTTTTCTTGGCCGTCCAACACTCGCAGCATTCAAAGTTATCCTAGCCCCGTGGTGCCTCACTATTAAATTCCCTACTGACAATGGAGTAGGAGTTATAAAAGGGGATCAAAATGCTGCGCGAGAATGTTACTTGACAGAGCTGCGAGAGTCAAGAAAAAGAGAAATGGGAAAGGATGCGGCAACCCCAGTCCGAATCAGGGACCCAGCCTTGTAGCAATTACAGAGCGGACCCTGCACTGGCGAGCACAGCGGGGCACGGAAAGAAATGGATCCCAGAAAAGCCAGTATAGGGGAGAATAGAGTAGTACCGGTGGAAACGACAGTTCCGGTACCTGTTGACCCGAAGGACCCAAATAAGGTGTTGAATGTGGGTTCACAGCTTAATGTGTCAATTCAGAGTATCTTGATATCTTTCCTGAAGGCAAATCTGGATGTCTTTGCTTGGACTCATGCCGATATGTGTGGAATACCCCCAGAAGTTGCAGTACACGCTCTGAATATTGACCCAAAGTTTACGCCAGTTAAACAGAAAAGAAGAACCCAAGGTCCAGAAAGGTCAGCAGCATTAAAAGAAGAAGTTGATCGACTCATGGAAAATAACTTCATCAAAGAATCTACATATCCAAATTGGGTTTCAAATCCTGTGTTGGTCAAGAAAGCTAATGGAAAATGGAGAGTGTGCATCGATTTTTCTGATCTAAACAAGGCTTGCCCCAAAGATTGCTTCCCATTACCCAGGATCGATCAACTGGTAGACGGAACTGCGGGACATGAATTGTTATCCTTCATGGATGCCTACTCCGGTTATAACCAAATCATGATGCATGAGCCGGATCAGGAGGATACAAGCTTTATTACAGATGTTGGACTTTATTGCTACAGAGTTATGCCCTTCGGATTGAAAAACGCAGGGGCAACCTACCAAAGACTTGTCAATGCTATGTTCAAACCGCAATTGGGCAAAACTATGGAAGTCTATGTCGACGACATGTTAGTGAAGTCCAGGAAAGCAGCGGATCACATTGAACACTTAGCAGAAATGTTCGCAGTCCTCCGGAAATACAGAATGAAGCTTAACCCCCTGAAATGTACATTTGGGGTCGAATCCGGAAAGTTCTTAGGTTTTATCGTCAGTGCTAGGGGCATTGAGGCCAGTCCAGCTCAAATTACTGCCTTGAAAGAAGTTAAAGCTCCTAGAACAAAGAAGGAATTGCAGAGTCTCAACGGAAAGATCGCCGCCCTGAGTCGGTTCATTTCCAAAGCTACTGATAAATGCATCCCATTCTTCGATGCCCTGAAAAAAGGAAAGAAGAACTTTGAATGGACGCCTGAATGCCAAAAAGCTTTTGAAGAGTTGATCCGTCATATGGAAACGCCTCCGATACTTTCTAGACCAGGTAATGGTGAGGATCTTCTTATATACTTGGCAGTATCATCTCATGCTCTAAGTGCAGCGCTGATACGGGAAGACAAAAGGATTCAACATCCAGTTTACTATATCAGCAAAAGACTCACTGGGGCAGAGCTGAATTACTCCAAGTTGGAAAAACTCGCCTATTGCCTACTAGTTGCATCGAGGAAACTGAGGCAATATTTCCAAGCTCATCCTATCAAAGTGCTCACTGATCAACCTCTAAAGCAAGTCCTATTTCGCCCAGAAACTTCGGGTCGCCTTCTAAAATGGAACATTGAACTCAGTCAATATGACATCACTTATCATCCCCGAAAAGCAATCAACGGACAAGCTTTAGCTGATTTCATTGCAGAATTCACAGAGAAAGATAATGGTGAGGAAAAAGCGATCAATGATTCTCCAATCCAGTGGAAGATGTATGTTGATGGCGCAAGAAATGACTACTGTTCTGGAGCCGGAGTGGTACTTGAAACTCCTGAAGGTCGATCATTATGTTATGCACTAAGACTGGAATTTCCTTCAACAAACAATGAAGCAGAATATGAAGCTCTTATTGCAGGTCTGAAAATCGCTAAAGAGCTAAACATTCGAGCATTACAAATTTTCAGTGATTCTCAGCTTATTGTATGCCAAGTCAAGAAGGAATTTCAAGCAAAAGGTGGAAACCTGCCTTCCTACTTGTCAAAGGCTTGGGAACTCCTATGTGAACTCGATCACTATTCAATAAGCCACATTCCTCGGGAAGAGAATATGAAGGCAGATTCCCTCGCAAAGTATTCAAGTTCTGGTGAAGCTCAACTATTGGGATTGGTCCCTGTAGAAGTCCTTTCAGCGCCAAGTATAGACGAGATGGATATAGACTGGATTATGAATGTATCTCAAGAACAAGAGTCATGGATGACTCCAATACTGGATTACCTACTCAGAGGTTCTCTGCCAGAAAACTCGATAGAAAGACGAAAGCTACTAAGGAAGGCCTCTCGCTATGTAATTCAGGATGGCCGATTGTACAGACGGGGATTCTCAATGCCATTGCTTCGATGTGTATCCCGGGAAGAGTCCAAAACAATCCTAGCTGAAGTGCATGGAGGAGAATGCGGTGATCATTCAGGTGGTCAAACATTAGCAAAGAAAATTCTCCGATATAGATATTTTTGGCCAGAAATTAATCGGGATGCTGCAGATTACTCCCGAAAATGTGACAAATGCCAAAGATATGCCAAAATTCCTAGAGCACCTTCTACCGAACTCACACAGATGGTCAGTCCATGGCCATTTGCAATTTGGGGAATGGATCTCATTGGGCCGCTACCAACTGCTAAATCAGGGATTAAATATGCTATTGTTGCAGTTGATTATTTTACTAAGTGGGCTGAAGCTGAACCATTGGCTACTATCACTTCAAAGAAAATGATAAGCTTTGTGACCAAGAATATCATTTGCAGATACGGTGTGCCTCAGAAAATAATCACAGACAATGGTACTCAGTTTGAAAGCGAGGAATTCCAGGATTTTTGCAAACGATTCAAAATCCAGAAAAGCTTTTCGGCAGTAGCTCATCCGCAGGCAAACGGGCAAGTGGAAGCAGTGAACAAGATCATCAAATCAACCATCAAAAAGCAACTCGAAAGAGCAAAAGGTGGTTGGGTCGATAAACTACCACTTGCACTATGGGCATACAGAACTACTCACAAAACTGCAACTAGCCATACTCCTTTTTCGTTAGCATACGGATCGGAAGCAATGATCCCGGTTGAAACAGAGGTCCCTTCACACAGAAGAATCCATTTCAATCAAGCAGAAAATGAAAAGCTACAACTTGAAGCGCTGGATCTCCTTGATGAAAAAAGAGATGAAGCTAATCTCAGAGTTGCAGCTCATCAGCAAAGGATAGCCAGACATTTCAATTCCAAAGTTCGACAACGCGGCTTTGAAATTGGAGATCTAGTCCTGAAAAGAATTATGACCGCGACAGGTGTGTTTGGGCCAAATTGGGAAGGACCGTATGTAATAGGTCAGAAACTTCTTGACGGCACATTCAAGCTCACCACTGTTGATGGAGATCAAATCCCAAGGGCATGGAACAGCAATCACTTGCGTCCATACTTTACTTGAAAATTCTGTTGAAACATTGTAAAAAGAATTATGAATGTATGATTCTTGTAATTGAAAGCAATTGTGAAACTGATGCAAGTAAATAATGAAAGAATATAAAGTGGATGTAGGCCCAAATTCTTGGCCGAACCACTATAAATCTTGTGTTCCTTATTTTTATTACATGTTTGCTTTATTTTCGATATAAAAGTACATAAAATGTATTGTTGAAATGTCGATTTAAATTTTTGCAGACAATGGAAAAAGAACTTGCGCATAATAAGACCGAGCGATTCTCACCATCATTCAACAAACAAATTTCAAGTCGTAAAGACCCCGAATTCAAATCCTAGATAGGAAATACTTCAATTGAACGGCTAATGATTTCGATAGAAACGGGCCCTTGCTGATAAATTGAGATTGTTTGGACAAACAAATATCCAATTAGGAAGCTAGTGCCCGTTCTCACGAACTTGCCTAACAATGAAGTACACTTCCTTGGATTAAACAAGCCATTTGCAAGAAAAGGGGAAAGAAAACTTGAAAAGGAAAAAAAGAGAGAGGATCGCTGAAAAGGCATAAGCAAGTGAACAGAGGAACAACCAAAGCTACCATCAGCGGCACAAGTCCTCTTCGGAGGATAAAAGACCTCTAATGGGTCATACGCCACAAAAAAAGAAAGTTCTCTACTCAACAAAAAAGATTGGAGGAGTCATGACCCTCCAACCATGAGAGAGTAACTTCCAGGCGATGAAAACCCTCTCTGAGGCACATTTCACCAGGAGTTGAAGTGTTATGACCGCTCTTCGGGATTTCACTTCACCGGAGTTGAAATGCCAAAAAATAAAAGCCCTCTTCGGAGGCCCATTTCACCAGGAGTTGAAGTGTTATGACCGCTCTTCGGGATATCACTTCACCAGAGTTGAAATGTAAACAAAATAAAAGCCCTCTTCGGAGGCACATTTCGCCAGGAGTTGAAGTGTAATAACCGCTCTTCGGAATTTCACTTCACCAAAGTTGAAATGCAAAAACAAAATAAAGACCTTCCTGAAAGCCCACGTTTCACCAAGATTGAAATAAAACTTCCAAGTGTTGAAACGCGAAAAGGCTTTCTTCGAAGGCACAACTCTTTGGAGGTACACGTTTCACCAAGATTGAAGTAAAACTTCCAAGTGTTGAAACGTGAAAAATCCCTCCTTAGAGGTACAACCCCCTCCCGGGGACACAATCAAGAAGAAAGACCTCTTCGGAAGCCCACGTTTCACCAAGATTGAAATAAAACTTCCAAGTGTTGAAACGTGAAAAGGCTTTCTTCAGAGGCACAACTCTTTGGAGGTACACGTTTCACCGAGATCGAAATAAAACTTCCAAGTGTTGAAACGTGAAAAATCCCTCCTCGGAGGTACAACTTTGTATAAAAAAAAAATCCTCATCAAAAGCGTACTTTAACTTTCAAAGGAAGAGTAATTTGCCTACTATGGAAAATGACCGTAAAAAAAAAAAGAAAAGAAAAAAGAAAAAAAGTTAAAGTACCCTTCAGAGGTCCGCTTTACCACATAGAGGAATTCACTTGGTAAAATATGCACATAAGCAAAAGAAAAAAGTGATTTCTTCGAACGAAAAAGCGTAAAAACTTATACGAAGGGAGTTGTACTCTACAAAAATTTTCTTTAAAGAATAAAATAATTATTCTTTAACAAATAAGAGTGCAAGTCCCCTCGAAGTATAAAATATTGCAGCAAGCTTAAGGTATGGGGGCAACATGGTATAGTAGTATAGCTGCATCAGTAAAGTAATACTCAAACAACATACCATAAGCCCGCTGCAATATCATATAAATAAACTTGTGCAAAAATAAATAATAAATGCATACTCAAATTCAAACAGGAGTTTGTACAAACGAAGAATCATTTTATTCAACTATAATGCAGATACAGGTTTTCAAAATAAAAGCGGGGGCCGATACCCGCACAACTCTCGGCCAGTTCATGCAAAAGACAGAAAGCTAAAGTCTTCACTTCTTTTTACTGCCTTTGGACCCTTTACCCGGCCGAATGACCAGCTTTTCAGGTCGACCAGTGGGTATAGGGGAGGAAGGAGAGGTAGGCACAGCTGGCCCAACTTCTGGCTCCTCTTCAGTGGCAGTGATTATCTTCCCTCTCCTCTTTGATGCTCCTTGCTTCCTTCTCCTCTTTGAGGAAGACTCACTTCCTGGAGTGACAAGTTTAGATAGAGTTATATCGTCAGAAGGAGTCCGCTCCGGAGATATGTCACCTCCCTCAAGTCCCTCATCTTTTTGCTCTTGCGAAGCAATGGGATCATCCAGGCCATGGAGAGCCTCTATTTGTTCCTCCTGTGATCCAGGCTGCGAAGCAGAAGGAGGAGCCACCTGAGGAGATGGAGGAGGGATTACCGGAGAAGTAGAGATTTGAGCAGTGCTTGATACTTTTTCTACAGAAGAAAAGAGGTTAAAGTCAGTAAAAAGAGGAGATGAAGGTTCACCAATGAAGTCAGTAAAGAGAGGAGATGAAGGCTCGTCAAGGTTGAGAAAATAGCCAAGGAGCTCGTGAAACTCATGCGAAATAAATGAGTAACCCGCTTGAGCAGAATTGATAGTAGCGAAATTAACAGTGAAGTTACCTGGAGAAGCTGGTTTCCTGATATCGACTTCATAAGCTTGCGCATCAGCGCTCTCTTCACCCTCGTCTCCACCTTGTATGCTTGTAATATCAGTAGTAACTTTGGTGGGAGATGCAAGATGGGAACTGGAACCAATAATGTCGACTTCAGACGAAGAAGGTGGTTGGACTAGAGTAGTTGAAGTGGTTTTCCCCAGCCGGTCCCCTTCCGTCACTTCAGTTCTTAATTTGGCAAGTTGTTCCTTTCCCTTGGCAAGGGCAGCGCGAGCGTCATCATCAAAATAATGCCTTTCCAGGGCTGATTCGTCGTAACCGGCACCTTCAGCACCAAGCATCTCAAGAGCGGCCTCCCACACTTCAGCTAAAGTGATTTCATACTTAGGACCAAGAAAAGCGAGGCTTCCACGCCCCCAAGACGCTATGCAAGTAGAAGTCGAATAATGTTGAGCCGAAGCTGTTTTTGGTTGCCTCATGAGATTCTTCGGCTGCGATTTTGCCGGCGACAGCCTCATCGCTCTCCCTTTCAGTTTTGGCAAGCTGAAGCTTAAGCATTTGTATCTCCGCCTCCTGGGAGTTGTTTTTCTTTCGAAGCTCAGCAATATCAGAGACATAGCCTTCACTGATTCTTTTTTGTGCTTCGAGCCTGTCTTCGGCATCCCTCTGGCTAGCGTGAGCGTCTCTCACTTGCTTGAGGAGCACTTCTTCTTTCTGAGAATATGAAGTAGAGGAAGCAGCAAGCTCATGTTTTAATTCCTCGACTTTTGCTTCAAGCTCCTCATTGTAAGAAGCAATGTTCCTCATTTCGGTGTCGTGTTGCTCAATGACCTTTTGCCATTCGGCCTTATCATTTTCCATGGTGAGCATGGCCTCTAAGTTGGCACGGTTAACTCTTTGAAGCTCATCAACAAGCTTCTGCCAGTTTGACATCCTCTCGATATCAAGTTTGACGGCGTCAAGATTTCGTAGCATGGCAGGCTTGTCAATAGGAACCAGGTCAAGGTCGAATCTCACACCCTTTAAGCACCATTGTGGAAAACGACTTTGTAAAGTGGCTGGGCCAGGTCCCACTTGAAATTTAGGCCTGCTTATTATTGTCTGGATGTCCTCCTTCCCGAGAGCAGGAGAGTCGGAAGGAATGTCAAGAGGGGCAGGGGCAATAGGCTTTTCGGGAATAGTGGAAGCATGTCTCTCACCATATCGGGCTCGTTTGCCTGAATCTTCAGCTACATGACCCTTTCCTCGGTCGTCGTGAGATTTCCTTTTATGAGAGTCGTCACTTCTCTGCAGAGAATCATGGTGCTCATCCCTATCCCTTCTGTCATAACGCTCTTCTGCATCCCTCCTTTCACGATCCTTTCGAGCAGCCCTCTCTTCGTCGGACTCTCTATAGGAGGGAAAGTAACGCCGATAATCATATTGACCACGCCCCCCGTAGCGTTGGAAATCCTGATAATATGATCCGCCGCGTGTCATTGAAGAATCTGAAATAAGAAAAGATAAGCTTTAGAAATCTTTAAAGTATAAGAAGATAAGGGCATAAATGTGCTGGAAAATCCTTAGTTGTGTGTGAAGTGCAAGCTACTCGCGTTGGACTAACGAACCACTCCTCTGTTGGGGGGAAGTGATAAGTTTCACTGTTGGTGACAATTCTTGAGATAAAGGAGTCGGAGTCTGTTGGAGGGCAGATGTCGCTTCAATCGTCAGGGGTACAGTTTTACCACAGGCAGGGTCATCTTTAAAGAGCTCTTGGGAAGTGACGATTATGTCACTTAAATCCCCAAAGACGTCATCACCATCATGCCCAACCTGATTCCCTCCATCAGCTCCTTTGTCGGCACTCTTCCTGGTTGGGGAAAGGGGCTCCTCTTCTTCTTCAATTATGGGAGCAAGTGCGGGCTTTTCGGAGGGTCCCGTATCGTCTCTTGGAGTAGAGCACTTTACTAGTAAGGCTTCTGCAGAAATTTCTCCTCGCATGTGCTCTTTGGTGGAGATCGGAAGATCAGGAGTTTTCACCGGAGAATCAGGAACCTCCGTTGGAGCTTCACGAGGCCGAGTAAAGCGAGAGGGATGGAGGAGACCGTATTGATGTAAAAATTCATCGTTTAGCAGAAACTTTATGCTCCTCTCTTCTACCGGCACAGCATTTAATCTTTCAAAAATTTGCTTAAGACTTGGGTCCCTGGCAGGGGGTGGAAGTGCTAAAACAGGAAAAGAATGAAATTAGCAATTGAGAGTTCAGATCTCGAGAAGGTTTCAAAGCGGAAAAAGTAAAGACAGGAAATCTTACTTCCCACTCTCCAGATGGCATAAAACCCTGGAGGGCAGCGAACAAAGAAAAACTGATTCAAAAATCCGTGAGCGCTTTCGGAGAGATCAGTAATAAGTTTGCGGTTTCGAGCGCTTCTTATAACCACGATGGAGGGATGGTCTTTAGTTTTCGTGAATGAGCAAAAATAGCAGATCTCCCCGAAGCTTGGTAATCGATCCAAAACTCTCCCAAATAGAACACATAACCCCATCAGAATGGCGTAGCCATTGGGGTGTAATTGGAATGGAGAGATAGACAACCGAAGCAGGAACTGTTGGAGAAAGTCATTAAAGGGAGGAATAGCGCCGTTCAAGCACATTTGGCGATTAACAGCAACAAAGCCAAGAGGGGGCCTATCCGCGGTGTCATTTGGCCCCGGAAATAAGATGTCAGCGTCGTCAATGCCAAACTGGACGCGCAGTTGGTTAAACACCCGCTGATTCAAAGTTGTGGATGTTCTCTCCGGAGGGTTGTCTATAGGGATGGCTACTGGGAAGACATCTTCAGCCTGGCCCATCGGCTCTTCTTGATGAGAGGTCATTCTACACAAGCAACTGGATGTTCAAATGCGAAGGTGCACGTTTCCTAAAAAGTGTGAAGTGTCGTGCAAAGCTAATAAAAAATAATAATAATAACAGGTAAAGATAACTGGAATTAAACTGGTTGACGATTGATTGACTACGGTAATTTCGGAACTTGTTATTTAAAAACTCAAGCATAATATTAATGAGGGCTGGTCAGTTTCAATTGACTAATCCAGTGCTGCTTTAATATTCCACTTGAAATCGATAGCACTTCGTTCACACGATTTATTTAAGTTAATCATCTATCATTAACTAATCTGTCGTTCGATGTGGGCAATCAATGACAGTATATTCGTCCCAGTTTTCTGTGAATGTTATATTAACAGGTTATTAGCTTACAAGTCAAAGCAATCTGCAAAAGATTCAAGCAGCAGTTCAAGGTTCAAGTGGAGTTTAAAAAATACATGTGCTAAGTCGTAACCGACTCAAGAGTTAAGTCGTAACCGACTCAAGAGTTAAGTCGTAACCGACTCAAGAGTTAAGTCATTCCTGTCTTAAGTCGTCAACACATCAAACTGATTATGCTCTAAATCCTAAGTCGTAACTCAAGGAACAGAAGAAAGGCTCTGATTCTAAGCAACTGGAAATCCCTTAAGTCTTAACTCGGCTACGGCTCATGAAAATTGCTAGGTCGCATGGAAAATCTCTGAGTTGTATATGGGACGATTCCTCACTCTATTCGAACAAAGTTTTTTAACCAACCTGCCTTCCCTTCTAACCTGTTCACCCACGGCCACCTCAACAGCAATAGCCTTAACCTATCACACTACAAGTCGCCTCAAATCGCGAATCACCTTATGTCAAGTCAAACGAGTTTAAGTTCATCAATGACCGATTTGATAAAGCTCGTAGGATTTGAAAGGACAAGCCAAAAACGAGGAACTGAACATGTAAGGTAACAACGGCTAACGGTCGAAGAGGGAACAGGATCACTTACGATTGTATGATGATAAAAGGAATCGGATGAAGTTTGGATCGAAATCGCCTTGGAGAGCTCAGAGATGCGTTAATGGCAGAAAACAGTTTAAAAGTTAAGTGATGAGAAGAAGGAAAGAGGAAGGACGACTCAGGCTTTTATATCTGGAAATGTTGGAATTTGAGTCGGCATGCCCGGGTTATGATAAGTCGAAGCACACGACTTACGACCTAAGCGTGTGCTTCGAGGGGCAAATGTTAACCCTATCTCGTTCACGAGTTAACAGGTCCATGAGTTAAGCAGCTCACGACTCAAAAGGCTTCACGACTTAAGGAAATGAATGGTCTACGGCTTAAAAGGATTGTGTGGCTTTGGACATGTTACGACTTAAAGAAACACACGACCTAAGGATTTGTACGACTTGAGGACTCTACGGGATAGGAAGCCTTACGAGTTAAGCTTCCTACGACTCAAAGCCTCTACGAGTTAAGGAGTACCCGAGTTAGGCTGCTTATGAGATAAGCGGCTCACGAGTTAAGAAGAGATAACGACTTAAGACCCTGATGACCTAAGGAGTCTATACGACTTAAGGGAGCTACGACATAACAGGTTAAAGCTTGACCGAGTTAACAAGTGTTACGACTTAAAAAAGGTGTACGACCTAAAGGCACTATCTCTTAACTCGTCTACGAGTTAGGACTCGCCTTCACAAAGCCTGAACTCAGCTTTAAGCCGAAGGCAGCTGGTTAAGTCAACCACGACCTACGACTTATGATGAGTCGTATACGACTTATACAAACAAGCCAGAGACTACAACCAGATAACTCGTAAACGACCTAGTACTTGAAGCGTGGGTTCGAAAAAGGCAGGAAGCTCTCTACAAACCAGAGACTCAGCTCAATGAGTCGGTCACGACTCATCCTAAGTCAGCAGCGACTTACCTTAAGTCGGCAACGAGTTAGGACTTAGCAACTTTTTTCACCCAGAACTCTCTATAAATAGACATCCACCTCCAACTCTGGGGGTTCTTTTGGTTCATTCTCGAAGCGCCAAAACTCTGCCATTTTCTCGACTCAAGCAACACTTCAAGCACTCCAAACATCGAAGACATTACATCAAATTCCAAGAGAGAGAATCTACATCATTCATCATGAGTTTGAAAGATAATTCTCCGTCAAAGTTTGTACTAACAGACTAGAGTGGATTGTAATTGAAGAAAGTTGTATAAGTTGTACTTGTTTCAGCAATAAAGAGATCAAAGTGGACGTAGGCTCGATTTTAGGCCGAACCACTATAAAACTGTTGTCTTTTACTGCTTTTCTACAATTTCTCTACTTGTATCTTGTTCCCGTACCAACGGGTGGTGCTTTCATAACTGCTATCTACACACTGGGGTGTTAGCGTTTAAATTTTAGTGTTAACATAACAAAGATATATAACTTTGTTTATTCAAAATTAAATATTCAAATTCGATTACTCATTCCAATATAAATTTCATTCAAATCCGTACGATGTACACATATCATTCATACGCTATACCCATCTGATCGCTCGGTCGATCACACAATTTCACTTCCGAACTAGTATTGTCCACCAGACTTTCTAGTGCGGAAACAGATCTGGTTTCTTGATCAGAAACTGTCATTTTCCTTGTGTAGCCATAACTATGATAGAGAATACAGAAACAATCAATAATCCATATCCAGGTTCGCCGTCGAAAACCGAGTGAAAAATCCTAACTCGGATCGATATAACCATCTCGAAATTCTGTGCTCGAATCTGGATCAAATCACTATGCGAATAGAATAATATACATACATCCTACATAATTATCTTCATTGATCATTGACTAAATCAGTTTCTTTTCTTCTCACATTTCCTTAAATTTCTATCCACATATTCACAGTCACTTCAATCCCATTGAATTATCACTTCAATTCTTATCTCATTTGGGTATTTAAATCAATAACAGTTTGAACTCTGACCTGTTTATTTTTAGAAAATAGCTTGAAAATTTAAAAAATAGATAAGTAGTTGAAAAATAATTATTTGTTTTCAAAATGGCTGTAAAATAGATAACTAATTGTAAAATAGTTGGAAAATAGTTAAATAGTCTTAGAAATTGTAGATAATTACAAAATTGTTGTAGAATAGTAATTAATTTGTGAAATAGTTGAAAATTAATAATTAGTTTATAAACTGTTGAAAAATGGTTAATTACTCCAAAAATAATTGTAAAATAAATATAAAATAATTTGGCTATGAAAAGAAAGGTTGTATTTATTTAATAGCTGGGAAAAGTAAGTTTATATTAAAACAATGTATGTTGAAAATAGTCCAGAGTCAAAACTGTTCACTTCCCCATCAATTCAATTTAAATTTCCACTTCCATTTAACTTAACTCAATTCTAACTTCAATTTCCCCTGAAATTGACTTAGCCCCAATTTCAAATCAAATTCCATTTGATTTTAAACCTGTTCAACTTTAAATATAATTTCAAATTATTCCAATCAATTTGGACTAATATCAATTGAACCAACTTCAATTTCAAATCATTTCAATTTAATCCAATCCAAGTTTTCAATTTAAGTTTTTAAACTTATACATCTTCAATCTTAAGTCCAATTAATTCGAATCAAACTCAATTCAAATGAATTCAATTCCAATTTCAAATGTTAAACCATCTCAAAATATATAAATTCGAGTTAAATTCTCAAAGGTTGGTTTAACTTTTTAAACCAAATTAAATTTGTTCATTTAAAGTTTTTAAACAATTTGATTTCTGAGTTCTAATTCTAAAATTTCATTTCAATTAATTTAATTTTAATTTGGTTGTATTTCTGTTACCACTTAATTTAATTCGAGTTCAAGATTTCAGTTTGGTTGTATTATATTACTTCTTAAGTTAATTCCAATAATTTAACAACCAATCACCTTAATATTTATTAGAAGGAAATATTGCTTTATATATCAAAATATATTTTTGTATAAAATTATTCAAAACCTTTTATATTAATAAGTACGCGCTCATATATACACACACACACACACTCAACTCATTCTAGAGTACTACATACTCCACTTAATGAGTAATTCCCACCAGAGCCAAGGTTATCGCTTAACCTTTCAGCTCTGATACCAAATGTAACGACCCGAAATTTTCCACCTCAACAATTTCAGGTAGTTATGAAAAAGAAGAAAGAGATAAAAGAAGAAGAAGAACATAAACATTAACATCTCACATTCGCAGCAGATAAAATATAATAATAAATAATAACAGTTTACAAAAGAATTCTATATCTGTATACATCAGAGTTACACATATATACAGAACTGGACATACACAATCATCATATCACAGATATACAACAATATAATACAACGGAAACCTTTATACGTTCTTGCCATCCAGCTCGCCTCCTGAGCACTAGAACGTCCTTACCTGGAAATATGTAATACTCGGTCTGACCTGAGCATTACATCAAAGTAACACCCAGGTCAGGCTGGGAACCAGCATAAGTAATACAAAGCATACAACTTATATAGAACCTGGGTAACTCAAATCAATTCACAAGTTCACAATATGCTATAGAGATCACTTATTTCACACATAAGTTTTCTAAGTACCAAAGATTTAGATTTAAAATCGTCCAATTCTTTCAAATCACTTCACTCCAGCCTATAGATTTCACATATCAATCTACAAAAATTCGAAGTGGTTTCGGATATTTTCCAATACCCGACCGCGATCTCTTCGATTCTTATGTCATCCTAACCCAAGTTATCCAAATGGAATACACAACATTTCATATCAGAGATATCAACTCATTCAATTATCAGTAAGCAAAGCTTAATCACGTACAAATTTAATAAATTAATCCTGACTGAATTACTAACCTCAACCACTTAGATTTCTTCGTTTAACATTAACTAATATCAAATCAATTAATCAATCACCCCTTCATTATTCATCATAATTAATCACTCTGGATTAATTATCCTTCAATTACATTCAAGTAATTAACTTTAATCAATTTCACGATATTAATTATTCTTAACCAAGATCAATAAGTAATCTTCAATTACTTCACAAATTAAGTAACTATAATTAATTACATTAATCATCCTTAATTACTTGCTAATTAGTTTCTCATAAGTCACTTATTATTGATTGATTTAACCGAATTAATCAACCTTTATTTACATCATTGATTATATAAATTAATGATTTCTCATTTGCATTTCAATCTATCCTAATCTAATTTAATTCAATTAAATAATTATTCATTAATTAAACCACAAAATTAATCATTCCTGATTTATCTAAACCTGTAATTGACTATCTTTTTATTTACTTCATTAAATAAATTAATTACTCCTTTATTTGACTATCTTAATTAATCTCGTGATCAATTTCATAAAGTAATTATATTTTATTAATTACATTAAGTAATTACCTATCAATCTACCCATTTATTATTCTAAATTAATTAAACTTAATTAATTAACTCAAATCATTAATTGATTGAATTAATTAATTATCCATTTAAATTACCCTACCTATTTAATGAATCACCAATCGTTAATCCCTTATTTACTTTAAAATGAATCATTTTCTTATTTATGATTTAAGTTTAAAACAATTTAAAACCCAACTTCCAGTCAAACGACAATTAACTCGAGAACCAACCAAAACCGAAGTCACCGGATCATCAGTGCATAGTGCACAACAAATCAATTCAGTCATTCAACCAATCATTTAAAATTTAACCATTTAAATTTAAATAGAACCCCAATGAGTGAGATTACCTCACTTTCTATTTGTTTGCAGTCCTCTTCCATTTCAGTTTGTTTCTTCTAAATTTTTACCTTGAACAAACATTTTTGGTTTATTAATATTCGGACAAACGAGAAATTAAAATTTCCTTTGATAAATCAAATTAACTAGTGATTTTATTTTTAATAGTCCTCATTTTAACGATTTAACCTAAACAAATAATTAATTTTTTTAACCAGTAACTTAAATTTTAAATAAATTTCCATAGTTAAACATTTTAAATTTCAAATCCAAGAAGGAATAAGGAACGAGAAGCTGCTCACCAAAAAGCTGTCAACAATGAAGATGCTGTGAGTTCCTTTGCTTAGATTCGTGTGCTGCCCTAAGAACAACGCCTCCATGGCAACGAAAGCAACCGCCATCTCCATCGTTTCATGCGCGCACTACCCTTACCGCGAGTCGCCACCACTCCCAGCTCAAATTCCATCGAACAGTCGCGACTTCCAATCCAGCACCCAACCCAATTTGAGCACAAGATTCCAACAGCGGCGATGTCGAGACATGGATCGAATTCAATTTCGATATGATTGGCGTATCCTCCAAAGCTCATGCGCGCCTCCTTGCTTGCCAGGATTGTCGATCGCGATTCAAAAATGCGTCACCCCCCCTTTTTGCTGCCTACTTTCCCACGGTCGCGATTCAGTCACAAGCCAAAACCCTTCTCCCCATCCTCGTGCGTGTCACTAGCCCACGAACCACGGCCGGCTAGCAGCGATCGAACGGTCTCGACTTCCACCCTGAAGACGAATTGATTTTATTCATTCGGTCGCCATTTTTTCCAATAAGTTCGATTTCGATTCTAGAGAGAGGGAAAGGGATTTCAATTTCATTTTTTATCTGAAAAAAACTAAGAGATATTTCTTAAGGGTGGTTTCGAGTATAAGCTATAGGGTGGCTGAGTTGACCCTTTAAAAAAAAATTCCAAAATATCTCGTTTCGCATAACTCGAAATCTCAATCTCCGAATCAGACATGCCGCCAGCCGTTTTTATGGCTTTACCCAAATTCCGAACACAATGGAACGTGTTTCGGAAGCTGGTTTAATCGTATGCGCGAGTTACAGAGGAAAATGATCAATTTTAAATTAAATCGAATAAAATAGTTTCTAAGCGTTTTGAGCTGCCAGGGTCAAACGACAACTCCGATTGCCACGAAAATTAGTATCCTATAATAACGAACCATTACGGATCCAATGGAACTAGTTTCGTCGAATTCCGAGACTATGCCTTGGAAGACTATTTTTAAATTCAATTTAAACGATAAATTTTAAAAACCGAACGAATCACTACCAATTTTAGTTTAAAAGCTTTTATTATCTTCAGAACTATCAATATAAATTTTACAGGTCTTCAAATTATTTATAACAAGCTTAAAACTGAAGATTCAGTATTTTACCCAATTTCAGTTTATTAAATCTAATAACTTAATTGCTATTAATAATAATATTTGAATTCAAGTTAAAAATTAACTTTTAAACAATTTAAAATAAATTAAATATTCCAATTTAAATTGTTAAAAATTATGGGTAGTCACACTTAGAATTTATTTTCATATTTATTTCCTTTACTCACCGGGCCACTTTTAAATTTTAAACCACCCTTCGTTTTAATTTCAAAACAAATCCCTTAAAAATCTTCCAAACATTTCTTGTTTTACAATAAGACTATATTCAAAATAGTCTGAATTATATTTTTTGTTATTTTCTTTAACTCTTTGAACAATTGATTGTTTCTAGACTTAAGTTTTAAAACTTCAAAATTTTGAAACCTACTTTAATTTAGGAGTTATACTCATCTTATAAATTTACTTCATTTGGCATACTTAGTAACAAATATATCATTATTAAACACAATAACTATTTATGATAATACCTAGGTAATCATATCTAGATACCAATTCCTTTTTATATTATTCTTGCTTCTATAAATTTGAGATTAAATTTCAGTTTGAATCCATTTCAAACTTACCTTTATTTAAAGTTTTTAAATAATTTAATTTCCAAGCTCAAATTCTAGAATTTCATTTCAATCAATTTAATTTTAATTTGGTTGTATTTCTGTTACGACTTAATTTAATTCCAATTCAAGATTTCAATTTGGTTGTATTATATTACTACTTTATTTAATTCCAATGATTTAACAACCAATCACCTTAATATTTATTAGAGGGAAATATTGCTTTATATATCAAAATATACTTTTATATAAAATCATTTAAAACCTTTATATAAGAAAATAACAAGTACGCACTCATATATATATATATATATATATATATATTCAACTCATTCTATAGTACCACAAACTCTATTTAATGAGTAATCCCCACTAGAGCCACGGTTCTCACTTAACCTTTCAGCTCTGATACCAACTGTAACGACCCAGAATTTTCGATCTCGAAAATTCCAAATAGTTACGAAAAAGAGGGAAGAGATAGAAGAAGAAGATCAGAAACATCAGCGGATAAAATATAATAATAAATAATAATTGTTTACAAAGGAATACTGTATTTGTCAATTACATTTATAATACATCAGAGTTACAATTATATGCAGTCACTGAATATACCCAATTATCATGTCATAGATATAAAACAATATAATACAGCGGAAATACTATATACGTTCTTGCCATCCAGCTCGCTTCCTAAGCTCCAGAACGTCCCTACCTGAAAATCTGTAATACTCTGTCTGACCCGAGCATTACATCAAAGTAACACCTAGGTCAGGCTGGAAACCAGCATGAGTAACTTATCCAACATGGAATACAATGCATACAACTCTTATTAAAACCCGGGGTAGCTCGAATCAATTTACAAAGTCACAATTTGTTATAGACATAACTTATTTTACAAAAAAGTTTTCGAAGTACCAAAATTTGGATTTAAAATTGCCCAATTCCTTCAAATCACTTCATTCCAGCCTATAGATTTCACATATCAATCTATAAAAAGTCGAAGTGGTTTTGGGTATTTCCTAATACCCAACCTCGGTCTCTTCGAGTCTTAGGTCATCCATAATCCAAGTTTTCGAAATGAAACACACAACATTTCACATCAGAAGTATCAACTCAATCAAAGCATCCAATACAGTTAATCATCCATAAGCAAAGCTTAATCACATACAAATTTAATTTAATTAACCCTGTTTGAACTACTAGTCTCAATCACTTGATTTCTTCATTCAACATTAATTAATTTCATATTAATTAATCAATCGTCCCTTCATTCTTCATCTTAATTAATCACCCTGGAT
This sequence comes from Allium cepa, assembly GCA_030765085.1. Classification (NCBI taxonomy): domain Eukaryota; kingdom Viridiplantae; phylum Streptophyta; class Magnoliopsida; order Asparagales; family Amaryllidaceae; genus Allium; species Allium cepa. The sequence continues at coordinate 933,068,710 of CM060943.1, read as the reverse complement.
TAATTATCCTTCAATTATATTCAAGTAATTAAGTTTAGTTAATTTCACAATATTAATTATTCTTAACCAAAATCAATAATTAATCTTTAATTACTTCATAAATAAATTAACTATATTAATTACATTAATCCTTAATTACTTGTATTAGTTAATTTCTCATAAGTCACTTATTATTGATTTATCAATCTTAATTAATCAATCTTTAATTACATTATTAATTATATAAATTAATGATTTCTAATTATATTTCAATTTATCCTAAGCTGAGTTAATTATATTAAATAATTAACCATTAATTAAACCTCAAATATTAATCATTCTTGATTTATCTTAACCTGTAATTATCTACCTTTTCATTTACTTCATTAAATAAATAAATTACTCCTTAATTAACTATCTTAATTAATCTCTTGATTAATTTCACAAAGTAATTATATTTTATTAATTACATTAAGTAATTACCGATCAAACCATCCATTGATTATTCTAAATTAATTAAACTTGATAAATTAAATTAAACCTTAATTAATTAATTCAAACCCTTAATTTCTAAATTAATCAACCCAAATCATTAATTAAGTGAATTAATTAATTATCCATTTTAATTACCCTTCTAATTTGATGAATCACAATTCATAATCCCTTATCAACATTAAAATGAAAACATTTTCTTATTTATGACTTAATTTTAAAATAATTTAAAACTTGAATACTTCGAGTCAAGCAACAATTAACTCGAGAACCAACCAAAAACCAAATTCACCAGATCATCAGTACACATCAAATCAAATCGATCATTCAACCAATTAAATTTAACCATTTAAATTTAAATAAACATCCAAAGGAGTGAGACTAACTCGCCTTTGATTTTGTTTTGCAATCTACTTCAATATACCTTTGGTTTTCCCGATTTGACCATGAATAAACAATTTACATGATTCTTATTAATATTTGAAATGACCTAAAATAATTTACCACTAAATAAATTCAATCAACTAATTTGTTCGATTTAAAATTGATTTTAAATTTTAAAGTGTTTTAACCAACTAATTTTTTCTTTTGAAACCTCCTACCTTTACAAAAATCATTCATACATAATTTCTAAACAGAGACATATTTTTTAGTTGCATACTTTTACTCAATTAACTTATTAATTTGAAATCTAACATAACAAAAAGTATATGCTATCTCACCTAAATCGCCGTAGAAGCCACCTCGGTTGCTCAAACAATGCCTCCGCCTCGAAACCCATCATCACGGACTACACTTCACCCCTAACTCACGAACCACCATATCGTTGTAAACCCTAGTCGCAGCGACATCGACATCTTTGATTTGAAACCATCGATTCCTGCTAGAACCAAACCACCAACAACATCGCTTGCCTTCCATCGCGAGCTTACCTCTTCACATCACCTTACATCACGTGCCTCCTTATGCTCGCGACCCTCCACGAAACTACAGCCACCGCACTCGAGCTCGGTTTCGAAGCCTCCACAATCAATTGCGACACCCCTCCATCGAAGCGCACGCGCGTCACGCGAGCCTCCCACGTCGCGACTTCGAGCTCATGATGCGTGCGCGCCACCCCCTACAATCGTCTCGGCTCCACATCTTCATGTCGTCGCTACCTAGCTCGTGAAGCCCTAGCTACCATTTGCGATTCGATCGCTATTTCCCCCCTTTTTACTAAACGGCATCGGCCATTTTTTTGTTTTTTGTTTTTAGATGAATTCAATTTATGATTTTTAGAACAGAGAGGAAGAAGGATATATGATAGAGATTTGGGAAACTTCTTGAGTACGCGTGTTTATTATAAAATTGAATATTAAAAATATCTCGCGTTGCATAACGTGAAATTTCGAACTCCTAATCAGACATGTCGCCAGGTGTTTGTAAGGCTTTACCCGTATTCCAAACACAATGGAACGTGTTTCGGAAGTTAATTTAATCGTACGTGGAAGTTAGCTTTATAAATCGATTTAAAATATTAAATTATCGATTTTAATTTCAATGCGTTTCTCGCCCGTACGAGAAAATGGTAAATCCAAATGCTACGAAAATTGAAATCTGATAATAACTAACTATTACAGATCCAATAGAATAGGTTTCGTCGAATTTCGAGACTGTGCCTCGGAAGGCTATTCTTAAATATCGATTTAAATGATATATTATTAAAATTGAACAAATCACCTTTAAATTAAATTTCAACCATTCTATTATCTTTAGTGTCATCATTATAAATTTTACAAGTATTCAATTTATTTTTAACAGGCTTAAACCTGAAGATTCAATAATTTACCCAATTTCAGTTCATTAAATCCAATAACTCAATTGCTGAATAATAATAATATTTGAATTCAAGTGGAAAATTAACTTTTAAATATTTAAAATAAATTAATTATTCCAATTTAAATTGTTCAAAATTTCGGGTCGCCACAAAACGAAACAACAGTTCCAAACAATAGATCAAATTCATTTTTAGCAATTTCATTTTGTAATATTTGTTTTTTGATTTCCCTTTCATTCATAGATGATTGAATTTTAAATTTATATTTAATTCTAAAAAAATTCCTTTCCATTCACTTTCATTTATTCGTATCATGTAAATTTTCTTTTTATTGTATTACATTCATTTATTCACTGCTTAATTCATTTATTTATAGTATTCATCCTTTTGCTTATTTTTGTTATAAACATCCTCCACATTTACTTAAGTTTATTTTCATCTCTTTACAACCTTTCTATTATATTTAATTAGTTTCCATTCAGTAATACTTAAGTTTACAACAATTATAATATTAAATTCTTCTTTATAAACTCAAATTCATGAATACTTTCATTTACTTCACGTTTTACTTGTATAATATCCATTACATTTTCTTATCAGACATTCAACTTTTAAATCTTTTGGTAAGTGATATATATGCTTTTTAAGAATGTAGAAAGTTATACAAGTTTTCTCATTTCTTTTAAATAATTTACTGCTCAATCATCATATCATTTGTTTATAGATTACAATTTTAACTTTCTTGAAATTTCATTTATAACCTAGCATTTAATCCCTTATTTTACTTAAAGGTTCCAATTATTAATTAGTTACAACCCATTTCACTACAATAATTGAAACTATTAATTAGCGGAAACTTAAGAACTAAATACCGGATTAAATTTCAAATCATTTTAAAAGATAAATGTATATACTTACAACTTATATATCCAATTATATTAAAACATTTGAAATTTTATACTTGTTTATCAAAATAAATCTGCAGTAAAACTACTACACCGGCCTTCCCACTTCGAAACTCGAAAATGAATGTCGATGATGCGCGATTCATCACCGAAATTTTTTTCCAGCGACATAGAGGGGAGTATAGAACTTATTTCTTTTCAAAGTTTGTTTAAAAAAATTCTTTCAAATTATATTGAAATTTTTATATCAAAAAATACTTCTAAATAATATTATTATTATATTCTAAAATCGTTCGAAATAAATTTTCAAAAACCCCGGACATTTAGTTCTAAATTTCCAGTTAATTTTCATTTATTTTACTTTTCAAATCTTATTTCCAACTAATATCAAAAATTTCACTACCTAACAAACAAATATATTACAACCAAATATACCATTTATAAAATTTATTACTTTGTATATGAAAAATATAACAGACGAAATTATTTCATTCATCTATATTCAAAACAAATATTGTGTCGGTATGTCCAATTAAGTGTTTAGAAATCCCTATTGATGTCATAGCGTCCTACACACCAACCAAGATTTATGAATACAAAACAGAACAAAATAACACAATATATTTTTATAACACTAACAAATACGCTTTCTCATATTTGTACTCTCAGTGACTCATCATAGGGTATTACTACCGTATTAATAAAGAGTTAGACCCCACAAAGCTAAGGTTTATCGCTAAACCAAAGCTCTGATACCAGATGTAACATCCTGCCTTTTTGTACACTTTAAATCGACGATAAGACCACACGTCAGACTCAAACCATACAGAAGGGCGGATTGTTATTGGGTTTAAATAAGAAAAACACAGAAAGAAATAACACAAAACAGAATCTCATAGTGGAATGACAAAATGTAATAATCAAATAACAGTTCATGAAGCCATTTTACAAAACATTTGATTATACTTATACAACACATATCAGAGTTACACATACCAGCGAATAATAAATAATGCAGCGGAACAGTTTGAATGCAGTGGAATAATATAATATATAATAGTAATAAAATCTTCATCTTCATCCTCCAGAAATAAAGTCTTCGAACGTTGAAATGCTCAGACTGACCCGAGCGAATTGAAAAGACAAAACACTCGAGTCAGAACTAAAAAATCTTATAAGTTAAATCAACGGAAATAAATATGAGTGTAACGGCATCAGACTGTTTACGGGATTTGACATCTCCTATCCAGTGTCTATCGTGAGTGCAGTAACTTAAGAGATGCTCGAGATTCACAACTCCTAAGGATCCATTAAACTATTTACTATGTAGTAATATTTCGCTATTATAGTAATGCCTATTAGTAAAATAAACTTTAAATAGCGTTAAGGAGTGACCCAATATTCCCCTTAAAACATAATTGTAATGCCCCACCCTAAGACCCATCTTAGTAAAGAAAATTAACGAGTAATTCCATCTACTAATGTAACAACCTGGGATTTCGCACCGGTTAATTATCGTCATTAGACGATTAATTCTGTTGGCTAATTGCGGTTGGGAGTATTGAATAGGTTGAAATTCTTTTCAAAAATTTGTTAAATGTTGTGTGGGCTTTAAATAAAATTTTGGCCCATGTTTTATTATTTGTGATGAGTTGTATTAATTAAATACCGGTTACTGTTCCTCCCTTGATTCATTTTCGCAAGCCCTAAAATAAACAAACGAAAATGGCTGCGCTCGTTTTTTCTTCAGAAATTAGGGTTTTCGGTAATTTGGTGATGCCGATTACAAATGCTCGATTTGACTCGATTTCCTTGCTTGTTAGTTGATCGTCTCTTGAGATGCTTGCGGTTGCTTGATTGAGTTCGTCTTTGCTTCGAAGAAAGAAGAGCGATTTCCACTCACAATTCTAATTCAATTTTGTATATTTGTGACTTTGTGAATTCCACGGCTTTGAATTCTCTGGTACTTTGACTTCGGTCACTTTGATTTTGTGAAAGTATTTTGGCTTCGGCCTCCTTTTGCTTTGCGAACTCAATTTGGGTTTTTGTTGATGGTTGCCGCTACTATCAAAAATCGAACTTTGAATGATGATTGCTGGTTGAGCTTGCAGCTAATTCAGACTCTTTACTTCCTTGTAAGTATCTCTTATGGTATTTTTGCGTTCGAATATTTGATTCGAGATGAAAATTGATTTGGGGATTTGCTTTTATGCTTTCTTGCTTGTGTTCGAATCTGTGAATTTGCCGAAGATGTTACTCGAAATATATAGGATTGTAAAACCTAATATTTCGTTCAACTTTGTGCTATTTGGATTCTCTGTGAACTTAATCCTTTGCGTTGTTAATATTCATCAACGCTTGGTTTTCTGGAATTCATTCAAGATACTGTATATAATTTTATTTTTGTACAAATGTACATCTCATCCCTGAACATGATTTTGCTTTGTGATTGTTCATCTCGGCTGTGCTTGCTTGTTCCTTGTGCATTGAATTGTGATGTATGAATCCGTTTTAACTGGATTGCTTGATGCTCCTGACCATTGCTTAAACTTGTAATATATATATATATATATATATATATATATATATATATGTTTGCCTTTTGGTTTGTGAGTTCCTGTTGATTTGGAATTGTCGCTTCTTTCCAGTGAAGTTCATACATGTATGGTTGTGTTGTTTTGTTCTCACTTCTGGCCTGTTTCACTGTCATGTGTATTTCTTTCTAGCTTTGAATTGAACTGTTGTATTCAAGGAGTTAATGCAGCTTCATGGTAGCTGTCTTGACTATTCGAAGCAGTTTGGATATATTTTTTCATGTAGTTGCTTGTATACTTCATGCGTACTTTGGAGTTTTAGTTGAGATTTGTGATTGCACTCGGTTTTGTTATTTGATTCATGTACAGTCTGCGACATTTTTTTTTCCACTGGTGCATGTACCTTGTACTCGTGATGAAGTGCATTTGATTGGATTTTGAGTTGCATTGAATTTTGGTAGTACTAGAGCATTGCCTCAGTTTTGCTTGAGAACTTTTGAGTTGTGCTTTGTTTGGTGCACATCTTTGACCTGTTGTAGTGTTCAACCTAGTTTGTAACTGTGTCAGGTTGTTGTGCATTGCATCATATATTTGTTGCAACAATTTTTGGTTGCTGTAGTTTGTACCATTCGGGACATTTGACATTTTTGTTTCATGATACATATGGGCAGTGATGTGAAGTTATTGGTCATTCATTGTTGCCTAGACCTGACCTTGTGTGATTTCTTGGCATTGCTGTTAGCTTGGTTTGGTCTTGCACTTGTGTTGAGTCATGATAGTAGTGACTTGACCTTTGCATTTTGTTAATGATTTGGCTTTGCAATTTCGGCTTGCTGTTAATATTTGGAGTTGTGATGATATCATATGTTGTAGTGGTGAGGCAGTGCACGTGAACGTGTACTGCAGCCCTATCAAAATTGTTGTTTTAATTGATATTTCAATTGCTTGAATTGTTTCGTATGTTCAATTCAATATTTTGAAATTGTATTTTTATTTGGTTTAATTTGATTATTTTGTTGCTGTCTAATCATCTTCTAAATAATTAGATTATGTGTTTTCTAATTATCATATCGATAATTAGATTTTGTTGTTTATGTTGTTTCACTGGCTTGGGTTTTGCTTTGGCCACTTACTGTTAATTGCTGTTTAGGCAATTCTATTGTTTTCTAAATTATCTTCATTGATATCCTTTCTATTTATCTTTGTTGATGATTTGGATTTGCTAATCCGCTGTTTATTTCTGTTACGTGTTATATCTACCGTCATCCAATTCTCTTATTGAAGGATTGGATGTACGAGATTTATTGAGACTGTCGTCTGTTTGATTATTTAAGTATTATTGCTTCCGTGCATTAATAACTGAGTTTGAATTAGACTGACCCGCGTATTAATTTCTTTTGAATTAATACTCGGGTCAGACCGAGTTATTACAGGCTATTGATATCTCGCTTTGGGGATGCTGATTGAGCTATGAAGTCCCTTTATATCTTTTGGAGTAGTCATTGTCATTTTATAGGATGATATGTATTCATGTATATTATTTACAATAATGTACTTATATATGTAGCTTCCAGTGTCGACAGATTTATTGTATCACATGTATTGTAACTGACTTCAGTTATATATATATATATATATATATATATATATATATATATATATATGAGATTTGATATTATCTGTGTTCTGTGTTTAGCTTATCCGTGTTATTATTATAAATGTATCCTAAACTATTATGAACCATCGTACTTCGTTTTATACTGGAATTGAATATGTCGATGGGAGTTAATAAACAAAGAGATGAAAATTAAATATATATACCACTCTTATCGAGATAACCAATAATAGTGTAAGGCCTAACTACGGATGGCTGCTCCTATCCAGCCTTATTCTTCGTGATAACAGACAGTATTTCCTTTCAATACTCTTTGTTATTGTGAGCATAGAGGTCGGGCGTCACAACTAAAGTGGAGAATAGGGCTGGTTAAGGCCGACCATCTATAATTTTGTCTTAAATATCTACTGAATACGTCGATAAATGCAATATGATTTTTCTTTTCTATCTCAACTGGATCGACATACCCAGTAAATTCTTAATCCAAAACTGAGGTGGCTGATCGTATCTATCAGAACAAAATACAATAACTAAATGAAAAGCACATCACAGAACCGTAATCAACATCATATATATACATATACACTGATACATGTTTAGTACAATATAATATGAATAAAATAAAAGCGGTATTCGGCCACACCATATGCATCGAATCAAATGTAAATACATCAGAGTATGTGGAAGAAATAAAATACTCAAGCGATAGATAAGCTAATGTCCAACATCAACTTGAAGCTAAGCCCATTATATGATACCTGAAACAACTCGGTCTAACTCGAGTGAAAACATACGGGTCAGGCTAGCTAAAATCATCAGTTAAACAGAATAATCGATAAGGATAAGTTGATGAAAGCTATAGTATCCTTTTTATTAAAGGATGTCATGCCTTAAATAGGGTTTCAACATCATAAGAAAGGACAACATCTCTTCTTGGCAAGTAGTAGAGATAATGATGATAAAGTCATACTTAAGTGGCATAACGGACACTTAAGCAAATGGAACACTGGCGAGCAAAGATTTAAAGATAAGACTCAAGAGACATCGCTTTCGCCTCATATCATCGGCGTTATAAAAGAATATGGATAATGACTTCAAATGATTCAACTATCTTCTTAGAAGTCGTCGTCAGAGGTACATATCCTTCATACATAGAATAAAATGCATATGGATGTGCCTCATCTCATTGGCACATCCCAAGGATCATTCAAGGAAATAAAACCCAATCATAAAAGAAGCATCATACTTATTCATACCTCATCTCATCGGTATGAATATAGATACATCTCAAATCCATCACAAAAACTCATCATAAAGGATTCTTCATAACCATTTATACCACATCTCATCGGTATAAATATATAAATACATCTCAACTCCATCTTAACATCAAGTTGTCTATAAATCATCAAATAATCGATCCATAATGCAAATAACTCAATCAAATAGTAACATCATAAATGATTTCACCATATATGTATACATCTAATCTAGCACTAGGCTATCAATATAATAACCATTTAAAGACGGTGAAGTCTAAAACATCAGAACTCAAAGAAACCCCGGATTGGCCAGATCCTTGTTTGCATGTCGAAGCAATGCTACGCACGCTAAATCGTGACTAGTAGTACTATTTGGTATCATAAACATTGTGATGTGTAACGATCGCGGTTTTTCGTTGCCGAAAAATCGAACCGTTAGAGTTTTTGAAGAAGAAAGAGGTAGAAGAAGAAAGAAAAGAAAGAGAAGAGAAAACAGAAAAACAAGTAACAGAACGAGAAACAATATCAGAATCTCACAATCGCAGCGGAACAACATATAATAGATAAATGAATATCATTAAAACAAAAGAACTATACATTTTATACATACATCACAATACATCATATCATCAGAGTGTACAACAATAAAACAGCGGAAAGAATACTATATACAATAGATAATAGACTACGCTATCCAAGCTCGCCTCCAAATCTGCACGGCAACTCTCGAATCCAGAATAACCTGATAACCTAACTCTAGACTGCCCGTGTGGAAAATAGTGGGCACCCAGAGTTTAGGAAAGGAACAATAAACTCCAGGTCAGTCATGGGACTGGTGTGAGAACTCAAAACAGTTTATCTTTAAACAAGCAACAAGAAAATTTAAATTTTGAAATCCGCAATGCTTTTTGGAAAATGAAACTACCATAAGGCCTCCCGGCACACACACAATGCAAACGCACACATGGGGGAGATTTCTCCTTATGATAGTCAAACATGCTTACTACGAGAAAAATTCTTTGATATTATTACTAGTGCATAGTGGAAAATATTTCGAAAGTATAATATAAATCCTAGCCAGCATAGGTACCATGATACTATGCCTACTATAGCTGCCATGTTAAATGGCAGGTTCTACAACTAAAACCGTACAGGGCGCGTATTGGATGAATGGATTTCCAACAAATGGTCAGGCTAAGGAACTTCCTACTGCCACATGGGATCGCCTCTGGCGGGACGTCCCGAGAACTAACGTTACGGTTAGATCTCTGCCAACACAAGGCCGGGTTACCTCTGTAACTAGGTAACTACTACACGAATATGTCATCCCCCGGTCCTTTGGGACCTTTATCCGAGCGCTCGATACCAACAACACCACACAGAAATAGATATAGTGTTTCCACATGAGTAAATATCTGGGCTCCATACCATGATACCACCCTTTTCCAGAAGGAAATGACATACCCTAAAGGGCGCGACCCTCATAACCTTGCCGCATATTCCTGTTTCGACCATTTCCGGGGAGTGAGGTCCTGACGAAGTCTCGTCCACAAAGCTACGCTTTGTGCAACAAAGCCATGCTTTGGGTCCACAGATGACCAAAGCAATAATCACAAAGATAAATGATCAAACAAATGATCATATCCAAACGATCAACCAATGATCATCACACAGCAGCACTCAGCATGCCACATTACCAGATTGGGAAATATCGCTGATAACCTTCAACTACATAACCTCTGAGCTCGTACGTCTCAGAGAAGGGTGTTAAGCTAAGAGAATAAATTCTCCGCCACCAACAGAAATGTATTTGAAAGAAATCTGCTCTATCTCTCAAAATGTAATGTCAGACATGTAACCATACAAGTCTGTTCCGGGTTCGAACAGAACCGAAGGCACTTCCAAGGAAGCCCTTGCAATCCGGGTATTCACAATCCCGATAAAATTTCCCATCACAAAGGAAATCTCCATATCGTAGCTAACAATGCGGAGACAATCGATAGGTCATCCTATCGTTTTCACAAATACCCGGTCTTCAACACCGGTCTTCAAATGCAATCCAAACGACGTATCGCATATTCGGAATGGGATATATGACACAAAGGTCCTCTCCCGGCTAAACCGAATAGCGAGCGCTTATTTTTAAAAATAAGTGTGCATTCAATTCCAAACAAACACAATCAATACCATCCAAGGGTAAATATTGATAGTCGGTTATTTAACTATCAATAAAGATGCGCCACATCATCAGATTCCAAATAATTTTTCCAAAATTATTAAGTCCCAAAATATCTTTACAAGATATATATACACAATTTCCAAATAATTGCCCAATTTATTTGCTTTACCAAAACACCTTCACGATATAATTTCCACACTTAACCATTTGAAAACCCATTTCAAATTAAACACCTCAACCATTTGAAAACAAATTTCAAATTACATTAACCATTTGCAAACCAATTTCAAATAACCTTAACCATTTGAAAACTAATTTCAAATCACCTTAACCATTTGAAAACTAATTTCAAATTACTTTTCATCCTTTATACCCTTTGAAAACAAATTTCAAATCATCAAATAAATCTTTACCGATTTAATTTAAATTTACGTCCCAAATCCGTAAATTCATTTTCATACTTCAAAATAAATCAATATTTATTTTTAAACAAATTTCCCTTCATATATATATAAATTCCAAGGTGGATTTAAATTCCAAGCATCTACTAGCATACGATTCCCAAATCGATTTCAAGTTATTTGCTTTCAATTACCTTAAAGGTGAATTCACAAAAACCGTTCCATTTCATATTAGAAAACCATTCCCATGCTTATTTTAAAAATAAGTAATTCACAAATTTATTTATTTTCAACGATTTGAAAATATTCCATATACTTAAATCACAGTTAAGTATTTATTCCATTCTCTTTAAGAAAACATTCCTTTATTCACATTTATTTGGGTTAAAAACGAATGTTGCGTAAAACATCGTTACGACAACCCAAAAACACTAGTATATGGATTTGAAATAAAAAAATGGATACATAAATCCACTACTATTCAAAATATTCCCTTCTATTTCTCGAAATCGTCTATTTCAACAATCAATGTTGAAATCTATGATTTCGATACTTAACATATCTTAAAACGTCTTTAATTAGTTTTAAATTCCATCTAGAACGTTCTTTTCCAAAAACACGTTCATTTAATAAAATAATACATTCACCGTTCAAAAATAGTGAATACAACCCCTTTAACAAATTCCATATTCAATTTATCAAATTAAATTGATTTTTCGGATTTATAACAATGTCCATACATCCCATTTCTATTTATGAAACTTCGTTTTAGAAATCTCCTTTTATTAGTCCAATTCGATTTACATAACTCGATTATATACTAAAATCAATATTATAAGTTAAATACTTATAATATTATCTATTTACCCAAATCGTTCTTTTGAACTTCACCAATTTAAAATCTTATCACTTACAAGATTTCTTTATGGCTTATAATAATTTCAACTAATGAAATCTTCATTTATTAACAATTTCTATAAAATTCCCCTTTTTAATGCCCAAATCCATTTCTATAAGTTAATAACTTATAAACTTAAATTTTTCCAATAACCGTTCGTTTTATAAATTTCACATTTATTAATCTATAAATCCTAGTGAAATTCATGTTATACATCAACTTAACACTTTATAAATTTATCCTATAACTTCAAAAAATTTTATTTAAAAACATCCATTTATAAAATCCTTTATATAAACCATTAATAATAATAACTTCCCAAAAACCAAATTTAACTATTTTATAAAAACCTATTATTGTTAAAAATTTCTTTTAAGTTATATTTAATAAAAATATAAATTTTTAAAACATAAAATTTTATCCATCTATTTATTTTAAAATTTAATCAATTCAAAATTTTTAATAAACCATATTCTTTGAAAAATCGATTTAAAACCCCTTTAAATTCAAAACCGTTATTTTAATTTTTTTTAAAATTTGAATCCGATGATGCAACAACATCAGATGGTCAATCACGGGAATAAGTGTCATATATCAATATGATTATCAACAATCAACATAATATTTATAAACAAATAAATATGTGAGGAATCCAGTTGGATCCCTCCAACCTGTTACCCTGCATCCACAGACGTTAGCACAATACCAATTCCACTTCAAGGTGGAATATCGCGGTATATGGGATTTTATAAATATCCGCTTAATAGGCGGCGCAATAGGGTCTCATCCGCTATACGAGGCGGGAAATCAAATTCAATATATACATATGCCAATATATATATATTGCTATATATAATATATATCCTATTATATCTACTACCACAATCAATCAACAATTATCAATCAATATTAACTATTTAAAATTTTAAACCAAACAGTTTGATTGAGTGAGGAGTTCTCACCTTGGTTTCGGCGAGCGTTCGAAACTTAAATTAAACCGGACGGAGTCCGATTTAACCCAAATTTCTAGTTGCCCGGAATAACTCCGGATCTACACCATCGCGAAGTACACGCTTCTGCGATTCCAACGTTTCCAGTTTCGTTCGAATCTGATATCATATGGAAGAGTTATCAATTTTTAAAGTTTGAATTGAATTTCAAAACAATTCTTTTTAAATAAATTTACAAATACTAACCCAACGGCCCCGCGTCCCTCTTCCCCCTCACCAAGATCACGCACGCAACATCAGGAACCAAACGAACGAACGAAACCCAACACAGCGATGCTAGGGCACAACATCGCATCCACCACACCCCACGAGACGACGATCGGAACCCACCTCGTCGAAGAGCGTCGCGAGTCCCACCTTGGGCCAGAGTGCGGCCAGACTCGGTCGACTATGGGCTGAGAACAACTCCTCCATCCGGCCGAGAACGCGACCTCCCTGCTCCCTCCACGCGCCACTAAAATCCATCACAACCGTTGGATCTGTAGATCCAGGCGCCCTCTACGTTTTCCCAGTTGGAGATTTTGATAATCGTTGCATGGATTGATTGCAAAATGGAGGAGAAAACGGGTGATTATCGGCCATGAACGATAAAAGGGGGCGGCCGGCTTTGTTAATTACGGTTTAGAAAATTAATGGAACATATAATATGTTTTAATATTATTTTATTAATAAAATTCTCTTGTTAACAACTTATGCAAACGACCACCAAACTACGCGTTCCGACAGACGATCCTAAGGTTTTTCCGCGTTCCGGACACAATGGAACAGGTTTCGTAAGCTAATTCGATCGTATGTGTGAGATATGGAATTAAACGATCAATTTAAATTAAAACCGATTTAAACGATTTCTAGGCGTTTTGGCTTGTACCGGACAAACGATATATCCGATTGACTTGAAATTTGAAATCTTACAATAATATCACATTACGGATCCGATGAAACTGGTTTCGTCGAAATCCGAGACCGTTTGAAAAATGGCTATTTTAACTCGCCGAATTAAAATTAAAACGATATCGATGCGTTTCGAGCTGCCACGGTCAAACGACAACTCCGATTGCTACGAAAATTGAAATCCGATAATAATTAACTATTACGGATCCAATGGAACTCGTTTCGTTCAATTCTGAGACTGTTCAAAAATTGGCTATTTTTCAGTCGATAATTAAATATTAAAATATTCGATTTTTACAAATAAATTCCAAATTCAGTTTTACAAGTTCTAAAATATCTCTATAACTTTAATATGATAAAATAAAATTTTCCAAATCATTTTCAATCATATTTAACCCAATATTTAATTATTTTTGGAATTTCACTATTAAATTATCGATTTAATTATCCCATTAAATCCAATATTCGAAAAATAAATTATTCTACTTAAAAATTCCACTTATTAATATTTAAAATTAATTAAATACTCAAATTCAAATTATCAGAAATTCTGGGTCGTTACAATCTTCCCCCCTTAAAAGAATTTCGTCCTCGAAATTGCAAGTTAAGGAGAATGATTCCTAAACCGTCTATTATTTTTCCAAAACTAATAGTTTTATCCACCTTCTAACACCAATCTTTTTATTAAAGATTTACTATCATTTCAATTAGCTTTCTAACTTCAATTATAGGTTTCAAACAACATTGTTTACTCAACAATTCAAATTTAAATTTAAATTCAAATTTCAAACTTTCAAAATTTTCTCAAAAATTTTCTAACACCCGAAATTTTCGAAAAATTTCGCCAGAGTCTCCTTTGCGCGGCTAGATCGGTACGACTACAAAATGGCACCACGGCCCCTCAGAATCAAAAAGAAAAGAGAAAGCCAAGTGGCTAGAGAAGGAAATCATCAAATCTCATATTAAAATTGAAATACGTACCTTTTTGTCGAGCAATTCAATTTTTTAACTTCAAAATCAAAATCCCAATTCCATTATACACATGTATATCCTGCTAATAGTAGTATCCAATTCCAACATTCAAACTATTTTGCCAAATCCATTTACAAAATTTCGATACTTACTTTTTATCTAAATTTTAGCTTTACCATTGAAGTTACATATTCTTTCTCATTCATTTCCCATTAGTTTACATTCACTAATTAAATTCACATTGGTTCACTTTCAACTCAACTCGAATTCAATTCTATTCAAATTTATTTACTTCACTTTTCAATTTGAATTTAATTACATAGCTTTCAAATGCGCTAATTAAATTTCATTAACACTTAATGAATTTACATACAATCAACCAACAACAAGTTAACAACCAATGTATATCCAATAAAACCAAATTATTAATTTTTCTCTCATTACACTCAATTTGGTTCAACAGTTTTAATTCCAATTGATTTAACATTCAACTGGTTTTCATTCAATTATTCAACTAGCTCGAAATGAATTTACACTTACATACATCATTTCATATCAACTTATTTACATTCGATTGATTAACATTAAATCCATACTTTAATTCAGTTGCCAATTCTTTTTACATATAAAATTGGACTTCATTTATATAACTCAAGTTCACATCATTTAACGATTTCATTAATTCACTTTATTCATTTTATTTTGATATCAACATCAATTCTTTCAACATTATTCAAGTTATATTCCATTCAACTTCATTTACATTTACTTCCACTATTCAACTTAAGTATTCTCCTAATTCATTTCAAACTCTATTCCATTTAACATAATTTGTTCAAATAAACTTAAGTTTCCACTTATCAATCCAATTCGGTTTCCAATTCTAAAGTAAATTCTATTTAACTTTTACTTAAGTCAAATTCATATCAACAATCAAATTCGTATTTCATTTTACTTAACTTAATTGTTTAACCACTTCAATAATTGGTTTTACTTACATTTTCTCATTATATAAGTTATACAACTTATTATTCAACTTCCAACTCATATTATAAGTTCAAAACCCCTTTTGTTCACTTATATTTGACAATTTCAAGTTGAATTTTAATTTCAAATTTGTTTATTTCAACAAAACCTCAATTTTAAATTCATTATTGTAGCAAATCCATCACATAGAAACTCGAAAATGATACTGATGATGCTGCAGTCATCATCCTTATTATTTCCCAGTAACAATAGTGAATCAATGCTAAATATTCTTTCAAAATTTCCTTTTATTTATAAATTACATTTATAAATCTTTTTACTTATATAATTTCACTTCTTATATATATACAAGATTATCTTACAATTGTAACTCATTTTAATTATAATTTTATACTTATAATTCATTAGTTTATACAATTGTTCTTTTTACAATTGTTGCTTTTATTAGCTTATTCAACAACTTTGATTATCTTATATATATATCTATTATTATTTACAACAACCAAGCAATTAATTATATAAACACATCAATAATTTCTTGAAAAATTATTTTCTTTATATACAAAATATAATCAAGGTAAAATTATTTCATTTACCCAATTTAAAACAACATCGTGTTGAATTGTTCTGCACAAGTGTTTAGAGATCCCTATCGATAGAGTTGTACAGACTATACCGACCAGAATCCATATACCACTCAACAAACCAATCATCACAATATAAAACAATTTTATATTCACTAACAAATACGCGCTCATAACTATTATTACACTCACACTCATTCTAGAGTACTACTGACTCTATCTCTAATGAGTAATACCCAACAGAGCAGGTTGTCGCTTAACCATATGCTCTGATACCAAATGTAACGATCGCGGTTTTTCGTTGCCGAAAAATCGAACCGTTAGAGTTTTTGAAGAAGAAAGAGGTAGAAGAAGAAAGAAAAGAAAGAGAAGAGAAAACAGAAAAACAAGTAACAGAACGAGAAACAATATCAGAATCTCACAATCGCAGCGGAACAACATATAATAGATAAATGAATATCATTAAAACAAAAGAACTATACATTTTATACATACATCACAATACATCATATCATCAGAGTGTACAACAATAAAACAGCGGAAAGAATACTATATACAATAGATAATAGACTACGCTATCCAAGCTCGCCTCCAAATCTGCACGGCAACTCTCGAATCCAGAATAACCTGATAACCTAACTCTAGACTGCCCGTGTGGAAAATAGTGGGCACCCAGAGTTTAGGAAAGGAACAATAAACTCCAGGTCAGTCATGGGACTGGTGTGAGAACTCAAAACAGTTTATCTTTAAACAAGCAACAAGAAAATTTAAATTTTGAAATCCGCAATGCTTTTTGGAAAATGAAACTACCATAAGGCCTCCCGGCACACACACAATGCAAACGCACACATGGGGGAGATTTCTCCTTATGATAGTCAAACATGCTTACTACGAGAAAAATTCTTTGATATTATTACTAGTGCATAGTGGAAAATATTTCGAAAGTATAATATAAATCCTAGCCAGCATAGGTACCATGATACTATGCCTACTATAGCTGCCATGTTAAATGGCAGGTTCTACAACTAAAACCGTACAGGGCGCGTATTGGATGAATGGATTTCCAACAAATGGTCAGGCTAAGGAACTTCCTACTGCCACATGGGATCGCCTCTGGCGGGACGTCCCGAGAACTAACGTTACGGTTAGATCTCTGCCAACACAAGGCCGGGTTACCTCTGTAACTAGGTAACTACTACACGAATATGTCATCCCCCGGTCCTTTGGGACCTTTATCCGAGCGCTCGATACCAACAACACCACACAGAAATAGATATAGTGTTTCCACATGAGTAAATATCTGGGCTCCATACCATGATACCACCCTTTTCCAGAAGGAAATGACATACCCTAAAGGGCGCGACCCTCATAACCTTGCCGCATATTCCTGTTTCGACCATTTCCGGGGAGTGAGGTCCTGACGAAGTCTCGTCCACAAAGCTACGCTTTGTGCAACAAAGCCATGCTTTGGGTCCACAGATGACCAAAGCAATAATCACAAAGATAAATGATCAAACAAATGATCATATCCAAACGATCAACCAATGATCATCACACAGCAGCACTCAGCATGCCACATTACCAGATTGGGAAATATCGCTGATAACCTTCAACTACATAACCTCTGAGCTCGTACGTCTCAGAGAAGGGTGTTAAGCTAAGAGAATAAATTCTCCGCCACCAACAGAAATGTATTTGAAAGAAATCTGCTCTATCTCTCAAAATGTAATGTCAGACATGTAACCATACAAGTCTGTTCCGGGTTCGAACAGAACCGAAGGCACTTCCAAGGAAGCCCTTGCAATCCGGGTATTCACAATCCCGATAAAATTTCCCATCACAAAGGAAATCTCCATATCGTAGCTAACAATGCGGAGACAATCGATAGGTCATCCTATCGTTTTCACAAATACCCGGTCTTCAACACCGGTCTTCAAATGCAATCCAAACGACGTATCGCATATTCGGAATGGGATATATGACACAAAGGTCCTCTCCCGGCTAAACCGAATAGCGAGCGCTTATTTTTAAAAATAAGTGTGCATTCAATTCCAAACAAACACAATCAATACCATCCAAGGGTAAATATTGATAGTCGGTTATTTAACTATCAATAAAGATGCGCCACATCATCAGATTCCAAATAATTTTTCCAAAATTATTAAGTCCCAAAATATCTTTACAAGATATATATACACAATTTCCAAATAATTGCCCAATTTATTTGCTTTACCAAAACACCTTCACGATATAATTTCCACACTTAACCATTTGAAAACCCATTTCAAATTAAACACCTCAACCATTTGAAAACAAATTTCAAATTACATTAACCATTTGCAAACCAATTTCAAATAACCTTAACCATTTGAAAACTAATTTCAAATCACCTTAACCATTTGAAAACTAATTTCAAATTACTTTTCATCCTTTATACCCTTTGAAAACAAATTTCAAATCATCAAATAAATCTTTACCGATTTAATTTAAATTTACGTCCCAAATCCGTAAATTCATTTTCATACTTCAAAATAAATCAATATTTATTTTTAAACAAATTTCCCTTCATATATATATAAATTCCAAGGTGGATTTAAATTCCAAGCATCTACTAGCATACGATTCCCAAATCGATTTCAAGTTATTTGCTTTCAATTACCTTAAAGGTGAATTCACAAAAACCGTTCCATTTCATATTAGAAAACCATTCCCATGCTTATTTTAAAAATAAGTAATTCACAAATTTATTTATTTTCAACGATTTGAAAATATTCCATATACTTAAATCACAGTTAAGTATTTATTCCATTCTCTTTAAGAAAACATTCCTTTATTCACATTTATTTGGGTTAAAAACGAATGTTGCGTAAAACATCGTTACGACAACCCAAAAACACTAGTATATGGATTTGAAATAAAAAAATGGATACATAAATCCACTACTATTCAAAATATTCCCTTCTATTTCTCGAAATCGTCTATTTCAACAATCAATGTTGAAATCTATGATTTCGATACTTAACATATCTTAAAACGTCTTTAATTAGTTTTAAATTCCATCTAGAACGTTCTTTTCCAAAAACACGTTCATTTAATAAAATAATACATTCACCGTTCAAAAATAGTGAATACAACCCCTTTAACAAATTCCATATTCAATTTATCAAATTAAATTGATTTTTCGGATTTATAACAATGTCCATACATCCCATTTCTATTTATGAAACTTCGTTTTAGAAATCTCCTTTTATTAGTCCAATTCGATTTACATAACTCGATTATATACTAAAATCAATATTATAAGTTAAATACTTATAATATTATCTATTTACCCAAATCGTTCTTTTGAACTTCACCAATTTAAAATCTTATCACTTACAAGATTTCTTTATGGCTTATAATAATTTCAACTAATGAAATCTTCATTTATTAACAATTTCTATAAAATTCCCCTTTTTAATGCCCAAATCCATTTCTATAAGTTAATAACTTATAAACTTAAATTTTTCCAATAACCGTTCGTTTTATAAATTTCACATTTATTAATCTATAAATCCTAGTGAAATTCATGTTATACATCAACTTAACACTTTATAAATTTATCCTATAACTTCAAAAATTTTTATTTAAAAACATCCATTTATAAAATCCTTTATATAAACCATTAATAATAATAACTTCCCAAAAACCAAATTTAACTATTTTATAAAAACCTATTATTGTTAAAAATTTCTTTTAAGTTATATTTAATAAAAATATAAATTTTTAAAACATAAAATTTTATCCATCTATTTATTTTAAAATTTAATCAATTCAAAATTTTTAATAAACCATATTCTTTGAAAAATCGATTTAAAACCCCTTTAAATTCAAAACCGTTATTTTAATTTTTTTTAAAATTTGAATCCGATGATGCAACAACATCAGATGGTCAATCACGGGAATAAGTGTCATATATCAATATGATTATCAACAATCAACATAATATTTATAAACAAATAAATATGTGAGGAATCCAGTTGGATCCCTCCAACCTGTTACCCTGCATCCACAGACGTTAGCACAATACCAATTCCACTTCAAGGTGGAATATCGCGGTATATGGGATTTTATAAATATCCGCTTAATAGGCGGCGCAATAGGGTCTCATCCGCTATACGAGGCGGGAAATCAAATTCAATATATACATATGCCAATATATATATATTGCTATATATAATATATATCCTATTATATCTACTACCACAATCAATCAACAATTATCAATCAATATTAACTATTTAAAATTTTAAACCAAACAGTTTGATTGAGTGAGGAGTTCTCACCTTGGTTTCGGCGAGCGTTCGAAACTTAAATTAAACCGGACGGAGTCCGATTTAACCCAAATTTCTAGTTGCCCGGAATAACTCCGGATCTACACCATCGCGAAGTACACGCTTCTGCGATTCCAACGTTTCCAGTTTCGTTCGAATCTGATATCATATGGAAGAGTTATCAATTTTTAAAGTTTGAATTGAATTTCAAAACAATTCTTTTTAAATAAATTTACAAATACTAACCCAACGGCCCCGCGTCCCTCTTCCCCCTCACCAAGATCACGCACGCAACATCAGGAACCAAACGAACGAACGAAACCCAACACAGCGATGCTAGGGCACAACATCGCATCCACCACACCCCACGAGACGACGATCGGAACCCACCTCGTCGAAGAGCGTCGCGAGTCCCACCTTGGGCCAGAGTGCGGCCAGACTCGGTCGACTATGGGCTGAGAACAACTCCTCCATCCGGCCGAGAACGCGACCTCCCTGCTCCCTCCACGCGCCACTAAAATCCATCACAACCGTTGGATCTGTAGATCCAGGCGCCCTCTACGTTTTCCCAGTTGGAGATTTTGATAATCGTTGCATGGATTGATTGCAAAATGGAGGAGAAAACGGGTGATTATCGTCCATGAACGATAAAAGGGGGCGGCCGGCTTTGTTAATTACGGTTTAGAAAATTAATGGAACATATAATATGTTTTAATATTATTTTATTAATAAAATTCTCTTGTTAACAACTTATGCAAACGACCACCAAACTACGCGTTCCGACAGACGATCCTAAGGTTTTTCCGCGTTCCGGACACAATGGAACAGGTTTCGTAAGCTAATTCGATCGTATGTGTGAGATATGGAATTAAACGATCAATTTAAATTAAAACCGATTTAAACGATTTCTAGGCGTTTTGGCTTGTACCGGACAAACGATATATCCGATTGACTTGAAATTTGAAATCTTACAATAATATCACATTACGGATCCGATGAAACTGGTTTCGTCGAAATCCGAGACCGTTTGAAAAATGGCTATTTTAACTCGCCGAATTAAAATTAAAACGATATCGATGCGTTTCGAGCTGCCACGGTCAAACGACAACTCCGATTGCTACGAAAATTGAAATCCGATAATAATTAACTATTACGGATCCAATGGAACTCGTTTCGTTCAATTCTGAGACTGTTCAAAAATTGGCTATTTTTCAGTCGATAATTAAATATTAAAATATTCGATTTTTACAAATAAATTCCAAATTCAGTTTTACAAGTTCTAAAATATCTCTATAACTTTAATATGATAAAATAAAATTTTCCAAATCATTTTCAATCATATTTAACCCAATATTTAATTATTTTTGGAATTTCACTATTAAATTATCGATTTAATTATCCCATTAAATCCAATATTCGAAAAATAAATTATTCTACTTAAAAATTCCACTTATTAATATTTAAAATTAATTAAATACTCAAATTCAAATTATCAGAAATTCTGGGTCGTTACATGATGACTAGAGTCAAATAACATCTTAACAGCGTGAACAACGTGAATGACTATAGTCTATAACATCATAATGAATCCTAGTCACAAAGACCCGAGTTAATAACATCATGATGATCGGAGTAGCAACTACATCGTGATGACTCCAATCGAGTACTCGTGGTATGTAGTACTAGTAAACATCATGAATGTGTCTCAACTTCTCGGATAGGAACCCAATAGGTGTTAACTTATGTCTTATACCATACGTTCGCACCTAACGGTTTACTAGCCGTTAGTTGGTACCGCACTAGTAAAACATCATAAACATCATGAAAATATACTCAGCCTCATCTCATTGGCAAGTAAATACAATACCCTACTCGTCTCGTCTAATTGACGAGTACTAGTGGCATCGTGACTTTTCTCATCTCATCGACAAGTAAAAACTATCATAATACATCTCAACATCGTAAAATCATCATAAAGAAGCTTACCTCATCTTATCGGTAAGTAAAAATAACATCTAGATGGTTATTTATAACCATAATTCCAAACAGGAATTTCTAGCTCTCAATTCACCACATTCCATCGGAGATTAAGGAATACATCTTAAAATGGTCCTTCATCGAATATACTCTTAAATTGGAGTTCTCGGACCATATAGTCCACTCAAAAATTTAATAACATCTTAAATCGTCTCAAATAGTTCATCGGAAGGGATTCAATCGTATAAGTCCGATATTAAGCGATAAAGCAAATCCATGTGTCCCATACCACATATTTTACTTTAACTTTTAAATGTCGTCCTCATACGTTCGAAATTCATAAAATCAAGTAATTTATTTATAAAATAATTTTATTAGAGGAAAACAATAATTTAAAATGATTTTTCCTAAAACGATTATTAAAACCAATATTTGAAATTCCTTTATTATAAGAAATAAATAGATTTTATATCGGAAAAGTAAATTTGGAAATACTATATAATAATAATTTGAAATTTCCATTCATTTCAAAAAAACACTTCAAAATGGTTTAATGAAAGGCGTACCTGAAAACCATGAAAAACTAGAAAGATAACTCAAGACTGATAACTTGAATTCAATACGAATACAATTCAAATTCAACCCAAAATTTATTCTAATTCTATATAAATTTGGATTTCAAATTCTCCATATATAGCTAGCCTATTGATAGGCATCATAGCTCTCATAATATCTCAAAAAAAAAAAACATTAAAACCAAAGGAGAATGAGAGCAAAAACAAGTTGAAACAATTATAAGGTCGATGATTGTTGTTACCGTCGATTTGCTCTCGGGACAGTAACAAACAAGCACGATTTCGACCAGGAAATCTTCAAAATTTCAGAAAACTCAAAACATGAAACTTGTTTTTATATTTCTAATATTTCCAGAACAACCAAAATTATTAAATTTGATTAAGAAATGAAAGAGTTATGAGCAAAATGTTACCCGGCACTGTGATTGTTGTTATTGTCGATTTGCTCTCGGGACAGCAACAAACAAGCACAATTTTGATCAAGCAAACATCAAAATTTTAGGAAAAACAAAATATGAAATTTTTGTGTTTTTGTTCAAGCTTTCAAGAACATCCAAAATTATGAAATTTGGTTAAGAAATGTATGAGTTATGGCCCAAACAAAATCTCATACTTGTGATTGTTGTTGCCGTCATTTGCTCTCGGGACAGCAACAAACAAGCACGATTTTGATCAAGCAATCTTCAAAATTTTAGGAAACTCAAAACATGAAACTTGTAGCATTTTGTTTATGCTTTCAGAACATTCAAAATTATGAAATTTGGTTAAGAAATGAATGAGTTATGGCCCAACCAAAATCTCAGACTTGTGATTGTTGTTGCTGTCATTTGCTTTCAGGACATCAACAAACAAGCACGATTTGGTCAAGCAAACATCAAAATTTTATAAATCTCAAAACATGAAATTTTTAGCTTTTTTTTATGCTTTCCAAACATCAAAAATTATGAAATTTGGTTAAGAAATGAATGAGTTATTGCCCAAACAAATTCTTAGACTTGTGATTGTTGTTGCTGTCATTTGCTTTCGGGACAGCAACAAACAAGCACGATTTGGATCAACCAAACATCAAAATTTTAGAATCAAAACAAGAAATTTGTAGCTTTTTGTTTAAGCTTTTCAAAACAGCAAAAATCATCAAATTTGGTTGAGAAACGAAAAGGTTATAGCAAAATTCGTTTCTGCCACAATCACAAAACAAATATTACAACAATGATCTTTTTTTAAGCAAGTTCACCACTGTAAATCGTCATCAACCGCATGAATCTAAAGTAGAAAGCATGAGGGAACCCTCACCTTAGATATGCAGCAAAGTTTGGGTTGAAAACTTCATCGGTTTGGATCAATTTGATGATTTTGAGGCTCCTTTTTTAGCTTCAGCAGCCAAAAAGTTGAAACAAGAACATGCATTGACAAAGAAAATATTACAAACAATTCATATCATAAGTTCAAAGCTTTTTGATGAAATTTACATAGTATTGGATAGAGATTACCTTGTATATTCTTGTTTTATTGATTATCACCTTTAAAACTGAAGAAAGCCATGACTTTTTTCTCTTTTTTTTTCCTTTCTGAAAACTCTTGTTTGAGAAGAAAGATGAGAAAAGAGAGCTATGTACAGACACTTTCTCACACAAAAATAAGCTTCTAGGATAGGATAATGGATCCAGTCTTAGCCAAATAAGCCCTAGAGCATAATTACTTAGAAAAATATGAAATTATATACATGTTTTCTCTTATTTTAACATCATATACAAACATTTTCAACATTTTTAAGTTAAATAAAATGTATACAATTATTTGTTATGAAAATAAACTTGTTATTAGAACAAAATAAACTTAATTTTAACAATAAAAGCTATTTTTTCTTTTTTAAGAATATTTTACAATCTACACAAATTTTACTGTAAAAACACTATTTTTAAAGTACAACTTGATCAAAAAGTATTCTCTTAGCCAAATAAATTGTAATAAATCATTATAACACTTTTAAAACAATAAAATAATATTTTCACACAATATTTAATATTTAATTTTAATAAAAGACAAGTTTTCTTCATATGTTGCCTCTTATATTCAATAAAAGGATAATATTGGCAATAATTACCAACATTATCACATTAACCTAATTAAAATACAATAAATGATTAATTTCACTCCACAACCTCAAAATAAAGTTTTTAAAACTTTATTTCCATCAATTTGGATTTATTTCAACAATTAAATGTTGAATTACATTACTTGGTAAATTTATTAACTCAAATTTACCAAGATTCCTATATTTTCTATTTTATTAACCAAAACCCAAAACAATGAATTTTAAACCCAATATTTAACTCCAAACATATTAAAGTAAAAAATTTAAACCAAATTTATTTCTCCATTACATTATCTTTACCATATTAAATTATAACTATCGTTACAATTTAATATCATCAATAATCTCCAATACCAGGGTTGTTACAGTAATAGTGCCAATAGTCTATACAGTACCGTAATACCTCCTGATCGGGAGGCTACCAGAGGTTACTCCATAGGTACGACCAAAATCAAACTCGTACAAGGCGCGCTAGGGTAGGTGACATGGCACAACTAGGCAATGCCTGGGTAGATATACAAATTACGCTTCTAAATCGGTGGTAACGTGTAGCAGCTACTACCGCCCACCTCGAGCCACACCCAAAAAATCAAAAGGGCCCAAATCAATCCCAAAGTAATAGAATGGTATCGAAGGAGTGTGTCCGATAAAAGGTGCTACCTTCTGAGCCCATCAATTACTCCAATTTTAGCTACCTTATGCCAACTCACCGGAGTCGGGTCCGCGTATATATCTCAAAGGAAATGTCGCCACCAACCTACTTCATTCTGGAATCTCCACCACGAACACGGTTGTTAAAGTGGTTTTCGGAGTTGGCAGAGAGTATGACAACTTCCGATCCCGGTTTCTTTGATAACCAAACATTATTATAACATCGCGATCTTTTCAAAATAGTTTATACTTTTAAAACCAGAATATAATATCCATTTCAAAACTATATAAATACGATAATCATTTCCCTTTCAAAACCAAATCAATATAATATCATTTTTTTAAACCTAAATAATTATAATATCATTTTTATTTCAAATATATCCTCTTTCCTAAAATCATAGCACTTTCAATGTTATAACACTTCGAAACAAAATACTTGAAACTATAACATTTTCAAATCATAATACTTTGAAATTCGTAACTTTGAAACATAACTTCCATCACTTAAATGGTTCGAATATTAAAATACTTTATATAATAAATAGCTTCTTAAATTTTGCACATCAATTCCGAAACAACTCGAATTCCAAAATTCTATATTTAAACCAAATTCCTAAGTCATAAATTTCAATACAATTCAGTTTTCGAATGAACTATTCCAAATTATATTGATTTCCCAACCGATTGATCCACAAAATAAACCCTTTCAAATTCAGTATATTTCAAGCCTTGAGTATTCAACAATTTCAAAACTATGCTTGATAATTAAAGTTCAGCAATTAAATTTTCTTTTATTTTGTTTCGAAATATTTTACTTAGTAAATCAATTATAATTTAAATATAACCCAAAATTTCAAATAACTGAATATTTCCTTAAATTTAAATATACTTGAAATATTCATTTAAATCACTCTAAACCAAAATCAAGTTATAAGAATCGTACCCTTTAAAGCCTCAATTTTATTTAAATTTCAAATCAAATTTATTCGAGCATAATTCTTAAATAATTTAATTCAAACAAATTTCATATTTACCTTCCAACCTTAATTTCATTTAAGTCATTATAAACTCTATATTAAAATAAAATTTAAATACTTACTCACATTTTATTTTAATAAAAATCAAACTCTATTATTAAACTTAATTTTTATTTAACAAACTTATACATAGCTTAAATTCAAGCATTTAACCATATATAAAAATAATATTTATATATTATCAAAAATCAATACTGATTAAACCATTTATTTATTTCCAAAACCACAGAAATCATTTTCAAAATATTTTATATATAGACCACATTGTCTGTATATAATTTCTGTACTATGATCAGGTGATACTGATATTTATCATTTCAATGCGTAATATATAATATAAATACGATTATATATGATTTCAAACCGCAATCCCGAATGAAATAAAATCCATAACAACTAGCAGTAATATAAAATAATACAACATCCTTTCTCCCAATATCAGTCATCAACAATTATCACAATCATCATCCAATTCAATCAATAACATCAATATAGAGCAGATAATAAATAGCAAGTATTTACTGGCAGTTATATTCAATAATAAATTAAATAACAATTTAACTGGCAGTTTATATGCAAAAATAAATTAAATAATAATTTAATCCGATAAATTCAATTTATCTGAGATGATGATTAAAAATATGCCAAAAAGTCATAAATAAATTTCTAATCACATCATAAATAAATTTAATAAACATAAGAAATTTTAGAAGTTGTGAGTGGGCTAAAACACTCACCTTTTTGAATTTAAATTGAATTTAAATCCAATTTAAACCCAAAATTTGAACCGTCTCAGAATTCATCCAAACAAGCGTCAAAATGTCCAGAATTTTAGTACGAACGCAGCAAAGAAAACCGCACGGCAAACAAACCTCGTATGCAATTGGAGTTGAAATTAGAATTGAGGGGTTTTAGGGTTTTCAGCCATTAAAAAGAGGAGGAGCAATTGGAATTGTACGTACAGAAACGAGGAATAAGAAATGCCCTAGGGTTTATAACGACATATGTATAGGCGAAACAGAACAGAAAGAATAGGCTAGATTGGACTTGGGTTTTAAAGGATAATTGACCTGAAAAGCCCGTTTCGACTCCGGAACGAAAATAGGTCAACCCGTATATCAAAATAAATGTTTTTTAATATTTTAAATGCAATGGAATAAGTTTCAAGTTCAAATTCCATCGTATGAAGAAGTTATGCTAAAATCAAGTTATTTCAAATTGACTTCAATTGATTTCAATTAAATGATTTCTAGGCGTTTCGAGCCCGTACAATCAAACGACAAGCTCAATCGTTACGAAACTTGAAATCCTACAATAATTCATCGTTACAGATCCGACGAAACCGGTTTCGTCGAAATCCGAGTCAGTGGCCAAAATGGCTATTTTCCAATTAATTTAATAAATTAATAATTAATTAATTAAATCATTTTTTCCATTTTAATTCCATAATGAACAAATCTTATCATTTTTGATTCGTTAAACAATTACAGTCATTTAAAAAAATTTAGATGTCAATTTAAAGTTGATTAATCCATCAATTGCAGTGTTTAATTTCAAGTTAATTAAATTCAGAAATTATAAATTAAAATTTCCAAAATCCAATTATTACATTTTAAACCTTGTAATTCAAGTCTTTCATTACAATAAGGTTATAACTAACATTGGATTACTTCTTAGTACACTAATGTTTCCCAATTTCATCTTAATTTCCATTCACATAATATTTAAATATTTAATTCCACTTATTTGCAATTAATCCGATTATTAAATTTAAATCTCAATAAATAAATAAATCTTGATTTTTCTTTCTTCTCGTTCAAGCAATTATCATATTATGAATAGAATTAACATTATTTTCAATTATTTCCTTAATTTACACTATCATAACATTGAATTGAGATACATTGCAGTTGATTATAAGTTTTGATCTAATGGACTAAATAAATGATTAACTTGTAATAATTGTTATCATTAACTCTCAATAACATTTTTATAAGCTTATCATTCCCAAACACATGCTATAAATTTCTTACTAAACATCGATTTTATTCAATTACCATTCAATATGTATTAATTCATTAATTAATTCAGTATTTACATTTATTTTCTTATATTCGATTTATAGCATAGTATAACATTTACATTAATTCCACTAATTGTAACTTCATTCAAATAGTTAATATTTAACTTAGATTAGCATTATTAAATCTCATTTAAATTATTATTTCACTAACGAATCACAAATTTCTATTTTTCCAATATTAGATAACGAACATTTAATAAAATTAACAATTAAATTATCGAAAATTTTACGGGTCGTTACATTCAGTATTCAGAATTTTAAGATAAACTGGATTCAAATGAAATTGTAATGCAAGTGAATATAAATGGACATAAAACCAAAGTAATGAAGTGAAAATAGTATAAGAAGTATATAAAATACTTATATTGAACTTAAGAAATGGACGGTGGAATTGTTAAGTAAAAAAATTTGGTATTGGAAAATATTCTAAGTTAATATTTGAATGAGGATCCAGTAAAGCTATGAATGCATAATTGTGAATAAGTGCACAAAAGAGAATTGATATAGCTAATAATCAATTAGAAATAAATGCATGAGACGTGCGTATATTATTTTATTCTCATAACAATTTGATCCAGATTCGATCACAGAATTTCGAGAAAATTATATTGATCCGAGTTGGGATTTTTCACTCGATTTTCCACAACGAACCATGAATATGGATTTTTTGTTGATTCTAGAAATTATCTATCATATTTTATGGCTATGCAAGGAGAATGACGGTTTTTGATCAAGAAACCAGATCTGAGTCCGCACTAGGAAGACGGGCGGACAATACTAGTTTGGAAGCGAAATTGTATGATCGAGTGAGCGACCGAAATCGGTACCACGTACGGATGATATATGTGCATCGTACAGACTTGAAAAAAATAGATATTGAAACTTTTGTAAAGAAAACTATTAAATAATTTTGAATGCTATGATTGGATACTGTACTGAGTAGGGTGTAGGCAATTAATAGAAAATGGAAAATAGGATTTTTGATTTCAGAAGACAAATGTAATTTCTCGTCAAAAGTTATGTTTTTAAATTCCTGTATGAAATTTGATGATTTTCTTGTCTATCCACTTGGCATTTTGTTTTCTTTTAAAATCTAGGGGCTCGTAAAGGCATTTTGTAGTTCTACCGAGCTAGCTGTGCAAAGGAGATGCTGGCGAAATTTTAAAAAAATTTAGGGAGCTAGAAAGATTTTGAGAAAATTTTGATAATTTAAAATTTGGACTTAAATTTAAATTTGAATTGTTGAGAAAATAATATTGCCTAGAACTTATGGTTGAGGTTCGGAAGTTAGTAAGAATGATAGTGTCTTTAATCAAACTTGTTTTGGAAAGTTGAAACTGTTGGGTTTTGGGAAGTTGTTAAAAACTATTTTGATTAGGAAAATAATGAACGGGTTATGGATCATTCTTCTTAATTGGTAATTTCAGGACGAAATTTGTAATAACCCGTAAAATTTTAATAATTTCGACCCGTGAATTTTTAATAATTTTGAATGGTTTTATTTACATTTTAATTGAATTTTTGTTTTTTTATTCATCTTATTTAAAACTTTGGTGTTTGATTACTTAAAATTTTCAATTTTAGAAATTTCTTGAATTAATTATAAATGATTTGCCCAAATTGTAATAAATATAAACAATTTCTGTAATTTTGATTTTGGGTTAAAGTTTAACTTTAATTGAAATGTTAAATTTTAACTTCCAAATATTTTATTTAAACTGTATATATTTGTACAACATTTGTTCCAATTTTGTTTCTTTTAAATTGGTTATATACATTTGAATTAAGTAATAAATAATGTGTAAAAAGAAATAAATTTTTATGTTTCTTTTATACATATATACATCCGTTTTCTTAGTAATGTAATAAACAAATCAAATGGATGTAACAAATCAAATTTTAAATTAAGAAATAAATAATGTGTTAATAGCTATTTAATTATACGTTTTATTTGGTACGTTTTTTATCCGTACTTGTTTAAATTATTTGGCGTTATATTAATGATACATTATCTTCTTAAATGTATTTTAGCATGTATTTTACAAAATAAAAACGAAACAAATAAATTCAAAGTACATTACTTTGTTATAAATTTGGGGTGTACGTTTCGATTTAATTATTACCTCTCTAATGCACACACTTTTGATTTCTTACCTTAGATGTTAAAATCATCAGCCGTGCATTTTAAATGGAATGAAAAATATTTCCTTACACTTCACGTGTAAATTATTTCATCTCTTTTACACTTGCCTTTTTTTTATTTGTATTTAATAGGAATGAAATCTATAATTCCTCTACCGTTTCAAATCATTTATTTCTTGCCTTTCATACACCAAATCAACGCAAACCTATGTTAAATACAAAACCCCACGTACACAGTTTCATCTGCATCTCATATTGCCTTCATCGTCCCGCACGTGCTTCTTCCTGAAGCTAATGGCCGCACATATTTTTTTTTAAGTTTAAAAACTGTTGGTATTAAAATATATATATTACCGTTTAAGTACAAATTTTCCCATAGCTATCAAAATTACTTCATATGGTTAACCTTTCCTATCGCTCTTTTATTACATTTTTATGTATAAAGTATACAGTTATATATTAGATGTTTTACATTTTCTGGGTCGCGTGTTATATATACACATTGGGTTTAGTCTTTGATTCCTTTTTTATATATAATTTACAAATATATTGGTCCCAATGCACATGTTTAATGAATACTGATTTTAATATCTAGAGATTCTGATTTTTAAAATGTGTTTTAAATACTAATTTATATATATATATATATATATATATATATATATATATATATATATATATATATATATATATCTTTTACTTTAACTGTATAAATTTTTTATATTTTTGTTTTGCTGATTTCGGTTATTATGGTATGTTAATATACATTATATTATACCAGTTATGTTCTAATGTTTATATGTGTGTATCCTTATAAAGCAGGCAATATAAGTTATTTTGGTAACTAATATGTATTTTTATATTATTATGTTAGTTTATGTTATACTGGGTATTGCTGGCTATAGTTATATTTATAGTTTGATTGCATAATCTAAGTATATATATATATATATATTTGCCCTCTATTGTACTGTTTTAAAGTTTGTAAACTTTTTAAAGTTGTTTATATACTAGTTTGTTTGTTTCAAAGGTTATATTATAGTAGTCTCTGTCTTTTTAAACGTTATGTTATATAATAGTTATATATATATATATATATATAATTTTATATAAACTGATACTTATATGTTGTATAGTATATAAAATTTAATAATCAAAGTTTTGTTAACTATATGTGATAATATAGGTGAAGTAAATTTCGTGTTACTGTATGGGTACGTTGTTTACAATATAATGAAATATGTTAATATAGATATTTTAATAACTTACATTTTTAAAGCATATAATATAGTGTATATTTTCGTATAACATACAATGTATTAGTTTTGGTAAATACATGTTTAATACTGAATAATTCGATACGTAAGTTGGTTAGATATAGCTACCTATCAGTTTATATATATGAGTATCGTTTTAAAATAGAACGTATATATATATGTGTGTGCGTGTGTGTGTGTAGTTTATATAAGATTTTGTGTATGTTATATATACATATAATATGTTTTTTATCGTTATGAGTGTATATATTCATTTATTTCAAATTTTACTTTGTAAATATATGTTGTTTTATATGTGTTTTTATTTAAAAGAAATGATTTTGAAATACATAAATATTTAATTTAATATGTGTTTAAATTAATATTGATTTCAAATTAATAATAATAATGCAACGTACATTTTATTTCTGTCTCTATCAAAATTGATTCTGATTTGTTCTCACCGATTTTCCCATTAATCAGCTTGTTCGTCGTGTCTGTTTTCTTCATCGAATCGTGTCTATCTAGCGTTGCTTTGGAATTCGTAACTCAACTTCATTGTCTAATCTCTCTAGCAACGAAAGGGGAGCAATCACTCACGATTAACGATCTTTTATTTATTAAATTTGATTTCATTTGGAACAACAATTGAAATATGTTGCTAAAATTTAACTGTTAATTGTTTAAATTGTTATATATATGATATGAATTTATATGTAATTGTTCACCTTTGGGATATGACACCATGTTCTGTTGTTCATATTATATCGTTATTGATGACATATGCATGTTATTATTATTGTCATATTTGTCATCACTCTACAAGTTCCCTGTTAGTATATAATTCATTGTGGGTTGAAATGATACATACCTGAACGGACATTAGAATAGGAGAATTTCGTTATGGGTTCAAATGATAGACCCAAGCAATTTTCATTTGAATTGAATTTAGGATTTGCGGGTGGAAATGATATCTACCCGTATATATTTAAATTACGGATTGAAAAGATAAATATCCTTATCACTTGACCAAAGGATAGGAAATTATATACAGACACCGTTGGCCTATATATAAATATTTTAAAAATGATTTCTATGATTTTGAAAGGGAATATATATATATGGTTTTATTTATTATTGGAAATACCTTTAAGTTTTTTTTATAATAAACTTTAATCTAATAAAGTTTGATTTAATTTATATAATATGTCTAAGTATTATATCTTTGAACAGATTTTCAAGGATTTGTATAAGTTAAGGAAGACAAAGTTGAATTAAGTAAATTTGTATCTAATTAAGAATTCTACTTAATTAAATCGATTGATGTATTGAATTTGAAGTTTAAGATTTGATTTTCTAAGTTGATTTTTTTTATTTAAAGTGATTAAATGATATTTCAACTTTAAACAAATCGGAAGGAATATGTAAACTAAGTGTAACAACCCGCATATTTATCGATTCTATATTTAAATATTTTATTTAAATATTTCATCGTTCGTCGGATTTTGGTCCGAAAACCTACTTTTAGTAAACAGTCAAATTGGGACTCGAGATCACTTCCATTGAGTTCAAAATGTCGTTTGCAACCTTTTTGAGTATAAGCTTCGATATGTTTGGAGTAAGTTGATTTTTGCTACTTTTTCACGTAGGGCTTTGGTTTAGGCTGAACACTTTAATCAATTACTAACTCAGTCCCAACCCCCTCTCCTCATCATTACTTCATTCCTTATTTCCTAACACTTCAACTAAAGCAAAAATGGGGGAGGGAAGAGGAAATTAAAACTCCAAGCCCTAGTCTTCATTAGCAAATCCAACTTCTAGCTCCAAATTCAAGAGAACCCATTGGTAAGCATCTCCTTCTTCTTCTCCAACTCATTCCCTCTTTGATTTCAGAAAATTCCTAAACCTAATTTGGGAAACATTTCTCTTTTAAGTTTAGAATCAAGCTTCTTGAGTTGGGATTGAAGTGTGGTTGATTCTCCCTTTGCTTTCAAGCTTCTTCTTCGTTTGTTTGGGTTCAAAGGTGAGATTTTTATCTCACATCTTTGTCTATAATTATCTTCGATTGTTAGGTATGAATTCCTAACACTTATTCTTGTGCAATTGATTTTGGTTTGGATTGATTTGGTGTATATTCAAATTTTTGGTGTTTTGAAATCAAAATCTACGAAAATCCTTTTATGGATATTTGGACATTGATATTTGAGGCGTATCGAAGAGCCGTTAAGGCTGGGTTGTCACTTGGCGTAAATCCTTAGTTGTCGTCGCTCGATCAATCACTTCCGGTATTCGTTTGGCCATTTTTGGTCTAGGTTCAGGGAATGCCCTGAACCCCAGATTCAGACATCTGAAACGTAATATTCAGATGTCTGAATATTGTTCTTGGAAGATTTCTATTCCCTGATTCAGACGTCTGAATATATGATTTCAGACGTCTGAATTGGTTCATTTGGAACCAGAAAGGAAATAGGCTAAAAAGTGCCTATTTCAGACGTCTGAAATCAAGGATTCAGATGTATGAATTCTGTTTTGGAAAATATTTTATTCTCCAGATTCAGACGTCTGAATCCTTGATTTCAGACGTCTGAATCTGTAGTCTTTTTCCTATTTGCCTATTTAGTTTGAATTTCCAACTTTAATCGATTCATGATGATCCTACTTGTTGTTATCATTTATTATCGAGGTCGCTCGATGCTATCTTCCCTTAGCCTTCACTAGGTCGTACCGTTTTGGACGGGGCGCTGCCCCGCACCGCGCCGGGGGTGCTGCCCCATGGACCCCCGCGACCTGACCGGGCAGGTTGAACCTCGTAGCGGGGGCGTTGCCCCCGCACCCCCGCATTGGAGGGTTGCCACCCCCTGGACCTCCCCTCCGTAGGGGGTCTTATCTGGAAAAAAAACATTCAACCGAACTTGATATTTTGAAATGCTGAGTTGGCCATTCGTCTAGACAAACTATCTTGGGCTTCTCGGTCGATTTTATGGATTTTTGAATATCTATTTCGATGGATTCTTTATCGGTTTCTTTGGATTTTATTCACGTCTTCGAATGTGAACTTTTATGATTGATTGTTTCTACAATCACTTCTATGATTTGTTACTTTAAAATATAAAGGTTTTCAATACTAGTAGTAAATATCAAAACTCTTTCTTCAAATGATTTCAACACTATTTTATAACAAAGCTTGTTTTCTCAAACCGATTTCCAATCTATTAGTATATACAAGCCTTTACCTCACTCATATGAGAAATCTAATTAAACGACTTAGTAAAACAAGTGGTATGAAACGCTTGCGTTTACTTCGCCGGTTAATTCTTGGACTTGTTCGATTGAAATCCTTGTGACAATTTTCTAGTGGAGATCTACAATTTGTTCGTAAATATTTAAGTTAAGCTTGTGGTTATGGGACATGAAGCTAAGCTCATATATTTACTAGCTTACTATAATTGACACTTCTCTATGATCATGACGATCATTTTTATGTTTTAGACTAGCATTGTGCGATGTCTTTTTGATTTGGTTCATCGGATGTCACGCTGTACGACGTCGATGCTCCGAATTATTTGATACATTGGATGTACCGTTTGCACTACATCAATGTCTTTGCTTTTGGTACATTGGATGTACCGTTTGCACTACATCAATGTCTTTGATTTTGATACATTGGATGTACCGTTGGCACTACATCAATGTCTTTGCTTTTGATACATTGGATGTACCGTTTGCACTACATCAATGTCTTTTCTTTTGATACATTGGATGTACCGTTTGCACTACATCAATGTCTTTGCTTTTTATACATTGGATGTACCGTTTGCACTACATAAATGCCTTTGCTTTTGATACGTTGGATGTACCGTTTGGACTACATCAATGCCTTTGCTTTTTGATTCATTGGATGTACCATTTGCACTACATCAATGTCTTGGCCATCCTTTTCTTGTGATTTCTGGATTTCGTGTGTTGAATTTTGGAACTTATGTTTCACCAACTTTTACGATTGGCATTGATATATATGTCATTTATTGTGGCTTGGTGAATGAAATTAGGAGTATGACATTCCTTTTTATCTTTGAGAAGATCTTTGCGATATTTATTAATCTTGTGACGACCCGCAAATCCATACCCCTTTGAACTAACAAATTTCCACCACAGCTCAGTTCAAAGTGGTACAAATGTACGAGTCTTCGGGTAAAAGAAGAAAGAGGCAGAAGAAGAAGAAATAAAAAAAAAACATCAGAATCTCACATCGTAGCGGAATAAAATATAATATATAGAATACAGTTTTAAATACAAGAAATCAGTACTGTATACATATATATACATACCATCATCATAGTACATCAATCAATCAAACATGTCCATATACAGCGGAGATAATATATATAACCTGAATCCTGTTTAACTCGGTCTGACCCGAGCATCATATAAAACAACACCTGAGTCAGTCTGGAATACCAGCGTGAGAAATCACACTCAATTGGATTTTTAAAGTTTCGAAAATCCTTTGAAACAAAAGCATCTCGTAACACCACGCCACAAATAAACATGTCGGGTTTTTACCTTACGATAGCTAAAACACTTTTTATAGAGATCCCCTGATATTATAATAGGGTCTATATACAAATATTTATAAAATAGCCAAAATTGTTCCATGATTAAATTCCAGCTACTAGCCACAGAGTGGGTAATACAAACAAAACTCGTACAAAGCTCGTAGGGAGAATGGATTTCCATCAATGGCTGGGCTACTGGGTTACCGCCCGTCACAGTACCTGGCCTAGATCAGAGTACCGAGGAGTACGCCCGCTCCCCTGCATCACAAGGCCAGAACCATTCCTTACTGAACAGTCCCGAACAAGATAACCCCGTGGTTGGCGCGACCAACCACCCACAAAGCCGAATAAAAAGGGACATCTAGACAAGGGAAAATCTTGTCCTGCTTGGTCATGACCCACCAAACCTTGCTGCACCTCCCCTGTTTTAGCCATTCCCGGTTGATGAGACTTGAGGTTAAGCATTACCTTTCAAGAACGCATCATTAGAATGCTCATCGTCCACCTGACGATGTTCTGAAAGCATTCAATCCATACAAGTTGTCCTCGGTCTGGACAAACCGAATCACCGTTTTCAACTCTTCACGGTCTTCATTCGTAATCGTTCAAACCGGATCGAAGTGGTTTTTAAGAAATTAATCTCGATCCCGGACTCTTCGAAATGATCAACGCATTGTCCAATATTGATAGTCTGTGATTTAACTATCAATTAACCATACAAAAGCAACCATAAATTATTTCCACAAATTATTTATCTCAAATATCATTCAGATATAATTTCCATTTTAACCCATTTGAAATAGATTCAAAGTCTTTTATTTCCATGAAATCACTTGTCTGATTTCTCATACATGCTCAATTTGATTTAACCTTTGAAATTATTTCTTCATTTCTCATTTCTTCGTCAAAAATCAATTTACACTTTCCTTATAATCTCACAAATTTACTTTCTCCATTAAATAAGATTTCTCCTAAATCTTATCTTATTTAATAACTCACTTACCAACCTAAGAGGATTATTAATTGGATTTTAAAACATTTGAAAACATTTAGGTTTATAAAATAAGAAGCATAGTTTTTATACAATTTACGGTTTAAAAGAAATATTTAACATAAAAATTAGAGTTCATATCCAGTTAATGATAAATTGTAAAACTGGCTTTAGAAAATTAAAGTTTATTATAAATATTTGCCTATCCTTCAAAAATATCTAATTTGAAAAATTAAATTCAAGTAATAGTTTACAAAAATTTATAGTGTAGTAATTTTAAAAAAAATCTTCCTTTGTAAAATAAAATTTAACTTTAGAAAATCCAATATCATCTATAAGTGCCTGTTGTCCGCACTCTCCTTCAGAAATATTTTACTATTTCCATTCAACAAATTTCATATCTCAATATAAGTTCACTTTGACTTATCTTCCCAATATACCCTGATATTTTCCCATCTCATTTATAAACTTCGTTTATAAATTTATAACTCCCTTGAGTTTTCCCTTTATTTTTAAGAAACAATTTTTTTTTATTCAAAGATCTTATCTTTAAAAGTTTATTCTCCAAAAAAATCCCATATTTGTTCTTTAAAAAAATTTCATCTCTTAATAAGGTTCCTTTTATTTCATTTCTTAATAAAGTTTCTTTTACTTTATTTCTTAATAAAGTTCCTTTTAATTTATTTCTATTCATCGATTAGAATATTTCGTAGAGTCTTTGTATATAATTTAATTTTTCCCAAACTCAACTTTAACTTGTTTTAAGTATAACCAGAGTACATAATATTATATTAATTTTACTTTAGTCTAAATAGAAGTAAATCCAAATCCTAAAGAAATATTCTTTTGATTTAAGTTCCATTTAACTTCCTTCAATTAAATTATTTATAGCATTTTAAAAATTAGTAAATTCCAATTTCCATATAAATTTAACTCGCACGCAAATCCATATCACTATCATTCATCCTGTCATATGGCAACAACAATATATATAACAAATAAATATATTTGAGGAATCCTGTTGGATCCCTCCAACCTGTTTTCCCTGCATCCACAGATGTTAGCACAAACTAAAATATCAATTCCACTTCAATGGTGGAATATTGCAGTATATGGATTCATATATTATCACTCGCTATTATGCGGTATATAGAGTCTATTTACTTATTCCCTAATTTCAACCATCATTCAAGAAATTCAATAAATAAATTTAAATTCAACAATTTAAATTTAAAACAAATCAACCGAGTGAGATTAACTCACCTTTTGTCCCTTTTAAATTTGCAAATTTGTTCCAACCTGGCTTGTTTCCATACGTTTGACCTTGTATAACAAATTATATGAATTTATTAATATTAGAACTAATCAACGATAAATTTATCGTTTAATATTTTACTTGACTTGTAATTTATTTAAACTATTTATTTCCCGTTTAAATAAATTTATTCTTTAATTTTAATAATTTAATTTAACTCATGATTTATTTCAAAAAATAATTAAATAAGTAAATTAACAATTTAATCACCTAAGTAGATTATTTTTAAACGAACTAGCAATACTTATAATGTAGAGATGTATATTTATTATTATTATTATTATTTTTCCCAGACCATTTTATTAAAAACAGACCTAACAATTTTTAAAATATGTATATTGGTTTAAATTAAAAAGCAGATAAATATTATACCTCTCAACGCGAGAAACCCTAATTTACTATACATTTAAATTTAATACTCAAATTTAAAAATTTAAATTAACTTACTAAATACAATAAAATAAAATTATACCTTACTGAAACGCGGCATCAAATCCTCATCAGCCGCGTCCGAGATGTCGTTCGACCCACTGTCGCGAGTACCCAAGTTGCGCACGACATCTCCACTCCACGCGAAGCCGCCCCTACTCGCGTTCAACATCATCTCGCGAATCCCTGTATCACGCTTGCCCCGACGCTGACCCAGCTTTGATGAACCCCCTCACCATCGCGACTAACAATTTCGAGACATCCAACAACTATAGCCTTCACCACGTCGCCAAACCCATCGCGACCATCGCGAGTCTCATCGCCTCGTGCCCTACTTCAGCTCGTGGCCACCTGATGATGCTTGCGATCCAATTTGATGCCATCGAAGTCGAATCGCGGCTACCCTAGCGAGCAACTCGAGCTCGATTCGACATGGAATCCATGCGCCCCTATATTTTTTATGAACGCGATTTTGATTTGAAGAAAAAATGAAAAGGGGGAAAAGAATAGAAGGAGGTAGCGGCTTTCTCTTCTTTTTTTTCTTTTTTTTTAGAATAACAGATTCGAGCATGATAAGAAAGAGGGGAAACGAAGAGGGCAGAGAGCTTCAAACAACCAAAAAAAATGAGATATGAGAAGGAGATGGGAACGGAGAAACCAGAGTTTTATCGATAGAAAGTGAAGCGTATTGGAGAAGCGAACGATAGTGTATTGAGAAAGCTACGTTAATTATTTTCTTTTAAACGTTATAATTTAAAATCTTCTCGAATTCAATATAAATTATAGCGCGCTTGCTTATCGTACAATCACACGATCACTCCAAAAATTACGAAATTTTAAACCCGACAATAATTTAATATTACGGATCCAACGGAATCGGTTTCGTCGAATTCCGAGACTATGCCTCGAAAGGCTATTTTCAATTGTCAATTTAAAAAATGTAAATTTAAAATTGAACAAACGAGAATTAAATTCAATTTTAATCCATCTATTACTTCCAGTATTATCAATATAAATTTTATAAGCCGTTGAAATATTTTTAACAAGCTTACAACTCCAAATTTTATATTTTACCCAATATCTAACTACCACTTTAATAATTTATCCAATAGGTCCTTATATTTTAAATTTTGAGTTCTTTTTATTAAATAAAACAACTTTTCATATTCAAAATCAAATTATAATCCAAATTAAATATTTAAATTCATTTTAAATATTACAAATTAACTGTGGAAAAAGTCGGGTCGTTACATTCCGCCCCCTTAAAAGAATTTCGTCCCCGAAATTACTAGTTAAGAAGAATGGTCCAATACCCGATACTATTTCTTCACAACCAACAATTCAACATCCTACCAACTATCTTTTAAGTAAAAGACTCATTACCCTTCTTATTAACTTTCTAAACCTTTCCCTAGTTTCAAACTATACTATTAGTTTAACCATTCAAGTTTCAATTTAAAACCAAGTTTTAACTTCTCAAAAATTTTCTAACACCCTAAATTCCCGAAAAATTTGGCCAGCATCTCCTTTGCGCGGCCAGCTCGGTACAACTACAAAATGGCTCTACGGCCTCTCAAAAACCCAAAAGAAAACAAATAGCCAAGTGGCTCGATCAAAATCCCAATCAATTTCCATATAGAAATTTAAACACATACCTTTTTGTCGAGCATTTCAAATTTATCTTCTGAAACCAAAATCAATTCTCTTTACCTTTATATTACCTGCATAACCTTACGCAGCAATATATCCAATCATAATATACAAAACATTTTATCGACTCTCTTACGAATGTCAATATCTATTCTTTCAAATATTATTCTAGATTATATTTGAAATATCAATCCCCAATTGAGAATGCATAATTCCTTACTCAAGTTAGTATAAGCATCTTATGGATTTCTTATATTTATTCTTATCTTACCACTTTAATTTGTATTCATTCCTATTTAATTGGTTCTTCCATTTCCATATGAATTTAATTTTATCTTTAACTATGAATATTTAAATTCTATTTTTCATTTATATCAAATTCATGTCATTATTTTAAATTAGTTTCATTCACTAATTTATTTCCATTTCCAATTTGAAAACATTTGTCGTTAACACAAATTTCAAAAATTTCTGAAATTTTTTGGCAGAGTCCCCTTTGTACGGAGGAGCTTTTGCAATTTGACAATAGATATAAATATATATACATCGATCCACACGGTCGGTAAAACCAAAAACAGTTCATATTTCCTAGTTTGTATTGGGTAGGCATACCTTATTTAGCATTTTGAGCAAGCGGCTTATTTAATTTTAGCATTTGTGTGCCCAAAATCCCGCTATACAATCTTTTGGAACTTGTACTTACTCAGTTTATAAACATTAGTAACATATTTATGAAAAATTATAACATTGCATTCATTTAAGCAACTACTACAATCAATAACATAAGCAATGCTATATAAATAACTTCATAACCAATTTATAATTATGTCCAAACAAACTCATTTTCAATTTAATTGATTTCAAAAACCAATCCTTGTTTCTTATCAATTCAAAACTATATTTTATAAACAATGTATACAAGCAGTTTGTATAAACAATTGATAAGGTTCTAATTAAATTCAGTTGCTTTTACTCAATTTATAACATCATATTCGATTCAGAATGATTTTCAATATCATTCTTTTATTCAATTCATTCTTAATGCTCACTAATTTGTATTAATGGCAATTTTATTCAAGAATCAAATTTAATTACTTTTATGATTCCACGGAATTTTATAACAGTTTTAAAACTAATTCCACTCTAGTTATATGAAATTCCATTCCATTCTAATTTATTTTTAAACCATATCTTTGCATTGATTGCATTCAAAACCATTTTTTATTAAGCTTGACAACTTCAATGCTTAAAATTTAACAATCATGTCCCAAATTTATATAAGTCATGCTTTATTGAAACTTCAAATTATTTAATTTTCATAACATAAGTTTATTTCATTTGCCCATAAATTCTGTTCCAAATTTAATTTGATTTTATTTAAATCAAATCTCTTTCATTTACTTCTTAACTCAATTAATTATTTCATTTAAAAATTTCAATTCCCATGTTCGATTCATTCTCGAATTTATTTAACTTATTACAAGAACATTTTCACTTTATTTATACACAATTGAATTTTTGTTTGCACTTCTAACCATTTGTATTTAATCCAATTTCATTTTATTTACTAACCAATCCAAGTTGAATTTTATATTTAAAATTCAAGATCTCTTTCTCCCATTTACTTTAATTCACTCCACACTTTTACTAATTTACCATTCAAGTCTTATTTAACCAATTCAAAGTTTATCTACATATTCAAGTTACTAATTTATCCCAAATTAGTTTACTCCCAATTTATAAGTCAACACTTGACTTTTAGCTTCAAAAATCTCATCATTGAAATTCCTTTGGTTCAATCCTATTTTATAATTCAGGTTTGGATTTCTATTCATTTCCCAAATTCAAACAATTCTATTTGGCTTATTTATTCCACCTTAATTTTATAAGTCACATCTCTTATTTATCTTCACACTTCCATTCATTTACAGTTAACCACAATCCCATTGCTATTTTAATTCGGGTTTATACATTTTTACTTAGCCAAGTATATATTTTTTTATTTCAACGCTTCTCAATTCTTTTATAAGCTATCGAAGCCTTATTTCTTCAGATTCAAATTTCACTTAGCTTATATTAAATTCAACCTTATTTCATTATTATGAATTTTACTCAAGTGAGAGTTTTATTATAATCTCATCTACATCTCAATTTTATTCATTTTCATTCAAATTCACACATTAACTTAGCTTAAGTGAATTCCAGTTCGAACTATGTTCTCAATCCAATTAAATTTGTTATTTACTATCCAATCACATCCAAAGTTTAAGGTACTTGACCAATCTATTTTATTCAATGAACTTTCACCTTCATCAAATCACCTTTCCATAAATTTTAAATCTTAAGTTAATTTAATTATTGCAACTTCTTACTTAAATTCATTGCAATTGATTTGATACTTATCTAGATCAAATCCCATGTAATTTAATTAACCATCCTAAATTTGTTAAGATAACATCCAAGGCCAATTTATTCCATCCATACTTGATTTGGATTTATTTGTAAATTCAAACTATCCTTACTTTAATCCAATTCATAATAATTGTGATTCATATTTAATTTGACTTACCATTTTAATGGAATTTCTATTTATAACTCGGGTTCCATTACTAAATTCTATTTTAAATTCAAATTTCAATTTAATTCAATTACAACTTAATTTTATTTTCAGTTTAATCAATTTACTTCCATTCACATAACTTGAATTAATTTCAATCTACTTTAAGTTTTATTACTCATATCAACTTCATTTAAAATCTGCTAATTTATTCCTTCCAAATCATTAATTAAATTTCAAGTTTTACATTTTAATCCAAGTTAAATTCCATCTTTAACTTCTTTTTTTAAATTTTAATTCCAAAATTCAACATTTAATGTTTTCCTTGATTAGATAACTATTATAAATTTAATCATCTTATTTGGCTAAAATATAGTATCCAAACATCCAAGTTATAATAATTTCAGAAAATATTCCTTTTATATCAAAATATATTTTGGATGAAATTATTTCATTCACCCACGTTAGAAAATCAATATTGTGTCGAATTGCTCTATTTAAGTGTTTAGAAACCCCTTTGATACAGTTTTCGAGGCTGTGCCGATGAAGGTTCATATACTACTCAATAAATCAATCAATGCAATATAAAACCATTTTATATTCACTACCAAATACGTGCCCATATCTATTAATACGCTCAACTCATTCTAGAGTACCATGACTCCATTTCTAATGAGTAATTCCCT
The DNA here is from genome assembly GCA_030765085.1 of Allium cepa. NCBI lineage: Eukaryota > Viridiplantae > Streptophyta > Magnoliopsida > Asparagales > Amaryllidaceae > Allium > Allium cepa. The sequence goes on along the minus strand of CM060943.1, from coordinate 933,023,866 downwards.
ACCAGAGCCAATGTTCTCACTTAACCTTTCAGCTCTGATACCAAGTGTGACGACCCGCAAATCCGTACCCCTTTGAACTAACAAATTTCCACCATAGCTCAGTTCAAAGTGGTACAAATGTAGGAGTCTTCGGGTAAAAGAAGAAAGAGGTAGAATGTAACAACCCGCATATTTATCGATTTAATATTTAAATATTTTATTTAAATATTTTGTCGTTAATCGGATACTGGTCCGAAAAGCTACTTTTTGCAAACGGTCAAATTAGGACTCGAGACCACTTCCATTGAGTTCGAAATGCCGTTTACAACTTTTTTAAGTATAAACTTCGATAGGTTTGGAGTTAGTGAAATTTCACTAACTTTTCCCGCTTTGGACTTTGGGTTAGTTTAGCCTATTAAGCCCAAGTTCCAACCCTCTTCTCCTCACTCTTCATAAATTTCCTAACTAACTCAAGCTTGGGCATTAATGGTGAAGAGAATGGGAAAATAAAACTCCAAGCACAAATTCAATTGCAAATCCAACATTCAACTCCGAATTCAAGTAGAAGATATTGGATTCAAGCTTTGGATTGCTTCTCCTTGCTTCTCCTTGCTTTCAAGCTTCATCTTCATAAATTTTAGTGCAAAGGTGAGATTTTTATCTCACAATTCTAGCCTATAACCATATTGGACTGATGGGAATGATTCCCTATCATGTTTGCACGCACATTTGCATTTGGTTTGGATTGGATTGGCGAAAAACTCCACTTTTTAGTGTTTTTGGTGAAAAACTGCCCCTAGGTCGTTCTGCCTTTGTTAGGTCATTCTGTGTGAAAAGTCGCACTGGAGTTAGTTCGTTTCCGACATTAAAATGGCCTATACCTTTAGGTCGCTGGGAGTTATCTCATTAGGTCGTAGGTCGTATGGACCTTAGGTCGTAGGTCGTTCTGGCCATTTTCTAACGTCTACGGAGTTAGGTCGTATGAACTTAGGTCGTAGGTCGTATGGACCTTAGGTCGCTAGGTCGTATGACCTTAGGTCGCTAGGTCGCATGACCTTTATATTTTTAGGTCGCGCCTCTTTTAGGTCGCGTCTCTTTTAGGTCGCGTCTCCTTTAGGTCGCGCCTAATTTAGGTCGCGTCTCCTTTAGGTCGCGCCACTTTTAGGTCGCGTCTCCTTTAGGTCGCTCTCCACTGGAACCCTTAAGTCGTTTGGCCTTAGGTCGTTGCACCGTTAGGTCGCTCAACCGTTTATATCGTTAGGTCGCAAACCCACTTAGGTCGCTTAACCTTGTTTTCCCTCTAGGTCGCGTGGCCTTTAGACCCTTAGGTCGCGAGCAGTTAGGTCGTTAGACCTAGGTTGCCTTTTCCCCTTAGGTCGTTGGACCGATAGGTCGCTTTACCTGTGCTCACGTTAGGTCGTTCGACCCATTCATCTTTAGGTCGTTCCACTTGCCTATCTCGTAGGTCGCTCACGAGTTAGGCCTATAACCCGTTAAGTCGCGAATACTTTTAGGTCGTTAGACCCTTGAGTCGTTAGGTCGTTAGACCTCATTTTGTCTTCACTAGGTCGAACCCCGTAAGCGGTGGCGTTGCCCCCGCACCCCCACCTTGGGGCGTTGCCACCCCCCTGGACCCCCCCTCCGTAGGGGATCTTATCTGAAAAACATTGAGCTGATTTCCTTGGATTTTATTCACATCTCCGTATGCGATGTTTGTGACTGATTGTTTCTACAATTGCTTCTGTGTTTTGTCACTTTATAATATAAAGGTTTCAATACTAGTAGTAAATATCAAAACTCTTTTAACAAACAATTTCAACTTTATTTTTAATAACAAAGCTCTTTTCTTAAACCGTTTTCCAATCTATTAGTATATACAAGCCTTTACCTCACTCGAATGAGAAATCTAATTAAACGACTTAGTAAAACAAGTGGTATGAAACGCTTGCGTTCACTTCGTCGATTAATTCTTGGACTTGTTCGATTGAACCTCTTGTGACAATTTTATTAGTGAAGATTTATAGTTTGTTCGTAAATATTTAAGTTAAGCAAGTGGTTATGGGACATGAAGCTAAACTTCTATATTTACTAGCTTAGTGTAATTGACACTTCTCGTTGATCTTGATGATCGCTTTATGAATTAGACTAGCAATTGCGCGATGTCTCTTTCATTGCAAGGTTAGACTAGACACCACTTGTGTGATTCCATTCACACATACCTTTCTGCTTTTTGGTTAGTCTTGACCTCAATCTGTGTGATTCCATTCACACATGCGGGGTAGCTCCCCTTGGTCTTCGGACCGTCATGTGATAGGCCTCTTTCCCTTTTTATGATTTCTGGATTTCTCGTGTTGATTTCTGGAATTTATGTCATTGACTTGTTATGAGTACAAGTTTAGGGTATGATGCCCTCTTTAGATCTTTGAGAAGATTCTTGTGATATTGATTACCTCTTATCGATTGATCTTCTGTTGATCATCATTTGCATACTTATAGTAGTATGTCAGTATGGATATTTTATGTTTATGCCATATCTTTTATTTTATATCATGTCATCTGATATTTATAGCTAGACTGATCCGTTTATTATTTTCTCAAATAATACTCGGGTCAGACCGAGATGTTACAGGTGCTTCTGCTTGACTTCTTCCCAGGGATTCATCACTCTGACTTTTGGCTAACTGTTTAGATTAGCAGTTTTTGTTGTATACACTTGACATATAGACTCATAGTTGTATTCTTTTGTATAGCACGTGTTGCTATTCTTTTGCATTATCGTGGATCTTACTGACCACTACTCTGATGTACACTTTCATGTGTTTGTTATATATTCATATCTTCTTCCGCCTTTGTGATATGGATATCTGTGATTGATTTGTGATATGCTTATTTCTATGTTTGTTTCCGAAGATTATTTATAGCCACCGTGTGATAAGCAATTACATGGATGGTCGCTCCTCAACAGCCTTATTCTCCGTGCTAGTTGACAGCACTACTCCGGAGTGTTCTTGGCTAGCGTGGGTATAGAGGTCGGGCGTCACATAGAAGAAGAAGAAATAAAAAAACAACATCAGAATCTCACATCGCAGTGGAATAAAATATAATATATAGAATACAGCTTTAAATACAAGAAATCAGTACTGTATACATATATATACATACCATCATCGGAGTACATCAATCAATCATACATGTCCATATATAGCGGAGATAATAGACAAATACGTAAATACGCTCTGTCACCAGCTCGTCTCCTGAGCTCCAATATATAACCTGAATCCTGTTTAACTAGGTCTGACCCGAGCATCATATAAAACAACACCCGAGTCAGTTTGGAATACCAGCGTGAGAAAATCACACTCAATTGGTTTTTTTAAAGTTTCGAAAATCCTTTGAAACAAAAGCATCTCGTAAGACCATGCCACAAATAAACATGTCGGGTTTTACCTTACGATAGCTAAAACACTTTTTATAGAAATCCTCTGATATTATAAAAGGGTCTATATACAAATACTTATAAAATAGCCGAAATTGTTACATGATTAAATTCCAGCTACTAGCCACAGAGTGGGTAATACAAACAAAACTCGTACAAAGCTCCTAGGGAGAATGAATTTCCATCAATGGCTGGGCTACTGGGGTACCGCTCGTCACAGTACCTGGCCTAGATCAGAGTACCGAGGAGTACGCCCGCTCCCCTGCATCACAAGGCAAGAACCATTCCTTACTGAACAGTCCCGAACAAGATAACCCCATGGTTGGCGCGACCAACCACCCACTAAGCCAAATAAAAAGGGACATCTAGACAGGGGAAAATCTTGTCCTGCTTGGGCATGACCCACCTAACCTTGCTGCACCTCCCCTGTTTTAGCCATTCCCGGTTGATGAGGCTTGAGGTTAAGCGTTACCTTTCAAGAACGCATCACTTAGAATGCTCATCATCCACCTGACGATGTTCTGAAAGCATTCAATTCATATAAGTTGTCCGAGGTCTGGACAAAGCGAATCGCCGTCTTCAACTCTTCACGGTCTTCATTCGTAATCGTTCAAACCGGATCGAAGTGGTTTTCGAGAAATTAATCACGATCCCGGACTCTTTGAAATGATCAACGCATTGTCCAATATTTATAGTCGGTGATTTAACTATCAATTAACCATACACAAGCAACCATCAAATAATTTCCACAAATTATTTATCTCAAATACCATTCAGATGTAATTTCCATTTTAACCCATTTGAAATAGATTCAAAGTCTTTTATTTCCATGAAATCACTTGTCTGATTTCTCATACATGCTCAATTTGATTTAACCTTTGAAAATATTTCTTCATTTCTCATTTCTTCATCAGAAGTCAATTTACACTTTCCTTATAATCTCACAAATTTACTTTCTCCATTAAATAAGATTTCTCCTAAATCTTATCTCATTTAATAACTCACTTACCAACCCAAGAGGATTATTAATTGGATTTTAAAACATTTGAAAACATTTAGGTTTATAAAATAAGAAGCATAGTTTTTATAAAATTTACGGTCTAAAAGAAATATTTAACATAAAAATTAGAGTTCATACCCAGTTAATGATAAATTGTAAAACTGGGTTTAGAAAATTAAAGTTTATTATAAATATTTGCCTATCCTTCAAAAATATCTAATTCGAAACATTAAATTCAAGTAGTAGTTTACAAAAATTTATAGTGTAGTAATTTTAAAAAAAACCTCCCTTTGTAAAATAAAGTTTAACTTTAGAAAATCCAATATCATCTATAAATGCCCCTTGTCTGCACTCTCCTTCAGAAATAATTTACTATTTCCATTCAACAAATTTCATATCTCAATATAAGTTCACTTTGACTTATCTTCCCAATATACCCTGATATTTTCCCATCTCATTTATAAACTTCGTTTATAAATTTATAAATCCCCTGAGTTTTCCCTTTATTTTTAAGAAACAATTTTTTTTTTATTCAAAGATCTTATCTTTAAAAGTTTATTCTCCAATAAAATCCCATATTTGTTCTTTAAAAAAATTTAATCTCTTAATAAGGTTCCTTTTATTTCATTTCTTAATAAAGTTTCTTTTACTTTATTTCTTAATAAAGTTCCTTTTAATTTATTTCTATTCATCGATTACAATATTTGGTAGAGTCTTTGTATATAATTAAATTTTTCCCAAACTCAACTTTAACTAATTTTAAGTATAACCAGAGTAAATAATATTATATTAATTTTACTTTAGTCTCAATAGAAGTAAATCCAAATCCTAAAGAAATATTCTTTTGATTTAAGTTCCATTTAACTTCCTTCAATTAAATTATTTATAGCATTTTACAAATTAGTAAATTCCAATTTCTATATAAATTTAACTTGCATGCAAATCCATATCACTATCATTCATCCTGTCATATGGCAACAACAATATATATAACAAATAAATATATTTGAGGAATCCTGTTGGATCCCTCCAACCTGTTTTCCCTGCATCCACAGATGTTAGCACAAACTAAAATATCAATTCCACTTCAATGGTGGAATATTGCAGTATATGGACTCATATATTATCAGCCGCTATTATGCGGTATATAGAGTCTATTTACTTATTCCCTGATTTCAACCATCATTCAAGAAATTCAACAAATAAATTTAAATTCAACAATTTAAATTGAAAAAAAATCAACTGAGTGAGATTAACTCACCTTTGGCCCCTTTTAAATTTGCAAATTTGTTCCAACCTGGCTTGTTTCCATACGTTTGACCTTGTATAACAAATTATATGAATTTATTAATATTAGAACTAATCAACGATAAATTTATCGTTTAATATTTTACTTGACTTGTAATTTATTTAAACTATTTATTTCCCAATTAAATAAATTTATTCTTGAACATTAATAATTTAATTTAACTCACGATTTATTTCAACAAATAATTAAATAAGTAAATTAACAATTTAATCACCTAAGTAGATTATTTTTAAACGAACTAGCAATACTTATAATGTAGAGATGTATATTTATTATTATTATTATTATTATTTTTCCCAGACCATTTTATTAAAAACAGACCTAACAATTTTAAAATATGTATATTGGTTTAAATTAAAAAGCAGATAAATATTATACCTCTCAACACGAGAAACCCTTATTTACTGTACATTTAAATTTAATACTCAAATTTAAAAATTTAAATTAACCGACTAAATACAATAATATAAAATTATACCTTGCTGAATCGCCGCACCAAACCCTCATCAGCCGCCTCCGAGATGTCGTTCGACCCACTGTCACGAGTACCCGAGTTGCGCACGACATCTCCACTCCACGCGAAGCCGCCCCCACTCGCGTTCAACATCATCTCGTGAACCCCTGTATCACGCTTGCCCCGACACTGACCCAGCTTTGATGAAACCCCTCACCATCGCGACTAACAATTTCGAGACATCCAGCAACTACAGCCTTCACCACGTCGCCAAACCCATCGCGAGTCTCATCGCCTCGTGCCCTACTTCATCTCGTGGCCACCTGATCATGCTTGCGATCCAATTTGATGCCATCGAAGTCGAATCGCGGCTACCCTAGCGAGCAACTCGAGCTCGATTCGACATGGATTCCGTGCGCCCTCTATATTTTTTATGAACGTGATTTTGATTTGAAGCAAAAATGAAAAGGGGAAAAGAATAGAAGGAGGTAGCGGCTTTCTCTTCTTCTTTTTTTTTTTTTTTTTTTAGAATAACAGATTCGAGCATGATAAGAAAGAGGGGAAACGAAGAGGGCAGAGAGCTTCAAAAAAAAAAAAAGAGATATGAGAAGGAGATGGGAACGGAGAAACAAGAGTTTTATCGATAGAGAGTGAAGCGTATTGGAGAAGCGAACGATAGTGTATTGAGAAAGATACGTTGATTATTTTCTTTTAAACGTTATAATTTAAAATCTTCTCGAATTCAATATAAATTATAGCGTGCATGCTTATCGTACAATCACACGGTCACTCTAAAAATTACGAAATTTGAAATCCGGCAATAATTTAATATTACAGATCCAACGGAATCGATTTCGTTGAATTCCGAGACTATGCCTCGAAAGGCTATTTTCAATTGTCAATTTAAACAATGTAAATTTAAAATTTAACAAATGACAATTAAATTCAATTTTAATCCATCTACTACTTTCAGTATTATCAATATATATTTTATAAGCCGTTGAAATATTTTTAACAAGCTTACAACTCTAAATTTTATATTTTACCCAATATCTAACTACCACTTTAATAATTTATTCAATAGGTCGTTATATTTTAAATTTTGAATTCTTTTTATTAAATAAAACAGCTTTTCATATTCAAAATCAAATTATAATCCAAATTAAATATTTAAATTCATTTTAAATATTACAAATTAACTGTTGAAAAAGTCGGGTCATTACAAATCTCCTATTGATTTTTAATTATTTATTTATCACAGCTTGGCATTGTGATTATTATACGTTTAGTAATATCTCTTATTCTATATCATTTCATCTGATATTTATAGCTAGACTGGTCCGTTTATTATTTTCTGCTTAGATAATACTCGGGTTAGACTGAGATGTTACAGGTGCTTCTGCTTGACTTCTCTTCTGGGGTTATCATCCTGACTTTTGGTTAACTACTTAGATTAGTAGTTTTTGTTGTATACATTTGAGATATAGATTCATAGTTGTGTACTTATTCTTTTATATAGCACATGTCGCTATTCTTTTGTGTCATTGTGGATCTTTTAGACCTCTACTCTGATGAACACTTTTATGTGTTAGATTTATTTATGTCTATTTCTGCCTTTGTGATATGAATTATCTGTGACTGATTTATGTTATGTTTATTTCTATATTTGTTTCCGAAGACATTATAGCCACTGTGTAATAGCTTTGAGTTTGTGTCGGCATGTCGGACTTCCTCTGGAAAAGAATGCAAGTTATATTTTATCTCGCATATCGGTACTCGCGCAAAGAAATTATACAGATGGTCGCTCCTCAACAGCCTTATTCTTCGTGCTAGTTGACGGCATTACACAGTAGTGTCCTTGTCGAGCGTGGGTATAGAGGTGGATCGTCACACTAAGGGTAAATTAAGATTATTTAATAATACGGAGTTTATTAAGTGAATGTTAACGCTAAAATGTGAACGCTAACACCCCGGTAGTTGAAGTGTAGTTGTGAAAGCACCACCCGATAGATCGGGAAAGAATTACAAGCAAGTAATAGCAGAAAAGCAGTAAACAACAACAATTTTATAGTGGTTCGGCTTAAGGGTATAGCCTACGTCCACTCTAAGTACTTTTATTAATAATCTCGTTACAAGCTGATACAATTCTTCTCAAGTACAATATACTTCAAGCTACAAGTGATTTGGAACAAGTCTTAAGCTTCAATGTCGATTAAAGTCTTTAAATTCATGTTGAAGATGTGTGGTTTCTTCGTGAAGTTCTTTGATGTATTCCTCTAATCTTGAAAGCTCTAAGTGTTGATGAAGTTCTCAATGCAGCAAGGTAACAGTGTATGAAGAGAATGTGCCCAAAAGTCCTTTGAATGTTGGAGGTGGTTGTCTATTTATAGAAAGTTCCGGTCTGGAATTATTGCCAAGTCCTAAGTCGTGGCCGACTTACGTTAAGTCGTAGCCGACTTAATATGAGTCGTGGCCGGTCCATCTGGCCCCTTCATGGCTTCACAAGAGTTCACTTGCACAAGTCTTAGGTCGCCTCCGAGTCAACACCACCCCTTCTTAGTAATATGGCCTCGGGTTTGCATTTAATAGCTTTAAGTCGTTCACGACTCAGATTAGGTCGTGAGTCGTGACCGAGATGACTGGGAGCTGAATCGTGCACGAGTTAAGAGGCTGTTGTGCTGAGTAGCTGCATTGAACTCATCTTCCTTTTCTTGAGTCGTGAACGAGCTAACATTGGTCCTAAATCGGTTGTGACTTGGGTCGGCAACTATTCTAGGTCGCCAGCTTGGTAAAACATTAGATCGGTAACTCGGTCAAGTCACTGAGTCGGCATCTCTTTTAGGCCTTAGGTCGGCCTTCCTATTAAATCGGCATCCTCTGAGTCTTAAGCCAGTACCCACGTTAGGTCATCCACTGTTTTAGCCTTAACTCGGTATTTCTTAAGTCGGTATGCCTCTCAAACCTACTAAGTCGGTAACCCTTTGAGCCTTAAGTCGGTCTCCCTGATAAGGCAGTTAGGTCGGTATCTATGTTGAGTGTTAGGTCGGCATACCCCTTAGGCCTTAGGTCGGCATGCTTCTAACTGTTAGGTCGGAACCTCTTGATGCACTAGATCGGTAAGTCATGGTCGAGGCGGAGTTAACATTTGCCCCTCGAAGTATACGCCTACTGGTTAGGTCGTGTGCTTCGATAGTCCTTAACCCGTCTCCTTTTAGGTCGGTAGGTCGTACGCGAGCTAATAGTTAAGTCGCATGCGCCGCTCCAGATCCCTTCATTGCAAGATATAAATCGCAACCTCTTCTTCTCTCTCATTACTTGCTCTCTCGATCCCGCCATTAAAAAATTTCTCCAAGCTTAAAAAGGCGATTTTGCTTCGTCAACCACCGATAATTATTACGTAAGTGAATTTTCCTCAATCATAGGTTATTGTTGGTCCACGAACTCCATTATTCACACCTAAACCACCACCTCGCATAATGCTTCATCATGAATTCCATTGCACCCATGGCCGATGGAGTTTATGTTGTTTGGTTCGATATTAACTGACCGATGATGAAGATGATTCAAGCTAGTTGAATTTGATTCGTGCTAGGGTTGTAAGGTGTTGATCTCGCGGCAGTTTCGAACTACTTGGTGGGACGATCCGATAGCTTGAATGAAACGAAGATTGTGGTTGATGGAATAGTTATTGGGTTATCGGGTCGATGGCCGTGGGATGTTGATTCGGGAACGAGTCAGTGAAATTGGATGAACTAGTCTTCGGCCGACCTAGCCCTTAAGTGAAGTGGTCTAAACTCTAAGTCGCGGCCGAGTTGAACCTTGGGGGAAATCTGCCGATTTAACCTTCTACCGATTTATCCTTGAACCGCGGCCGAATTAACCCCTAAGTCGTGGCCGAGTTAATCCCTTAAACCGTGACCGAGTTGGCTCTTAAACCGCTGCCGAGTTAACACTTAAGCTTTGGGCATGCTGACTTTTTTGAGAGCATAGATCCACTCTGAGTTTCTGACTTGAACTGTCAAACTAAGTTGCCTAAATTTTGAACTGCCCCAACTTTTAAATTTGCTTGAATCTCATTGTATTATTTCACAGATCGTATTAACTTATAAGCTGCTAACCTGCTGAAAATAACAAACAATGAAAACCAAGGCGAAAATACTGCCATTGACTGCCCACGTCAGATGACAGATTAGTTAAAACAAGACAGGCAACTTAATTATATTGCATGAAATGTTTGTGAATCAATCAATTAGAGTTAAACATTAATGCAAAGTATCAATAATCTGAACTGATTTATCTGCATCAACATCTTACTTGCATATTTAGGCTTAAAACAATAGTCCCCGAATTTCATAACTAACAAATGCTTGCTAGTTTTCATTCCAGTTATATTTGTTTGCTGCTTGATTGATTTTACACAACACTTCACACACTTTAGGAAACGTGCACCTTCATGTTTGAATACCCAGTTGTTTATGTAGAGTGACTTCCCACCGAGAAGAAGAAGTGGTGACTCAAGAGGAAGAAACTTTCCCGATAGCTGTTCCCATAGAGAATCCTCCGGAGAGAACCTCGACTATTCTATCTTTGAGAGCGTTTATTCAGCTGCGCACTCAATTTGGCTTTGCCGAAAGTGATGTCCAACTCCCTGGGCCAAGTGATACTGCTGACAATCCTCCCTATGGTTTTGTTGCAGTCAACCGCCAAATGTGCTTAAGTGGGGCGATTCCTCCTTTTAACGACTTCCTTCGAATTCTTCTCCTTCGGTTGACGATTTCTCTGTTCCAACTTCATCCTAATGGCTATGCCATCTTGATGGGGTTGTGTGTTTTGTTCAGAAGAACTCTCGATCGCCTACCGAGTTTTTAAGAAATCCGTTATCTGTGCTCGTTTGCAAAGAGTAAAGATCATCCTTCCCTTATTATTGTGAGAAGTGCTAGAAACCGCAAGCTCATCTCCGATCTTACTGAAAGCGTTCATGGATTTTTGAACCAGTTTTTCTTTGCCCGCTGTCCCCCAGGGTTTTACGCTATTTGGAGAGTAGGAAGTAAGATTAGTGTTTTATTTCTTCCGTTTTGAAACCTTTTCGAGATCCGAACTTTCAGTTGCTAATTTCATTCTTTGTTCCTTTCAGCACTTCCTCTCCCTTCTAGAGATCCAATTCATAAGCAAGTTTTTGAGTGGTTGAGTGCCGTGGCCGCAGAAGAGAGTAGCATAAAATTTCTATTGAGGGATGAATTTTTACATCAACATGGGCTTCTACACGCTTCTCGCTCTATGCATGCTCATGAAGTTCCAACGGAAGTCCCTGATTCTCCGATAAAGACTCCTGAGTCTTCGCTAATGAAGTGCTCCACTTCTGTTGATGTTGCGGGGCCATCTGATAAACTTGCCCCGGTTATCGAAGAAGAAGAGCCTCTGGGATCTTCCCATCATTCACAAGATTCTGGTGAAAAGGCTAAGAAATCCAGTCCTGTCAAGCAAAGCGGGGACGATACCTTCGAAGGATTGAGCGACCTCTTCGCTACTTCACAAGAGATCTTCAAAGATGACCCTACTACTGCCGGGATTTCTTCTTCAGTAGTTGAAGCTACTTCTATTTTGCAACAGTCGTCGTCGACTCAAGAGTTGACGTTAACTATTACACCCACAACCACTCCCCAAATAAAGAGTGGTTCGTAGATTAATGCGCGTAGTTTGCACATCACACACACTTAGAATTTCTCATCACTTCTATGCACTTATCTTCTTGTACTTTAAAGATTTCTAAAGCTTATTATTTTAATTCCAGATTCTCCTATGGGGCGCAGCGGCTCGTACTATGATGATTTCCAGCGCTACGGGAGGCGTAGCCAGTATGATTACAGGCGTTACCTTCCTTCCTACGGAGAATCTGATGAAGAAAGGGCTGCCCGAAAGGCTCATGAAAGGAGGACTGAAGAAGAACGTCGTGAAAGAAGGGAGAGAGAAGAGCGCCATGATTCTTGGCAAAAAGGCGATGACTCCCACAAGAGAAAATCTCATGACGATCGAGGAAAAGGTCACATGGGTGAAGACTTAAGCAAACGAGCCCGTCACAGTGAAAAGCAGGCCTCTACTACTCCTGAGAAAGTTACTACTCCTGCCTCGCTCGACATTCCTTCTGACTCTCCCGCTCTTGGGAAATCAGACATTCAAACGATAATTAGCAGGCCCAAATTTCAAGTTGGACCGGGTCCTGCCACTCTACAGAGCCGGTTTCCTCAATGGTGCCTTAAGGGAGTGAGGTTCGACCTAGACTTGGTCCCCATCGACAAGTCTGCCATGTTGCGCAATCTTGATGCCGTCAAGCTCGATATTGAGAGGATGTCGAACTGGCAAAAACTTGTTGACGAGCTTCAAAGGGTTAACCGTGCCAACATAGAGGCCATGCTTACTATGGAAAACGATAAGGCCGAATGGCAAAAGGTCGTTGAGCAACACGACACCGAAATGAGGAGCATTGCTTCTTACAATGAGGAGCTTGAAGCAAAGGTCGAGGAATTGAAACATGAGCTTGCTGCTTCCTCTACTTCCTATTCTCAAAAAGAAGAAGTGCTCCTGAAACAAGTGAGAGACGCTCACGCTAGCCAAAGGAATGCCGAAGACAGGCTCGAAGTACAAAAAAGAATCAGTGAAGGCTATGCTACTGATATTGCTGAGCTCCGAAAGTAAAACAACTCCCAGGAGGCGGAGATACAAATGCTTAAGCTTCAGCTTGCCAAAACTGAAAGGGAGCGTGATGAGGCTGTCGCCGGCAGAATCGCAGCTGAAGAATCTCATGAGGCGACCAAAAACAGCATCAGCTCAACATTATTCGACTTCTACTTGCACAGCGTCTTGGGGCGTGGAAGCCTCGCTTTTCTAGGTCCCAAGTATGAAATCACTTTAGCTGAGGTGTGGGAGGCCGCCCTTAATATGCTTGGTGCTGAAGGTGCTGGTTATGACGAATCAGCCCTGGAAAGGCATTACTTTGATGATGACGCTCGCGCTGCCCTTGCCAAAGGAAAGGAACAACTTACCAAATTAAGAACTGAAGTGACGGAAGGGGACCGGCTGGGAAAAACCACTTCAACTACTCTAGTCCAGCCACCTTCTTCGTCTGAAATCAACATTATTGGTTCCAGTTCCCATTTTGCACCTCCTACCAAAGTTACCACTGAGATTACAAGCGTACAGGGTGGAGATGAGGGTAATGAGAGTGCTGACGTGCAAGCCTATGAAGTCGATATCAGGAAACCAGCTTCTCCAGGTAACTTCACTGTTAATCTCGCTACTGTAAATCTCACTCAAGTAGACTGCTCACTTGTTTCTCATGGATTCAATGAGCTTCTTGATTATTTTCTGAATCTTGATGAGCCTCCATCTCCTCTCTTTACTGACTTTAACCTCTTTTCTTCTGTAGAGAAAATACCTTCTCCGGTTATCCCTCCTCCGTCTCTTCAAGCGATTCCTCCTTCTGCTTCACAGCCCGGATCACAAGAGGAGCAAATAGAGGCTCTTCATGGCTTAGATGATCCCATTGCTTCACAAGAGCAGAAGGACGAGGGACTTGAGGGAGGTGAAATATCCCCGGAGCGGACTCCCTCTGATGAGATAACTTTGTCCAAACTCATTACTCCAGGGAGCGAGTCTTCCTCAAAGAGGAGAAGGAAGCAAGGAACATCAAGGAGGAGAGGGAAGAAAATCGTTGCTACCGAGGAGGAACCAGAAGTTGGGCCAGCTGCACCTCCCTCTCCTTCTTCCCTTATGCCCACAGACCGACCTGAAAAGCTAACTATTCGGCCGGGTAAAGGGTCTAAAGGTAGCAAAAGGAAGTGAAGATTTTAGCTTGTTGTCTTTTGTATGTACTGGTCGAGAACTGTGCGAGTACCGGCCCCCGCTTTTCTTTATTTTGAAACCTGTACCTGCATTATAGTTGAATAAAATGATTCTTTGTTTGTACAGACTTTTGTTTGAATTTGAGAATGCATTTATTATTCATTTTGCACAAGTTTACTTATGATATTGCAACGGGCTTGTGGTATGTTGCTTGAGTATTATCTTACCGTCGTAGCTATACCGTTTCGTATGTAACTATACCATGTTGCCCCCATACTATAAGCTTGTTGCAATATTTTATATTTCGTGGGGACTTGCACTCTTATTTGCTGAAGAGTAATTATTTTATTCTTGAAGAAATTTTTTGTAGAGTACAATTCCCTTGGTATAAATTTTTACGCTTTGTCCTTTGAAGAAATCACTTTTGCTTATGTACATATTTTACCAAGTGATTTCCTTTTTGTGGTAAAGCGGACCTCTTGAAGGGTACTTTAACTTTTTTTTTTTTTTTTTTTTTTGAGGAAGATCATTCTCCAGAATAGGTAGATTTCTCTTCCTTTGGAAGTTAAATTATGTTTTTGATGAGGATTTTTTTTTATAGAAAGTTGTACCTCTGGGGAGGGATTTTTTCACGTTTCAACACTTGGAAGTTTTATTTCGATCTCGGTGAAACGTGTACCTCCAAAGAGTTGTGCCTTTAAGGAAAGCCTTTTCACGTTTCAACACTTGGAAGTTTTATTTCAATCTCGGTGAAACGTGGGCTTCCGAAGAGGTCTTTCTTCTTGCTTGCATTTCAACTCTGGTGAAGTGAAATTCCGAAAAGCGGCTGTTACACTTCAACTCTTGGTGATATGTGCCTCCGAAGAGGTCTTTATTTTGTTTGCATTTCAACTCTGGTGAAGTGAAATTCCGAAGAGCGGCTGTTACACTTCAACTCCTAGTGAAATGTGCCTCCGAAGAGGTCTTTATTTTGTTTGCATTTCAACTCTGGTGAAGTGAAATTCCGAAGAGCGGCTGTTACACTTCAACTCCTGGTGAAATGTGCCTCCGAAGAGGTCTTTATTTTATTTGCATTTCAACTATGGTGAAGTGAAATTCCGAAGAGCGGCTGTTACACTTCAACTCCTGGTGAAATGTGCCTCCGAAGAGGTCTTTATTTTGTTTGCATTTCAACTCTGGTGAAGTGAAATTCCGAAGAGCGGCTGTTACACTTCAACTCCTGGTGAAATGTGCCTCCGAGAGGGTTTGCATTGCCTGGAAGTTACTCTCTCATGGTTGGAGGGTCATGACTCCTCCAATCTTTTTTGTTGAGTAGAGAACTTTCTTTTTTGTGGCATATGTCCCATTAGAGGTCTTTGTCCTCCGAAGAGTTGTGCCTCCGAAGAGGAGCATTTTGCCTCTGAAGAGGGCTTTGGTCTCTGAGGAGAAGCATTTGGTCTCCGTAGAGAAGCTTTTTGCCTCCGAAGAGGGCTTCGGTCTCTGAGGAGAAGCATTCGGTCTCCGTAGGGAAGCATTTCGCCTCCGAAGAGGGCTTTGGTCTCTGAGGAGAAGCATTTGGTCTCCGTAGAGAAGCTTTTTGCCTCCGAAGAGGGCTTCGGTCTCTGAGGAGAAGCATTCGGTCTCCGTAGAGAAGCATTTCGCCTCCAAAGAGGGCTCTGGTCTCTGGGGAGAAGCATTCGGTCTCCGTAGAGAAGCACTTTGCCTCCGAAGAGGGCTTTGGTCTCTGAGGAGAAGCATTTGGTCTCCGTAGAGAAGCATTTCGCCTCCAAAGAGGGCTCTGGTCTCTGAGGAGAAGCATTTCGTCTCCGTAGAGAAGCACTTTGCCTCCGAAGAGGGCTTTGGTCTCTGAGGAGAAGCATTTGGTCTCCGTAGAGAAGCATTTCGCCTCCAAAGAGGGCTCTGGTCTCTGAGGAGAAGCATTTGGTCTCCGTAGAGAAGCATTTTGCCTCCGAAGAGGGCTTCGGTCTCTGAGGAGAAGCATTCGGTCTCCGTAGAGAAGCATTTCGCCTCCAAAGAGGGCTCTGGTCTCTGGGAAAAGCATTCGGTCTCCGTAGAGAAGCACTTTGCCTCCGAAGAGGGCTTTAGTCTCTGAGGAGAAGCATTTCGCCTCCAAAAAGGGCTCTGGTCTCTGAGGAGAAGCATTTCGTCTCCGTAGAGAAGCACTTTGCCTCCGAAGAGGGCTTTGGTCTCTGAGGAGAAGCATTTGGTCTCCGTAGAGAAGCATTTCGCCTCCAAAGAGGGCTCTGGCCTCTGAGGAGAAGCATTTGGTCTCCGTAGAGAAGCATTTCGCCTCCAAAGAGGGCTTTTCACATTTCATCTCACGGGAGTATGTTGACCGGGTGTGGTGAAATGCGTGCCCCTAAGTAGGGTTATTGTCAGGAAGTTTGGAGTTTCCTTTTCTCGGTTGGATGGATTCTCGGGAGTATGTCGACCGATAACTCCATGACTTTGTAACAAGAAAGACGCCCCTTTTTTTTTTTGGTGAAGCCCGCTTGAGGTCTTTATCCTCTGAGGAGTTATGCCTTCAAAGAGGGCTTGTGCTTCTGAAATATTCTTTTTGCTGGCTGACGCTTACTCTCGCATGTCTCTTTGTCGTTGATTCATGTTGACAATCCCCATTGCTTCGCAAGTGTCACCACTTTCAGCTGCCAAGCCTCTCCCTTTCCCAAAGGAGTATATTTTATAGTTAAGCAAATTGGTGGTGGCAGATATAGGTTCTTTAACTTGCTGTTTGTTTGTTCAAGCATTTGCAGTTAGCTGTATATGACCTGCTTCTATCCACCTTGCTTACTTTCGTCTGAAGTTCTCCTTTTGTAGGATTTGAATATGGGAATTTTGAATGGCTCAGTGCTTGACTGCTGGATGATGTCGCGGATCACTTGGTCTTGTGACTGGTAAGCTTTGTTTTTATGGCCTGCATTATTAAATCATTTTTTTTAGTAACACGATTAACGTATTTCATATGCCGAAATAAAACAAAGCAGTTTATAGTAGTAGGGAACACAAGAATTATAGCGGTTTAGCCGAAACTGGGCCTATATCCACTTTATAGCTTTTGTTATTCGCCTGCCTTGCAATTGCCCTTAACAAGAGAATCGTATATTTGTAAATTCTTTGCAATATTTCAGCAAAGTTTTCATGTAAAATATGGATGTAAATGGTTGCTGTTCCAAGTTCTTGGAATTGGTTCTCTTTTGACAGTTGTGAATTTGATTGATTATATTAGCAATTCCTTAGTGCCGCCCTTAAGTGTGCATCTTTTCTTCTGTTGGCGGGTGATTTTAACTGAAGAATCATACTCTAGCCAAATCTTATTTGTTTGCTTAGAGTACTTCTTATTCAGGATTTGACCCTGGAATTCTGTTTTTTAAGGCTTGCTTTTGAATGCTACCAAGGGTTGCTTGATATTGCAATGAATCAGCTTGATATTGATTGCCTGCAAATTTAGATCGATAATCTTAGTGATATTCTCAGAGTATTTCACATATCGAAATAAAATAAGCGAGTTGTAATAATAGGGAAAGCAAGACTTATAGTTTTTATTATTTATTGGCATTGCTTTTACAACAGATTTTGATACAAGAATCATTGGATCAGCACTCTTTTACAAATTTGAAACATAGTGTTCAAGTGAGGTATGGAAGCAATTGCTGCCCCAGGCTTTAGGGATTGAATCTTTTGGCATAAGAGGACTGGATGGCAACATCTTTCAGAATCGAAACTTCCTTTCACTTTGAAGGTCTCCTTGGAGCGTGAGCACGTCTTCCCGCCTCATCCAATTTTTCCTTGCCTGGTGAGGGCTTGCTATGATGATACTGATGATAGGACCTTCATCTCCCTGTGCCACGGTTCTTTTATTTGAGCTACATTGTTGAGCGGGAACCAGCTGCACCTTAGAGGATGAGGAGTAGTTAATTCCATCTTTTTTCACATACTGTTGCAGTTCATTCTGCTTGATCAATTCTTCAATCTCCTTCCTTAGATGGCGACATTGGTTAGTTTCATGGCCAGGTTGATTGTGGAATTGACAGAATTTCCCATTGTCTATCGCGCTTCTCCTCATCGGAGATGGTTTGGGGTACACAACAACATCCTTTGTTGCCAAGAAGATATTTTCCGGAGTGTCGGTCAAGGGAGCGAAGTCGGAGGGTATGAAGCGTCGAGCTTTTTTCAAGAGTTTATGCTTTCTCCTTCCCCCATTCTTCTCTTTCTGTTCAATCATTTCTTGTATGTATTCTTCATCGTTACCAGGACTCAATGGGTAATCGTCAACTATTCTTTCAAAATTTCTCCTTGACAAACGTTCGTGGATAGTTGGTCGTGGCCACGAATTCTCTGTTTGGGGGAATGTTCCAATAGTAATGCCAGTTGCTCGTTGAGGAGTATTCCATTCTTCTAAAACCTGGGCCTCTTTGGCAATGGTTTTTATATCACTTTCTAGTCGATGGACTTCTTCCTGCAATGCGTTCATCTTATCCAGTATCCTATTGCTTTGAACTTCCATGTGTTGATATATTCCATATATCACGGCGTTTAATTCAGCCCTTGTGACTCCAATACTTGAAGCTGTTTCACCTAGCGTGGGAAGAGCAATGGCGTTGCTGCAAGTACCTTCAAACCTCAAAAACTTTCGTTTCCTTTCTGAAGCCATAATTTCTGTTAGAATTTTGTTGAACAATGGTTGAAGTTTGTCCTGAGTTCAATTTCTCAGTGAAAGCACCAAAAATGTTAACGCTAAAATGTGAACGCTAACACCCCGGTAGTTGAAGTGTAGTTGTGAAAGCACCACCCGATAGATCGGGAAAGAATTACAAGCAAGTAATAGCAGAAAAGTAGTAAACAACAACAATTTTATAGTGGTTCGGCTTAAGGGTATAGCCTACGTCCACTCTAAGTACTTTTATTAATAATCTCGTTACAAGCTGATACAATTCTTCTCAAGTACAATATACTTCAAGCTACAAGTGATTTGGAACAAGTCTTAAGCTTCAATGTCGATTAAAGTCTTTAAATTCATGTTGAAGATGTGTGGTTTCTTCGTGAAGTTCTTTGATGTATTCCTCTAATCTTGAAAGCTCTAAGTGTTGATGAAGTTCTCAATGCAGCAAGGTAACGGTGTATGAAGAGAATGTGCCCAAAAGTCCTTTGAATGTTGGAGGTGGTTGTCTATTTATAGAAAGTTCCGGTCTGGAATTATTGCCAAGTCCTAAGTCATGGCCGACTTACGTTAAGTCGTAGCCGACTTAATATGAGTCGTGGCCGGTCCATCTGGCCCCTTCATGGCTTCACAAGAGTTCACTTGCACAAGTCCTAGGTCGCCTTCGAGTCAACACCACCCCTTCTTAGTAATATGGCCTCGGGTTTGCATTTAATAGCTTTAAGTCGTTCACGACTCAGATTAGGTCGTGAGTCGTGACCGAGATGACTGGGAGCTGAATCGTGCACGAGTTAAGAGGCTGCTGTGCTGAGTAGCTGCATTGAACTCATCTTCCTTTTCTTGAGTCGTGAACGAGCTAACATTGGTCCTAAATCGGTTGTGACTTGGGTCGGCAACTATTCTAGGTCGCCAGCTTGGTAAAACATTAGATCGGTAACTCGGTCAAGTCACTGAGTCGGCATCTCTTTTAGGCCTTAGGTCGGCCTTCCTATTAAATCGGCATCCTCTGAGTCTTAAGCCAGTACCCACGTTAGGTCATCCACTGTTTTAGCCTTAACTCGGTATTTCTTAAGTCGGTATGCCTCTCAAACCTACTAAGTCGGTAACCCTTTGAGCCTTAAGTCGGTCTCCCTGATAAGGCAGTTAGGTCGGTATCCATGTTGAGTGTTAGGTCGGCATACCCCTTAGGCCTTAGGTCGGCATGCTTCTAACTGTTAGGTCGGAACCTCTTGATGCACTAGATCGGTAAGTCATGGTCGAGGCGGAGTTAACAATGAATATTTCAAGACTAAAAAAATACGAGGTTAAATCGTGATCTGTAGAAAACTGTTAAATTTAACTTCGAAATGTTGAATATTAAAGCTTTGAGATATACTGGAAATTAAATGGTAAAATTGTGATTCAGAACTGTATTCAAAATCAATATAATTTGAATTTGTTTTTAGAAATCTTATTTGAATGGAAATTGATAAATTGAGATTGAATTAATTTGAGTGGGAAAGTCGAGTTGATTATTGAGGAAATTGCAAATACCATACTTTATAAATTATTTAATATGTACATACCATTTTGGGAAATAGATCTATTTGAAATGGAAATGATATTTTTGGTTTTGAAGTATGAATTAATTTGAAATGACTACGGTGTTATAGTGTATATTTCAACATTGTAGATAGTTCCATGGACCTTAGAGGATGGTTATTACAATCATCCTTTAAGTTAATTATATTTCAATTGAAATTTCACTTGAGTTGGATTTATTGATATAACAATGTTAATTCTGACTCGAGTGTTCTGTGTTTTGCTTTACGCTCGGGTCAGACTGAGTGATAAAGCACTCGAGACTCACCTTTGGAGTTTGGAGCTTCGTTTGGAGAACCAACTATCGATTCAGCTTTCAGCTTTTCCAATTGATTGGTTCAGAGAAGTCATCGGTTCGTGTTGGAGACTTGACTGTAGTTGAGATATTCCGTTGTATTTTATTTGTAACTCTGATGTTTGTATATACCTTCATGAACTACTATTTATTTATACCGCTGCGTATTACTGGATTACTCTACGTCTATGATTTTGTGATTGATTTATTTACTGTATATGTTCAGTTTTACCAAATTTTAAAATAATAATCTGATATTTTGAGCAATTCCAGCCCGACATTTGTGGACCCGAATGGTTGAAAATATCAGGTTGTTGCAGTTGGTATCAGAGCTTTGGCTCTAGGTAAAACTTAGCATATATATTAAATTTATTTACAGAATCACTTTCGTTCGAGTTGAATCTCTTCCTTTTGACCCAATTTCCTTTGAACTTTGTAACGTTCCCTGTGGTTCCAAAATTCATTTTTGTCTCTCTCTATTTATATTCTTTTGATTCTGGAGTATCCAAAGACTCCACTGAATGAACTGTAAAGGGAATGAAACTCCTTTACAATTGGCATTAATTCACCAGAGATTTCTATACCCTCGTTTTAGATGCTGCTATCTCTTGTTATGTCGAATTCTATCTCTAGCGGTCGAATGTTGATTTGCCTTAGGATTCCACATCGATCATATTCCTGATGTCATGGTTGACCTGGTTAAGGTTGTACGCGATTTATATAAGTATGCACATCTTCTATTTTAAAATTTTAATTACCTCATCTTCGATGGAGCCTATCTTCGAATCAGCATTCTATTTGATTACAGTTCCTCTTGTTTTAATCTCTATCTTTGTTTTGAAATCCATCCTTGAATCACTCTATGAAAAATCGGGCATGTTTGTATTTTTTTGAAATTGTTTTATATATCGAAATTATTATTTTGATAAGTATGATTTTATCCCATATATAAAAGTGAAAATGTTCTCGATAAGGATTATGTACCTTTTAAAAACGAGAATTCGGAGTTTTGAAAGGATTTGTATTTCGAATTTTTTATAAGAAATTTGATTTATATAAAAATGATTTGTAACTGAAGGGTTTTAATTTGAAATTCGAGAGATTGAATTCCGGTGTTTTGAAATTGATTTTAAGATTTTTGAAAATATGTAATAATACGATTTGAAAGTATTTTCTGAATAAGAAGAGTTTTCAAACGACTCAAAAGAGTTCCAATGATTTCAAAGAAATTTCAAAGAAATTTTCAAGAAAATAGAAGTCTAGAACGCACTTGTGTCGCTGGAAAATAATTTCGGTGATGAGTGCACGCATCATCGACATTGATCTTCGAGTTTCAGAGTGAGGGAGAGGCCACTCTAATAGGTTTGCTATGCGAGTGATTTTGTGAAACAAATTTTGATTCAGATTTTGAAGTATGGTTTGGTATTTGAAAGATATATGTATATATATATATATATATATATATATATATATATATTAAAGGATTTAAAGTAAGCCGGTGTTCAGTCCTCGAGTTTCTGATTGTTTTGCTATAACCTTATCTATTGGAATTGATTTATTGATTTGTTGCTGATTTCCAACTCTTGGATTTGAAAATTTGGTTTCTTCCACTATTTTTAAAGGTTCGAGCACTTCCAAATCAAGGTATAATTTTCAAAGCTAAGTAATCGTAGAAAAGTATAAATCATATGATTAGGTAAATGATTTGAAACTGTTTTGTTAAGTAAATGAATAAGACTATTTTGAATTATACTAATATGGAATTTAGTTTGGATTGTTTTGAATAAAATTTATTTTTAAATAGTTTGAAAGGTAAACTGATCCTTTGAATAGAAATAAATAGTTTAAAGGTTTAAAAAGGGAGTGTTTTAAACTGGTAATCGTTTTGGGTATAATTGATTTTGAGAAAATTATTGGTTTCGAAAACAGATTGGAATTCAAACCTAGATTTATATGATGATTTTGAAAATGAATTTGTTGGACATAAATTAAATTGATTTGGAAACGAGGATGACTTTTTAAACCTATTACCTCGGAAACTTTGAAACTAAAGATATTTAAATTGGAAGAAATTTGGTGAAAGCATATATGATTTTGAAACTGAACTGATATTGAAACAAATTGAAATTGAGGTCCTTTTTTAACTAAATACTTGATTTGGGAGTTATCGAACTTATATAAAAATTGATTTGTATAAGTATGAAGTTGATTTGAAAACTATTGATTTAGGAAGGTACTCAATTTGAAAGGTGTAATCTTGTATAGTCGAAGTACATATAAGTATGATTTGATATACCCTTAATTTTGGAAAGTATCTGATTTGAAAATGAAATCTTATATAATGGACTTATTCTTTTGTTCATTCTCTTATTCACAATTACCGTTTCACAATTTCCAATTTAACTTTCACTTTATTATTAACCTGGTATATTCCCAACACAAAATTTACTTAAGAATTTCACACTTTATTTCTTAAGTTCAATGCAAATATTTTCTTTACTTCTTATATTTAGTTTTAATTCATCATTTTGGTTTATATTTACTTATATGAAACTGGATTTCCAATTCTATATGAATTCAATTTACTTTCATTTAAACATATTGGATTCAATTTATTTTAAACCTTATCTATTTGGTCATTCTTCAATTTGTTTCACTTACTAATTTTTATTTTTATACTTCACTTTGTTTTTCACAAATCAAATTCAATTCCAACTCCAGTTCTATTTACTTACAAATTCAAAACGAATTTCAACATTTAATTTCGCACTAATTTATTTTCGATTGCAAGCTTATTCATTCATTCACAATTTATTTTCCATCTTAATAATTTTATTCCAATAATTTTAGTCTATTAGAATTCTAAAATTCCCCTTTATTCAAATTAACTCGAGTTAATTTCAGTTTAATCTGAATTTCCTAAGTTTTCAAACTTATTATTCCATAGCTATTTTTAATAAAATTCTAGAGTGTTTCCACCTTTTCCAAAACCATTATTGCTAACAATTTGAATTATCCTTTCAATTTCAAAACCAAACCCAAATTTTCCAAATAACTTCCCTTTAAAACAATTTGGCAGCAATTCCTCTTTTGGAAACCCGAAAATGAACACCGATGATGTTGCAGTCATCACCGAAGTTATTTTCCAGCGATCGAAAAGAGTCTAGAGATTTTATCCCTTCAAAACATTTTTTGTAACGATCCCAGTTTTAAAGACGAATTTAAATTTATAATTTAATTGAGTTTTTGGATTAAATTACGGATTTATTTGAAAATTTTCAATTTGATAAGAAATTTATACTTATTTATTTTTGGATTTGATTTGAAACTCAAAATGAATATTTTCAGTTGAATTGAATTATTAATAAAACGTTTAAAGTATAAAATAAAATATAACTACGTATCAATATTGAAAATAAGTGATAAGTGTAAAATATAAAATAAAATATACATTATAAATTTAATACTTAAGTTAGAAATATAATTATAAGATAAATTACAAAATAAAAAGTATATTACAAAGTAAAACTATAACAACATATTAATATAGAATGTCATTAAATTACAAAGTAAACGAGACAAAGAAGTACAAATTCACTTGCTGTAAACAAAATGCTAAAAGGAAAAAAATCAACACATTAGCTAGCAAATGAACAAAGAGGAATGTCTACAATTCAAACAATTGTGTAAAAGTAAACTGTACAAAACAAAATATGTAAACCTGGGAAAGCAAAACAAGAAGTAATAAAACAATTGTCTACAATACAAGTACATATGAGCAAACATAAATGCAAGCTTGTAAAAGAAGATAAAATAAAAAGATTTGTATATCTTGTACACCTAATAGCTCATGCATTTAATGCCAAATCCTCTCAGCATGTCCAAAATCCTCTCAGCCGAAGTAGGCTACTTCTTTTCAGCCTCCAAACAAGGAAAATAACTTAAGTCAAAGCAACAAGAAACTGACTAAAAGAAGTAAGCCTATACCTTGTACAACACTGTCTCTTTTAATATACATCTACTTCATTTCTTTTTTATTCAAACCAAACTTAGTAACCTAACTGAAAGAAAACTGTAAAAGCAAATAGCAAGCAAAAGAAAATATAGAGACATCCTTCAATTCAAAGCAAACAAGATTCATCTTCAGCTTAATAACTCAAAATTCCTTCTTTCCAACAAATCAACTGCAGTCTTCAACATTAGGCTTGAGACCTCTGTTCAAAAGGAACTCAGGTGAGCAGATTGACCTAATTATGTTTTAATTTGTTATCTGTGGTTAATCTATGATGAATGCTTCCAGTTGTTGTTGAATGATTGTCTGCATGTATATATCTATGTAGATTTACCTGTGTATTACTTGTGTATTGTAGTTGATACTCTGTTTAAGTAACAAGCTAACAAATTTAAGAAGAAAATTAATATCTAAAAATATAAAAAAAAGATTTGAGTAATGATCTTTTAATGATATTAGGCTGCAATTACCTGATTAATTTTTGAAAACCCTGGAAAGCATAAACAGTCAACAGGAATACAAAAAACAAGATTTACAGTAAAAAGGAGTCCAATGGCTAAAATTCGAATACTTTAAATTGTTAATTTGACTTTATATCTTGAATTACTACCACAAGTTATGATTTTTAAAAGTTGAATGAAAATTTTTAGTTCAGTAATTCAAAAGCAATTCGTGTTGGAATAAAAATGGAACTTTTACCAATTTCTTGAAATTGAATCAATTTAAATTGATGAAACTTGAATCGTAGCAAATATAGCCACCCCTGATCTCAAGAAAAAAGTCAAACAATTTTTCTATTTAGTGGATTGAGAGGACGAAGACATTTTAGGGTTTATGGACAGTGAAAATGGCGTATGGGTTTTTGGCTCGTGCACACTCGTCGTGGCGTCGAGTGGGACCGGACTTGGAGAGGAGATGCGTGGGGAGGTGTAGCAGCTGTAGGGGGTGATCGCAAGTTCTCCGGTGACCGAAGGTGGCCACGCGGAGCGAAATTTGGTGAACAGGGTGATTCCTGGAGGCTGTTGATAGTTCCATTTTCAAACGCGTCGTCGACTTATGATGTTGGGTGGTTAGATGGGTTGCCGTGGCCATTCGCGACTTGTTGAGGGTCGCGATAGCCACCGGAGGTGGCGGCGGTTCATGTGCACGTGCACGGAGGGGGCGTGGCTGTGTCAGCGTCTTCAGGGATGGGTTCGACTCGAGTTAGCACCCGGGTATGATGGTTTTTGTCTCGGGTATTTTGCATGAGTTTTTCGTGCTGTGTTTTTCGTTACTTGACTGTAAAAAGGTAGAAGAGGAAGCGCGAAAGGAAAGGAGCAGGGGGAAGACTCGGGGAAGATATGTGAAAACTCGAAGTGATATTCGAGTAAAACTTGAAAAGTTCTAGGTAGATTTCTTTAAATTGCAGTATTATATTTTTAAAGAAAAGGAAAGAAAAAGATTTTCATCAAGTTGTAAATACTGTGAACTTAATAAGTATTTAATAGTTTTAAATTAAAAATTTAAAACAGGCTTTAATTATCCCAGTTAATGTTTAACGATGTTTTTAACTTTTAATAAATTATTTCAATTAATTAATGACTTTAGTTAAGCATAAAGATAATTAACAATTAAGGTTGTAGTTAGTAATATAATTAATTTTCAAAATTTAAAGAAGATTTTTCTTAAATGTTAAATAAGTTGAATAATTAAAGATGGATAATCAAGTGTCATTAATAAATAATTAATAATTAAAGTTATTAATTAATGGTTAAGGAAAGTAATTAAGACCTAATAATTGATTTCAAAATAATTTATTAATTTAATAATTTGAAAAGGAATAGGAATAAAATTTAAAATTTAGTTAATTAAAATGGATAATTTATTATTTAAATTAATTAATGATTTGGATTAATTAAATAAATAATTAAGGATTTAATTACTTAATTAAGGTTTAAAGATTTATTAATTAAGGAGTAATTACTTAGTTATTGCAAATTTATTTAAAGATAATAAATTAAGGATTTAATTACTTAATTAAGGTTTAAAGATTTATTAATTAAGGAGTAATTACTTAGTTATTGCAAATTTATTTAAAGATAATAAATTAAGGATTAATTATTAATGAAGAGTTAATTAATGATTTAATTAAAAGGTAATTTATTAAATGTTTTGAAATTAATTGATTATAAATTTACTATGACTAGCAAATTTACTCATAGACATTAATCTGATTTAAATTAATCAGATAATTAAATTGACCCTATTTATGAATGTTTGGATTAGATTGGATGATGAAATGTTTTAAATCCCTGACATGTGATGCTTTGTGTTATATCCTGATTCGTATTGTGATCTGTAATGTAATTAGTTATCTGTGAGGTAATTCATTACCTGTCATACGTATATCTGTGATCTGTGAATGAAGACAAGAGTTATAGTTTATATCACTTATCGGATATATATTGTCGTATTTGATCTGTGATGATTGAATGATGTTGCACTATTGTGTTAAACCCTTGGACCACACTTATACATACACAAATATGGATTTCACGTGGAAATCGGTTAAGTCACAGATTTTTAAATAAGTTTGAATTTGAATTTTAAATTCAAATAGTTTTGGAAATAAATTAAGTTTTGATGGGGAAAACTTTTGAAAAGCTGTTATAGGAATAAAAGTTATTTTTGAATAACTAATAAAGATTTGGAATTTGAATGATCGGATTTAAATTGAAATTCAAAAATCTGAAATCGAATTCTATGTTCAGTATTTATGATTTAAAAGGGATTTTACAAGTTATATGGGTTTAAACCATTTTTAAGCGTTGATTTGGAAATTTGAATTAAACCAAAGATTGTAACTTGTATAAATGGAATCAGGGTTTTTTTCCAAAATAAAACTATTGTTTCTAAGTGATAAAAAGCTTTCATATGAGTAAGAATTTCCAATTTATATTAAGGAGATTTCAAGTTTGAATCGAAAATAATTTTTCAAGTTATGAATGAATCTTTGGAAACAAGTTTTGAAAGCTATGAGATAAATCTTTGATTTAAAGATTTAAATGAGTTAATCAAATTGAAACGGAATTTGTTCTGAAATCCGTAAATGAATCTTTGTGAAACTGAGTGAACTTTGTGAAATAAACCTTTTTGTTTAAAAGATTTGAAATGGTAATTGGTTTAAACCATTTGAAAGAAAGTTTGGAATTATTAAGTTGTGACTTAATCGAAATCTCATATCCATATGTTTAAATGTTGCGCTCACTATTCGGGTTAGAAGACCGGTGGTGAAGACCGGTTATTTGCGAGAACGATAGGATGACCTATCGATTGTCTCTGCACTGAGTTGCAACGGTATAGAGACTCCCTAAGTGATGGGAAGTCCAATCGGGATTGTGAATACCCGGATTGCAAGGGCTTCATTGGAAGTGCCTTCGGTTCTGTTCGAACCCAGAACAGACTTGTATGGATTGTTATGTCTGACATTACAAATTGAGATATAAAGCTGATTGCTTTCAAATATATTTCTGTTGGTGGCGGAGAATTTATTCTCTTAGCTTAACACCCTTCTCTGAGACGTACGAGCTCAGAGGTTATGTAGTTGATGGTTATCAGCGATATATTCCCAATTTGGTAACGTGACATGCTGAGTGTTGCTGTGAAACGATCATTGTGTTGATCATTTGTGATATGATCATTTATTTGATCTTTTATCTTTGTGATCATTTCTATGATCATTTGTTGACCCATAGCATAGCTTTTGTATAAAGTGTGGCTTTGTGGACGAGACTTCGTCGAGCCTCACAAACCGGTAATGGTCGAAACAGGAATTGTGCGGCAAGGTTTTCAGGGATAGCTTCCCTAGGGTATGACCATTCCTTGTGGAAAAGGGTAGTATCATGGTATGGAGCCCAGATACTTACTCACGTTGAAACACTTTATTTATCATTGTGTGATGTTGGTTGGAGAGCTCTCGTTTAAAGGTCCCAAAGGACCGGGAGTGGCATATCTGAGGTTTTGTATATTCCCCGGGAAGGGGGTAGCCGGCCTTGTTTGGCAGAGATCCAGTTGGGTTCTCGGGGCGTCCTTCCAGAGGCGTTTCCATGTGGTAATGGGAAGTTCCTTGGCCTGACCATTTGTTGGAAAAATCCATTCATCCAATACGAGCCTTGTACGGTATTAGTTGTATTACCTGCCATCTACTTATGGTAGCGCCCCACTGTTTGGATGGTAGCTATAGTAGACATAGTTCAAAATGTCTATGTTGGCTAAGATTTATATCTTTACTTTCGAAATGATTTTTCATACACTATGCACTAGTAATAATATCAAATGTTTCTTTTTAATGCGTATCAAGCATCTTTGACTATCATAAGGAGAAATCTCCTCCGATTCTGCGTTTGCATTGTGTGTGTGTGCGGGAGGCCTTATGGTAGTCTCATTTCTAAAAAGCATTGCGAATCTATTTTAAAATATTTCGTTGTTTGTTTTTAAAGATAAACTGTTTTTGTTTGCTCACACCAGTCCCACGACTGATCCAGAGTTTATTGTTTCTTTCCTAAACTCTGGGTGCTCAAAATTTTTCCACACGGGCAGTCTAGAGTTTGGTTTTTCAGATAATTAGATTCAGTGGATTATCTAGAGCTAGTTCAGTTTCTTTGGATATGGATGAGACTTGCTTAGCTTGGTGCAATCTTGATGGTGGATCGAGCTAGGAGTTTTGGAGCTTTGTCTTTAGAGCGTTTTAGATCAGAGCTGCAGTATTATATTCTGAGAAGACTTATCTCATATTGTATCGTGTTCCGCTATATTTTATGTTGCATATTCTCTGATGTTGATGATTATCATTGTATCAAATTGATGTATCGGATATTGTTTTCATGTTATATTAGTGATATCATCTTTTATTTCCGCTGTGTTATTTATCATTTAATGGTGTTGCAAGCTCCCGCGAAACGAATTTGATGTTGTTTGTTGGACATCGAGTTTGGGTCGTGACAAATTGGTATCAGAGCTGAAGGTTGAGTAAGAACTTTAGCTACGGAGTGTAACACCTTAGATGGCTCATTAGAGATAGAGTGAAGTATACCCTAGAATGAGTACAACCAGTGGAACCAGAAGCCAAATTTCTTAATCTATTCTTTTTATCTGTTGTTATTATCTAAGATATTTTGTCCGAATGCCTAAATCAGATTTCTTACTATTTACAGATAGTAAGAATGAGTGGAAGAAGAGGACGAAATAGGAGACAGGAAAATACCACTTCAACTGGTCAAAACCCTGCAACGACAGATATTTCTATTCAATCTCAAATGAATTTGGCTGATTTATATCAAAAGTTTTCTAGACTTGGTGGAAAGCCGTTCAGTGGCAAAGAAACCGTTATCGAAGCACAAGCCTGGATTCGATCGTGCGAAGAGATTTTCAAAGGACTAAAATTAGAAAATGATCAGATGTGATTGATAGCTTCTTGGCAACTCCAGGAAGAGGCTTTAGTTTGGTGGGAAACTGTTACCGTGGATGAGTTGGCACATGAATTTACTTGGAGTCGTTTCAAGGAAGTGTTTGAGCAGCGATATATGTCGTCTGCTGGTATCTCTAGAGTGTACCAGGAGTTTATGGATTTAGAGCAAGGGAGTTTATCATTTGAAGAATACTTAAACAAATTTATTGAATTATCTCGATTTGGTCCAGAATTGGTGAATACACCGTTAAAGAAGAATGAAAAGTTTGTTCGGGGAATGAACAAGGAGATTCAGGAACGGATGACTACTCACGTCAAGGAATCTTTTTCTGAATTAATTGATATGGGCTATAGATATGATACTCTAGAAAAGCAAAAATATCCGGAGGAGAATGGAGATGCAAGTAATCTGAATTGGAGAAAAAGGAAGTTTGGCGGAAAGAAATCGAGGAAAAATAAAGGAAAGAAGAGTATACAGAAGAAAAAGAAGGATGTTACTTGTCTCAATTGCTTAGAGAAAGGTCACCACTCGGATAAATGTAAGAATTCTTGGATGCCAGGAATGAGAGAGCCATTTATGAGGCCAGATCAGGAATCTACTGGGTGCTATAAATGCCGCAAGCCGGGACATAGGATTAAAAATTGTCCAGCCAAGAAGCAAACTTTAGTAAAGAAAGTGTATGCAATTAGAGATGATTCTTCAACCTCAACAAGCTGATTTAGGAAAAGAAATTTTATAAGGTAATCTTCACGTTTACGATGAAATTGTTCGAAATTTGTTCGACACTGGAACTATCATTAGTTATATTTCTCAGCAAATCGTAAATGAATTAAATCTTGAATCTGAAATCGTAATCGAATCTATTTCTATCTATTTCATTGGGTTTCGGTTTATTCTACGAACGATTGGTTATCCATTCGAACTAACCAATACCCATGTATACTTCATAGATCAGATAACCCAATTGTTTCATAGTAGATAGAGTTGTTCTCACATCTACTGTTAATATTCTGATTTGGTAAGCCAAATCCAGAATTGATATCTAGTTTGATCTGGAAAGATATTCCTCTATCATTTATCTATCTTTGTTACCTCTCTCTGGCGAATTTCGAGGACGAAATTCCTTTTAAGGGGGGAAGTCTGTAACGATCCCAGTTTTAAAGACGAATTTAAATTTATAATTTAATTGAGTTTTTGGATTAAATTATGGATTTATTTGAAAATTTTCAAATTTGATAAGAAATTTATACTTATTTGTTTTTGGATTTGATTTGAAACTCAAAATGAATATTTTCAGTTGAATTGAATTATAACTAAAATGTTTAAAGTATAAAATAAAATATAAATACGTATCAATATTGAAAATAAGTGATAAGTGTAAAATATAAAATAAAATATACATTATAAATTTAATACTTAAGTTAGAAATATAATTATAAGATAAATTACAAAATAAAAAGTATATTACAAAGTAAAACTATAACAACATATTAATATAGAATGTCATTAAATTACAAAGTAAATGAGACAAAGAAGTACAAATTCACTTGCTGTAAACAAAATGCTAAAAGGAAAAAAAATCAACACATTAGCTAGCAAATGAACAAAGAGGAATGTCTACAATTCAAACAATTGTGTACAAGTAAACTGTACAAAACAAAGTATGTAAACCTGGGAAAGCAAAACAAGAAGTAATAAAACAATTGTCTACAATACAAGTACATATGAGCAAACATATAAGCAATCTTGTAAAAGAAGATAAAATAAAAAGATTTGTATAGCTTGTACACCTAATAGCTCATGCATTTAATGCCAAATCCTCTCAGTATGTCCAAAATCCTCTACGCTGAAGTAGGCTACTTCTTTTCAGCCTCCAAACAAGGAAAATAACTTAAGTCAAAGCAACAAGAAACTGACTAAAAGAAGTAAGCCTATACCTTGTACAACACAGTCTCTTTTAATATACATCTACTTCATTTCTTTTTTATTCAAACCAAACTTAGTAACCTAACTGAAAGAAAACTGTAAAAGCAAATAGCAAGCAAAAGAAAATATAGAGACATCCTTCAATTCAAAGAAAACAAGATTCATCTTCAGCTTAACAACTCAAAATTCCTTCTCTCCAACAAATCAACTGCAGTCTTCAACATTAGGCTTGAGACCTCTGTTTAAAAGGAGCTCAGGTGAGCAGATTGACCTAATTATGTTTTAATTTGTTATCTGTGGTTGATCTATGATGAATGCTTCCAGTTGTTGTTGAATGATCGTCTGCATGTATATATCTATGTAGGTTTACCTGTGTATTACTTGTGTATTGTAGTTGATACTCTGTTCAAGTAACAAGCTAACAAATTTAAGAAGAAAATTAATATCTAAAAATAAAAAATAAAAAGATTTGAGTAATGATCTTTAAATGATATTAGGCTGCAATTACCTGATTAATTTTTGAAAACCCTTGAAAGCATAAACAGTCAATAGGAATACGGAAAACAAGATTTATAGTAAAAAAGGAGTTCAATGGCTAAAATTCGAATACTTTAAATTGTTAATTTGACTTTATATCTTGAATTACTACCACAAGTTATGATTTTTAAAAGTTGAATGAAAATTTTTAGTTCAGTAATTCAAAAGCAATTCGTGTTGGAATAAAAATGGAAATTTTACCAATTTCTTGAAATTGAATCAGTTTAAATTGATGAAACTTGAATCGTAGCAAATATAGCCACCCCTGATATCAAGAAAAATGTCAAATAATTTTTCTATTTAGTGGATTGAGAGGACGAAGACATTTTCGGGTTTATGGACGATGAAAATGGCGTATGGGTTTCTGGCTCGTGCACACTCGTCGTGGCATCGAGTGGGACCGGACTTGGAGAGGAGATGCGTGGGGAGGTGTAGCAGCTGTAGGGGGTGATCGCAAGTTCTCCGGTGACCGGAGGTGGCCACGCGGAGCGAAATTTGGTGAACAGGGTGATTCCCGGAGGCTGTTGATAGTTCGATTTTCAAACGCGTCGTCGACTTATGGTGTTGGGTGGTTAGATGGGTTGTCGTGGTCATTCGCGACTTGTTGAGGGTCGCGATAGCAACCGGACGTGGCCGCGGTTCACGTGCACGTGCACGGAGGGGGCGTGGCTGTGTTAGCGTCTTCAGGGATGGGTTCGACTCGAGTTAGCACCCGGGTATGATGGTTTTTGTCTCGGGTATTTTGCGTGAGTTTTTCGTGCTATGTTTTTCGTTACTTGACTGTAATAAGGTAGAAGAGGAAGCGCGAAAGGAAAGGAGCAGGGGGAAGACTCGGGGAAGATATGTGAAAACTCGAAGTGATATTCAAGTAAAACTTGAAAAGTACTAGGTAGATTTCTTTAAATTGCAGTATTATAGTTTTAAAGAAAAGGAAAGAAAAAGATTTTCATCAAGTTGTAAATACTGTGAACTTAATAAGTATTTAATAGTTTTAAATTAAAAATTTAATACAGGCTTTAATTATCCCAGTTAATGTTTAACGATGTTTTTAACTTTTCATAAATTATTTCAATTAACTAATGACTTTAGTTAAGCATAAAGATAATTAACAATTAAGGTTGTAGTTAGTAATATAATTAATTTTCAAAATTTAAAGAAGATTTTTCTTAAATGATAAATAAGTTGAATAATTAATGATGGATAATCAAGTGTCATTAATAAATAATTAATAATTAAAGTTATTAATTAATGGTTAAGGAAAGTAATTAAGACCTAATAATTGATTTCAAAATAATTTATTAATTTAATAATTTGAAAAGGAATAGGAAAAAAATTGTAAATTTAGCTAATTAAAACGGATAATTTATTATTTAAATTAATTAATGATTTGGATTAATTAAATAAATAATTAAGAATTTAATTACTTAATTATGGTTTAAAGATTTATTAATTAAGGAGTAATTACTTAGTTATCGCAAATTTATTTAAAGATAATAAATTAAGGATTAATTATTAATGAAGAGTTAATTAATGATTTAATTAAAAGATAATTTGTTAAATGTTTTGAAATTAATTGATTATTAATTTATTATGACTAGCAAATTTACTCATAGACATTAATCTGATTTAAATTAATCAGATAATTAAATTGACCCTATTTATGGACGTTTGGATTAGATTGGATGATGAATTGTTTAATATCCCTGACATGTGATGCTTTGTGTTATATCCTGATTCGTATTGTGATCTGTAATGTAATTAGTTATCTGTGATGTAATTCATTACATGTGATATGTATATCTGTGATCTGTGAATGAAGACAAGCGTTATAGTTTATATCACTTATCAGATATATATTGTCGTATTTGATCTGTGATGATTGAATGATGTTACACTATTGTGTTAAACCCTTGGACCACACTTATACACACACAAATATGGATTTCACGTGGAAATCGGTTAAGTCACAGATTTTTAAATAAGTTTGAATTTGAATTTTAAATTCAAATAGTTTTGGAAATAAATTAAGTTTTAATGGGGAAAACATTTGAAAAGCTGTTTTAAGAATAAAAGTTATTTTTGAATAACTAATAAAGATTTGGAATTTGAATAATCGGATTTAAATTTAAATTCAAAAATCTGAAATCGAATTCTATGTTCAATATTTATGATTTAAAAGGGATTTTACAAGTTATACGGGTTTAAACCATTTTTAAGCGTTGATTTGGAAATTTGAATTAAACCAAAGATTGTAACTTGTATAAATGGAATCAGGGTTTTTTTCAAAATAAAACTATTGTTTCTAAGTGATAAAAAGCTTTCATATGTGTAAGAACTTCCAATTTATATTAAAGAGATTTCAAGTTTGAATCGAAAATAATTTTTCAAGTTATGAATGAATCTTTGGAAACAAGTTTTGAAAGCTGTGAGATAAATCTTTGATTTAAAGATTTAAATAAGTTAATCAAATTGAAACGGAAATTGTTTTGAAATTCGTAAATGAATCTTTGTGAAACTGAGTGAACTTTGGGAAATAAACCTTTTTGTTTAAAAGATTTGAAATGGTAATTGGTTTAAACCATTTGAAAGAAAGTTTGGAATTATTAAGTTGTGACTTAATCGAAATCTCATATCCATATGTTTAAATGTTGCGCTCACTATTAGGGTTAGCCGGGAAAGGACCTTTGGGTCGTATAACCCATTCCGCATATGTCATATGTCGTGATGGATAGCATTTGAAGACTGGTGGTGAAGACCGGGTATTTGCGAGAACGATAGGACGACCTATCGATTGTCTCTGCACTGAGTTGCAACGGTATAGAGACTCCCTATGTGATGGGAAGTCCAATCGGGATTGTGAATACCCGGATTGCAAGGGCTTCATTGGAAGTGCCTTCGGTTCTGTTCGAACCCAGAACAGACTTGTATGGATTGTTATGTCTGACATTACAAATTGAGATATAAAGCTGATTTCTTTCAAATATATTTCTGTTGGTGGCAGAGAATTTATTCTCTTAGCTTAACACCCTTCTCTGAGACGTACGAGCACAGAGGTTATGTAGTTGATGGTTATCAGCGATATATTCCCAATTTGGTAACGTGTCATGCTGAGTGTTGCTGTGAAATGATCATTGTGTTGATCATTTGTGATATGATCATTTGTTTGATCTTTTATCTTTGTGATCATTTCTATGATCATTTGTTGACCCATAGCACAACTTTTGTATAAAGCATGGCTTTGTGGACGAGACTTCGTCGAGCCTCACAAACCGGTAATGGTCGAAACAGGAATTGTGCGGCAAGGTTTTCAGGGATAGCTTCCCTAGGGTATGACCATTCCTTTTGGAAAAGGGTAGTATCATGGTATGGAGCCCAGATACTTACTCATGTTGAAATACTTTATTTATCATTGTGTGATGTTGGTTAGAGAGCTCTCGTTTAAAGGTCCCAAAGGACCGGGAGTGGCATATCTGAGGTTTTGTATATTCCCCGGGAAGGGGGTAGCCGGCCTTGTTTGGCAGAGATCCAGTTGGGTTCTCGGGGAGTCCTTCCAGAGGCGTTTCCATGTGGCAATGGGAAGTTCCTTGGCCTGACCATTTGTTGGAAAAATCCATTCATCCAATACGAGCCTTGTACGGTATTAGTTGTATTACCTGCCATCTACTTATGGTGGCGCCCCACTGTTTGGATGGTAGCTGTTGTAGATATAGTTCGAAATGTCTATGTTGGCTAAGATTTATATCTTTACTTTCGAAATGATTTTTCATACACTATGCACTAGTAATAATATCAAATGTTTCTTTTTAATGCGTATCAAGCATCTTTGACTACCATAAGGAGAAATCTCCTCCGATTCTGCGTTTGCATTGTGTGTGTGTGCGGGAGGCCTTATGGTAGTCTCATTTCTAAAAAGCATTGCAAATCTATTTTAAAATATTTCGTTATTTGTTTTTAAAGATAAACTGTTTTTGTTTGCTCACACCAGTCCCACGACTGATCCAAAGTTTATTGTTTCTTTCCTAAACTCTGGGTGCTCAAAATTTTTCCACACGGGCAGTCTAGAGTTTGGTTTTTCAGATAATTAGACTCAGTGGATTATCTAGAGCTAGTTCAGTTTCTTTGGATATGGATGAGACTTGCTTAGCTTGGTGCAATATTGATGGTGGATCGAGCTAGGAGTTTTGGAGCTTTGTCTTTAGAGCTTTTTAGATCAGAGTTGCAGTATTATATTCTTAGAAGACTTATCTCATATTGTATCGTGTTCCGCTGTATTTTATGTTGTATATTCTCTGATGTTGATGATTATCATTGTATCAAATTGATGTATCGGATATTGTTTTCATGTTATATCAGTGATATCATCTTTTATTTCCGCTGTGTTATTTATCATTTAATGGTGTTGCAAGCTCCTGCGAATCGAATTTGATGTTGTTTGTTGGACATCGAGTTTGGGTCTTGACATTTTTCCTAACCCTTAGAAACTATTTCCAATCCTAAAAGGAATTTAATTTCCAAACTTCCCGAATTTCAAATATTATCAAGAACATTTCCAAATATTTCTCTGGAATTCTATTTCAAATTATAAATCTCATTCATAATTTACATTTACAAATCCCATTTGGATTTTATTTTCTTAGCTTTTGGTTTTGATTTCAATTCCTCATACAACGATGATAATAATTTAATATTATCGCTTCCTAGCAACCAAGCAACCATATACTATAATAATTTACAAAGATTATTTCCTTTATCTACGAAAATAGTTTTTTTGGGTAAAATTATTTCATTTACCAGATTTTAAAACAATATCGTGTCAAGTTGTTCTGTACGAGTGTTTAAAGATCCCTATCGATAGAGTTGTACATACTATATCGCCCATAATCCATATACCACTCAACAAACCAATCACCACAATATAAATAATTTTTATATTCACTAATAAATACGCCCTTATATTTATTATTACACTCAAACTCATTATATAGTACTGCTGACTCTACCTTTAATGAGTAACACCCCACAGAGCCAAGGTTGTCGCTAAACCAAATTCTATGACACCAAATGTAACGTCCCAATTTTTCGATGCCCGAAAGTCAACCTCAATACGTCCGCTGTATCCAATGTCGAACGGTCGAATGCCGGAAAATCGAACCGTTAGGGTTTAAAGAAGAAAAAGATAGAAGATGAAACAGAACCAATAACAAAATCTCACAATTCGCAGTGGGACAACATATAATAGATAAATGAATATCTTTAAGACAAAGCAATATATCAGTTATTACATTACATCACATTACATTATCAATAACAACAAACAGCGGAAAAGAATATAACATATACTAGTGATACGCTTCGCCATCAGCTTTCTCCTTATCTCCACTGCATCTCTTTTTCGACTTCGCTCTAGAATAATGATAACCTAACTCTAGGCTACCTGTGTGGAGAAATTGTGGGCACCCAGTGTTTAGAAAGGTAACAATAAACTCCAGGTCGGTCATGGGACCGGTGTGAGATCTTAAAAAAATAGTTATTTTCACAAAGAAAATAAAACGAAATCCGTTATGCTTTTAGAAAATGAAACTACCATAATGTGACGACCCAGAAATTTTAATGAATTAAATTGGAATAATTAATTGATTTTAAATTATTTAAAAGTTAATTTTAACCTGAATTCCAGGTAATAATTTTTACTGGATAATTAAATCATTGAATTATATAGTTTAAATATTGAATTTAATAATTGAAATTTGGTAAATTGTTGAATCAGAAATTTCTAAGCCTGTTTAAAACAATTTGAAGGCTTATAAAATTTATAATGATGATAAAATGGTTGAAATTTAATTTAAAGGTGGTTTGCTTAATTTTAATAGTATATCATTCAAATCGATATTTAAAAATAGACTTCCGAGGCACAGTCTCGGAATTTGACGAAACCAGTTCCATTGGATCCGTAATAATTAGTTATTATCGGATTTCAATTTTCGTAGCGTTTGGATTGACTGTTTGCTTGTATGGGTGAGAAACGCATTGAAATTTAAAACCGATAATTTAATATTTTTAAATCAATTTAAAAGCTAACTCCCACATACGATCAAATTAGCTTCCGAAACACGTTCCGTTGTGTTCAGAACGCGGGTAAAACTTTATAATAGCCTAGCGGCACGCCGCGATGGTGGTTCGAAGTTCGAACGGGGTAAAGTGAAATATTTATAATTAAATATTTTAATCTATTAAATCAAAACCCTAGCTTACCTTACACGACACCGTTCCCAGTTATAACCCACATACCCTTTCCCTTCATAGAGCATCACAAGTTCATTTTCCTCGGTCCATTTTCCAAACAAAAAAAAACACAATTAAATGAAATCTGAGTGAATCGAATTTTCCCCCGTTCGATAATCAATCTTGATCGCACGAGACAAACTTTCCCTTCTCATCCATCTTCATGTTGAACGAATCGAGCAAGAAGAACCAGAGACGATTCGACCTATTCGAATCGCATGATGACTTAGTCGAGCACGATGGCGCGATTAGCATGCGAGGGTGGTTACGAGTTCGGCAGCCAAGACGAGCTCACGTTAGAGACATTGCCTTCGTCGAAGCAGTTAATTCGTAGTTGCGAGGTGAGGTAGTTGGGCTTTAGGGTTTGGGTTAGGGTTGCGTTCGATTTGGGTGTCGCCGTGCATGGCGTGAGAGTGGATTTCATAGCGAAGTGATGCGGAGGCGTGGGGCAGTGGTAGGAGGCTCGCTCGAATGCCTGAAGGCTTCTCTCGCATGGAGGTGAGTAATTTATTTGCAGCCTTGTATGCTTTAAACTTAAACTTATAAAAATGAAATGAAAAAAATAAAATGAATTGTTGTAATCATTTAATTCTTTAAATTATGTTAAATGTTAATTAATGGTAAATGTTTTAGAATGTGTTTTAGCAATTTACCAATAGATAAATTAGGATAGTTAATTAAGAAATATATGTATTTTCAATAATATAAAGGAAATTTATTAGTTAGAATTAAATTATAAGTTAATCAAATTTAATGGCAATGGATAGTTCAATTTGTTTGAATATAAATAACCTATATAAATATTTATACAAGGTCAAAATGTGGATAAACCAAGTCAAGAATAAAGTGGATTGCAAATTCAGGGATCAAAGGTGAGTACATCTCACTCTGATTGATTTTTATTTATTTATTTAGATTTGAATGGTTAAATTTAAATAAATGGATGAATAATTGAATTGTTTGGATGTGTATCTATGATCTAGTGATTTCAGATTTGATTGTTTCTCGAGTTAATTATGGTTTGACTCGAGGTATTTGGGCTTTAAATGGTTTTAAACTTAAAGCATAAATGGAAAGATGGCTCTGTTTAAAATCAAATAGGGTTTAATGATCGATGATTCATTAAATAGGTAAGATAATTTCAATGAAAATTAACTAATTAAATTGATTAATGATTTGGGTTAATTTATTAATTTTATATTAATTTGAAATGATCATTTGATGGTTTAATAAGTAATTACATAATGTAAGTAATAAAATAAAACTACTGGAATGATAAAATGAGAGATAAATTAAGATAATTCAATTAAGGAGAATTGATTCATTTAATGAAGTAAATGAAGGGTAGATAATCACAGGTTGAGATAAATCAAGAAAAAAGTTAATGTTTGCGGTTCAATTTATGATTAATTATTAGATATAATTAATTTAGTCGAGGATGGATCGAAATACAATTGGTAATCATAAGCTTATAAAATTTATGTTGTAATTAAAGATTGGTAAATTGGAATTTGTTAATCCTTATCAAGTGATGTATGAAGACCTAATTAATATAAGTACTTAAGAATTAATTTAATTAATATAGTTAATAAATTCATGAAGAAAATTGAGATTACTTATCGATTTTGGTTAAGTATAATTATTATTGGGAAGTTGATTACGGATAGATGCTTGAATGGAATTGAAGGAAAATTAATTCGGGTTGATTAATTAAGATGAATATTGCCAGGATGATTGAATTATTTGATTTGAATTAAGTAATTGACAAGGTAAAGAATCTAAGTGATTGGAGGTTAAAAATTCAATTAGAATCAATTGAATTAATTTGGAAGCAATAAATTTGCTTATGAATGATTTATTGGTATTAGACGCTTTGAATGAGATGATATCTCTGATATGAAGTGTTGTATTTATCATGTGGATAACTTGTGATTGGATAGTATGAGACTCGGGGAGGCCGGGTTCGGGTATTGGAAGATACTCGAAACCACTTCGTATTTTTATAAATTGATTTGAGAAATCAATAGGCATGAATGAAATGATTTATGTGAATTGGATTATTTTATCTATGTTTGGTACTTAGAAATTTATATGTAAAATAAGTGTTGTCTATAGCAAATTGTGAATTGGTTAAATTGATATAAGTTACCCCCGGTTTATATTAGTTGTATGCATGTATTCCATGTTAGTTGAGTTTACTCACGCTGGTTTCCAGCCTG
The DNA here is from genome assembly GCA_030765085.1 of Allium cepa. Lineage (NCBI taxonomy): Eukaryota > Viridiplantae > Streptophyta > Magnoliopsida > Asparagales > Amaryllidaceae > Allium > Allium cepa. The sequence continues at coordinate 932,982,893 of CM060943.1, read as the reverse complement.
ACCCGGGTGTTACTTTGGTGTAATGCTCGGGTCAGACCGAGTATTACAGATTTTCAGGTAGGTACGTTTGGAGCCCAGGAGGCGAGCTAGATGGCAATATCGTATAGATTATTTCCGTTGTATTGATATTATTGTTAATATGAGACAGGATGATTGTAAATATTCAGTGACTGTACATAATGTGAAACTCGGATGTATTAAATTGTAATCGACCGATATAGTAATCTTTTGTCAACTGTTACTACTTATTATTATATTTTATTCGCTGCGAATGTGAGATGTTATTGTTTCTGTTCTTCTTCTTCTATCTCTTTCTTCTTTTTCACAACTATCTGGAATTTTCGGCTTTGAAAATTTCGGGTCGTTACATTTAGTATCAGAGCTGAAAGGTTAAGCGAGAACCTTGGCTCTGGTGGGAGTTACTCATTAAATAGAGTCCGTAGGACTCTAAAATGAGTTGTGAATATCTATATATGAGCGCGTACTTGTTATTTTCTTATATAAAGGTTTTAAATGATTTTGTATAAAAGTATATTTTGGTACATAAAGAAATATTTCATTCTAATAAATATTAAAGCGATTGGTTGTTAAATTATTGAAATTAAAATATAGAAGTAATATAGTACAACCAAATCAAAATTTAATTAATTGAAATGAAATTCAAAAATTAGAATTCAGAAATTAAATTGTTTAAAAAGCTTTAAATAGAGGTAAGTTGAAACGGGATTCGACTAAAATTCAATGTTGAATTTATGGAAATAAGAATAATATAAAAAGGAAATGGGTATCTAGATATGATAACCTTGGGTATTATCAAAAATAGTTGTTGCATTTAATGATGAGAAATTTGTTATTAAGTAAGTCAAAAGAAGTACATTTATAAGAAGAGTATAGCTTTTAAATTCAAAAGCAATGGAAAATAATAAATAGGTATTATTTAAATAACTGGGACTTGTTGCAAACAATGGGTTGTTTGAAGTTTGATTTGAATTTAAAACCAAGGGTGGTTTAAAGTTTGAAAATATGGATGGTAGGGCGAAGAAATATATATATGTATGTATGTATGTATGTATGTATGTATGTATGTATGAATATACATGATATCAAAGATAATTTGCAATAAACTCTAAGAGGTTGAGTTTTGATTTTTCCCTGAAGTGTGATGTAAAAACCCAAAGTGATATAAGTTTTAAGAGGGGAGATTATTATTGTGATGTTTGAAGATTGAATGAGGTTGATTGGATTAAGTAAATTGGAATTTAACTTTGGAAAAGTTAAATAAATGTAGAGCAAGCAACCTGAATTGAAAATTTCAACATGAAATTGGAATTTAACTTGGAAAGTTAAATGGTTGATTTGAATTGGGAATTTGTGTAATCTCGAAATGGGTTTGAGATTTAAAAATTGAAAATGGATGGACATTTTAAATAAATTGGATGATATTAACCTATTGTTAATAAAAATCTTTAAATTGAAAATGGTATTGTATAAATAAATAAAATAAATTTTGAATAATTGAATTGTAAATTAAAATTATTAAAGAACTAGCTTCAAACGGGGAGATAAAATTTAATAATAAATTAAAATTTTTTGAACTCTTATTTGAACCATCAAATACATAAGTTAAGATAATTTAAAAAGGAATTTTGAGAACTGAACTCAGAAATTAAGTTGATTAAAAACTTTGAATAAAGTTTAATTTGGTTTAAAAAGGTAAACCAACCTTTGAGAATTTAACTCGAACTTATATAATTCGAGACAGTTTAAATTCAAGATTGAAATTTGAATTCATTCAACTTGAATTTATTCAAATTTTAATTTGGTTTGAATTAATTGAATTGGTGATTGAAGATGTATAAGTTTAAGAATTTAAAGGGGAAATTGAATTGGATTATTGGAATGATTTGAATTTGAAATGGGTTCAATCGATAATAATTCACATTGATTGGAATAATATGAAATTAAAATTAAAATCGAACAGGATTAAAATCAACTAGAATTTGATTTAAATTGGGGAAGTAATCAAGATTGATTCAACTTGAATTGGGGACTAATCAAGTCCAATGGAATTTGGAGTTACTTGAATTGGAATTGGGTCAATTTAAATGAAGATTTAAATTGAATTGTTGGGGAAGTGAACAGTTTTGACTCTAGACTATTTTCAATATAAATTGTCTTAATATAAACTTATTTTTCTAAGCTATTAAATATATACAACTTTTCTTTCTTAAAGTCAAATTATTTTATACTTGTTTTATAAGTATTTTGGAGCTAATTAACCATTTTTCAGCTGTTTTCTAAACTCATTAATATATTTTAACTATGTTACAAATTAATTGCTAATTTACAACTATTTTGCAATTATCTAAATTTTTCTGAAACTATTTAACTATTTTACAGCTATTTTGCAAAATAATAATTATTTTTCAACTACTTATCTATATTTTTGAATTTTTCAAGCTATTTTCCAAATATAAACTGGTCGAGTTCAAACTGTTATTGATTTAAATACCCAACTGAGATAAGAATTGAAGTGATAATCCAAATGGGGTTGATGTAAATGTGAATAAGTGAACGTGAATAGAAGGCAATAGATTTGGCTAATATCAATGAAGTTAAATACGTAGGATGTACGTATATTATTCTATTCGCATAGTGATTTGATCTAGATTCGAGCACATAATTTCGAGATAGTTATATCGATCCGAGTTGGGATTTTTCACTCGATTTTCGACGGCGAACCTGGATATGGATTGTTTACTGGTTCTGGACATTCTCTATCATAGTTATAGCTATGCAAGGAGAATGACGGTTTCTAATCAAGAAACCAGATCTGTGTCGGCACTAGGAAGTCGGGTTGTAACAACCCGCATATTTATTGATTTTATATTTAAATATTTTATTTAAATATTTTATCGTTCGTCGGATTAGTCCGAAAACCTACTTTTTGCATATGGTCGAATTAGGACTCGAGACCACCTCCATTGAGTTCAAAATGACGTTTGCGACCTTTTTGAGTATAAGCTTCGATATGTTTGGAGAAAGTTCGATTTTGCTACTTTTTGCTTAGGGTTTTGGTTTGGGCTGAGCCAACCACTTACTAACTCAGTTCCAACCCTCTCCTCTTCATTCACTTCTCTTCTATTTTCCTAATACTCAAGCTTTTATGTTAATGGAGGGTGGAAGAGGAAATTAAAACTCCAAGCCCTAGCTTCCTTAGCAAATCCATCACCTTGCTCCAAACTCAAGAAGAACCCCTTGGTAAGCATCTCCTTCTTCTTCTCCAACTCTTTCTCCATTCAATTTCAGAAATTTCCTAAACCTAACTTAGAAAATGTTCTTCTTTTTAGCTTAGATTCAAGCTTCTAGTGTTGAGATTGAAGAGTGCTTGTCCTTGCCATTGCTTTCAAGCTTCATCTTTATAAATTTAGTTCAAAGGTGAGATTTTTATCTCACATCTATGACTATAATTATCTTTGGTTGTTGGGTATGAATTCCTAACACTTCTTCATGTGTATTTGCTCTTGATTTGGATTGGTTTTGTGAATATTCCAATTTTTGGGTTTTTTTAAGTCAAATTTGTGTAAAATTCTTTTATGGATATTTGATCATGCTTTTGGTGATGCATCGAGGAGCATATAGGGCCGGGTTGCCGATTGGCAAAAACCCTTAGAGCCAATGTTCGTCCGATTGCATTTTGGAAGAGTTTGGTCTTCATTTGAATAAGGCTGAAAAACAGCCCAGGCATGATTCAGTCGACTGAAATCTCTGTTCAGTCGACTGAACCTGAAACCCGAGAGTTTCCAGGCATGATTCAGTCGACTGAAAAACTCTGCACAGTCGACTGAAACTGGAAACAGAAAGTTTCCTGAACCTGGAAAATTTCCATGTACAGGGTCAGTCGACTGAAATTCTCTGTTCAGTCGACTGAACCTGCTGTTTGAGTCCAATTTGCCTTTTTGGATTGAATTTCCAATTTAAATCGATTCGTGATGATCCTATTTATTGTCATCATTTATTATCATCTTTGATGACTTATTTTCTTTGGGAATTTTAGATATATCCACTTCGATGGATCCTTTATTGATTTCATTGGATTTTATTCACATCTTCGAATGTGATCTTTGTGATTGATTGTTTCTACAATCCCCCTTGTGCTTTGTCACTTTAAAAATATAAAGGTTTTCTATACTAGTAGTAAATATCAAAACTCTTTCCTCAAACGATTTCAATATTATTTTAATACCAAATTCGTTTATAAAACCGTTTTCCAATCTATTAGTATATACAAACCTTTACCTCACTCGTATGAGAAATCTAATTAAACGACTTAGTAAAACGAGTGGTATGAAACGCTTGCGTTTACTTTGTCGGTTAATTCTTGGACTTGTTCGATTGAATCTCTTGTGACAATTTTCTAGTGGAGATCTACAATTTGTTCGTAAATATTTAAGTTAAGCTAGTGGTTATGGGACATGAAGCTAAGCTCATATATTTACTAGCTTATTGTAATTGACACTTCTCTTTGATCATGACGATCATCTTTGTGGTTTAGACTAGCAATGTGCGATGTCTCTTTGTCTATGTGGAGGACTGTTCCTCATTTTATTGAGTTTCGTCTCATTTTATACATGGGTCGTACCTTTTTAGGTGCGTCAATGTTTTATTATGCATGGGGTGTATCTTTCTAGGTGCATCGATGTTTATTTTTGTGTGCATGGGGCGTATCTTTCTAGGTGCGTCGATGCTAGAGCATGGGGTGTATCTTTTTAGGTGCATCGATGTTCGACATTACATGGGGTGTATCTTTCTAGGTGCATCGATGTTTATTTTTGTGTGCATGGGGCGTATCTTTCTAGATGCGTCGATGCTAGAGCATGGGGTGTATCTTTTTAGGTGCATCGATGTTCGACATTACATGGGGTGTATCTTTCTAGGTGCATCGGTGTTTATTTGTGCATGGGGCGTATCTTTCTAGGTGCGTCGATGCTAGAGCATGGGGTGTATCTTTCTAGGTGCATCGATGTTCGACTGTTCATGGGGCATGTCTTTTTAGGTGTGTCGATGTCCAGTTTCTTTTGTGGATTGGCCATCCTTTTTATTGTGATTTGGTTCATCGGATGTCCCGTTGTACGACGTCGTTGATCCTTTCCTCGTGATTTCTGGATTTCGTGTGTTGAATTCTGGAATTTATATTTCACCAACTTTTTCGATGGGCATTGATATATATGTCATTTATTGTGGCTTGGTGAATGAAATTAGGAGTATGACATTCCTTTTTATCTTGAGTAGATTAGTGTGATATTGATTAATCTCTTGTTGATTTTCAATTACTTATTTATCACAGCTTGGCATTGTGATTATTATATGTTTATGTCATATCTCTTATTATATATCACTTCATCTGATATTTATAGCTAGATTGATCCGTTTATTATTTTCTTATAAATAATACTCGGGTCAGACTGAGATTTAACAGGTGCTTCTGCTTGACTCCTCATCGGACTATCATCCCAACTTTTGGTTAACTACTTTAGTTTAGTAGTCTTTTGTTGTATACATTTGAGATACAGACTCTATGATGTATACTTATTCTTTTGTATAGCACGTGTTGCTATTTCTTTGTATTATTGTGGATTCTTTTTAGACCACTACTCTGATGTACACTTTCTAGTGTAATATTCATATCTTATTCCGCCTTTGTGATATGAATTGTCTGTGACTGATTTATGTTATGTTTATTTCTATATTTGTTTCCGAAGAAATTATAGCCACTGTGTAGTAGCTTTGAGTTTGTGTCGGTATGTCGGATTTCCTCTTGAGATGAAAAGTTATATTTTTATCCGGTATATCGGTACTCGCACAAAGCAATTATACAGATGGTCGCTCCTCAACAGCCTTATTCTCCGTGCTAGTTGACAGCATTCACAGTAATGTTCTTGGCTAGCGTGGGTATAGAGGTGCGGCGTCACAGCTTGGTATCAGAGCCAAACTTCGAAACAATGTAGAATAATTTAGCAAGGATCATGTCCTAAGTCCATCTTAGGAGTTGTGCTTTAGGATTTTATTCGGGTCTTCGTACCGTCCTATCCTATTTTCTTTTATGATTCCTTGTTTTATCTATCAAGATTGGTTGATATTCATTTTGAGAATAACTTTTTCCTCTTCTTTCTTTCTTTCTTAAAGAAGAGAAATGGTTAGACTAGGCCGTCCCAACGCCGGTCAATCTAGTGCTACTACCCAGGATGGAGTATTTATGTCTGCTCAACAACTTTTGGATCTCGTAAAGAATCAAGAGTTTATCTATGCTTTGAGTAAGAACCCCGAAATGGTTCTACCTTTGAAACTTGAAGTTTCTTTCAATCAGCTTGTGGATGTTACTCTTCTTCATGGAGAGATTGGTAAAGGAAGTGTTTGTGATATTGGGACTTCCAAGAAGAGGCATATTAAGTTCAAGAGCCTTAATCCCAATAAGAGAGTGAAGCAAACTACTTTTGTAGCAGAGACTCCAATCCCTTATCGTGGAGGATGCTAAAATTGTAATTCTAAGGAACACTATGCGAATATGTGTCCAAAACCCCATTCTTGTCGCTATTGCAAGAAACCGGGTCATCTTTTATCTGCATGTCCCAAACTTTTGAATAAGGACATGAGAAAGCTAAATATTGTGCAAGCCCCTAGCAACTCTTCTCTTAGTCAAGGTATTTTACATTTAATCCTTGATGACATTTGCTTTGTGATTATCTTGTTCATGTTCTTTTTGATATAGTTTCCATCTCACTATTTTATATCAAGAAGAACTTGTTGATTCTTTCTTTTTAAACATTTTTGGGCTTGATGACTTCTTTGAGGATTGTGAATCCGGATGGTAGATCCGCAACACTCAATTTGCTTTTGTTTAGATGTCGAGATTGTTTTATGTGACTTTTCTTTCCGAGCCGATATTTTTGCTTTGGCTTTGGAATTGACCTTTCTGCAAGGGTTGGCTTAATCATTGTGAAGTCATATCCTATTTTTCCGAGTGGATTATTATTCTTCGACATTTTCAATCGGTTAAGCAGATTTCTGTTTTTCTTTGTGATTTTGATTCCATCTGGATGGCATCATTTTATTCCTTAAGCCCACTTATAAGGAAAGTATTATTTCTCTCATTCATGTAGTTTGAGAAATTTTCCGGTATTTTTGAGTTTGTCTTAGGATTATCCCCTAAGAGATCTTTTGTGTGGTGTTAAGGTCTTTTCAGTTTGACTTTACCATCGGTTTTCATTTGGTACGAGTTGCGGAAATTAGCATTCCACTTACCGCATTCCGTACTCGTTATGATTCTTATGTATGACTTATTTTGTCATTCAATTTGTCCAACTTATTTCATCCATTTTATAAATCGAATATTCTATGAATATTTCGATGAGACCATTCTTGTATTTATTGATTTTGGATGAAAATAGTAATTTAAAATTTTGCAAATCTTTTTCATAAGATTTATTTATAAGTAAAACTGGATTTTGCTCTTGAAACGAACAAAGAATATTCTTAAAACTTTTTAAGAGATTTATTTATCCTATAAAAGATGATTTTGTGATTGTATTGCCCGTTGAGTGCTTTAAGAATTTTGGTCGATGCGCTTGATCAACGTTATCGATAGGAATCTCCTAAACGCTTTGATGAGACAATAAGACACGATATATTGACTTGTAAAAATGTAAAATTTTTGTAGAAAGATTATTACATAAAAGTAAAAATATAATTTTGAAGTTTTAACTTTTCGGGAAAGGGAATTATTTAAAAGAAGTTCTTTCTTTTCGATACTCTTATTCTTTCTTGTGATTCCTGAAGGGGAACCAAGACTTTGCTATTTGTATCGATACTAGTCGTATTGGTTTGGGATGCCAGTCTCTTTCCATAGAGAACGTGCTATCACTTGTGCTTCTAAATCATTATAGCTTCTCGAGACTAGATAGCCACTTATGATCTAGTGCTCTCGGCTAATGTTTTTGCTTTTGGAATTTGGCATCATCATCTTTGGGGAAGAAATTTGTTCTCTACCTCGATCATAAATCTTTGGAATAATTATTTTCTCACAAGGAACTTCATGTTGACTCGAGTTCCTGACATCTTATGATCTTGATATTCCTTTTTATCCCGAAGGGGAAATCGTGTTGCCAATGCGCTTTGTCGTAGGCAACAAGTGGTTGATTCTTTGATGTTGTCTGAATGGGATTATTTTTCTATCAAGTTCATCGGACGTTTTGGTATACTTCGTTTATTGAGCTTTATCTCATTCCTTTTAAGGACTAGCGTCCGATGTCCTTTTATTGTGTTCGGTTCATTGGATGTACCGTTTTTGTACTACGTCGGTGTTCCGAAAATCATTCGGGTTTTGATTCATTGGATGTACCGTTGTACTGCATCGATGTCTTTTCTTTTGATTCATCGGATGTACCGTTGTACTACATCGATGTCTTTGCTATTTGATTCATCGGATGTACCGTTTGTACTACATCGATGTCTTTGCTATTTGATTCATCGGATGTACCATTGTACTACATCGATGTCTTTGCGTTTGATTCATCGGATGTACCGTTTGTACTACATCGATGTCTTTTCTTTTGATTCATCGGATGTACTGCTTGTACTACATCGATGTCTTTGCTATTTGATTCATCGGATGTACCGTTGTACTACATCGATGTCTTTGCGTTTGATTCATCGGATGTACCGTTTGTACTACATCGATGTCTTTTCTTTTGATTCATCGGATGTACCGTTTGTACTACATCGATGTCTTTGCTATTTGATTCATCGGATGTACCGTTTGTACTACATCGATGTCTTTGCTTTTGATTCATCGGATGTACCATTGTACTACATCGATGTCTTTTCTTTTGATTCATCGGATGTACCATTGTACTACATCGATGTCTTTGCTATTTGATTCATCGGATGTACCGTTTGTACTACATCGATGTCTTTGCTTTTGATTCATCGGATGTACCGTTGTACTACATCGATGTCTTTGCTTTTTGATTCATCGGATGTACCGTTGTACTACATCGATGTCTTTGCTTTTGATTCATCGGATGTACCGTTGTACTACATCGATGTCTTCGCTTTTGATTCATCGGATGTACCGTTTGTACTACATCGATGTCTTTGTTTTTGATTCATCTGATGTACCGTTTGTACTACATCGATGTCTTTGCTTTGATTCATTGGGCGTACCGTTTTTGTACTACGCTGATGTCCCAAATTGTTCGAGTTTCTAGTTTTTCGGGCTTACCGTTTTTGTACTACGCCGTTGCACCGGCTCAATTTTCTGCTATTCTTGACGTTCCCCACGTCTTTTATCTACGGGAATGCCTTAGGGTTTCCGGTTTTCATTCTTGAGCCCAGTGTTATTGTGGAAATTGAAGTTTCACCAGATTTCTTGCTAACTCTTTTGCGCACTTTTTGGTGAACTTCCTATTTCAAAATTTTCTTTTGTGTTAATATGCTTCTATGGTTGTTACTTCATATATTTCCTTCTTACTTATTGCGAGGACGCAATTTCTTTAAGGAGGGGAGTCTGTAAGAACCCGCATATTTATCGATTTTATATTTAAATATTTTATTTAAATATTTTATCGTTCGTCGGATTAGTCCGAAAACCTACTTTTTGCATACGGTCGAATTAGGACTCGAGACCACCTCCATTGAGTTCAAAATGACGTTTGCGACCTTTTTGAGTATAAGCTTCGATATGTTTGGAGAAAGTTGGATTTTGCTACTTTTTGCTTAGGGTTTTGGTTTGGGCTGAGCCAACCACTTACTAACTCAGTTCCAACCCTCTCCTCTTCATTCACTTCTCTTCTATTTTCCTAATACTCAAGCTTTTATGTTAATGGAGGGTGGAAGAGGAAATTAAAACTCCAAGCCCTAGCTTCCTTAGCAAATCCATCTCCTTGCTCCAAACTCAAGAAGAACCACTTGGCAAGCATCTCCTTCTTCTTCTCCAACTCTTTCTCCATTCAATTTCAGAAATTTCCTAAACCTAACTTAGGAAATGTTCTTCTTTTTAGCTTAGATTCAAGCTTCTAGTGTTGAGATTGAAGAGTGCTTGTCCTTGCCATTGCTTTCAAGCTTCATCTTCATAAATTTACTTCAAAGGTGAGATTTTTATCTCACATCTATGACTATAATTATCTTTGGTTGTTGGGTATGAATTCCTAACACTTCTTCATGTGCATTTGCTCTTGATTTGGATTGGTTTTGTGAATATTCCAATTTTTGGGTTTTTTTAAGTCAAATTTGTGTAAAATTCTTTTATGGATATTTGATCATGCTTTTGGTGATGCATCGAGGAGCATATAAGGTCGGGTTGCCGATTGGCATAAACCCTTAGAGCCAATGTTCGTCTGATTGCATTTTGGAAGAGTTTGCTCTTCATTTGAATAAGGCTGAAAAACAGCCCAGGCATGATTCAATCGACTGAAATCTCTGTTCAGTCGACTGAACCTGAAACCCGAGAGTTTCCAGGCATGATTCAGTCGACTGAAAAACTCTGCACAGTCGACTGAAACTGGAAACAGAAAGTTTCCTGAACCTGGAAAATTTCCATGTACAGGGTCAGTCGACTGAAATTCTCTGTTCAGTCGACTGAACCTGCTGTTTGAGTCCAATTTGCCTTTTTGGATTGAATTTCCAATTTAAATCGATTCGTGATGATCCTATTTATTGTCATCATTTATTATCATCTTTGATGACTTATTTTCTTTGGGAATTTTAGATATATCCACTTCGATGGATCCTTTATCGATTTCATTGGATTTTATTCACATCTTCGAATGTGATCTTTGTGATTGATTGTTTCTACAATCCCCCTTATGCTTTGTCACTTTAAAAATATAAAGGTTTTCTATACTAGTAGTAAATATCAAAACTCTTTCCTCAAACGATTTCAATATTATTTTAATACCAAATTCGTTTATAAAACCGTTTTCCAATCTATTAGTATATACAAACCTTTACCTCACTCGTATGAGAAATCTAATTAAACGACTTAGTAAAACGAGTGGTATGAAACGCTTGCGTTTACTTTGTCGGTTAATTCTTGGACTTGTTCGATTGAATCTCTTGTGACAATTTTCTAGTGGAGATCTACAATTTGTTCGTAAATATTTAAGTTAAGCTAGTGGTTATGGGACATTAAGCTAAGCTCATATATTTACTAGCTTATTGTAATTGACACTTCTCTTTGATCATGACGATCATCTTTGTGGTTTAGACTAGCAATGTGCGATGTCTCTTTGTCTATGTGGAGGACTGTTCCTCATTTTATTGAGTTTCGTCCCATTTTATACATGGGTCGTACCTTTTTAGGTGCGTCAATGTTTTATTATGCATGGGGTGTATCTTTCTAGGTGCATCGATGTTTATTTTTGTGTGCATGGGGCGTATCTTTCTAGGTGCGTCGATGCTAGAGCATGGGGTGTATCTTTTTAGGTGCATCGATGTTCGACATTACATGGGGTGTATCTTTCTAGGTGCATCGATGTTTATTTTTGTGTGCATGGGGCGTATCTTTCTAGGTGCGTCGATGCTAGAGCATGGGGTGTATCTTTTTAGGTGCATCGATGTTCGACATTACACGGGGTGTATCTTTCTAGGTGCATCGATGTTTATTTGTGCATGGGGCGTATCTTTCTAGGTGCGTCGATGCTAGAGCATGGGGTGTATCTTTCTAGGTGCATCGATGTTCGACTGTTCATGGGGCATGTCTTTTTAGGTGTGTCGATGTCCAGTTTCTTTTGGGGATTGACCATCCTTTTTATTGTGATTTGGTTCATCGGATGTCCCGTTGTACGACGTCGTTGATCCTTTCCTTGTGATTTCTGGATTTCGTGTGTTGAATTCTGGAATTTATGTTTCACCAACTTTTTCGATGGGCATTGATATATATGTCATTTATTGTGGCTTGGTGAATGAAATTAGGAGTATGACATTCCTTTTTATCTTGAGTAGATTAGTGTGATATTGATTAATCTCTTGTTGATTTTCAATTACTTATTTATCACAGCTTGGCATTGTGATTATTATATGTTTATGTCATATCTCTTATTATATATCACTTCATCTGATATTTATAGCTAGACTGATCCGTTTATTATTTTCTTATAAATAATACTCGGGTCAGACTGAGATTTAACAGGTGCTTCTGCTTGACTCCTCATCGGACTATCATCCCAACTTTTGGTTAACTACTTTAGTTTAGTAGTCTTTTGTTGTATACATTTGAGATACAGACTCTATGATGTATACTTATTCTTTTGTATAGCACGTGTTGCTATTTCTTTGTATTATTGTGGATTCTTTTTAGACCATTACTGTGATGTACACTTTCTAGTGTAATATTCATATCTTATTCCGCCTTGGTGATATGAATTGTCTGTGACTGATTTATGTTATGTTTATTTCTATATTTATTTCTAAAGAAATTATAGCCACTGTGTAGTAGCTTTGAGTTTGTGTCGGTTTGTCGGATTTCCTCTTGAGATGAAAAGTTATATTTTTATCCGGTATATCGGTACTCGCACAAAGCAATTATACAGATGGTCGCTCCTCAACAGCCTTATTCTCCGTGCTAGTTGACAGCATTCACAGTAATGTTCTTGGCTAGCGTGGGTATAGAGGTGGGGCGTCACACGGGTGGACGAAACTAGTTCGGAAGTGAAACTGTGTGATCGAGTGAACGATCATATTGGTATAGTGTACGGATTTTATGTGTACATCGTACGGATTTGAATGGAATTGATATTTGAAAGAGTTATCAAATTTGAATATTTGGTTTTGAATAAACAAGTTATATATATTTGTTATATAAGATAAATCTTTCCTTGTTAAATCTATTACCGGAAAAAAAGGGATTTTTAAAGGTATTTGAAGTATAAAAGGAGTTTTATACCAGTTTGAAAAGATCCAAAGTTTTTAAAAATTCATATATATCTGTGTGTGTGTATATATATATATATATATATATATATAAAGGATCTTATGAAGATTTTGGAAAAGGTTTTGAGAATCTTTGGATTTGGAAAGGCTTTTGATTTTTGGGTAAAATCAATATTGGAATTTGGAAAGCTTGGTTTGAGAATTTATCAATTTTGGGATAATTGATTTTGTATAAAGGATCTTTGTATGATATCATACTAGGTGTATGATTTGAAAGATACTATATATGTATAGTATAAATGTTTTGATGATGGCTCTGGGGAAAAAGGCGCTCCCTTGAAATGAACTTCTCAGGAGTGCCACTGGGTGGTGCTGCCTTGAGCCCAAGGAGGGGTTCTAAAGTTGATCCTGTGAGGAGTCCGGAAAAAACAAGTTCCTGAGGATTATTGGGTAGCGTAAGTCAATGGCGTTGATGCCTACAGAGGCATCTGGGTTATGCTGTGACGACAGTGTAACTCGATGTCGCTGCGATCTACTGTGGGGACCATAGCGAAATTGTGTGGAGGATGAGTGCCAACAGTCTACACTTGATTTTGCCAGGAAGGCAACGCAACATCGGTGGACTGCGATCTATGGTCAAGTGGAGTGTAGAAGTTTCATTTTTGGCAGCGAAATTCGATGGCGCTGATGCCTACAGTTATATGGGTTTTTGCTGTGATAGCTACGCAAACCCAATTGTAGCTGCGATCTGTCGTGGGTTCCATGGTGTAATCGAGGGGCATAGAGGCCTACAGTTATCTGTGGATTTTGTCGGACGGCAACGTAACCATCGGGTTAACTGCGACCATGGATGGGGGTGATGATTTCCAGAGCATTCACACCAAAGATATTTCCTCTTTTTTCAAAAACCGTTTTCTATATTTTCAGTAACATTATTTTTCAAGTATTTTCACTGGGTGTTGAAATGGGTTTACCAAGTACTTATAGATTTTCAGTCCTACGCCTGATCAGCGTATGACTGAATTTCTGTGAGAACAAGGATGGACTAGTTGAGACATCGAGTTATAAGAAATATTTTTATAAAAAGCTATTTTAATAGTATGATGTAAATTTAAAAGCACTTCTAAAATTTTTAAATAAAGAAAATAAAAAGGAAATCCAAATTGGAATTTTAATGAAGTGAATTTTTAAGTATAATCAAATATTGGTTCAGAAATTGGAAATAAGCTAATTGGTTAAATAATTGTGTGATTGAGTATGTTAATAAAATTTGACTTTGGTAAATAAATGGATTGTAAATTAATAATTGAGTTTGGAAATGAATTAGAATTGTAGATAGAATTCGACTTGGATTTGATAATGAATTAAAAAGAGGAAATGTTGTAAAATAAAATTGAGTTGGATTGGAAAATGTGATGGTTTGAATTACAAATAAAGTTCAAGGGTGATTTGAATAATATTTGATAAAATTTGCAAGGAAATTGGATATAAGAGAAGTGATTATGATAGAAATGGTTTGAATTGCAACAAAACAAAATCCAAGTGAATGGAAATAAATTGAGAATGACTTTGTATTAATAAAATCAATTATAAATGAGTTAAGTAGGAGAATTTAAAATTTAAAATGGGATGGATAAATTGGTTAATTGAGTTAAATAATAATTGGATGAAGTTTGATTGAATGGAAATTAAATAAAGGTTTTAGTTGGAATGGAATTGTCAGAATGGACTTAAGTTATGAGACGATTAAATATGAAGTAAGATTTCTTAAATCAATGAAAGCTTGGATTAAATTAAGTCGGAAACGGTCGTTAATTTATAAGTTTGAATGAGTAAAGCCTAATAAATTGTTTTGGATGAATCCAAGGCTGAGATAAAATGAAATGCAATGAATGGTTCGTAAATAATTTAGAAAAGAAATGGAATTAAATGCAGAATGGGTTGAAATTAATTTAAAATAGTTATAAACTAAATAAATACTCTATTAAGCGAATATTGTCGAATTGTATAGAATGAATCGTCGTATGACGTAAATAAAAGTAATTAAATTTCTGTGAATGGTTAAGGACTAAACAAATTGGTTTTAGAATTAATCGAAGTGAATATGAGCTTGTTTGGATTAGAAATCAATTGGATGTAAGAAATTGAGTTGCAAGCCATTGAAACTGAATGAAATGGCTTATAAATTTATTGAAAGCAATTGAATTAGCTTAAAAGATATATAAATCGCTTATGGAAAGCGTTTTGGTGTTTGTTGCTTATGATATATATATATGTGTTTAGCTATTAAATATAAGTGAAACGCTTGTGATTTGCTATTAAAGTAAATGAAATGCTGATAAATACTCTATATATGGCACTTACATATTTAAATTGAGTAAGTACAGGTATCTGAAGGCCGTTTGGTTGGATTTGGATTGCGCTAATTGCTAAAGTAAATAAGTTTCTTGCTTAAAATGCTAAATAAGGTACGCCTATGCAATAAAAATAGGAAATATGAACCGTTTTTCCATTTTCCAACCGGGTGGGTCGATGTACATATAATTATATCTCTTGTCAAATTGCAGAATCTCCTCCATACAAAGGAGACTGCCAAAATTTTCTGAATATTTTGGGAGTTATAAAGTTTTTGAAAAATTTTGGTTAACGACAAAACAATTTCAAATTGGAAATTTAAGTAAACTAGTAAATGAAATTAACATGAACCAGTTTAAATGAAAGATAAAACTCAATATTTGAAATCGAAAATAAATTGAATTCATATGAAACGGTGAAAACCAATTTGAATAGAAATGGATATGAAAACATCTGTAAGGAAAAGTATGTAAAGATTTGGAAGGGCTATGATTGGATATTATTGCTAAGTAGGTTATGCAGGTATTAAATGGGGAAAAGGAATTGGATTTGATTCCAAATGATAAATTTGAATTGCCCGACAAAAAGGTATGTATTTTAAATTCTGTATGAATTGGATTGGGTTTTTGATCTTGCCACTTGGCTTTCTATTTTCTTTTTGGAATTTGGGAGCCCGTAGAGACATTTTGTAGTAGTACCGAGCTAGCCGCGCAAAGGAGACGCTAGGAAAAAATTTCGGAATTTTAGAGAGTTAGAAAAATTTTGAGAAAATTTTGATAATTCAAATTTTGGTTTTAAATTGAAATTCAAATATTTGAGTAGAAGGGTATTGATTGAAACTATAGGAGGTTTTAAGTAGTTGGTTAAGGTGACAGTGAGTTTTTAATAAAAGATAGTTGGTAGGATGTTGAATAGTGAGTTTTGGAAAGAGGTAAACGGGTATTGGTCCATTGTTCCTAACTAGTAATTTCGGGGACGAAATTCTTTTAAGGGGGGAGGAATGTGACGACCCAGAAATTTTAACGAATTAAATTGGAATAATTAATTGATTTTAAATTATTTAAAAGTTAATTTTAACCTGAATACCAGGTAACAATATTTACTGGATAATTAGATCATTGAATTATATAGTTTAAATATTGAATATAATAATTGAAATTTGGTAAATTGTTGAATCAGAAATTCTAAGCCTGTTTAAAATAATTTGAAGGCTTATAAAATTTATAATGATGATAAAATGGTTGAAATTTAATTTAAAGGTGGTTTGCTTAATTTTAATAGTATATCGTTTAAATATATATTTAAAAATAGACTTCCGAGGCACAGTCTCGGAATTTGACGAAACCAGTTCCATTGGATCCGTAATAGTTATTTATTAACGAATTTCAATTTTCGTAGCGTTTGGATTGATCGTTTGCTTGTACGGGTGAGATACGCGTTGAAATTTAAAACCGATAATTTAATATTTTTAAATCAATTTAAAAGCTAACTCCCACATACGATCAAATTAGCTTCCGAAACACGTTCCATTGTGTTTGGAACACGGGTAAAACTTTATTATAGCCTAGCGGCACGCCGCGA
This sequence comes from Allium cepa, assembly GCA_030765085.1. Lineage (NCBI taxonomy): Eukaryota > Viridiplantae > Streptophyta > Magnoliopsida > Asparagales > Amaryllidaceae > Allium > Allium cepa. Next base: position 932,966,030 of record CM060943.1, on the reverse strand, counting down.
TGGTGGTTCGAAGTTCGAACGGTGTAAAGTGAAATATTTATAATTAAATATTTTAATCTGTTAAATCAAAACCTTAGCTTACCTTACACGACACCGTTCCCAGTTATAACCCAGTGTTCCCAGTTTTAATCCAGTTATGAACATCATACCATTAAATTTCCAATCTTAATTGATTTGAATCATTTAAACCCTATATATATACAATATCTTAAACCTGTACTAAATCATATAATATAAATCATCAAACTCCATTATTCAACTTATTCATTTTTATTTAACAGATTTATACATAGCTTAAATTCAAAAATTTAACTATATATGTATATACATAAAGTAATATTTATAAAATATCAAAATTTAATATTTATTAAACCGTATCCTATCCAAACCATAGAAAATCATTTCAAAAATAATTATATATGTATATATACACCGACGGTGTCTGTATATAATTTTCTACCCTATGGTCAAGTGGTACGGATATCTATCATTTCAATCCGCAATTTAAAAATAAAAATGCAATTGTATATCATTTCAAACCGCAATCCCAAATGAAATGAAAATGCATAATAACTTACAGTTTATACAATATAAATACAGCATCAATTCATCCATCATATCAATCATCAAACATTCATAAATTTATCATCCAATTCAAACAATCACAACAATAAATAATAATTAATTCTGATAGTTAAATTTCCAATAATGAATTACATATCTGTTTAACTGTAGTTTATATGCAACAATAAATAAATTTAACTAGCAAGTTATATGCAAAAATAAATGTTACTAAAATTTTAACTGACAGTTTTAATGCAACGAATAAATTAATTAACAATTAACTAGCAGTTTTAAATGCAGTAATGAATTAAATAACGCGTAAATTAATGAATGCAATTTAACTAAGAAAATGATGAAATATATTCCAAACAAATAAAATTTTAAACACATCATAAATCAATTTAACCAGCATAAGAAATCTTAGAGTTATGAGTGGGTTAAAACACTCAACTTTTGAATTTAAATTTAATCTAAATTCAATTTAAACCCAAAAATTTGATGGTCTCCAAATTTGTCCAAACCAACGCCAAAATGTTTGGATTTTCGATACAATCCCAGCAAAATAAACCACGCATGAATCCGAGGTAATATGCAAAAGTTATGAAAAATTGATAATTGGAAAATTCTGGTCCTGTGTCGACTTCGGGTTCTACTTCTGTTCGCCGCCTCAAATCCCCGGTGCTTGCTTGGAGTTTTTGCCAAAACGATCCGGAGCGACCCGAGTAATTTTCTTTCTGACCCGAAGTAGATACAGCGTTTTTGCCTCTAAAACTCGAAGCGCGACTCGAAGTGGCTGCAGATCCGAATTTTTTTTTTTTGAAATTGAAATTAATTTTTGGAATTTGGGAATTAGGTTTTTTCTGCCATTGGAATGAGGAGTTGAGAAGGAAATGTACGTATAGAGAAATGAAAATAATGAGTGGCTAGGGTTTATAACGGATTATATGTAGACAAGGCTGAAAAATATTAGATGGATCGGATTGGCATACGCGATGAACGCTAAATGGCCCGAAAAGCCCGTTTCTGTTCCAAAACGAAATTGGGTCAACCCATATATCAAAACAGATGTTTTAAAATATTTTAAACGCAACGGAAAAGGTTTCAAGTCCAAATTCTATCGTATGAAGAAGTTATGCTAAAAACAATTTTTTCCAAATAAATTTCAATTGCGTTTATTTCTAGGCGTTTCGAGTCCGTACGATCAAACAAAAAGCCCGATCGCTACAAAACTTGAAATCGTACAATAATTCACCGTTACGGATCCGATAAAACCTGTTTCGTCGAAATCCGAGTCAGTGGCCAAAATGGCTGTTTTTATATTAATTAAATAAATTTACAATAAATTGATTAAATCAAATTTCCTATTTAAATTCTGAAATTGACAACCTTTATCACTTTTATTTTCTTAATCCCTCGTATTAATTATACCAAATCCAGATGTAAATTTAGAGTTAACAAATTTATTCATTTCAGCGTTAAATTTCAATTTTATTATATTCGCAAATTATAAATTAAATTTGAAAAAATTCCTTTTAATTGACTTTCATTTAATTGTTCAATCTATTAGTATCCAATAGATGAGACTACCACTGGATTCATATCTACTACAGAAATATCTCCAAATTTCATCTAAATTTATATTTACGAAATTTTTAAATATTAAATCCATTTAATTGCAATAAATCATATTATCGCAATTTAATTTCAAATAAATAATTAAATGTTGATTCACATTCTTTTTATCCAAACAATCTTTATCCTATAAGCATACTTAACATTTGTTTACATTTCATTACACTAATACTTCTATATACATTTTAGATTTGTATCAACGGTTATATAAAAATGTGAATCTTGTCAATTCCGCATATTAATTAAGGTTTTAAACTCAATTAACAAAATTTCCTAAGTCCAATCCCTTTTTACCAAATTTGACAATCCCTAACCATTTGTACTACATTCCATATTAAAGTAATATTTATTAGATTTTATTTCAAATTTACGTACATCTTAACTTCTGTTAATTGAGATTTGATTGCCAAATTTTAATTTAACATACTAAATGAAATAAACAACATATAGATTGTTACCCATTTCCTTTACATGTCTTTATAGGTTTATTACTTAACAATCACCATTAAAAATCCCGTGTATACACAAATTTTATATTTCGTAATCACATTCAATCAATTACTTGTTACTTTCCAGCAAGTAATATGATCACTTAGAGAATGTTGACTTTTATTCAATTACCATTTATTGAAATCCATATTAATTAATTTATTAAATGTTTACATTTATTTCCCTATATCCAATTTGTTTCAACTTTATTTACATTAATACTATTCCCTTATTTTGGTTACTGCTTATCAACTTGTTCTAACCTTAATACCTAAATTTTCCGTTATTGTAAACCTTTATATTTTTTTCATTTAAATTAAATTTTAAATTCCAATTTAATCAACCCTTTGAACATGCAACTTATAATAACTGCTTACAAGTATGAATGGAATATCATTTATTCCAATACTTTCTTAATTTAGATTAACATATTAGTTAATTGCCTTTATATGAAATTTATATCCAGGTATAATACTTACCCCATCTCATTTATTGAAATTCATTCAAATTGCTAGTAAATTGGTTTTAAGTCACCATTTAAATATATTTTATTTTAGCGTTCATTTCAATATTAGTTTCTAAAGTTTTTTTTACTAAATTTAGTTATAAGAAATCAATAATTCAACCAAATTAAATCCACGAATTTTATGGGTCGTTACACTCTCTCCCACTCAAAACTTTTCGTCCCCGAAAAGGAAAAAGAAGGGAGAAGGAAGAATTAAATAAACAATACATCTTATTCAAAATATTAACTCATAAACAATAATTTACAAATTTTATTACTTTAAATAAAATATACCCATTTTATAATCATTATATCCTCTTTTTTTTAACTTAAATGAATAAAGTTTGGAAGAACATTTTCAAAATAATTTCTAAGTCCAAAAATTTATGGAAAATTTCGACAGAGTCTCCTTTGTACGGAGATGCTCGGAAGAACATATAGTATTAGTCTAACAATATATAACATATAATTTCCAAAATAATATATATATCCCAACACGGGAAAACAATATAATAACACCATAACCAGTAATCCGAAAACGTACCTATTAGTCGGGCAATTAACGCATATTTTATGGAACCAAAAGCAGTAGCAATTGCTTCCACAACCTGCATTTCACTTATATAATCTTAAAGGGTTAACAATTGTATAAAATGAAATATTTAGGTGGTTTCGATAACTAACAACAAATCAATACAACAACCATCAATTTCAACAAACATCGTACACAAATACAAAACAACCATTCAATCAAACAAACAAATAGTTGTTCGGGTTCAAAACTTTTATATTGCACGGAATGAAGCATAAACTACTAGCGTGTCATTTACTCAACATCCTTAGATAAAACTAAATAGATTATTCATTCATCCAATCCAAATTTAAAGTATCTTACCCCAAACAACCATAAACCAAACAAGCAACAATTCCAAATAATAAACCAAGCTCATTCTTATAAATTTCATTTATTACTTTACATTTATTTCTTACAACTTTTATCTCCATTGATTAATTTAGTGTTTATTACACTTGTTTGCATTTATACTTATATATATAAAATTCATTTTTCTCTTTTCATTTCATATTGCATAACTTCATTTGTTTATAGTATTCATGTGCAAGTCAATTTCTTAGCATATTAATACATTAATTTAAGTCTACACTTATATATTTACTGCATTCATCTTTTCTTCTTATTTTATTAATAAATAGCTTCAATCCTTTACTTAAATTTATTATCTCCAATATATACTACTTAATTTTATTTATTTTCTTCCATTTCATTCTTATTAATTTCATTTCATACATTTGTTGTTTGATTTCCTTTAATTTATACAATGATTTATCATTTTAATTTACATTTATTTCTACCAAACTTTTAATTTCATTTACTCATTCAATGTTTGTTTCATTTATTTTTACTTGCTACTTACAATTATTCATTTCCATTAACTCAGGTCATGACAGTTCCTTTTATTTCATTATAATTATTCATTTATTTATTATAGCATGACCTCTTTTATTTACATTCATTTATCAATAGTATTCATGTCCCATTCAATTTCTTAGCATTTCCATTTTGGTTATTTAAGTTTATAATCATCTATTTGTAATACTTACCTTTTATTATATTTACTAATAGTAAGATTTCAATTATAACTTAACTTATCCCGATATCATCACTTCTTATGAATAAAAGCGATTTATTGAACACCTTCATTACATACTTTTACCTGTATAATTTCCATTACATTTTCTTATTAAGCATTTCAACTTTTAAATATTTGGTATGTTATATATATATGTTTTTAAGAATGTAATTAAAATCATACATGTTTCTCTTATTTTTTTAATAAATTTACTGTTCAATAATGATCCTTTATTTCATAGGTTACAATTTTAAATTTCATTTAATATCATTAATAACCTAGCATTAAACCTCTTATTTCATTTAGGGTTTCAATTATTAATTACTTGATTACATTTCACTAGAATAATTGAAACTATTTATTTATGGAAACTTAAGAACTAAATAGCGGGTTAAATTTCAAATTATTTTAAAAATAATAGGTAAATATATATACTTACAACTTATAAACCCAATTATATTTAAAAAAATTAAAAATTAACTTTTGTTTTTTAAAATAAATCTGTAGTAAAACTACCACAGTGGCCTTCCCACTTCGAAACTCGAAAATGAAAGTCGATGATGCATGCACTCATCACCGAAATTATTTTCCAGCGACAGAGAGGGGAGTACATAACTTATTTCTTTTCAAAATTTCTTTTTAAAAAATTCTTTAAAATTATATTGAAATATTTATATCAGAAAATACTTCTAATAGTATTATTATATTCCAAAATCAATTGAAAGAATTTCCAAAACCATGGAACTTAAGTTTTAAATTTCCAATTTTATTTTCCATCTAATTCCACCTATTATTTATAAATTTTATTACCTAACAACCAATATATTGCAACCAAATATATATTTTATTTATAAAATAAACTTTATTTTATATATAGAAAATATAATAGGAAAAATTATTTCATTGTGACACCCCACCTCTATACCCACGCTAGCCAAGGAAACTACAGGGTAATGCCATCAATTAATATGGAGAATAAGGCTGGTTGGGAGCGACCATCTATAGCCTTGCTCTAACTATCTATTGAATACATCGACAATAAACATACCAAGCAGGTCGACATACCCAATGAATACTTAAAACAAAACCATAGGTGGTTGAAGGATCTATCAGAACAGAATATAACAACTCAAATGTAACATACATCACAGAACAGTAGATCATCATATACAAATATACAGATACATAACAGAGTTTACAAAATAATACATGTCAAGTGGTATAGCAAACCACAATATACAGACGAGTCAAAAGAATACATATATCAGAGTTACAACAAAGTAGGACTACACAAAAGCTTTAACAAAAAGGAACAAGTTGAATAGTCCATGCGGAAGAAAAATAGGCTAAGTCCAAAAGCACCTAACCTGAAACATCTCTGTCTGACCCGGGTATAAAATACACGGGTCAGTCTAGCTAAACAAATCATTGGATAAACTGAACAACAATAAACCTGCAAGGTTTCAAGGCATAACAAATATCTCTAAAGGAGATAACACAATCATCTAACAAAAGATGAATCATATGATAACAAAACAAGCCTCATATCATAGGCAACATAGAGAAACAAAGGATACAATTATCCCAAATCAAGCCAAAAAGGCAAATAACAAATGCCAATAAGGTATACAAGTTCCACAATGTAAACGCTACTCATCATGCGGCTCAAAATGACCAACAACGAAGGGCGATACCAAGGGAATATACATATGAATGAAACATCAGAAAATTTGCTCGAGCTCAGTACTGTACAAACAAGGATCCATGAGGCCGAAGACTCCAAACCCAATATCACCCATGCGACACATAACGACCAACATCGGAAGCGATACTAAAGGGCAACCCAGTATCACCCATGCGGCTCATAACGACCAACATCAGAAGCGATACTAAAGGGCAACAAACCCGAAGGCACAAAACCGAAGGCAACATACCGTAGTGGTGAAGGTCGGAGACCCAGTACTGGACACCACTAACTGGCAGAATGTGTCATAACTCTCAAAAAGGAATCCGAAAAGTGGTAACGCTAGTCCCATAACCACTCGTTCGCACTAAATGGTTTACTATCCGTTAGTTAATTTCACACTCAAAGTAGTACAAAGTTCACCTCATATCATCGGTAAACCAAACCCGAAGGTTAAAACGATCAACTGAATAGGTCAGGGATTAATCGAAAAGACAAATGCATGGATTCATGGTCCGTGTTTTACCTAACCATTTAATCTCCCTTCCACTTCGCTCGAAGTGCGAAATTGTGTATGTGCGTTTTAAATAGGATTTAAGAATTGGAGAAGGAAACTTTTAATACGCTTTAGAGGGATTATTTATGAGAACCCGTGAATGAAGTCGAAAATCAGTTATCAAAGCCAAAGATGCAATGACAACCACTAAAAACCAACTTGAATCGATAAAATTTGAAAAACCAATCAAAATGAGCAAAAATAGGCAAAACAGCAAAATAGGAGGAAGTCGGTCAGCCGTACTACAGGGCTTGGTCGGCTGGCCAGATGCAGGAAATAAAAAAACTCGGGATAGCAGGTCGGTCGACCGGCTACAGGGATCGGTCGGCCGAACTGCAAGTTTCTACAATTCCTGCCCTTTCTCCTCTAAATGCAAACTCTTCCAAAACGCGACCGTTCGAGCAATGGACCTAAGGAGTCTTGGCTAATAGGTACCCCAGCTCCATTAGCTCTCCGATTCGCCACCAAAAACATGTTCAAACCATCAAAGTTAGGATCTTTAAAGAATTGAACCCAACACTAAAAATTTGGATATTCACCCATTCAATCCAAACCAAAAGCAAGTGCATATGAACAAGTGTTAGGAATTCATACCCAACATTAATGAAATCAAGAGAAGTAGATGTGAGTTCAAAACTCACCTTTTAATCCAAAAACCAAGAAGAAAGAGTTCAATTTGCAAAGAGAAGACCAACAAATCTCCACTTCAACTCTACTAGCTTCAATCTAAGAATAAAACAAGTATTTTCCTAAGTTTAGGTCTAGGGATTTCTGAGATTGAAGAGAGAAGGAGATAGAGAAGATGAAGAGGAAGCTTACCAATGTCTTCTCTTTGATATTGGAGCAAGAATCAAGTTTGCAAAGAAGAAACTAGGGCTTGCAATTTCTATTTCCCTTTCACTTCCACCATTTTCAGTTTTGCTTAAGCTAAAGAAATGAAATAAGGGTGAATGGAGAGGAGAGAGCTTAGTTAGGTTAATAAAATAACAAATGGGCTGAACCCAAACCCAAAAACCAAATAGAAAAAGTTGCAAAAATTCAACTTACTCCAAACATATCAAAGCTTATACTTAAAAAGATCGCAAACTCCATTTTGGACTCAATGGAAATGGTTTCGAGTCCTAATTCAGCCATTTACAGAAAGTAACATTTCGGACCAAAATCCGACTAACGACGCTATATTTAAATAAAATATCTAAATATAAAATCGTTAAATATGCGGGTTGTTACAGATCTCCCCTCCTTACAAAATTGCGTCCCCGCAATTCCTAGAGACGATATTTCTAACAACTACATACATACAACATTCAAAAGAAAAGGAAACAAGCTTGAGACGAAAAGATATTCTCACCGTTGCCAAGCGAAGATAGAAAACCCGGATAGGATCGCTCAATAGACTCTTTGGTTTCCCAAGTATAGTCATTGGGATTAGCGGACCATTGAACTTTTACGAGCGACACGTCCTTGTTTCGAAGGTGTCGCACCTCCGTGTCAAGTACGCGAATAACTTGCTGTACAATAGATATGTCCGGTGAGACCTCAAGCTCTTACAAATCAGGAGAAGTAATAACAGAATCCGACTCCCGAAGACACTTCCGAAGTTGAGAGACGTGAAACACGTCATGAATGCCAGATAAATGAGCAGAAGTGAAACTCTATAAGCCACAGGGCCAATACGTTCAGTAATAGAAAATGGTCCTATATAGCGAGGAGCCAATTTCCCAGTCGTACTGAAAGGCATAACCCCTTTCAAAGGAGAAACACGAATAAAAACAAGATCGCCGTTCGAGAACTCGAGAGGCTTCCTACGGCTGTCCGAGTAGGATTTCTAGAGACTCTGTGCCTCTTTCATTCTCACCCGAATAAGATCAATCTTCTTGGTAGAATCACGAACAAAATCCGGACCAAGAATAAGCTTGATGCAGCTCAGAACAGAGAAGAAATGCAACCAAAATTTCTAACAAGGATGAGTCGTACACGACTCATAGAGAGGTTAAGTCGTACGCGACTTAGGAAGGCAGGGTTAAGTCGTTTCCGACTTAATGGTGCACGGGATAGCAAGTTTCGAGTTAACAACAATTTGAACCGCATAAAAGAGGCATCGGGTTTGAGTCGTGCGAGCTTGAGTCGTATACGGGATAATGGAACAGGGTTACGACTCAAGGGAAACTTGGAGTGTGCATACTTGATGAGTCGTACACGACTTAACAACGTATCCATAAGTCGTGACCGAGATAGCATCAAGAAGGAGAAGGATTCAACTGATGGGAGCTTGAGTCGAAGGAAGGATGTTGAGTCGCTGAAGTTATGAGTCGTGAGTCGTAGGTCGTTGCCGACCTAGTATGAGTCGTGAGTCGTTTGTTGTGATGAGTCGTGTACTGTTGTATGTTGTAAGTCGTATGTCGTGAGTTTTAAGTCGGTATGTAGTGGATCGTGTTGCATTTTAGGTCGTTACCGACCTATGGGTTGTGAGTGTTGTATTTTAGGTCGTTACCGACCTAGGGGTAATGTTGAGTCGGTCATGTATATGAAGTGTTGGGTCGCATACGACCTATGGTGAGTCGTCTTAAGGTCATATGATGATGTATGAAGGTCGTGCTTGTTAAGTCGGCCAGGGTTGAGTCGTTCTGGAGTTGAGCTGCCTTGTGTTGAGTCGGCCGCGACCTAAGTTAGGTCGTAAGTCGTCGCCGACCTAAGAGTCAGGTGAGGGTTTGTGTGTGTTGAGTTGTGAAAGCTATAAATAGCGCGTGTGTTGTACATTTTGTGGTTGTTGATTTTGAATAAAATTTCTCTTTTGTTAGCTTTGTGCTTTCATACCAATTGGTAGTTGAGTGTAATCTCCTATCTCCACTTACGTCGTTCGAGTGCGCTCGAATCCACGTTTGTTGAAGCCGATTCACGGAATCTAGTGCGCTAGATCAACGTGCGAAGAATCGTAGATCTTTGAACACGGTATAGTGCGCTATCAACGTGTTTGAGATAGCTAGAGTTCGGTATCTTTGGATCAACGAACTTGGGCATTTTTGGTATCTTCAACTCACCGATTGCTACAATCCATCGATTGAAGTTTTGTTTGATTAATCCGCTGCGTCAGTTTGGTATCAGAGCCATACTTAGCCAATCATAGCTAAGTTTGATTCTTGGAGCCAAGTTTTTGAAGTTTGAAGTAGTTCATCGTGTTCATATTGAAGTTGCATCAAGTTTGGAGAGTTTGATCCATTTCATTTTGGATCGAGGAGTTGGATTTTGTTTGGATTTTGAATTGGTGATTTGCGCGCCAAAGTTTTGAAGGTTTTGGAGTGAGCCGAGGCAAGTCTTGACCGAGCCAAGCAAAGTTGTGAAGAGTCAAGGCCGAGACAAGCATTGCCGAGACAGTTGAGCCTAGATTGCCTTATCGTGTGAAATTTTGAAGTATTGTGTTCAATTTGTTGAAGTTTGTGAAAATTTTAACCATGCCACCAAGGAGAGCTAATCGTCATCAAAACGTTGAAGCTTTGTATCGTAGAGAAGAAGCCGAGCTTATGGAACAACGTATTAATGAAAAATTTGATGAAGGCATTGGTAAATTGGAGAGATTGATGAATGATTTGAATCAAAGGAGGAGATCACCAAACTCGAACCATGGAGGAAACCGAGTTTCGCCATTGGTTACGGAAGCGAGGAGGGTATCACCACATTCTTGTAGAGATAGAAGAGAAACATCAATTTCATCACGAAGAGATCATCATGACTATGCACATGAAGAAAGAAGAAGTCATCGAGAATTTGACCATGAAGTATATAGAGATGAAGAGGGACATAGTCAAAGAAGCATGCATGAGAGAAGGGATGATGTTAGTCGAGATCGATGTAGGCGTACCTTTGATTTTGTTGAAGAGGGTGATAGAGCAAGTATTCATTATCGAGATCGAGACCAAGTTCGAAATTCTTACCGTGATGTGGAGGATGACCGTCGTTGGGAGTCGGGTATGAAAATGGAGATTCCGGAGTTTAAAAGCGGGATGGTTGCTGAGGAGTTCTTAGATTGGTTGTCTAATGTGGAGGAAATCTTTGATTTCAAGGAGGTGCCGGAGAATCGAAGGGTGAAGTTGGTTGCTACTAGGTTGAGGGGGAGAGCTTTGGCGTGGTGGCAGCAAACTAAACTTACTCGAGAACGAATGGGGAAGTCAAAGATAGAATCTTGGGAGAAGATGAAAAAGTTGATGAGATCTACATTTTTGCCTTATAACTACCAATCACTTATGTACCAGAGGTTGCAGAATCTGAGGCAAGGGACAAAATCTGTTAGTGATTATGCTGATGAATTTTACCAACTCATCGCCAGGAATGATATCATGGAAACAGAAGAACAGCTAACTGCTAGATTCATTGGGGGCTTGAGAATGCAGATCCAAGATATGGTTAATATGTTTGATCCTAGATCAGTAGCAGAGGCACATCAGAAAGCGTTAGCTTGGGAGAAACAAGGAAGGCGTGGAGGTGGTGTGTTTACTAATTCCAATAATCAAGCAAGGGGTGTTGGCGGAAGTTCTAATGTTCCTAAACCTGTTACAAAGCCAGTGGTCAAGGAGGTTGAGAAGGCGAAGGCTAGTAGTGTTTTCAAATGTTATAATTGTCAGGAGTTGGGTCACAAAAGCAACGAATGTCCGAAGCCGAAGAAGAGAACCATGGTTGCAGAGGTTGAAGCAGATGATGGTGAGGAGGCAGAGTATTCAAATGTACCTTATGTTGAGGAGGAAGAAAAAGTGTCGGGTGATGAAGGTTGTAATCTTATGATGAGGAGAAGTTGTTTGACACCTAAGCAAGAGGAGGATTGTAGTTGGCTGAGAAGCAATATTTTCCAATCGACATGTACTATTCTGGGAAAGGTCTGCAAGTTTGTTATTGATGCAGGAAGTTGTGATAATATTATTTCTACAGAAGCAGTGAGAAAGTTGAATTTGAAGACCGAGAAGCATCCTAAACCATACAAGCTAGCATGGTTAAGAAAAGGAGGTGAAGTGAAAGTGTGTCGAAGAGCTTGTGTGAATTTTTCGATTGGGAAGAAGTACAAAGATGAAATTTGGTGTGATGTTGTGGACATGGATGTTTGTCACTTGTTATTGGGCAGGCCATGGCAGTTTGATAGAGCAGTTCAGCATGACGGTCGTGCCAACAGTTACAGTTTCATGTTCGAGGGTACTAAAATCACTTTGGTTCCTAAGAAGCAACAACAGAAGGAGAACAAACTGGAGGAGATTGAAGAATTGAAAACTCTGTTGACTTTGAAGGAGTTTGTTAAAGAAGTGGAGGAAGAACCGGAAGTGTTTTTGTTGATTGGGAGAGAGAGTAGTGAAGAAGTTGAGATTCCCGAAGAAGCAAAGCCAGTTTTGGAAGAGTTTGAAGATGTCTTTCCAGAGGAGTTGCCAAAGGAGTTACCACCACTTAGAGACATTCAACATCAGATTGATCTTGTTCCGGGGGCAGTGTTACCACATCGACCACATTATCGTATGAGTCCGAAGGAACATGAGGAATTGAGAAGGCAGGTGGAAGAATTACTTGAACAGGGTCGTATTCAGGAAAGTTTGAGTCAGTGTGCTGTACCTGCATTGTTAGTACCAAAGAAGGACGGAACTTGGAGAATGTGCACTGATAGTAGAGCTTTGAATAAGATCACTGTTCGTTACAGATTTCCTATGCCGAGGTTGGATGATTTGTTGGATCAGTTGAGTGGGGCAACTATATTCTCGAAAATTGATTTGAAGAGTGGTTATCATCAAATTCGTATCAGACCTGGAGACGAATGGAAGACAGCTTTCAAAACTAGAGAGGGGTTGTACGAATGGTTGGTTATGCCATTTGGTTTGTCTAATGCACCTAGTACATTCATGCGGGTGATGAATCAAATTTTTAGACCACTCATTGGAAAGTTCGTCGTGGTTTATTTCGATGATATTTTGATTTATAGCAGGAGTACGGAGGAACATGTTCTACATCTGAGAGAAGTGTTGTTTATTCTTCGTGAAGAACAATTTTATGCTGCTACAAAGAAATGTGTGTTTATGACACCTAGTGTTTTATTCCTGGGGTATGTTGTTTCAGGGAAAGGTATTCAAGTTGACCAGAGCAAAGTTGAAGCAGTCAAGAATTGGCCACAGCCAAAGACAATTACAGAAGTGAGAAGTTTTCATGGGCTAGCGTCATTCTACCGAAGGTTCATACCACACTTCAGTAGCGTGATGGCTCCAGTGACTGATTGCATGAAGGGTAAACAGTTGGTGTGGTCAGAGGAAGCGGGGGTTGCCTTTGAAAGGATCAAGGAATTGTTGACGTCTGCACCAATTCTTGTTCTACCTAATTTTCAGTTATTGTTTGAATTGCATACTGATGCTTCGAAGGTTGGAATTGGAGGAGTTCTGAGCCAGAATGGAAAGCCAGTTGTTTATTTTAGTGAGAAACTGTCAGGGGCAAAGATCAGATACAGTACATATGACGTTGAATTTTATGCTGTTGTTCAGGCTGTTAAGCATTGGAGACATTACTTATTTCAGAAGGAATTTGTTCTGTACACTGATCACGAAGCTTTGAAACATTTACAGGGGCAAGATAAGATTTCAGCAAGACATGCATCATGGATTGCATATTTACAGCAGTTTACTTTTGTCGTTAAGCACAAATCTGGGGTGACCAATCGAGTAGCTGATGCTTTAAGTAGGAGGAGTCATTTACTGACGACAATGAAGGTGGAAGTGACGGGGTTTGAAATGTTGCCAGAGATGATTGAAGAAGATCCTTACTTTGTGAAATATGTTGAAAAAGTGAAGGATGGGAGTACCGATGAATTCATGTTAGTTGATGGTTTTCTGTTTAAAGGAAATCGTTTATGTATTCCGGACTGTAGTTTGAGGATGAAGATTGTGAAGGAATTGCACGAGGAAGGACATGTTGGCCGTGATCGTACTTTACAGTTGATTTCGCAGTCTTACTTTTGGCCGTCGATGAGGAAAGAGGTTGAAAGATTCGTGGAGCGATGTCATATTTGCCAAGTTTCAAAAGGGACAGCAACGAATGCAGGGTTGTATATGCCGTTACCAGTACCATCTAAGCCATGGGTTGATATCAGCATGGATTTCGTTTTGGGTTTGCCGAGAACTCAAAGGGGAAATGATTCGATATTTGTTGTGGTGGACAGGTTTTCAAAGATGGCACATTTTGTTGCTTGCAAGAAGACAGCAGATGCAGTTCGAGTCGCACAGCTATTTTTCAAGGAGATTTATCGACTTCATGGTTTACCAGAATCTATTGTTTCTGACCGAGATACTCGTTTTCTGAGTCACTTTTGGTTGAGTTTGTGGAAGATGGTGGGAACGAAACTGAAGTTTAGCAGTGCTTATCATCCACAAACCGATGGGCAGACAGAAGTTGTTAACAGGTCATTGGGAAATTTGTTGCGATGTCTTGTACAGGATAATTTGAGAAGTTGGGACATGAAACTATGCCAGGCAGAATTTGCTCATAATCATGCAGTAAATCGAAGCACAGGATTCAGTCCGTTTCAGATTATTTATTCAAATTTACCCAGGGGGCCATTGGATTTAGCAGCTGTACCACAGTCAAAGAGAACAGTTAAACGAGCTACTGATTTTGTTGATGAGCTGACTGAATGTCATAGAACCGTTCAGGAACGATTGGAGAAATCGAATGAGAAATATAAGAAGTTTGCAGATTTGAAACGTCGAAATGTTGAATTTAAGGAAGGTGATTTGGTTTATGCCGTATTAACAAAGGATCGTTTTCCGGTGGGTGCTTATAACAAGTTGAAGGCACGAAAAATTGGTCCAATTGAAGTTTTGAAGAAAATCAATGAGAATGCTTATCGATTAAAGTTACCAGATGATGTTTATACTTCTGATGTTTTTAACGTCAAACATTTAATTCCATATCATGGAGGTGAGATGGTTGAGGAAGAATTTACAAATTCGAGGTCGAATTTTTCTCAACCAGGGGAGGATGATGCAGCTCAGAACAGAGAAGAAATGCAACCAAAATTTCTAACAAGGATGAGTCGTACACGACTCATAGAGAGGTTAAGTCGTACGCGACTTAGGAAGGCAGGGTTAAGTCGTTTCCGACTTAATGGTGCACGGGATAGCAAGTTTCGAGTTAACAACAATTTGAACCGCATAAAAGAGGCATCGGGTTTGAGTCGTGCGAGCTTGAGTCGTATACGGGATAATGGAACAGGGTTACGACTCAAGGGAAACTTGGAGTGTGCATACTTGATGAGTCGTACACGACTTAACAACGTATCCATAAGTCGTGACCGAGATAGCATCAAGAAGGAGAAGGATTCAACTGATGGGAGCTTGAGTCGAAGGAAGGATGTTGAGTCGCTGAAGTTATGAGTCGTGAGTCGTAGGTCGTTGCCGACCTAGTATGAGTCGTGAGTCGTTTGTTGTGATGAGTCGTGTACTGTTGTATGTTGTAAGTCGTATGTCGTGAGTTTTAAGTCGGTATGTAGTGGATCGTGTTGCATTTTAGGTCGTTACCGACCTATGGGTTGTGAGTGTTGTATTTTAGGTCGTTACCGACCTAGGGGTAATGTTGAGTCGGTCATGTATATGAAGTGTTGGGTCGCATACGACCTATGGTGAGTCGTCTTAAGGTCATATGATGATGTATGAAGGTCGTGCTTGTTAAGTCGGCCAGGGTTGAGTCGTTCTGGAGTTGAGCTGCCTTGTGTTGAGTCGGCCGCGACCTAAGTTAGGTCGTAAGTCGTCGCCGACCTAAGAGTCAGGTGAGGGTTTGTGTGTGTTGAGTTGTGAAAGCTATAAATAGCGCGTGTGTTGTACATTTTGTGGTTGTTGATTTTGAATAAAATTTCTCTTTTGTTAGCTTTGTGCTTTCATACCAATTGGTAGTTGAGTGTAATCTCCTATCTCCACTTACGTCGTTCGAGTGCGCTCGAATCCACGTTTGTTGAAGCCGATTCACGGAATCTAGTGCGCTAGATCAACGTGCGAAGAATCGTAGATCTTTGAACACGGTATAGTGCGCTATCAACGTGTTTGAGATAGCTAGAGTTCGGTATCTTTGGATCAACGAACTTGGGCATTTTTGGTATCTTCAACTCACCGATTGCTACAATCCATCGATTGAAGTTTTGTTTGATTAATCCGCTGCGTCAAAGCTTCTTCCAAGATTCCAACCAACAAGAAGGTGATCGACATGGCCTTCCATATAAAGCTTCGAAAGGAGCCAAACCGATACTAGATTGAGAACTATTGTTGTAGGAGAACTCTATAAGAGGTAGGTGATCCTCCCAACTACCACCAAAATCAAAACTACAAATACGGAGAAGATCTTCCAAAATACGATTCACCCATTCAGTCTGTCCGTCAGACTGCGTATGATAAGCTGTACTAAAATTAAACTTTGTTCCTAAAGCTTGCTGAAGACTCTTCAAAAAATGACTCGTGAATAAGGGATCACGATCACTCACAA
The DNA here is from genome assembly GCA_030765085.1 of Allium cepa. Lineage (NCBI taxonomy): Eukaryota > Viridiplantae > Streptophyta > Magnoliopsida > Asparagales > Amaryllidaceae > Allium > Allium cepa. Next base: position 932,949,465 of record CM060943.1, on the reverse strand, counting down.
TAGAACTAGGAACACCGTGAAGTCTCACGATTTCCTTGACATATAACTTAGCCAAATGCGAAGCAGTCCTATCAGACTTAATAGGAACAAAATGAGCAGATTTAGTGAGGCGATCAACAATAACCCAGATGCTAGAATGGCCCGTCCTCGAACGAGGTAGGCCGTCGATGAAATCCATAGAAATCTGATCCCATTTCCACAATGGAATCTCTAGAGGCTGAAGAAGACCAGAAGGACGCTGATGCTCGGCCTTCAAACGCTGACAAGTTATGCAATTACTCACATAACTCACCACATCACGCTTCATGCCTTCCCAATAATAAAGACGATGCATATCTGTATACATCTTACTACTACCAGGATGAATAGTATACTTAGAACGGTGACAGTCATCAAGAATGTCATGCCTAAGTGCAAAATCAGAAGGCACAAAAACACGGTTCTTCTTGCGAAGACACCCATGAGAATCAATGCCGAAATCCCGCAACGCCTCATCACAGGATCCAGACTCACAAAACTGGATAAGATGCAACAAATCAGGATCACGTCGTTGAGCATCGACAATACGATCCAATAAAATAGGTCGAGCTCCCAAACGAAATAATAGAATAGGAGAATCAGAAGATGAACCTCGACCACCAATTTCACAAAAAGATAGAGTCTCAAGAATATCCCATTCGGCAAGCATCATAGAAATAACAGCCGAATGTTTGCGTCTAAGCACATCAACAACAAGATTATCCTTTCCAGGGGTATACTGGATTACAAAGTCATAGGAAGCAAGAAACTCGAGCCAATGCTATTGTCTCATATTGAGTTCCTTCTGAGTGAACAAATACTTCAAGGATTTATGATCGGTAAAGAGAATGAAACACTCGCCCAATAAATAGTGTCGCCAAATCTTCAAGGCGAAGACAATGGGCTAACTCAAGATCATGAGTGGCATAGCGAACTTCATTCGGACGTAGTTGCTTAGAATTATAAGCAACTACCCGATCCTTCTGCATAAGAATAGCACCGAGACCACAACCATAAGCATCGGTGTAGACAACAAGATAATGATTCCCCTCGGGAACCACAAGAATAGGAGCATTAGTGAGAAGTTCCTTTAATGACAGAAAGGAAGCTTCACACTTGTCGGACCAATGTAAACCTTGTTTACAAATTTATTTATAACTTTGTTTTTTTTAAATCCTCATTTCATTTTAATTTATTTCTTTCTCTAAAAAAAAAATTAATGACCTTGTATTTTTTATGAATTAAAAGCTTTTAAATAAATTTTATATTGAATTTTCTAATTTTACAAATATATCTTTCTAATCAGTATTACATACATATTATTTAAAAGAACTTGCTTTTAAAACGAACTACCCCTAATTTAATTAACATAGATAATATTTTCAAACCCAAATTGTTGTTCTAAGACATTTATTTAAGATTTAAATTCAAATACAAATTCAATATTAAAATTCAAATTCTAAGGTCAAATCCAAATTTACTTATATATGCAAATAAATATATTTCAAATTCAAATTAACCCCGAAATTTATTCCAAAATTTACATTAACTATTAATTTAAATTCAATTCAAAGTTTGGATTGTTACATGTAGCCCTTTTTTTGATGGTTGATAACTTTTGAATTTGGTTTCTCAATTTTGATAAAAAAAATGACCTGGTTTCCTTTTTTCTATGCATGCCTTCAATTTTTAATTCAAAAGAAAATAACTTTCCTTGCCACTTGTATTGTTTGCATGATGATTTATTTACACTTGTAAATCTTTGTGATTGCATGCCTTACACTTGTTAACATGAAGGAAATTTGTGTTTAAGCCCCTTCATACAAATTTATGTTTTAAACCTTATTTTATTTTAATTTATAAAACATGCTTTATATTAATGTGTTTACTGCAAAAAGCTATATTCATAACAGAGCCTTATATTTATTCTAACTATATTCATCTTTAATTATATAAGACGAAAGTATTTTAAAATTTTAATTAAATCTTACTTCATTTCAAATTTAAATTTTTTAATTTTAAATCCTTAATAAATTTGTGAATTGATTTATCTTATGTGTATTTTACATTTGCATTCACACATTATATATATAAAACTTTTAAAAACCATTAAATTCAAATAGCTTTATATTATTTTCTATTTATATTTCCTTTTATAACTATTTATACAACCATAAGAAAATGATTCTTATCTATCTAACATGTTTTTATTTATATATTGATATTTAAACATATTCAATCTAATTTATATTTAAATCCTTAGTTAGATTTATATATACAAATTTTATTTTCAATATATATATTAACCATGTTTATTTAGGTTTTGTACATGTATAAAATTAAAATTCTGTACTTATTACTTTTTTTTTGAAAACGGGTTCTAACTTTACTATAAAAACTATAAGAAGAGATTACAAATGCCAAAAGGCAAGTTCACAACTTCTCTAAGCCAACTACAAAAAAAACACAACAGGCCCAACATCTTATACGGTATAATATTCCGAAACAAAAGCCCAATTACCAGAAGCTTCGAGAGAATGCTCCAAGCATATTAGGTAAAACGACACTTCCATCTACTTCATTTATTTCTCTCCGAAATAAAATCATAAAAAGGAATTAATGGCGGCTTGAGAGTAGTAATGAAATTCTTTTCATGTTACACTTCAAAATTAACTGAACCCTACTCTTCAACTTCTACTTCCAGATTGAGACAAATTCCAGATAAGGATACAACCAGTGTAAGAAAATCTAAAAGCTTGTAAATTCTTCAAGTCAAGCAACGCAGATCTTACCAGGATAAGTCCCTGACACCCAAAAGATAAAGTCTTGAAACTTTATTAGAGAAATCTAACTAAGTTTCTTTGCAGATTTGTTTCTCGGAGCTACAGCTGAGGAGTATCGCTTCAGAATATTCAATGTTTCAACTTCTTCTTCCAGATATGAACTAATTCCATACCTTAGGAAGCACAAACAGCAGCAGATCGAATGTCTATTATCCAGAAAGACGAAAGGTCTTAGAGCTTATATCTCTTCAAGCAGAGAAAACATAGATATTAGTTAGATAAGTCTCTTACACCCAAAATGACGAAGTCTTTATATTTTATGTAGATCCTAATTATGTTTATTTGCTATTAGGTTTTCGAAACTACTCCAGAGCAGTGGAGAAACTCTTCAAAGTCAAATGAAACTCAAATCTCCACCTTCTACTACCAGTTTGGGACAAATATCGTATCCGAAACCAGAAACCATAACCTCCTCAGGAAAAGCAAAAAAACCTTCGCAAGATAAGTCTTTTACACCCAGAACAATAATCTGGATTTGAGAAACTAACTAAATTTCTTTGTGTTTAGATTGTTCGAGACAGCAACAAGGAAGCAGAAACAGCAACGAGAAGCCAACATAGTTCCAGAAGAATCTGTAATTTAAGCTGTAATCTGCAACTTATCAAACTAGATCAATAAGTATTGAAGGTTGTAATTATAATGTAATTTAAAAGAGAGAAGGTAAGGACAATGTAAATAATACACGTACAGGATAACCTAAACCAAGAAAACGAGAAGCAAGAAGATTGGAGAAGAACGAAACATATGATAATGCAGATGATGCCCCAATTCAGCGTTGGGAGGTATATCCCCATTTCTTTGCTATTATTTCATTCATGCCAGTAATGTTCTTAAACTGCTTAGATTTGGTCATTCTTATATTCGTAGTCTGATAAATGTTTTTACAAATCTATGTGTTTTACGTAAAACGATTCTGAAAAATCCAATTGTTTCTTTCTCTCCATATATGCCAAACACAAACTGATAGTGAAAGTTGAAACAAATCTGAATTGAGACTTTTATCTCTAGAGTAAGAAACGATGTTCTGCAAATCTTCCTTCAGAGCAAATGAGAACAAACTTTTTGGTGATTTAAATTTTTTTTACAGCTCCAAAGCCATACGTTTTCTGTATAATTACATTGAAAAAATAGGTGGTCTACAGTTTCAGTGTGATTTTTACAAAAAACACAGAAGGGATCCACAACTATCTGCTTCTGAAGTAGTCTTTCCTTTGTCAGTAGATAGTCATTGATGGCTTTAAAAAGGCATACCGCCATTTTTGGAACGTGTATTTTATCCCAGACCAAAGACGACCAATATTTAATTTCAAAACTGGTTTTAATCGAGTCCCAAACTTTCTTAAACTGGTATAAACCGTCCTTAGTACACTTCCAAGACCAAAAGTCCCTTCCTTTATCATTGTGAATCTTGATGCCTTATATTCTGCATGAATTTGAAATAAAAAACTATAGGAGTCCCACTTCCACTCACCATTCTTTAAAATCCTGCCGAGAGATAAATTTTCTGTACCAGTTCTAAAAGCAGTGTCTCTGCCAATACGTTTCATGATTGAACTTCCGTTCAACCATGGATCATACAATAAAGAAGTAGTTTTACCATCGGCAATGTTGAGAGAGAAGCATGTCAATGCTTCCTATCTATTTTTCAAAATAAAGTTCCACACTCCCGAGTCGTCCGATCGCTGATTAATTTTCCAGAAACTTTTATGACCAATATATTTACAATGCATGAGATCCGCCCAAATTTCTTCAACATTAATTATTCTCCATATCAATTTAGTAGATAACGCTCGATTCAACTCTTCAAGATATCTCAATCCCATTCCACCTTCTTCTTTTTGTCTACATAAAATTTCCAGGGAATCTTACTACTACGACTTTTCCAAAGAAAGTTAAGAATCAAATGTTTAATTTTCTGAATAGTAGAGACTGGGAGACAAAAGCATTGCATCCAGAATTGAATTATGGGGTAAATGGTAGATTTTATGAGTTCGAGTCTTCCAGCTAAGCTAAGCATTCTAGTTTCCCATCCTCCAAATCTTAGATTGATCTTCTCAATCAAAAAAGAACAGTCCTTATCCTTCAAATCAGCACTAGACAAGGGAATGCCCAAATACCTTATTGGGAGATCTGATTGCTGAATTTTGAGGATAGTACTAACATCAGTACAATGATATACCCCTCTTCCAAAGAAAACATTGGATTTCTCACAACTTAGTTCAAAGCCGATAACTCTCTTCATGGTTTGAAAGACATCACTAATACAATTGCAGTTTGTGCATTAGCTTTAGTAAAAACAATAATATCATTGGCATAAATAAGGTGGGTTATCTTATTATCATAGTCTGTGATTGGAAAAATTAGACCATCCCTGACTTTTCCTTCCATCAATAGCGTAAAGTATTCCATGACCAAAGTAAATAAAATAAGGGAAAGTGGGTCTCCTTCTCTAAGGCCATTAGAACTCTTGAAATAACCGTGAGATTCCCCGTTTGCAATGATAGAAAACACCGGAGTCGTTATGATGTTTTCAATAATTTTTACCCATTTGTCTGGGAAACCCAGGCTTATTAACATGTGTGTAACAAAAGCTCGATTAATCGAATCATACGCTTTCTTTAAATCAACTTTTATGCACATGTATTTATTATCCTTTGTTCCCAGGCCTCTGATAATTTCATGAGCAAACAAAATTCCATCCCCTATTGATCTTCCTTTAATAAATGTCGTCTGATTCGGGGACAACAACTTATCCAAAAAAGGGACTAGTCTGTTACAAAGAATTTTGGTGAAAACCTTATATAAAGTGTTACAGCAGGCTATGGGTCTAAAATCTTGAATATTAACGGAATGGACTTTTTTAGGGATCAAGTGTAAGAAAGTATGGTTCCACTCTTTGATTATTAAACCCTTTTGAAAAATATCATTTAAATCTTTGAAAATAAGGTCTTTCGAAAGATTCCAATGAGTTTTGAAAAACTTAGAGTTAAAACCGTTTGGACCTGGAGAAGTAGTATCTTTAATATCCCACAGTGCAAATTTAATTTCTTCCAAAGATATACCATCATTCAAAAAATTAGCACCGTATTCGAAAATGATGGATTTACATATAATTTCTGGGAATTGATCACCTCAGGGAAGGTTAAAAATTTGTTTATAGAAATTAATAGCCGATTCAGCAAAAGAATCTTCGGAAACCACCTTGCCATCTACTATGATGCTAGTCAAACATTTTCTAATTCTTCTGCTAGACATTTTAGCATAAAAGAAAGAAGAAGCCTCGTCACCCATCATCAACCAATCACATTTAGCCTTTTGTTTGGTATCCAGGAACTCTTTTTTAAGTGCCATTTCCAGTTTAATTTTGGCATTTTGAAATTCCATAACTAAATTGTGATCATTTGATTTTTCCAGTATTTTTTGAAGTCTAGAACAATTCTCTCTCTGAACCACAACCTCTTGTTTGGTATTCCGTATTTTAGCACTCCAAATCTTAAGCTCTCTCTTAATATTCTTGAGAATATACATGATTTGATATAGAGGTCGGTCTTCCTGATTAGAAATCCATGTTTTCTCAATCAAAGGAAAGTATTGATCACAGGAATGCCTAACATCTGAACCCACTTGGGATTCTTACGGACAAGCTTATCCTTCTGAATATTCTCAAATTCTATATCCTGAGGCTTAGGACTAGGCTGCTCCTCCTGAGTTGGATCTGCATTATCATATGTATTATGTTCCTCTACCACTTCTGTCATTCCTGTATCCTGACCCAGGATTTCCTGTACCTGTATATCAATACAAGGTTCAGTGCCTCTCCTAAAATTAACATTATTAACTATACAATCATCAATACAAATATCATTAGAAAGTAAAGTATTGGAAAATGGAGGAGTATCCGATGATGACGAAGGGCGTTTGAGGAGTTTAATTTGGGTCGAGGGTGACTTCAGAGATAATGAGCTCAATTCTCTGACTCCCGAGGTAGTCAATCTCTCAAGGATGGTCGACTCACTGTTTCCTAGATCAGAAATGACATCATTTCTGGCCACAGGGATTTGGTCTGTCTCCTGCGTGTTAGCTATCTGATTTACATTCTCTACACATGAAACCTCCTCTCTGTTATGCCTAGTTTGTCCATCAGATAATTGACCATCGTTCGATAGCTCAGTATATAGGGATTCAGTGGGACTTCCATCATTCACCTGTTTTCTTGAATTATAAGTAATGTCAATTCCGCCTTCCTCCCTTACTGTTTCCGAACATCCGACAGGACTTGGTTCCACTGGGTTTTCTTTATCAGTGTCAGCTACTTGAGTCTGTTTAGGAACCCAAGACTTGGTCATTGGGCATTCGTCGGTTACATGACCAAAACACACACACTTGCCACATATAGGAGGGGGGTTCTCGTATTCCACTTCCTGAATGAAACTCCTACCTTTGTCGTCCATACCTTCAATGGTATTAGGCATACCATACGTAGCGTTAACCTCAATCAAAATTCTGACGTATGCTAATCTAGAATTTTTTTCGTGGCCTCGTCCATCTTTATAGGGAATCCTATAGTGCTTGTTAGGGCACTGATTGCTTTATTGCCCCACAACTTAAAACTTAAACCTGGAAGTCTAACCCACATAGGCAAAGATGTAAGTAGATCTCTATCTGTTTTCATATTTGGGGTGAGACGCTTCGTGATAATCAGGTTCCGGTCCAAAAACCAAGGTCCTGATTTCAAAATCTTGTTGCAATCCTCCTCAGACCCAAATCTCACCACAAAGAATCCGTTATTCCTTGAATGAACTGAAAACGGCTTCTGTGTAGACCAAACTCTATTGGCATAACCTTCAAAAGTTTTAAGCCATAGTTTATAACCAACCACATACAGCAATATACATAAGTCCCAGCCACCCTCCGCTTCTATGATAGCTTCGGACGAAAGGGTACCTATCCTTTTTCCATCAACTATTTTTGGCTCAATAAATTCAAGATCTAGGTTTCCAAAATCTCCAACCGCTCCTATTTTAACTGCCTCACTATAAGAATTTTTTTTAGCGTTCTCTGAGACAGTGAATTTGATTTTCGAACTGCTTCCTGATTGAAGGGCGTTCGGCTTTGATGTTTTCGAGAGATTTGTTGATGTCCGTCCAGCATTAGCCGCCTGAAACCTTCTCCCCGTTTTTTGTTCTGGAATAGCTCCGATTATGCTCGGTCTGTGTCCTCCCAGATTGAGTCTAGATTCAGGTCCCGAAGGAACTGAAGTCTTGCCCCTTTTCCTTCTCACCTCCTCCCAGCCTTCTTCATCCGGCAGAGAAACCATATCAATGACGTCCAGGTTTGAGGAGAAAGAATTGAAGACAAAAAATAGAAACAAACAAAAGATTATGGAAGAATCGAAAGAAAAACAGGAGAAAAGAGATAAACCTTAATCTCCAGATCTAGATCCGGAAGCCATTAAACTGTAAATCTTATTCATATCAAGTATTGTACTTATTACTTTTATATATTTATATACAAGTATATTTATTTTCAAAATGTTTATAATTGAATCTAATCCAAAATACTATTTTATAAATACACACTTTTAATTTATTCTGGAATCTTCATATTTATTTCAAAATAAATCCAATTTGTTTTCATTATATTCATTTTAGTATTTTCGAATCAACAATATTCATTGTCAATATATTTATTAAATTTCGAAATCTAATTTCCCAATCATAATTCATATGTATAACTAAATGATCATATATCTTATTAAATTTGAAGAATATTCAATTTTTATTTTTATATTTCAAATGCCAATAAATTCTAAATAAATTCACAGTTAAATCCATAATTAAATTTGATGACCAATTTTTTCAAAATTAAATCCCAAATATTAAATCAATTATCAAATTATTTTTAGCTAAAATCAAGGAATGCTACAGCTTACTTCATTTTACTTGCCAAGTTAGATTGCACGAAACCATTCCAGAACTTTGTATATACGCATACATCAGAAGTGTGCGCGCATATATTATTTGCGTGCGTATACTTTTGCACGTAGTGAAAAAAATGAGTTTGCGTTTCAAAGGAAAACTAGGTTTAGGAATTTTTGTTTTAAATGCATTCGTATAAAGAAAATGAATTCCCAAGTCTAGGAATTACATTTTAATTACGTGAAAATGCGTTTTAATTCATACGCAAGTGATTTATACGAAAGTTGTTCAGACTAAATTATCAATGCTATTTTCGTTTTTGCGTTAAGCAGGTTTTACAAAGTGAAAATCAGTTCTGGCTACTTAATTTGTTTGTAAATATTATAAGTTGCATTTCACAAAATATAAGTGCAAGGTCTTTCAAAAGAAAAATATTGGTGCGTGCGTGCAAGTCAAGTATACGAAATAATTCCCGACCCTCTTATATTAGCGTTTATGTATACTATATCCAGACCACATATGTTAGCACCAAAATTGGTCACTAACACCCTTGAGTAGAGTTGTGTAGAGAGATTAATGAAGAGAGTAAATTAGGACTAAAAATAGTGTAATTCAATGAAAAAGAATAACAAAAACGAGAACACCAGATTTATAGTGCTTCGGCGTAACTGCCTACATCCACTTTGGGTTTAATCTTTTATTGCTTTCCCAATTACTTGAATACAGATACAATCCGTAAATCAATCACTTGGATACAAGTTTGAGTTAAAAAGAGGAGAGTATCAGAAATGGCAGAGTCTCCCCAGTGTTCCCGGAAAAAAGGGTCTTTTTCACTGTGCCCCTGCCCCTCTATTTATAGACGAAGGTGGGTTGGACCTTCCTTGGTGGGCCTGGTGGCTGAATATCTCGGTCCAAATGGAATACGCCCTGTGTGCTGACCCAAACATGTTGAACAGCCAAATGCCGAACCTTCATCTTTATGTCGAACCAAGTGAGGCCGGACGCTCTGCGTGCCGAGTGAAATAGGCCGAACGGTCGGCATGCCGTGCCTTCCTTTCCAGGTCAATAGGTCTCTCTCTTGAATGGAGGAAGCGGGCCGAATGATGTTGGGATGCCGAGTGGAAGGATACGCCTTTGCCATGTAAGAATGCCGAGTGGAAGATATGCCGAGTGGAACTGTGTGCCAGATGAGGAGCATGCCGAGTGAAAGGCTTGCCGTGTGAAGGCTTTGCCGTGTGAGGCGTGGATGCCGAGTGAAAGGATATGCCAAGTAGAGGGAATGCCGAACAGAGGACATGCCGAGCAAAGGATACGCCGAGTAAAGAGCAGGTCGAGTACAACCCTTTGACAGCCGAATGTTCAAACGTGCCGAGTGCTCATTTGTGCCGAGTACAACCCTGCATGCCGAACGTTCTAGTTGTCGAGCGTGCTTTAGGTGTCGAACGATATTCAATACCGAACGTCGCTTTATGCCGAATGTCTTTCTAATAGGCGTGACAACTTGCTAACACCTCCAGGCTCTTCAAGGTCAAAATCTTGTCTAGCTCTAATAATAATGTCTTCGACTGTCGTTTTGTAACCGGGCCAAAATGCCGGTTAACAACATAGTTACATCTTATTCGCGCATGTGTATAAGTGGATACAAGTGTATTTTTATTCGAGTGTATATGTTGCATTCTCTAAAAATATTTTTGTTAATATAGTGCGTACATTTGTGAAGCACGTGTTCATTTGGACAAGAATTATAAAAATTTCTGCTAGATCATTATACTTCATGCGAGCAATGTGACATACCCAGTGCATATTACATGCATACAAACTGGAAAAAAAAGTGCGTGTGCTACATTTCATTTATACTCCAATCCATACGTGCAAGTATTCAGGTTCAGACCATCATTTTAAACACGCGTGCATGTTACAAAGTAGTGTGCATGTACCAGTGGAGTGTGAAAGTGTGCCCAGGCATTAAAATTATGTGATGCATGTCCAGGTCGTGTTATTCAATTTTTATTTGTTTTTATCTAAAACATGTTTCAAGTCACTTTATTTTACAATTTTGTTCATGCGTACAAAGAGCATTGCCAGGTGTGTGTGTTCGTTTTAAATTTTATACATGCATTCGTCATGTGCACGTGTTTATAGTTCAAGTAATATTTGTTATAAAGTAGTGTGCGTGCATTTCATTTGTGCATGAATATTTTTAAAGTATTATATAACGTGCCTGCATGAAGTAGCGTGTGTGCACGTGTATACTGCCCCGGGTAGTGAAATTTTTGATGAAAATATAGTGGTGTGGTCCACTAATTAATTTACGTTGAACCGGTGTTTGGTTTTAAAACATATTTTGTTGCCGTTATTTTTATAACGGATTTTTTCTCTGGTGATAAATTTTTGAAGCGTGTTGTTTTGACGACTTTTTTGACGAATAAAAATTACTATTATTTTGACTTCAGTAATCGTCAATTTAAAGTGAATTTTTAAGAGGTTATCCCACAACGTTGATTTGATATACGTTTTTACGGTGTTTTATGAAGTGCAATTTCCTCATCGTAATTGCTATAGTTATTGCTGTTTTAATCACGTGTTTTAAAATAAAATTGTTTTCAAAAAATTTACAGTTTGCGCTTTCAAAAGAATGAGGAAGCGATTTAAAAGCTTCAGAAAAATTGAGGACTATGAACCCTTACTTTTACTAATTCGCTTAATTCCGGACTTTTCCATTTGAGAACATAAATTTTACTTATATAAAATGTACAATTTTGCACTTTCGAGGAAACGACGAAGAGATTTAAACGAGTTAGCAAAAGTGTGGAATAAGGAACCACGCTTTTACTAATTCGGTTAATTCCGAACTCTTTGATTGAAATATTTGTCGTGAATTTGTATTTTGATGATTTTGATGATTTGTTGGGCTTTCGAGCCACTACGATGGACCTTCAGGTCAATTACCTGTACTGGACCTTCGGCTCATATGTTGGACCTTCGAGTCATTTGTTGGGCGTAAAAAATTATGATGACAGTACTTGGTAGGCTTCGGCCACATGATGATGCATGTGCGACGTAGCTTAGACTCGCCATATGCTGGGATCGATCCACTTTTATGTTGATTTTCTAGTTATCTATTTTTTATTTCTAGTTTTTGTGAATTGCTGTTTTAAATTCAATTATGAATTTGAAAGTAGATTTTGATGGAATTTAATGAGATTTCCTTATTTAAACTATGTTGATTATTTATGTTGTATAGTCTCATTCGAGACTATGATCATTTTGCTATGATGTTGTTTATGATGCATTCACTTCTAAGATTAAATTAGACCGATCCGTTTATTATTTTCTTTTAAATAATACACGGGTCAGACCGAGTTATTTCAGGATAATCGCTGTCTCTGATTCTGTTGCCACTTCAGCTTTTGGGATTTCACTTCATCTTTTGTCCAGTCTTCAAGGAGTACTTTTGGAATATTGAGTCTCGTCTCATGTATGTTGATGACATGTATATGTACATTTAGTTCATGTGGACTATCGAGTCTTGTAGCATGTATCCAGACTTATATTCCGCTATATATATCTGATATTTCTGTTCTGATGTGATTATACTATCTATGTTGTTGTTATTATGAGTTGTTCTGAATTTTTCATCAGCCACCATCGTTTCGTTTTAGATTTGGATTGAATGTATATCTTTGGAAGTAATTTACACAACTCCTATCGATGTAATCAATACTCGTCTAAGGCATAACTTACGGATGGTCTCTTCTAACAAGCCTTATTTTTCGCACTAGCAGACGTTATTCCTTATAATAACCTTTGTTATTGTGAGCATAGAGGTGGGGCGTCACAGCTTGGTATCAGAGCTGAGATTCAGAATAAATTATAATAAACACAGAACGAAAGCAGAATGGAACATGCGTTACAACTATTCGAGGGTTTTATTCGTGCCTTTATAATCTATTCCTTCCTCTTTAACATGTTGGAATATGTCTAGGAATGAATCTCATATTCCATAGTATTCCATTTGTAAAATTTCTTATCAATTGTGTGCTGTTTAACTAATCCTTACCTTCTCTTGTCTCTCGACCTATGGCTGGAAGAGGTGGTGGGAAGCGTTCTTCTGCAGGCCCCTCTAGTGGTTCTCATCCGGACGGAGTCTATATGTCAGCTGATCAGTTTATAGTGCTATTTCGGGGTACTCAGCCTTCTGTTGCTACTCCCGTAGCTCCTACTCACAAGTCTGCCTTCGCCCGCATGTGTAGTGACAATTCCTACCTTGGAGGCAACACTTTCAAGGGATCGGAAAGTGTATTAGAGGTTCAGACTTTGCATGCTTGTGAGCGCATATTTTCTCGGATGGATCTTTCTGATCATCATTGCATTCTCGTGGCATCTACCATGTTGCAAAAGCGTGCTCTTGATTGGTATGAGCTTTTTATTGTGGAAGTTGATGAGTCCTCTCTCTCGTGGATTCAGTTTAAGTAACGTTTCGAACTTAAATTCGTTCTTGAATCAGAAAAGGCTAATCTTGCTCGTAGTTTCCTTGAGTTGAAGCAAGTAAAGTCCTCTGTTTCTTATTATGTTTCACCTTTGGAGGCCTTGTCCAAATACAAAGTTGAGATTATTAACACTCCGTGTAAGAAGAATCTTCGTTTTGTTGGTGGTTTGAAGAAGTATTTGAAGAAAGTTCTTTTGCTTCAGCTTAAGCTTCCTTTTGAGGAACTTATTGATTTGGCTCTTTGCCTAGAAGCTGTTGAAAAGGAATGTGATAGTTGTGATGAGGTTGAGATTTCTAAGAACCCCAATAAAAAGAGGTTTCCATTTCACAAGCCTAATTCTTCCAACAAGAAGAAGGAAGAAACATGCTACCTCTAGTTCTCAGCCTAGTAGTGCACCTTCTATTCAAAGGGCATTCTATAATTGTGGTTCTTTGGATCATTTTCTTCGAGCTGTCCTAAGCCTCACGTTCGTCGTTATTGCAAGAAAGAACGTCATTGGGTTTCTAATTGTCCAATTTCTCCTAAGGGTTACAAATCAAGGAAGCTTAATGTTGCTAAAGCCTTTGGTGATTCTTTTAAGCCCAAAGGTATTACTCCTTTTGTTTTGGAAGCTTGTTGATGTTATTCCTTTAGATGTTATTACTCTTTTTGGACCCTTTGAGGATTGTGAATCCTATTGGTGGATCCGCTACTCTTGGTCTGTTGTGTGTTGATGTTGAGATTATTCTATGTTGTTTCACCTTTCATGCTAATCTGCATGTTATGGATCATCTTGGTTTTGATATTATTTTGGGTATGGATTGGCTCGTCCCTTATGAAGTTCAAATCCTATGCCCCGAAAGAACTTTATATCTCAAGCATCCCGATGCTATCGAGCAGTTATCTATTGTATTTCAAAGCATTGATCATACTTTGAATGCTCTCATTTCTTCCTTCAAATCGAAGGATGTCATAGATAATATTCCGGTTGTTTGTGATTTTTCTGATGTCTTCGAGCCTATTTCCTGTTTGCCGCCAAAGAGGGCAATTGAGTTCTGTATTGATCTTATCTTTGGTGCTCATCCTGTCAATCGTCTTCCCATGAGGATGTATGCTAAGGAAAATGAGGAACTCAAGCAACAATTATCTGAGTTGGAATCCAAGAGATTTATTCGTTCTAGCTCATCTCCTTGGGGCGCCGCCGTTGTCTTTGTTAAGAAGCCAGATGGTACTCTTAGGTTTTGCATTGATTATCGCAAGCTTAACGAGCTCACTATCAAAAATAGGTATCCATTACCTAGGATCGAGGACATGTTCGATCAATTAAGTGGCGTTAAGCTCTTCTCCCAACTGGATCTTGCTACCAGTTTTCATCAGTTACGGGTGGCGGAAGATATCATTCCTCTTACCGCATTCCGTGCTCGTTATGGTTCTTACGAATGGCTTGCTATGCCGTTCGTTTTGACGAATGCACCAGCGTATTTTGTAATCTTATGAATCAGATATTCCAGGAATATCTGATAAGTTCGTCTTGGTTTTCATTGATGACATTCTTATTTATTCCAAATCTGAAGCCGATCATATTCAGCATTTGGAGATTGTTTGAGCATACTTCGTCAGCATCAACTTTATGCCAAATTCTCCAAGCGTCACTTCTGGGAGAATAAGGTGAAGTTTCTCGGTCATATTGTTTCTTCCTTTGGTATCTCTGTCGATCATTCGAAGATCGAATCTATTCAGAATTGGAAGAGGCCCGAGACCATTACTGAGATCCGTACTTTCCTTGGATTGGTGGATTATTATCGCCGGTTCATTAAGGACTTTTCTCATATTGCTTTACCGCTTACCACTCATACGAGAAAAGCTGTTCCGTTTATTTGGTCTGATAAGTGTGAGACTTCTTTCATGAAGTTAATAGATCTCCTTACTCATGCTCCTATCTTAGTGGTTCCTGAAGGGAATCATGATCTTGTTGTTTATACCGGTGCCAGTGGTTATGGACTCGGTGCTGTTCTCATGCAAAAGGATAGAATAGTTGCCAATGCTTCTAGACAACTAAAGGCTAACGAGATTCGTTATGCTACCCATGATTTGGAGTTAGCCGCTATAGAGTTTGCTCTAAAGATTTGGCGACATTATTTATTGGGCGAACATTTTATTATCTTCATTGATCACAAATCTTTGAAATATCTATTTACTCAGAAAAAACTTAATATGAGGCAACAGCGTCGGCTCGAATTTCTTGCTTCATATGATTTCATATTCAGTATACGCCTCGTAAGGGTAATCGAGTTGCTGATGCACTTATTCGCAAGAAGTAATTTGTTGTTTCCATGATGCTAGCATAGTGCAATATTTTGGAAGCTTTATTTCATTGTGATATTAGAGACGGCCCTTCTGTTTGTGATTCTCCCGTGCTTTTATTTAGCATGGAAGCTCGTCTTGTTGGATAGAATTGCCGATGCCCAGAAACAAGATCCTGATATCTTTTATCTTATTCAGAGTTGTAAATCGGAATCCCGTAGTGATGATGTAAAGGATTTCGATGTTGAAGTTCATGGTTGTATTCGAAAGAAGGGAAGGTTGATCGTGCCTAATATTCCTAATCAAAGAAATGACATTCTTGAGGGCTGTCATCGTTCTAAGTATACTATCCATCCGAGCAGTAGTAAGATGTATGCTGATATGAAACGCTTATACTTTTGGGAAGGTATGAAGCATGATGTTGCGAGTTATGTGATTCGTTGCATAACTTGTCAACTTATTAAAGTAGAACACCAACGTCCTAGTGGTCTTTTGCAGCCTTTTGAGATTCCATTATGGAAATGGGATCGGAT